>OX467288.1:11806845-13212045 GCA_950108345.1 Malthinus flaveolus | reverse complement strand
AAACTTGAAGTTAATTTTTTGCAATCGTTGCCGTGATAGCTGCCACAGTATCCATTAAACGTTATTGGTCTGTATCAAGAATTTGAAAAGTCTTTTTAGCTTTAGTGGATAGTGGAGACTTACCCCTGCCACAACCAGAACTATCAGCTACAATTTAAGAGAGGTGGGGGAATTTGTAGTAGGGGACTATTACTTATTTACCTGCTATAAAAAGTGGTATCGACAAAGAATAATCGAAGAGAATAAGAGGAGATATTTTTCGGTTGCACCGTATTGAGCAGTTAACTCAATGCACTTCTAATATTTAGTGGACTAAAGTCGTTAAAACAATTTAAGCAGCGCTCTTTTGTGATAATACAAAATGAAAGAGTGGAATATCCACGTATACGCATATCACACATTAGTCCAGCCACTAGTCACTAGAGAAAAATAAGAGGCAAGTCCCTCTATCTCTATTTCTCTATCTTTCTTTATGTATTTTGGACTGTTGAATCAAAATTTTTACTTTACCATCTCGTAAAAGTTTTGCGTTCTGTTAGGTTAGGTTAGGTCGGAAAACTCTTAGAGAGACTTATACTGAACCGGCTGAACATAAAGATCAGCAAAACTGGCAGCCTGTTAGATAGATAGTTTGGTTTTAGAACAGACCGATCAACTATCGATGCCCTACAGACCATCCCGAGGGTAGCCCAGGAGTACCGCAGTGGCAGACGCGCAGGTTTTGCCTCATAGTGACGCTCTACGAGAGAAACGAGTTTAACTGTGCGGTGGCTGGAAGTGGATCCTTACTTCTGTAACATCAGCCAAGTTTAGCTAATAAAAACAAAATAAGTATGAATGATGACGGAAGAACGAGAAATACAAGGCCCAGGTCCCAGGTATAGCTAGCGCTAGGTACTGGGCCGAGAATGCATAAACCGAATGAAAAAAAAATGTAACATCGTTGCGTCTTATCTAAGCAACAAAAGGATTATGCTGGACAGCGAGGATGGTCAGTAGAGTGCTGCAGGTCTAGGTGCTAGGACCTACGCTGTGGAAAATTATGTACAACGGGGTTATATATCTGACCCTGCTCAAAGAGGTCAGGCTGTTTAGCTTCGCGGAGGACCTAACCTAAGTCTCCTGGTCGTGATCGGCCAGGAGACGAACATAGTGGAGACAAAGACAGCGTCGCGAAAGCTCACTGTAGTCGCTGAGAAGTCGGAAACGGTTATGGTCAGCGGAAGAAGATCTTACCCCAAATCCGCCTCCGACTGGATGGTGTCGAAATCCAACTAAAGCTTAATCAAGATTCTCGGCGTACGCATCGACGAACGCCTAAACTACGCCAAGCACAACAAGGACGCCATGGCGAAATCAGCAACAACTACTTCGCAGTTGGTTCGCATCATGCCCAACGTCAGGGGATCCAACCAAGAGAAAGCCTCTAAGCACGGTAGCGCAATCCATCGTGCTTTACGCGGTCCCGACTTAGCAGGCAGCATTTGGAGTCCAGAGAAATAAGAACCAACTTCTGGAAGTGCAGAGAAAAATGGCGCCTACAGGACAGTCTTACTGGGGGCGGCGCTCGCTGTCGCGCTATGCCACCTGTCTATTTGGTCGCAGCCGAACAAACATCTCGGTGCGGCACAATACCAACAACCCACGCGCTCACGCCCATACCCCTCTAGAATGCCAGCGCTCCTGGGGGAAGTCACAAAAAGGCTAGTGGACCAGGACTCTGATACCCGAACTCCTCACTGGTTACAGGTGCTTCAACTACTATAAAACACCGGATCAAGAAGCTACCCAATACAAGATGCAAGCAGTGTGACGAGAACGACACTGCCAAGCACACCTTCTTCCACTGCTTTTGATGGAAAAGACAGAGGATGGTGGCCTTCCTTGCGGTAGGCAAAGAACTGGCTCCTGTCAACCTTGTCCCCGTAATGTTGAGGTCACAGGAGTCATGAAAGGTAGTCGCTACCTTGACCACTAACATCCTAAACGCCAAATAAGAGATAGAAAGAGATTGACAGCGGCATGCAGGGCCAAGAAACGCTCGGCACTATGTACTCCGTGCCGAGAGGTGACAAGCGCCAGTTGCGGAGAACTCGGACGAATGCAAAGCAAGTAGTAAGCGTAAACAGAAGAGAAACTGCAACGAAAAAGACAACAGAAGAGAATATCTTAGAGGAGAGTCGAACTCTGGCAGGTCTCGCAGTGGTGTGCGGTGAAATGTGTAAACGGTATCCCGCCACCATCTGCGAATAGATCTCCATGGAAAGTGGGCGATCGAGTGTGGTTTTAGCGAGTCGGGCGTTTTTTAGTCCAACCTCACACTACCTCTTCTGAAAGTAAAGGTGTATTTCGTCTTTCTAAAGATTTCCACATCCACATCAAAAGTTAGGTTAGGTTAGGTTATTACATTGAGAGGTGGATGACACATAACAAACTAAAAGTTGCCCCCGACGAAACCATTAGCATTTTCATCAATAAAAGACAAAAAGACACAGAAATCGATATCCTAATAAACGGTACAAAGTTAACACTGTCTGCAACGGTGAAATATCTTGGAGTTTACTTAGACACACATCTCATATTTGGAACTCATATCCAAGAGGCATGTGAACAGTCAGTTAGGGAATCCACAGTCCTAAAAGCAATTCTGCCTAATATTCACGGCCCGAAGGCTGCGAGAAGGAAATCCATAGCGTGCTCCGTCTGATCCATAATCACGTACCCTCCCCATGTTTGGGCGTCTGCGATGCACATCAACAAAGGCAGGGGCCCAGAGAGCCCCGACACTAAGAGTCATGTAGAGATACCGCACTGTTTGAGCCGAAGCGGTGACCTTTTAGTTACCGACGATAGTAGTAATAGAGACCATACGCTAAAAAATGGCAATCTAGATGGGATAACTCACAAAAAGAAAGGTGATCCCAGTTTTAGAGAAATGGACAGGCAAGCCTAATTACTTTGTTATCAAATTCTTGACAGGTCACGGAACCTTCAATGAGTATCTAGTAGTAAGTAGTAGTAGTAATGAGTAGGCCTAACAGTATTTCCAGGAATGGGACGCGCACAAGAGAAAGAGAGGGGGGGGGGTTAACATGTCGGAACATCCAACCCCGTACAAATGCCGGGGAACTAGATCCATCTACGGAACATTTCCATAAAGAAATTTCTCAATCGCTCTCTATAGCTGGGTAAATAGTGCGTAAGAGAGCCTCCGGACGCAACTCGGGTGTATGTCTTTGAAAAAAGGTTATTTTTTCAGGCAACTCGAGATCAACCGTCTCAATTTGTGTTAAATTTCGTACATGGACAAAAGGAAATTAGATGGACAGGTGACGCTCCACACCTCTGTGAGCAGTCGAGACGTAGTCGTCGACGATCAGGCGCCGAAGCCACGAGACGAGATGCGTTAACGAAATCGTTAGGCGATCGCTAGACGTCGCAACGAAGTCACACCTTTAGAGGTTAATGTATAGTCGGCGCAATAATTATTGGCCACGACTATTTTGTTTGCAAGTTCGCAATTTTGGCACTGCGATTTTTACGAATTAGAAATGGAATGAGTTATAGTTATAACTCTTGATTTTTATACCATTATGTGCTAAAATGTATATACGAAAAGAATAAAGTTGCCACTTACTAGTGCCCAATACATTGTAGTGTGGCTGTACGTTGCGGCTAAACTAACAATAATATTCAACAATTCGATTATAGTTAATAATATCACCACGAGTTTACTTAATTGTTGACTAGACCTAATACCCAGATTGTTTATGGGAACCATGGAACTAGAAAATAAGTGGAATGGTTATTAGCTAGTTTGGGGGTATCTAAAAGTGAAGCATTAGTGACAACGGGGGGTACTGCTCATGCTCAGTAAGTGTGCGCGGCCTAGTAAATAAACAAACAAGCCGAGTACGCCAGGGTACTGTCTCACTCGTCCCTACTACCACACTCTCGGACCTCTTTTACGCAACTGACAGCTTGTTCTGCGCCAAAGCTTCAAGTTCTGCGTCAGTTCAACCCTTCCACTTATTTTCTAGTTCCATGACGGGAACTCTGTTCTTACCGTCTATGTCTCCGCTTAATGAGAGGTGTTCAGCAATATCGCAGGTATTTGCGATACAACAAGGCCAACATTTTCTTAAACTGCAAACGAAGCACAGAAAAACGCAGATACGTCGATAAGACAAAAACCGAAAAACATCTTTTTGGATGCTTGAAAATTTTAATGAAATAATAGTTTGCAACGGACATTATTGTTTACAATTTACCCATTTGAGTCAAACTTTGTTTAAAAAATAAATAAAGTCACAAATAAATTTAAACTGTTGTTGAAGGGTCCTTGCTGATCATGGTTACGCGTAAGTCGGCCGTCTTCGCTAGTTGGAACTTGAGAAGCGTCTATTTCTAAAATTGCAAATTGGATTAAAACGTGCACATTTTTCGCTTACTTCTATTGTTGATATTAAAAGCTCAAGTTGAGCTAAAAGGGCATGGTGCTTCCAACCCGTAATTAAACGAACTTTGACCTATCTAATTTTGATCTAAACTCCTTACCTTTGCATTCGCGCCGTTGAGATTTGAGATACCATTTTCACCGGATCCGCCAGAATATTGTGAATACATTGGGTCTGAATACGTCGATCTCATAAATGGATAAATTCCTCCGAGTCCGCCCCACGGGCTACCTATGCCGCCTATGCCATTTATGCCACCAATGCCACCTCTGCATCCGCCCCACGGGCCACCTATGCCGACTATGCTGCCTATGCCATTTATGCCACCTCCGCATCCGCCCCACGGGCCACCCATGCCAATGCCACCCATGCCAATGCCGCCCATGCCAATGCCGCCCATGCCACCTAGGCCTAGGCCAAGGCCACCCATGCCACCTAGGCCTAGGCCAAGGCCGCCCATGCCACCTAGGCCTAGTCCACCCATGCCACCTAGGCCTAGTCCACCCATGCCACCTAGGCCTAATCCACCCATGCCACCTAGGCCTAGTCCACCCATGCCACCTAGGCCTAGGCCAAGGCCTTGCTGATATGGATATGGATAGGCATCGATTAGCTGAAAAAAGGTTTTTGTACGTTGTTACATAAAAACGTGACTACTTACATGTAAAAGATTAAAACAAATAATTGCACAGGATACAAACAAGTAGACAGACTTCATTTTTGTAAGTAATTTGTATTAGTACAAAAATTTGCTTTTATACCTGATCAGACCCAATTCCATTACTGATAATTCGTTTTGCATATACGTTAATTTTTGATTTATATTTTTTATTTAATGAGGTAGTTGTGGGTTTATCCAAGAAAAAAGTCTGAAGAAAACTTATACATTCGACCCGATTAATCATACGCCAAACTCGATTATTGTGTTGATTGGAATTAAATGTCCAAGCTTATCACTTATCACATTTTCTGTTAAAATTAGAATTATTACAATTAACACCTAATTATTTTTGTTCATTGAAGTTATTACGATTTAGTTAATTTTTAATTAACGTACGCAAAATGAATTATTTGGTAATGAATTGAGTCCGAACGGGTACACTATAAAAGAAGAATTTTTGTACTACTAGTCACTTACAAAAATGAACTCCTTCGGCTTGTTAGTTTCCTGTGCAATTATTAGCCTTCTTTTAAATGTAAGTTACCACATGTTATTTAAAAATTTAAAAAAAAATTCTTTTTTCAGCTAATAGACGCTTATCCGAATCAGCCAAGCTCAGCTGAACAGATAGGAACAGGCTCGAATCGTATGATGTATGGAATGGATATGTACTCAGGCCAAGGATTAATGTATCCACCATACGGAGGGTATTCAGGGCAAATGTATCCATCAATGTATCCGCCAATGTATCCATACGGACGATCTGCGTTCCCACCATACTACCCTAACGTGTATTCTGGTTATTCGCCATATAATGACTTTAACATGCTCAGATCCGGTGAAAATGGTGGCGCAAATTACGGCGCGAATGGAAACGTAAGGATTTTACACGACCATATGATAGATCAAAATTCATTTAAACTCACCAACTACGAGGTGGAAGCACCGAGTCTTTTATCTCCACTTGAGCTTCCAATACCACAGTAGAAGTAAGTGATAATTTCGCATATTTTAATCTAATTTACGATTTCAGAAATAGACGCTTGTCAAGCTTCAAGAAGTGAAGACGGTCGACTTGGGGGGTTACCATGCTCTGTAAAAAACGCCTTTTCTACAACAGGATTAAATTATTATGCAACTTAATTACATTTTAAATTTATTTTTGACTTTATTTAAATTTATAAACAAAGTTAAATCAAATGGGGGTAAAATGTAAAAAATAATGTACACGGCAAACTATCAAATTTTAATAAATTTTACAAGCGTCAACAAGCAATTTTTTGTACTTCAAATTATCTACTCACTTTCACTTGTTTGTAGGTAATCCGCAAACCGTTTATTAGTAGAAACTCGAATGCATTTTATTTTTGTATTCGAACACTTCTTTTCTAAAAGAACGCAATTTTCGAGTTATAAACGAAAAGCTCGAAAATCAGCTTTTTGGACGATTTAAAAATTTCGCTCTAGTGCCTAAACCGTGCATATAAAGAAAAAAAGTAAAAGAACATAATTTGTAGCAAATTTTATGTAGGTTATTTTTGCATCAAAGTACTTTTTTCCAAAAGTGCATAGTTTTCAAATTATAAGCGAGAAACTGAAAAAAGAACAATTCTTTGCAATTTCTCAGATTTTTTAACCTGCACGAGGGGGCAAAGTCGAAATTCGAATTTAGCATCCCGAAATACATAAAGATTGATATAGAAGAAAACTTCTACAGATTTTTTTCCTGAATTTGCCTTTTATTTTTCCCTAGTAATACTATTGAGTTGACTGGACTATCATACAATCAAATTAGACAAAAAATGACCCTATTTTTGGAATAATAATTGCTACAAAGCTGGATTTTGGTATACACGTACGGTATGGTGTTACAGATGAGTATATGACAAAATCCAAAAAAATTGCCGGCGCAATTTAAAATATTCAAGGTCAAAGGTTACAAAAAAATGTTTTTTTGCTAATAACTCGTCTTCTATAGACTGTATGTAGATGAAGGTTATTATAAAAGTTGTAGAAAGCATTATTATCTACAAGATTGGTTATACAGGGTGATTCATTAAGGATGGACCAAACGAAGCAGGGTGATAGAGGACCTCGATACGCATCGATTTGACCCCCATGTGTATAATCCGAAACTTGATGGTTCGGGAATTATCATGATTTAAGTGTATTTCCAGAAGAACCTGATTTTTCCATAGATATTTTGTCATGCTGACTAAACCGTTCGTTCTAGAGCTTGATGAAATTTTCCAGAAGTGTAGTCCAATAATGAGACTATCACACCGTATGTTAGCACCCTCAATGTAACTTGACAATAGTTGGAAAAAAAAAGATCTTTCTAAAATTTCATTACAGCAGAAGCACCCTCCCTTATTTTACAATTTTGACATAGAAATTTTTTTTGGAACATGTTTTAAAAACTTTTCTGTTCTATTGACAATGTACCCTACAAGTTTCATCCATCTAGTCCTATTGCTTCTCATCACAAAAATTGTGTTACTAGAAAAAGGCGATATTTCATGTTCCTTATCGCAATACATTGGAACGATGATGATCGTTTTTCAATTGTTGCGAATTGTCAATAATAGTGACAGAAGTGAAAATAGAGGTTTTGTTCATTAGTTTTTCGTGATCAAATCTAGTTACTGTGGGCTCAGTTCTCGCTCATTATTTGGATTTTCGGTGTATTGTTCGTTATTTAAGTCAAGTTATGCCTTATTCGCAACGGGAATATGCAGTAATGCATTACTACTATGGTTATGTAAAAGGAAATGCTCGGCTTGCCGCAAGATTGTATAGAGCTCAAGTGATGCATCGAGGTGGACCACAACCTGTAACTTACCCGGATCACCGGGTTATTTTACGCGTGCATAACGCATACATAGAGAGCCGTTTGCCTGGAGCGAGTGATCGAGAAGGAAGATTTAGAGGGAATCCTGAGCGCGTTGAAATAGTATTGGAAGAAGTCATTGCGGATCCTTCCACAAGTACCAGAGCAATTAGTCGTCGACCGAGAATCGAGAATGAGCGAGAACTGAGCCCACAGTAACTAGATTTGATCACGAAAAACTAATGAACAAAACCTGTATTTTTACTTCTGTCACTATTATTGACAATTTGCAACAATTGAAAACTATCATCATCGTTCCAATGTACTGCGATAAGGAACATGAAATATCGCCTTTTTCTAGTAACACAATTTTTTTGATGAGAAGCAATAGGACTAGGTGAATGAAACTTGTAGGGTACATTGTCAATAGAACAGAGAAGTTTTTAAAACATGTTCCCAAAAAAATTTCCATGTCAAAATTTTCTGCAAGAGCGTTGTAAAATAAGGGAGAGTGCTTCTGCTGTAATGAAATTTAAGAAAGATCTTGTTTTTTCCAACTATTGTCAAGTTACATTGAGAATGCAAACATACGGTGTGATGGGCTCATTATTGGACTACACCTCTGGAAAATTTCATCAAGCTAGAACGAACGGTTTAGTCAGCATGACAAATATCTATGGAAAAATCAGGTTCTTCTGGAAATACACTTAAATCATGATAATTCCCGAACCATCAAGTTTCGGATTATACACATGGGGTCAATTCGATGCGTATCGAGGTTCTCTATCACTTTGCTTCGTTTGGTCCATCCTTAATGAATCACCCTGTATAGGACTGGCAAATTGGAGAAAAACTAATGTAGTCTTTCTTGTAGAGACTTTAATGTAGAACAAATTTTGTTTGCTAGAATTTTTTGTCAGGCAATTGGTTTAGTAGGAATAGCCCTGTTAAGCTTAAACATTTGGAATTTTGTTCAAAAAATTTCAAATTTTAGAAACTTCATGTTCAGGAAGTTATAACTCTATAGGAGTGGCAAATTGGACAAAAACTAATAAAGTCTTTCTTGTAGAGAATTTAATGTTGAACAACTTTTGTTTGAAATACTTTTTTGTCAGGCAATTGGTTTAGCAGGAATAGCCCTGTTAAGCTTAAACATTTGGAATTTTGTTCAAAAAATTTCAAATTTTAGAAACATCATTTTCAGGAATAACTCTATAGGACTGGCAAATTGAACAAAAACTAATAAAAAGTCTTTCTTGTAGAGAATTTAATGTAGAACAACTTTTGTTTGAAATACTATTTTGTCAGGCAATTGGTTTAGCAGGAATAGCCCTGTTAAGCTTAAACATTTGGAATTTTGTTCAAAAAATTTCAAATTTTAGAAACTTTATTTTCAGGAAGCTATAACTCTATAGGACTCGCAAATTGGACAAAAACTAATGAAATCTTTCTTGTAGAGAATTTAATGTAGAACAACTTTTGTTTGAAATACTATTTTGTCAGGCAATTGGTTTAGCAGGAATAGCCCTGTTAAGCTTAAACATTTGGAATTTTGTTCAAAAAATTTCAAATTTTAGAAACTTCATTTTCAGGAATAACTCTATAGGACTGGCAAATTGAACAAAAACTAATAAAAAGTCTTTCTTGTAGAGAATTTAATGTAGAACAACTTTTGTTTGAAATACTTTTTTGTCAGGCAATTGGTTTAGCAGGAATAGCCCTGTTAAGCTTAAACATTTGGAATTTTGTTCAAAAAATTTCAAATTTTAGAAACTTTATTTTCAGGAAGCTATAACTCTATAGGACTCGCAAATTGGACAAAAACTAATGAAATCTTTCTTGTAGAGAATTTAATGTAGAACAACTTTTGTTTGAAATACTTTTTTGTCAGGCAATTGGTTTAGCAGGAATAGCCCTGTTAAGCTTAAACATTTGGAATTTTGTTCAAAAAATGTCAAATTTTAGAAACTTCATTTTCAGGAAGTTATAACTCTATAGGACTCGCAAATTGGACAAAAACTAATGAAATCTTTCTTGTAGAGAATTTAATGTAGAACAACTTTTGTTTGAAATACTTTTTTGTTAGGCAATTGGTTTAGCAGGAATAGCCCTGTTAAGCTTAAACATTTGGAATTTTGTTCAAAAAATTTCAAATTTTAGAAACTTCATTTTCAGGAAGTTATAACTCTATAGGAGTGGCAAATTGGACAAAAACTAATAAAGTCTTTCTTGTAGAGAATTTAATGTTGAACAACTTTTGTTTGAAATACTTTTTTGTCATGCAATTAGTTTAGCAGGAATAGCCCTGTTAAGCTTAAACATTTGGAATTTTGTTCAAAAAATTTCAAATTTTAGAAACTTCATTTTCAGGAATAACTCTATAGGACTGGCAAATTGAACAAAAACTAATAAAAAGTCTTTCTTGTAGAGAATTTAATGTAGAACAACTTTTGTGTGAAATACTTTTTTGTCAGGCAATTGGTTTAGCAGGAATAGCCCTGTTAAGCTTAAACATTTGGAATTTTGTTCAAAAATTTCAAATTTTAGATACTTAATTTTCAGGAAGTTATAACTCTGTAGGACTGGCAAATTAAACAAAAACTAATAAAGTCTTTCTTGTAGAGAATTTAATGTAGAACAACTTTTGTTTGAAATACTTTTTTTGTCAAGCAATTGGTTTAGCAGGAATAGCCCTGTTAAGCAGAAACATTTGGAATTTTATTTAAAAATTTCAAATGTCAGAAACTTCATTTTCAGAAAGTTATAACTCCTTAGAGTTGGCAAATTGGATAAAAACTAATGAAATCTTTCTTGTAGAGAATTTAATGTAGAACAAATTTTTCGTTTGGAAGAATTTTTTGTCAGGCAGCAATTGGTTTAGCAGGAATAGCCTTTATTAAGCCGAACCATTTGGAATTTTGAACAAAAAGTTTCAAATTTCAGAAACTTCTTTTTAATGAAGTTATAACTCTATAGGGTTGGCAAATTGGACAAAAACTAATGAAATCTTTCTTGTAGATAACTTAATGTAGAACAAATTTTGTTAAAAATAATTTTTTGTCAAGTGGCCGGTTTAGTAGAAAGTGCCGTTTTAAACTAGAATAATTTGGAACTTTATACAAAAAGTTTCAAATTGCAGACACTTCATTTTCAGTGGTTTCTACGGAGTTGGTTACAGTACGGTAGTGCAAAGTCAAAATAATACGATGCATTGCCAAATACAGCCAAATGCGCTACTACGTAAGAGGGGGGGTGTCGAATAGAAGTTATTTTTTCTATTTTGCGTTAAGAGCGAATAGAATCTTTTTATGCAAAAATATGTCGCTAGTCGGTGTGAGTAGTCGGTCATAAAAAATTTCAAATCCCCTCACATTATTTGCACCCATTCCTTATTAGTCAAAACTGTGGTGGCTTGTAATGTCACTGAAAGGGCTAGGTGAATTGGCTCACATACTTAATAAACGAAAAGAAATCAATAAGTAACTACTTTTTTTGTGAGTACGAGTATAATATACCTGAGTCTCCCTCTTCATGGTGAGATGATACGATGATACGATGATACTGAAGTAGTCGGCATTCATCAGTACGGGTTTGTACAGGAAAAAATATATGTTCAGAACCACATTCGAATAATGAGAATTTTTAATGCGTGAGAAATTAATGGGTGGGTAAGTGGGTAGAAGTTATAAATTGTTAAATTTAGTAACCACTACGCATTTTTGATTCAAAAATCCATTTCGATACAAAAACAAATTAGATGTTGACTTGTTGACTACGATGTTCTCAGAAGAAGCTACAGATGTAGGCAACGAACTAAATAAGTATTCTAAAAACCGGTTAGCCGGTGGACCGATTTTCGGTTTTTCAAAAATCCGCGATTAGCCGAATAACCGCTTTCAATTGACAGTACTATAGTGTATTCAAATTCAAGGTGCAGTAAATAACAACAGTGATCATCGTGTGATTTCAACTTTTTTCTAAATTTATTAGAAATAAATTGCTAAAAATTTTCTTGCAGGGACATAGATTCATCTTTAATTTAACGCTTAATTTTTGTTTCGTTCTTATAGCAATAATATTTCAACGCAAAATCAGTCGAGAGCTAGAGCACTAAATAATAATTAGTTAGAAGTGATGACACTTGGCATCTCAAAATTCAAAATAATAGAAGATCCGCCGTCATACAAATTTCAGCAATGGGGGTACTTAGACAAAGCACAAAGGGGCAGGGAAGCAAGATATACCAGGGTGTTTTTTAACAATAATTAATTGTCAACCTTTCTACCAGAAAAATTTGTTATTTAAAAACTTTTTTAATTTTGTTAAAGCAACATTTAATTAATTAATTATTAAATATAGAAGTTTCTTTCTCTAATATCGTTCTTTATGTATTTTAGGATGCTTAATCCGAATTTCAGCTTTACAAAGCAAAGCGTTAATACAAAAAAGTAAACTAATCAAATGTATATTATATAATATAATATATAATATATATAATGTAATAATCTACAAATTATAATTCTTGGGTTTTCTTTCTCAGGTAAACGATTTAGGCGCTAGAGCGCGCTAAAGTTTGACGAGAATTACAAAATCGGCCAAAAAACTGTTTTCAGCTTTTTGCTAAAAAACAGCTTTTAGCTTATAACTCGTAAACTACGCACTTTTAGAGAAAAATGCTAGTATACAAAAATAAAGCAGATTAAATTACCTACCAATTTTGTTTTCAATATTTTTTTGTCAGTGCTACCGTTTAGGATAGGTGCTAGAATGCGTGTTTAATAATCGGACTTAGCGGCTACACCAAGACAAAACACTCGCATTTCTCGAGGTTTTTTTTTTTTTTTTTTTTTTTTTTTTATTTCCCTAAGAACCTACAATCTGTCTTATAAGTAAAACATTTAGTAATTGTTTTGGCAATATATAACATGTAAAGGAGTATGCCCAGTGGCACACTCCAAGTGACTTCTATATCACGTATAATCTAATTTAAAATCTAATTGGTAAGTCATTTGGATTATGTCTCTTCAACCTACGCAGAGTATTGTTTGTTTTCAAGAGCTGTTGCGCGAACTGGTTGGGATGGTCACTTAACCTGCTTTGATAACTAACACTGTAATTTTTTATTTCTTCTTTCACACTTACTATCTGAAGGTCGCGACGGATAATCTCGTTGGGAACAAACCATGGGGCGTCGACAATCATGCGCAATACTTTAGATTGAAAACGTTCTAGTATTTCTATATTGGAATTCGATGCAGAGCCCCACAGTTGAACTCCGTATGTCCAAATAGGTTTTAGGATGGATTTGTAGACTAGTAGTTTGTTCTCTATAGACAGTTCGGAATTTCTTCCCATTAGCCAGTACATCTTACTTAGTTTTAGACCGAGTTGTTTCCGCTTTGTGAAAATATGCTTTCGCCAGGTTAGCCGTCGATCTAGGTATAGTCCTAGGTATCTAACTTCATCGGCTTGCGGCAATTGGAGGTTGTTTAGTTGTACGGGAGGACAATTTTCTTTACGAAGGCTGAACGTCACATGCACTGACTTGGTCTCGTTAGCTTTTATGCGCCATCTTTTTAACCATTTTTGAATTTTAGATAGGTTATGTTGTAGCATATCTGATGCTGTTCTAGCGTCCTTGTGTACTGCTAGGATAGCGGTGTCGTCTGCAAACGTTGCTGTAGTAGTGTTTTTTGTAGTAGGCAAGTCAGCAGTGTAGAGTAGATACAAAATGGGACCCAACACGCTGCCCTGTGGGACACCAGAGTTAATAGGATGTAATGACGTGTATTCCTCTCGCAGTTTAACCCGGAAGAATCTATCTTGTAGATACGATTTTATTATGATGAAGATGTTGTCAGGTAGTAGTTTTTTTAATTTGTATTGTAACCCGGGATGCCACACTTTATCAAAGGCTTGACTAATATCGATGAATGCCGCCGAACAATAATTTTTGTCTTCCAAGGCTTGACTAACTTTTGCTGTGATCCGATGCGTCTGCTCGATAGTCGCATGGTTTGGTCTAAAGCCAAACTGGTGATCAGGTATGAGATGTTCTTTTTGCAATATTGGCCTTAGTTTTTCTAAGAACAGTTTCTCAAATAGCTTGGATAATATCGGCAACAAGCTAATAGGTCTATATGACGTCACTTCGTTTATTGGCTTACCAGGTTTATGAATCATTATTATTTGGGCCACTTTCCACTGAGTAGGAAAATGTCCAATTCTTAAGATGGCATTGAGGAGTTGTGTTATATACACAAATCCCACATCTGGCAGTTCGCTTAACACCTTTGCTGTGATCAGATCGTATCCAGGTGCTTTTTTGTGGTTCAGTTTTTTATTTATCATCGTTCTCACTTCATGTGTTCTGAAGGACTGAATTGGTAGTTGTAATTGCCCTGGAGCATCCAGAAATAGTTTGATCTCAGTTTCCTCTTCATTTGGATTCTCGGATTTGAAGGGTGTGAAAACTTCCTTTAGATGCTCCGCGAAAAGTTCAACTTTCTGTTTATCGCTTTTGGCCCATGTTTCATCCGTCTTTCTTAATGGTGGAAGGTTTACTTGAGGTCTTTTTAGTTTTCGAGTTGCTCTCCACAGCGAATAGTCGGTGGCCTCTGTTGCCGAGAGGGCTTTTAGATACTTTTGGACCGAATTATTTTTTTCCTCAAGGATAAGATGTTTCAATTTCTTTGCGGCTTTATTAAATTTAGCTTTGTCGTGCGGTGATCTAGTTATTTTCCACTGTTGTCTTAGTTTTCTTTTTTCCATAATTTTTTGTTTAACGTGAAAAGGGCATTCATTTTTACAATCCAAGTCCCTTGGTTCTGGTGTCGCATTCCAGGCTGCTTGCTGAATCACAGCTGTTAATCGCTCCGTTGCTTCTTCCACATCTTGAGCTGATTTTAGAGGTATTTTTAATAGTAGTTTTTCCTCAATTATACAACGGAAGTGCTCCCAGTTAGTTTTTTTGGAACATAGAATTGGCGATTTGTTATTATGGTGTACCTTGGAACTTAATGTAATAATAACTGGTGAATGATCAGATGATAGATCGAGATTAGACTCAGCTGCTACACAGTTGCCTGGCACTCCTTTTGTCACACAAAAATCGATAAGATCCGGAATCTTTCTACGATCGGTGGGCCAGTACGTGGGCTGCCCTGTAGATATATGTTTTAAATTGCTACTTTGCATTGCTTTTAGCAACTCTCGTCCTTTGGGTGTAGTTAGTCGTGATCCCCACTGCGGATTTTTAGCGTTATAGTCTCCTCCTGCGAGGAATCGATGACCAAGAGTATCGAAGAAATGATAAAATTGCTCTTTTTTAATTGTGTGCTTCGGTGGACAATAGACCGCCGCTATGACTAATGGGCCAAACCAGTCTGCTACCTGAACAGCGGTTGCTTGTATATGAGCTTGTTGATAATTGCTATGCAAGTGGTGTTTTATAGAATTTCGTATAATGATGGCAGTACCTCCATGTGCATTGCCAGTTGGATGTAGGGTAGTATAGATTGAGTACAAAGGGATTTTTATGTAACTTTTTGTTGTTAGGTGCGCTTCAGAGATAAGCATGATATCAATATTTTCATTTGCGATAAACGTCTGGACTTCTAGAATGTGTTGTGTTAGGCCATTGGCATTCCAAAGTGCTATTTTGATTTGTCTAGCCATTTAAGCCGTCTTGCTGACTAGAATTGTTAATAGGTTTAGCATTGTTGATATTTGAGACATCAGGCCTTTCATCATATTTTTTAATTCTTGTATGTCGTTTGTTTGTTGCTGCGGTATTTGCTGTTGTTGTTGTTGTTGTTGTTGTTGTTGTTGTGATTGTTGTTGTTGTTGTTGTGATTGTTGTTGTTGTTGTTGTGGTTGTTGTTGTTGCTGCTGCTGCTGTGGTTGTTGATTGGTTTGTATGATTTGTTTGGAGTGTTGCTGATTATTTTGCATTAGGGCACCAGAATATGAAACTCCTGATTTTACTAAATTTGGAAGACTAGGGTTAATGTTGGGTACTTGTTTATTTCTTAATGTAGGAAAAGTTTTTTTCTGTAGTTCTTTATAAACCATACACCCTTTATAATTAGCTGGATGATTGCCATCACACAGCACGCACCTGACGCTGGATGTTTTTTCTTTTCTTAGACAATCAGCGGTTAAATGGTTCCCTGCACATTTAACGCACCGGGGAGTGCGGTGACAAAATCCTTTAGTGTGTCCATACCGTTGACATTTTGCACATTGTGGAATCTCTCTTTTTGTTCTCGGTGGTTCGAACTTCACTTTGGTATGAATCAAATATCTTACATCATATATTTCCTTATTATTGTTGTTCTGCTTTAGGTCTATATAAAACAGTGGCAGCGGATCCTTTGTGCGGTATTGTCTGATGTTATAAACACTGATTACCTCGTGTCCTTGTTTTTCTATCTCAGATTTTAATTCGGATATGTCTGTTGAGTAGTGCATTCCCCTCAGTACGACCTTAAAATTTCTATCTTGTTTGCATTTATATGTATGAAACTCTGTGTTTTTCTCAGCCAATGCTTTGATTATCTTTGAATAGTTGTCTTTATTGTTCGCTTGAATTTTTACTTCGTCTCCAGTTAATATTTTCAGTTCGAATTCATTTCCTGCTATGGACTCTAATAGTGATTTTAGAGGTTGGATATTCTTAACACCAGCAACGTACAGTGGGGGTATTTTTGGGCCAGCCTGTTGCGAAGCAGTTTCTTCTTCGTTATTTTCTGATAAGACTTCAAAACTGTTCCTAGTTGCTGGTTGGTCAAGCCAATAATCATTCAGTTTTGACTGCTTTATTATTCTTCGGTGGTCTGCTGGACTGGTTCTGTGCCTCTTTTTTGTATTATCAACGGTTATCCATGGATATTCCTGATCTTGTTGTTGAGATAAAAGGTTTGAAAAGTTATCAACTAGATTTGAAGTATGGCTTATGGAAGTTTGTGATTTTGGTGTTGAGTTTAGCGGTGGTTCGTGGTTTGGCGGCACGGTCGACATTATGTTTCGTACAAGTAAAAGTTATGAGGATTGATTTATTGTGAACGTTGAAAAGTTTCAAATATTCAATCAAGTTAAATGTTAATAAAATTTACCTGACCCTTGGGTCGCGTTTGCTGTGGCCACTGATAAGCGATAAACGAGCGTACAACCTCTCGCTTCGAATATCCGCGCCCGACTATTTCTCGAGGTGAGCTCTATTTTTTTACAATATCCTTATTTAAAACAATTCATAAATTAATTACTAGTTAATATTACCCCCACATTTGATTTGATGAAAGCTGAAGTTGAGCTAAAAGGAGTAGTTGGTGCTTCCAAACCGTAATTAAGTGAACTGGACCTCCGCATTCGCCGAACTGGTGACATAGACCTGGGCGATATTGATAGGTGATCGTAGGCATAAAATATGTTGGCTGAAAAAAGGTTTTTGTAGGTTGTTAAGTAAGGACGTGGCGGCTCACATCATGTAAAAGATTAAAAATAATAATTGCACAGAAAACTAATACATTCGACCCCATTAATCATACGCCATATTCGATTATTGTGTTGGTTGGAATTAAATGTCCAAGCTGATCAAATTTTCTGTTAAAAATGAAATTATCACAATTTACTCCTTATCACGTTTGCTCTTTGAAGTTATAACGATTTAGTTAATTTTTAATTAACGTACGCAAAACGAATTTTCGGTAATAAATTGAGTCGGGTCGTGTGTATAAAAGAAGATTTTTTGTACACTAGTCACAAACAAAAATGAACTCCTTCAACTTGCTAGTTTTCTGTGCAGTTATTAGCTTTAATCTTTTAAATGTAAGTTACCACGTGTTTATTAAAAAATTTTAAAAAATACATTTTTCAGCTAATAGACGCTTATCCAAATCTGTCAAGCTCAACTGAAGCGATGGATAATGAAGGCTCAAATCGAATGTTATATGGGGGTATTTATCCAGGACAAGGATTAATGTATCCACCATGGGGAGGGTATCCATTAGCGTATCCAGGGCCAATTTATCCACCTTATCCATCACTACGATATGGGTTCCCACCATACTACCCTGGCGTCTATTCTCCTTATTCGCCATTTAATATGTTTAGATCCGGTAAGGAGTTTAAGCCAAAGCCTAATACGTCAAAGTTCACTTTGAACTATTACTTAATTAAGAGTTGGAAGAACCAAGCCTTTTATCTTAACTTGAGCTTCCAATTTCAAGTAAGTGAAAAATGCGCTTACCTATTTTAATCCAATTTACAATTTTAGGTGCCGACGGTCCTGACTCCTGAAGCCTGATCAAGTGAAGACGGTCGGCTAGGGGGTTACCATGGCATGTAAAGAACACCTATTCTACAACATGATTTAATTATTACGCAACTTAATTACACTTTAAATTTATTTTTGACTTTATATTTATAAGCAAAGTTTGATTCAAATGAAAAATGTAAAAAATAATGTCCACGGCACAATATCTAATTTTAATAAATTTTACAAGCATCAACAAGCTATTTTTTGGTACTCCAAATTATCTAAACACCAACTTTCCCTTGTTTATGATACGCAAACCGTTTATTAGTAGAAACTCGAATGCATTTTATTTTTGTATTCGATCACTTTTTTCTAAAAGAACGCAATTTTCGAGTTATAAACGAAAAGCTCGAAAATCAGCTTTTTGGACGATTTAAAAATTTCGTCAAATTTAAACGCGCTCTAGTGCCTAAACCGTGCATATAAAGAAAAAAAGTAAAAGAACACAATTTGTAGCAAATTTTATGTAGGTTATTTTTGCGTCAAAGTACTTTTTTCCAAAAGTGCGTAGTTTTCAAATTATAAGCGAGAAACTGAAAAAAGAACAATTCTTTGCAATTTTTCCGAATTTTTAACCTGCACGAGGTTTTATCATCCCGAAATACATAAAGATTGATATAGAAGAAAACTTCTATATTTTTTTCCTGGATTTGCCTTTCATTTTTTTCTAGTGACTTAACTATTGAATTGATTGGACTATCATAGGGCTCGAGGATAACGCTAGGACGACATATCGATCTAATTGCCGATTTCGGACGAGAAAACAAAATTCCAACTCAATCCGCACCTGAACGTGCCTACGTTAGACGCAATATTATTAATTGTTATCGCACTACAAAAAAACTCCGCTGAAAGCAGAGATGAAAAGATTAACTTTGAACAAGACATGACACGGCTCTTTTTCCCTCTACTGTCCGTTTACTAAGGAAATGGAAACTAAATACAGTTTAGCTATTTGAAATTAATTAAAGAAACATTCTAAAGTCAAATTTTATTATTATTATTATTTTTATTTATTCAAATATTTACTACAAAAACATAAGCATATAAAGCGCTGAAATAGTATAAAATATGATGAGAATGGTTAGTCAAGTAGACTTTAGTAAAAACAATCAAACAATCAAACGAAATGAAGTAATAGGTAAGTAGAGTTTTCGTTTGTACGTTAAATACAGAGTGGTTTATTTTCAGGTTATAACTCTTTAGGGTTGGCAAATAGGACAAAAACTAATGAAATCTTTCTTGTAGACAATTTAATGTAGAACGACTTTTGTTAGAAATACTTTTTTGTTAGGCAATTGGTTTAGCAGGAATAGCCGTTATTAAGCCGAAGTATTTGGAATTTTGAACAAAAAGTTTCAAATTTCAGAAACCTAATTTTCAGGAAGTTATAACTCTTTAGTGTTTTTAAATTGGACTAAAACTAATAAAAACCTGTCTTGTAGATAATTTAATGTAGAACAACTTTGGTTAAAAATACTTTTTTTTCAGGCAATTGATTTAGCAGGAGTTGCCTTTATCAAGCCCAGGCATTTGGAATTTTATACAAAAAAAATTTTATTTCTGAAGCCTAATTTTTAGGAAGTTATAACTCTTTAGAGTTGACAAATAGGACAAAAACTAATGAAATCTTTCTTGTAGATAATTTAATGTAGAACAACTTTTTTTAAAAATACTTTTTTGTCAGGCAATTGATTTAGCAGGAATTGCCTTTATCAAGCCCAGGCATTTGGAATTTTATACAAAAAATTTTAATTTCTGAAGCCTAATTTTCAGGAAGTTATAACTCTTTAGGGTTGGCAAATAGGACAAAAACTAATGAAATCTTTCTTGTAGATAATTTAATGTAGAACAACTTTTTTTAAAAATACTTTTTTGTCAGGCAATTGATTTAGCAGGAATTGCCTTTATCAAGCCCAGGCATTTGGAATTTTATACAAAACATTTTAATTTCTGAAGCCTAATTTTCAGGAAGTTATAACTCTTTAGGGTTGGCAAATAAGACAAAAACTAATATAATCTTTCTTGTAGACAATTTAATGTAGAACAACTTTTGTTAGAAATACTTTTTTGTCAGGCAATTGATTTAGCAGGAATTGCCTTTATCAAGCCCAGGCATTTGGAATTTTATACAAAAAAATTTTTATTTCTGAAGCCTAATTTTCAGGAAGTTATAACTCTTTAGTGTTTTTAAATTGGACTAAAACTAATAAAAACCTGTCTTGTAGATAATTTAATGTAGAACAACTTTGGTTAAAAATACTTTTTTTTCAGGCAATTGATTTAGCAGGAGTTGCCTTTATCAAGCCCAGGCATTTGGAATTTTATACAAAAAAAATTTTATTTCTGAAGCCTAATTTTTAGGAAGTTATAACTCTTTAGAGTTGACAAATAGGACAAAAACTAATGAAATCTTTCTTGTAGATAATTTAATGTAGAACAACTTTTTTTAAAAATACTTTTTTGTCAGGCAATTGATTTAGCAGGAATTGCCTTTATCAAGCCCAGGCATTTGGAATTTTATACAAAACATTTTAATTTCTGAAGCCTAATTTTCAGGAAGTTATAACTCTTTAGGGTTGGCAAATAAGACAAAAACTAATATAATCTTTCTTGTAGACAATTTAATGTAGAACAACTTTTGTTAGAAATACTTTTTTGTCAGGCAATTGATTTAGCAGGAATTGCCTTTATCAAGCCCAGGCATTTGGAATTTTATACAAAAAAATTTTTATTTCTGAAGCCTAATTTTCAGGAAGTTATAACTCTTTAGAGTTGACAAATAGAACAAAAACTAATGAAACCTTTCTTGTAGATAATTTAATGTAGAACAACTTTTTTTTAAAATACTTTTTTGTCAGGCAATTGATTTAGCAGGAATTGCCTTTATCAAGCCCAGGCATTTGGAATTTTATACAAAAAAATTTTTATTTCTGAAGCCTAATTTTCAGGAAGTTATAACTCTTTAGGGTTGGCAAATAAGACAAAAACTAATATAATCTTTCTTGTAGACAATTTAATGTAGAACAACTTTTGTTAGATATACTTTTTTGTCAGGCAATTGATTTAGCAGGAATTGCCTTTATCAAGCCCAGAAAAATTCCCTACGGGTGAAGAACTTAAGCTCAGGAAAACAGAATATCAAAATGAACTAGAGAAGAAATTGGAACCAACTGAAGCTTTGAATGGAATGGACATAAATGAACTGAACGAGAAAATCACCACCGACATCCAAACCGCGACAAAAAAGATTTGCACAAAATCCAAAAACAGAAGGAACTCTAAAATACAGCCAATGACACTGAAGCTTATGGAACAAAGAAAAAGAACACCCAGAGATACATCAAGCTACCGGGAACTGAATAAAAGAATACATAAGGAAGTGAGGAAGGACATTCGAGCTTATAACACCAAAATAATCGAAAACGCAATAGAGGACAATGCAAATATGAGAGTTTTGAGGTCAAAAATGTCCTCAGGCAAACACAAGATCACCAAAATGAAAGATCAAGAGGGTAACATTATTTCGGACAAAAGAAAGATCGCGGAACACATTAAAGACTTTTACATCCGGCTCTACACATCTACTAGACCGGACCCTAGAACCACAAACACGATTATACGCAACGCAGGCTCTGAAGACATTCCAGAGATATCAAAGCAAGAAATACAGGCTGCCCTCGGGCAAATGAAAAATAGAAAAAGTCCAGGAGAAGACAGAATCACTTGTGAAATGCTGAAAATGGGAGGAGTGGTTATCGAGAAGTCTCTACAAATCCTTCTAAATAAATGTCTACAAGAGGGCAAAATCCCGGACACATGGAAAAACGCAGAAGTGATCCTGCTTTTCAAAAAAGGAGACAGTGGCAATATAGAAAACTATCGACCAATTAGCCTTCTATCCCATTTGTATAAGCTCCTCACCAGGATAATAACAAATAGACTAACAAATAAGTTGGACGAGTACCAACCAGTGGAGCAGGCGGGCTTCCGCAAGGGGTTCAGCACTATTGATCACCTACAAACCATTCGAACATTAATAGAAAAAACAACGGAATACCACATACCCCTCCACTTGGCATTTGTAGATTTTTACAAAGCGTTCGATTCTATTGAAACGTGGGCCTTCATGCAAGCTATGGACGACGCTAGAATTGATTCCAGGTATACGAACCTACTAAAGTGTATATACAAAGACGCCACTTTTCACGTCAAAATAAATGAAGATTTAAAAACGGATAAGATCAGAGTGAATAAGGGAGTACGTCAAGGCGACACAATATCTCCAAAACTGTTTACGCTGGCGCTAGAAAACATCTTCAAAGGATTACAATGGGAAAAGAAAGGCATAAATATAGACGGATCCTACTTGAGCCATCTCCGATTTGCCGACGACATCGTCTTAATAAGTAATAACGTACAAGAACTAAGCAACATGTTAGAACAACTTAACGATGCGTCAAAAAAGATCGGATTGAAAATGAACATCACAAAAACCAAAATAATAAGTGACACCGAAGAACCTATAAACATAGATGGTATAAGATTGGAAAACGTGGAGGAGTATATATACTTGGGACATGCGATAAGAATAGGCAAAGAAAATCAGACAGCGGAGATTAAAAGAAGAATAAGATTAGCCTGGGCAGGGTTCGGGAAAATGAACGATATATTTAGAAATAGTAACATACCCATCAACCTTAAACGAAGAGTTTTCGACACCTGCATACTGCCAATAGCGACCTATGGATTGGAAACAATGGCCATGACCAAGAAGACTGCAAATCAGTTAAGAGTTATGCAGAGGGCGATGGAACGGGCGATGCTCGGGATTAGTCTAAGGGACAGAAAGAGAAACGAAGATATCCGACATAAAACTAAAGTCGAGGATATAATAAGGCGCATCGCAAAACTAAAGTGGCGCTGGGTAGGACATGTAGCCCGGCAAGATCATGCTAAATGGGTAACCAAACTAACGTACTGGCGACCAAGACAAACAAAGAGAAGTACAGGGAGACCCCAGAGGAGGTGGCTTGACGACATCAAAAAACAAGCAGGGAAAAGATGGTTCCAGAAGGCACAAGACAGGACAGCATGGAAAAACATGAAGGAGGCCTATGTCCAGGAGTGGACGAGAAGTGGCTGAGAAAGAAGAAGCCCAGGCATTTGGAATTTTATACAAAAAAATTTTTATTTCTGAAGCCTAATTTTCAGGAAGTTATAACTCTTTAGAGTTGACAAATAGGACAAAAACTAATGAAACCTTTCTTGTAGATAATTTATTGTAGAACAACTTTTTTTAAAAATACTTTTGTCAGGCAATTGATTTAGCAGGAATTGCCTTTATCAAGCCCAGGCATTTGGAATTTTATACAAAAAATTTTAATTTCTGAAGCCTAATTTTCAGGAAGTTATAACTCTTTAGGGTTGGCAAATAAGACAAAAACTAATATAATCTTTCTTGTAGACAATTTAATGTAGAACAACTTTTGTTAGAAATACTTTTTTGTCAGGCAATTGATTTAGCAGGAATTGCCTTTATCAAGCCCAGGCATTTGGAATTTTGTACAAAAAAATTTTTATTTCTGAAGCCTAATTTTCAGGAAGTTATAACTTTTTAGGGTTGACAAATTGGACAAAAACTAATAAAATCTTTCTTGTAGAGAATTTAATGTAGAACAAATTGTATTTAAATAATTTTTTGTCCAACGGTCGGTTTAGTAGAATTCGCAGTTTTAAACTAGAAGCATTTGTAATTTTATACAAAAAGTTTCAAATTTCAGAAACCTAATTTTCAAGAAGTTATAACTCTTTAGGGTCTCCAAATTGGACTAAAACTAATGAAATCTTTCTTGTAAACAATTTAATGTAGAACAAGTAGAAAAGTATTTGTTAGAAATACTTTTTTGTCAGGCAATTGATTTAGCAGGAATTGCCTTTATCAAGCCCTGGTATTTGGAATTTTATACACAAAAATTTTAATTTCTGAAGCCTAATTTTCAGGAAGTTATAACTCTTTAGGGTTGGCAAATTGGACAAAAACTAATGAAATCTTTCTTGTAGAGAATTTAATATAGAACAAATTTTGTTTAAATAATTTTTTGTCCAACGGCCGGTTTAGTAGAATTCGCAGTTTTAAACTAGAAGCATTTGTAATTTTATACAAAAAGTTTCAAATTGCAGACACTTCATTTTCAGTGATTTCTAAAGAGTTGGTTACAGTACGGTAGTACAAGGTCAAAGTAATACGATGTATGACCACATAGTACAGCCAAGTTCGCTACAACATGAAGGGAGGGGGTGTCGAAACTTTTTTGGTAACACAAGTCAACGAGTCAAACCAAAAATTTTAAAAATAGTTTTGGGAATCATTCATAGAGAGCGCGCAACAGCAACCTATAACCTTCTGCTACTAACTCACTCTTCTCAAACGAGACCGCCCTATATAGTATATAGTATACGAAAACGTTCATAAAAACTGAGCTTTAATCATGAGTTATGTAAGTACGTATTTCGAAAATAAATAAACGTTTGAATACAAGAGGAAAAGGCAAATTAACAGCGTACGTACCTACAACAATAGAACGTTTACTTAAATTAACTTTGAAGTATAATAAAGAAAAGTCTGTCTTTTTATTTTTTATCCGCCATTCGTTCGACGGAACAACTATTTATTTTAGACAAGTTTTAGTTTGCGTCGAGAGCAAATTACAATTTTTCTTTTCTTTTCTTTATTAAATAAAAATGTAAAAGCTTTCAAGTTTTAGTCAAGTTTTGGAAAAATTCTCAAAGCATTTTCTAAAACTGCCACACCACCACAACAACGCCGAAGTAAGCGTTTGAGTATAAATTGAATTTTTAATTTAATTTCTTCCGAAGATTGCCTTATGCTGAGTTTAAAGGTATTGTTTGAAAATAATAACAATTTGCGAACGGAAGGAAGAAGGCGAAAATAAGACAGTACAGAGTGGGCCAAATTCATACATTTCTCTATAATATTCTACAGGATGTATAGTATTTTAAGACGTGTTAAGTACAGGAATCTCGCTTACCATAAGAGATAGAGACTTGGTTAAAAGATAAAAATGAACTAATATGACTTATTTATAAATAAAAACAAAAAACAAAATTTACTTCTGCATAACGTTTCTGAAATATGGCGGAAAATATCCAAATTGGCGTTTTTGAAAAGATATTCATGGGGGTCATTATTTTTTCATAAATTAAATATTTCAGCCAATGCCATCATAAAGTGTAACGCTATCATGGAGTTTTATAACGTTATCTCCAATTTAAATTAAAATCCAAAAACACTTAACTTTTTTTCCCATTCAAGTCGTTTTTAATTCGTAGTTACATTGTACAATCTATTTTTTGTTGTCTACGCATAAAAGGAACTAGTATCACCCCATCTAAACTCAAAGGGTTGTTTTAAAGTGGAAGCAATACGTACACGTTAACGTACAAAAAACGCACGCACTTGTTTTCGTTTCCTTTTTTTTTATATTTTCAACGACGTAATGTCTATTTACATTTTTCCCTCCTAAATACGAATTATAATTATTTTCGAACGAGTTGTTTTAATCTAAAGCGCCCACCTTGTATTATTTAACGCGTAATTTTTGTTTGCTCAATTTAAATATGTAATAATTAATTACGCGCTTATGGTTACACTTTACACGTAAAAAATTATTGTTCGTTACCAAATTTTTGATTGATAAGGGTTTTTAATAAATATAAAACTTTTTGCAATTTTCAAAAAACGCTAATTACCTATCTACAAACACAAATTTTCGTAAGCGGTCGTAGTTTCAACGGTGATTATTTGAATTTGCTGATTGTTCAATTTTGGTATACGAGTAGTTTAATCTAGACGAAATAAAATAGAAGCGTAAAGAGCGTTGAAGATCGTATATCGGGCATAACGTGTCTAGGCGGTAGAATGCCCAAATACAAAAATACCAAATTTTTAATTTTGACCCATCCACCATCTGCATCTTAAAAGTTACAGCATTAACTTAGGGGTGGCTCGAGAAGAGTGAGTTTTTTCGAGAGTAAACTAGATGAAATTTTCTGCAAACTATATTCAGAAGGTGTTTTTCTCAGATAAACGGCTTAGGCGCTAGTGTGCGTTAAAGTTGGGGAAAAATCCCCCAAAAAACATTTTTTTGTTTATCGCTTATAACTAGAAAATTATGGACTTTTGGTAAATAGTGTTTTTACATAAAAATAAAGTACATTCAATTTTCTACAATTTATGTTTCTTAGATTTTTTTCGTAAAATAAACAGTTTAGAAGCGAGAGACGATAATACACGGAAGTACTCGAGAAGGTTGGATGTTGGCTCTTATTTAAGTTTCAACTTATAACTTAAAAATCATGCACTTTATGAAAAAAGTTCTGCTACCAAAAATAAATTATATTAACTTTTCTACAAACTATAATACTTTTCTTTAATTTTTCATTAAATGCACAGTTTAAAAAAGCGTGTTGATAAAGATTTCAAAATCGTCAAAAAGCTCATTTTCCAGTTTCTTGCTTATAACTTCAAAACTATGCTTTTTATCAAAAAAGTTGTTTTACAAAAAATAAAGTATATTCAATTTCCTACAAGTTATATTTCTTTACTTTTTTCTTTAAATGCACAGTTTAGGGACTAGAGCGCGTTAAAGTTTGAAGAAAATTTTAAAATCTGTTCAAAGACTCATTTTCCAGTTTCTCGCTTATAACTACAAAACTATGCTTTTTATCAAAAAAGTTTTTCTACAAAAAATTAAATAAATTAAATTTCCTACAAATTAAATGCATTTACTTTTTTCTTTAAATGCACAGTTTAGGGACTAGAGGGCGTTAAAGTTTGAAGAAAATTTCAAAATCTATCAAAAAGCTCATTTTCCAGTTTCTCGCTTATAACTTCAAAACTATGCTTTTTATCAAAAAAGTTCTTGTACAAAAAATATAGTATATTAAATTTCCTACAAGTTATATGCCTTTACTTGTTTTTTTAAATGCACAGTTTAGGGACTAGAGAGCGTTAAAGTTTGAAGAAAATTTCAAAGTCTGTCAAAAAGCTCATTTTCCAGTTTCTCGCTTATAACTTCAAAACTCTGCTTTTTATTAAAAAAGTTCTTCTACAAAAACAAAGTATTTTAAATTTACTACAAGTTATATGCCTTTACTTTTTTTTAATGCACAGTTTAGGGACTAGAGGGCGTTAAAGTTTGAAGAAAATCTCAAAATCTGTCAAAAAGCTCATTTTCCAGTTTCTCGCTTATAACTTCAAAACTATGCTTTTTATCAAAAAAGTTCTTTTACAAAAAATAAAGTATATTAAATTTACTACAAGTTATATGCCTTTACTTTTTTCTTTAAATGCACAGTTTAGGGACTAGAGGGCATTAAAGTTTGAAGAAAATTTCAAAATCTGTCAAAAAGCTCATTTTCCAGTTTCTCGCTTATAACTTCAAATCTACGCACTTTAGAATAAAAGTTTTTTTACAAAAAATTAAAGTAAGTACCTACTTAAGTAAATTAAATTTTGTACAAATTACATTTCTTTAATTTTTAAAAATGCGCAGTTTAGGGACTAGAGCGCGTTAAAGTTTAACAAAAAGTTTAAAATTGGTCAAAAAGCTCATGTTCCAGTTTCTCGGTTATAGCTTCAAAGCTACGCACTTTATGAAAAAAGTTTTTTTACAAAAAATAAAGTACATTAAAGTGTCCGACAAAATATGTTTCAATCATTTTTATTTTGAAATAAGCGGTTTAGAGACTAGAGAGCGTTAAAGTTTGAAGAAAATTTTAAAATTAACCAAAAAGCTCATTTTCCAGTTTCTCGCTTATAACTTCAAAACTACGCATTTTAAAATAAAAAGTGTCTTAACACAATATAAAGCATTTTAAATTTGCTACAAATTATATTTTTTAAGTTTTTTTCTTAAGGTGAACAATTTAGGCGCTAGAGCGCATTGAAGTCACAGGTCGATACGAGTCGTTTAATATACTTACACGAAATAAAGAAATAAAAGCGTAAACCAGATTCGTATTTAGAGGGGGCTAATATTTTTAACCACAGTCTCAGTTTCCAACTTGCTATTAACAGAAAAATAAGTTGTAGTGTAATTGAAGTAGTGCCAATCACAATCACAAGTGCTCATACTGCTCGTTGCTCACCTACGTCTTTTAAACAATACAAAAATGGCCGCACTTTTACAAATTGATTAAAAATTAATTTTTATTGGGTCACACAAAACTATAATCGATGTGTGCTATTAATATTGCGTATATTTAGTCTCTGAAAATATAAACCTCACTCATTTATATAAGCTGACACAAATATCCACGTCAATTAATTCCTCATTCGACTAAATTTAATATAATACATTTTTGGTAAATAAAGCACGTTTGTTCGTTTTTAATTGTTGGAAATATTTTTCTGTATCTCCACAAATGTACATTCCATCGCCAAAAATCCGGTCGCGATATTATATTTCGTGCTCCCTTTTGTCGTTTTTATAAATAAAATATTAACGAGTAAAACAAAATCAAATTCATATTTTTCATCGTCGTAATTTCACAATTGGACATTTTGTCGTATTTCGAGGTACAGAAAAAAATACCTCGATAAAACGTGCGATGTTTGTATTTTTTTATAGACGAACGTACGTGGGTCCTGTAAGGATAATAATTCAATAATGCTTTCATGAAATTTATCATCTAATTAAATTTAATTATGTGCATTGTTTTGCCACTTTAATTTATTTTTATGTCGCTCATGTGAACTACGTCGAGCAGCTGTACGACACGGTCAATATTGGGTCAATTTTGAGTATTGCATTAAATAACTTTTTGGACCAGGTTAGTTCGTAGTCAAAACTATTCCATAGGCCTTCACGCATAAAATAGTCTTCTTCAAGTTCACCTAATAGTTTGTTGAACATGGATTGCTGTCTGGGCTACGATAGACTTTCATTAGACGTATAATTAAAATTTGTGTGTTCCCTGGAAGTGTTTAGAACGAGATGGTTTCAAAGAGTGGTTATCTAGACCTCTTAAGAGCCCGGAAAGTTTCGTAAAGTCTCTAGCAAGCTTCACAAGTTGGTTAAAGGTTCAGGCGGTTAAAAGTCTTTTTGGAATTCTTAAAAAGGCGTAAATGGTTTGCAACCCTCACTGCTCTAGAAAGTGCCCACATAGAGTCAAAAATCCTCTCGAGTTTTCTTTTATGAAAATTAAAAAAAATTTTAATTTACACATCCATTTTCGGACACATTGCACTTAAAATTGATAATAGTTTTGTCGAGTACTTTCGAGTATTTTGTTCGTATTAATAATTAATTAACGACGGCGTTGGTTGTCGAATTGACAATATATTCACGTATTATTATCAACTGAATTAGATTATGCGTCACTCAATTAAGAGTGTATAATGGCATTTGAGCTTTTAACTAGGAATATAATTAAACAAAGTTTTACATTATTACTTTTACGCCATTCACTTCCCCCAGAGTTTTAATCTAAGCTGCCTGCGTTTATTTGATTTTATTCATGCATTAAGTTTTCAACTCAAACACGATAGAATTCTAATTTTACCGTTACACTTTGTTTCATACATATCGGATATAATTGAAAAAAACTAATTTATTTTTCGTAATACGACGGCTGCAATTAAGTTGCGCTACTAATTTCAAGTAATTGACGCGTCACATCTTTGCACGTTTTCAAATTGTTGCGACTTGAAGCTCCTAAAAGTAGGCAACCCGCATAACATTAATTTTGAACAAATAAACCAAGTGTCTTTTTTAGTTTGGTTCGTGGCTCTTTCGACCAACTCTCGTGTAACTAAAGTGTCGCAAAGTCATTTTGGAATAGTATTTCGAGTCTATGTTACAGTTGGAGCACCAAAAGTGGACTGTAACTAAGATTGCTTTGAATGTAATGTAGTACATTAAGTTTGTTAAAGTTTGAAAATATACTATTAATATTTGATCATCTTGCCGCCATTTATGTAAGTTAAGTGCCTTTTACGAGATCGCTGAGAGATGCTGGACTAATTGGGCAATCACGTAGTTCAATTACATCCGTTTGAGCGTTAATAATATTTAGCACCGACTCGTCAATCAGTTTGTTTTTGAGCTGTTTTAACGTACTGCACCAATTTTCAGATACCAGCGTTACTAATTAGTACCTACCTATATTTAATTTCGGTTAAAAAAGGGAGCTGATGTGGCGCTTTATAACGTAGTTTTAGACCGCTATCTTTCGGTTTTTATCCGGTATAAAAATACCTAAAATAAACGATGCTAACACGGGCGACTTCGGGAGACTTTTTGGCAGCCAAAAAACCTTATAATTTTAGGACTTGTTTTGTTTCTTTTGGCCATAACTTCTAAATGGCGCATCTTAGCAAAAAAGGGGCGTTATTCAACTTCAAGAGCTTCTTATACACGACTTAGAAGCACGATAAAGATTTTTTATATCACATCAGATAGAATAAGGGCGTGGCTAAAGATTTTTTAACAACAATTGTTAATAGTGCTTCTAGGCCGTGACCGTGAATAAAAAGCTTTTAAAGTTGAATAGCGCGCTTAGTACGTGTCACAATTTCTAACAATCTGTTTTTTTAATTTCTTTGCAATTGGTCAAGACGAAACCTAACACCATTTTTACTTTTATAAATCATTAATTACATCCTTTATTTTATTTTATGCAGTGCTACATTATCCATCAGTCGGTTAGTTTAGTGACTGACTCTTTTTATAAGATTTACGCGTCTTACTCAGGAGTTTATACAGCGTCATCCAGTAACCAGAATTCATCCCTTCTTCGCGCTTTATCTCGAAAGGGGTTAAACTTATGGTAAAAATTTATATAACCAATCTTGTAGCTGATAATGTTTTCTATAACTTTTATAATAACCTTCATTAACGTACGATCTATAGGAGGCGAGTTATTTGCAAAAACGATTTTTGTAAACTTTGACCTTGAATATCTCAAATTGCTTCGCCGAAATTTTTCTGATTTTGTGATATACTTATTTGGAACATCTTAGTGTACGTATATACCAAAATCCAGCTTTGTAAGAATTATTCTGACCAAAAATCCTTATTTGACTGGATTATTTTCCTACTATACCTTCGTATGCCAACTGCCGGACATCAGAATATTGCCAATTTGAAGAGGTGTGCTTGACCGAACTCAAAGATTTTAGTACATATGAACGCAGAATTTGATGCTCTACAACTTTCATTTAAAGAGTTCTTTTCTTAGAGTACTAATTTCTACACTACAGACTCATATAAAATATAATGCTATATGTCAGTTTTGGAAAAAGTTGGAAAAAATCGTCGTTTTTTGACCGCGGTTTTCGACTATACCGCTTCACCGAGTTATTAAGTTTTGGTACTTATTCGACGCCGAATTAAATACTCTTTAATTCGTTATATAAAAATTTTTTTGATAAGATGCACCGTTTAGGAGTTATAGGCGAAGAAACAAAACAAGTTCTAAAACTTTGGTGTTTTTTGGCTACCAAAAAGTCTCCTGAGATCGCCAGTGTTAGCATTAATTTTTGTTTTTTACATGTTTACACCCATATAAACAATTTAAAAAATAAAAGCTTCTACACCGTTTATTGCATCATAGAAACCCTCTACTGACTGGCCTAATAATATCACAAAATCCGAAAAATTTTGGCGGAGAAAAAATCCTCGTCTTTTGACCGCAGTTTTCGACTAAACCGCTTGACCGAATTATTAAGTGTTGGTACTCATTCGACGCAGAAATTAATGGTCTTGAATTCGTTATATAAATACTTCTTTGATAAGATGCACCGTTTAGGAGTTATAGGCGAAGAAACAAAACAAGTTCTAAAACTTTGGTGTTTTTTGGCTACCAAAAAGTCTCCTGAGATCGCCAGTGTTAGCATTAATTTTTGTTTTTTACATGTTTACACCCATATAAACAATTTAAAAAATAAAAGCTTCTACACCGTTTTATGCATCATAGAAACCCTCTACTGACTGGCCTAATAATATCACAAAATCCGAAAAATTTTGGCGGAGAAAAAATCCTCGTCTTTTGACCGCAGTTTTCGACTAAACCGCTTGACCGAATTATTAAGTGTTGGTACTCATTCGACGCAGAAATTAATGGTCTTGAATTTGTTATATAAATACTTCTTTGATAAGATGCACCGTTTAGGAGTTATAGGCGAAGAAACAAAACAAGTTCTAAAACTTTGGTGTTTTTTGGCTACCAAAAAGTCTCCTGAGATCGCCAGTGTTAGCATTAATTTTTGTTTTTTACATGTTTACACCCATATAAACAATTTAAAAAATAAAAGCTTCTACACCGTTTTATGCATCATAGAAACCCTCTACTGACTGGCCTAATAATATCACAAAATCCGAAAAATTTTGGCGGAGAAAAAATCCTCGTCTTTTGACCGCAGTTTTCGACTAAACCGCTTGACCGAATTATTAAGTGTTGGTACTCATTCGACGCAGAAATTAATGGTCTTGAATTCGTTATATAAATACTTCTTTGATAAGATGCACCGTTTAGGAGTTATAGGCGAAGAAACAAAACAAGTTCTAAAACTTTGGTGTTTTTTGGCTACCAAAAAGTCTCCTGAGATCGCCAGTGTTAGCATTAATTTTTGTTTTTTACATGTTTACACCCATATAAACAATTTAAAAAATAAAAGCTTCTACACCGTTTTATGCATCATAGAAACCCTCTACTGACTGGCCTAATAATATCACAAAATCCGAAAAATTTTGGCGGAGAAAAAATCCTCGTCTTTTGACCGCAGTTTTCGACTAAACCGCTTGACCGAATTATTAAGTGTTGGTACTCATTCGACGCAGAAATTAATGGTCTTGAATTTGTTATATAAATACTTCTTTGATAAGATGCACCGTTTAGGAGTTATAGGCGAAGAAACAAAACAAGTTCTAAAACTTTGGTGTTTTTTGGCTACCAAAAAGTCTCCTGAGATCGCCAGTGTTAGCATTAATTTTTGTTTTTTACATGTTTACACCCATATAAACAATTTAAAAAATAAAAGCTTCTACACCGTTTTATGCATCATAGAAACCCTCTACTGACTGGCCTAATAATATCACAAAATCCGAAAAATTTTGGCGGAGAAAAAATCCTCGTCTTTTGACCGCAGTTTTCGACTAAACCGCTTGACCGAATTATTAAGTGTTGGTACTCATTCGACGCAGAAATTAATGGTCTTGAATTCGTTATATAAATGCTTCTTTGGTAAGATGCACCGTTTAGGAGTTATAGGCGAAGAAACAAAACAAGTTCTAAAACTTTGGTGTTTTTTGGCTACCAAAAAGTCTCCTGAGATCGCCAGTGTTAGCATTAATTTTTGTTTTTTACATGTTTACACTCATATAAACAATTTAAAAAATAAAAGCTTCTACACCGTTTTATGCATCATAGAAACCCTCTACTGACTGGCCTAATAATATCACAAAATCCGAAAAATTTTGGCGGAGAAAAAATCCTCGTCTTTTGACCGCAGTTTTCGACTAAACCGCTTGACCGAATTATTAAGTGTTGGTACTCATTCGACGCAGAAATTAATGGTCTTGAATTCGTTATATAAATACTTCTTTGATAAGATGCACCGTTTAGGAGTTATAGGCGAAGAAACAAAACAAGTTCTAAAACTTTGGTGTTTTTTGGCTACCAAAAAGTCTCCTGAGATCGCCAGTGTTAGCATTAATTTTTGTTTTTTACATGTTTACACCCATATAAACAATTTAAAAAATAAAAGCTTCTACACCGTTTTATGCATCATAGAAACCCTCTACTGACTGGCCTAATAATATCACAAAATCCGAAAAATTTTGGCGGAGAAAAAATCCTCGTCTTTTGACCGCAGTTTTCGACTAAACCGCTTGACCGAATTATTAAGTGTTGGTACTCATTCGACGCAGAAATTAATGGTCTTGAATTCGTTATATAAATACTTCTTTGATAAGATGCACCGTTTAGGAGTTATAGGCGAAGAAACAAAACAAGTTCTAAAACTTTGGTGTTTTTTGGCTACCAAAAAGTCTCCTGAGATCGCCAGTGTTAGCATTAATTTTTGTTTTTTACATGTTTACACCCATATAAACAATTTAAAAAATAAAAGCTTCTACACCGTTTTATGCATCATAGAAACCCTCTACTGACTGGCCTAATAATATCACAAAATCCGAAAAATTTTGGCGGAGAAAAAATCCTCGTCTTTTGACCGCAGTTTTCGACTAAACCGCTTGACCGAATTATTAAGTGTTGGTACTCATTCGACGCAGAAATTAATGGTCTTGAATTTGTTATATAAATACTTCTTTGATAAGATGCACCGTTTAGGAGTTATAGGCGAAGAAACAAAACAAGTTCTAAAACTTTGGTGTTTTTTGGCTACCAAAAAGTCTCCTGAGATCGCCAGTGTTAGCATTAATTTTTGTTTTTTACATGTTTACACCCATATAAACAATTTAAAAAATAAAAGCTTCTACACCGTTTTATGCATCATAGAAACCCTCTACTGACTGGCCTAATAATATCACAAAATCCGAAAAATTTTGGCGGAGAAAAAATCCTCGTCTTTTGACCGCAGTTTTCGACTAAACCGCTTGACCGAATTATTAAGTGTTGGTACTCATTCGACGCAGAAATTAATGGTCTTGAATTCGTTATATAAATGCTTCTTTGGTAAGATGCACCGTTTAGGAGTTATAGGCGAAGAAACAAAACAAGTTCTAAAACTTTGGTGTTTTTTGGCTACCAAAAAGTCTCCTGAGATCGCCAGTGTTAGCATTAATTTTTGTTTTTTACATGTTTACACTCATATAAACAATTTAAAAAATAAAAGCTTCTACACCGTTTTATGCATCATAGAAACCCTCTACTGACTGGCCTAATAATATCACAAAATCCGAAAAATTTTGGCGGAGAAAAAATCCTCGTCTTTTGACCGCAGTTTTCGACTAAACCGCTTGACCGAATTATTAAGTGTTGGTACTCATTCGACGCAGAAATTAATGGTCTTGAATTTGTTATATAAATACTTCTTTGATAAGATGCACCGTTTAGGAGTTATAGGCGAAGAAACAAAACAAGTTCTAAAACTTTGGTGTTTTTTGGCTACCAAAAAGTCTCCTGAGATCGCCAGTGTTAGCATTAATTTTTGTTTTTTACATGTTTACACCCATATAAACAATTTAAAAAATAAAAGCTTCTACACCGTTTTATGCATCATAGAAACCCTCTACTGACTGGCCTAATAATATCACAAAATCCGAAAAATTTTGGCGGAGAAAAAATCCTCGTCTTTTGACCGCAGTTTTCGACTAAACCGCTTGACCGAATTATTAAGTGTTGGTACTCATTCGACGCAGAAATTAATGGTCTTGAATTCGTTATATAAATGCTTCTTTGGTAAGATGCACCGTTTAGGAGTTATAGGCGAAGAAACAAAACAAGTTCTAAAACTTTGGTGTTTTTTGGCTACCAAAAAGTCTCCTGAGATCGCCAGTGTTAGCATTAATTTTTGTTTTTTACATGTTTACACTCATATAAACAATTTAAAAAATAAAAGCTTCTACACCGTTTTATGCATCATAGAAACCCTCTACTGACTGGCCTAATAATATCACAAAATCCGAAAAATTTTGGCGGAGAAAAAATCCTCGTCTTTTGACCGCAGTTTTCGACTAAACCGCTTGACCGAATTATTAAGTGTTGGTACTCATTCGACGCAGAAATTAATGGTCTTGAATTCGTTATATAAATACTTCTTTGATAAGATGCACCGTTTAGGAGTTATAGGCGAAGAAACAAAACAAGTTCTAAAACTTTGGTGTTTTTTGGCTACCAAAAAGTCTCCTGAGATCGCCAGTGTTAGCATTAATTTTTGTTTTTTACATGTTTACACCCATATAAACAATTTAAAAAATAAAAGCTTCTACACCGTTTTATGCATCATAGAAACCCTCTACTGACTGGCCTAATAATATCACAAAATCCGAAAAATTTTGGCGGAGAAAAAATCCTCGTCTTTTGACCGCAGTTTTCGACTAAACCGCTTGACCGAATTATTAAGTGTTGGTACTCATTCGACGCAGAAATTAATGGTCTTGAATTCGTTATATAAATACTTCTTTGATAAGATGCACCGTTTAGGAGTTATAGGCGAAGAAACAAAACAAGTTCTAAAACTTTGGTGTTTTTTGGCTACCAAAAAGTCTCCTGAGATCGCCAGTGTTAGCATTAATTTTTGTTTTTTACATGTTTACACCCATATAAACAATTTAAAAAATAAAAGCTTCTACACCGTTTTATGCATCATAGAAACCCTCTACTGACTGGCCTAATAATATCACAAAATCCGAAAAATTTTGGCGGAGAAAAAATCCTCGTCTTTTGACCGCAGTTTTCGACTAAACCGCTTGACCGAATTATTAAGTGTTGGTACTCATTCGACGCAGAAATTAATGGTCTTGAATTTGTTATATAAATACTTCTTTGATAAGATGCACCGTTTAGGAGTTATAGGCGAAGAAACAAAACAAGTTCTAAAACTTTGGTGTTTTTTGGCTACCAAAAAGTCTCCTGAGATCGCCAGTGTTAGCATTAATTTTTGTTTTTTACATGTTTACACCCATATAAACAATTTAAAAAATAAAAGCTTCTACACCGTTTTATGCATCATAGAAACCCTCTACTGACTGGCCTAATAATATCACAAAATCCGAAAAATTTTGGCGGAGAAAAAATCCTCGTCTTTTGACCGCAGTTTTCGACTAAACCGCTTGACCGAATTATTAAGTGTTGGTACTCATTCGACGCAGAAATTAATGGTCTTGAATTCGTTATATAAATGCTTCTTTGGTAAGATGCACCGTTTAGGAGTTATAGGCGAAGAAACAAAACAAGTTCTAAAACTTTGGTGTTTTTTGGCTACCAAAAAGTCTCCTGAGATCGCCAGTGTTAGCATTAATTTTTGTTTTTTACATGTTTACACTCATATAAACAATTTAAAAAATAAAAGCTTCTACACCGTTTTATGCATCATAGAAACCCTCTACTGACTGGCCTAATAATATCACAAAATCCGAAAAATTTTGGCGGAGAAAAAATCCTCGTCTTTTGACCGCAGTTTTCGACTAAACCGCTTGACCGAATTATTAAGTGTTGGTACTCATTCGACGCAGAAATTAATGGTCTTGAATTCGTTATATAAATACTTCTTTGATAAGATGCACCGTTTAGGAGTTATAGGCGAAGAAACAAAACAAGTTCTAAAACTTTGGTGTTTTTTGGCTACCAAAAAGTCTCCTGAGATCGCCAGTGTTAGCATTAATTTTTGTTTTTTACATGTTTACACCCATATAAACAATTTAAAAAATAAAAGCTTCTACACCGTTTTATGCATCATAGAAACCCTCTACTGACTGGCCTAATAATATCACAAAATCCGAAAAATTTTGGCGGAGAAAAAATCCTCGTCTTTTGACCGCAGTTTTCGACTAAACCGCTTGACCGAATTATTAAGTGTTGGTACTCATTCGACGCAGAAATTAATGGTCTTGAATTCGTTATATAAATGCTTCTTTGGTAAGATGCACCGTTTAGGAGTTATAGGCGAAGAAACAAAACAAGTTCAAAAACTTTGGTGTTTTTTGGCTACCAAAAAGTCTCCTGAGATCGCCAGTGTTAGCATTAATTTTTGTTTTTTACATGTTTACACCCATATAAACAATTTAAAAAATAAAAGCTTCTACACCGTTTTATGCATCATAGAAACCCTCTACTGACTGGCCTAATAATATCACAAAATCCGAAAAATTTTGGCGGAGAAAAAATCCTCGTCTTTTGACCGCAGTTTTCGACTAAACCGCTTGACCGAATTATTAAGTGTTGGTACTCATTCGACGCAGAAATTAATGGTCTTGAATTCGTTATATAAATGCTTCTTTGGTAAGATGCACCGTTTAGGAGTTATAGGCGAAGAAACAAAACAAGTTCAAAAACTTTGGTGTTTTTTGGCTACCAAAAAGTCTCCTGAGATCGCCAGTGTTAGCATTAATTTTTGTTTTTTACATGTTTACACCCATATAAACAATTTAAAAAATAAAAGCTTCTACACCGTTTTATGCATCATAGAAACCCTCTACTGACTGGCCTAATAATATCACAAAATCCGAAAAATTTTGGCGGAGAAAAAATCCTCGTCTTTTGACCGCAGTTTTCGACTAAACCGCTTGACCGAATTATTAAGTGTTGGTACTCATTCGACGCAGAAATTAATGGTCTTGAATTCGTTATATAAATGCTTCTTTGGTAAGATGCACCGTTTAGGAGTTATAGGCGAAGAAACAAAACAAGTTCAAAAACTTTGGTGTTTTTTGGCTACCAAAAAGTCTCCTGAGATCGCCAGTGTTAGCATTAATTTTTGTTTTTTACATGTTTACACCCATATAAACAATTTAAAAAATAAAAGCTTCTACACCGTTTATTGCATCATAGTAACCCTCTACTGACTGGCCTAATAATATCACAAAATCCTAAAAATTTTGGCGGAGAAAAAATCGTCGTCTTTTGACCGCAGTTTAAACAAAATAAGTCCAAAAATTTTGTTTTTTTTTAGCGGCCAAAAAGTTTGCACCTATATAAACAAGTTTAAAAAAATAAAAGCTTCTACACCATATATATTGCAATATACAAGAGGGTTTTGGTCCTCTACTGACGTACTGACTGGCCTATATACTACACTTTTCTAAAAAATTGTAGATAGAGAACCTTAAAAAAAAGATTGTATGAGCCAGTTTTAATGACTCACTGAAGAATCGATTCAGTAATATACCTAATGATCACGTGAACAACGCTTGTAATGCTGTTCTTGAAAAGGATGCAGTTAACGTGGTTTACTGGCGAGCGGTCGGCGAGTCCTTAATTACATAGGTGGGTACAAATCAACCAGTCTACGCTATGAGTACAAAGTTCAAAATTACGATTGGTTGTTATAGAGGTATTTTAAACGTATATTATACGTATTTAAAAGCCGTTTATTTCAAGTATAAATTTACACGTTAAATATACGTATATTTTGTACATTTAATATACGTTGTCATCAAAACGTATAAAAACTGTAAGTTTTTACTACCTTTGATGATAAAGCATATCATACGTTTCCGCTTATTACTCGTTATTTGGTTACATTTATTTTACGACAAAGAACTTACGTACAGTTGTTTAAAAAATATACCAAATTTATACGTCTAAAAAATAAACGTAGCTGTGAGTTAGATTGAATTAGATCTGGCCGACGAGACCCACTAAAGTCAAAATGGTCAGCTCGGGAATATTTTTGAATTGTTGGTGGCTTGCTGCATGGAAATAAAATAAAAATAGTAATTCAATATAAAAAAAGAAATTTTATTGAATGTATAAAACAAAAATTGTATAAATATAAATCAAAGAGTGATTTGTAATGTAATAGGTAGGAAAGCATAGGTGCTGCTTCGGATAAACACACGAAAATGAAACCTGATAACAAAAGTTATGACTATAAAGCATGTTTTTAAATGATATATCAACCCTACCTTATAAATCTTTCTCCATTTCACTTTCTCCTATCTCCAAAAAACGTTCAATCATCACCCGCAAAAAGTGTTATCCTTGTTTCTCTAGTTGACTGAAAACAGGGTTTTCTTTTCAAAAGTTGTTATTTGAAAAGAGTAATAAAAACGATCTTTCTTCTCTAATTCATTTTCATTCTTTCTTAATCTAATAACTTAACAAAAATAAAAATAAATGTCACCTATTGCATCTAAAGATATATTTAATTGTTCTAACTGTCGATCTTATTTTGTGTATGACTTCTTCTTGCATTAGATTAAAACACATCGCTATTAACGCCATCCCGACCATTAAATACATAGATCCTAAGATCGAACTAAGCTGAAAGCCAGAGTCGGAATAAATTGCTTTTCCAGGTACAAAATCTCCAAATCCGATTGTACTTAATGATATGAAACAAAAGTAAGAGCCTTCCAATGTACTCCATTCTTTTTCGTAAGACGAAAATAAAAACGTGCCGGCGAAGATGTAGCTTTTATTGATAAAAAGATTAGTTTACAAAATATTTTGCAACTTCCAAACTCACCCCACCATAATTGCCAAACATACTGTAACGGGAACGGTGACGGTTTGCGAGTCGAACGACGTTTGGGTCATTGTTTCGGATTGATCCGTATCGTCGTCGTCGTCGTCCTCCTCCTTTTTTGTGTGTTGCGATACATTTTCGCAGTTTTCCCTCCTAATGCTCACCTATACGAAAAAAAAATATCGTATCATACACGGATCATGGTGGCGATTGTAAAAAATATGTCAAGCTTGATTAATTTTTATGAAATATTATAGCAAAGCTGTTAACATTTAATTAATCTTTTTAAAAAATTTTTTAATGGGTTGTGCTTTTGACAACTTTTAAATTGCCTTACAATTGTTAATTTTTTTTATTTTATACGCCGCAGTGATGTTTTGTACCAAGAAAATTAATATACCGCGTACGAATGACTTTTTTGACGCCGCACATGATTTTGATAACCCAACTGGCAGACATTTTTAAAAGATTAACTTTTAAGGGATGATTTTTTTTCGCCAACGGCAAATTAATTATTCAAAACATTTTTTTAGGCTCACAGAAGCTTATCTTTGGACAAACTGCTTATGATTTGCTACCGCGGATGCGTGGAGTAGTGAGTATTAGTAACTTTGCCATCAGTCTGTTTTTAAAGTATCGATGAGAGAAACTACTTAGTGGTTCTTTTGTTTTCATGATAAAGGCTAATAGAACGTAGCAAATTAGTAATAAAACCCAATATCTGCCACTCCAAAACGGCAGCATTAACTGAGAGGTGGCTCGAGAAGGGTGGAATTTTCCGCTCTTTTAGTGCTTCGCTCATAACTCGAAAACTACGTACTTTATGAAAAAAATGTTTCTATACAAATATAACCCACATAACATTTTCTACATATTGTCTTTACTAGGTTCTCTTTCTTAGATGAACGGTTCAGGTGCTAGAGCGCGTTGAAATTTGACAATAGTTCCAAAATTGACCATCAAACTATGCGCTCTAGCACTTAAACTGGTTGCTTAGCGAAAAATGTCTAAGATACACAATTTGTAAAAAATTTGATTAATTTTATTTTTTCTAAGCATCTTTACTCGTTTTTTTCTAAAAATGCGTAGTTTTTGAGTTATAAGCGATAAAACAGTTTTTGGCCATTTTACAATTTTTAACTAATTTTCCCGCGCTCTAGCGCCTAAGCCGTTAATCTGACGGAAAAACGTAAGATATATAATTTGTAGAAAATTTAATTAGATTCATTTTCGTATAAACACACTGGTACATTTTTTTTTTCTACATGAGTAATTTTTGAGTTATAAGCGATAAAACAGTTTTTTGGCCATTTTACAATTTTTAACTAATTTTCCCGCGCTCTAGCGCCTAAACCGTTAATCTGAGGGAAAAACGTAAGATGTATAATTTGTAGAAAATTTAATTAGATTCATTTTCGTATAAACATACTAGTACATTTTTTCCTCTAAATGAGTAATTTTTGAGTTATAAGCGATAAAACAGTTTTTTGGTCATTTTACAATTTTTAACTAATTTTCCCGCGCTCTAGCGCCTAAGCCGTTAATCTGACGGAAAAACGTAAGATATATAATTTGTAGAAAATTTAATTAGATTCATTTTAGAATAAACATACTAGTACATTTTTTTCTCTAAATGAGTAATTTTTGAGTTATAAGCGATAAAACAGTTTTTTGGCCATTTTACAATTTTTAACTAATTTTCCCGCGCTCTAGCGCCTAAACCGTTAATCTGAGGGAAAAACGTAAAATGTATAATTTGTAGAAAATTTAATTAGATTCATTTTAGTATAAACATACTAGTACATTTTTCTCTCTAAATGAGTAATTTTTGAGTTATAAGCGATAAAACAGTTTTTTGGCCATTTTACAATTTTTAACTAATTTTCCCGCGCTCTAGCGCCTAAACCGTTAATCTGGGGGAAAAACGTAAGATATATAATTTGTAGAAAATTTAATTAGATTCATTTTAGTATAAACATACTGGTACATTTTTTTCTCTAAATGAGTAATTTTTGAGTTATAAGCTATAAAACAGTTTTTTGGCCATTTTACAATTTTTAACTAATTTTCACGCGCTCTAGCGCCTAAACCGTTAATCTGAGGGAAAAACGTAAGATATATAATTTGTAGAAAATTTAATTAGATTCATTTTCGTATAAACACACTGGTACATTTTTTTTTTCTACATGAGTAATTTTTGAGTTATAAGCGATAAAACAGTTTTTTGGCCATTTTACAATTTTTAACTAATTTTCCCGCGCTCTAGCGCCTAAACCGTTAATCTGAGGGAAAAACGTAAGATGTATAATTTGTAGAAAATTTAATTAGATTCATTTTCGTATAAACATACTAGTACATTTTTTCCTCTAAATGAGTAATTTTTGAGTTATAAGCGATAAAACAGTTTTTTGGTCATTTTACAATTTTTAACTAATTTTCCCGCGCTCTAGCGCCTAAGCCGTTAATCTGACGGAAAAACGTAAGATATATAATTTGTAGAAAATTTAATTAGATTCATTTTAGAATAAACATACTAGTACATTTTTTTCTCTAAATGAGTAATTTTTGAGTTATAAGCGATAAAACAGTTTTTTGGCCATTTTACAATTTTTAACTAATTTTCCCGCGCTCTAGCGCCTAAACCGTTAATCTGAGGGAAAAACGTAAAATGTATAATTTGTAGAAAATTTAATTAGATTCATTTTAGTATAAACATACTAGTACATTTTTCTCTCTAAATGAGTAATTTTTGAGTTATAAGCGATAAAACAGTTTTTTGGCCATTTTACAATTTTTAACTAATTTTCCCGCGCTCTAGCGCCTAAACCGTTAATCTGGGGGAAAAACGTAAGATATATAATTTGTAGAAAATTTAATTAGATTCATTTTAGTATAAACATACTGGTACATTTTTTTCTCTAAATGAGTAATTTTTGAGTTATAAGCTATAAAACAGTTTTTTGGCCATTTTACAATTTTTAACTAATTTTCACGCGCTCTAGCGCCTAAACCGTTAATCTGAGGGAAAAACGTAAGATATATAATTTGTAGAAAATTTAATTAGATTCATTTTCGTATAAACATACTAGTACATTTTTCTCTCTAAATGAGTAATTTTTGAGTTATAAGCGATAAAACAGTTTTTTGGCCATTTTACAATTTTTAACTAAATTCCCCGCGCTCTAGCGCCTAAGCCGTTAATCTGAGGGAAAAACGTAAGATGTATAATTTGTAGAAAATTTAATTAGATTCATTTTGGTATAAACATACTAGTACATTTTTTCTCTAAATGAGTAATTTTTGAGTTATAAGCGATAAAACAGTTTTTTGGCCATTTTACAATTTTTAACTAATTTTCCCGCGCTCTAGCGCCTAAACCGTTACTCTGAGGGAAAAACGTAAAATATATAATTTGTAGAAAATTTAATTAGATTCATTTTAGTATAAACATACTAGTACATTTTTTTCTCTAAATGAGTAATTTTTGAGTTATAAGCGATAAAACAGTTTTTTGGCCATTTTACAATTTTTCACTAAATTCCCCGCGCTCTAGCGCCTAAACCGTTAATCTGAGGGAAAAACGTAAGATATATAATTTGTAGAAAATTTAATTAGATTCATTTTCGTATAAACATACTGGTACATTTTTTTCTCTAAATGAGTAATTTTTGAGTTATAAGCAATAATACAGTTTTTTGGCCATTTTACAATTTTTAACTAAATTCCCCGCGCTCTAGCGCCTAAGCCGTTAATCTGAGGGAAAAACGTAAGATGTATAATTTGTAGAAAATTTAATTAGATTCATTTTGGTATAAACATACTAATACATTTTTTTCTCTAAATGAGTAATTTTTGAGTTATAAGCGATAAAACAGTTTTTTGGCCATTTTACAATTTTTAACTAAATTCCCCGCGCTCTAGCGCCTAAGCCGTTAATCTGAGGGAAAAACGTAAGATGTATAATTTGTAGAAAATTTAATTAGATTCATTTTGGTATAAACATACTAGTACATTTTTTCTCTAAATGAGTAATTTTTGAGTTATAAGCAATAAAACAGTTTTTTGGCCATTTTACAATTTTTAACTAATTTTCCCGCGCTCTAGCGCCTAAACCGTTACTCTGAGGGAAAAACGTAAAATATATAATTTGTAGAAAATTTAATTAGATTCATTTTAGTATAAACATACTAGTACATTTTTTTCTCTAAATGAGTAATTTTTGAGTTATAAGCGATAAAACAGTTTTTTGGCCATTTTACAATTTTTAACTAAATTCCCCGCGCTCTAGCGCCTAAGCCGTTAATCTGAGGGAAAAACGTAAGATGTATAATTTGTAGAAAATTTAATTAGATTCATTTTGGTATAAACATACTAGTACATTTTTTCTCTAAATGAGTAGTTTTTGAGTTATAAGCGATAAAACAGTTTTTTGGCCATTTTACAATTTTTAACTAATTTTCCCGCGCTCTAGCGCCTAAACCGTTAATCTGAGGGAAAAACGTAAGATGTATAATTTGTAGAAAATTTAATTAGATTCATTTTGGTATAAACATACTAATACATTTTTTTCTCTAAATGAGTAATTTTTGAGTTATAAGCGATAAAACAGTTTTTTGGCCATTTTACAATTTTTAACTAAATTCCCCGCGCTCTAGCGCCTAAGCCGTTAATCTGAGGGAAAAACGTAAGATGTATAATTTGTAGAAAATTTAATTAGATTCATTTTGGTATAAACATACTAGTACATTTTTTCTCTAAATGAGTAATTTTTGAGTTATAAGCAATAAAACAGTTTTTTGGCCATTTTACAATTTTTAACTAAATTCCCCGCGCTCTAGCGCCTAAGCCGTTAATCTGAGGGAAAAACGTAAGATGTATAATTTGTAGAAAATTTAATTAGATTCATTTTAGTATAAACATACTAGTACATTTTTTTCTCTAAATGAGTAATTTTTGAGTTATAAGCGATAAAACAGTTTTTTGGCCATTTTACAATTTTTAACTAATTTTCCCGCGCTCTAGCGCCTAAACCGTTAATCTGAGGGAAAAGCGTAAGATATATAATTTGTAGAAAATTTAATTAGATTCATTTTAGTATAAACATACTAGTACATTTTTTTCTCTAAATGAGTAATTTTTGAGTTATAAGCGATAAAACAGTTTTTTGGCCATTTTACGATTTTTAACTAATTTTCCCGCGCTCTAGCGCCTAAACCGTTAATCTGAGGGAAAAACGTAAGATATATAATTTGTAGAAAATTTAATTAGATTCAATTTAGTATAAACATACTAGTACATTTTTTTCTCTAAATGAGTAATTTTTGAGTTATAAGCGATAAAACAGTTTTTTGGCCATTTTACAATTTTTAACTAATTTTCCCGCGCTCTAGCGCCTAAACCGTTAATCTGAGGGAAAAACGTAAAATATATAATTTGAAGAAAATTTAATTAGATTCATTTTCGTATAAACATACTAGTACATTTTTTTCTCTAAATGAGTAGTTTTTGAGTTATAAGCGATAAAACAGTTTTTTGGCCATTTTACAATTTTTAACTAATTTTCCCGCGCTCTAGCGCCTAAACCGTTAATCTGAGGGAAAAACGTAAGATATATAATTTGTAGAAAATTTAATTAGATTCATTTTAGTATAAACATACTAGTACATTTTTTTCTCTAAATGAGTAATTTTTGAGTTATAAGCGATAAAACAGTTTTTTGGCCATTTTACAATTTTTAACTAATTTTCCCGCGCTCTAGCGCCTAAACCGTTAATCTGAGGGAAAAACGTAAGATATATAATTTGTAGAAAATTTAATTAGATTCATTTTAGTATAAACATACTAGTACATTTTTTTCTCTAAATGAGTAGTTTTTGAGTTATAAGCGATAAAACAGTTTTTTGGCCATTTTACAATTTTTAACTAATTTTCCCGCGCTCTAGCGCCTAAACCGTTAATCTGAGGGAAAAACGTAAGATATATAATTTGTAGAAAATTTAATTAGATTCATTTTAGTAAAAACATACTAGTACATTTTTTTCTCTAAATGAGTAATTTTTGAGTTATAAGCGATAAAACAGTTTTTTGGCCATTTTACAATTTTTAACTAATTTTCCCGCGCTCTAGCGCCTAAACCGTTAATCTGAGGGAAAAACGTAAGATATATAATTTGTAGAAAATTTAATTAGATTCATTTTAGTATAAACATACTAGTACATTTTTTTCTCTAAATGAGTAGTTTTTGAGTTATAAGCGATAAAACAGTTTTTTGGCCATTTTACAATTTTTAACTAATTTTCCCGCGCTCTAGCGCCTAAACCGTTAATCTGAGGGAAAAACGTAAGATATATAATTTGTAGAAAATTTAATTAGATTCATTTTAGTATAAACATACTAGTACATTTTTTTCTCTAAATGAGTAATTTTTGAGTTATAAGCGATAAAACAGTTTTTTGGCCATTTTACAATTTTTAACTAATTTTCCCGCGCTCTAGCGCCTAAACCGTTAATCTGAGGGAAAAACGTAAGATATATAATTTGTAGAAAATTTAATTAGATTCATTTTAGTATAAACATACTAGTACATTTTTTTCTCTAAATGAGTAGTTTTTGAGTTATAAGCGATAAAACAGTTTTTTGGCCATTTTACAATTTTTAACTAATTTTCCCGCGCTCTAGCGCCTAAACCGTTAATCTGAGGGAAAAACGTAAAATATATAATTTGTAGAAAATTTAATTAGATTCATTTTAGTATAAACATACTAGTACATTTTTTTCTCTAAATGAGTAATTTTTGAGTTATAAGCGATAAAACAGTTTTTTGGCCATTTTACAATTTTTAACTAATTTTCCCGCGCTCTAGCGCCTAAACCGTTAATCTGAGGGAAAAACGTAAGATATATAATTTGTAGAAAATTTAATTAGATTCATTTTAGTATAAACATACTAGTACATTTTTTTCTCTAAATGAGTAGTTTTTGAGTTATAAGCGATAAAACAGTTTTTTGGCCATTTTACAATTTTTAACTAATTTTCCCGCGCTCTAGCGCCTAAACCGTTAATCTGAGGGAAAAACGTAAGATATATAATTTGTAGAAAATTTAATTAGATTCATTTTAGTATAAACATACTAGTACATTTTTTTCTCTAAATGAGTAATTTTTGAGTTATAAGCGATAAAACAGTTTTTTGGCCATTTTACAATTTTTAACTAATTTTCCCGCGCTCTAGCGCCTAAACCGTTAATCTGAGGGAAAAACGTAAGATATATAATTTGTAGAAAATTTAATTAGATTCATTTTAGTATAAACATACTAGTACATTTTTTTCTCTAAATGAGTAGTTTTTGAGTTATAAGCGATAAAACAGTTTTTTGGCCATTTTACAATTTTTAACTAATTTTCCCGCGCTCTAGCGCCTAAACCGTTAATCTGAGGGAAAAACGTAAGATATATAATTTGTAGAAAATTTAATTAGATTCATTTTAGTATAAACATACTAGTACATTTTTTTCTCTAAATGAGTAATTTTTGAGTTATAAGCGATAAAACAGTTTTTTGGCCATTTTACAATTTTTAACTAATTTTCCCGCGCTCTAGCGCCTAAACCGTTAATCTGAGGGAAAAACGTAAGATATATAATTTGTAGAAAATTTAATTAGATTCATTTTAGTATAAACATACTAGTACATTTTTTTCTCTAAATGAGTAATTTTTGAGTTATAAGCGATAAAACAGATTTTTGGCCATTTTACAATTTTTAACTAATTTTCCCGCGCTCTAGCGCCTAAACCGTTAATCTGAGGGAAAAACGTAGGATATATAATTTGTAGAAAATTTAATTAGATTCATTTTAGTATAAACATACTAGTACATTTTTTTCTCTAAATGAGTAATTTTTGAGTTATAAGCGATAAAACAGTTTTTTGGCCATTTTACAATTTTTAACTAATTTTCCCGCGCTCTAGCGCCTAAACCGTTAATCTGAGGGAAAAACGTAAGATATATAATTTGTAGAAAATTTAATTAGATTCATTTTAGTATAAACATACTAGTACATTTTTTTCTCTAAATGAGTAGTTTTTGAGATATAAGCGATAAAACAGTTTTTTGGCCATTGTACAATTTTTAACTAATTTGCCCGCGCTCTAGCGCCTAAGCTGTTAATCTGAGGAAAAAACGTAAGATGTAAAATTTGTAGAAAATTTAATTAGATTCATTAAGATGTATTATTTCTAGAAAATTTAATTAGATTCATTTTCGTATAAACATACTAGTACATTTTTTCTCTAAATGAGTAACTTTTGAGTTATAAGCGATAAAACAGTTTTTTGGCCATTGTACAATTTTTAAGTAATTTTCCCGCGCTCTAGCGCCTAAACCGTTAATCTGAGGGAAAAACGTAAGATATATAATTTGTAGAAAATTTAATTAGATTCATTTTAGTATAAACATACTAGTACATTTTTTTCTCTAAATGAGTAATTTTTGAGTTATAAGCGATAAAACAGTTTTTTGGCCATTTTACAATTTTTAACTAATTTTCCCGCGCTCTAGCGCCTAAACCGTTAATCTGAGGGAAAAACGTAAGATATATAATTTGTAGAAAATTTAATTAGATTCATTTTAGTATAAACATACTAGTACATTTTTTCTCTAAATGAGTAATTTTTGAGTTATAAGCGATAAAACAGTTTTTTGGCCATTTTACAATTTTTAACTAATTTTCCCGCGCTCTAGCGCCTAAACCGTTACTCTGAGGGAAAAACGTAAAATATATAATTTGTAGAAAATTTAATTAGATTCATTTTAGTATAAACATACTAGTACATTTTTTTCTCTAAATGAGTAATTTTTGAGTTATAAGCGATAAAACAGTTTTTTGGCCATTTTACAATTTTTAACTAAATTCCCCGCGCTCTAGCGCCTAAACCGTTAATCTGAGGGAAAAACGTAAGATATATAATTTGTAGAAAATTTAATTAGATTCATTTTCGTATAAACATACTGGTACATTTTTTTCTCTAAATGAGTAATTTTTGAGTTATAAGCAATAAAACAGTTTTTTGGCCATTTTACAATTTTTAACTAAATTCCCCGCGCTCTAGCGCCTAAGCTGTTAATCTGAGGAAAAAACGTAAGATGTAAAATTTGTAGAAAATTTAATTAGATTCATTAAGATGTATAATTTCTAGAAAATTTAATTAGATTCATTTTCGTATAAACATACTAGTACATTTTTTCTCTAAATGAGTAACTTTTGAGTTATAAGCGATAAAACAGTTTTTTGGCCATTGTACAATTTTTAACTAATTTTCCCGCGCTCTAGCGCCTAAACCGTTACTCTGAGGGAAAAACGTAAGATATATAATTTGTTGAAAATTTATTTAGATTCATTTTCGTATAAACATACTGGTACATTTTTTTTCTAAATGAGTAATTTTTGAGTTATAAGCAATAAAGCAGTTGTTTGGCCATTTTGCAATTTTAAACTCGTTTTAACGCGCTCTAGCGCCTAAACCGTTAATCTGACAAAAAAAAACCTAAAATACATAAGTTTCGTAAAATTTAATTAGCTTCATTTTTGTATAAGCATATTAGTACAGTTTTTTTTTAAATAGGTAATTTTTGAGTTATAAGCAATAAAACAGTTTTTTAGCCATTTTGCAATTTTTAACTCATTTTAACGCGCTCTGGCGCCTAAACTGTTTGGCTTAAAAAAACGTTTTTCAGATAAAATTTGTAGAAGCACAGCAGGAGGGCTGTGTCCATGTTAAATGGCATACTATGGGATAAACACATTACAAAGGAAAACAAACACAGAATATACAACGCAATAATTAAAAGTATAGTAACCTACGGTAGTGAAGTGTGGCCTATAAAGGATAGAGCAGAGAAATCACTAAAAGCCACAGAGATGGACTACTGGAGAAGAGCGGCAGGAAAGTCTAGATTGGAAAGGATCAGGAATGAAAGGATAAGGGAAATAATGGAAGTAAAGCACGACATCGTGGATGACATAAGAACTGGACAACTCAGATGGTACGGCCATGTACAGAGAATGGACCAAGACCGACTCCCGAAGAAAGTAATACACTGGACACCGCAAGGAAGAAGAAAAAGAGGAAGACCCCGGAAAAGCTGGAGAGAGGGTATAGACGGAGAGATCCGGACGAGAGGATTGGAGGAAGAGGCTTGGAAAAACCGAGATGGGTGGAGATTAGGAATCGGAAGACGGATAACGTTGTAACCCGATGCATATATATATATTTGTAGAAAATTTAAATTAGGTCACTTTTAGATAAAAACACTTTCCATAAAGTATGTAGTTTGGAAATTATAAGCAAAAAACTGAAAATGAGCAAAATAGTAGTTTTTTTGACCAATTTTAGAATTTTTGTCAAACTTTAACGCGCTTTAGCGACTAAACCATTCACTTTAGAAGAAAGTCTTTCAGATAAAATTTATAGAAAATTTTAAGTAGTTTACTTTTACATTAAAGCACTTTTCTTATAAAATGTGGAGTTTTCAAGTTATAAGACGAAAAAGAGCAAGAACTCATTCTTCTCACAGTGGCAGGCGGCCGCTTCTATTACTAATTAGCAATGTTCTCTTGGTCTTCCTCGTTAAAAATGTTGTACTCTCGAACTAATAAAGCAGGATCAGCTTCCCCAGTGCTAAAAATACTGAGTGTCTTCGTAAAAAGTACTGGCAAAAGTCGTTCTCACACTCTTCACATAGAGGGTTCTTCCAGACGCCAACAGTATTATACTAGTTGACCTTTATTGAGAATGCCACGTATTGTCTTTCTACCTCTTCCACCTTCGCAATTTCTATCTTTCCTTCTACCTATTTCTTCTTCTCTTCCACTTCTTGTTCTTTCATTCCAAAATTTCACTGTTATTAAGTCGACTTTTGGTGCAATAGTTCCAAGGAGATGCTGGGCTACGTCAATGCATACGAGTCTCACCGTATCGCGCCAAGTGCTCTACCATTAAGCTATCCCAACCCTTGCAATGCCCTTTTATTTCGCGCGTGCTCACGTTAGTCTCTAGTCGCTTCAAAAGTATAAAAAATCTATACGGATAAATGAAGCGACTTTGTAAGTAATCGCCGCCTAATTTATCGTTAGCAAAAATAATCTCAAGCTAAATGAGTAGCGCATTTTTTTAGACGAAGCTGTTCTATATCATTTATTTTGCAAATTACCTAATATACGAGGGCCGAAATAGCTATTTTGTCGTATAATATTTCACACTTTTGATCCAAAAATATAAATTTATTTGTACAAGCAAGAAACATATATCAAATACAGTCAACACGTATATATGATATTGCCTGACAGATTTTTTATTGAACATTAGAAGGGTTACTAAAGCGAATTTCTGTTTTTTCGGAAAAAAAAAGTTAACAAAATTTTCATTTCGTGATAAATAGCTAACGCAATAAACTTGAATTGAATTTGTTATGTGTACGACATCAAAACGTATTGGAATTAATAATGAGGTTGTTGAAAAAACTTCAATAAATATTCATGAGGGGCTTTGTTCATAATTTTGAATTCATTAGAAAATATTGTACTCTGACACGATGTACAATATTAACGATGTAGTTCGTATACACGCGCGCTCAGCGAGCCCACATTACTCTAATTGCATATATTTTTGTTTTATTTTGCTCTTTATTGTTTGTTGTTGAAAGACGTGGCAAACAAAAGGTTATTATATTATATAGGGTAGTTCAAACGTACAACGACAGCTCGCCGGAGGCGATTTCTTTCCTTATAATGGCTCGAAGATCTCCAGTTGCTTCATTAGCAACTCAATGTGTCACAAGAGCATAATCCCAGCGCCAAGGAGCTTAGTCTTCTGTTTTTAGATTTCTTGGTGTTTTTGTAGCCTTTTCAGTGACTTGAGTGGGTGAACATCTGTCTTAAAGCTTAATGCCCCACGTTGGGCGCCCTATACCACGCAGTTGCTTCATTAACAACTCAACGTGTCACAAGTGCGTATTTCAAGCACCTAGCGGCTTAGTCTTCTCTTTTTAGATTTCTTGGAGTTTTTGTAGCCTTTTCAATGACTTGAGTACGTGAACATATTATATCTTAAAGTCATGCCCCACGTTGGGCTCCCTATACCCCGCCTACTTAACGATGATGATGGCAGTTTTCTCTAGTTACGTTTATGTTCACCTTAAAATGGCTCGAGAATCTCTAGTTGTTTATTAACAACTTAATATGTCACAAGTGCGTATTCCAAGTACCAAGCGGCTTAGTTTTCTGTTTTTAGATTTTTTGGAGTTTTTGTAGCCTTTTCAGTGACTTGAGTGCGTGAACATCTTTGTTAAAGTTAAATGCCCCACGTTTGGCGCCCTACACCACGCCTACTTAACGATGATGATAACACTTTTCTTTAGTTAGGTTTATGTTTGCCTATCGTACCTTGTTGCCATGTCCAACTATCGCCGGAGGCGATTTCTTTCCTTATAATGGCTCGAAGATCTCCAGTTGCTTCATTAACAACTCAATGTGCCACAAGAGCATATTCCAAGCACCAAACGACTTAGTATTCTGTTTTTAGATTTCTTGGCGATTTTGTAGCCTTTTCAGTGACTTAAGTACGTGAGCATCCTTTTTAAAGTTAAATGCCCCACGTTTGGCGCCCTACAGCACGCCTACTTAACGATAATGATAGCACTTTTCTCTAGTTACGTTTATGTTCACCTATCATACCTTGTCGCCATGCCCAGCAATCGCCGGAGGCGATTTCTTTTCTTATAATGGCTTGAAGATCTCCAGTTGCTTCATCAACTCAATGTACCACAAGAGCACAAGAGCATATTCCAAGCACCAAGCGGCTTAGTCTTCTGTTTTTAGATTTCTTGGCGTTTTTGATGCCTTTTCAGTGACTTAAGTACGTGAGCATCATTTTTAAAGTTAAATGCCCCACGTTTGGCGCCCTACACTACGCCTACTTAACGATGATGATAGCACTTTTCTCTAGTTACGTTTATGTTCACCTATCATACCCTGTTGCCATACCCAGCAATCGCCGGAGGCGATTTCTTTTCTTATAATGGCTCGAAGATCTCCAGTTGTTTCATTAACAACTCAATGTACCACAAGAGAACAAGAGCATATTCCAAGCACCAAGCGGCTTAGTCTTCTGTTTTTAGATTTCTTGGCGTTTTTGATGCCTTTTCAGTGACTTAAGTACGTGAGCATCATTTTTAAAGTTAAATGCCCCACGTTTGGCGCCCTACACTACGCCTACTTAACGATGATGATAGCACTTTTCTCTAGTTACGTTTATGTTCACCTATCATACCTTGTCGCCATGCCCAGCAATCGCCGGAGGCGATTTCTTTTCTTATAATGGCTTGAAGATCTCCAGTTGCTTCATCAACTCAATGTACCACAAGAGCACAAGAGCATATTCCAAGCACCAAGTGGCTTAGTCTTCTGTTTTTAGATTTCTTGGCGTTTTTGATGCCTTTTCAGTGACTTAAGTACGTGAGCATCATTTTTAAAGTTAAATGTCCCACGTTTGGCGCCCTACACCACGCCTACTTAACGATGATGATAGCACTTTTCTCTAGTTACGTTTATGTTCACCTATCATACCTTGTTGCCATGCCCAGCGATCGCCGAAGGCGATTTCTTTTCTTATAATGGCTCGAAGATCTCCAGTTGTTTCATTAACAACTCAATGTACCACAAGAGCACAAGAGCATATTCCAAGCACCAAGCGGCTTAGTCTTCTGTTTTTAGATTTCTTGGCGTTTTTGATGCCTTTTCAGTGACTTAAGTACGTGAGCATCATTTTTAAAGTTAAATGTCCCACGTTTGGCGCCCTACACCACGCCTACTTAACAATGATGACAGCACTTTTCTCTAGTTACGTTTATGTTCACCTATCATACCTTGTCGCCATGCCCAGCAATCGCCGGAGGCCATTTCTTTTCTTATAATGGCTTGAAGATCTCCAGTTGCTTCATCAACTCAATGTACCACAAGAGCACAAGAGCATATTCCAAGCACCAAGTGGCTTAGTCTTCTGTTTTTAGATTTCTTGGCGTTTTTGATGCCTTTTCAGTGACTTAAGTACGTGAGCATCATTTTTAAAGTTAAATGTCCCACGTTTGGCGCCCTACACCACGCCTACTTAACGATGATGATAGCACTTTTCTCTAGTTACGTTTATGTTCACCTATCATACCTTGTCGCCATGCCCAGCAATCGCCGGAGGCGATTTCTTTTCTTATAATGGCTCGAAGATCTCCAGTTGTTTCATTAACAACTCAATGTACCACAAGAGCACAAGAGCATATTCCAAGCACCAAGCGGCTTAGTCTTCTGTTTTTAGATTTCTTGGCGTTTTTGATGCCTTTTCAGTGACTTAAGTACGTGAGCATCATTTTTAAAGTTAAATGTCCCACGTTTGGCGCCCTACACCACGCCTACTTAACGATGATGACAGCACTTTTCTCTAGTTACGTTTATGTTCACCTATCATACCTTGTCGCCATGCCCAGCAATCGCCGGAGGCCATTTCTTTTCTTATAATGGCTCGAAGATCTCCAGTTGCTTCATCAACTCAATGTACCACAAGAGCACAAGAGCATATTCCAAGCACCAAGCGGCTTAGTCTTCTGTTTTTAGATTTCTTGGCGTTTTTGATGCCTTTTCAGTGACTTAAGTACGTGAGCATCATTATTAAAGTTAAATGCCCCACGTTTGGCGCCCTACACTACGCCTACTTAACGATGATGATAGCACTTTTCTCTAGTTACGTTTATGTTCACCTATCATACCCTGTTGCCATACCCAGCAATCGCCGGAGGCGATTTCTTTTCTTATAATGGCTCGAAGATCTCCAGTTGTTTCATTAACAACTCAATGTACCACAAGAGAACAAGAGCATATTCCAAGCACCAAGCGGCTTAGTCTTCTGTTTTTAGATTTCTTGGCGTTTTTGATGCCTTTTCAGTGACTTAAGTACGTGAGCATCATTTTTAAAGTTAAATGTCCCACGTTTGGCGCCCTACACCACGCCTACTTAACGATGATGACAGCACTTTTCTCTAGTTACGTTTATGTTCACCTATCATACCTTGTCGCCATGCCCAGCAATCGCCGGAGGCCATTTCTTTTCTTATAATGGCTCGAAGATCTCCAGTTGCTTCATCAACTCAATGTACCACAAGAGCACAAGAGCATATTCCAAGCACCAAGCGGCTTAGTCTTCTGTTTTTAGATTTCTTGGCGTTTTTGATGCCTTTTCAGTGACTTAAGTACGTGAGCATCATTTTTAAAGTTAAATGCCCCACGTTTGGCGCCCTACCCTACGCCTACTTAACGATGATGATAGCACTTTTCTCTAGTTACGTTTATGTTCACCTATCATACCCTGTTGCCATACCCAGCAATCGCCGGAGGCGATTTCTTTTCTTATAATGGCTCGAAGATCTCCAGTTGTTTCATTAACAACTCAATGTACCACAAGAGAACAAGAGCATATTCCAAGCACCAAGCGGCTTAGTCTTCTGTTTTTAGATTTCTTGGCGTTTTTGATGCCTTTTCAGTGACTTAAGTACGTGAGCATCATTTTTAAAGTTAAATGCCCCACGTTTGGCGCCCTACACTACGCCTACTTAACGATGATGATAGCACTTTTCTCTAGTTACGTTTATGTTCACCTATCATACCTTGTTGCCATACCCAGCAATCGCCGGAGGCGATTTCTTTTCTTATAATGGCTCGAAGATCTCCAGTTGTTTCATTAACAACTCAATGTACCACAAGAGAACAAGAGCATATTCCAAGCACCAAGCGGCTTAGTCTTCTGTTTTTAGATTTCTTGGCGTTTTTGATGCCTTTTCAGTGACTTAAGTACGTGAGCATCATTTTTAAAGTTAAATGCCCCACGTTTGGCGCCCTACACCACGCCTACTTAACGATGATGATAGCACTTTTCTCTAGTTACGTTTATGTTCACCTATCATACCTTGTTGCCATGCCCAGCAATCGCCGGAGGCGTTTTCTTTTTTATAATGGCTCGAAGATCTCCAGTTGCTTCATTAACAACTTAATGTACTACAAGAGCACAAGAGCATATTCCAAGCACAAAGCGGCTTAGTCTTCTGTTTTTAGATTTCCTGGCGTTTTTGTAGCCTTTTTAGTGACTTGAGTGCGTGAACATTTTCCCTACAGCCTATTTTGGCAGTTTGTTAAGGTGAAGCACCGGTAGCGTTACTTCGCAGCTTTATTTTTGTTGTAAGTCGAGCTGAAAACTAATAAGAGTGTGAAAATTACCTCAGGACTTTCAGATCCCTCGTGATCATTAAAATACTTGACTGTGAGCTCCTCGCGTCTTCGTCTCCTTTCGGCTCTTTTTCTAGCGACACCAGGACAACATCTGCTTAGACAAATCTTAGCGTAGAGCCATTTAAACGATCTCGCCATAATATCTCCAATATTCGATAAATATAACAAGAACAAGGGCATCCCAATAATTGCATAAATTATTGTCGTTATTTTGCCCCAGTCCGTTCTAGGAACAACATTACCATATCCTAAAACACCAAAAGTTTAATTGAACATTTCTTATTCAAAGCTCAGCGCGAAGTTGAAAATTTTTCTCGATATTGAGTATTTATTTTACAACCACAATTTGCATACTTAATTTATAGATCTATAAAAAGAAGAGCGTTTCAAAATTGTCTCTTGGTCGAAATTTTCAACACCTTGGATGTTAACCGACACACTCTGCTCGTCCTCGCGTTTCGTGATAATTAAACTAGATACTTCCAAGCTCACCACTTTGATCTTTTTCTTTTAATATCCCAATATCCCATTTTACAAACTTACATCGTTTCAGTTTCAGTCTAAATTTAAAATTCGACCGAATTTTTCATTTTTATTAAGAGACACTCTCAAATGAAACATAATCTGTTGAGCAACAACTTTTTAAAATAAATTTAATAAAAGTTAAGTGGCTCTATGGGATTTTCACTTTTTTTATAATTAAAGTGTCGCGAAAAATAATTTTTATTCAAATTTCGACACCGAGAAAATTCGAATAGGTGCTTTACAGCGTTCGAAAAGGAGAAAATGAAAAGTTAAACTCGCGTTATGGTCTTCGTAAGGGTTGGGGACCGATGGGAGGTAATAATTGCATTATTTAAAGTGCACTGATGATAAAAGTAACTTAATCTGATTTTTATCGACTTCGTCATCCTTCCTCTACTTTGCTTTATTCCCAACTATAATCACGTTAACCTTTTAAAGCTTATACAAAATAATTATTTTAGACGTCTTTACTTTTTGTAGCCGCTTTTATTTTCGGTTAATTAACTTCGCTACATAATTCGAGCCTCTTTTGTCCGTTTGTGCATAACAACTGAGGTGTTTGTGTGTGTGTGTGCATCGTCGCTGATATCATTAATTATTAGACTATTAAGAAATTTTAATTACTTCGATAAAAGTGAACAATAAAAATAAAAGGGCACGTGACGAGGGTAGAAACGGCGTGCGTTACACCAACGTAATAAATCAAACTTTATACCTAGTTCGCCTTGTTTTAGCTTAAAAGTGCTAAATTTTTAAAATCAATTTGGAGAGGAAACGCAACTTTTACAAAAGAGGAGCGTTTATTGACAAAATTTTAAAGTGGGCAGCTTTTAACCACTTTTGAAATTTTAATCGGGAAGAGAAAATTGAAATCAGCGCGTTTTTACTCATCACGAGCTGTCTTTATGTTGATGGTGATTCGTAAATTTTACATTTAATTCTCTACCTAACAATATATAATACTATACAGGTTATGATCGTTGTAAAAAAGCTATACACGAGTCGGAAGGGCTTTAATTTATTATTACAAAATTAGAAAAATATCAAGGTACGCAAAATTATTTTTTCAAACTTTACAAAATTCGAGAAGCTGTAGAATGCAGCTGGCAGAAATAACCAATAGTGGCCAATAATTATTTCCTCAACTGTACATGTTTTTTTTTGTAGAGTAGAATCATAAATAATATAGAACATTCACTATCTTACTGAGGAACTCAAAAACGTTGAAATCTCGTCTTAGGCTGACTTATGACAATAAAGTGTAGGATTAGGAGAGCAATCGACGTTTTAAGGGCAGGACCTTAAAAGTGTCAGAGTTGCTCGTAACCTAACCTAACCGAACAGAACAGAACAGAACCGAACTGAACGTAACCTAAACAAACCCCTTTTTTAAGGAGATACCTTAATAGGTTATGTTAGGTTAGATTAGGCTCTCGGCTGGGTTGGTACTTCCAGGGTCCAGCCCTTAAAACGGCAGATGCTTCTCCCCATCCCGCACTTGATTGGATGCGGGCAAAAGAATAAGCTCTGACGAATAAAACTGGAAGTATAGTGTCTCCACGTATGCGGTATATGGTCAATTTAACTAACGTTATACCCACTATGCCGGTACAGTGGATCGCTCGGCGGAGTCATACTCGATCCTTGGATCAGTTGGCTGCTGCAGTCTCTTCACCAGAGGAGCTGTGGGTTAGTCTATTTGCAGTTGTACTTTAAATAGTAACGGGAAGACGCGAGTTCTGGTAGGAAGTTCTCGTACTTCCGTAGTAGGCATGCTTTAAATGTTAGGCACGTAGGCACCACCAGTGAGTGTCTAGGCTCTCCGCTATCTACCTAATCCCTGTTTCAGACACAGCCCCGCTGTTGGTGGGTGGCAAGGTGTTCACGAGCACGCCATCATGGTAGCTTGGTCCCGTTGTTGGTGTGCGATAGAGGGACACCGAGCGCCCGCTCTCATGGTAACTGGTCAGGAATAGGTTGTAACGGATGATCCGGGGTCGATTAAGTAGATGCTGATGGAAGGGGATTAGCTACCCCCGAACCTGTGACCAGTCTGGTTAAAACTGGTACTGCGGGCAGTCGTGTAAAGACTTCTGATAAGGTTGGATTCGCAGGGGCTAATGTTTTCCTGGGAGGTGAGAGATACCAATCAGCCTGCTCTCTTTAACCGCTGGTACAGCTAAAGCTGGGTACAGGGGGGAGGGCAGGTGGATTCTAGATCCAAATCCAAACGTAAAAACGTAGGTTAGATTACTTTAGGTTAGGTTAGATTTGCAGATAGCCCACAACGCAAATTACCTTTCCGCAATTGGACTAGGTGGATACAAACAAAATCTTCGAATCGGGTAAAGTCATATTTCTGAAAAACAGGAAGTCTATAGTGAACATGGAAGATGCTAGTCAGGAAACATTATCTACTCCCAGCTTTATATTAGTGAGCATTTGCTCCCCCACCCCCACCCCCCTCGAGGCAACTTTAATGCAAAGAAAGTCCTCAAGAAGGCATTACTCCATAAAGGAATTAAGACAGCTAGTGTCATAAGCGATGAAATGGGCATGAAGTATAGAAAAATGTTGGAGTGCGCACTCACGGGGACTAACATAAGTGTTACCATCAAGGCGACGAGAACCGGCTACGAGCAAACAGCATCAAGGCGGTAAAACCGCCGCAAAGCCATTGAGATATCTCTCAAAGAACAGGAGGATGCCACTACACTACTAGTTGTAGTACGCTAACCAGAAGAACAAACCAGAAGAGTTCAAGCAAAAGAGAGATGGTGTAACGAAAGCATTTCTGCAGGAAGTCAACAAAAACAACAAGAGTCGCAGTCCCCCCATCGAAAGTCCCACTGCAGAAGACGTCAAAAATGCCTTATTCTCAATATATAACTTGTGTGGAGGAGAAGTGAAAGTAACTTCTCTAAACGAAAATCTAAAAGGGGGCCAGATGGTGGCGACGGTTAGCATTAACTGAATACGCGGACGATCTTCCTACGTAAATTCCCGGACGTAAATTATGACGATGATTATCCGTACTTGCACCCCATCAAGTGTAGGTTTAGAAAAGCACTCGCCGTTTTAAGGGCAATCCCCTGGAAGTATCAGAGTTTCTCGTAACCTAACACAACGTAACGTAACCTAACCTAACCTAACCTAACCTAACCTAACCTAACCTAACCTAACCTAACCTAACCTAACCTAACCTAACCTAACATAACATAACATAACATAACATAACATAACATAACATAACATAACCTAACCTAACCTAACCTAACCTAACCTAACCTAACCTAACCTAACCTAACCTAACCTAACCTAACCTAACCTAACCTAATCTAACTTAACTAAACAAATGTAAAATCATTATTATTAGGTAAAAACTAAGGGGCGTTTATGAAACGTTTAATTTTGAAAATATTGACGCAATTTTTAATTTTATGCCAAATTTGCTTTTATTTGTCCTGTTGCCAGTAGACAGTAAACTATAGAAATAATTGTTCTTAGGAACACTGTGCGTAAATTTAGAATGCGTAAGAGGCTAACACGTATGTGTTTAGCCCTGCATGCAATAGTCCCTCCGGAATTATCGGAAAAGCTCTGCCAGCGAATTTTTAGCAAGGTCTAAATGGAAATTTTTCAATTTTAAATTACCTAAAATTTCATACGCTATACTGGTATAAACAAAAGGGGTAGTTAATAAATTATTAAAGTTTAATATAAAACGAGTAACTTATCCACCAGTTTAAATAAGTTGAACCGCAAAAAAGTTTATTAACCAAAAAACAATTTTAATTATTAAAAGTTAATTTTGCCTCGTTTCGTCGTAACTAAAAATTTTCTTTTCTAAATAACAAATAATTCCGTCGTTTAATTAAATATTTATATTTAATATTAAATTTCGAACTAAGTCGGATTTGGGTGGGTGTGTGAATTGGAAGGGCTCGTTTATCAGTCTCTTTGTTTGTGGGTTAACACGAACTCGATATATTTAGGAGCTTTTCCGTACCATTGACAGTTTCGCTGTTGGAAAATTTACTAACGTCATATTGCCGCTACCCCATTATCAGTGTCAACGTGTCCCTTTTACAAAATATGCAGTCGAACTATAATAGTTGAAGGTTATTTATGTGTTGTCTTCGGCGTCCTGATTTATTGCAATTTTAATAAATTAATGCGTTTGGCAATTATTTAGGTCGATTCATTTTCGTTTCGCATTTGTTTTACAATAATTATTATTCTAGTGGATGCAGTGATGTGTGATGTCCACGCGACTTATCGTTAAGGTGGCTTGACGTGACAAAATCAATCCACTGTGTGGGTGTGTTGATGTGTACGCCATATATCGCGAGAATTTTTGTATGTCTTTGTACAAATTTAAAAAACTATTTTGCCGTGCAATTTATTTTATCGAGTGATTATAGAGGTAGCGACCGATGCTTTCGTTTTCGCCTCGTCGGGGATTCCCTCGAATTCGGGGGTTGCCCTATAAGTAAGCAGAATTTTTAGTATTATCAGTCAAGTCACTAGGGGAAAATAAGGAACAAATTCAACAAAAAATATATAGAAGTTGTTTTCTCTATCGTTCTTTATGGATTTTTGGATACTGAATCCAATTTTTAACTTTGCAACACAAGAAATGAGAGTGTTGTTCTTGATGGCTTAGCCGCTACGCCCGATGTGCACTAACCGTAAGTCTGGCGTAAAAAACTAAAGAGGCATAATTTATAGAACATTTTATGTAGTTTATTTTCTATAGAAGCACTTTTTGCTAAAAGTGCGTCGTTTCCGAGTTATAAGCGTAAAATTAAAAAAACAGCTTTTTGGATGATTTCGGAATTTTTGCCAAACCTTAAAGCGGTCTAGGTCATAAAACGTTCGTTAAAAAAAAGCCTAAAGAGGCATAATTTATAGAAAATTTTATGTAGTTTATTTTTTTATAGAAGCACTTTTTGCAAAATGTGCGTAGTGTCCGAGTTATAAGCGTAAAATTAAAAAAACAGTTTTTTAGATGTCTTTGAAATTTTTGTCAAACTTTAAAGCGGTCCAAGTCCTAAACTGTTTGTTTAAAGAAAAAAACCTAAGAAACATCATTTATAGAATATTTTATGTAGTTTATTTTTCTATGAAAGCACTTTTTGCAAAATGTGCGTAGTGTCCGAGTTATAAGCGTAAAATTAAAAAAGCAGCTTTTTAGATGATTTTGAAATTTTTGTCAAACTTTAAAGCGGTCCAAGTACTAAACCGTTTGTTTAAAGAAAAAAACTTAAGAAACATCATTTATAGAACATTTTATGTAGTTTATTTTTCTATAAAAGCACTTTTTGCAAAATGTGCGTAGTGTCCGAGTTATAAGCGTAAAATTAAAAAAGCAGCTTTTTAGATGATTTTGAAATTTTTGTCAAACTTTAAAGCGGTCCAAGTCCTAAACCGTTTGGTTAACAAAAAAACCTAAAAAACATCATTTATAGAACATTTTATGTAGTTTATTTTTCTATAAAAGCACTTTTTTCAAAATGTGCGTAGTGTCCGAGTTATAAGCGTAAAATGAAAAAAGCAGCTATTTAGATGATTTTGAAATTTTTGTCAAACTTTAAAGCGGTCCAAGTACTAAACCGTTTGTTTAAAGAAAAAAACCTAAGAAACATCATTTATAGAATATTTTATGTAGTTTATTTTTCTATAAAAGCACTTTTTGCAAAATGTGCGTAGTGTCCGAGTTATAAGCGTAAAATTAAAAAAGCAGCTTTTTAGATGATTTTGAAATTTTTGTCAAACTTTAAAGCGGTCCAAGTCCTAAACCGTTTGGTTAACAAAAAAACCTAAAAACATCATTTATAGAACATTTTATGTAGTTTATTTTTCTATAAAAGCACTTTTTGCAAAATGTGCGTAGTGTCCGAGTTATAAGCGTAAAATTAAAAAAGCAGCTTTTTAGATGATTTTGAAATTTTTGTCAAACTTTAAAGCGGTCCAAGTCCTAAACCGTTTGGTTAACAAAAAAACCTAAAAAACATCATTTATAGAACATTTTATGTAGTTTATTTTTCTATAAAAGCACTTTTTTCAAAATGTGCGTAGTGTCCGAGTTATAAGCGTAAAATGAAAAAAGCAGCTATTTAGATGATTTTGAAATTTTTGTCAAACTTTAAAGCGGTCCAAGTACTAAACCGTTTGTTTAAAGAAAAAAACCTAAGAAACATCATTTATAGAATATTTTATGTAGTTTATTTTTCTATAAAAGCACTTTTTGCAAAATGTGCGTAGTGTCCGAGTTATAAGCGTAAAATTAAAAAAGCAGCTTTTTAGATGATTTTGAAATTTTTGTCAAACTTTAAAGCGGTCCAAGTCCTAAACCGTTTGGTTAACAAAAAAACCTAAAAACATCATTTATAGAACATTTTATGTAGTTTATTTTTCTATAAAAGCACTTTTTTCAAAATGTGCGTAGTGTCCGAGTTATAAGCGTAAAATGAAAAAAGCAGCTATTTAGATGATTTTGAAATTTTTTCAAACTTTAAAGCGGTCCAAGTCCTAAACCGTTTCTTTAAAGAAAAAAACCTAAGAAACATCATTTATAGAACATTTTATGTAGTTTATTTTTCTATAAAAGCACTTTTTGCAAAATGTGCGTAGTGTCCGAGTTATAAGCGTAAAATGAAAAAAGCAGCTATTTAGATGATTTTGAAATTTTTGTCAAACTTTAAAGCGGTCCAAGTCCTAAACCGTTTGTTTAAAGAAAAAAACCTAAGAAACATCATTTATAGAACATTTTAAGTAGTTTATTTTTCTATAAAAGCACTTTTTTCAAAATGTGCGTAGTGTCCGAGTTATAAGCGTAAAATTAAAAAAGCAGCTTTTTAGATGAGTTTGAAATTTTTGTCAAACTTTAAAGCAGTCCAAGTACTAAACCGTTTGTTTAAAGAAAAAAACTTAAGAAACATCATTTATAGAACATTTTATGTAGTTTATTTTTCTATAAAAGCACTTTTTGCAAAATGTGCGTAGTGTCCGAGTTATAAGCGTAAAATTAAAAAAGCAGCTTTTTAGATGATTTTGAAATTTTTGTCAAACTTTAAAGCGGTCCAAGTCCTAAACCGTTTGGTTAACAAAAAAACCTAAAAAACATCATTTATAGAACATTTTATGTAGTTTATTTTTCTATAAAAGCACTTTTTTCAAAATGTGCGTAGTGTCCGAGTTATAAGCGTAAAATGAAAAAAGCAGCTATTTAGATGATTTTGAAATTTTTGTCAAACTTTAAAGCGGTCCAAGTACTAAACCGTTTGTTTAAAGAAAAAAACTTAAGAAACATCATTTATAGAACATTTTATGTAGTTTATTTTTCTATAAAAGCACTTTTTGCAAAATGTGCGTAGTGTCCGAGTTATAAGCGTAAAATTAAAAAAGCAGCTTTTTAGATGATTTTGAAATTTTTGTCAAACTTTAAAGCGGTCCAAGTCCTAAACCGTTTGGTTAACAAAAAAACCTAAAAAACATCATTTATAGAACATTTTATGTAGTTTATTTTTCTATAAAAGCACTTTTTTCAAAATGTGCGTAGTGTCCGAGTTATAAGCGTAAAATGAAAAAAGCAGCTATTTAGATGATTTTGAAATTTTTGTCAAACTTTAAAGCGGTCCAAGTACTAAACCGTTTGTTTAAAGAAAAAAACCTAAGAAACATCATTTATAGAATATTTTATGTAGTTTATTTTTCTATAAAAGCACTTTTTGCAAAATGTGCGTAGTGTCCGAGTTATAAGCGTAAAATTAAAAAAGCAGCTTTTTAGATGATTTTGAAATTTTTGTCAAACTTTAAAGCGGTCCAAGTCCTAAACCGTTTGGTTAACAAAAAAACCTAAAAACATCATTTATAGAACATTTTATGTAGTTTATTTTTCTATAAAAGCACTTTTTGCAAAATGTGCGTAGTGTCCGAGTTATAAGCGTAAAATTAAAAAAGCAGCTTTTTAGATGATTTTGAAATTTTTGTCAAACTTTAAAGCGGTCCAAGTCCTAAACCGTTTGGTTAACAAAAAAACCTAAAAAACATCATTTATAGAACATTTTATGTAGTTTATTTTTCTATAAAAGCACTTTTTTCAAAATGTGCGTAGTGTCCGAGTTATAAGCGTAAAATGAAAAAAGCAGCTATTTAGATGATTTTGAAATTTTTGTCAAACTTTAAAGCGGTCCAAGTACTAAACCGTTTGTTTAAAGAAAAAAACCTAAGAAACATCATTTATAGAATATTTTATGTAGTTTATTTTTCTATAAAAGCACTTTTTGCAAAATGTGCGTAGTGTCCGAGTTATAAGCGTAAAATTAAAAAAGCAGCTTTTTAGATGATTTTGAAATTTTTGTCAAACTTTAAAGCGGTCCAAGTCCTAAACCGTTTGGTTAACAAAAAAACCTAAAAACATCATTTATAGAACATTTTATGTAGTTTATTTTTCTATAAAAGCACTTTTTTCAAAATGTGCGTAGTGTCCGAGTTATAAGCGTAAAATGAAAAAAGCAGCTATTTAGATGATTTTGAAATTTTTTCAAACTTTAAAGCGGTCCAAGTCCTAAACCGTTTCTTTAAAGAAAAAAACCTAAGAAACATCATTTATAGAACATTTTATGTAGTTTATTTTTCTATAAAAGCACTTTTTGCAAAATGTGCGTAGTGTCCGAGTTATAAGCGTAAAATGAAAAAAGCAGCTATTTAGATGATTTTGAAATTTTTGTCAAACTTTAAAGCGGTCCAAGTCCTAAACCGTTTGTTTAAAGAAAAAAACCTAAGAAACATCATTTATAGAACATTTTAAGTAGTTTATTTTTCTATAAAAGCACTTTTTTCAAAATGTGCGTAGTGTCCGAGTTATAAGCGTAAAATTAAAAAAGCAGCTTTTTAGATGAGTTTGAAATTTTTGTCAAACTTTAAAGCAGTCCAAGTCCTAAACCGTTTGGTTAAAAAAACCTAAGAAACATAGTTTATAGAACATTTTATGTAGTTTATTTTTCTATAGAAGCACTTTTTTCAAAATGTGCGTAGTGTCCGAGTTATAAGCGTAAAATTAAAAAAGCAGCTTTTTAGATGATTTTGAAATTTTTGTCATACTTTAAAGCGGTCTAGGTCCTAAACCGTTCGTTTAAAGAAAAAAAACTAAGAAACATAATTGGTAGAAAAATTTATGTAGTTTATGTTTTTTTAAACACTTTTTACAAAAAGTGCGTAGTTTCCAAGTTATAAGCGTAAAATTAAAAAAGCGGCTTTTTGGATTATTTTGATATTTTCGTCAAACTTTATATTAGCGGTCTAGGTCCTAAACCGTTTGTTTAAAGGAAAAAATCTAAAAAACATAATTGGTAGAAAAATGGACGTAGTTTATTTTTCTATAGAAGCACTTTTCTCACACAGTGCATATTTTCCGAGTTATATGCGTTAGACTAAAGAACAGCTTTTTAGATGATTTTAAAATTTTCGTCAAACCGTAACACGTTCTAAGGCCTAAACTGTTCATTTTAAGAAGAAAACCTATGAAACATAATTTGTAGAAAATTTGATGCAGTTTATTTTTGCATAAAAGCATTTTTTGTCAAAAGTGCGTTGTTTTCCAGTTATAATCAAAACTGAAAAAAGGGAACTTCTTGGCAGTTTTTTGCATCACTTTTACGATGTGGCAAAGTTTAATTTCGGATTCAGCACCCAGAAATACATAAAGAGCGATAAAACAAAAAATTCCATTCTATTCTGGACTTTCCTATTTCTAAAGGATAAAGCTCTTTTCTAAGTTGATTACGTAATAACTTGATAACGTAATCTTTGTTGCAATGAGAGAGATGCCCAACTCTCCCATCTCGTTCGTCGCGAGCAATGCAACAATAGTTTGCTACTCATAATATCTACTACCGCCAATATTGATCAAATGAGTAAAAATGCAGGACGTTAGTTATAAATATTTAATAATATTTAATTTAACAGCAAAATGTCAATATTATAACTTCATTTAAATCACAACGTGACGGTTGATTAAATTAATTCAAAATGAACACTGCAGCGTATAGATTAATATTTGATGCAGCTCAAGTTTATTCAGAAATTCTAGTGTTATGCTTTGGTGTTTATATTTAATTGCAAACCGATGCCAACCATCTGACTTGAAACTGGCTTGTTTACTTCTTATTCGTTTCAAAGTCTGCCGTCTGACTGTCATAGGTAATGCTAAAGTGACTGAACTACTCCAACACCGATAACCGACAGTCTACAGATTTGCTCACCTCCCGACAAAATGCGTTTCTTGCTTGTTTGACTATTTATTTATTTGGTAAGCAATTTCGCTCTGCCTCACTGCTGAACTGACTAACTCTGACTCTGTGTATCGGCTAAACTACTTCACGATTACTTATATAGATTTAATTTGCCCTACTTGTTCATTAACACTAACGCTGTGACCCTATGTGAGACCAACTAAACTGATGATGTGTTGATATATTTATGTCAGTAGCATTTCAAGCCAGTTATGACGACCTCTTGAGGCGAAAGGTCAATCTTTAACTCTTTTTAAAAAGAATGAACGCTATTTTGAATATTTAAAGTAAAAGATTAATTGTTTTTGCTTTTTTTATAAGTCCGTGGTGTAAAATATCAACAAAAAGAACGTAATAATAACGTAATTCTTTGATCTCGAATCAGTATGCGTGGTTTTGTAAAAATGAGCTCGATATTCTTTGAAGTTTTAATAAGTATCACGAACTCGAAAATAGACGATAAAAAAGTTTTTGTACTATCTCGAAAAAAAAGCGCTCACCTATAGTAGTTATCACAGTAAGAGAGTATAAAAAAGCTCCTGGAAAACTCCAACCTGTAATGACTTCAACTTCGTTAAAACCATCGTAACCGTTTCTCATTGCGTGAACAAGAATTTCCTGATACGCCTTGATTTCTCTCGATACGTCTCTTCTCCAAGCATTTTCGTCTAATATATTAGTTCTTCTGGCAATTTGCCAAATACTATTAACTTTATGATTTCGAGCCAGTGTCACGTTTCTTCTAACCGTCCTTTCCGATTGTCCTTCAATCCTTATAAAAATAAATGCGCCGGCTACCGTGTAACCTACCTAAAAGCAACGAAACAGTGTAGATAAAACAAAAAGTTTTTAAATTATGCGGACGTTGCAGGTAACAGCTTAAAGGTGCACTCGCAAAGTACCTACGCTTTTCTGTACTTACCACCAATCCAATAATCCCGACATTGCTGAACATGAAAGCGAGGAAGTTTCTAAAGTATTCTTTACATCTTTCTGTCCACGGTTTATTGAATCTACGTCTTCTCACAGACACTTTTCTATCCATTTTAAATAAGTCTATTCATTTTGTTTTTCATCGCTCGTTGTTTGGTAGTTGATACTTTCTCTTAATTAAAGCTCCATGTAGCTGAAAAATAATATCCTGGAGTTAGTTAGTTAGAAAAAACTGTAATAACTTTTGAAATAATATTGAATTACTTGGGGGAAATTTTTGTATTTTCTTTACTCTAACATAAAGCCGACTATAAGGTTACTCTTATCAAGTTTTCTCGCCTTGAATGAGTTGCACTTAAAACAATTTTAAGAAAATGTTCTTTTTTCGGTTTTCAGCTTATAACTTGAAAACCACAAACTTCCTAAGAAAAGTGTTTTCATGCAAAAATAAACTACATATAATTTTCTGCAAACTATGTTTCTTTAAGTTTTCTCTTCTTACAACCGGTTTAGACGCTAGAGAGCGTTAAAGTTTGACGAAAATGTCAAAATCAGCCAAAAAGCTGTTTTTATTGTTTTTCGCTTATAATCCGGAAACTACGCACTTTCAAAAAAAAGTGCTTCTATATGAAAATAAATCTAATAAAATTTGCTACAAATTAAGTTCTTTAAGTTTTTACGTCCGATGTACGGTTTAGGTGCTAGAGTGCGTTGAAGTTTGGCAAAAATGTCAAAATTAGCCAAAAAGCTGTTTTTCTAGTTTTTCTTTTATAACCCAAAATCTACGCCCTTTCAAAAAAAAGTGTCGCTATAAGAAAATAAATTTTATTAAATTTTCTACAAATTTAGTGGTTCAACTTTTTACGTGAAATGTGCGGTTTAGGCGCTAGAGCGCGTTGAAGTTTGGCAAAAATGTCAAAATCAGCCAAAAAGCTGTTTTTCTAGTTTTTTGCTTATAACCCGGAATCTACGCACTTTCAGAAAGACGTGCTTATACACGAAAATAAATCGAATAAAATTTCCTACAAATTAAGTTCTTTAAGTTTTTACGTCCGATGTACGGTTTAGGCGCTAGAGCGCGTTGAAGTTGCTGTTTTTCTAATTTTTAGCTCATAACCCGGAAGCTACGCACTTTCAGAAACAAGTGCTTCTATACGAAAATAAATCTAATAAAATTTGCTACAAATTTAATTTCTTAAGTTTTTACGTCCAATGTACGGTTTAGGCGCTAGAGCGCGTTGAAGTTTGGTAAAAATGTCAAAATTAGCCAAAAAGCTGTTTTTCTAGTTTTTTGCTTATAACCTGGAATCTACGCACTTTCAGAAAAAGTGCGTATATACGAAAATAAATCTAATAAAATTTCCTACAAATTAGGTTTTTTAAATATTTACGTCCGATGTACGGTTTAGGCGCTAGAGCGCGTTGAAGTTTGGCAAAAATGTTAAAATCAGCCAAAAAGCTGTTTTTCTAATTTTTCGCTTATAATCCGGAAACTACGCACTTTCAGAAAAAAGTGCTTATATACAAAAATAAATCTAATATAATTTTCTACAAATTGAGTTGCTTAAGTTTTTACGTTCGATGTACCGTTTAGGCGCTAAAGCGCGTTGAAGTTTGGCAAAAATGTCAAAATAAGCCAATAAGCTCTTTTTTAGTTTTTCAATTATAATCCGGAATCTACGCACTTTCAGAAAAAAGTGCTTATATACAAAAATAAATCTAATAAAATTTCCTACAAATTAAGTTGTTTAAGTTTTTACGTCCGATGTACGGTTTAGGCGCTAGAGCGCGTTGAAGTTGCTGTTTTTCTAATTTTTAGCTCATAACCCGGAAGCTACGCACTTTCAGAAACAAGTGCTTCTATACGAAAATAAATCTAATAAAATTTGCTACAAATTTAGTTCCTTAAGTTTTTACGTCCAATGTACGGTTTAGGCGCTAGAGCGCGTTGAAGTTTGGTAAAAATGTCAAAATTAGCCAAAAAGCTGTTTTTCTAGTTTTTTGCTTATAACCTGGAATCTACGCACTTTAAAAAAAAGTGCTTATATACGAAAATAAATCTAATAAAATTTTCTACAAATTGAGTGTCTAAAATTTTTACGTGTAATGTACGGTTTAGGCGCTAGAGCGCGTTGAAGTTGGGGGAAAATGTCAAAATGAACCAAAAAGGTGTTTTTCTAAATTTTCGTTGTTACCTGGAATCTACGCACTTTCAAAGAAGAGTGTTTTTACAAGAAACTAAAGTTTATTAAATTTTATACAAATTAAGTTCTTTAAGTTTTTACGTTCGATGTACGGTTTAGGCGCTAGAGCGCGTTGAAGTTTGGCAAAAATGTCAAAATCAGCCAAAAAGCTGTTTTTCTAATTTTTCGCTTATAACCCAGAAAATACGCACTTTCAGAAAAAAATGCTTCTATACGAAAATAAATCTAGTAAAATTTCCAACATAAGTTCTAAGCGAAAACTTGAAAAAATATAATTTTCTTCTCAATTTTTCCGTAATTTGCTCAAAACGAGGTTGCAAAGTTGAAATTAAAATTCAGTATCCAATAATACGTAATGAACGATAGAGAAAATTAGAGTAAAGAGATTTGTTCCTTATTTTTGTTCCTAGTGACTGGACTAGAGGAGGTGCGTTTCGAGCATTTCAAAGAGACGGCTAACATCTCGAACTTTCAACTACCTTCTTAAAGTTTTAGATGAGTGGAAGAGAATAAAGAGTAGAACCTAGCCTGGTTTTAATTACGAAAACTAAACTTTAAAATTAAAAGGACCTTGAGAAGAAAATTCGAGAAAAGCAAAAAACGGGACATAAAGTGACATCTCGGAAATCATTCAATTTTGGGCGAGGCCTCATAAAGTTGGATAACGCTTGTTACTCGATACGCAAAAAAACAAATGAATTAGTTTTCAGTTTTATTACGTTTCTTGTCGCTTATTATTTCCCGACTATAGTAAAGAATTTCGTTACAATAACAACCGTGAAAATGAAAGTCATTACGATGTTAACTCTGTCACTATTATTAACGTTGAAACTGTTAGAGAATAAAAGAAAAACAATATCTCCGAACACGATTTTTCTATCTCTAGAGAAATTTTATCTAAACTTTTCGACGAAAACGTTTCGAGGAGTGATAATTAAGTTACTTCATCATTTTTAAGTCCATTAGTTACAGCAACTTCTTGCCTTAAGCTCACAAAGGTTGTGGGTTGACAGTGACGGGGGTGATTTTGTTGTGAGACGAAACAAGATGGCAGACAAAAAATTTGTACTAAATTAAACTTTTTTTTTTCAAAGCCCAAGCTATTTGCATCCCGCAAGTAATTATAACTTATGAATTTTTTAAAAAAAGGGGAAACTTTTTTTTCAACTTCCACTCTTTTATTTCATTCGGTACAACTCATATATTTCATAAATCCACACTGATGCATACTTAATCTGAAATTTCTCTTAAGGTTTCGGCTACTTATCTAGGATTACCCTATAAAAGACCTTCTTCGACAAAAGCAGAAGACTAATAGCTTCTTTAACCGCTCTTATTACATTAAGGGATGTTTTGTAACTTTGCCATCTTTTCCTCTCCGAATTAATTTTTTCGAACTGTTTTCGACGTATTAAATCACTATTGTGCCTTTCGTCAAAATTAACAATTTTCCTTCCTTTGTAAAGAAGTAATTCAAGTTCTACTCTTATTTCAACTTTTTAGCTCCACTCTAAACATTCGTTCTCTTTTGCAAAAAGCTTTGAAGAGGGGAACAAATTAACTCGGAGTACAAAGTAGGCAGTAAAGTAATTTAAAACTTTAATTACAAATCAAAATTGAGCTAATTGGTAATGGTGGATGTAATTGACAAATAATTTGCGTTTGAAAGAAATTGAAGGAGACGAATACAACGCAGAAAATAATTATTCAAAAAAATTATTGTTGGCGAATTTTTGATTTTATACCAGAATTAGCTCAAGATAATTAGAGAACTACCAGATACTCGAACCAACACTCGGTTTTTGAGGTTTGGCATAAGTAGAGAGACTGTGCGAATACTGCCTCAACTGGCATATTTATTCCGCGAAAGTCGCAACTTTTCGTTTTGTAACAAACTTAGTTTGTGATAATCTGAGAACTAGGAGATACTTGACACCAACACTCGGTTTTTGAGGTTTTACATAAGTAGAGAGCGTGTGCAGATACTACCTCAACTGGCATATTCCGCGGAAATTGTAACAAACTTAGTTTGAGATAACGTGAGAACTACCAGATACTCGACACCAACACTTGATTTTTTGGTCTTTTATAAGTAGAGAGACTGTGCGGATACTGCCTCAACCGGCATATTCCGCGGAAAGTCGCAACTTTCCGTTTTGTAACAAACTTAGTTTGAGATAATATGAGAACTACGAGATACTTGACACCAACACTGGGTTTTGAGGTTTTATATTAATAGACTGAGTGTGCAGATACTGCCTCAACTTTCATATTCCGCGGAAAGTCGCAACTTTCCGTTTTGTAACAAACTTAGTTTGTGATAATGTGAGAACTACAAGATACTCGACACCAACACTTGATTTTTTAGTCCTTTATAAGTAGAGAGACTGTGCGGATACTGCCTCAACCGGCATATTCCGCGGAAAGTCTCAACTTTTCATTTTGTAACAAATTTAGTTTGAGATAATGTGAGCACTACGAGATACTTGACACTAACACTCGGTTTTTGAGGTTTTATATAAGTAGAGAGAGTGTGAAGATACTGCCTCAACTAGCATATTCCGCGGAAAGTCGCAACTTTTCGTTTTGTAACAAACTTAGTTTGAGATAATATGAGAACTACGAGATACTTGACACCAACACTCGGTTTTTGAGGTTTTATATTAATAGACTGAGTGTGCAGATACTGCCTCAACTGGCATATTTCGCGGAAAGTCGCAACTTTCCGTTTTGTAACAAACTTAGTTTGTGATAATGTAAGAACTACGAGATACTCGACACCAACACTCGATTTTTTGGTACTTTATAAGTAGAGAAACTGTGCTGATACTGCCTCAACTGGCATATTCCGCTAAAAGTTTCCACTTTTCAATTTTGTAACAAAATTAGCTCAAGAACATTAAAGAACGGCGAGATACTCAAGCCAAAGCTCGATTTTCGGGTTTTGTATAAGTACAGAAACTGAGTGAGTACTGCCTCAACTGGCATATTCCGCGAAACATCGTGTTTTTTTATTTTGGAACAAATTTAGTTCAAGATTACTAGAGAACTATAAATGGACAAAATACTCATCACCAACACTCGATTTTCGGGTTTTGTATAAGCAAAGAAACTTTATAAAGACTGCCTCAACTTGTATATTCCGCGAATGCGAATGCGATGCGATGCGATGCGAATGCGTTGCATGATTTTGTAACAACTTCATTTCAAGATAATTAGAGAACTATAAATGGACGAGATACTCGACACAAACAATCGATTTTTGGGTATTGTACGAGTAGTGAGACTGTGCGGATACTGCCCCAACTTGCATATTTCGCAAAAATTTGCGACTTTCTGATTTTGGAACAAGTTTAGCTAGAGATAATTTAAGAACTACCAGATACTCTCCACAATCACTCTATTTTTGGATTTTCAATGAGTAGTGAGGCTGTAAGGCTCTTGCCTAAACTTGCATACACCTCGGAAATTTAAGACTTTTTGCGGAATATGCAAATTGGGACAGTATCCGCATAGGCTAACTACTCTTACGTTACTAATTACACCTTTTACCTAGTCCAGACTAGTTAAATGAGTCGACACGGTAGCTACTCTCTCACAAGACAGAGTAAAATTACAAAAACTGAAGTAAGAAGAGTCGCTCTTGTTCAAATAGAATATGTGAACCCGAGACCTTATGCACGAGCTCTACCTAAAGTTTCTTAATGCTGTATACATTTAAATTAAATTAAATAAATATCTACTCTTCAATTTTGTTGTTTTGTATAAGGTCGAGATGAGACCTTCTACGTGTCTGCGCGAAGTAAAAGGGGCTGCTTAAAAAATGATCGTTTCCTAAGCCGTCTGGCAGTGCAACTTGTCCCAAAGCAATTTTTTAGTTTTTCGATTTTTGGTCTAGTTCTTTAAATATTAAGCTATCGCGAGTCACCGTTTATTTCTTTCTTAAACGCGTAAACACCGCATTTGTATCGAGTTGTCACAATAATTCCCTCTAATGATGTAGGGGGTCTTTAATAACGCTGGTGAAGTGGTGAGGTGTTCTTTGGCGTCTTCTGGCGGAGAACGCGCGTGCTGTTGAGGGGTGTTGATAGGAGCACTATTACACTCATATTATTACGTCGGGGTTGCCACTTTTGTGTGCATTTGTGGATACCGACCCCAAAAAGGCTTTCCGAGCGTAGCGAGGCCAAAAATCCAGACAATCAAAACGTTTTAAGACTTGCGGAACATACAAATTGAGACAGTCTCCGCGCAGTACTACTATTCGGATGTCACTAATTAGAAATTGTCACCAAATCCAGGCTAGTATAGAGTCGGGATGAGAAGAGTCCTATCCTATGACTGAGCGCACTGTAAACCGCCTGATGGCACCGCAACGATACAGTCAATATTATCCAAACGGAATTTAAAAAAAAACTAGAAAAGAAAATGAATAGTTTCGAAAGAAACTTAGAGAAGATGTGAATAATAAATAAACAATTTTTGATTAAATTTTGCAAATTTCTCCATTTTTATTTAATACTCGGCCGATGCATTTCCTATGTAAATAATGAAGTCTCATTATTATTCATGAAAAGCAAATTTTATTATTCGTGCTAATTTGAAAATAGTACTTTTCGAGAGAATTAGCAAAGAAATGCAAAAATTACGTAGCCAATTAGCGTTGGCATTAAAAAATTTTAATTTTTCAAACGAAAAAAGACATAAAAGTCGCGAACATACCGATAGAATTATAAAAATAAAATAAAACAAGAACGATTCGCCTGTAATAGCAATTTAAAAAGTAGTTGGCGTTGTTCTCCCGTCTTAAGAATAATTAAGTTATTTCTTCTCCTTTTGTGGTTAACAACAGAAAATATACTTTGGCGCACTTGAAGCAAATTCATTGTTTTTTGCGCCATTAGTCTCTATAGTCCCTTAATAATTAATAATTTTTCTCGAAAGCAAAAAAAAGTTTCGATGCTGTTAAAAGAGAAAAGTTGAACGGGCTCTGGCTAAGTGCCAAACTTTAGAACGGAAAATTAGTTTAAATATTTTCTTTAATTTCTTTTGTGACGCTATCTAATGGAGGATACAACAATTGTCGTCGCTACTGACACACTTGTAAATGGAAACGTCCAAAAAAAGTAATGGGTATAAGAGCAGGGTAAACACGCCCTCCTTTAAAGTTTAAAGTGTCTAATCGAAATTTTCTATTATCGTCATCGATTAACAGGGGCGATTTCGTCCTAGTCGACTGTTAAAAACAATTGCGTTCTCGGGACTCGGGAGGACTTACATTGGGGGAAATTTTCTTGAAAGCTACTAACGTTTGTTTTAAGGGTGTTCGGTACGTTATTACGTCCGACTATTCCGTTAGTTGGCGCTAGTAGTGGCAAGTGTGTAAGTGCTTCCCTTAAAAATTAAATATTTTTTTAAATAATCCTATGGTATAGCTTTTCTTAATAAAAAGTATGTCATTCGCGATATGATTAAAAGCGATTTAATTAATTGCGAGTCTTTATGGCGCCAAAACGTGTAAAATTAGATGTGGCTTTTAAGAATTGATTAATTGTGCTAAAACTAATTATTTTAAAGGGAATTTTCATTAACAAAAAGTATCGTAAATTATCATTTCTAGCGCAATTTCAAAATTTAAATTGAAAATTTTTTTTACTCCTCCGTACACTCTTAAATTATCCAAGATACAGCTGTTCAATTATTTAATCAATACGCAACACACCCTACCTTTCACGAAAGCTTTGGTCAAGTGTGTGCATTTCATAGTTTTGTTTTTAATTGTTAAAGTATTGTGTTACAGTGGTCATCGTCCTGGTGATTCCACCTTTAAATTACTACCCTTGTACTCGTAAGTAGTGTTTGTGTATGTGAGATTGCCTACTTTTAGGGGTTTGAAAAATAAACAATTATTTAGATTAAAATTTACACCAAGGCCTTAAAAAAATTTTCGAAAATTTCAATTACGAGGCAAAATGTGTATTTTAAATAATTAATTTCTTTGCATTTTAATGACCAGCGGTTAGGGGTTAAATGAGAACACTAAAAGCTGCTCAGTACTATTATTATACAAAACCAAATTTTGTTAAATTAGAAGTTGTTTTGACTTTCTGAAGTTAAATAAAATAAATTTCAACAACTAGTACTAAAATAAATATTTTAAAAGTTTCTGTTATAATCAGTTTATATTTCTGTCTTTCACTGGTCAAAAAACAACTTTTCAAATAAAAGAAAAACAAATAAATAAACATCTAAACTTTTAATGCTCATTATAACCGAGTTCAAGTTTTTGAAAATTTTTCTTACGGTAATTTTCTTTGAACAATTTTTCTTTCGGTTTATTTTTTTAGTAAGAGGATCTTTTTTAAAAATAAAATTATTTTTAGTGTAAACACACCGACTCATAAATTAATGAAAGTTTAATCTATCAAAGAAATGATTGGTGAAGTTTATTTTTCTTCGAGTTTATTGCTAATTTTTGAAAATTGAGTGTACAAATGCGACAGTAACGATCAACACAAAAATAATTTAACGAGAAATGTTCATTTTTACAAAAATAAAGCGCATTCAATTTTCTACAAATGATATTTCTTAAGTTTTTTTCCTCGGGTGGACGATTCAGGCGCTAGCGCGCGTTAAAGTTAAGAAAACTTTCAAAATCTGACACTCGAAACTACGCACTTCTAGAGAAAATCATGTATCTTAATCTTTTTTTTTTCTCTACCACCTCAACTATTTGTTTGACGAAAAACACAATTTGTAGGAAATTGAATGTACTTTATTTTTGTATAAGATCATTTTTCTCTAAAAATGCATAGTTTTTGAGTTATAAGCGATAAATAAAAAACGAAGCTTTTAGGAACTGTTGTCAAATTTGAACTCGTTCTAGCGCCTAAACCGTTTGTCTGAGAAAAAATGTTTCAATTATAGTTGGTAGCGAATTTGATTTAGATTACTTTAGCATAGATACAATTTTTTCAAAAAGTTTGTACGTTTGAAGTTATAAGCGATAAACCAGTTTTTTGGAACTTTTGTCAGTTTTTAACGCGTCCCAGCGCCTAAACCGTCTCTATGAAAAAGAATATTTTAAATACAATTGGGAGCGAATTTTATTGAGTTGACTTTTACATAAATACACTTTCCTTAAAAAGTTTGTAGATTTGAAGTTATAAGCGATAAACCAGTTCTTTGGAACTTTTGTCAGTTTTTAACGCGTCTCAGCGCCTAAACCGTTTTTATGAAAAAAAAATATTTTAAATATAGTTGGGAGCGAATTTTATTGAGTTTACTTTTGCATAGATACACTTTCCTTAAAAAGTTTGTAGATTTGAAGTTATAAGCGATAAACAAAAAACTCAGTTTATGAAACTTTTGTCAAATTTGAACGCGCTCCGGCGCCTAAACCGTTCCTATGAAAAAAATATTTCCAATAGTTATAGTTGGGAGCGAATTTTATTGAGTTTACTTTTGCATAGATACACTTCTCTTAAAAAGTTTGTAGATTTGAAGTTATAAGCGGATATACAAAAAACGCAGTTTTTTTGAACTTTTGTCAAATTTGAACACGCTCTAGCGCCTAAACCGTTTGTCTAAGAATAAAATCTTTTAAATGTAGTTTGTAGCGAATTTTATTTAGATTACTTTAGCATAGATACAATTTTTTCAAAAAGTTTGTACGTTTGAAGTTATAAGCGATAAACCAGTTTTTTGGAACTTTTGTCAGCTTTTAACGCGTCTCAGCGCCTAAACCGTTTCTATGAAAAAAAATATTTTAAATATAGTTGGGAGCGAATTTTATTGAGTTTACTTTTACATAAATACACTTTCCTTAAAATGTTTGTAGATTTGAAGTTATAAGCAATAAACAAAAAACGCAGTTTTTGGAACTTTTGTCAAATTTGAACACTCTCTAGCGCCTAAACCGTTAGTCTGAGAAAACAATTTCAAATGCAGTTGGTAGCGAATTTTATTTAGATTACTTTAGTATAGATACACTTTTCTCAAAAAGTTTATACGTTTGAAGTTATAAGCGATAATCAAAAAGAAGAGTTTTTTGAAACTTTGGTAAACTTTCGTACTTTTGGTACTCTAGCGCCTAAACGGTTTGTCATGGTAAAAAATCTTCCGAATAGCGAGTTTTATTGAGTTTACTTTTGTTTAAAAGCGCTTTTCTCAAAATGTGTGTAGTTTTGAAGTTATAAGCAAAAAACTGAAAAATAGTTTTTTGACACTTTTGACAAATTTTTACGCGCTTTACCACTTAAACCCTTTGTCTGAGAAAAAAATCTTTTGAGTGTAGTTTGTAGCCAATTTTATTTAGTTTACTTTAGCATAAATGCGCTTTTCTCAAAAAATGCATAGTTTTCGAGTTATAAGTGATAAACAAAAAAAACTGTTTTTTGGAACTTTTGTCAAATTTGAACACGCTTTAGCGCCTAAACCGTTTATCTGAGAAAACAATCTTTTTAATATAGTTTGTAGCCTTTATTTAGATTACTTTAGCATAGATACACTTTTCTCACAAAGTTTGTACGTTTGAAGTTATAAGCGATAAACAAAAAGAACAGTTTTTTGGAACTTTAGTAAATTTTAAAGTGCTCTAGCGCCTAAACGATTTGTTTGAGACAAAAATCTTTCGAATACAGTTTGTAGCGAATTTTATTGAGTTTACTTTTGTATAGAAGCACTTTTCTCAAAAAGTGTGTAGTTTTGAAGTTATAAGCGAAAAACTGAAAAACAGTTTTTTGACACTTGTGACAAATTTTAACGCGCTTTAGCGCTCAAACCCTTTGTTTGAGAAAAAAATCTTTCGAATACAGTTTGTAGCCAATTTTATTTACTTTACTTTTGCATAAATACACTTTTCTCTTAAAGTGTATAGTTTTCGAGTTATACGCGATAAGCAAAACAAACCGTTTTTTGAAACTTTTGTCAAATTTTAATGCGCTCCAGCGCCTAAACCGCCTGTCAGAGAAAAAAAATCTATCGAATATTTTTTTTGCGAATTTTATTTTGTTTACTATTGTATAGATGCACTTTTCTCACAAAGTATGTAGTTTTGAAGTTATAAGCGAAAGACTAAAAAAATAGATAAAAACACCCTTCTCGAGCCACCCCCTAGTTAATGCTGACATTATTAAGAGGTTAAACTATCAGTTTTATTACTCATTTGCACTGTTCTTTCAACCTACCTCGGTAAAAATGAAAAATTTTGTATTTTGGCATTCTGCCTCCCGGACACGCTATATTCAATATACCCCTAACCTTCAACGCGCGCTACCACCTCAACTGCTTGCTTGACAAAAAAAATAAAGAGGCGTAATTCGTAGAGAATTTAATTTTCCTTATTTTTGTATGAAAAGACTTTTCTCTAAAAGTGGGCAGTTTTCGAGTTATGGGCGATAAAAATTTTTTCAACAATTTTAGAACTATTTTTTAATTTTATGCGCTCCAGCGCCTAAATCGTTTATCTTGGGAACATACTTAAGAGATATCGTTTGTAGAAAAATTTTTTTACTTTATTTTTGTATAAAAGAACTTTTCTCCTAAAGTGCATAGTTTTCTAGTTATAAGCGAAAAACTGAAAAAGAGCCAAAATGCACCCTTCTCGAGCCACCCCCAAGTTAATGCTATAACTTTTAACAGTTGCAATCTGCTTTGAACCTCCTCAGCCAACACTTTTCTACTAGAAGGGTAATAAACCACCCTTCTGTAACTTCCTACAAGCAATGACGTCACTGCGACGTGCTTTGTTCAAGGTTAAGTCACTAGTGTGTCAAGGTTATCGCGCGCCATTGGTCAAAATTTCAAAAAACTTCTACTAAACCCGATTAAACACACATTAATTGAAGTTTGTTGTTTTAAGCTATAGTAACGGCCAACATTAAAAACCGCGTGTCTCTCTTACGAAAATATTTGGTTTGTTTGATGCTTTTTGCAAATTTTAAAAATAAACAACGGCGTCGCTACAAATGAAAGTAGTACCTACAATCTTTTGAACTTTTCTTCGCGGCGTTAACAAACAAAAGTTCAAGTTACTTCGTTTATACTTTGGCTTAACAAACACCTTGACGACTCGCAAGAAGCGTCTTAAAAGCTCCGTATTTACATTTTAAGTTAACTTTAACTACTGTGGAACATTGAAATCGTCTTAAACAATACGAAAATGTGTTTAAAGTTGGAGTAATATTAAATTTCTTAATTAAATAATAAAAGAAGAATTTTCAAAGTAGTATAAAATGAAAGTAAATGGGCCAAAGTTTGGATTTTATTTGGTTAAATTTGTTTATCTCGGAGCTATTTGTTAAAGGCATATAAAAGATGATTTAAAATCTCTTAACCTCGTAGGAGATCATGGTACAGAAGCGGAAATGAATATTAATGGAAAATCTTCAGACGTGGGTCACAAATGTTTGGCAGTCTACATTTGTTGTTACTGACTTTCAAAAATAAAAAATACATTTGTTCAGTCAGATTGGGATCTAAAGAATATCGAGGCGTGAACATACACTAGAACGATGGCCTAAGAACGCTAGTTTTTATTTGCTTGGCTTTCTAAAGCTCTTTAAATCGGCGAAATGCGCAACAAATATGCAAAAAGTAGCTAAAACTAACCCAACAAGTCGATATGAGCTCAACATTCTGCAAACTCCTAATTAAATTAATGTTGAGTATCAAAGAGAAACGTCATATCAGTCTGCACCTCATGAACGATTGCCAATTAGTACGAAACAGCTGAATTAGTAGAACGTATTGTCTGTTAATTTTAATAATTAATTATTATAATTACAAAATGTGTGCTTAAACTTGAAATTAAAAAAAATAAAACTAAACTTCGGTATAGTAGCGCAAAAAATAATTTATGTGAAAAGCTTTTCGTAGCGTAATGGATACATCAAAAGGTAAGCACGCAAAGTTTCTTCAGATAACGTTGATGTTGGCATGGAAACACTATCAAAGCCAAAATTGAGTTATGGAAAGGTGATGACGCTCGTGAAATAACCACATGAGAGAAAATTTCTTAAACTTTACGCTTTGTACACGTAATCGTAGCAAAATTGTTTTTACCTCATCTCGATATTACGCTAGGGGTAAAATCAACGCCAGATTAAAAGAGAACGGCGATATCGGGGCTTCCCCGACTACTACCATTACTTGAAATTTTTATTTTACAGAAGTTTTGCTCGTCTCGATTTCTGGCCTCGCTGCGCTCGGCAAGCCCTTTGCTTAACCATTCACAGCACACAGCTCTCATAAAGGTCTCGCTTATTGTGAAGTTGCTCAATTTCACACAGTACACGCACGCAGTAAGTCACAGTGCCTTCATTAGCACAATTTCCTTAACGACGACTCAAGATAGATAGATAGAGAGATAGACTTGCCATAACAAACGGGAAATGAAGAAGCCCAACTTCTCAGTCTTCTCAGTATTCTGAGTCTCGGTCCAAGTCTTTTTCCTTGAATAGGCTTACTCATTGAGCATTTAACACAGAAATTAAGTTTATCGGCACAGGAAGTCGAGGAATCGGGATCTACGATTTTAAAGCGCACAAAGTGACAACACCGACGTGATAATATGAGTCTAATATAGTGCTCCTATACCCCTCAACAGTTTGCGTGTTCTGCGCCCTAGTGGGGAGGATTTTGAAAAACAGTGTGAGAACAATTGTCCAGGGTAATCGAAGACAACCTACGAACGTTTCCAGAGAGGCCTATTGCGCATACTCGATACAAACTTGATGAGCGCGTTTAAGAAACGGATAAACGAAGCCTCAAACTAAAAAATGAAAAATTTGAATTTGATCCTGGGTCTCCTTCGAAAGAACCTCATCAGCGCAGACAGTCGAGGTGTACAACTACGCAGCCTAAAGTTTGACAACCTACAAACGTCTCTAGAGGGAAATATTGTGCCAACTCGATTCAAACATGATGTGCGCGTTTAAGAAACGAATAACTGAGACCTCCAACCAAAAACTGAGAAATTTGAATTCGATTATTCTAATACGTTGCAAATGAACCCCAACATACACACATAAGTGAAAAAACTTTATGAGAAAATTTGTTTTCCACCAAGCGCGTCGGGAATCGAACCCAAGACTTTGCTATTTCCGGTAGCACGCCTATACCTAATACGCCAGGCAGTTACTCCAGTATAGGCGTGCTACCGGAAATAGCAAAGTCTTGGGTTCGATTCCCAACGCGCTTGGTGGAAAACAAATTTTCTCATTTAAAGTTTTTTCACTTATGTGTGTATGTTGGGGTTTATTTGCAACGTATTAGAATTATCTAAATAATTAACCCTAAAAATTTTAAAATTTGTAATTTGAATTCGATTTTGGGTCTCTTTGGAAAAAAGCTCATCAGCGCAGCTAGTCGAGGTGCACAACATCGCGGCCTACATTTTGACAACCTACAAACGTCTCTACAGAGAATTGTTGCGCCAAGTCCATACAAACGTAGTGTGCGCGTTTAAGAAAAGCCTAAACGAGGCCTCAAACAGAAAATTGGGAAATTTGAATTAGATCCTGGGTCTCCTTAGAAAAGTGCTCATCAGTGCAGCCAGTCAATGTGTACAACTACGCGGCCTAAAATTGACAACCTACGAACGTCTCTACAGAGGATTATTGCGCCAAGTCCATACAAACGTGGTGTGTACATTTAAGAAAGGGCTAAACGAGGCTTCAAACAGAAAATTGGGAAATTTGAATTTGATCCTGGATCTCCTTAGAAAAGAGCTCATCAGTGCAGCCAGTCGATGTGCACAACATCGCGGCCTACATTTTGACAACCTACAAACGTCTCAGCAGAGGATTATTACGCCAACTCGATATAAACGTGGTGTGCGCGTTTAAGAAAGGGCTAATCGAGGCCTCAAACAGAAAATTTGGAACTTTGAATTTGATCCTGGGTCTCCTTAGAAAAGAGCTCATCAGTGCAGCCAGTCGATGTGCACAACATCGCGGCCTACATTTTGACAACCTACAAACGTCTCTACAGAGGATTATTACGCCAACTCGATACAAACGTGGTGTGCGCATTTAAGAAAGGGCTAAACGAGGCCTCAAACAGAAAATTTGGAACTTTGAATTTGATCCTGGGTCTCCTTAGAAAAGAGCTCATCAGTGCAGCCAGTCGAGGTGCACCACTACGCGGCCTACATTTTGACAACCTACAAACGTCTCTACAGAGGATTATTACGCCAACTCGATATAAACGTGGTGTGCGCGTTTAAGAAAGGGCTAAACGAGGCCTCAAACAGAAAATTAGAAAATTTGAATTTGATCTTGGGTCTCCTTAGAAAAGAGCTCATCAGTGCAGCCAGTCGAGGTGCACCACTACGCGGCCTACATTTTGACAACCTACAAACGTCTCTACAGAGGATTATTACGCCAACTCGATATAAACGTGGTGTGCGCGTTTAAGAAAGGGCTAAACGAGGCCTCAAACAGAAAATTAGAAAATTTGAATTTGATCTTGGGTCTCCTTAGAAAAGAGCTCATCAGTGCAGCCAGTCGATGTGTACAACATCGCGGCCTACATTTTGACAACCTACAAACGTCTCTACAGAGGATTATTACGCCAACTCGATATAAACGTGGTGTGCGCGTTTAAGAAAGGGCTAAACGAGGCCTCAAACAGAAAATTAGAAAATTTGAATTTGATCCTGGGTCTCCTTAGAAAAGAGCTCATCAGTGCAGCCAGTCGATGTGCACAACATCGCAGCCTACATTTTGACAACCTACAAACGTCTCTACAGAGGATTATTACGCCAACTCGATATAAACGTGGTGTGCGCGTTTAAGAAAGGGCTAAACGAGGCCTCAAACAGAAAATTAGAAAATTTGAATTTGATCCTGGGTCTCCTTAGAAAAGAGCTCATCAGTGCAGCCAGTCGATGTGCACAACATCGCGGCCTACATTTTGACAACCTACAAACGTCTCTACAGAGGATTATTACGCCAACTCGATATAAACGTGGTGTGCGCGTTTAAGAAAGGGCTAAACGAGGCCTCAAACAGAAAATTAGAAAATTTGAATTTGATCCTGGGTCTCCTTAGAAAAGAGCTCATCAGTGCAGCCAGTCGATGTGCACAACATCGCGGCCTACATTTTGACAACCTACAAACGTCTCTACAGAGGATTATTACGCCAACTCGATATAAACGTGGTGTGCGCGTTTAAGAAAGGGCTAAACGAGGCCTCAAACAGAAAATTAGAAAATTTGAATTTGATCCTGGGTCTCCTTAGAAAAGAGCTCATCAGTGCAGCCAGTCGATGTGCACAACATCGCGGCCTACATTTTGACAACCTACAAACGTCTCTACAGAGGATTATTACGCCAACTCGATATAAACGTGGTGTGCGCGTTTAAGAAAGGGCTAAACGAGGCCTCAAACAGAAAATTAGAAAATTTGAATTTGATCCTGGGTCTCCTTAGAAAAGAGCTCATCAGTGCAGCCAGTCGATGTGCACAACATCGCAGCCTACATTTTGACAACCTACAAACGTCTCTACAGAGGATTATTACGCCAACTCGATATAAACGTGGTGTGCGCGTTTAAGAAAGGGCTAAACGAGGCCTCAAACAGAAAATTAGAAAATTTGAATTTGATCCTGGGTCTCCTTAGAAAAGAGCTCATCAGTGCAGCCAGTCGATGTGCACAACATCGCGGCCTACATTTTGACAACCTACAAACGTCTCTACAGAGGATTATTACGCCAACTCGATATAAACGTGGTGTGCGCGTTTAAGAAAGGGCTAAACGAGGCCTCAAACAGAAAATTAGAAAATTTGAATTTGATACTGGGTCTCCTTAGAAAAGAGCTTATCAGTGCAGCCAGTCGAGGTGCACCACTACGCGGCCTATTGTTTGACAACCTACGAACATCTCTACAGAAGATTATTACGCCAACTCGTTATAAACGTGGTGTGCGCGTTTAAGAAAGGGCTAAACGAGGCCCCAAACATAAAATTGAGAAATTTAAATTTGCTCCTGTGTCTAATTAGAAAAAAGTTCATCAGCACAGCCAGTCAAGATGCACAACATTGCAGTCTAAAGTTTGACAGTTGTTACGTTGAGGCGCATACAGGCGAAGATACCGAGGAACTGGCAGGCCAAATGACGCACAGATGTACAGACTCGAGATTTTTGTGTCGGAAAATGATAGTTGGGGCCGCAAAAAGTGACTATTCGCCAATTTGTTATTTTTCAAAATTATTTTTTAAAGCTTCCCCTTTCTAGTCCATCCGGTACGAACTTTAAAACGAAAATTTAAAAAAGTATTTCCTTCGTTTGCGCTCGTGTAATCCCCAAAGCGCAAAGCCTTTCGTTGTACAAACATGATGCATGAACAGAGAATGACTATCGCAATTTTTTTAAAACGTACACTAGATCGCTTTTTGATTTAAGTCGAAAAACGAAAAAAGTAGTGTTTATTTAAATTAACCTATTTTCGGAATTGCGCCTTTTTTTCTTATTTATTTCCTTACACTTAATACAAAAAACAGAAAGTCTAAAAGTGTAAATCAAAAAAATCTGTTTATTCTCAACATGTGCGTGTTTTTTTATATATTTTACTCGTAAAATAATTAAAATTTATTTCGAATCTACTACATCTGTACGATGCGGTTATTTTTATAAAAATAAAAAATAACATTTCATTTATTTTCAAACATAACCTCAAAATTATTTTATTTTTAAATTCGTTAATTATTTTTAGTGCGCGTGGGCCTAAATTATGAATTACGATATAAATTACGATCGACTCGACGGTTGTGGAATTTGGAAAAATTGGTTTTAAAGCAAAATTTCTTTTTTTGGAAAGTAACTCTGATACTTTTTTGGAAATGTCGTGAAAGCTTGAGCGTGCCGCAGACATTAATGTCGTCAACAGGTGAACTTTTCGGCTTATAGCGGTCTCTTTGAGACATTTTATTAGTAAAATAAACGACTTACTTGTCTTATTATCATGAAATCGCGATTTTCGTTTTCGGCGTGCCACAATCAAAATTTCGTTGCACTCTACTGAAAATTGACATTTGAATCTTTATAAATAGTTTATGTTAAGCGCACTGAAGGTTAATAGTAAGTTGTTTAACACACAATCACATAAAGACAAACTGTCAAGCACTTTAGTAGCTTTAAAACTGTCTAAAAGTCGCCAGTTCCTGGGCCTAATACTTCAAAAATAAAGTAGCTCTATTTAAAAGTAATTGTATCTAAATTTAGCGACAATTATGAAATTCTTTACCTTAACACAATTTCCCTTGCCAAAACTATCCAATAATAGTAGGTAGTCGAATAAATAAGAAAAACAACACCGCGAGTTCACGAAACTCTACAACAAAACTATACAAAAAACGAAGAAAATAAAGTTGGTGTTTTGTCGGAAAAAAGTTTTTCCAAAATTTGTCTCCGAGACCCGCTCGTTATAAAATGGTCGTAAAAAGGTCGTCTAATAAAATAATAAATTGTAGCCAAAATATAATAATGGACATTTGTAACAAAAACGCACGCCGTCGCTTATAGTTTCAATTTAAAATAGACGAACGGTGTGTTAAAAATAAGCAGACTTCCCGGCGGCCCAAATTTTATTTGGTCTCGATCAAATTCAGGAACAGTAAACGATGCACGAGAGTCTGCAGTTCATTTAAACGACTTTATGGGCCATAGATGTCTCCATTCATATCTTTCGAGTATATATTTCATGGCGATGTTATAAACTTTTGTAACTTTATGGATATTAATACGCATATATCCTTATTTGAAATGAAAAAAAAATTGCAACTCCTGTATAATAATCGTGAGTAGTGAGCCCCCCAAAAAATAAAACAGTTATGTAGCGAGATTCGATTATTTATTAAGTAAATATTTGTACAGTACGTACGTAAACGTTGATTTATGGGCAATTGTAGGTACCTATCTTAATTAGGTTTATTGAAAAAAAATTTAATTAACACTTAAATACTTACTGGGCAAAAATTAAAATTTTAATTGCTACTAAACTATTTTCTCTGTATCTACCCTTTTTTTCGTCTCGTAAAAATATTATTAGGCTCCTATAAAGCCTCAATTTACTCAATAGTCCGAGATATTAATATTACACCACTTACTTGATATTAGTCGATATAAAATCACTCATCTTCCGGGCTATATTGGGCACGTATGTATACTCCAATTTCCAAAAAAAGTCGTAACCCTACGTCATTTATTCCAGGATGGAACTGTAACTAAAAAATAGAGAAGAAAATAATAAATTTTTCTGTGGAAACAGAAAAACAGAATTTGAGCAGACGGCAGCGTTTGCTCGTAAGGCGCTTTTAAAGACTCTCATTTTATCTCATAATAGCGCGTAAGCGGTAACTCGATAGAGCGAGACGTCTGCAGCGAGCAGCGCGTGAGTTGGCTAACTGGAAGTGTGAAAATGAACAATTAGTACAAAAATTATTGACAATACAAACTGAACATTGCAAACCGACTATTTGCTACTCTGAAGTGGCAGCATTAACTTAGGGGAGGCTCGAGAAAGGTGGGTTTTTGCCCTACTTTCAAGTTCTCGTGTATAACTTGAAAACTGAGCACTTTCTAAAAAAATGATTAGTATATAAAAGTAAAGTAAATAAAATTATCTACAAATTACAGCTCGAAGTTTTTTTTCTTTAAACAAAGCACTAGAGCGTATTAAAGTTAGAAGAAAATTCTAAAATCAGCTTTGAAACTCCATTCTATTGCTTGTAGCTCAAAAAACACGCACTTTATCAGTTATCAAAATAGTACTTTATATAAGAATAGAGTACATATAATTTCCTACAAATTATAGCTCTTAGGTTTTTCACCTTACACTAGCGGTTTAGGCGCTAGAGCGTGTTTAAGTTTGACAAAAATTCCAAAATGAGACTAGAAACTTTATGTTCATAGTTTATTGCTTGCAGCTCAAAAAAACGCACTTTATTAGTTACCAAAAAAGTGAGCAATACAGGAATAAAGTGAATAAAATTTCCTACAAATTATAGCTTTTAGGTTTTGCTCTTTACACTAACGGTTTAGGCGCTAGAGCGTGTTTAAGTTTGACAAAAATTCCAAAATGAGCCAAGAAACTTTATTTTCATAGATTATTGCTTGTAGCTCAAAAAACACGCACTTTATTAGTTATCAAAACGTGACCAGTGTAAGAATATAGTGCATGAAATTTCCTACAAATTATAACTTCTAGGTTTTGCTCTTTACACTAACGGTTTAGGCGCTAGAGCGTGTTTAAGTTTGACAAAAATTCCAAAATGAGCCAAGAAACTTTATTTTCATAGTTTATTGCTTGCAGCTCAAAAAAACACGCACTTTATCACTTATCAAAATAGTACTTTATATAAGAATAGAGTGCATAAAATTTCCTACAAATTATAACTCCTAGGTTTTGCTCTTTACACTAACGGTTTAGGCGCTAGAGCGTGTTTAAGTTTGCCAAAAATTCCAAAATGAGCCAAGAAACTTTATTTTCATAGTTTATTGCTTGTAGCTCAAAAAACACGCACTTTATTAGTTATCAAAACGTGACCAGTGTAAGAATATAGTGCATAAAATTTCCTACAAATTATAACTCCTAGGTTTTGCTCTTTACACTAACGGTTTAGGCGCTAGAGCGTGTTTAAGTTTGACAAAAATTCCAAAATGAGACTAGAAACTTTATTTTCATAGTTTATTGCTTGTAGCTCAAAAAACACGCACTTTATTAGTTATCAAAAAAGGGATTGGTATAAGAATAAAGTACATAAAATTTCCTACAAATTATAGCTCTTAGGTTTTTCTATTTACACAAAGAGTTTAGGCGCTAAAGCGTGTTTAAGTTTGACAAAAATTCCAAAATGAGCCAAGAAACTTTATTTTCATAGTTTATTGCTTGTAGCTCAAAAAACACGCATTTTATCAGTTATCAAAAAAGTGATTAGTATAAGAATAAAGTACATAAAATTTTCTACAAATTATAGTTCTTAGGTTTTTCTCTTTATACTAACGGTTTAGGCGCTAGAGCGTGTTCAAGTTTGGCAAAAATTTCAAAATGACCCTAGAAACTTAATTTTTTCAGTTTATTAGTTATAGCTCGAAAAGTACCTATTTTATTAATTAAATTAAAAAAGTGACTTATGTAAAAATAAAGTACATAAAATTTCCTACAAATTATAGGTCTTAGGTTTTTGTATTTACACAAACAGTTTAGGCGATAGAGCGTGTTAAAGTTTCCCAAAAATTTCAAAATCAACCCAAAAACTTTTTTTTCGTTAGTTTATTGCCTTCAGCCCGAAAACTGTGCACTTTATGATAAAAGTGGCCCTATAGTAAAATATTTTGATGTTCAAATATTTTTTACGTCATACAAAGATGTTGACGAAGATGAGCTTTTAGACGAAAACTTTCACATTAGAGGGTCAGTCCGCACGAACTTGCCCAGAAAGGAATTAAACGGTCGCTTGAACATTTAATAAACTTCTTCGTTTCTTTCTATAATCACTTCAATAAGTGAGTAGTTTAAAATGAGTCCAGTCCTATTTTATTTCTATCTGTTTTTGTTTTTGCCAAACGTGATTTTTAGGGTGCAACTGGTTTTGCGGTTAAAGAGTTTGTTAAAAGTAACATAATATCTCACTCCTTGTTGGTCTTATCGCCGTGCTGTTAAAAGTAGTTGGTTAATAAAAGCGCCTACTAAAATATTGCTTATTACTCATTTTTAACTAAATCGACTTCGATGGGGTCAAATTCGAGCTTAAAGTCCAGGCTTTCTTTTTTAGATGCTCAAACTACTTGTGAGCTTGAGAAAGTTTAAGGATGTTCCAACCACTGCTTTTTGTTAGCGACTTTTCTAGACGAATTCCTACCTTTTCGTCTTCAATACTTCAATACTCCTGTAACTAGATCCGTAAGTGGCATTAAAATTTTTTTGAGCCCTTCCAACGCTTTCATCTATTTTCCTTTAGTTTACTGTAGATAATATCCGTTTAATAATTGTTGAAATCAATTCCAAACTATGATATCGAAACTAATGGCATTATTAGTCTTCCTTTGTGACCCGATAGTCACAGTGAATTTAACATAAATAAGGCAGATAACCAGTCTAACCGTAATAGTGTTTCATTTGTACTGAACAACAGCAGTGAATTGAGAGTTAATGATGGTCACTTTATTAAACGTCATTCTAAAGCTGTTTACAACGTGTATAATATATCGATGAAACCTAAATTAAAAGACTCACTTGAAATAATATACACCGTACAGTTACAGTCAAATAATATGCGCCCCTTATCACTTTATTTTTCAAATTTTGACTCAATAAAATTCCGCTTTAGAATTGGAATTCATTTTTGTTACAAGTAAAATTGCTGTTTTTCAATTAAGTCGTAAGCTATAATAAGTTACTTCATAAATATATTTTTAATTAAAGTTCTTGAAACTTGATCGGTGTTTTATTTAAAGAAAAATTAATTCGGTACAATTAAAACCGTTTTTAATTATTTGGTGCTCTTTTAAACTTAAAATCAATTGTTAAATATTCCAAGAATGTCGCTTTTTGCATTTTTGCCATAAAAACACCCAAAATATTTGTTTGGCGGCAAAACTCTGGGAAACATTATTTTTAGGAAATTGAATTTGCTGTTTTTGTATAAGGCCACTTTACTCTTAAAGGGTGTCGTTTTTGAGTTATCAGCAAAATCAAAATAACAGTTTTCTTGACAGATTGTGGAATTTTTGTCCAACTTTAACGCGCTCTAGCGCCTAAACAGCCCATTTGACGAAAAATTAAGACTAATATAATTAGATCTAATACGTTGTAAATGAACCCCAACACACACACATAAGTGAAAAAACTTTAAATGAGAAAATTTGTTTATGTTGGCCTCCGTAGTGTATTGGGTATATGCGTGCTACCGGAAATAGCAAGGTCTTGGTTTCGATTCCCGAGGCACTCGGTGGAAAACAAATTTTCTCATTTAAAGTTTTTTCACTTATGTGTGTGTGTTGGGGTTCATTTACAACGTATTAGATCTATCTAACTAATTAACCCTAAATATTTAAAAATTTGTAACTAATATCTATAATTTGTATAAAATTTAACGCACTGTGTTTTTGTATATAAACACTTTTTTTTAGAAGTGCGTAGTTTTCGAATTACAAGCGAAAAACCAAATATCAGTTTCTTTTGACAAATTGTAAAATTTTTGTCAAACTTTAACGCGCTCTAGGCTCTAGCGCCTAAACAGACCATCTGACAAAAAAATAGAACAAATATAATTTGTATAAAATTTAACGCACTTTATTTTTGTGTACAACACTTTTTTCTAGAACGGCGTAGTTTTCGAGTTATAAGCTTTTCTATAAGCAGTTTTCTTGACAGATTGTGGAATTTTTGTCCAAGTTTAACGCGTTCTAGCGCCTAAACAGCTCATCTGACAAAAAAATCAAACTAATATAATTTGTAGATATAAAATTTAACGCACTTTGTTTTTATATATAAACACTTTTTTCTAGAACGGCGTAGTTTTCGAGTTATAAGCGAAAAACAAAAGAACAGTTTCTTTTGACAAATTGTAAAATTGTTGTCAAACTTTAACGCGCTCTAGCGCCTAAACAGCCTATCTGACGAAAAAATAGAACAAATATAATTTGTTTAGAATTTAACGCACTTTATTTTTGTATACAATACTTTTTTCTAGAACGGCGTAGTTTTCGAGTTATAAGCGAAAAACAAAAGAACAGTTTTCTTGACAGATTGTGAAATTTTTGTCCAAGTTTAACGGGTTCTAGCGCCTAAACAGCTCATCTGACGAAAAATTAAGACTAATATAATTTGTATAAAATTTAACGCACTTTATTTTTGTATATAAACACTTTTTTTTAAAAGTGCGTAGTTTTTGAATTACAAGCAAAAAAACCAAAAAATAGTTTTTTTTGACAAATTGTAAAATTTTTGTCAAACTTTAACGCGCTCTAGCGCCTAAACAGCCCATTTGACGAAAAATTGAAACTAATATAATTTGTATAAAATTTAACGCGCTTTGTTTTTGTATATAAACACTTTTTTCTAGAAGTGCGTAGTTTTCGAATTACAAGCGAAAAACCAAAAAAACAGGTTTTTTGACGGATTGTGGAATTTTGTCAAACTTTAACGCGCCCTAGCGCCTAAAGCGCTCATCTAACAAAAAAGTTTAACTAACATAATGTGTTGAAAATTGAATGCACTTTATGTTCATATAAAAACACTTTTCTCGAAAAGTGTGTAGTTTTTGAGCTATAAGCGAAAAGCAAAAGAACAGTATTCTTGACACATTGTGGTATTTTTGTCAAACTTTAACACGCTCGACCACCTAAACCGTTTGTCTGACAAAAATAACTAAGAGATGTAATTTGTAGTAAATGTAATGCAGTTTATATTTGTATAGAAATAATTTTTTCATAAAGTGCATAGTTTTGGTGTTATAAGCAAAAAACGTAAAAAATAACAAAAACTTAACCTGGCTTTTGCTTTTTTCTATTCAATTTTAATTTTACAAATTGTAATTAGGGCCATTTCGTCTTAGGTGGCACTGCTTTAACTATATCTTAATTTGGCTAAATCGTGTTAAAGATCATTGTTTCAAGACTCTTAGCACACCCTGTATATCGTATAATATTAACGGCGCTTGTACAGAAAATGCAATAAATTTTTGACTTTGACGAGCTGTCTCTTATCGCTCAAGCTACGTTTGAAGCGCAAACAACTACTACTTTTGTATTTATTTTCTTTTTAAAGATGCGCTTTGTCTAAACAAGAGCTGAAAATGTTTGAAAATATAACGTATAAAGTATAAACATCAGTTTCTATTATCATCAGTTAGATTTTAGTAAGATTATAACCGAAAGCGAGTCGAGGCGCAGCCTGTCGAAAGATTATAGGATGATGTACGATAATTCCAAATTGTAAATTTGATTAAACGTGAAATTTTAATATTCTTTTCTTGCGCGCACTGTTAAATCTCGACAATCAAACTGATTTTTAATTTTTGCGTCAGTTGGAAATGTTTTTTGTAAATAAAATATTCGGGGAGAACGGAGATGTATTTATGAAAAGTTAACAATGGTTAAGAAGCGTCACATACGTCTTACGTTATATTTAAGATGATTAACGAGAAAGCATGATTAATTACTACTTTAATACAAGGTGCGAAGCCTGCGTAATTAGATGGCGGTCTAGCTTTAACGCGTAAGGGTAGTTAGTTTACATTACAGAGAAAATTCGATAATTATTGTTGTAGTTGGGTTGAACTCGTGGCCCATATGAAAACTTTTATGTTGATTATCATCGAGTTATTATTTGGGTACACCTTCCAGTATAAAGTGTCTAATCGAAACACTATAAAAGAACTCAATAGAGATCGTTCTGAAGGTGGTAGATAATCGACGATAGGGCTGCAAAGTAATTTTGTATCGTTGGCACGAAAAGTCTTGTGGGATTTCGTATGAAATTGTATGTCAGTCGAATAAACTAAAAATTGTAGGAGCCCTGGACGGTCCCCTGCGGAACTTCGCTAAGCATTAGCGCGTCTCTCTCGAAAAACTCCCCAATTCTGACCGTTAAGCTTCTGTTAGAGCGAGAGTCAGACCTCCAACGATGACAATTCCCACGAATGTCCACACTCAACACCTTCTAAACTTATTTTTCGTTAAAACTGATTTGCGTTAACCAGATTGTTGCGCATTAGTCTTAATATCTTTTTAATTAAATGAATGCCCACATATTTTTATCTAATTGTTTCAATTGAACGTTAATCACGTTCATTAAAAAATTATTACACTCGATGAAGTAACTAACCTGCTCGTATATTGACGAAAGGACGGATAATTGAAAACTAGGTGATTCGATCCGGTTTACCAATCAAATGATTTTGTGTGCATAAATGGTATCAAATTGTGTCTTTTAATGATTTTCTACGACAAACCCACACATAAGCGCTTTGATAAATAATCTCGAGCCCCCTGTTTAACTGCGTGGAGGTGCCAAATGACATCTAAAGTTAGTTGGATGCAGACCGTGTCTCCTCAAAATAAACTCTCCTCAAACTCTGATGGGTCCAACAGATAACATCGAAGCAGACACCACTGTCTTGTTCCGAACTAATCTACGAATAATTGCAGGGACATTCACGGGACACTGTCGACTACGCAAACATCTCCACACTCTGGGCTTGGTAGATAATCCCATATGTCGTGTATGCAAACTAGAAGACGAAACCGCTGAACATGTGCTATGTCACTGTCCAGCTCTAACGTCGATAAGAAGATCCGCGTCGGGGGACTTCTGGCTCGACATGGCCAGAATAAGCACCACTCCTCCCGCCAGAATTCTGGGGTTCCTGCGACATGTGGGATGGCTCGAGATCTGATGTACACGTGGAGGCTGCTTGGAGATAGTACACTGGGCCCGATTAAGTGGTCTAAGTGCATGGAGCTTGCTCCCCCTCTTTAATAATCCAGATCCAGATTCAGATATCAAATTGTGTCTTTTAATGATTTTCTACGACAAACCCACACATAAACGCTTTGATAAATAATCTCGAGCCCCCTGTTAAACTGCGTAGAGCTGCCAAACGACATCTAAAGTTAGTTGGATGCAGACCGTGTCTCCTCAAAATAAACTCTCCTCAAACTCTGATGGGTCCAACAGATAACATCGAAGCTGACACCACTGTCTTGTTGTCTAATCTACGAATAATTGCAGGGACATTCACGGGACACTGTCAACTACACAAACATCTCCACACTCTGGGCTTGGTAGATAATCCCATATATCGTGTATGCAAACTAGAAGACGAAACCGGTGAATAAGCACCACTCCTCCCGCCAGAATTCTGGAGTTCCTGCTACATGTGGGATGGCTCAAAATCTGATGTACACGTGGAGGCTGCTTGGAGATAGTACACTGGGCCCGATTAGTGGTCTAAGTGTATGGAGCTTGCTCCCCCTCCTTAGTAATCCAGATCCAGATTCAGATATCAAATTGTGTTTTTTAATGATTTTATACGACAAACCCACACATAAACGCTTTGATAAATAATCTCGAGCCCCCTGTTAAACTGCGTAGAGCTGCCAAACGACATCTAACGTTAGTTGGATGCAGATGTGTCCCGTCAAAATAAACTCTCCTTAAACTCTGATGGATCCACCAGAGAACTTCGAAGCAGACACCACTGTCTTGACCGATGGACCTAAAAATCAAAAATGACCTTGAGCGGATGTGAACTCGTCTAGCCATGCTTTCGAAAGCAGGGAGAGCACATTTCAGCTTTTTAAACCAAACTGATAAGAGTATTGCGCCTGCAGGCTCTGGATCTGGATCTGGATTATTAAGGAGAAGGAGCAAGCTCCCTGCACTTAGGCCACTTAATCGGGCCCAGTGTACTACCTCCAAACGGCCTCCCCATGCCCATCAGATCTCGAGCCATCCTACATGTAGGATGAACTCCAGAATTCTGGCGGAAGGGGTGGTTCTTATTCTGGCCATGTTGAGCCAGATGCCAGAGCCAGAAGACGGATCTTCTTATCGACGTTAAAGCTGGACAGTGACAGAGCACATCATGTTCAGCGCGCCTGCAGGCTCTTGAAATGACATAAAATATTTTAATTCGTAAAAAAGTTAATTTTGAATATTTCGAATTTTTTCTTTTAAACACAAAACGCACTTTTTAAAAATTTGCACTTTCCTCGCCCCGCTTGGTGGAAATCGTAATTTAAATACGTAAAACACTGCGGTAGGTACCCACGGAAAACTTATTCTTATGTCAACAAACTATTAATTGAAATTAACACTTTGGTAAGCGTAAAATTATCAAATTTACATTTAATTAAAGTCCACTGTTTGTTTCTGTTTTATTACTATTTACTCTTTATATACTACTTGCCAGTTGGTACAATACTTTGATGATTGGCACTCGTCGGTATTAATAATACTGATCTACTACCTACTTATCTGCTTTTGAATTACATCATACAGCAACGAGTAACTACAATTTTGCACTAAATAAATTAGAGATTAATGTTAGCAGTAAAATTAATCGTATCGTTGAAAAATCGGAATATTAATTATTATTGAAAAGGGGCAAAAATAATATTCTAAGATACACCACCCTTGGTAGGCAGTTGTGAAGCTGCACACGTGCACATCTTTACGATATTAATTTGTTAATTTGTTGTTTTATGGAATGCTTAGGAAGCGCAGCAGGGAGAACGGGTAGGTAGTCTCGCTGCAAGACAAACAAAATGCCGAGCAGACTGACAGACGAACCGACATACAGGCAAGAAGGCAAAAGGCATCGCAATGCTTAGGGAGCGCAGTAGAGAGAACGGGTAGGTAGTCACGCTGCGAGACGAACAAAACGGCGAGCAGACTGACTGACGAACCGACATACAGGCAAGAAGGCAAAATGCATTACAATGCTTAAGAAGCGCAGCAGAGAGAACGGGTAGGTAGACAAGCTGCCGAACGAACAAAACGGCGAGCAGACTGACAGACGAACCGACATACAGGCAAGAAGGCAAAAGGCATCGCAATGCTTAGGAAGCGCAGCAGGGAGAACGGGTAGGTAGACAAGCTGCCGAACGAACAAAACGGCGAGCAGACTAACAGACGAACCGACATACAGTCAAGAAGGCAAAAGGCATCGCAATGCTTAGGAAGCGCAGCAGGGAGAACGGGTAGGTAGTCAAGCTGCCGAACGAACAAAATGGCGAGAAGACTTGCAAACTAATGCAGTTACGCAAGTGCGTCACATCGTACAAGTTTGCCTTTCTGGGCCTACAAGTATAACTTTTTAAGATAGTCAGGCTGCACCAGGCTCAATGGCTTTTATAAACCGTAGAAGAACCTGGGCGCTAGTTCTGGAATGCTGTAGCGCTGCACTGATAGGTACCAAAATACAAACATTCCAAAATTGAAAGAAATGAGACTGATGTGAGTAGGTTAGTCATGAAAGACTCTCAAAGCTACTTCAGCGACCTTAAGCCTGAACTTGGGATTTTCTGCCGCTTCTTCAAACGAAGTCTTGTGGAACGGCTCCAAAGAGACACAGAAGGCTTCATATTGCTTAGGGCGCAGCAGAGAAATCGAATAGTTAGCCAAAGTGGCGAGCAGACTGGCGAACGTATCGACATACAGGCAAGAAAACATCACAATGCTTAGGAGGCGCGGGAGGAAAAACGGCTAGGTAGTCAAGCTGCCGGACGAACAAAATGGCGAACAGACCGACATACAGGTAAGAGGGCAAAAAAATCCTAATAATTGATACTTTCTCGCTGATTTCTCGCCGGAAAAGGAAATGCCAAAAATCTCGGCAAAATTTTGCTTCCTTGATGGATATTTTCTAAACACCCTGTATTAAAAGTAGTAACTTAAATTTTCCACTTTTAAGAGTAATAATTCTAGTCGGATCTAAAAGAATATTACACGTAAAACACGAAGAATTGAACTTCTTTTGATTATAAACTTTAAAAGCGGTAAATGTAATTCGAATTTAAAAAGTTTCCAAAGAAAAAAGGTGTAAATAAGTAATTTGTAATTAAAATTTAAGTCTTGAATTGGCATTTATAATTAGTGCCAATTTTAATAATTAGTTGAGCCAGTGAACTTTATACTGGGTGTTAATTTTAAACGTGAGGACGGCGCGCAAACATTCGAAAAAAATAATCCAGGCGTTCCCTATCCACCGAGAACTGACGAATAGTTGAAAGTAAACAAACTTTAAAATTTCATCGAGCTTTAAATAAATGATTAGTAGTTATTAGCTTTAAGTTAATTAAATTACGTCAATTTACATTTAGTTGAAAATTATATTATGCCCGTAATTACGCTCTCAAAATCTTTTTTAACTTCGGTGACGAAAATATTAAATTTTTTGTTTAATTTAATTATAAATTCGAGCAGATTATAGTTTTGCTTGTTAAAAGTTTTCGTAAAGTCCTAATCGAAATTAATCCTTTAAATAGTCGAAGCCACTTAGGCAAATTTCTATCAAATTTTTAATGAAATTTCTAAATCCTCATCCCTTCTCTCTCAAAGACTAATTACGGTTGTTAAAAACTCCGTGGCTATAATAAGACTTTTCGTGCGTTTTCGAAATATTTAAGAAACACACATTAAGAAAATAGTATCAAACAATAGTAAACTCGGAATTTTCCCTCATTCCAAAAATGTTAAAAGAAATTTTCAGATAAACTGGTCAAAAACTATTTTTTGCTTATAACTTGAAAACTACGCACTTCTTTAGAAAATCTCTTCTGAACAAACATAAACTACATAAAACTTTCTATAAATTATGTTTCTTACATAATTTTTCCCAGATAAACGGTTGAAGTACTAGAGCGCGCTAAAGTGTGCATAAAATTCCAAAATTAGTCAAAAACTGTTTTCTGTAGTTGTTCGCTTATAACTTGAAAATTAAGCACTTCTTAAAAAATATCTTCTATACAAAAATAAACTACATCAAATTTTCTATAAGTTATGATGTTTCTTATATGTTTTTGATCAGACAAACGGTTTAAGTATTAGACCGCGCTAAAGTTTGCCTAAAATTCCCAATTTGGCAAAAAAAACTGTTTTTTTTAGTTTCTCGCTTATAACTTATAAACTTAGCACTTTAAAAAAAAATCTTTTTTATACAAAAATAAACTACATAAAATTTTCTATAAATTATGTTTCTTATACGTTTTGGATCAGACAAACGGTTTAAGTATTAGACCGCGCTAAAGTGTGCCTAAAATTTCAAAATTGGCTAAAAACTGTTTTTCGTAGTTTCTCGCTTATAACTTGAAAACTACGCACTTTTAGGAAAAATCTCTTCTATACAAATATAAACTACATAAAATTTTCTATAAGTTATGTGTCTTATATGTTTTTGATCAGACAAACGGTTAAGTATTAGACCGCGCTAAAGTTTGCCTAAAATTCCCAATTTGGAAAAATAAAACTGTTTTTTTTAGTTTCTCGCTTATAACTTGAAAACTAAGCACTTCTTAAAAAATATTTTTGATACAAAAATAAACTAAATCAAATTTTCTATAAGTTATGTTTCTTATATGTTTTTGATCAGACAAACGGTTTAAGTATTAGACCGCGCTAAAGTTTGCCTAACATCTCAAAATTGACTAAAAACTGTTTTTTGTAGTTTCTCGCTTATAACTTGAAAAATACGCACTTTATGAAAAAATTTCTTTCATACAAAAATAAACTACATCAAATTTTCTATAAGTTATGTTTCTTATATGTTTTTGATCAAACAAACGGTTTAAGTATCAAACCGCGCTAAAGTTTCCCTAAAATTCCAAAGTTGGCAAAAAACTGTTTTTTGTAGTTTCTCGCTTATAACTTGAAAACTAAGCACTTCTTTAAAAAATTTCTTATACAAAAATAAACTACATCAAATTTTTTATAAATTATGTTTCTTATATGTTTTTGATCAGACAAACGGTTTAAGTATTAGACCGCGCTAAAGTGTGCCTAAAATTCCAAAATTGGCAAAAACTGTTTTTTGTAGTTTCTCGCTTATAACTTGTAAACTAAGCACTTCTTTAAAAAATATTTCTTATACAAAAATAAACTAAATCAAGTTTTCTATAAGTTATGTTTCTTATATGTTTTTGATCAGACAAACGGTTTAAGTATAGACCGCGCTAAAGTTTGCCTAAAATCTCAAAATTGGCTAAAAACTGTTTTTTGTAGTTTCTCGCTTATAACTTGAAAAAATTTCTTTTATACAAAAATAAACTACATCAAATTTTCTATAAGTTATGTTTCTTATATGTTTTCGATGAAACAAACGGTTTAAGTATTAGACCGCGCTAATTTGCCTAAAATTCCAAAATTGGCAAAAAACTGTTTTTTGTAGTTTCTCGCTTATAACTTGAAAACTAAGCACTTCTTGGGAAAATCTCTTCTATACAAAAATAAACTACATCAAATTTTCTATAAGTTATGTTTTTTATATGTTTTTGATCAAACAAACGGTTTAAGTATTAAACCGCGCTAATTTGCCTAAAATTCCAAAATTGGCAAAATACTGTTTTTTGTAGTTTCTCGCTTATAACTTGAAAACTAAGCACTTCTTGGGAAAATCTCTTCTATACAAAAATAAACTACATCAAATTTTCTATAAGTTATGTTTCTTATATGTTTTTGATCAAACAAACGGTTTAAGTATTAAACCGCGCTAAAGTTTGCTTAAAATTCCAAAATTGGCAAAAAACTGTTTTTTGTAGTTTCTCGCTTATGACTTGAAAACTAAGCACTTCTTAATAAGATCTTTTCTATACAAAAATAAACCTAATCAAACTTTCTATAAATTATGTCTCTTATATGATTTTGATCAGACAAACGATTTAAGTATTAGAGCGCGCTAAAATTCCACAATTGGTCAAAAACTGTTTTTTGGAGTTTTTCGCTTATACCTTGCAAACTAAGCACTTCTTGAGAAAATCTTTTTTACGCAAAAATAAACTACTTCAAATTTTCTATAAATTATATTTTATATATATATTTTTTTTAATAAAGGGTTTAAGTACTAGAGCACGCTAAAGTTTATATAAAATTCCACAATTGGTCAAAAAGTGTTTTTTATAGTTCTTCGCTTATAACTCGGAATCTACGCTCTTCCAGACAATAGTGCTTTTACACAAAAATAAAATACATTTAATTTTCCATAAATTATGTTGCTTACTTGGATTAAGTACGAAAACAGCCTTTTAATGTTTTAATATATTTTATTGAAGTTCGATAGTTTACTGTGGATATTATTTCTTACATTTTACAAATTTGAATCAAACTTTGTTTAAAAAATAAATAAAGTCAAAAATAAATTTAAAATGTTGCTGAAGGTTCCTCGCAGGTCATGGTAACGCTCATATCGAACGTCTTCACTTGTTCGAGTTTGAGAAGCGTCTAATTCTGAAATCGTAAATTGGATTAAAACATGCAAAATTATCACTTACTTCTATTGTTGACGTGGGAAGCTCAAATTGTGCTAAAAGGACTTGGTGCTTCCAATCCGTAATTAAGTGAATTTTAACCTAAACTCCTTTTCCTTACGTTTGCATTCGCGCCGTTGGAATTTAAGCCACTAGTTTCACCGGATCTGCCATACCATGATGGTCCTCCACATGAACAATGGTGGTGATGACAAGATGATATCGGGTACTCTGGATATCCAGGTGGATAATATTGATTTGATCCTAGAAGTCCTTGATACGCGGACCCACCAAGGTACCCTCCGCCAAGAGACCCTCCACCAAAAGACCCTCCACCAAGATACCCTCCACCAAGAGACCCACTAAGATACCCTCCACCAACAGACGCAACACCAGGATACCCTACACCAGAAATTCCTCCACCAAGAGACCCCATACCAAGATACCCTCCACCAAGAGAACCTGGATATCCTCCACCAAGAGAACCTGGATACCCTCCACCAAGAGACCCTATACTAAGAGATCCTCCACCAAGAGAACCTGGATATCCTCCACCAAGAGAACCTGGATACCCTCCTCCAAGAGATCCCATACCAAGATACCCTCCACCAAGAGAACCTGGATACCCTAATCCTTGTGGATACATTTCGTTAAACATTCGACTTTCGCCTAAACTTGGTTGAGCATTCTCTATCGCTTCAGATGAACTTGGCAAATTCTGATAAGCGTCTATTAGCTGAAAAAAAAATTTTTGTAAGTTTTTAAATAAATGTGTGGGCTAACTTACATTTAAAAGATTAAAGCTAATAATTGCACAGAAAACTAGCAAGTTGAAGGAGTTCATTTTTGTAAGTGACTAGTGGTAGAAAAAATTTTCTTTTATACCCGATCCGACTCAATTCATTACTGATAATTCGTTTTACATACGTTAATTAAAAATTAAGTAAATCGTTACAACTTCAATGAACAAACGTGATAAGGAGTAAATTTAAATAATTTCAATTCAACAGAAAATTCGATCAGCTTCGATATTTTTAATTCAAACCAACACAATAATCGAGTATAACGTATGACTAATGGGGTCGAATGTTTAAGTTTTCTTCAGAACTTTTTCTTCGATAAACCCACAACTATCTCATTAAATAGAAAATTATAATCAAAATTTAGCGTATATAAAACGAATTATCAGTAATGGAAGTGGGTCGAATTGGGTATAAAAGAAAATTTCGACAAATACAAATCACTTGCAAAAATGAACTCTTTCAACTTGTTCGTTTTCTGTGCAACTATTAGTTTTAATATTTTACAAGTAAGTCGCTACGTGTTTATGTAACAACGTACAAAAACATTTTTTCAGCTAATAGATGCCCACCAATATCAGCAACCCATGGGCCTAGGTGGTCTAGGTGGCTTAGGTGGCATGGGTGGCATAGGTGTCATGGGTGGCATGGGTGGCATAGGTGGCATGGGAAGCATGGGTGGCATGGGAGGCATGGGTAGCATAGGTGGCATGGGAGGCATGGGTGGCATGAGTGGCATGGGTAGCATGGGAGGCATGAGTGGCATGGGTAGCATAGGTGGCATGGGTGGCATGGGTAGCATAGGTGGCATGGGAGGCATGGGTAGCATAGGTGGCATGGGAGGCATGGGTGGCATGAGTGGCATGGGTAGCATGGGAGGCATGAGTGGCATGGGTAGCATAGGTGGCATGGGAGGCATGGGTAGCATAGGTGGCATGGGAGGCATGGGTGGCATGAGTGGCATGGGTAGCATGGTTGGCATGGGTGGCATAGGTAGCATGGGTGGCATGGGTAGCATGGGTGTCATGGGTGGCCTAGGCGGCCTAGGCGGCCTAGGTGGTCTAGGTGACCCGTTAGGCGGATGGGGAGGTTGCAGCTGTCCATCAATGTATCCACCAAATTGTCCACCACCTTTTTTGCGACCACCTTGTCCTGGTCTTATAATACCTTCAAGCCCAATTGTGATACCATATGCTAGCAGATCCGGTGAAAGTAATGGCTTAAATCTCAACGGAGGAAATGCAAACGTAAGGAATTTAGGTCAAAATTTGATTGGTCGAAGTTCACTTAATTACGGGCTAGAAGCACCATATTCTTTTAGCCCAACTTGAGCTTCCAATGTCAATAATAGAAGTAAGTGGAAAATGCGCATATTTTAATCCAATTAACGATTTCAGAAATAAACGCTTCCCAAATTTCAACAAATGAAGACAGCTGACTTGGGCGTTAGCATAACCTGCAACGAACACTTCTTTGGCAACATAATTAAATTATTACGCTTTTTAATTACATTTTCAATTTATTTTTATAAACAAAGATTGTTTCTAATAGGTTAAATGTGAAAAATAATGGCCACGGTAAACTATATAATTTGAATAAAATTTTCAAGCAAAAAATGGTATTTCTTTGTAGGTACTCCAAATTATCTAAAACCGTTTATCTGACGAAAACAATAATTTTTAAGAAACATAATTTACAGAAAATTTCGTTTACTTCATTTTTAAGTAAAATCACTTGCTAAAGTGCGTAGTTTCCGAGTGATAAGCGAGAACCTAAACAAAACAGTTTTTTAGCAAACTCGTTCTAGCGCATACACTGTTTATCTGACAAAAAAACTTGAAAAATATAACTTATAGAAAAATTAATTTACTTCATTTTTAGGTAGACACACTATTGTCTAAAAGTGCGTAGTTTCCGAGTTATAAGCAAAAAACTAAACAAAGCCGTTTCTTGACCAATTTTAGTATTTTTGGGAAATTTTAGCGCGCTCTAGCGCCTATACCGCTTACCTGACAAAAACCTTAAAAACATAACTTATAGAAAATTTAATTTACTTCATTTTTAGATAAACACATTATTGTCTAAAAATGCGTAGTTGCCGAGTTATAAGCGAGAAACTAAACAAAACATCTTTGTGACCAATTTTGGAATTTTTGGGAAATTTTAGCGTGTTGTAGCGCCTACACTGTTTGTCTGAGGAAAAAACTTAAAAAACATAACTTATAGAAAAATTAATTTACTTCATTTTTAGGTAGACACAATTTTGTCTAAAAGTGCGCAGTTTCCGAGTTATAGGCGAAAAACTAAACAAAGCAGTTTCTTGACGAATTTTGGTATTTTAGGGAAACTTTAGCGCGCTCTAGCGCCTATACCGTTTACCTGACAAAAACCTTAAAAACATAAATATAGCTTATAGAAAATTTAATTTACTTTATTTTTAGGTAAATACATATTGCGTACTTGCCGAGTTATAAGCGAGAAACTAAACAAAACAGCTTTGTGACCAATTTTGGAATTTTTGGGAAATTTTAGCGTGTTGTAGCGCCTACACTGTTTGTCTGAGGAAAAAACTTATCAAACATAACTTATAGAAAAATGAATTTACTTCATTTTTAGATAAACACATTATTGTCTAAAAGTGCGTAGTTGCCGGGTTATAAGCAAGAAAGTAAACAAAACAGCTTTGTGACTAATTTTGGAATTTTGAGGAAACTTTAGCGCGTTCTAGCGCTTACACCGTTTGTCTGAGGAGAAAACTTAAAAAACATACCTTATAGAAAATTTAATTTACTTCATTTTAAAATAAACACATTTTTGTCTAGAAGTGCGCAGTTTCCGAGTTATAGGCAAAAAACTAAACAAAACAGTTTCTTGACTTATTTTGGTATTTTAGGGAAACTTTAGCGCGCTCTAGCGCGCTAGCGCCTATACCGTTTACCTGACAAAAACCTTAAAAACATAATATAACTTATAGAAAATTTAATTTACTTTATTTTTAGGTAAATACATTATTGTCTAAAAGTGCGTAGTTGTCGAGTTATAAGCAAGAAACTAAACAAAACAGCTTTGTGACCAATTTTGGAATTTTTGGGAAATTTTAGCGCGTTCTAGCGCCTACACCATTTGTCTGAGGAAAAAACTTGAAAAACATAACTTACCTATAGAAAATTTAATTTACTTCATTTTTAGGTAAACACATTTTTGTCTAAAAGTGCGCAGTTTCCGAGTTATAAGCGAAAAACTAAACAAAACAGTTTCTTGACGAATTTTGGTATTTTGGGAAATTTTAGCGCGTTGTAGCTCCTACACCGTTTGTCTGGGGAATAAACTTGACAAACAAAGCTTGTAGAAAATTTAGTTTACTTTATTTTTACGTAAACACACTATTGTCTAAAAGTGCATAGTTTCCGAGTTATAAGCGAAAAACTAAACAAAACAGTTTTTTAACCACTTTTGGAAATTTGGCCAACTTTAGCGCGTTCTAGAGCCTGAAAAACCAATAGAAAATTTGATGTAGTTTATTTTTGTATTTTTATGTAGCTTATAGTGGGTTGTTTTACCTCCAGGTAAAGTCCCAGATAGCTTACCTGAAAGATAATTGCAAAGTAAGAAACTTTTCTAATTGAAATTCGAATTCAGCACCCCAAAATACGTAAAGAACGAAAGAGAAAAAATTTCTATACTTTTTCCCTAGTGACTAGCAACTGAACTAACGTGTAATTATGGGTATACGTGTATATTTCATTCTATCAGTCTGTATTATCACAAAAAGCGTCGCTTAAATATTTTTTTAACGACTTCTTAGCCTACGAAACATTTCATTTTCTATGAAACTGAAAAATATCTCCGCTTATTCGCATCCAACGAGTCAGAGTCACACGTCACACTCTATGGCAAAATCAGCCCGAGCTTTGTCGATACCACCAAAAGGTATAAAAATAGCTGGTGATAAGCAATTATCCCCCTCTAAAAATGCCGCCACCTCCTTTGAATTGAATCCGATAGTTTTGGTTGTAGACGGGATAAGTCCCGAGCAACGTCAAATTGTATACCGTTTTAATTTCTGTTATTTGAATTTTTGTCATAATTTTTTATTATTATTAATAATTGACATAATTCATGTTGTTATCTTTATTTATCTTTCATAATAAAGTAAGATGGATAGCGAGACGTATGAGATGAGTCATGCGCCACCTTAAATGGTCCGAACAATACTTTATATTTTATTTATTATTTTATTATTATTATTTGTTATATTGTACTATTACTAATTTATTATTATTTAGTTTACTAATTCTTTTACTGAGACTTAATGTTCCTACTATTATTAGATTCGAACGCTCTTTGTCTCTATTTACGAAACTCCCACATTTTTCGAAATTGAGCGTACAGTAAACACGCCAATAAAAAAATAATAGTTGCAAATTACAAAAGAATTAAAACTGAATCACAATTTCTATTTTCTAGTTACGAAAAATTTAATTAAAAAATTGAAAACTAGATAAGATTCGTTTTACAACTTGTGTGTCTAATTAAATTGAAACACACATTACAGTCCGTACAGAAAGTCTCTGCCTGGAGAGCATACATATATAATATAAGTAATTTGCTTATTTTGAAAAAAAATCGATTAATCGATGTTTTAATCGATAATCGTAGTTTTAGAGTGCGTTTATGTGATGTTGATTAGGGTTAGATGAAAAAATCGATTATCGATACTTATATCGATTATTTGCTTAATCGATTATCCGACTAGTCGATTGTTCAATCAAATAAATTGTTTTTTTAAACAATCGATTGTCTATTGTGAAATTTAACTATCGCCCAGCCCTAATAGATAGTAGGTACGTGAGTTGATCATACAGTGGTCAGTACAGTCAGACTTTGAATACTGAAGTCACACGTAGAGTATTGGTTCAGAAGGGGGATTGAAAAGGAAAATATGTCTCAATTGTTTCAATTGTCTCAAAGTCTCAAAAAATATAAAAACAAGTTGAAACAACCTTAGTGCTATGGTCTGCCTTTCTTTCGACCTATAGCGACCCCTGTTGTGCGTCAGTCTTACCTCCGTATCCAAACCCTGCGGGGGCGCCTATTCTGGAAACTAGTGGATCGACGAAAACGTTTCTGTTTATGTCAGGATTTCTTCCTAAAACTAACCATACTGTAAGTGTCTAAAAAGACACTACTTGTAGAGATGTAGTGGCTGCGGGAAAGAGAACGAATTCCAAGTCCGAGCTTTTGCGGCACTGGTGCCGTCTTACACTGAGTTCTACTGATGCGGAAGAAATAGATTTAAATAAATTCTTCTTTACATAGCCCTTTTTTGACGGACTATACCTTCACTTATATATTGCTTCAATTTGACATAATCGATAGCCGTCGCTAATAAACAATTAAAATTAAAAATTAACGTACGTGCAACGAATTATCAATAGTCAATAATTTAACACGTACCAATCGAATGATATAAAAACAAATTTTTGCTAAGTGCTACTCACTTGCTAAAATGAACTCCGTAAGTTTGTTCGTTTCTTGTGCAGTTATTGCTTTCAATTTTTTGGGGGTAAGTCGGCGCGTGATTATAATAATAATTGTTTCCGTTTAATAAATACGTTCTGCAGCTTACAGACGGTTATCCGGGACAACAAGCATTGCCAACAAAGTTCATCTTTCCCATAGGTCCCCCCCACTCGAATGTGTTTCCTCCGTGTCCCTGCGGTTCTGGAAATCAACAACAAAATTGGTGGGAATCTCAATATCCATGGGCGGGCCCATATCAGAATCCAACTTCTTACAATGACCTCAATCTAAACTTTGATAACAGGGGTGAGCAAAAATTATGGCTACTCTTAATTTATATACTTTTGTTCAATTCAAATTACAATTACAGATACCAAACGTACCGACAGACAAGTGCCAGGATATCCATGGCCGGGCCCATATCGGAATCTACCTTCTTACAATGACCCTAATCAAAACTTTGGTAACGGCGTGATAACTAGAAGTATCCTTAACAGGGGTAAGCATAAATTATTGCTACTCTTAATTTATATACTTTTGTTCATTCAAATTACAATTACAGATGCCAAACTTACCGACAAATCCATCCAAGGATCGTCTCCTCAAAAAAAGAACTGAATAATAAATTATAAGTACAGCTAGATTACATTTTAAGCGAATTACTTTCGACTTTATTATACTATCGAGAAATGTAGATTGATTTATTTAAATAAAATGTATAAAACGAGCTGCAAAGTTTATTGCGGTGCTTCCCCGACTACGGGACTGCGGTATAACGCCGTCAAACAAAAACTACCAAAGAGACTTTGTTGAAATTTTATTTTGGCCACTACAACATTTCGGCGACAAAATGAGAGTTTAAACAAAATCGATACAGGGTGGTCCAAAATATGGGGATTTTTAATTCAAAATGGCGACCAGTATTATAACAATGGGCCCATTTTCTAGTTTTTTGATTATAACTTTGGAGATAATTATTGTTATAACAATATAAAAACAAACATATGTAGGAAAAATATAGGGCTTTAGCTTTGATAGAGTCAATTTTTAAAAAAAATTTAAAATTGGCTACTTTTAAAGGACCAAATTTGACTAAAATTTTAAAACGGATTTTCTCAAAATTTACTTTGGCCGTTTTGTCTATTTTTGGATATGTTATAGATATTAAAGTTCTTAATTTATCAATTATCATTTTACTTAAATTTTTCGCTATCCGCTAGTTTCAGAGTTATGATTTTTTGAAGGTCAAACTTTTGTAAATGTATTATTGGCACGTTCTTTATTCCATAAATTTCTATTATTTGTTACAATCTTAGTTTAAAGAACACTTCCGGTTAAAACAGAAGTTGTCAAGAAAATAGAGTTTTTGAAAACACCCTGTATATTATATAATTTTCTTTAATACTATAGATTATCTGTCAAATGACATCAAACACATAAATTTTAATTTTCAGTCTAACCGGAAATAGGTTTAGCTTCGCTATTTTAAATACAACATCCTGTATATTGTAAGTGGTTTCGAATTAGTGTAAAATTACCTCTCTAGTGACATTAAAGATTTTACATTTTGACCTCTGGTTGAGCCGGAAATGAGATCAGAATTCTAATTTAAATAGGAACACCCTGTATAATTTCAGTTTTTTGAAATTCAGGAGAGCTTCTGAGCATACTATTGTTAGGTAGTATTTCTGATACGAAAAAGTTATATTATGACCACATTAACCGTTTTTTAATTTTAGCCTTTCAAGGAGGGGCAGTTTAGAAAGTCTTTTTTCTTTCTGTTTCATTTCTTAAATGTTTTTTTCCAAATTTTGTTTCTGTCTTAAGCTAGTGGCTGCGTGTGATGGAGCTCGATGTTCAACTGCCAGTTTAAACAAAAGCACTTAAAATAACAGCACGAGAACGAAACGGCTCGATGTTGATTAAACTTGGGGGAAGTAAGAGAGATGTTAAATTACAGAGAGCTCGCTCCTCTAAGAAAATAAGTTGATTAGTGATTTCAAAATAATAGAAATGGAAAAAATAAGACATTCTATCACATTCAGAAATTTTTTGTTCTATTATTTTATTGTTTTGCCAATTTACTTTATTTATTTACTTCCTCGTCATCTTTTCTCGTTATCGCTCGTCTTGCTCGCCCTTTCTCATCGTTAGGCGTTAATACGCACGTTTTCTTTTGATTGGTTAACTTCTTCTTTCTCTCTCTTATTTGCTTTTCTATTCTCTTCCATTTTGTTCCTTCTCAATGTCACATCTTCTATCAAATGCTACTGCATCCTTTCCAATCTTCTCTAAGTCTTTCTTACCCAGGACCGCCCTTAGGGGGTCCCGGGTCTTGCGCTTTTTTGCTTAATTTAGGGCCTCGCGCTACCGATAGTTAACCATCATAATCTTATGTTGTAATGTAAAATTTTCTTAATAGTCGTTTTGGCTCTAAAATTGTTACTTGAAAAGGTACGAGAACTTTTCCTGTTCTTTCAGATATTGCCAATAAATTTTCACTTATAAAATCAAAAACATTTTGTCATGAAACATCTTTTTTGGAGACAATATCAATCGCTATTAAAATTGCGTACTTCGTTTTAAGCCTTTGACCTTGAAAAAGCAAAAATTTTCGCCTGCGGCGCTATTTTTTTTTTTTGTAACCGAGGGACGCAAAATTCCGAAAACTTTTCTGACCACGGCCTTAGATTTCACTAAAAGCCGTTAAATTAAGCCACGCCCCCTTTTGAAAAATCGCCTGCGGCGCAGTCATGTGGACCTTACAATTATTTTTGCCCTGGGCCTCGTAAATCCCAAGGACGGCCCTGTTCTTACCCTTTTAATAATAATTGTCTCGCTCTTTCTCATCATCTTGTTTCGTTTATTCTCTTATCTTCCCTCTTTTTCTCTTAATTTTTATTTTTTTAAATTTTATCTTGTTATTTCTTTCGCCTCGTTCTTTCTTTTTACTTGTCTTATATTAGCTTGCTTTGTGAGGATTTTGGGGATCTATTTTTTCAGTTTTGAACACCTTCCCGTGATCCACTCGTTCTGAAATTTTGCATGCATGCTTAATTTGGATGACAGAATTTTTCAGAAATTTTTCAGAATTTTTAAGAAATTTTTCAGAAATTTTTGTGAATTTTTTCAACGATTAGATTTAATTAAATTTAATTAAATAAAAAAATGATTTGATCTCGAGTCGTAAATGCTATTTTGTCTACGACAATAATTACACACGTTAATTTGTAATTTTTATTGAAATTTGAACTGACATTTCAATTTAGGTTCTTAAAAAGGCGCTAGATGGCGCTAGTGACAGATTGTCTTAAATTAAATTTGAATTAGGAAATTTAAAAAACTAAAGAAATTGCCAAAGATTGTAAAATTAATAAAAGTGTAAAGACTAAAAAAGTAGAAAATAAAAATATACAAAAAAAAACTTTTTAAAAACTTGTCTTATATGCACTAAAAAGCAGAAAATAAATTTTAAATTGAAATTTACCAAGAGAAGAGACATTTGATTCCAAATTTATATAGCTGTTAAAGTTCAAAGTTAGGCAAGACATAAATTTGTAATTCAAATTGATCATCATGATTAGAAGACAAGGGTGCAAATCTATTTATAACGTTAACATCAATTTGATAAGCTCGAACTGAGCACCCTTGTCTTCTAATCATAATGATCAACATGATGATCAATTTGACATACAAATTCATGTTTTGCCTAACTTTGAACTTTAACAGCTATATAAATTTGAAATCAAATGTCTCTTCTCTTTGTAAATTTTAATCTAGAATTTATTTTCTGCTTTTTAGTGCATATAAGACAAGTTTTTAAAAAGTTTTTTTGTATATTTTTTTACAATTATTTCACATCATTCTTTATGCTTTCGCATTCTTTTCTGTAGTTTCCCATACTTCATTTTCCACTTTCATCTTTAAATTTTAATTTTGCTATAACTTTTCTATACCTACTTTCTGTGCGGCAAAAATTTGTTACTACACTTTACGCAACAATAATTAATCGCTTCGTAATTCAAACGATAAAGACCCGTAACCAGATAAGTACCTACCCACATCACAATTTTAATAGATATAATTTGATAAGGCTAGCCCATTAAAAGGCCGAGGTACAATACGTTACAATACAAATAGAAATTATTGTTAATCTGGTAAGCTTCCGAAATTTCGGAATTTCGACTCAAATCCCTAAGTCGAATGGGTTCCACAAACATTATTTTGAGGTTAACCTTAGAAACGTCCTGTATATTTTTAAATTGCTCGTAAAATGATCTTTTGGACACTAGAAGCAACTTTTCGCGCACGAAAGCGTCCAGAATTTTCCTAATAGAACCATATATTCGAATAAAGTGATTTCTCTAACAGCCGATGATACCAAATATTCCAGAAGCGATTTTTAAATAACAAACTGAAAAGAATTCAATTAACATGATCTTTCTTCTTCTTATGTGGCGACTCGCTGGTATCAAACTCTTGGGAAAAAATCGCTCTATTGGACTACTTTAGCAAACGTTTGAATTTGCAGCAGGGTTGTTTCAAAACCATGGCCTACCGCCTTAGTTGCTAGTAGAAAATGTTGAATAGGACGTATGGAACGGAAAAACTTTTTAGGCGGACTATACATTATACATTTCATTAGATTCCTTCTATGGTTAATTCCTAATTACTTGTTCAAATATTAAATAACAATAAACTAACGCAGTGCGACGAATTATCAATAGCCGATCGAATTTGGATCAAATATAAAAGATCACTTCTTACAAGCGCCTCTTCAATCATAAAGATGATCTTCAACTTGTCGCTTTTATGTGCAATTATTAGTTTAAGTGGTTTGAAAGTAAGTCGCTTGCTTTTACTAATTTTAGTTTAAAACATAAAAAACATCTTGCAGCTAATAGAAGCTGGTCCAGAACTTTCAGCTCCTTCAATACAATCACAAGGTAGTGTAGCTCAAGATGCGCTAGACGATCCACAACCTATTGAAAACCTTTATAGAGTGCAAGCTTCCAATTCGGCACCAGCGAGGCCACAAACACGCGATGAGACTATTGAGTACCGTTACAAACAGCCAGCACAACCCAAAATTTTGTACGATCCGGTTAAACCGCAACAAAGCTTGCACCAGTACGCTAACGTACAACAGCAGTCTATAGATTGGCAAGGCTTAAAGCAAAATTCGGGATTAAGTTCTTGGGGAAACCCAATAAATAACCCATATGATGGTGGTTATTGCCAGAAACTCTGTTATCAGCTTCAGGCCCAATGGCAGCAGCCAATCTATAGAAACCCATATGATTTGCAGGCGAACCAAGATTTGTACTGGCCCAAATTTCAATAATCGATAATCGTGAAGGTAAGTAAAAATTATTTCAATTGTTTTTTTAATTTAGATTACAATAAGTTCTAGACAAATACCGAAGAAAATGACCAACGCTTACTTGTGGACATGAATAAACTATTTCTTACGCGTTTTAAATTATTTTTACATTATTACGAGTAAGTTTATTGACTCAAATAAATATACAAAATGTAAAAAATGCAGCCAAAAGTCTTAAATATAAAAAATGCAATTTCAAAAAAGAGTGTTTTGTTTCATGTTCCGATCGTTACTACTAATTCACTTGTAGTCAACTAACCCTACGCAGTTTACTCAATTTTCTACAGTTTTTTAATTCGTTAATGTTAACTCTATAGGGTTTTCAGAGATTCATTTATACTCATTTGCGTAAATCGGGTCTCAGAGGCCCCACATCTCGAACTGTTTGTCTTCTCTCAGGACCATTATAAAAATTAAAAATACTGAGCTTCAGTAGTCAGTAATTTTCTTGGCTAATATACAGTTTGTCCAAAAGGTGCGTAAACTAATATATACAGCATACGGCGGAGTAAATATGCACCTTTTACAAAAAAGTTTTAAATAAAAATTGTTTATTAAGTAGTTATCTACTACCTCACAGCCACAAACTCAATTTTTTGTTAAAAACAAAAGCGCAGCGAATAACACTTGAAAATTTTTAAATGGCAAGGTATGCCGTTATTCTACTCATTCGATTTTTTTATTTTCGGTTATGTAAAACTTTAATGTCTTAAGATTAAGAATTCTAAATTAAACTGCACAATATTTTCTACGAAAATCATTAGTAAAAGTATGTCCAAAACCGAATGGTTTTGGTGTTAATGGCGAAACTTTTAAAAGAAGGCCATTATAGTACAAGTCTTATCGGTAGTGTAAATATTTTGCAAATTATCTTAAAACTGGTCGTCCTGAGCGCCAAATAGTAAGAACTCTAAATTATGGAGTACAATATTTTCTACGAAAAACATTAGTAAAAGTATCTCCAAAACCTGATGGTTTTGGTGCTAATGGCAAAACTAATAAAAGAAGGCCATTAGAGTACAAGTCTTATCGGTAGTGTGACTATTTAGCAAATTATCTTAAAACTGGTCGTCCTGAGCGCCAAATAGTAAAAACTCTAAATTAAAGAGCACAATATTTTCTACAAAAATCATTAGTAAAAGTATCACTAAAACCTGATGGTTTTGGTGCTAACGGCAAAACTATTAAAAGAAGGCAATTAGAGTACAAGCCTTATCGGTAGTGTGACTATTTTGCAAATTATCTTGAAACTGGTCGTCCTGAGCGCAAAATAGTAAGAACTCGAAATTAAAGAGCACAATATTTTCTACGAAAATCATTAGTAAAAGTATCTTCAAAACCGGTTGGTTTTGGTGCTAATGGCGAAGCTATTAAAAGAAGGCCATTAGAGTACAAGTCTTATCGGTAGTGTGACTATTTTGCAAATTATCTTGAAACTGGTCGTCCTGAGCGCAAAATAGTAAGAACTCTAAATTATGGAGCACAATATTTTCTACGAAAAAATTAGTAAAAGTATCTACAAAACCTTATGGTTTTGGTGCTAACGGCAAAACTATTAAAAGAATGCCATTAGAGTACAAGCCATATCGGTAGTGTGACTATTTTGCAAACTATCTTGAAACTGGTCGTCCTGAGCGCAAAATAGTAAGAACTCTAAATTATGGAGCACAATATTTTCTACGAAAAAATTAGTAAAAGTATCTACAAAACCTTATGGTTTTGGTGCTAACGGCGAAACTATTAAAAGAATGCCATTAGAGTACAAGCCATATCGGTAGTGTGACTATTTTGCAAACTATCTTGAAACTGGTCGTCCTGAGCGCAAAATAGTAAGAACTATAAATTAAGGAGCACAATATTTTCTACGAAAAACATTAGTAAAAGTATCTCCAAAACCTTATGGTTTAGGTGCTAACGGCGAAACTATTAAAATACTGCCATTAGAGTACAAGCCTTATCGGTAGTGTGACTATTTTGCAAATTATCTTGAAACTGGTCGTCCTGAGCGCAAAATAGTAAGAACTCTAAATTATGGAGCACAATATTTTCTACGAAAAAATTAGTAAAAGTATCTACAAAACCTTATGGTTTTGGTGCTAACGGCAAAACTATTAAAAGAATGCCATTAGAGTACAAGCCATATCGGTAGTGTGACTATTTTGCAAACTATCTTGAAACTGGTCGTCCTGAGCGCAAAATAGTAAGAACTCTAAATTAAGGAGCACAATATTTTCTACGAAAAACATTAGTAAAAGTATCTCCAAAACCTTATGGTTTAGGTGCTAACGGCGAAACTATTAAAAGACTGCCATTAGAGTACAAGCCTTATCGGTAGTGTGACTATTTTGCAAATTATCTTGAAACTGGTCGTCCTGAGCGCAAAATAGTAAGAACTCTAAATTATGGAGCACAATATTTTCTACGAAAAAATTAGTAAAAGTATCTACAAATCCTTATGGTTTTGGTGCTAACGGCAAAACTATTAAAAGAATGCCATTAGAGTACAAGCCATATCGGTAGTGTGACTATTTTGCAAACTATCTTGAAACTGGTCGTCCTGAGCGCAAAATAGTAAGAACTCTAAATTAAGGAGCACAATATTTTCTACGAAAAACATTAGTAAAAGTATCTCCAAAACCTTATGGTTTAGGTGATAACGGCGAAACTATTAAAAGACTGCCATTAGAGTACAAGCCTTATCGGTAGTGTGACTATTTTGCAAATTATCTTGAAACTGGTCGTCCTGAGCGCAAAATAGTAAGAACTCGAAATTAAAGAGCACAATATTTTCTACGAAAATCATTAGTAAAAGTATCTTCAAAACCGGTTGGTTTTGGTGCTAATGGCGAAGCTATTAAAAGAAGGCCATTAGAGTACAAGTCTTATCGGTAGTGTGACTATTTTGCAAATTATCTTGAAACTGGTCGTCCTGAGCGCAAAATAGTAAGAACTCTAAATTATGGAGCACAATATTTTCTACGAAAAAATTAGTAAAAGTATCTACAAAACCTTATGGTTTTGGTGCTAACGGCAAAACTATTAAAAGAATGCCATTAGAGTACAAGCCATATCGGTAGTGTGACTATTTTGCAAACTATCTTGAAACTGGTCGTCCTGAGCGCAAAATAGTAAGAACTCTAAATTATGGAGCACAATATTTTCTACGAAAAAATTAGTAAAAGTATCTACAAAACCTTATGGTTTTGGTGCTAACGGCGAAACTATTAAAAGAATGCCATTAGAGTACAAGCCATATCGGTAGTGTGACTATTTTGCAAACTATCTTGAAACTGGTCGTCCTGAGCGCAAAATAGTAAGAACTATAAATTAAGGAGCACAATATTTTCTACGAAAAACATTAGTAAAAGTATCTCCAAAACCTTATGGTTTAGGTGCTAACGGCGAAACTATTAAAATACTGCCATTAGAGTACAAGCCTTATCGGTAGTGTGACTATTTTGCAAATTATCTTGAAACTGGTCGTCCTGAGCGCAAAATAGTAAGAACTCTAAATTATGGAGCACAATATTTTCTACGAAAAAATTAGTAAAAGTATCTACAAAACCTTATGGTTTTGGTGCTAACGGCAAAACTATTAAAAGAATGCCATTAGAGTACAAGCCATATCGGTAGTGTGACTATTTTGCAAACTATCTTGAAACTGGTCGTCCTGAGCGCAAAATAGTAAGAACTCTAAATTAAGGAGCACAATATTTTCTACGAAAAACATTAGTAAAAGTATCTCCAAAACCTTATGGTTTAGGTGCTAACGGCGAAACTATTAAAAGACTGCCATTAGAGTACAAGCCTTATCGGTAGTGTGACTATTTTGCAAATTATCTTGAAACTGGTCGTCCTGAGCGCAAAATAGTAAGAACTCTAAATTATGGAGCACAATATTTTCTACGAAAAAATTAGTAAAAGTATCTACAAATCCTTATGGTTTTGGTGCTAACGGCAAAACTATTAAAAGAATGCCATTAGAGTACAAGCCATATCGGTAGTGTGACTATTTTGCAAACTATCTTGAAACTGGTCGTCCTGAGCGCAAAATAGTAAGAACTCTAAATTAAGGAGCACAATATTTTCTACGAAAAACATTAGTAAAAGTATCTCCAAAACCTTATGGTTTAGGTGATAACGGCGAAACTATTAAAAGACTGCCATTAGAGTACAAGCCTTATCGGTAGTGTGACTATTTTGCAAATTATCTTGAAACTGGTCGTCCTGAGCGCAAAATAGTAAGAACTCTAAATTATGGAGCACAATATTTTCTACGAAAAAATTAGTAAAAGTATCTACAAAACCTTATGGTTTTGGTGCTAACGGCAAATCTATTAAAAGAATGCCATTAGAGTACAAGCCATATCGGTAGTGTGACTATTTTGCAAACTATCTTGAAACTGGTCGTCCTGAGCGCAAAATAGTAAGAACTCTAAATTAAGGAGCACAATATTTTCTACGAAAAACATTAGTAAAAGTATCTCCAAAACCTTATGGTTTAGGTGCTAACGGCGAAACTATTAAAAGACTGCCATTAGAGTACAAGCCTTATCGGTAGTGTGACTATTTTGCAAATTATCTTGAAACTGGTCGTCCTGAGCGCAAAATAGTAAGAACTCGAAATTAAAGAGCACAATATTTTCTACGAAAATCATTAGTAAAAGTATCTTCAAAACCGGTTGGTTTTGGTGCTAATGGCGAAGCTATTAAAAGAAGGCCATTAGAGTACAAGTCTTATCGGTAGTGTGACTATTTTGCAAATTATCTTGAAACTGGTCGTCCTGAGCGCAAAATAGTAAGAACTCTAAATTATGGAGCACAATATTTTCTACGAAAAAATTAGTAAAAGTATCTACAAAACCTTATGGTTTTGGTGCTAACGGCAAAACTATTAAAAGAATGCCATTAGAGTACAAGCCATATCGGTAGTGTGACTATTTTGCAAACTATCTTGAAACTGGTCGTCCTGAGCGCAAAATAGTAAGAACTCTAAATTATGGAGCACAATATTTTCTACGAAAAAATTAGTAAAAGTATCTACAAAACCTTATGGTTTTGGTGCTAACGGCGAAACTATTAAAAGAATGCCATTAGAGTACAAGCCATATCGGTAGTGTGACTATTTTGCAAACTATCTTGAAACTGGTCGTCCTGAGCGCAAAATAGTAAGAACTATAAATTAAGGAGCACAATATTTTCTACGAAAAACATTAGTAAAAGTATCTCCAAAACCTTATGGTTTAGGTGCTAACGGCGAAACTATTAAAATACTGCCATTAGAGTACAAGCCTTATCGGTAGTGTGACTATTTTGCAAATTATCTTGAAACTGGTCGTCCTGAGCGCAAAATAGTAAGAACTCTAAATTATGGAGCACAATATTTTCTACGAAAAAATTAGTAAAAGTATCTACAAAACCTTATGGTTTTGGTGCTAACGGCAAAACTATTAAAAGAATGCCATTAGAGTACAAGCCATATCGGTAGTGTGACTATTTTGCAAACTATCTTGAAACTGGTCGTCCTGAGCGCAAAATAGTAAGAACTCTAAATTAAGGAGCACAATATTTTCTACGAAAAACATTAGTAAAAGTATCTCCAAAACCTTATGGTTTAGGTGCTAACGGCGAAACTATTAAAAGACTGCCATTAGAGTACAAGCCTTATCGGTAGTGTGACTATTTTGCAAATTATCTTGAAACTGGTCGTCCTGAGCGCAAAATAGTAAGAACTCTAAATTATGGAGCACAATATTTTCTACGAAAAAATTAGTAAAAGTATCTACAAATCCTTATGGTTTTGGTGCTAACGGCAAAACTATTAAAAGAATGCCATTAGAGTACAAGCCATATCGGTAGTGTGACTATTTTGCAAACTATCTTGAAACTGGTCGTCCTGAGCGCAAAATAGTAAGAACTCTAAATTAAGGAGCACAATATTTTCTACGAAAAACATTAGTAAAAGTATCTCCAAAACCTTATGGTTTAGGTGATAACGGCGAAACTATTAAAAGACTGCCATTAGAGTACAAGCCTTATCGGTAGTGTGACTATTTTGCAAATTATCTTGAAACTGGTCGTCCTGAGCGCAAAATAGTAAGAACTCTAAATTATGGAGCACAATATTTTCTACGAAAAAATTAGTAAAAGTATCTACAAAACCTTATGGTTTTGGTGCTAACGGCAAATCTATTAAAAGAATGCCATTAGAGTACAAGCCATATCGGTAGTGTGACTATTTTGCAAACTATCTTGAAACTGGTCGTCCTGAGCGCAAAATAGTAAGAACTCTAAATTAAGGAGCACAATATTTTCTACGAAAAACATTAGTAAAAGTATCTCCAAAACCTTATGGTTTAGGTGCTAACGGCGAAACTATTAAAAGACTGCCATTAGAGTACAAGCCTTATCGGTAGTGTGACTATTTTGCAAATTATCTTGAAACTGGTCGTCCTGAGCGCAAAATAGTAAGAACTCTAAATTATGGAGCACAATATTTTCTACGAAAAAATTAGTAAAAGTATCTACAAAACCTTATGGTTTTGGTGCAAACGGCAAAACTATTAAAAGAATGCCATTAGAGTACAAGCCATATCGGTAGTGTGACTATTTTGCAAACTATCTTGAAACTGGTCGTCCTGAGCGCAAAATAGTAAGAACTCTAAATTAAGGAGCACAATATTTTCTACGAAAAACATTAGTAAAAGTATCTCCAAAACCTTATGGTTTAGGTGCTAACGGCGAAACTATTAAAAGACTGCCATTAGAGTACAAGCCTTATCGGTAGTGTGACTATTTTGCAAATTATCTTGAAACTGGTCGTCCTGAGCGCAAAATAGTAAGAACTCTAAATTATGGAGCACAATATTTTCTACGAAAAAATTAGTAAAAGTATCTACAAAACCTTATGGTTTTGGTGCTAACGGCAAAACTATTAAAAGAATGCCATTAGAGTACAAGCCATATCGGTAGTGTGACTATTTTGCAAACTATCTTGAAACTGGTCGTCCTGAGCGCAAAATAGTAAGAACTCTAAATTAAGGAGCACAATATTTTCTACGAAAAACATTAGTAAAAGTATCTCCAAAACCTTATGGTTTAGGTGATAACGGCGAAACTATTAAAAGACTGCCATTAGAGTACAAGCCTTATCGGTAGTGTGACTATTTTGCAAATTATCTTGAGACTGGTCGTCCTGAGCGCAAAATAGTAAGAACTCTAAATTATGGAGCACAATATTTTCTACGAAAAAATTAGTAAAAGTATCTACAAAACCTTATGGTTTTGGTGCTAACGGCAAAACTATTAAAAGAATGCCATTAGAGTACAAGCCATATCGGTAGTGTGACTATTTTGCAAACTATCTTGAAACTGGTCGTCCTGAGCGCAAAATAGTAAGAACTCTAAATTATGGAGCACAATATTTTCTACGAAAAAATTAGTAAAAGTATCTACAAAACCTTATGGTTTTGGTGCTAACGGCGAAACTATTAAAAGAATGCCATTAGAGTACAAGCCATATCGGTAGTGTGACTATTTTGCAAACTATCTTGAAACTGGTCGTCCTGAGCGCAAAATAGTAAGAACTCTAAATTAAGGAGCACAATATTTTCTACGAAAAACATTAGTAAAAGTATCTCCAAAACCTTATGGTTTAGGTGCTAACGGCGAAACTATTAAAAGACTGCCATTAGAGTACAAGCCTTATCGGTAGTGTGACTATTTTGCAAATTATCTTGAAACTGGTCGTCCTGAGCGCAAAATAGTAAGAACTCTAAATTATGGAGCACAATATTTTCTACAAAAAAATTAGTAAAAGTATCTACAAAACCTTATGGTTTTGGTGCTAACGGCAAAACTATTAAAAGAATGCCATTAGAGTACAAGCCATATCGGTAGTGTGACTATTTTGCAAACTATCTTGAAACTGGTCGTCCTGAGCGCAAAATAGTAAGAACTCTAAATTAAGGAGCACAATATTTTCTACGAAAAACATTAGTAAAAGTATCTCCAAAACCTTATGGTTTAGGTGATAACGGCGAAACTATTAAAAGACTGCCATTAGAGTACAAGCCTTATCGGTAGTGTGACTATTTTGCAAATTATCTTGAAACTGGTCGTCCTGAGCGCAAAATAGTAAGAACTCTAAATTATGGAGCACAATATTTTCTACGAAAAAATTAGTAAAAGTATCTACAAAACCTTATGGTTTTGGTGCTAACGGCAAAACTATTAAAAGAATGCCATTAGAGTACAAGCCATATCGGTAGTGTGACTATTTTGCAAACTATCTTGAAACTGGTCGTCCTGAGCGCAAAATAGTAAGAACTCTAAATTATGGAGCACAATATTTTCTACGAAAAAATTAGTAAAAGTATCTACAAAACCTTATGGTTTTTGTGCTAACGGCGAAACTATTAAAAGAATGCCATTAGAGTACAAGCCATATCGGTAGTGTGACTATTTTGCAAACTATCTTGAAACTGGTCGTCCTGAGCGCAAAATAGTAAGAACTCTAAATTAAGGAGCACAATATTTTCTACGAAAAACATTAGTAAAAGTATCTCCAAAACCTTATGGTTTAGGTGCTAACGGCGAAACTATTAAAAGACTGCCATTAGAGTACAAGCCTTATCGGTAGTGTGACTATTTTGCAAATTATCTTGAAACTGGTCGTCCTGAGCGCAAAATAGTAAGAACTCTAAATTATGGAGCACAATATTTTCTACGAAAAAATTAGTAAAAGTATCTACAAAACCTTATGGTTTTGGTGCTAACGGCAAAACTATTAAAAGAATGCCATTAGAGTACAAGCCATATCGGTAGTGTGACTATTTTGCAAACTATCTTGAAACTGGTCGTCCTGAGCGCAAAATAGTAAGAACTCTAAATTAAGGAGCACAATATTTTCTACGAAAAACATTAGTAAAAGTATCTCCAAAACCTTATGGTTTAGGTGCTAACGGCGAAACTATTAAAAGACTGCCATTAGAGTACAAGCCTTATCGGTAGTGTGACTATTTTGCAAATTATCTTGAAACTGGTCGTCCTGAGCGCAAAATAGTAAGAACTCTAAATTATGGAGCACAATATTTTGTACGAAAAAATTAGTAAAAGTATCTACAAATCCTTATGGTTTTGGTGCTAACGGCAAAACTATTAAAAGAATGCCATTAGAGTACAAGCCATATCGGTAGTGTGACTATTTTGCAAACTATCTTGAAACTGGTCGTCCTGAGCGCAAAATAGTAAGAACTCTAAATTATGGAGCACAATATTTTCTACGAAAAAATTAGTAAAAGTATCTACAAAACCTTATGGTTTTGGTGCTAACGGCAAAACTATTAAAAGAATGCCATTAGAGTACAAGCCATATCGGTAGTGTGACTATTTTGCAAACTATCTTGAAACTGGTCGTCCTGAGCGCAAAATAGTAAGAACTCTAAATTATGGAGCACAATATTTTCTACGAAAAAATTAGTAAAAGTATCTACAAAACCTTATGGTTTTGGTGCTAACGGCAAAACTATTAAAAGAATGCCATTAGAGTACAAGCCATATCGGTAGTGTGACTATTTTGCAAACTATCTTGAAACTGGTCGTCCTGAGCGCAAAATAGTAAGAACTCTAAATTATGGAGCACAATATTTTCTACGAAAAAATTAGTAAAAGTATCTACAAAACCTTATGGTTTTGGTGCTAACGGCAAAACTATTAAAAGAATGCCATTAGAGTACAAGCCATATCGGTAGTGTGACTATTTTGCAAACTATCTTGAAACTGGTCGTCCTGAGCGCAAAATAGTAAGAACTCTAAATTAAGGAGCACAATATTTTCTACGAAAAACATTAGTAAAAGTATCTCCAAAACCTTATGGTTTAGGTGCTAACGGCGAAACTATTAAAAGACTGCCATTAGAGTACAAGCCTTATCGGTAGTGTGACTATTTTGCAAATTATCTTGAAACTGGTCGTCCTGAGCGCAAAATAGTAAGAACTCTAAATTATGGAGCACAATATTTTCTACGAAAAAATTAGTAAAAGTATCTACAAAACCTTATGGTTTTGGTGCTAACGGCAAAACTATTAAAAGAATGCCATTAGAGTACAAGCCATATCGGTAGTGTGACTATTTTGCAAACTATCTTGAAACTGGTCGTCCTGAGCGCAAAATAGTAAGAACTCTAAATTAAGGAGCACAATATTTTCTACGAAAAACATTAGTAAAAGTATCTCCAAAACCTTATGGTTTAGGTGATAACGGCGAAACTATTAAAAGACTGCCATTAGAGTACAAGCCTTATCGGTAGTGTGACTATTTTGCAAATTATCTTGAGACTGGTCGTCCTGAGCGCAAAATAGTAAGAACTCTAAATTATGGAGCACAATATTTTCTACGAAAAAATTAGTAAAAGTATCTACAAAACCTTATGGTTTTGGTGCTAACGGCAAAACTATTAAAAGAATGCCATTAGAGTACAAGCCATATCGGTAGTGTGACTATTTTGCAAACTATCTTGAAACTGGTCGTCCTGAGCGCAAAATAGTAAGAACTCTAAATTATGGAGCACAATATTTTCTACGAAAAAATTAGTAAAAGTATCTACAAAACCTTATGGTTTTGGTGCTAACGGCGAAACTATTAAAAGAATGCCATTAGAGTACAAGCCATATCGGTAGTGTGACTATTTTGCAAACTATCTTGAAACTGGTCGTCCTGAGCGCAAAATAGTAAGAACTCTAAATTAAGGAGCACAATATTTTCTACGAAAAACATTAGTAAAAGTATCTCCAAAACCTTATGGTTTAGGTGCTAACGGCGAAACTATTAAAAGACTGCCATTAGAGTACAAGCCTTATCGGTAGTGTGACTATTTTGCAAATTATCTTGAAACTGGTCGTCCTGAGCGCAAAATAGTAAGAACTCTAAATTATGGAGCACAATATTTTCTACAAAAAAATTAGTAAAAGTATCTACAAAACCTTATGGTTTTGGTGCTAACGGCAAAACTATTAAAAGAATGCCATTAGAGTACAAGCCATATCGGTAGTGTGACTATTTTGCAAACTATCTTGAAACTGGTCGTCCTGAGCGCAAAATAGTAAGAACTCTAAATTAAGGAGCACAATATTTTCTACGAAAAACATTAGTAAAAGTATCTCCAAAACCTTATGGTTTAGGTGATAACGGCGAAACTATTAAAAGACTGCCATTAGAGTACAAGCCTTATCGGTAGTGTGACTATTTTGCAAATTATCTTGAAACTGGTCGTCCTGAGCGCAAAATAGTAAGAACTCTAAATTATGGAGCACAATATTTTCTACGAAAAAATTAGTAAAAGTATCTACAAAACCTTATGGTTTTGGTGCTAACGGCAAAACTATTAAAAGAATGCCATTAGAGTACAAGCCATATCGGTAGTGTGACTATTTTGCAAACTATCTTGAAACTGGTCGTCCTGAGCGCAAAATAGTAAGAACTCTAAATTATGGAGCACAATATTTTCTACGAAAAAATTAGTAAAAGTATCTACAAAACCTTATGGTTTTTGTGCTAACGGCGAAACTATTAAAAGAATGCCATTAGAGTACAAGCCATATCGGTAGTGTGACTATTTTGCAAACTATCTTGAAACTGGTCGTCCTGAGCGCAAAATAGTAAGAACTCTAAATTAAGGAGCACAATATTTTCTACGAAAAACATTAGTAAAAGTATCTCCAAAACCTTATGGTTTAGGTGCTAACGGCGAAACTATTAAAAGACTGCCATTAGAGTACAAGCCTTATCGGTAGTGTGACTATTTTGCAAATTATCTTGAAACTGGTCGTCCTGAGCGCAAAATAGTAAGAACTCTAAATTATGGAGCACAATATTTTCTACGAAAAAATTAGTAAAAGTATCTACAAAACCTTATGGTTTTGGTGCTAACGGCAAAACTATTAAAAGAATGCCATTAGAGTACAAGCCATATCGGTAGTGTGACTATTTTGCAAACTATCTTGAAACTGGTCGTCCTGAGCGCAAAATAGTAAGAACTCTAAATTAAGGAGCACAATATTTTCTACGAAAAACATTAGTAAAAGTATCTCCAAAACCTTATGGTTTAGGTGCTAACGGCGAAACTATTAAAAGACTGCCATTAGAGTACAAGCCTTATCGGTAGTGTGACTATTTTGCAAATTATCTTGAAACTGGTCGTCCTGAGCGCAAAATAGTAAGAACTCTAAATTATGGAGCACAATATTTTGTACGAAAAAATTAGTAAAAGTATCTACAAATCCTTATGGTTTTGGTGCTAACGGCAAAACTATTAAAAGAATGCCATTAGAGTACAAGCCATATCGGTAGTGTGACTATTTTGCAAACTATCTTGAAACTGGTCGTCCTGAGCGCAAAATAGTAAGAACTCTAAATTATGGAGCACAATATTTTCTACGAAAAAATTAGTAAAAGTATCTACAAAACCTTATGGTTTTGGTGCTAACGGCAAAACTATTAAAAGAATGCCATTAGAGTACAAGCCATATCGGTAGTGTGACTATTTTGCAAACTATCTTGAAACTGGTCGTCCTGAGCGCAAAATAGTAAGAACTCTAAATTATGGAGCACAATATTTTCTACGAAAAAATTAGTAAAAGTATCTACAAAACCTTATGGTTTTGGTGCTAACGGCAAAACTATTAAAAGAATGCCATTAGAGTACAAGCCATATCGGTAGTGTGACTATTTTGCAAACTATCTTGAAACTGGTCGTCCTGAGCGCAAAATAGTAAGAACTCTAAATTATGGAGCACAATATTTTCTACGAAAAAATTAGTAAAAGTATCTACAAAACCTTATGGTTTTGGTGCTAACGGCAAAACTATTAAAAGAATGCCATTAGAGTACAAGCCATATCGGTAGTGTGACTATTTTGCAAACTATCTTGAAACTGGTCGTCCTGAGCGCAAAATAGTAAGAACTCTAAATTATGGAGCACAATATTTTCTACGAAAAAATTAGTAAAAGTATCTACAAAACCTTATGGTTTTGGTGCTAACGGCAAAACTATTAAAAGAATGCCATTAGAGTACAAGCCATATCGGTAGTGTGACTATTTTGCAAACTATCTTGAAACTGGTCGTCCTGAGCGCAAAATAGTAAGAACTCTAAACTATGGAGCACAATATTTTCTACGAAAAAATTAGTAAAAGTATCTACAAAACCTTATGGTTTTGGTGATAACGGCAAAACTATTAAAAGAATGCCATTAGAGTACAAGCCATATCGGTAGTGTGACTATTTTGCAAACTATCTTGAAACTGGTCGTCCTGAGCGCAAAATAGTAAGAACTCTAAATTATGGAGCACAATATTTTCTACGAAAAAATTAGTAAAAGTATCTACAAAACCTTATGGTTTTGGTGCTAACGGCAAAACTATTAAAAGAATGCCATTAGAGTACAAGCCATATCGGTAGTGTGACTATTTTGCAAACTATCTTGAAACTGGTCGTCCTGAGCGCAAAATAGTAAGAACTCTAAATTATGGAGCACAATATTTTCTACGAAAAAATTAGTAAAAGTATCTACAAAACCTTATGGTTTTGGTGCTAACGGCAAAACTATTAAAAGAATGCCATTAGAGTACAAGCCATATCGGTAGTGTGACTATTTTGCAAACTATCTTGAAACTGGTCGTCCTGAGCGCAAAATAGTAAGAACTCTAAATTATGGAGCACAATATTTTCTACGAAAAAATTAGTAAAAGTATCTACAAAACCTTATGGTTTTGGTGCTAACGGCAAAACTATTAAAAGAATGCCATTAGAGTACAAGCCATATCGGTAGTGTGACTATTTTGCAAACTATCTTGAAACTGGTCGTCCTGAGCGCAAAATAGTAAGAACTCTAAATTATGGAGCACAATATTTTCTACGAAAAAATTAGTAAAAGTATCTACAAAACCTTATGGTTTTGGTGATAACGGCAAAACTATTAAAAGAATGCCATTAGAGTACAAGCCATATCGGTAGTGTGACTATTTTGCAAACTATCTTGAAACTGGTCGTCCTGAGCGCAAAATAGTAAGAACTCTAAATTATGGAGCACAATATTTTCTACGAAAAAATTAGTAAAAGTATCTACAAAACCTTATGGTTTTGGTGCTAACGGCAAAACTATTAAAAGAATGCCATTAGAGTACAAGCCATATCGGTAGTGTGACTATTTTGCAAACTATCTTGAAACTGGTCGTCCTGAGCGCAAAATAGTAAGAACTCTAAATTATGGAGCACAATATTTTCTACGAAAAAATTAGTAAAAGTATCTACAAAACTTTATGGTTTTGGTGATAACGGCAAAACTATTAAAAGAATGCCATTAGAGTACAAGCCATATCGGTAGTGTGACTATTTTGCAAACTATCTTGAAACTGGTCGTCCTGAGCGCAAAATAGTAAGAACTCTAAATTATGGAGCACAATATTTTCTACGAAAAAATTAGTAAAAGTATCTACAAAACCTTATGGTTTTGGTGCTAACGGCAAAACTATTAAAAGAATGCCATTAGAGTACAAGCCATATCGGTAGTGTGACTATTTTGCAAACTATCTTGAAACTGGTCGTCCTGAGCGCAAAATAGTAAGAACTCTAAATTATGGAGCACAATATTTTCTACGAAAAAATTAGTAAAAGTATCTACAAAACCTTATGGTTTTGGTGATAACGGCAAAACTATTAAAAGAATGCCATTAGAGTACAAGCCATATCGGTAGTGTGACTATTTTGCAAACTATCTTGAAACTGGTCGTCCTGAGCGCAAAATAGTAAGAACTCTAAATTATGGAGCACAATATTTTCTACGAAAAAATTAGTAAAAGTATCTACAAAACCTTATGGTTTTGGTGCTAACGGCAAAACTATTAAAAGAATGCCATTAGAGTACAAGCCATATCGGTAGTGTGACTATTTTGCAAACTATCTTGAAACTGGTCGTCCTGAGCGCAAAATAGTAAGAACTCTAAATTATGGAGCACAATATTTTCTACGAAAAAATTAGTAAAAGTATCTACAAAACCTTATGGTTTTGGTGCTAACGGCAAAACTATTAAAAGAATGCCATTAGAGTACAAGCCATATCGGTAGTGTGACTATTTTGCAAACTATCTTGAAACTGGTCGTCCTGAGCGCAAAATAGTAAGAACTCTAAATTATGGAGCACAATATTTTCTACGAAAAAATTAGTAAAAGTATCTACAAAACCTTATGGTTTTGGTGCTAACGGCAAAACTATTAAAAGAATGCCATTAGAGTACAAGCCATATCGGTAGTGTGACTATTTTGCAAACTATCTTGAAACTGGTCGTCCTGAGCGCAAAATAGTAAGAACTCTAAATTATGGAGCACAATATTTTCTACGAAAAAATTAGTAAAAGTATCTACAAAACCTTATGGTTTTGGTGATAACGGCAAAACTATTAAAAGAATGCCATTAGAGTACAAGCCATATCGGTAGTGTGACTATTTTGCAAACTATCTTGAAACTGGTCGTCCTGAGCGCAAAATAGTAAGAACTCTAAATTATGGAGCACAATATTTTCTACGAAAAAATTAGTAAAAGTATCTACAAAACCTTATGGTTTTGGTGATAACGGCAAAACTATTAAAAGAATGCCATTAGAGTACAAGCCATATCGGTAGTGTGACTATTTTGCAAACTATCTTGAAACTGGTCGTCCTGAGCGCAAAATAGTAAGAACTCTAAATTAAGGAGCACAATATTTTCTACGAAAAACATTAGTAAAAGTATCTCCAAAACCTTATGGTTTAGGTGCTAACGGCGAAACTATTAAAAGACTGCCATTAGAGTACAAGCCTTATCGGTAGTGTGACTATTTTGCAAATTATCTTGAAACTGGTCGTCCTGAGCGCAAAATAGTAAGAACTCTAAATTATGGAGCACAATATTTTCTACGAAAAAATTAGTAAAAGTATCTACAAAACCTTATGGTTTTGGTGCTAACGGCAAAACTATTAAAAGAATGCCATTAGAGTACAAGCCATATCGGTAGTGTGACTATTTTGCAAACTATCTTGAAACTGGTCGTCCTGAGCGCAAAATAGTAAGAACTCTAAATTATGGAGCACAATATTTTCTACGAAAAAATTAGTAAAAGTATCTACAAAACCTTATGGTTTTGGTGATAACGGCAAAACTATTAAAAGAATGCCATTAGAGTACAAGCCATATCGGTAGTGTGACTATTTTGCAAACTATCTTGAAACTGGTCGTCCTGAGCGCAAAATAGTAAGAACTCTAAATTATGGAGCACAATATTTTCTACGAAAAAATTAGTAAAAGTATCTACAAAACCTTATGGTTTTGGTGCTAACGGCAAAACTATTAAAAGAATGCCATTAGAGTACAAGCCATATCGGTAGTGTGACTATTTTGCAAACTATCTTGAAACTGGTCGTCCTGAGCGCAAAATAGTAAGAACTCTAAATTATGGAGCACAATATTTTCTACGAAAAAATTAGTAAAAGTATCTACAAAACCTTATGGTTTTGGTGCTAACGGCAAAACTATTAAAAGAATGCCATTAGAGTACAAGCCATATCGGTAGTGTGACTATTTTGCAAACTATCTTGAAACTGGTCGTCCTGAGCGCAAAATAGTAAGAACTCTAAATTATGGAGCACAATATTTTCTACGAAAAAATTAGTAAAAGTATCTACAAAACCTTATGGTTTTGGTGCTAACGGCAAAACTATTAAAAGAATGCCATTAGAGTACAAGCCATATCGGTAGTGTGACTATTTTGCAAACTATCTTGAAACTGGTCGTCCTGAGCGCAAAATAGTAAGAACTCTAAATTATGGAGCACAATATTTTCTACGAAAAAATTAGTAAAAGTATCTACAAAACCTTATGGTTTTGGTGATAACGGCAAAACTATTAAAAGAATGCCATTAGAGTACAAGCCATATCGGTAGTGTGACTATTTTGCAAACTATCTTGAAACTGGTCGTCCTGAGCGCAAAATAGTAAGAACTCTAAATTATGGAGCACAATATTTTCTACGAAAAAATTAGTAAAAGTATCTACAAATCCTTATGGTTTTGGTGCTAACGGCAAAACTATTAAAAGAATGCCATTAGAGTACAAGCCATATCGGTAGTGTGACTATTTTGCAAACTATCTTGAAACTGGTCGTCCTGAGCGCAAAATAGTAAGAACTCTAAATTATGGAGCACAATATTTTCTACGAAAAAATTAGTAAAAGTATCTACAAATCCTTATGGTTTTGGTGCTAACGGCAAAACTATTAAAAGAATGCCATTAGAGTACAAGCCATATCGGTAGTGTGACTATTTTGCAAACTATCTTGAAACTGGTCGTCCTGAGCGCAAAATAGTAAGAACTCTAAATTATGGAGCACAATATTTTCTACGAAAAAATTAGTAAAAGTATCTACAAATCCTTATGGTTTTGGTGCTAACGGCAAAACTATTAAAAGAATGCCATTAGAGTACAAGCCATATCGGTAGTGTGACTATTTTGCAAACTATCTTGAAACTGGTCGTCCTGAGCGCAAAATAGTAAGAACTCTAAATTAAGGAGCACAATATTTTCTACGAAAAACATTAGTAAAAGTATCTCCAAAACCTTATGGTTTAGGTGCTAACGGCGAAACTATTAAAAGACTGCCATTAGAGTACAAGCCTTATCGGTAGTGTGACTATTTTGCAAATTATCTTGAAACTGGTCGTCCTGAGCGCAAAATAGTAAGAACTCTAAATTATGGAGCACAATATTTTCTACGAAAAAATTAGTAAAAGTATCTACAAAACCTTATGGTTTTGGTGCTAACGGCAAAACTATTAAAAGAATGCCATTAGAGTACAAGCCATATCGGTAGTGTGACTATTTTGCAAACTATCTTGAAACTGATCGTCCTGAGCGCAAAATAGTAAGAACTCTAAATTAAGGAGCACAATATTTTCTACGAAAAACATTAGTAAAAGTATCTCCAAAACCTTATGGTTTAGGTGCTAACGGCAAAACTATTAAAAGAATGCCATTAGAGTACAAGCCATATCGGTAGTGTGACTATTTTGCAAACTATCTTGAAACTGGTCGTCCTGAGCGCAAAATAGTAAGAACTCTAAATTATGGAGCACAATATTTTCTACGAAAAAATTAGTAAAAGTATCTACAAATCCTTATGGTTTTGGTGCTAACGGCAAAACTATTAAAAGAATGCCATTAGAGTACAAGCCATATCGGTAGTGTGACTATTTTGCAAACTATCTTGAAACTGGTCGTCCTGAGCGCAAAATAGTAAGAACTCTAAATTATGGAGCACAATATTTTCTACGAAAAAATTAGTAAAAGTATCTACAAATCCTTATGGTTTTGGTGCTAACGGCAAAACTATTAAAAGAATGCCATTAGAGTACAAGCCATATCGGTAGTGTGACTATTTTGCAAACTATCTTGAAACTGGTCGTCCTGAGCGCAAAATAGTAAGAACTCTAAATTATGGAGCACAATATTTTCTACGAAAAAATTAGTAAAAGTATCTACAAATCCTTATGGTTTTGGTGCTAACGGCAAAACTATTAAAAGAATGCCATTAGAGTACAAGCCATATCGGTAGTGTGACTATTTTGCAAACTATCTTGAAACTGGTCGTCCTGAGCGCAAAATAGTAAGAACTCTAAATTAAGGAGCACAATATTTTCTACGAAAAACATTAGTAAAAGTATCTCCAAAACCTTATGGTTTAGGTGCTAACGGCGAAACTATTAAAAGACTGCCATTAGAGTACAAGCCTTATCGGTAGTGTGACTATTTTGCAAATTATCTTGAAACTGGTCGTCCTGAGCGCAAAATAGTAAGAACTCTAAATTATGGAGCACAATATTTTCTACGAAAAAATTAGTAAAAGTATCTACAAAACCTTATGGTTTTGGTGCTAACGGCAAAACTATTAAAAGAATGCCATTAGAGTACAAGCCATATCGGTAGTGTGACTATTTTGCAAACTGTCTTGAAACTGGTCGTCCTGAGCGCAAAATAGTAAGAACTCTAAATTATGGAGCACAATATTTTCTACGAAAAAATTAGTAAAAGTATCTACAAAACCTTATGGTTTTGGTGATAACGGCAAAACTATTAAAAGAATGCCATTAGAGTACAAGCCATATCGGTAGTGTGACTATTTTGCAAACTATCTTGAAACTGGTCGTCCTGAGCGCAAAATAGTAAGAACTCTAAATTAAGGAGCACAATATTTTCTACGAAAAACATTAGTAAAAGTATCTCCAAAACCTTATGGTTTAGGTGCTAACGGCGAAACTATTAAAAGACTGCCATTAGAGTACAAGCCTTATCGGTAGTGTGACTATTTTGCAAATTATCTTGAAACTGGTCGTCCTGAGCGCAAAATAGTAAGAACTCTAAATTATGGAGCACAATATTTTCTACGAAAAAATTAGTAAAAGTATCTACAAAACCTTATGGTTTTGGTGCTAACGGCAAAACTATTAAAAGAATGCCATTAGAGTACAAGCCATATCGGTAGTGTGACTATTTTGCAAACTATCTTGAAACTGGTCGTCCTGAGCGCAAAATAGTAAGAACTCTAAATTATGGAGCACAATATTTTCTACGAAAAAATTAGTAAAAGTATCTACAAAACCTTATGGTTTTGGTGCTAACGGCAAAACTATTAAAAGAATGCCATTAGAGTACAAGCCATATCGGTAGTGTGACTATTTTGCAAACTATCTTGAAACTGGTCGTCCTGAGCGCAAAATAGTAAGAACTCTAAATTAAGGAGCACAATATTTTCTACGAAAAACATTAGTAAAAGTATCTCCAAAACCTTATGGTTTAGGTGCTAACGGCGAAACTATTAAAAGACTGCCATTAGAGTACAAGCCTTATCGGTAGTGTGACTATTTTGCAAATTATCTTGAAACTGGTCGTCCTGAGCGCAAAATAGTAAGAACTCTAAATTATGGAGCACAATATTTTCTACGAAAAAATTAGTAAAAGTATCTACAAAACCTTATGGTTTTGGTGCTAACGGCAAAACTATTAAAAGAATGCCATTAGAGTACAAGCCATATCGGTAGTGTGACTATTTTGCAAACTATCTTGAAACTGGTCGTCCTGAGCGCAAAATAGTAAGAACTCTAAATTAAGGAGCACAATATTTTCTACGAAAAACATTAGTAAAAGTATCTCCAAAACCTTATGGTTTAGGTGCTAACGGCGAAACTATTAAAAGACTGCCATTAGAGTACAAGCCTTATCGGTAGTGTGACTATTTTGCAAATTATCTTGAAACTGGTCGTCCTGAGCGCAAAATAGTAAGAACTCTAAATTATGGAGCACAATATTTTCTACGAAAAAATTAGTAAAAGTATCTACAAAACCTTATGGTTTTGGTGCTAACGGCAAAACTATTAAAAGAATGCCATTAGAGTACAAGCCATATCGGTAGTGTGACTATTTTGCAAACTATCTTGAAACTGGTCGTCCTGAGCGCAAAATAGTAAGAACTCTAAATTAAGGAGCACAATATTTTCTACGAAAAACATTAGTAAAAGTATCTCCAAAACCTTATGGTTTAGGTGATAACGGCGAAACTATTAAAAGACTGCCATTAGAGTACAAGCCTTATCGGTAGTGTGACTATTTTGCAAATTATCTTGAAACTGGTCGTCCTGAGCGCAAAATAGTAAGAACTCTAAATTATGGAGCACAATATTTTCTACGAAAAAATTAGTAAAAGTATCTACAAAACCTTATGGTTTTGGTGCTAACGGCAAAACTATTAAAAGAATGCCATTAGAGTACAAGCCATATCGGTAGTGTGACTATTTTGCAAACTATCTTGAAACTGGTCGTCCTGAGCGCAAAATAGTAAGAACTCTAAATTATGGAGCACAATATTTTCTACGAAAAAATTAGTAAAAGTATCTACAAGACCTTATGGTTTTGGTGCTAACGGCGAAACTATTAAAAGAATGCCATTAGAGTACAAGCCATATCGGTAGTGTGACTATTTTGCAAACTATCTTGAAACTGGTCGTCCTGAGCGCAAAATAGTAAGAACTCTAAATTAAGGAGCACAATATTTTCTACGAAAAACATTAGTAAAAGTATCTCCAAAACCTTATGGTTTAGGTGCTAACGGCGAAACTATTAAAAGACTGCCATTAGAGTACAAGCCTTATCGGTAGTGTGACTATTTTGCAAATTATCTTGAAACTGGTCGTCCTGAGCGCAAAATAGTAAGAACTCTAAATTATGGAGCACAATATTTTCTACGAAAAAATTAGTAAAAGTATCTACAAATCCTTATGGTTTTGGTGCTAACGGCAAAACTATTAAAAGAATGCCATTAGAGTACAAGCCATATCGGTAGTGTGACTATTTTGCAAACTATCTTGAAACTGGTCGTCCTGAGCGCAAAATAGTAAGAACTCTAAATTATGGAGCACAATATTTTCTACGAAAAAATTAGTAAAAGTATCTACAAAACCTTATGGTTTTGGTGCTAACGGCAAAACTATTAAAAGAATGCCATTAGAGTACAAGCCATATCGGTAGTGTGACTATTTTGCAAACTATCTTGAAACTGGTCGTCCTGAGCGCAAAATAGTAAGAACTCTAAATTATGGAGCACAATATTTTCTACGAAAAAATTAGTAAAAGTATCTACAAAACCTTATGGTTTTGGTGATAACGGCAAAACTATTAAAAGAATGCCATTAGAGTACAAGCCATATCGGTAGTGTGACTATTTTGCAAACTATCTTGAAACTGGTCGTCCTGAGCGCAAAATAGTAAGAACTCTAAATTAAGGAGCACAATATTTTCTACGAAAAACATTAGTAAAAGTATCTCCAAAACCTTACGGTTTAGGTGCTAACGGCGAAACTATTAAAAGAATGCCATTAGAGTACAAGCCATATCGGTAGTGTGACTATTTTGCAAACTATCTTGAAACTGGTCGTCCTGAGCGCAAAATAGTAAGAACTCTAAATTATGGAGCACAATATTTTCTACGAAAAAATTAGTAAAAGTATCTACAAAACCTTATGGTTTTGGTGCTAACGGCAAAACTATTAAAAGAATGCCATTAGAGTACAAGCCATATCGGTAGTGTGACTATTTTGCAAACTATCTTGAAACTGGTCGTCCTGAGCGCAAAATAGTAAGAACTCTAAATTATGGAGCACAATATTTTCTACGAAAAAATTAGTAAAAGTATCTACAAAACCTTATGGTTTTGGTGATAACGGCAAAACTATTAAAAGAATGCCATTAGAGTACAAGCCATATCGGTAGTGTGACTATTTTGCAAACTATCTTGAAACTGGTCGTCCTGAGCGCAAAATAGTAAGAACTCTAAATTATGGAGCACAATATTTTCTACGAAAAAATTAGTAAAAGTATCTACAAATCCTTATGGTTTTGGTGCTAACGGCAAAACTATTAAAAGAATGCCATTAGAGTACAAGCCATATCGGTAGTGTGACTATTTTGCAAACTATCTTGAAACTGGTCGTCCTGAGCGCAAAATAGTAAGAACTCTAAATTATGGAGCACAATATTTTCTACGAAAAAATTAGTAAAAGTATCTACAAATCCTTATGGTTTTGGTGCTAACGGCAAAACTATTAAAAGAATGCCATTAGAGTACAAGCCATATCGGTAGTGTGACTATTTTGCAAACTATCTTGAAACTGGTCGTCCTGAGCGCAAAATAGTAAGAACTCTAAATTATGGAGCACAATATTTTCTACGAAAAAATTAGTAAAAGTATCTACAAATCCTTATGGTTTTGGTGCTAACGGCAAAACTATTAAAAGAATGCCATTAGAGTACAAGCCATATCGGTAGTGTGACTATTTTGCAAACTATCTTGAAACTGGTCGTCCTGAGCGCAAAATAGTAAGAACTCTAAATTATGGAGCACAATATTTTCTACGAAAAAATTAGTAAAAGTATCTACAAATCCTTATGGTTTTGGTGCTAACGGCAAAACTATTAAAAGAATGCCATTAGAGTACAAGCCATATCGGTTGTGTGACTATTTTGCAAACTATCTTGAAACTGGTCGTCCTGAGCGCAAAATAGTAAGAACTCTAAATTAAGGAGCACAATATTTTCTACGAAAAACATTAGTAAAAGTATCTCCAAAACCTTATGGTTTAGGTGCTAACGGCGAAACTATTAAAAGACTGCCATTAGAGTACAAGCCTTATCGGTAGTGTGACTATTTTGCAAATTATCTTGAAACTGGTCGTCCTGAGCGCAAAATAGTAAGAACTCTAAATTATGGAGCACAATATTTTCTACGAAAAAATTAGTAAAAGTATCTACAAAACCTTATGGTTTTGGTGCTAACGGCAAAACTATTAAAAGAATGCCATTAGAGTACAAGCCATATCGGTAGTGTGACTATTTTGCAAACTATCTTGAAACTGGTCGTCCTGAGCGCAAAATAGTAAGAACTCTAAATTAAGGAGCACAATATTTTCTACGAAAAACATTAGTAAAAGTATCTCCAAAACCTTATGGTTTAGGTGCTAACGGCGAAACTATTAAAAGACTGCCATTAGAGTACAAGCCTTATCGGTAGTGTGACTATTTTGCAAATTATCTTGAAACTGGTCGTCCTGAGCGCAAAATAGTAAGAACTCTAAATTATGGAGCACAATATTTTCTACGAAAAAATTAGTAAAAGTATCTACAAATCCTTATGGTTTTGGTGCTAACGGCAAAACTATTAAAAGAATGCCATTAGAGTACAAGCCATATCGGTAGTGTGACTATTTTGCAAACTATCTTGAAACTGGTCGTCCTGAGCGCAAAATAGTAAGAACTCTAAATTATGGAGCACAATATTTTCTACGAAAAAATTAGTAAAAGTATCTACAAAACCTTATGGTTTTGGTGCTAACGGCAAAACTATTAAAAGAATGCCATTAGAGTACAAGCCATATCGGTAGTGTGACTATTTTGCAAACTATCTTGAAACTGGTCGTCCTGAGCGCAAAATAGTAAGAACTCTAAATTAAGGAGCACAATATTTTCTACGAAAAACATTAGTAAAAGTATCTCCAAAACCTTATGGTTTAGGTGCTAACGGCGAAACTATTAAAAGACTGCCATTAGAGTACAAGCCTTATCGGTAGTGTGACTATTTTGCAAATTATCTTGAAACTGGTCGTCCTGAGCGCAAAATAGTAAGAACTCTAAATTATGGAGCACAATATTTTCTACGAAAAAATTAGTAAAAGTATCTACAAAACCTTATGGTTTTGGTGCTAACGGCAAAACTATTAAAAGAATGCCATTAAAGTACAAGCCATATCGGTAGTGTGACTATTTTGCAAACTATCTTGAAACTGGTCGTCCTGAGCGCAAAATAGTAAGAACTCTAAATTATGGAGCACAATATTTTCTACGAAAAAATTAGTAAAAGTATCTACAAAACCTTATGGTTTTGGTGATAACGGCAAAACTATTAAAAGAATGCCATTAGAGTACAAGCCATATCGGTAGTGTGACTATTTTGCAAACTATCTTGAAACTGGTCGTCCTGAGCGCAAAATAGTAAGAACTCTAAATTAAGGAGCACAATATTTTCTACGAAAAACATTAGTAAAAGTATCTCCAAAACCTTATGGTTTAGGTGCTAACGGCGAAACTATTAAAAGACTGCCATTAGAGTACAAGCCTTATCGGTAGTGTGACTATTTTGCAAATTATCTTGAAACTGGTCGTCCTGAGCGCAAAATAGTAAGAACTCTAAATTATGGAGCACAATATTTTCTACGAAAAAATTAGTAAAAGTATCTACAAAACCTTATGGTTTTGGTGCTAACGGCAAAACTATTAAAAGAATGCCATTAGAGTACAAGCCATATCGGTAGTGTGACTATTTTGCAAACTATCTTGAAACTGGTCGTCCTGAGCGCAAAATAGTAAGAACTCTAAATTATGGAGCACAATATTTTCTACGAAAAAATTAGTAAAAGTATCTACAAAACCTTATGGTTTTGGTGCTAACGGCAAAACTATTAAAAGAATGCCATTAGAGTACAAGCCATATCGGTAGTGTGACTATTTTGCAAACTATCTTGAAACTGGTCGTCCTGAGCGCAAAATAGTAAGAACTCTAAATTAAGGAGCACAATATTTTCTACGAAAAACATTAGTAAAAGTATCTCCAAAACCTTATGGTTTAGGTGCTAACGGCGAAACTATTAAAAGACTGCCATTAGAGTACAAGCCTTATCGGTAGTGTGACTATTTTGCAAATTATCTTGAAACTGGTCGTCCTGAGCGCAAAATAGTAAGAACTCTAAATTATGGAGCACAATATTTTCTACGAAAAAATTAGTAAAAGTATCTACAAAACCTTATGGTTTTGGTGCTAACGGCAAAACTATTAAAAGAATGCCATTAGAGTACAAGCCATATCGGTAGTGTGACTATTTTGCAAACTATCTTGAAACTGGTCGTCCTGAGCGCAAAATAGTAAGAACTCTAAATTAAGGAGCACAATATTTTCTACGAAAAACATTAGAAAAAGTATCTCCAAAACCTTATGGTTTAGGTGCTAACGGCGAAACTATTAAAAGACTGCCATTAGAGTACAAGCCTTATCGGTAGTGTGACTATTTTGCAAATTATCTTGAAACTGGTCGTCCTGAGCGCAAAATAGTAAGAACTCTAAATTATGGAGCACAATATTTTCTACGAAAAAATTAGTAAAAGTATCTACAAAACCTTATGGTTTTGGTGCTAACGGCAAAACTATTAAAAGAATGCCATTAGAGTACAAGCCATATCGGTAGTGTGACTATTTTGCAAACTATCTTGAAACTGGTCGTCCTGAGCGCAAAATAGTAAGAACTCTAAATTAAGGAGCACAATATTTTCTACGAAAAACATTAGTAAAAGTATCTCCAAAACCTTATGGTTTAGGTGATAACGGCGAAACTATTAAAAGACTGCCATTAGAGTACAAGCCTTATCGGTAGTGTGACTATTTTGCAAATTATCTTGAAACTGGTCGTCCTGAGCGCAAAATAGTAAGAACTCTAAATTATGGAGCACAATATTTTCTACGAAAAAATTAGTAAAAGTATCTACAAAACCTTATGGTTTTGGTGCTAACGGCAAAACTATTAAAAGAATGCCATTAGAGTACAAGCCATATCGGTAGTGTGACTATTTTGCAAACTATCTTGAAACTGGTCGTCCTGAGCGCAAAATAGTAAGAACTCTAAATTATGGAGCACAATATTTTCTACGAAAAAATTAGTAAAAGTATCTACAAGACCTTATGGTTTTGGTGCTAACGGCGAAACTATTAAAAGAATGCCATTAGAGTACAAGCCATATCGGTAGTGTGACTATTTTGCAAACTATCTTGAAACTGGTCGTCCTGAGCGCAAAATAGTAAGAACTCTAAATTAAGGAGCACAATATTTTCTACGAAAAACATTAGTAAAAGTATCTCCAAAACCTTATGGTTTAGGTGCTAACGGCGAAACTATTAAAAGACTGCCATTAGAGTACAAGCCTTATCGGTAGTGTGACTATTTTGCAAATTATCTTGAAACTGGTCGTCCTGAGCGCAAAATAGTAAGAACTCTAAATTATGGAGCACAATATTTTCTACGAAAAAATTAGTAAAAGTATCTACAAATCCTTATGGTTTTGGTGCTAACGGCAAAACTATTAAAAGAATGCCATTAGAGTACAAGCCATATCGGTAGTGTGACTATTTTGCAAACTATCTTGAAACTGGTCGTCCTGAGCGCAAAATAGTAAGAACTCTAAATTATGGAGCACAATATTTTCTACGAAAAAATTAGTAAAAGTATCTACAAAACCTTATGGTTTTGGTGCTAACGGCAAAACTATTAAAAGAATGCCATTAGAGTACAAGCCATATCGGTAGTGTGACTATTTTGCAAACTATCTTGAAACTGGTCGTCCTGAGCGCAAAATAGTAAGAACTCTAAATTATGGAGCACAATATTTTCTACGAAAAAATTAGTAAAAGTATCTACAAAACCTTATGGTTTTGGTGATAACGGCAAAACTATTAAAAGAATGCCATTAGAGTACAAGCCATATCGGTAGTGTGACTATTTTGCAAACTATCTTGAAACTGGTCGTCCTGAGCGCAAAATAGTAAGAACTCTAAATTAAGGAGCACAATATTTTCTACGAAAAACATTAGTAAAAGTATCTCCAAAACCTTATGGTTTAGGTGCTAACGGCGAAACTATTAAAAGACTGCCATTAGAGTACAAGCCTTATCGGTAGTGTGACTATTTTGCAAATTATCTTGAAACTGGTCGTCCTGAGCGCAAAATAGTAAGAACTCTAAATTATGGAGCACAATATTTTCTACGAAAAAATTAGTAAAAGTATCTACAAAACCTTATGGTTTTGGTGCTAACGGCAAAACTATTAAAAGAATGCCGTTAGAGTACAAGCCATATCGGTAGTGTGACTATTTTGCAAACTATCTTGAAACTGGTCGTCCTGAGCGCAAAATAGTAAAAACTCTAAATTAAGGAGCACAATATTTTCTACGAAAAACATTAGTAAAAGTATCTCCAAAACCTTATGGTTTAGGTGATAACGGCGAAACTATTAAAAGACTGCCATTAGAGTACAAGCCTTATCGGTAGTGTGACTATTTTGCAAATTATCTTAAAACTGGTCGTCCTGAGCGCAAAATAGTAAGAACTCTAAATTATGGAGCACAATATTTTCTACGAAAAAATTAGTAAAAGTATCTACAAAACCTTATGGTTTTGGTGCTAACGGCAAAACTATTAAAAGAATGCCATTAGAGTACAAGCCATATCGGTAGTGTGACTATTTTGCAAACTATCTTGAAACTGGTCGTCCTGAGCGCAAAATAGTAAGAACTCTAAATTAAGGAGCACAATATTTTCTACGAAAAACATTAGTAAAAGTATCTCCAAAACCTTATGGTTTAGGTGCTAACGGCGAAACTATTAAAAGACTGCCATTAGAGTACAAGCCTTATCGGTAGTGTGACTATTTTGCAAATTATCTTGAAACTGGTCGTCCTGAGCGTAAAATAGTAAGAACTCTAAATTATGGAGCACAATATTTTCTACGAAAAACATTAGTAAAAGTATCTCCAAAACCTGATGGTTTTGGTGCAAATGGCAAAACTATTAAAAGAAGATCATTAGAGTTAGTACAAGCCTTATTGGTAGTGTGACTATTTTGCAAATTATCTTGAAACTGGTCGTCCTGAACGCAAAATAGTAAGAACTCTAAATTAAAGAGCACAATAATTTCTACGAAAAACATTAGTAAAAGTATCTCCAAAACCTAAGGGTTTTGGTACCAACCATCAAGAGAGCTATTAGATTGCAAGTCATATCGGTAGCGGTAGCGTGACTAATTAGCGAAATTTCTTGAAAATAGTCGTCTTAGACGCAAAATTTTTTTTTGTTTTTATATAAATTTTTTTATGTAAGGGCACTAAAGTTTTACATGGTCAAAAAGAGGAAATATGCCTCTATCGAATGAGTATAATAACGATATATCTTGCCATTTAAAAATCTTAAAGAATTATTCGCTCTGCTTTTGTTTTTCACAAAAAATTGAGTTTAAGGCTGTGAGGTGGTAGATAACTATTTAATAAACAACTTTTATTTAAAACTTTTTTTGTTAAAAGTAGATATTTACTGAGCTCTATTGTAAATAGTATATTCCATATCTTTGGCACACACTGTATATTTATGTGTTTTAATTAAAGTCTGTATATTCGTATTTCTTGGTGTGCGACATATTTTTTAATTCACTATTTGTGAATATCTTCGACGAATTTACATCTTCTTAGTAGTGCCCTCCTTGGGCCTATAGTCTGTAAAATTTTGCAGTAATGGGTAGCAATTATTGTTGGCGTAAATGCACAAAACTGTTGAAAGAATATTTTTATTGACAGTTTCGGCAAACTCTAATAACAAAAATTTGGTCAAAAATATAACAGCAATTGAAAAATACTTAGTCTAATAGAAATAATATTTTAGGCTCGATCCATGAGAGTTTGTGCAATTCTCAGACTGTTGGGCAAGCTGAACGTGAAAATGGCATCATTTTAGGTTTTATTCAAACACTTGAGCTACAGAAAAATATACAAAGATGGCGCCACAAGCATGATAAAGCTGAGCCAAACTTATAGTGAAAGTCTAAAATCTAACGCTCTTTTCACCATTGGCTAAAATTTTTTGAGTAATTCTTAATGTTCGCACCGATCGATTAATTCTAACGTCTAGACTTCGACTAGATCCTTGTGAGACTCTAAATGACCAACGTACGAGTCGGGGATGAGGGGCGTAAGAAAAAAAATGAGCAAAGGTTCAAAATTTAAGAAAAACCCAACAGACCCAAGACAGAATTGTGGAAGACGTACAACTGACACGATGGACTCACCACTTCACTCACCAGGACAATTTTCTCAATCTGTGGGACGTTTCTCCTTTGAGGGGCGTAAAATATCAAACTAGTGAAGGGAGGGGAGAAACTAAACCAGGGAGAAACTAAGAGAAGCCGAATTACTGCTAATTTTTATTAGTATTGTCAGTGTCTTAACACAAAAATGCAAGGAGCAACTGATGTTAAAGATCACGCATAAAAGAAGATTGAGGAACACCGGGCCAGATGTAAAGCCACTAAATAAAACCTTTAAATTATCATACACACTACAGCAGTGTGTGTTAGAGAGAGTACGGAGTAAAAAGAAGTTATAAAAAATACTGAAAGTGATTGGAATGATCAAATAAATTTGTCAAATTCCAAAACGCACACAACCCAAGCAATCTCAAACTGAACTATTTACTCGTCATCGTCCTCATCCCCACTCTCTTCCTTGATAATACCCAAAGTTTTAGCAATTCTTCTAACGTGGGCCAAAACTTCTTCCTGCACCAAATTAAAACTCATGGCCAAAAGTGATATTCCAAACAACAGATACAAAGAACAAAGGGCAATACTCAACTTAGCTTCTTGCTGTAAAGCTTTGCGTTGTGGCACCAAATCGCCAAACCCAATAGTCGTGAGTGTTATGAAACAAAAATAAGCGGCATCTAAGTATTCCCAACCTTCCCAATAATGAAATAAGAACATTCCGGCAATTATGTAACTTAAAACTAACAGAACGCACAACCAAATGGGCACTGGCTTGGTTCGAATCACGCCCATTTCGGAAAAACTATCATCGGTGTAATAATCCAACTCTGGCTCGTCCAAGTATCTTTGGCGATGCCCAAAACCCATCGGCGACATAATTCTCGGACTGGAACTGTACACTTGAGCTGCAAAAATAACTTTTGTACATTTTCATTAACATCAATAGGGTGACTTACGCGAGCGCTTTTGTTTCCGTCCAGAACACTTCGTTGACTCGACTGGCGACGTCTCTTTGGGCGGTTGTAGAAATTGTTGTTGGGATCTGGGCATCGAAGTGGCTCTTCGTTGTTGAACGGGCGAAGATGAGTGTCGTTGGTAACTAGAATGGGGTTGTGGGTCTAAAATGTGTTTTGTTAAAAAGTGCGCAGGTATGTTTGAATTGGGCGGAAGTACCTGGAGTGCGGTTTACATGGGGTTCCTTTGGATGGACCACGTATTTGTTGATTAAAACTTGAGAGTTTGCTATGGCGATTGGTTCTAGGGAGGCGGCTAAATTACGTGGTGCTCTACGACGATCTAAAGAGCCCCCGCGTTGTGGACCGGCCACTTGGATTCTTCGGTTGGAAGGCGATTCGAACGATTTTTGGTGGTGGGAAAATTTCATTTTGGGTACACTGACGCCGCGCGGGTTCATACGTGGATATTCGTTATGGTACCTACTAGGAATTTTATTCAAATAATTAGTAATGAGGTTATATTGAAATTCTAACCTTAAATCTGTGTCGGAGTAAGATGAGGGCGTTATTTCGGATAAACCAAAACCACTATCGGCCGATCTAGTGGACGTTCTCATGGATCTTCTAAAGGACGCTGTTCGAGATCGAGGTCTGGAAGGGTTAATTTTTGAAAGAGAATTAAATGGAAATTTATTCTCACCCTAAGCTTCTTGTGGTGCCTCTACTTCGACTTCTTCGTTTCTTGGGACGTTTAGTGCAAGCGTAACAGCAAACCTTCCAGTATATGAATCGGAAAGAAGTTGCCAAGATGTCGCCGACGTTTGATAAACACAAAAGCATCAAAGGTATGCCCAAGATTGCGTAAAAGATTGTGGCGACTTTTCCCCAATCTGTTTTGGGTGCAATATGGCCGTATCCTAGAAAAAACAATTGATAGACACTAAAAATCTTTGTTAAAGTGGCATTTTTGCCTTTTTAGGGCAAGCGCTTATTCTGGTAGCGTTAGTTGCCGTTGCTGTATCAAGGATAGGGCTCATCTTCCCCCCCCCCACCTCCCAGTCATCAGAAATTGAGCTTTATGGGCACTTCTTAAAACCATTTCGGTGCAGAGAAGTTTCCACAGATCACTCAAGAAAATACATCACTTCCTGCGGCTGTGGCTTAGAAACGCTTTATTTTAGCAAAAAAGTCGTAGAGACCTTTATTGTAGAGAGCTTTAAAATTAATAATATTTCTAATACCAATTTTTTTGTAAAATCAATTTTAAGCGAGATATTCGCAAAAATCCCCATTAGTTCATCACATCGATCGAAACAATCTAAAGAATTTAAATTTGTACCTTACGCTTGAGGCTGTGGCTCGGAAACGCTTTATTTTACCAAAAAAGTCGTTGACGCCTTTATTGTAGAGAATTTTAAGACTAAAAATATTCCTAATAACTATTTTTTTTGTAAAATTAACTTTAAGCGAGATATTTGCAAAAATCCCCATTAGTTCATCACAGCGACCGAAACAATCTGAAGAATTCAAATTTGTACCTTACGCTTGCGGCCGTGGCTCAGAAACGCTTTATTTTACCAAAAAAGTCGTAGAGGCCTTTATTGTAGAGAATTTTAAGACTAAAAATATTTCTAATAACTATTTTTTTTGTAAAATTAACTTTAAGCGAGATATTTGCAAAAATCCCCATTAGTTCATCACAGCGACCGAAACAATCTGAAGAATTCAAATTTGTACCTTACGCTTGCGGCCGTGGCTCGGAAACGCTTTATTTTACCAAAAAAGTCGTAGAGGCCTTTATTGTAGAGCATTTTAAGACTAAAAATATTCCTATTAACTATTTTTTTTGTAAAATTAACTTTAAGTGAGATATTTGCAAAAATCCCCATTAGTTCATCACAGCGACCGAAACAATCTGCAGAATTCAAATTTGTACCTTACGCTTGCGGCTGTGGCTCAGAAACGCTTTATTTTACCAAAAAAGTCGTAGAGGCCTTTCTTGTAGAGAATTTTAACACTAATAATATTGCTAATAACGATTTTGTTTGTATAATTAATTTTAAGTGAGATATTCGCAAAAATCCCTATTAGTTCATCACAGCGACCGAAGCAATCTGCAGAATTCAAATTTGTACCTTACGCTTGCGGCTGTGGCTCAGAAACGCTTTATTTTACCAAAAAAGTCGTAGAGGCCTTTCTTGTAGAGAACTTTAACACTAATAATATTGCTAATAACGATTTTGTTTGTAAAATTAATTTTAAGTGAGATATTCGCAAAAATCCCTATTAGTTCATCACAGCGACCGAAGCAATCTGCAGAATTCAAATTTGTACCTTACGCTTGCGGCCGTGGCTCAGAAACGCTTTATTTTACCAAAAAAGTCGTAGAGGCCTTTATTGTAGAGAATTTTAAGACTAAAAATATTTCTAATAACTATTTTTTTTGTAAAATTAACTTTAAGCGAGATATTTGCAAAAATCCCCATTAGTTCATCACAGCGACCGAAACAATCTGAAGAATTCAAATTTGTACCTTACGCTTGCGGCCGTGGCTCGGAAACGCTTAATTTTACCAAAAAAGTCGTAGAGGCCTTTATTGTAGAGCATTTTAAGACTAAAAATATTCCTATTAACTATTTTTTTTGTAAAATTAACTTTAAGTGAGATATTTGCAAAAATCCCCATTAGTTCATCACAGCGACCGAAACAATCTGCAGAATTCAAATTTGTACCTTACGCTTGCGGCTGTGGCTCAGAAACGCTTTATTTTACCAAAAAAGTCGTAGAGGCCTTTCTTGTAGAGAATTTTAACACTAATAATATTGCTAATAACGATTTTGTTTGTAAAATTAATTTTAAGTGAGATATTCGCAAAAATCCCTATTAGTTCATCACAGCGACCGAAGCAATCTGCAGAATTCAAATTTGTACCTTACGCTTGCGGCCGTGGCTCAGAAACGCTTTATTTTACCAAAAAAGTCGTAGAGGCCTTTATTGTAGAGAATTTTAAGACTAAAAATATTTCTAATAACTATTTTTTTTGTAAAATTAACTTTAAGCGAGATATTTGCAAAAATCCCCATTAGTTCATCACAGCGACCGAAACAATCTGAAGAATTCAAATTTGTACCTTACGCTTGCGGCCGTGGCTCGGAAACGCTTTATTTTACCAAAAAAGTCGTAGAGGCCTTTATTGTAGAGCATTTTAAGACTAAAAATATTCCTATTAACTATTTTTTTTGTAAAATTAACTTTAAGTGAGATATTTGCAAAAATCCCCATTAGTTCATCACAGCGACCGAAACAATCGGCAGAATTCAAATTTGTACCTTACGCTTGCGGCTGTGGCTCAGAAACGCTTTATTTTACCAAAAAAGTCGTAGAGGCCTTTCTTGTAGAGAATTTTAACACTAATAATATTGCTAATAACGATTTTGTTTGTAAAATTAATTTTAAGTGAGATATTCGCAAAAATCCCTATTAGTTCATCACAGCGACCGAAGCAATCTGCAGAATTCAAATTTGTACCTTACGCTTGCGGCCGTGGCTCAGAAACGCTTTATTTTACCAAAAAAGTCGTAGAGGCCTTTATTGTAGAGCATTTTAAGACTAAAAATATTCCTATTAACTATTTTTTTTGTAAAATTAACTTTAAGTGAGATATTTGCAAAAATCCCCATTAGTTCATCACAGCGACCGAAACAATCTGCAGAATTCAAATTTGTACCTTACGCTTGCGGCTGTGGCTCAGAAACGCTTTATTTTACCAAAAAAGTCGTAGAGGCCTTTCTTGTAGAGAATTTTAACACTAATAATATTGCTAATAACGATTTTGTTTGTATAATTAATTTTAAGTGAGATATTCGCAAAAATCCCTATTAGTTCATCACAGCGACCGAAGCAATCTGCAGAATTCAAATTTGTACCTTACGCTTGCGGCTGTGGCTCAGAAACGCTTTATTTTACCAAAAAAGTCGTAGAGGCCTTTCTTGTAGAGAATTTTAACACTAATAATATTGCTAATAACGATTTTGTTTGTAAAATTAATTTTAAGTGAGATATTCGCAAAAATCCCTATTAGCTCATCACAGCGACCGAAGCAATCTGCAGAATTCAAATTTGTACCTTACGCTTGCGGCCGTGGCTCAGAAACGCTTTATTTTACCAAAAAAGTCGTAGAGGCCTTTATTGTAGAGAATTTTAAGACTAAAAATATTTCTAATAACTATTTTTTTTGTAAAATTAACTTTAAGCGAGATATTTGCAAAAATCCCCATTAGTTCATCACAGCGACCGAAACAATCTGAAGAATTCAAATTTGTACCTTACGCTTGCGGCCGTGGCTCGGAAACGCTTTATTTTACCAAAAAAGTCGTAGAGGCCTTTATTGTAGAGCATTTTAAGACTAAAAATATTCCTATTAACTATTTTTTTTGTAAAATTAACTTTAAGTGAGATATTTGCAAAAATCCCCATTAGTTCATCACAGCGACCGAAACAATCTGCAGAATTCAAATTTGTACCTTACGCTTGCGGCTGTGGCTCAGAAACGCTTTATTTTACCAAAAAAGTCGTAGAGGCCTTTCTTGTAGAGAATTTTAACACTAATAATATTGCTAATAACGATTTTGTTTGTAAAATTAATTTTAAGTGAGATATTCGCAAAAATCCCTATTAGTTCATCACAGCGACCGAAGCAATCTGCAGAATTCAAATTTGTACCTTACGCTTGCGGCCGTGGCTCAGAAACGCTTTATTTTACCAAAAAAGTCGTAGAGGCCTTTATTGTAGAGAATTTTAAGACTAAAAATATTTCTAATAACTATTTTTTTTGTAAAATTAACTTTAAGCGAGATATTTGCAAAAATCCCCATTAGTTCATCACAGCGACCGAAACAATCTGAAGAATTCAAATTTGTACCTTACGCTTGCGGCCGTGGCTCGGAAACGCTTTATTTTACCAAAAAAGTCGTAGAGGCCTTTATTGTAGAGCATTTTAAGACTAAAAATATTCCTATTAACTATTTTTTTTGTAAAATTAACTTTAAGTGAGATATTTGCAAAAATCCCCATTAGTTCATCACAGCGACCGAAACAATCGGCAGAATTCAAATTTGTACCTTACGCTTGCGGCTGTGGCTCAGAAACGCTTTATTTTACCAAAAAAGTCGTAGAGGCCTTTCTTGTAGAGAATTTTAACACTAATAATATTGCTAATAACGATTTTGTTTGTAAAATTAATTTTAAGTGAGATATTCGCAAAAATCCCTATTAGTTCATCACAGCGACCGAAGCAATCTGCAGAATTCAAATTTGTACCTTACGCTTGCGGCCGTGGCTCAGAAACGCTTTATTTTACCAAAAAAGTCGTAGAGGCCTTTATTGTAGAGCATTTTAAGACTAAAAATATTCCTATTAACTATTTTTTTTGTATTAAGTGAGATATTTGCAAAAATCCCCATTAGTTCATCACAGCGACCGAAACAATCTGCAGAATTCAAATTTGTACCTTACGCTTGCGGCTGTGGCTCAGAAACGCTTTATTTTACCAAAAAAGTCGTAGAGGCCTTTCTTGTAGAGAATTTTAACACTAATAATATTGCTAATAACGATTTTGTTTGTAAAATTAATTTTAAGTGAGATATTCGCAAAAATCCCTATTAGTTCATCACAGCGACCGAAGCAATCTGCAGAATTCAAATTTGTACCTTACGCTTGCGGCCGTGGCTCAGAAACGCTTAATTTTACCAAAAAAGTCGTAGAGGCCTTTATTGTAGAGAATTTTAAGACTAAAAATATTTCTAATAACTATTTTTTTTGTAAAATTAACTTTAAGCGAGATATTTGCAAAAATCCCCATTAGTTCATCACAGCGACCGAAACAATCTGAAGAATTCAAATTTGTACCTTACGCTTGCGGCCGTGGCTCGGAAACGCTTTATTTTACCAAAAAAGTCGTAGAGGCCTTTATTGTAGAGCATTTTAAGACTAAAAATATTCCTATTAACTATTTTTTTTGTAAAATTAACTTTAAGTGAGATATTTGCAAAAATCCCCATTAGTTCATCACAGCGACCGAAACAATCTGCAGAATTCAAATTTGTACCTTACGCTTGCGGCTGTGGCTCAGAAACGCTTTATTTTACCAAAAAAGTCGTAGAGGCCTTTCTTGTAGAGAATTTTAACACTAATAATATTGCTAATAACGATTTTGTTTGTAAAATTAATTTTAAGTGAGATATTCGCAAAAATCCCTATTAGTTCATCACAGCGACCGAAGCAATCTGCAGAATTCAAATTTGTACCTTACGCTTGCGGCTGTGGCTCAGAAACGCTTTATTTTACCAAAAAAGTCGTAGAGGCCTTTCTTGTAGAGAATTTTAACACTAATAATATTGCTAATAACGATTTTGTTTGTAAAATTAATTTTAAGTGAGATATTCGCAAAAATCCCTATTAGTTCATCACAGCGACCGAAGCAATCTGCAGAATTCAAATTTGTACCTTACGCTTGCGGCTGTGGCTCAGAAACGCTTTATTTTACCAAAAAAGTCGTAGAGGCTTTTCTTGTAGAGAATTTTAACACTAATAATATTGCTAATAACGATTTTGTTTGTAAAATTAATTTTAAGTGAGATATTCGCAAAAATCCCTATTAGTTCATCACAGCGACCGAAGCAATCTGCAGAATTCAAATTTGTACCTTACACTTGCGGCTGTGGCTCAGAAACGCTTTATTTTACCAAAAAAGTCGTAGAGGCCTTTATTGTAGAGAATTTTAAGACTAATAATATTTCTAATAACTATTTTTTTCGTAAAATTAACTGTAAGCGAGATATTTGCAAAAATCCCCATTAGTTCATCACAGCGACCGAAAAATATTTTCCGAATTCAAATTGGTACCTTACGCTTGGCCTAATTACGAAACACGAAACTTATTGAAAATTTTTGTGTAAAACAACACAATTTTTCGGAACTAAACCATTAAACTTCGCCATGCAATAATTAGTAATTCTACAGAGACCACACGAGATTTTTAGGTCAATGTCGAAACGCATAAGTAGCACCAATCACGGCCAACTTGTTTGTATTTTCAATTAGAACAGAAGTACTTAAAATTTTTATTCGGTCAACTTCCTTCGCAAATTTCCCAATGGCCTTTTTGAATCGTCTCTTAACTATTCGAGCTCAAGTTTTGAGTTTTAACGAAATTGAAATCGAAAAAGTTTGCGGAAAAGTGAGCGCGGGGTTCGTTTGTTCGTAGTTTTAGAAGCGCTCGAGTTACCATTGTCACTTTCACAAAAAATTTTAAAAACTTTTAATTAAATTAAAACAAAGCATAAAATTATACGGCTAATTCTGTTTTTAAATAAAGGACGGGTACAAAATCGTTCATCCTTGTTCTTAAATCGAATAGAGTGGTACCTAGATAGAGTTTACCTCTCCTTTTCTTATTAAAAATTCTTGTAGCTACTTACTTCATAATACATATATAAAGTTTGTTTTTTTTACATAAGACTGTTACTTAATATGCAACAGTGCACAGTGTAGTGCAGAATAAATCTTAGTAAAAGTTCGAAACTTGTTGTTATTAGTAGAAAATGTTTGTGAGAATTGGTAAGTAACCATTTTCGTTTAACATCCCAACTTATTTCTTACAATATTTTCAATAAATTGTCTTATACTGAAACGTCGATAGCAGTTGTTTAAAATTCTATATGAAAACTAACAGCAGATGATACACTAAACGTGACTAACATGCGTTATATTTTACTACCCTTATATTAATATCTAAAAAATACAAAAATTGCTACTACTACTCGAAGATTTTACATAAATATGCAAAAATTCAAACGTGGTAGCGAAGAATTTGACAATTTTCCAAACCTCGTCTAATGAGGGAATGATGTACGATGTACTGAGACACTGATCAATCAAAATTCTTAGGTAGGTAGGCGGATTGAGCGATTGTTACTTTGTTGTCTGTTATCAAGTTTACCCCATTCCGAAATACGCGCACACAAGTTACGTTTAGTGAATGCATAAGGTGTACCTACCAATGAATTTGCATGCAGATCGTGGTTAATCATTAGTTATTGGCGGTTAATTAATTTCGCAACTAGACTTTACAAGTAAAAGTTGTTGTCTAACGTAGTTTGGTCTACTTCAAATACTACAAGTGGAAGTTTTTGTTGTTTATTTCGGGCAGAGCACTCAACCATTCTCATCTAGATGAGCATACGGGCAGGCGAGTAGCTATATACAGGGTGACCCCAAGTCGCGAAAAAGTCCCATAACTTTTTTGCTATGTGATATATCGACTTGATTTTTTTTTCAAAAAATACGTACGGCAATAATGCATAATTTCAAAATAATCTCGTTCATATACAGGGTGTTCCAATGTTATAAATACACTAAAGTTAGGTTTTTTGATATGGAACCCCCCTTTTTTTATTTTATTTCTGAATTATAAACTAAATTGTGCGTAATATTCATCAAAATTGTTTTCACGTACCTGTTACAATTTTTGACTTAAGTCACTTTCTTGTTCAAAAATCCCAAATTTAAGGTTCCGCTCGAAAATTCATAACTTCTAAACCGTTCGAGATAAATTGATAATTCTTTTTTCTATGGATTCCTGAAGCTTTGCCAAATCTTTTGGCATGTCTTGGACTAGTTCATCAAGTTTTATGAGGTTAGTGCGATTTTTTGAAAATGCCAACTTAATCATGTCGAAAACTATTTTTTTTCAAACGGCACCCCCTGTATATTATTGCACTAATCGAAAGCTTTTTTGGCAAGCTTTTCAACAATATACTATAAGTATGGTGGAATGTGAAAATTCTGGCTGTTATGATGAAGAAACAAAATTTCGAACAACCCATAATTAAAGTATATTGTTGGAAAGCTTGCCAAAAAAGCTTTCGATTAGTGCAATAATATACAGGGGGTGCCATTTAAAAAAAAATAATAGAAAAGTAGATTTGGCAAAGCTTCAGGAATCCATAAAAGAAAGAATTATCAATTTATCTCGAACGGTTTGGAAGTTATGAATTTTCGAGCGGAACCTTGAATTTGGGATTTTTGAACAAGAAAGTGACTTAAGTCAAAAATTGTGACAGGTACGTTAAAACAACCTTGATGAATATTACGCACAATTTAGTTTATAATTTAGAAATAAAATAAAAAAAGGGGGGTTCCATATCAAAAAACCTAACTTTAGTGTATTTATAACATTGGAACACCCTGTATATAAACAAGACTATTTTGAAATTATGCATTATTGCCGTACGTATCTTTTGAAAAAAAAAGCAAGTCGATATATCACATAGCAAAAAAGTTATGGGACTTTTTCGCGACTCGGGGTCACCCTGTATATAGGCGGGGCTTAGAGCTAGACGGGCAAGCAAAAGATCATATATACGGACAGACAGGCCGGCAAGTCTGGCCTAAGTAGCAGCAGGACAAGTAGAAATAGACAGAAACGCCAGCAGTCGAGCTAAAATCGTACTTGAGTAATTCTTTATTTTGCTTTCTGCGTTTGAAAGAAAAGCTATGCCGTCTCGACAGATAGGTGTACGGACTTGCTAACTACCCAACCGGTACAGCTAATTTTTAAACGCGAAATAGACAGACAAGCAGACAGGCAGACCGACATTAATTTATAATTTAAAAATGGAACGCCACATACCTATACACTTTACAATTTTACAGAGTGTAGGTAGTAGGCAATACTTCATCTTAAAAAATATTTATTTCATTCTGTACGGGTATTGCTACTTTCCGTCAATAATTTGAGTCCGGGAACTGGCACATTACATCACTAGACCGGGAAGTGTTGCTAAGTAATACTTAACAGACTGTTTAGCGAAATTTTCGTAAAAGATTTTGATTTTTTAATTTTTGCTTGAAAAAAGCTTGTCGGCAGTGGGGTTTTGAACCCAAGAACCTCTGGGTGAAATGCAAGGCTGCTAACCCCTACACCAAAAGAACACCTATATTAATGTATGTAAAATATAAAGTGGATGATGTGATTTAAAATTAAATACCTACATCGGATGTTTAATTTGACATTTCTAAAATGACGTTTTTATACAAAGAAATTACTCAAATAAAAAAACTGTTTTTACAGTATGAAATAAAATTCTATACGATATACGGCCGTGAAGTGATTATTAAAGCATTCGTTTCGAAATTCCGGACTCAGCTTCGTTTCGTCCGTAAACATTTAACTCATGCTTTAATAGGTCACTTCCCGGACTAATGACTTAAATAACTATTTCCGAGCAGCTAAATTTTTCATACCTAGCTGATTTATACACAGTGAATTATTTTTAATTTTTTGAAAAAAGAATGAAACAAAGAAATCCGCTATTTATATTGGTGTAAATATTTGCATAAGGTGCCATTTAAAATTCGACAGTTTTGTGCATTATCTCAAAAACGGCCAATAAAGAAAAATTCTAATTATTATTTTCAAATTCTAGACAAAGAATTAAGGTAATATCGTTTAAACTTTTTTTCAAAATCTATTTAAATAAAATAGTTATAGCAGTTAAAAAATTTCCTATTTTTTTATTTTTCGGCCATACTTAAACAAGTGAACGTCGCACCAAAAATTTAAAACGCGAGCAGTCGCATCGCGGTCGAAAAGACCGCTTTTAATTTTAATGTAATATTTTTATGTTTTTGGATATTATCTACTTAATTATTTATTTTTGTATATAACTTTTTTATTAAATTTTGCAAAAAATAAATTTTTTTACGTTTTCAAAAACGACGTAAAATTTATTAGTTTTAAAAAAAATTAAACAAGAACTCGTTTATTTAAAATAACCTAAAAGTAACACACCATACAGGAAAATAAATATTTATTATTAATTGTTAACATCTATATAAGTAATTGATTTTTAATTATTAACTTATTAGTCATTGTTAACAACAATGCAAAACTATGCAAGCATTCAAAATTTAAAACCAACTGCATAAAATTTTTGCCACGCGAGCACACGCACTAGCGGTCGAAAGCACCGCACCTTGATTCAGCTCCTTACCAAAAATTTATTGCAATTAAAAATTATTACTATTCTTCACTAAAGCATCGATAATATAGTCGGAGAGGCATATCTATGAGGAAAAATAGATGTGTCAAAGGAATAAAAAGATACAGTGAGGTCCTTTCGATCACGTGCGCGAGCTCTCGAGGGTTTTAAAAGCAGCAATCAATTACTTTTTTAAAACTGAACTACGAGTACTTTCCCCACTTAATCGATTTTCTAACTCTTACAATAAGCGAGATCCCTAAGGAAAATCCACTCTGTGTTTATGTTATTACGGACTTTTGTTGCACTTTTAACCCCATTTAGTTGACAATAATATGTACACATGTACAGGGTTGGGAAAATTCGATGGCTCTTATGAAGATATCCATAACTGTAGAGATATGGAAAAGTGGATAGCGCGTCTTCTTGTTTTGAGAGAAACTTAATGGCGAAAACCGAAATTCCCGCGGTAAGCAAAATTTCTACCTTTTTCACTTTTCGTCAAATTAGTGTCGGTACCTCGGTTGGGAAGTTGCAAAAAAATAAGAGCTTTTTACCCCTTTTCAATAATAGAGTTATAAAATACAATTTTTTGTTAAAAAAAATTTTTTTTTTTTTATTTTTTTTTTTTCACATTTTTTTACAAAATGAGATGAAATTAAAATAGCAAACCCCACATGTTACATATCGTTAAAAAGAGGATAAAAAAACCTATTTAAATATGTCATATTTAACTACCTACGGTTACAAATTTTTTTTTAAATTTTTTTTTAAAACGAAAACTAACGAAAATATTTAAAATAGCTTTGGCTCATTTTATTGCACTTAAAAAAGTGTGAAAAAATCGTTTTAACATTTTTTTCTGTAACCTCATATCAAGCGAGATGAGCGACATTTTTAGCGAAAAGTTGAAAAATCGAACTTTTGTTTGTAGGTCAAAAACAAAATAAGACCGCAAATTCCAGTTTACGCCATTTAGTTCAGTTCAAAAAAATAAATCGAAGATACTGCATCCATTTTTCCATATCTGCTATAGTTATCTCCGTAAGAACCATCGAACTTTGCCCACCCTGTACATGCAGTATGTAGAATTAGCTTTTTTACCAAATTTGATTGTGACTCATTATTGGGCCGCTCTGTATACCGATACATAGTAGTTTTAAATGGAGAAGCATCGTCGTGTAATCGAAAAACTTGTTTGATCTCTCATGCGAACAAATTATATTTGTTTATTAATTTAAAAGTTTAAAATTAGTAATCATCCTAATAACAAAAATAAATAAAAAAATGATAAAGAATATTAAACTGTGTACTACTACTATATTATTTAAAACTTAAAGTATTCAAACATCAAAAAGTTGAAAGCATTAAGTTACGCTAATGAAAATTAAAAACAAATTGTTTGCATTAAAAGTGTATACGAGTCTATAAACATAAGAATAGAACTAAAAAGAATAACAATAGCAAATTGTGCAAATTTCAAATGCGTATTCTATTTAGGCATAAATCCGCTTACACGTCCGGAAAACAAATTTTTTGTAAAAAAAAATTAACTGACAAGTAAATTGATACAGATGCATTGTGCATAAAAAAACGAAAGGGATATTAATGTCAAAAAGGATAATTGGGTCGCATTTTAAATTACAATTCGTAACGACTAATGACAACTCAATCCTACCTTATTAGATCCAATTGAGTAACTACGCCGCCACTCGAAAACCCACATCCAAACAAATATGGAGGTGACGGAAAAAAACGCATTTTAATAATAATTAATAATATCAAAGCGTGCCTCTTTCACACCTCTTTCGTCGAACTCGCGTTTTGGGCCGTTCAAGTTTAGAGGACTTAACAAGGATAAAAATTTAAGTGCCGCCGCGTTTTTGGGCAAATGGAATAGTTGATGAGAGAATGCGGTTAGATTATTTATAGCCAACGTATATACACGCCATAAGAGCGCATCCGAATAGCTTTGATTTTGTTATTGCATTAATCTTCCGCAGTTTTCCCTAGACTCTTTAAAATTTAAAAAGGGCCTTAATGTTTTGTTAACTACAACAACAGTAGTAGTACAACTGTCGAAGAAAATTATTTATTAAACTTTGTTTGAGCAGAATAAAAGAATTTTAATTGAAACGGGGCTATAAAGTAAACTTTTTTGTTATTTCGATCATATTTTCTTTGGTGCTATACGTACAGGATGCGGCAAATGCTATTTTAGCCATTTTAACGAGCTCATTCAAAACCACGAGCGAGAGAAAGAGAGAGAAAATTGGGGATGGGAGATAAAAGGAAAGGAAGAGAGTGGGGGGCCTCTTAATGGACATGTTCGCCCTCTATTCTCATTGGACTAAAATGTAGAACTTCGTTCGAATATTTAACCGGAGGCCTACGTGCTTTCAACATTTGCTTTTAGTACAAGGCAAAGAGAGAAGTACCTATCCGTTACATGTTACAATTACATAGCAATGTCACGAACATCTCATCTTTGATAAGAGAAGGCGAGCATGGGGCATGGGCCACTCGAAACAATTCATTATCAGAAAAAGTACCTACCAAATACAGTTAGAATCTTAGAATCGTGAGCAAACAAGTTTTACGACCATTTTCGCCCAAAACTTGCGCAAGTCGGTTCCACAATCCCGTTCGGAAGAGTTGGCAAATTTAACCTAGTCTCATCGCGTAATTTCAAATTTTGTCACCGTTGACCTTAATTTGCGACCATCTCGCGCGTTGTAAGTCAATCAAAAAAAAGTAGTTAAAGAGAAAAAAGCGTAAGAAGTGAGAAGTAAAAGCGTCGAATAATTTCGCAACTTAAAAAAAATCGGCTTGGGAATTTTTGAAATTATAGGTCGACGATCGAATTAATTGCGAAAGAAATTGTTTTTCTTCTTTAGTAAAGAGAGGAAATTACTTAATGTCGATCACAAAATCCATTGTTTAAAAGAACAATAAACCACAAACTCATTGAAGCTTGATATAGTAGCATAAGTTCTAATCAAATGCAAATCTTTTAATTATTTAAGTTTTACAAAACAATTGCCAAATAAAAACTTTTTGTTATAGGAATGGCGGTTTGTTTAATAATCGTAAATGTCGTCAAAACCGAAGACGAGGCGAAATGGGTGTGGAAAACCAAAGGCGCGGAAACGCAACAATCGAGCCTTAATAATAAAGCAATTAATCCGAAGTAAGTCTTTTATTAAATTTCCAAAATCCTTTTTTTAATTTTTTTTTATTAAAGTTCAAGGTACGAAGTATTCGAAGCCGATCACTACGAATCCAACGGATATAGACCTGACTTTATTCGACCTGATAGACCTGTAGGAATTCATCAAGAGGACGGATTTCCCAACAGGCCCTTCCTTAATAGACCCGGAGTGGACGAGTTTATTATAAACGAAAGGTAAACACAAAAATCGATTTCAAAGTTCAAACTTAGCGGACTTGAAGGAAAGGACCGTATACTTGCAGTTTACATGAATTACAATTAATAAATAGGGCGAGAAAGAGAAGGGCTGCCAAAAGGGGGCTGACGAAGATTTGTTTAGGGTCGCCACCGCTACCCACAAATGAAAAAATGTACAAAACTCTCAATTTTTGGCAAACTTTTTTCTTCTCGATAGGTTAGGTTAGGTTAGGTTATGTTAGGTTCCGGGTTCGGGACGAAAGATATCCGCCAATTGACGCATCGCAATCGTAGGATAAGCTGAGAATAGGCACGTGCATCTGAATAAGACCGGAAAGCGGCACTGGAGAGGAGAGTCGTACTCTGGTGAGGTCGATTGAAAGCAATGCTTACGCGAATCCCCAATCACCTCGCAGAACAGAACCCCACCGAACCCCCACAGACAGTGGGGGTTCGGGTGTAGTTTTAGTGAGTCGGACAATACCATCCTGTTCAACCTCACACTACCTCCACAAAAAGTGGAGGTGTCTTTCTAAAGATTTCCACATCCATAAAACAAAAAAAGGTTATGTTAGGTTAGGTTAGACTAGCGGGCTTCGCGTGAATCAGGGCCGAAAGAGTGACAATATGCAATTGTTACTTCTCTTCAAACAACACGCTACAGACCTACCAGCAGCAACTGGATGACTTGGCCGATAGCATCAGAAGACAAGGAGACCCGACAATTTATTGTAGGACACTTTAACACAATGTCTCCGGAATGAGGCCCAGCAGCGGAGACCCTCGTACCGCTCTCCCTAGAGGTGTGCAACAAATGAAGGGAGTCAAGTTTCATCTTAGACATGACGTTTGCCAGTCCGTAGATCTTTCACTTCATTACAAACTGAAGAGTGCAAAAGGACGAGACCCTAAGTACGTCTCCTTCAAACTAGAACCTTCCGATGCCGTACCGACACTGATACCAAGAAAATGGGCGACACATAAGTTGAGCTCCAACTCGTTTGGGGCCGCAGTAAATCTGGAAACAAATCGGACGTCAGTAGGCCTCATCCGAGTGCTCTCTGTCGTGTGCGACGACAAGTAAATGCCTCACCGATGAGAGAGCATCAGACGCAGGCCGGTTCACTAATGAACCACGGACATTGCTGACCTGCTAAAGTAGGCAAAGAGACTTAGGAGGTCAACCCAAAAACTTCGCCGCCGAAAGCAGAGTTGGCTACACCAACAGGCTAAAAAGATGCTCTCTATCGCCATCAAGGAGAGCAAACGTCGGGCCTGAGAAGAACTTCTAAGCCATGTGGACGAAAACACCTGGAACCTGGAATACAAGATCGTCAAGAATAAGCTCCCGAGTAAAAGGTGTCTGCCCGGACTCACTCCAGCTAAAGTCCACGCGGGAGCAGATGCGTTTTTCCCGCGGCATAAAACCTTCTACGAGTCGCGGATGCACTGCCCCTTCCAACTAACGAAGCTCTTCCGAATGGAAGAACTTAAGAACGCAGTCAGCCGACTGAGTAACGAGAAAGCGCTCGCAGCTCACAAACGTAGGAAATACGTTTCTCGAAGTGTTGAACAAGTGCCTCGCCACCGACGACTTCCTGGACATCTGGAAAGTGGCGAGACTGATGTTTATTAGAAAGAGAGACAAACCTCTTGACAACCCTTCATCGTACCGGCCTATATGCCATGTGCCTCTTGGACCACACAGGAAAGCTCCTGGAGAGGATGATCCTGAATCGACTAAATAGGAACTTCGACGAAAGACAAAGCTTGTCTGAGAACCAATTTGGATTTCGGGTAGACCGATCAACCATTACGAGGGCGTTACCCGAAGCTGAGAGAAGCACATGGAGAACAAGAAGATACGGTTTCATCGTTCAACTGCGCAGATGAAGATGGATCCTCGGGACTCTAAAAGAAACGAACGTAGAGCCAAGCCTTTTCAACGTCTTGACCTCCTACCAGACCACCAGGAAAAACTTCATGGAAAGATGCAGCTTTTAACAGGCCATGGATGCTTTAACTACTACAAGCATCGTACTACAAAACTGGCCTGGCTCACGTGCCAACACTGCAATGAGGACGAGAGCGCGGGGCACACACTGTTCTACTGTCTCCGTTGGGAACAAAAGCGGATCATGGCATCGCTAAGAGTCGGTGAAACTCTGAAGAAGGCTGCACCTAGAGAGAACAACCTCTAAAAACCCTCGACACTATACTGAGTCGGGGACGTGCAGAGAAACGGGAAGCGACTTTACATTCAAGCAACAAGCGTTAAGAGGGGCGAGTTACAAGGATAGGTCAGATTGGCCAATAGCAAAAAAACAAAGAACCTAACCTAGGCTAACCTACCCTAACCCAACTTAACCTTTTTTTTTATTGAGATTGGGGAAATCTTTGATAGACGCCCCCCCTCGAATATCTTGTGCGAGGGAGAGTGTGGGACTCGCCAGGGAAGATGTTCACCCTGGCATACTCCACTAAAACCCCTTTCCTCACAACGCCATTTTCCGGAAGCCTTCTTTGGGACTCATCCATATGGATATTACTTCAAAGAGGGGCCCAACCCCCTCGGGCTCAACCGCGCCCCCTCTTTGAAGTAACCTAACTTAACCTAATCTATCCTCATCTAACCTAACCTAACCCTTAACACTATACAAGAGGTTAGAAAACGTTAGGAAAGACGGAGTACAAGAAAAAACTGGATCGACAAAAAACGGAAAAGCGAAGAGCTCTTTTCAACCGACATCGAAATTAATGTGAAAGCGGATTCCCGAGTCAGTTGAAGACAAACAACTTCAACAGAAAGTAGAAGTTGGGGGGTGGTTTTAGTGAGTCGGATAACACCTCTCCAACTTCACACTACCACATCCACATTTGTTAGGTTAGGTTATGCTTGGTTAGGTTATGTTTGGTTTTGTTAGGTTATGTTAGAGTAAGTGATGGTTTTTGAAATTTTTGACGTATATTTTATTGTAGACCCTACAACGATCTACCAAGCGGCGGAAATCGACCTCAACACGGAATATTAACAGGACCAGTGCCATCTTGGCTCCGAGATCCACCATTTAGACACTTCGACACTTGTAAATGTGCGGAAAAGTTTAACTGCAACAGTCCTGGAGTCTCTTACGTTCGTCTCATAAATTTTAAAAGTTTCCATTTTCCCTAATGAGAATATTTTTAGGGCCAATGCGATGTCGGTAAACAATACTGTTGTTACGCACGCAAAGGAAACGCTTATGGAGGCGCCGCACCACACAGGCCCGTTTACTCTCCAGACAACGGCGTCTTAGTCGGACCTGGTGGTCCAATAAATAGACCATTCAGACCAAACAGACCTTATCCACAACACGTCTACGATCAAGAAATTTCCCTCGGAAGACCTCCGAGGCCTCATCACGTCGAAATCGAACATACGCCAGAGTTGGGAATTTTAGTCGGACCCGGCGGCCCGCACAATCAAAGGCCGCCCTATCATTACGGATACGATAGACAAGCAAAAAGCGAGAGCGAGAAAAATTAAACAAATAGTTCGCAAAGAAAAATACCAAAGATAATTGAAAACTTAGAAATTTTGAAACTACATTGGTTAGACGCAACTATATCTCTGCCGAACAATTTACTTAATAGTTTGGAAACTTTTCAAATAGGTGTCTTGAGAATTCTAAGTTTGTACCTTAGAATGATTAATGTTCGGAAAAGATATTTGTTACCTTTTTTTGAGTATAAAACAAAAAACATACTTTTAAGTTATAATTGTAATAGTTTCAAACGACAAACTCACCGATGGTCGTTATTACTATGATCGAATAAAATAAAGCTCCTTCGAAAGTCCACTGTAACTCGTCTGGTTCTTCGTGTCCGTCCCATCCGCATTTAGTCATCTTTTCTAAAAGTGCCGCCTCGAAATCTTTCAAATAAATTATGGTCGCATCGGTAAAATTGACCTCTTCTAGAACTGGTAAATCGTACTTTGTTAAGTTCCACAACTTATCCGTTACATTTTGGCGAATTGTTCCGATGCTCTCCTTCACCTAAAGTTTTTCAATTTTTAAGGAATCTTTTGGAGATGGATGTATAATACGAACCTTCAACTCGTTTTCCCGTTCCAATGATTCGAAAAGTAATGCGCCGATTAAACAATAGGAAACTACTAATGTTATTAAGGCAATATGCGAAAATAGGAATGTTATAGTTTTCCATCCATAACATACTGCACGATTACATGCACTTGGTGCTGGTTGTTCCAACATTTCTGGATCGTAATAATTCGACATGACGATTATTAAATCGACCACGCTATTTCGATTAATTAAAAAATCTTACAACACTATAAAACCTAATTTTAAAATAAATATTTAATTTTAATTTCATTATTCGTTCACGCAGTTTGTATTTAAGACAACTAATGCTGAAAGGTATTTTTAAACCTTTTGAAAACAGAAGCATGCGTTTTCTATACATTCTAAAATAAACTGAAGCGCTTAAAATATTAATTCGATAAATGTTAAAAGAAATATTAGGAGAGACTTATTAATAACGTACGTATTTCGTCGTAAAAATGATTTTATTGAAATTTTTTTCGATTAATTTGGTGACTTCCTCTATTATTATTAAAGACGGTGTGCAGGTACAACAAATAAACAAATAGAGCGGAGAAGCTGACAATCTTGGAATTCTTGCGAAGGATTTAAATTTAAATTGTGCAAAAGTGGTTAAGTGGCGCCATCTATTGGTAATTTAACGAACCTCACTTAGTAACTAGTGAAGAGACGAACCATCAAATGTACATCGCGTCTTTAAGTTAGCAAGCTTCTGATTGGTTGAAATCCACAAGCTCTTTCCGCGTACATTTAAAATATCGTTCGCTTCTGTAATTGTTTCTCTATAATTGCGGCTAAAATCTTTATTAAGAGATAATCAAATACTTGCTTTTGAAGACTGATTTATTGCAAATGTCGATTACAGTCATAGGTATTTTCGTAACTTGCAATGCCCAAAATTAGTGGAGCTGAAACAAAATCCATCAAACACAATATTTGGAGAGCTCTTCAAAATTTTCTATCCACGAGCTTAATTAGCGATTAGACTCGCTCGCTAGTTTAGCCAGTGTGTAGGGGCCTAAAAGTAAAAACAGCCCACTAAGTTAAAACAATAATTGCGATACAGCGTAAATGAAAGAGGAGGTGGAGCTAATACTAACGCATAATAGATAATAGGGAAAGCTCTTTAAATAATTGTACTTACTTTAATGTTTAATATGGATACACATTTTTTACTACTTATGTTAACAATTTCCGTCTACATGCACGCTCAAACTCAAAAAATTTCAAGGATATTTTAGCTCCTACATAAATCATTTTCAGTTTATCATTTAGTTAGCAACAATCATGAAGTTGAAACTGTTTTATTTCTTTACTTTGCTGCTGATTTCAGTAATTCACGACTTGGACGCAGCGAAATCTGTAAATTGGAACAGCAAAATGAAGTTCAACTTATTGAAATACAAAATTTCATTTTAGATGGGTCCTATAGGAACTCTGCTTGTGACCTCGATGTACGATTGCCCAGAAAAGGAAAAATTTACAGACGAAAAAATGTCTTACAAATTAGAGCTAAAGAATGGAGAAGAAGGAATGGCCTTATTTGGTTCAGGACAATTACAATACGACTTAGACAATAGCATGAGTGTAAGTTTATAAACGAATTACAAATTTGCCTATAATATCTTTTTCCTCTAATTTTATATCAGTACAACGCTGAATTAAAGAGATTTATGTTTGGAAGTTGGAAAAAGGTTACCGATGCTAAAGGCAAGGTGTGTAGAGATATTCAGAAATACCTTCCTACATTTTGGGCATCATTAACTTCTGCCATAAAACCAAAACCCAGTTCAGCGTGTCCGTTAAAAGCTGTAGGTTATTATTGTAATGTCTACTATTTTTTTATTCTTCATCAAATTTTTTCTAGGGCAACTTCACTATAGACAATTTTAAAGCTACCGCCGCCGATATCGACATACCGGTTCTTTTCTACGGCAAACTATTGCTCAAAGTCACCAGTGCGTATAAGAGTGGAAAAATTTGGTTCTGTACTATCTTCGAAATTGATTCCTCTCCTCCTACATGATTAATTATAACTTTTCCCTTTTCTGTAAAAGTTGTTCAAGTGTGCAAATGTGTTAATTAATTATTGTAAAAATTTAAAAAAATTTGGCACACTACGAATATCAAAAGTGCACCAAAAACATTTTTTTTAACCTGAACAAGTCCCTGGATATGGACTCAAATTTTAGGATTTACTACTAGAATTACATCAGCGCGAATAAGTCCAAACACAATTCTATTAATTTTATCACTAATTCCGGATTAACTAGAAGTTACCAAACATTTTTCAATCTAGTAACCATTTGGTGCTACCACATTTGGAAAGCTCTTTAAATTCTCTATGCAAGAGTTCAAATTATTCTAGATAAGACCCACTCTCTAGTTTAGCCAGGATAAGGGGCTTAAGTAGAAGTAAACCGTTACAGCGTAAATTTAAAATAAGTGCACTTCAAAAGGCCGCTAAGCCAAAATCAGTGGAGGTAGAACTAATTTCAACACACATTTGAGAAGCCCTTTCAATTATCTTTCTACTAGTAGTGTTTGTCAATTAGGCCCATTCTCTAGTTTAGGCAGGATAGGGGCTTCAAGTTGAAGTAAACCGTTACAGCGTAAATTTAAGATAAGTGCACTTTAGAAGACCGCTAAGCCAAAATCAGTAGAGGTAGAACTTATTCCAACACATATTTGAGAAGCCCTTTCAATTCTCTTTCTACTAGTTGTGATTGTCAATTAGACCCATTTTCTAGTTTAGCCAGGATAGGGGGCTTAAGTAGAAGTAAACCGTTACAGCGTAAATTTAAAATAAGTGCACTTCAAAAGACCGCTAAGCCTAAATCAGTGGAGGTAGAACTAATTTCAACACACATTTGAGAAGCATTTTAAATTCTCTATCTACTAGTTGTAATTGTCAATTAGACCCATTCTCTAGTTTAGGCAGGATAGAGGCTTCAAGTTGAAGTAAACCGTTACAGCGTAAATTTAAAATAAGTGCACTTTAGAAGACCGCTAAGCCAAAATCAGTAGAGGTAGAACTTATTCCAACACATATTTGAGAAGCCCTTTTAATTCTCTTTCTACTAGTTGTGATTGTCAATTAGACCCATTTTCTAGTTTAGCCAGGATAGGGGGCTTAAGTAGAAGTAAACCGTTACAGCGTAAATTTAAAATAAGTGCACTTCAAAAGCCCGCTAAGCCTAAATCAGTGGAGGTAGAACTAATTTCAACACACATTTGAGAAGCATTTTAAATTCTCTATCTACTAGTTGTAATTGTCAATTAGACCCATTCTCTAGTTTAGGCAGGATAGAGGCTTCAAGTTGAAGTAAACCGTTACAGCGTAAATTTAAAATAAGTGCACTTTAAAAGACCGCTAAGCCAAAATCAGTAGAGGTAGAACTTATTCCAACACATATTTGAGAAGCCCTTTCAATTCTCTTTCTACTAGTTGTGATTGTCAATTAGACCCATTTTCTAGTTTAGCCAGGATAGGGGGCTTAAGTAGAAGTAAACCGTTACAGCGTAAGTTTAAAATAAGTGCACTTCAAAAGACCGCTAAGCCTAAATCAGTAGAGGTAAAACTAATTTCAACACACATTTGAGAAGCATTTTAAATTCTCTATCTACTAGTTGTAATTGTCAATTAGACCCATTTTCTAGTTTAGGCAGGATAGAGGCTTCAAGTTGAAGTAAACCGTTACAGCGTAAATTTAAGATAAGTGCACTTTAGAAGACCGCTAAGCCAAAATCAGTAGAGGTAGAACTTATTCCAACACATATTTGAGAAGCCCTTTCAATTCTCTTTCTACTAGTTGTGATTGTCAATTAGACCCATTCTCTAGTTTAGCCAGGATAGGGGCTTCAAGTTGAAGTAAACCGTTACAGCGTAAATTTAAAATAAGTGCACTTCAAAAGACCGCTAAGCCTAAATCAGTGGAGGTAGAACTAATTTCAACACACATTTGAGAAGCATTTTAAATTCTCTATCTACTAGTTGTAATTGTCAATTAGACCCATTCTCTAGTTTAGGCAGGATAGAGGCTTCAAGTTGAAGTAAACCGTTACAGCGTAAATTTAAGATAAGTGCACTTTAGAAGACCGCTAAGCCAAAATCAGTAGAGGTAGAACTTATTCCAACACATATTTGAGAAGCCCTTTTAATTCTCTTTCTACTAGTTGTGATTGTCAATTAGACCCACTCTCTAGTTTAGCCAGGATAGGGGGCTTAAGTAGAAGTAAACCGTTACAGCGTAAATTTAAAATAAGTGCACTTCAAAAGACCGCTAAGCCTAAATCAGTGGAGGTAGAACTATTTTCAACACACATTTGAGAAGCCCTTTCAATTATCTTTCTACTAGTAGTGTTTGTCAATTAGACCCATTCTCTAGTTTAGCCAGGATAGGGGCTTCAAGTTGAAGTAAACCGTTACAGCGTAAATTTAAGATAAGTGCACTTTAGAAGACCGCTAAGCCAAAATCAGTGGAGGTAGAACTTATTGCAACACAGATTTGAGAAGCCCTTTCAATTCTCTTTCTACTAGTTGTGATTGTCAATTAGACCCATTTTCAAGTTTAGCCAGGATAGGGGGCTTAAGTAGAAGTAAACCGTTACAGCGTAAATTTAAAATAAGTGCACTTCAAAAGACCGCTAAGCCTAAATCAGTGGAGGTAGAACTAATTTCAACACACATTTGAGAAGCATTTTAAATTCTCTATCTACTAGTTGTAATTGTCAATTAGACCCATTCTCTAGTTTAGGCAGGATAGAGGCTTCAAGTTGAAGTAAACCGTTACAGCGTAAATTTAAGATAAGTGCACTTTAGAAGACCGCTAAGCCAAAATCAGTAGAGGTAGAACTTATTCCAACACATATTTGAGAAGCCCTTTCAATTCTCTTTCTACTAGTTGTGATTGTCAATTAGACCCATTATCTAGTTTAGCCAGGATAGGGGGCTCAAGTAGACGTAAATCGTTACAGCGTAAATTTAAGATAAGTGCATGTTAAAAAGCCGCTAAGCCAAAATCAGTGGAGGTAGAACTAATTCTAACACAGATTTTAGAAGCCCTTTCAATATTCTATCTACTAGTTGTAATTGTCAATTAGACCCATTCTCTAGCTTAGCCAGAATAGGGGGCTCAAGTAAAAGTAAACCGTTACAGCGTAAGTTTAAGATAAGTGCACTTCAAAAGGCCGCTAAGCCAAAATCAGTAGAGGTAGAACTAATTCCAACACTCATTTGGGAAGCTCGTTCAATTCTCTATCTACTAGTTGTGATTGTCAATTAGACCCATTCTCTAGCTTAACCAGAATAGGGAGTTCAAGTAGAAGTAAACCGTTACAGCGTAAGTTTAAGATAAGTGCACTTTAAAACCCCGCTAAGTCATAATTAGTGGAGGTAGAACTACTTCCAACGCACATTTAAGAAAGTCCTCTCTATCCACTAGTTGTGATTGTTCAATTAGACCAATTCTCCAGTTTAGTCAGGGTATGGGGCTCAAGTAGAAGTGACACTCCAGTGGTGCCAGCCGGCTTTGAACCACCGACCTTTACATTTGCATGCAACGACGTTAGCCGCTTGACCTCCCCGGTCCTTGAGTATATTATTAGTGGTTTAAAATGATTGCATCAACTTATCTACCTAGTGATACCAAACATTAAATATTTTGACTTTCAGTTCAACCGGAAATGATAATGTTAGCTTTCCTATTTCAGATAGAAACACCCATGTAATTATGGATTTTTATAATCAAGGAGAGCTTCTAAGCGTATTACTATTGTTTGGTACTATTTCTGCTATATTTTTAAATACTGGAAGAGTTTGGGTAGAATTACTATCAAAGGCGTGCGGGAATGGCCATCAGATGTCCAGTCAGTCTTTTATGATAATTTCGTTATACTTCCCTTCACCTAATAATAGGTACATAATTATTCTGTTTTTTGCTACTTTTCTGTTAACAATTTCCGTCTACATGCACACAATTTTTTTCAAAAAATATCAAGGATATTATAGCTCCGACTTAAATCGTTCTTAACTTTATTTTTTATCATTTTGTTACTAACAATCATGAAGTTAAAACTGTTTTCTTTCTTTCCTTTGTTGCTCTTCTCAGTAATTCACGACTTAGATGCCTTGAAATCTGTAATGGAAACACCGAAATTAAATTTTATGTTTTACGTATTGCACTAAATAATTTCTTTTTAGATGGGACCTCCTGGAATTACACTTGTGACTTCGTTGTACGATTGCCCCGAAAAAGAAAAATTTATCAATGATAAAATGTCTTACAAAATGGAGCTCAAGCGTGGAGAAAACGGAACAGCCTTTTTTGCCTCAGCAAGCTTCGAAGATGACATAGACAATAGCATAACTGTAAGTTTATAAACGAATTACAAATTTACCTAGTATTTTTTGTTGTAAATTTATTTCAGTACACTGTTGAATTAAAGAAATTTATGTTCGGAAGTTGGAGAAAAGTTATGGACGTTAAAGGCAATGCGTGTAGGGATATTAACAAATACATTTCTAAGTTTTGGGGAAAATTTACTTCTGCCATAAAACCAAAACCCAGTTCAACATGTCCGTTAAAAGCTGTAGGTTATTATTACAATGTCTGCTAATTATTCTTCATAAAAACTTTTCTAGAATAACTTCACTATAGAAAATTTTCAAGCTACTTCCGCAGACCTCAATCTACCGATGGTTTTCTACGGAAAATTATGGATAAAATTAATCGGTGCTGATAAAGATGGGAAGCTTTGGTTCTGTTCGATCGCCGAACTTGATTCCATACCCCCTATATAATTAATTACTTTTCCCTTTTCCGTAACAGTAGTTGTTCATGTGCAAATGCGTTAAAAAATTGTAAAACTTAAAAATTTTGTATCACTCTCAGTTTTCGGAGTACCTATAGTCCAGTCAAATAAGGTTTTTTGGTAGGAAAAATGCCTACAAAGCTGGATTTTGGTATACACGTACTTTTCCATGTTAAAAATAAGGAATCGACAAAATCCTAAAAATATCGATGGAGCATCTTGAGATATTCAAGGTCAAAGGTCACAAAACTGTTGTTTTTGCGAATAACTCGCTTCCTGTCTATCGTACGATGATAAAGGTTGTTATAAAAGTTATAGAAAACATTGTTAGCCACAAGATTGGTTATATGAATTTTTTCCATAAGTTTAACCCTTTTCGAAATATAGCGCGGAGAACAGTCACAATAAATTCGTTTACGGGATGACACTGTACAAACTGTGGAGCCAAACGCGTAAGTCTCATAAATCGAGTCAGTCACCAAACTTATCGACTGATGGATAATGTGGCACTGCATGAGGTAAGATAAAGATGTAATATAAGATTTATAAAAGTAAAAATGGTGTTAGGTTTCATCTTCATCTATTATGAAGAAATTAAAAAAAAATTGTTCAAAATTTTAATATTTAGTGAGCGCTCTATTTTCACTTCAGAAGCTTCTTATTCCCAACTTGAAGGCGCTATAAAGATTTGCCATATCACATTAGATAGAATAACGATGTAGTTAATCATTTTTAAGAAACAAAGTAGTGCCAGGTTGCGCCTTTGCATTTTATGAAGAATTTAAAAAGTTTTTTTCTAAAATGCAAGTTTAAAGAGTGCGCTACTCAACTTTAAGAGCTTTTTATTCACGACTTGGAGGTACGATCAAGATTTGTTTCTAAAAAATCTTTAACTACGTCCTTATTCTACCTGATGTGATATTTTCCAAAGCGTCATCTCATAAACAAATTCACTGTAAACCCTTTTCTGCTATTTCCCATCTATTATATTTCGAAAACAGTTAAACTTATGGCAAAATTCATATAACCAATCTTGTGGTACACAGTTTAAATATTTATTTTTGACTTGATATAACGGGTTCAGACCCGAGCTTTCAATGCAGGTCTACGCAGATTTCAACAATTACCTACACTGACGACAAAGAAAAGAAAAGCAAAAATGAAATATACGATGTACGATTTGAGTAAATCGGCATAAAATAAAAATTGTTTGCTAACAAACTACGGCCACATGATTAATTTATATGTAATTAAAATTTTGAGATTAGATTAAAAACATATCGATACATCTTTCAATTTTATTATTTCTTTAAGATAAGTAGTATTAATCTGGCAAAATAAGATTTAAAGATTCTTTTCATTTTACGAAATATAGGAGGTTACGGATAAAAACGAAGGTATGATTGTTAAATAAAACACGAAGTTAAAAATTATCTTTGTAGATATTTTAATTCCTCTAGTTTTTCTAGTACGTCATAACATGTCAAATGCCAATAGAAGAAGTGATAGTTTTAGTTCGCATGAGTTTGGTTTATAAAAAGATAAGGAAAACACGCTTATTACCCTAAGGGTTAAAAAGGGGAAATTATTTCACATTTTTATATTTCTTGAGTGGTAAAATCAACACAAAACTTTGTAATTTTTTATTTTAAATCTAAAAACTTTTCGGAAATTTTACACAAAATCTACAGATGCACTAACGGCCGTTTTCATAATCACACAACTTTAAGAACTTTAACTAAAGTGACTTTAACGGCCGTTTTCATAATCAACTATAAGTTGACTTTTAATTTTAAAGTACAACTTTAAAACAAAATGGTTTTCATAATGACCTTTATTATTTAAAGTATACTTTAAGTTAAGGTTCTACTGCACTCAATTTATATTTCTATTTTGACCATAATACGGAATTTTAAAATACGCCTAATTTCGAGCAACCTGAGTAACATTTGAACCCTCTGGCAATTTTTGCTCTTGCTAGATAATATACCTGGCACACTTTTGGGGTTTCTATTGTATTCTGCAGGTATTTAAATTTTAGTAAATAAAAACAGAATTTTACGATTTTACGTTTTAGTTTAGAATTATGAACCAAAAACTTATAGGTACTTTGGAAAAAATATTTTTGTGTTAGGTAAATGAAATATAAATATTCGAAAGTAGTGACCTATTACAGCAATATTTTAGTCTTATTGCATTTTCACTTTTTCGTTATCTTCGTCTATATTACTTTAAAAAGTATTATGATCAAAAAAAAAATTTTTATAAATGTAATTTCTTGACATGTGCCCCCCCCCCCCCCCCCCCGAATCCAAAACGCTAAAAAATCAAAACTCTTAGAAAATGTCTGTCGGGGAGGATGAGTGTGTATGTACCTCACTCCATCAAATAAAAACTACTAAAGCGATTTTGTTGAAATTTGGTTTCGGCCACTTTAACAAAATTTCATCAACAAAATAAACTTTTAAACGAATTCAATATAAAGTGGCCCAAAATAAGGGGGTTATTTTGGACGCATTTCGGAAAATTTTGACCCACAGTATTTATATTCGGTTATAAGTTAGTACACATGGGCCCTAATTTAAAAAATACCTTTTCAAATTTTTACTGCCAGCCTACCCGTATAATACCAGTATAACGATTGGCTCGTTTTCTAGTTTTATAACTTCTTGGAGATAATTATTAGACTATATTATAAAAATCTAAAAATAGGAATGTACCTACATATAAGCAAAATGGAGAGCTTTAGTTTTGATATAGTCGATTTTTAAAATAATTTCTAAATTGACTACTTTTAAAGCACCAAAGTTGACTAAATACCGACGATTGGCTGCCAAATGCTACCAAACATATAAAAGTTTAACTTCCGGTTTAATTGGAAAATATTTTTCCTTATATTTTCATCGCTTACAAAAAAGTCCTATTATGGCCACATTTCACATCAAAAGTAGACGAAGTCAATGAAAAAATAATAGTTGATAGGAATAGAATTTGATTACAACATTTTTTAGAATCAACTTCTTCTAGCGGTTAAACAAGAAGAAGTCTCCACTAACTTTCTTGATCTAAGTGATAAATATTGATTGGTACAACGGTATTGGACAAACTGACATTTTTTGTTCTTTCAAAAATCGCGGTGCGGTTTCGAAAATCAAATTTTTCAGTTTTGCGGCCCTTAATGTAAGAGTTGCATAAAAAAATACACAGTTCTCAAAAATGTTTTCCGCGTTGCTGGAAGTTCTAAAATAAAAGAGCAATTCTAAAAAATTGCGGATACGATACTCTAAGGCCCAGTTGTATAAAACGAAATAATCTCGGAGTCAGAGTTAACTCCACGATCTGAATATAAGGTTAGATCTTAGCGGGGATTAGATTTGGTTAGCCCCTAGGCACTTGGTTCAGAGTTAACCCGTCCATTTTCTAGAGTTAAATATATTTCTATTTAACTCAGAATTAGTTGTTGATTTAGGTTGATCGTGAAGCTAACTCTGACTTCGAGATTAGCTTGTTTATACAACTGGGCCTAAATCGGAAAAGTTTAAATAAAATAAATGTTTGTTTTTGAAAGAGCTGCAAGCCTTATGTCTTGTCTAAGTCGAGTCGATACACCCTGTATATTTCTGTTTATAAATTTTTATAATATTAATTATCTGTAAAGTTACAATACAAAAACTAATACAAAAGAGAACGACCGAAAGGATATTTTTTTGATTAGGGATTATGTCAACTAACTTCTATAGCCTAGTATAACTATTATGGGTAAAAATTTTCCAAAATACCACCAAAATAACCTCCGCATCTTAGACCACCCTGTATCCATTTTGTTTAAAAGCTAAGCTAATTTCATCAAAATCGCTTTGATTAGTTTTTGTTTCATAGCGTTACACATACAACACGTCCATCGTCCATCCATCCACAGCCCGGCAGAATTTTTCTAAGTAATTCATTTTTTTCATTTTTGAATTTAGAGGGACCAGAAACGTGAAGAAATTAAATTTTACAAAAAATAATTTTTCTCGAAGTCGTCGAAAATAAGAAAGATAATTTCACTTCGACACCTTATTGTGGCAGGTACCTAGCAAAAGGATTACAAAAGTGTTTGGTCTATCGTAATTGCTTTATGACCCACCTTTGTACAAAAATTTGTATTATGAGCTAAAGGGATGACAGATGTTAAAATTTGTGTCAAGTTTACGCTCAAAAGTTAAAAATTTCTCTGTTTTTAATTTTGTTTTTATTGATTTTAATTAAAACCTTGCAAGTTGAAAAAAAGTAAAAATAGGTATCGATGCAGATAATTCTGTTCTCCATGTCTGCTAAATTTCAGGAGAAAAGAAGCAGACCGAGGGACAAAATCTGAAAATTATGTTTTAGGGTTTTTAATTAATAATTAAATAATAAATGAGTTTTAAAGGAATTTAACATCGGATCTCAATAGATAAATGTAGTATAAATCCATTAAAATTGCGGGAAACGCTTCAAACTAAAATATGTGGCTAAAAAATGAGATAGAAATTTGCATTGGTTCGACTAAAATTACCAGAAATCATTTTGTTTATATCAAAATTGATCGAAAACGAATTATTTCTAATAAAAGCGGAATTGTCACAAGAATGGAGACTTAATTTTTGTACACTTTGATATAAAAATTAAGATGAAATTTGAATTTGTCGAGCTTAAAAATGAGGTCTAGTAAAAACAGTTTTTTATTAATAACAAAAAATCTACGCATTTTTTTGAAACGAAAGTTTGACACAAGAAAAGAGCACATCAAATTCTATAGATAAAAAATTCGAGCGATACTTCAAATCCAAAATTTGAGACCATAAAGCTAGGCCGCGTTTACGTTATTTTTCCCTATACCGGACAAGTGGTGCAGTAGAGCCTTAAAGTGGCATTATGGTCACTTTAAATCGTAAAGTAGTGTATATGACTGCCGCCAACTATTATATTAGTTGTACTTGTCAACTGTGGTTTTAAACACTAGATTCTTCTCATTTTTAGGTTAGAAATACTGTTATGAACTAAAAGAGATAACTTCATTCAAATGAAAAGTATTGCCAACCGGACTTTAAAGTGAAAGCGTCAACTTTAGCTAAAGTGGGTATTATGAAAACCAAGAAATTTAAAATTTACTTTAAATCTAAAAGTCACTTTAGTTAAAGTTCTTAAAGTTGTGTGATTATGAAAACGGCCGTTTGTGTGATCATAATGCCACTTTAACTTAAAGTATACTTTAAATAATAAAGGTCATTATGAAAACCATTGTATTTTAAAGTTGTACTTTAAAATTTAAAGTCAACTTAAAGTTGATTATGAAAACGGCCGTTAGTTGAGATGTATCACATATATTTTTTCATTTTAATCAATCCAGTAATAACGACAGAGTTCATTGGTAAAAATCGTCAAATTACAATGGGTTTTGAACAGTTTTGAAGCTAGAAAGAATCCCCTTGTATTTCAGTCTTTCTTTAAGTTCCAAAAATCATAATACAATTTTTTTATAACTAATTAACAGTAGTTCTTGGGGACTTACGTATAATAAACTTAATAAATTTGAAAACCACAAGATTTTACTTATAAAGTTTGTGCATGCGTTGATTGTAGGAATAGTTGGTGTCCCTAGACCTAGACAGAAGTGTTGTACTTTTGTCGCACTAACACAGATGTGGAGTCAAGTGACTCCCCATACAATTTAATGCTTTTCCGACACTTATAACCAAAAATATTGTAGTTTTTATAGTTTATCTATAAAAACAACCAGTAGATAGATTATTTATTTAAAAATATTTGTTAAAACAAAAGCATAAACATCAAAACTGAATACAAAGGTAAAAACGTTCTAAAAACAAGTAAAAATTTTGAGATGGCATGCAACTAATTATTTTATAAATGTATAATAATGTAGGTAAAGTTTATTCCAGGATTCCAGGAAGCGGTGGACATAATTGGTGGGTTAATTGTTTCAGTTTTCAGTACTTGGTAGTGTAGTAAATAGTAAATAAGTAAAATAAATTGTAATATAGCATTCTTTGAGAGCATTACTATATTTTTAATAAGTAGTGAGTCATAGCAGATAAACTATAAATTAATATCGTTTAGACCAGGCGCCAAATGTATAAACTTATCTACCTAGTGATACCAAACATTGAATATTTTGACTTCCAGTTTAACCGGAAATGATAATGTTAGCTTTCCCATTTCAGATAGAAACACCCAGTAACTGTAATTATAGATCTTTTAAATCAGAGAGAGCTTCTAAGCGTACCTACTACTATTGTTTTGTACTATTTCTGATATATTTTTAAATACTGGAAGAGTTTGTGTAGAATTATAATCAAAGGCGTGCGAGAATGGCCATCAGATGGCCAGACGGTCGTTCTTTTACGATTTGTTGTACTTCCCTTCACCTAATAGGTACATAATTATTCTGTTTTTTGCTACTTGTATTAACAATTTCCGTCTACATGCACATAATTTTTTTCGACAAATATCAAGGATATTTTCGCTCTGACTTAAATCGTGCTCAATTTTATTTTTTATCATTTTGTTACCAACAATCATGAAGTTAAAACTGTTTTCTTTCTTTCCTTTGTTGCTCTTCTCGGTAATTCACGACTTGGATGCCTTGAAATCTGTAATGGAAACACCGAAATTAAATTTTATGTTTTACGTATTGCACTAAATAATTTCTTTTTAGATGGGTCCTCCTGGAACTATATTTGTGACTTCGTTGTACGATTGCCCCGAAAAAGAAAAATTTATCGACGATAAAATGGCTTACGAATTGGAGCTCAAGCGTGGAGAAAACGGGACAGCCTTCTTTGCCTCAGCAAGCTTCGAATATGACATTGACAATAGCATAACTGTAAGTTTATAAACGAATTACAAATTTGCCTATAATATCTTTTTCCTCTAATTTTATATCAGTACAACGCTGAATTAAAGAGATTTATGTTCGGAAGTTGGAGAAGAGTTACGGACCTTAAAGGCAATGCGTGTAGAGATATTAACAAATACATTTCTAAGTTTTGGGGAAAATTGACTTCTGCCCTAAAACCAAAACCCAGTTCAGGATGTCCGTTAAAAGCTGTAGGTTATTATTACAATGTCTGCTAATTATTCTCCATAAAAACTTTTCTAGAATAACTACACTGTAGAAAACTTTCAAGCTACTACCGCAGACCTCAATCTACCGATGGTTTTCTACGGAAAATTATTGTTAAAAATAATCGGTGCTGGTAAAGACGGGAAGCTTTTTTTCTGTGCGATCGCCGAAACTGATTCAATACCTCCTATATAGTTAATTACTTTTCCCTTTTCCGTAACAGTAGTTGTTGTTCGTGTTCAAATGCGTTAAGAAATTGTAAAACTTAAAAATTTTGTATCACGCTAAATTTTCAGCGTACCAGTATAAAAACTATACCAAATTAAAGTAAATTTAATAATCTTGAAAAAGTTGCTGATGACATTTTTCGATTAAACTGTTATTTCTCAAGTAACGATTAAAAGTGGTAGAAAAAAGCTCTTGATTACAACCGTGGGCTCTTCGATTCTTCTTCTCTACTTGCTCTACTCGATTTTTTGGATTTAATACTAGGAATACATCAGCACGAAGAAGTCGAAACACAATTCTAATATTATTCTATCGCTAAACTCCTTATACGAGAAGTTCCAAGCATTTCCACTCCAATTCTCCAATATCTATGCCATAAATAAGCAAAATATAACTATTGTAACAAATTATTACGACAATGGACCATGATTTTAAATTGTTATACAAGTTTTGTTGAAAAAAATGTAATTTGGTTGAGACCTGAGCTTTCAACGCACGTATAAGCTGATTTCAACAATTACCTACCTACTTGACTTCTCTAAGGGAGACTTCTATTCACTATTGTAACCTCTCTCTTTATAGGTGACGTAAGTTAAAAGAACTTTACAAAATGGTCTGACTATACAAGGAAAAGATCATGGAAGGAGATCTGCTCATTTACTTATGCAGCGAGTGGATTAGTTGGTTACTTATGCGAGATAATAATATAGGTATATAATATATTGACGAAACTTCAATTCAGGTATACATTTATGTAGTATGTACATAAAAATTAATTATTTAATTAACGAAAGTATTTGTTATTTCCTCTAGCTTTTCAACAAACACTTATTTTCTTGCTCAGGGAGTACCTATTATGTAAATTTTGAGCATCTTAACATTTTGTCTAAATAGACATCAACAACATTATAAGTTATAAGTAGAGAAATTATGATAAAGTCTTCGATACAATTACTACTTTATTCTACTCCTTGTTTAACAACCGCGTTGCCGTATAACTCGCTCTCTCTCGTCTATACGCTCTGAATAGATTAGTTCATTTGTGTGGTTTCATAAAAATGCCTCTAGAAGTAGAGAAGAAAGGGGGACTTGATTCCCAAACGTCACAATAACGTAGGGGGACTTTATTCCCAAGCGGTATAATAAGCTGGGAGGACTTTATTCCCAAGCGTCATAATAAGGTAGGGGGACTTTATTCCCAAGCGTCATAATAAGGTATGGGGACTTTATTCTCAAGGTCATGACGCTCGCCCTCCCGCAAAGTTCAATGACCTACTGTGTCTAGCCGTAAGGTCGTTAACCTTGCGTTTAACGTGAGAAGACGCATTTGCAAATTAAAACAAATATGTCAATTTTCTTTCGCGAACATGTGCAGTTGCAACGTGGGAAGATGCGTAACGTAACGTGAGAAGGACCTGTTTTTGCAAATTACAAGATTGAGATGTAAGCATGTGTGGCATTTTGAAACAAGTATATAATATGGAAACTTATGGTGTTAAAGCAGTAACAATGGTAAAACCACAAATAAGAATACTGCAAGACATATTGCTTGGTTCTATAGTGCTACCACTGAACTCCATGCTCCAGAGTGTGAGTGTGCGAGAATTATGTCAATCTCCTTCGTTTGAGGAACTGAGTGCTGATTGTGGAGACTTTAGTACCGATTTAGCAACTTTTATTGAAAGCATCATCAGTAATGGTGAAGAAGAAGAAAATATGGAAGTGCAAATTGTTGAAGAAGAGGAACACCCAAAAGAAGAAAATATGGATGTAAAAGATGCTGAAGAAGAAGAAAATATAGAAGTGCAAAGTTTTGAAAAGGAGATAAAGTCCGAAGAAGCAAATATGGGTGTAGAAAGTATCGAAGAAGAACGAGAAGAAATAAAATATTGTATAAGATTATTCCTGTGGGATGAATATAAAATAAAAAGTATGTGAAGATTTTTTTGTGTTTAATTTTTTGTTAATATAGAGCGCAGGTGCAAGCATTACATAAACTTTAGTAACCCTAGTTATAGTCCAGTCAATGGGGAGAAAAACAGGCCATTGCCCTACAAAAGGTGGTGTAGTTCTGATTTTTGAATATGTTATTAGGTTAGGGGCCCTGATGAAAAATCCAAGTTTTCGACCTCGAGGGGGGTCCGCGCGATCCGCCATCTTGGATTGAAGGTACGAAAAATTGGTTTTTCCGATTTAACTTCTTAACAGTTAATCCCACAACAAAACTGTCAAATCCAACTTTTGAGAAGACAAAATGCCCTACAATATTTGTTCTATTAATTTTCTTCCTATCTGTTACGGTTTCTGAGATATAAGCTGGAGAAAAACGTTATTTTGAGAAAAAATAAATTTTTTTGGTAAGCTTGCTTGGAGACTTTTTTACCGTTCGTTTGAGAGAAAATTTTTTGGAGCAAAAGTTGTAGGATTTTAAATTGCCTTCAAACTGAGTGTATCACTGATATTTTAGCTCAACCAGATCCAAAGTTAGAGCAGTTTTATGATAACCTATAAATGTCGAAAAATGAGTCATGAGTGTTCGCAGCACGAAGTTTTTGTTATAGCACCCCCCCTCTCCCCATATTAACCCATAACAATTTCTCTCACATTTCACCATTTATTCAATTTAAAATGGTTATTGGGGGGGGGGGGGTAGAGATGTTGAGCGAATTTTCTCGTTTATATTTCCAAACAACCTGTCTCATATGTCGACAAATATTATGGGAGAGTAGTATTTGTGGAGAGGGGTTTGGGGGGGAGGGGCAACGACACGCGTTCAAAGATTGCGGTAAGTCGCACTTCTCCATGAAACCAGGTTTGTCGGTACTCTTTTGACGACATTGAAAATACATGGGAAACTATAGTTGACGATGTGTTTAAAATTGAGTTTTATCTTTTTAAAAATAAAAAGGTGGTAAAAATTTCCAAGGATAAAGAAATTGTTTTCGGTAAGGAGACGTTTGATCATATTTGTGAATCTGTGGATTTAATCAACTATAAAATACAACTATTGAAGAAACAACAATTTCCTACATTTTACAAAACAGTCATTAACAGCGTTGCTGGATCCTTAGACCCCTTTGGAAAAATAAAAATCATTCTCACTTATACCAGTGAAAATGTCTACCTTCTAATGGAAATGTTACATTGCTACCCGGACAAGTATCAAGCAGGATACGAATTATCAAAAGAATTTTTGAATGATGAAATTCCAATCGAGGCCTATTGTGATGAATTATCCGAGTGACAGTTGGATGATTTCAAAGTATATTTAAATGAGTTTTTTCAACCCCATTTAAGAAAGTTGGAAGAAGAGGATAGTGCAGAAACTTCAAGTACTGTAGGAAGTAGCGAAGAAGAGTGAAACAAACTGTAAACTTATATTATATTGATATGTAAAAAATATATAATATACAACTTTACAAAACAATAAAAAATATTTAAAACAAAATTTATTCTTTCATTCTAAAAGTTTCATACAAAGTACAAACATTTTTTAACGCACAACTACAGGGTATTATACTATGAAAAAAACAAAGTGCTTCTTCGAAAGATGTCTTTGGTTGCTCTTCAATTTCGACCACGGTTTTAGAAGCCAATTCTTGAATATAGCGAGCCTTTTCTCCCCCTTTAACGTAAATGTAATCGTAATTACTGGTTACATCTATTAAAATTTCTTTAAAAGTGTGAGCCGGTGTAAATCCAACTTCCCATGGGAGACAGTGATGATTATTCATTAAATAGTAGGCTTGTTTTTTTAACGGCTCTGTTAAACAGTTAAACAAGAACGGTTTCTTAAACACATATTGAGCCAATCTCAACCCATCATATTATGCAGCAAATTCTTTTGATAAAAATAACAGCACATTATTTTCTAAACAGTTCTAGTTTCTAAACAGCACATTATTAGGGCCAACCTTGGATTTCATTCTGATGCAAAACCTTTTTTGCAGGTGAGTAGTAGGTACCCACAGGTTACTTTTAAGAAGCGATACCCGCGACTAGTGCGCGTGGAAGGCACTTGTCTAACTTCCAGGAGCGAATAACGAAATCTCGATGCACACCAGTCGCGGATCCCATCGGGGTACCACTTCTTAAAAGTCACCTATGGGTACCTACTACTCACCTATAAAAGGGTTTTGCATCAGAATGAAATGCAAGGTTGGCCCCCCAACAGCCGTATTAACACGCAAAATTTTCAAAAATACCTGAAAAACCTCAAAATGTAACCTTTTTTATTCATTTTCTCTTTACCACGTTTTCACTTCTGCTTCTGCTTCTGCTTCTGCTTCTGCTTCTTCTTCTGCTTCTGCGCATCTAATGCCGGTGATGTTTTGAAAGAACACTTAAGGCCCGTCGTCCATTTATACGACATGTCGTATACGACATGTCTGCGACATGTATCATTTTTGAACCTGTGTTTATTAATTGAGATTCGTACACTTGACAGACGTGTCGTAAACAAGTTATTTATTGTTTTCTTTGGCCGGTCGTCCATTTATACGACATGTCGTATCATTTTTTAACCAAGAAAACAAGAAATAACTTATCTGTCAAGTGTACGAATCTCAACATGGACGACCGGCCTAAGAGATAATGAACAGAAGAGAGTTTACATTTTGTAGTTTTTCAGGATTTTTTGAAAATGTACGTGTTTTTACGGCGCTCTTTCTCGCTAACTGTAGGGTTTAGAGAAAAATGTTCTAGGTCAAAAAGAATACTACAACTTTTTCGATAAAACCAATTGATGAGATATTCAGCGATTTCTGGTTGAAGCCGTAAATTTTTGTAGTTTCTTCAGTGCTACGGAGCTAGCGGAGGTGCGGCGAGGTCGAAAACTTGGGATTTTAATCAAGGATCAAGGGATACATATACAGGGTGTTGCATGACGTACTGTACAAACTTAAAGGGCATTTTTTTGAGACCAAAATAAGTCGATTTAACCAACTTACCCTATATACCAAAATGGTTTCTAAGCCCGTGAGGGTGCTACAAAGTTAAAGAAATTTTTTTCTTTTTCTTTAATAACTCAAAAATGCTTAGTTTGGTTTTGAACAAATTTAGTATGTGGGATCATGTTAAAAGCTAAGTTTACGAAGTACAAATAAGTACTCGAACTCAACTGCAGCAGCGTATTATTAAAGTAGTTATCACTTATCACCCTTAGGGAATTTTAGTTGATGTTTTGTGAGCTTCATAAAGTAACACTTCAATTAAAATGTTCACATACCAAATTTGATCAAAATCAAACTAAGCATTTTTGAGTTATTAAAGAAAAAGTCAAAATTTTCTTCAACTTTGAAGCACCCTCACGGGCTTAGGAACCATTTTGGTATATAGAGTAGGTTGGTTAAATCGACTTATTTTGACCTCAGAAAAATGCCCCTTAAGTTAGTACAGTACGTCATGCAACACCCTGTATATATACAACATATCAAAAAATCAGAACTATATAGTCGGCGCCAGATTAACTTGGGTATGACTCATTTCTATAAAGGGTATGCAACAATCCTAGTGAACGTATTTCTGATATTAGATCAGAACTAATAATTCGAGATTTGACCGTAGAGAGCGCTATAATAGCCGGGAATTTTGAACGACAATTTTTTTTAAATTTATAATTTATAATTTTTTTTAAATTTTTATATTCTTTATAATAAAGAACGTTTTTTTATCATAAAGTTGTTATTTACTTACCTTTTAATAACGTAAAAAAGTCTTGTAGTTTAAAAAAACTGATTTATTATAAAATTTAGAAATATAACCTCAAAAAACACGTGAAACCTGAAACGTCAAATGAACAAAAACACTACGACATACGTTTTAATCTGGTTCCTATATTAACTAGAGCAGACATACTTGTTTTCTTCTATTTCACTTTACAATGTACGTAGACAAAGACAAAATAATTTGAAGTGGTATTTCTTAGAACATACTGCGATGAGTCATTCCCAAGTTAATCTGGCGCCGACTATACCCGACCTTTTGCAGGATGAAATGCTAATTCGACTGGACTATAACCTTTTCAGTAACATTTGACATTACACGCCACCACCGTTTTTGTTACCTAAAGGAAAGGGAGCATGTAAATTGAGGGGAATTAAAATTTTGCATGTGCGACTACTCGCGCCGACTAGCGGAATATTTTTGTATCGTTAGGTATCCAACAGCTCGGATTTTAAATCAAGTAGTTTACTATTGTTTTTTTTACATTTCCGACAATACCTATAATAGGTATACAGTTTTTTCGATGCCAAGCCGGCCTATAACTCATAGAAGGTAAGTTTTACGCACATTAAAATTGCGTTTCGCAGTAATAATGGTGTTAGAAGAGCCCAACGGAGGGCAGCGGCCCGCAAGTGGCGGGCCAATAGACAGAGGCATATTTTGGCAATTGTTGACACCACTCTCGCTAAGTTGGTGCAATTTCAGGTGTGTACACTATTTTCTCATGTTATTTTAGTTAAATATTCAAAAATGGTAATTTTTGCAGGGATATCAAAGTGAATTACTAGAAGTAACAGTTAAGGGTGTGCCCTCGATGCACATCTGCTTGGACTTTCTTCTGGAATTGATGCAACAACCCAACATCAACAAACAAATATTTGCAATTCAGCTGCTATCACATCTATCAACTCAATATTCGTTACCAAAAAGTCTCAACTTATGCATAACAGCATTGAACTTGTTGTATGGCTGTATGCCTTATATATATACAAGTTTTACACACATTAAAATTGTGTTTCTCACTAACAATGGTTTTTAGACGAGAACAATAACGTAGGGCTCAACGTCGGTGGCGCACCAGACAGCGCAGATTAGAAGATGATAATTTTCGTCAAGCTGTCTTAGGGTGCGTCATCGCGTTGACGCTCGTTAACGAACAGCTGCTGAGCCAACTGAGCCACAACAACCGAAGAAGAACTCCTGTATGGCTCAGAGTAATGGACTGGATATTGGCAAGGGCTGGCCATTTAGAAGGTCACAACGGAGAGCAGCGGCCCGCAGGTGGCGGGCCAATAGACACAGGCATATTTTGGCAATGCAAAACTGCATAATGGAATTAACGCTGGCAAATGCAAACCTAATAAGGAGAATAAATTCCTTACAAACCCCTTGGTGGAAGAAATTTAGTCTGCTGCTTCATACATCAAGTGTTTATTCTTGACACCACTCTCGCTAAGTTGGTTCAATTTCAGGTGTGTACACTATTTTCTCATGTTATTTTAGTTAAATATTCAAAAATGGTAATTTTTGCAGGGATATCAAAGTGAATTACTAGAAGTAACAGTTAAGGGTGTGCCCTCGGTACACATCTGCTTGGGCTTTCTTCTTCTGGAATTGATGCAACAACCCAACACCAACAAACAAATATTTGCAATTTAGCTGCTATCACATCTGTCAACTCAATATGCGTTACCAAAAAGTCTTAACTTATGCATAACAGCATTGAACTTGTTGTATGCCTTATTAGGTGAGATGGTAGTTACTAGAGTCCCTAAATATCATTTTTAGATTACGCCACTGCATATTTTAAAAGAAAACTAACTTTAAAATTAAAAGGAGACATTGATAAAGTGAAAACGCAATTTTGGACTTAGTCAGAAAAGGTGACGAGTGTCTCAATTCTTAATAAAAGCAGAATTGCCGGAAAAATACATTTAGGGACTCTGCAAACTTTAAAGTTACTTGTAACAAGTTATTTTGCAGCAATTTCAAGTAAACAACGCATCAAGTTGTACCAGTCCCTCCAGCTTTAATACGAATTAGCGAAGCTTTCCCACCCCTCGTCGACGATATTGTACAACTGCTAATCCTCTTATCGCGAGTTTGTAATTCTCGAACATCCCTACCTTCGTATTTCAATCGCCATCAATCGCCATTCCTCTTTTAGAAACAGCGTGGGTGTCGAAGAAACTAAAGAGTTGAGTCAGCTGGCCGAAGAAACTTTTATGAAGATAATCAACAAGACAGTGTTAAAAACAAACTTTATAATTGAAAAAAAAAGACAGTCATTCTATAGAGCTTAATAAACCATTTTTTAACTGTTTATATTTAAAAACTTGCGCTTTATTTCTTGTTGACCAATTTTTAACGTCTTTTTTATCTAAAATATCTTGGTAATGTACGGCAACCTCGCTACATTTGTCTTCGACATCGCTGTCTAAGCTCGTACGTCTTTGAGGCTTTCAAACTTGTTTGTACTTAACTTCGTTAATTTTCTTTACGTATATTGTTGACGACTTGAAAAGCTTAATTCCTTTTAATTTGCGTTTTTTACATAAATTAGAGTTTTCTACCATCGTTGTTCGTTTTATCAATTCAGTTTCCAGACTTTCTAAAAGTTTGCTTGCCAAAAACTGTATGAAATTCCGTATGTGGTAAATTGTTCCTCCCTGTAACACTTTGGTCGTAGCGATTTTTTGCTTTCGTTTTCTTGTGCTTTGGATTCTTTTTCTATAGTTCAAGAAGTATTATTGAAGAGAATTAGGTGAAAGGATGAAAAAACTTGAAAACTTACTTTTGTGTTTTTTATTAAACATATCATCTGTAATGAGCTGCGAATCTATTGCTTCTCGTAGTAAATCAAAATTTTCGTTATCGGATGAATCTGTTGAAGACATTTTCGTACAAAGTACTAATATTTTAATTTTATGTTTACAATTTCGTTACATTTACTTAGGTTAGGTTGGACCAAAAAATCAAAGGTGACATTGTAGCGCCACCTATATTTTGTTACTAACAACCAACAAGTATCTCTGCAAAAAAGTGAGGTTATGTCAGAGCAAAGCGTTGGACGTTTCGTTGTAAAATGAGTTAATTAAATTTAAATAAGCATAATATTGTCTGATGATGACAAATTAAAGCTTGATTGAAAGCTCTACGATGATTTCGAAACCTTTATTGGTTCTGAAAAACATCAATATCCTGAAAGTTGGCCAGAAGATCGATGGTAAGAGGTAAGTCGAAGAAATACCAGGACATACTAGAGTCCTATAGAGTATATAGAACTCTAGGACAAGATAGTTCCACACGATAATGCTTTAGATGGAAAAATCCGTTTTACATGAAAAAATCCCTGGAACCGGAAGCAACATTTTAACTATGCGACGATTGAAATTGACATTTCAAATTCAACATCAAAACTTGTGTATGCTCTTGCAACAGAATATGCAAAAGAATTTAACTTTACTTTGGCCCAATGCTTATTGATAACTTATGAAACAATAATAGGTTTATTAAAAAAATTATTTACAGTGGTAACTAACTTATTCAGTAAGTTGAAGGAGCCCGTTCTAACTTGGCACGGTTTTCCGGTAACGAGACAACTTGACGGGCTCTTCAGTTGGTCCATTTTACCTACAATTATTCCATATATTAAAGTAAATAGGCAAAGATAAAAATAATTAAAAGACACTTACCAGTTATGATGGCTTCCCTTAAAAATTTTAAAGACGATTCTTTTCACTTTCATAATTTTAAATATAGGAACTTAGTTATGTCTATAAAATTTAGTGACGTAACAGAGTTCCTGTATTCAAAATTATGAAAGTGAACAGAATTATCATTTATTTCCTCAACTTAAATTGGACACAACGCAATGCAGACACAAGTGTATAGAGAAATACTAGACACTTGCGTTGCGCTTCTCATTATAATTCGTGTGGTTAAAAGTAATGACGATAGAGATATTTTAAAAGACGACGACGAGCGGGTAACTGGATGTTTATTAAAAGATGCGTTTTGCAAATGCGGTATTTTTTAGGGAACTTATGTCACTTCAAGGGTCAACTGGCATTGAAAAATTGAATATTATGTGGGAGAATTTACAAAAAAAAGTAAACTTTTTAATAGATAAAGAAAAGAACATGCGATCTACTGGAGGTCAAGGCTTAAAGGTGTGATTTCGTTGTCGCGTCCGGCTGCGACGTCCAGTGTGTTGACTGTGTGTTCGACTGCTGGACGTCCCAGCAGTCGAGGACGTGGCCGCAGACGTCGCAAAGAAATCACACCTTCAAAGCAGGTTGATTTTGATTTATTTCTTTACGATGTAACAAAAAGCAGCGATTGTCATCTTGAAACTTTTATGGAAATGTTATTAAATACTTAATTGTAGGTTTTAGAAAAAAAAGAATGCTTAGTTCGTATGCACATGATGGGTAAAAGGGTTAACTTTTCTGCACGTTCTGTTATTACTCCCGATCCTTACCTTAATATTGAAGAAATTGGAATTCCAGAGGCTTTTGCTATGAAGTTATCGTATCCGACACCAGTTAATCATTTAAATGTTGTGGAAATGCGTCAAATGGTTATTAATGGTCCGAACGTCCATCCTGAGTGAGTTGTAGGCGCTGTTATTAAATAAATTAACTGTTATTCTATTTAGGGCCATTTATGTTGAGTTTGAGAGTGGTTCCATCGCTAAACTTAGTCCGACGGATCTTAGGCGAAGAGAGAGTATTACTAAAATATTCTTGACTCTAGAAGAAAAAGGATATGTGGGCATTAAAAAGGTTTGCTTTGTAAATGCGGAGGAGAATTTACCATCATATATTTGGTTAGGTTCATCGCCACTTATGTAATGGAGATGTCGTATTGCTACACTGTCAACCGACTCCGGCCTAATATTATGGCTCACATCGAGTGCGTTTTAAAAAATGAAAAAACGTTACGTTAACACTATGCGAATTGTAAAGCTTATAACGCCGATTTCAATGGTGACGAAATGAACGTTCATTTTCCACAAAACGACATAAGTCGTAGCGAAGGCTACAGCTTAGGTAAGACCTTTATTCAAATATAATTTTGAGTTGAAAAATAAATGTGTTTTAGCTCAAGTTAGTTATCAGTACTTGAGTCCTAAAGATGGTACACCTTTGAGTGGTTTAATTCAAGATCATGTAATTGCCAGTGTGCATTTATCACTTCGTGGTAAATTCTTTACTAAAGAATCCTACCAACAACTAGTTTTTCAAGGGTTGCTGTATAAAATTGATGAAAAGATATTTAGCAATTTCTGGTCAAAGCCGTAAATCATCGTGGTTTCTTCATTGCTGCGGAGTAATTCGACTGGACTATAAGTATTTACTTGTTTCATGATCTAAGCTTGTTTCCAAGAAAATAATAAATCATTAATTTAACGTTTATCAATTGATACCTATGTTTCAAAATTTGTAGTATAAAATAAAAATAACAATTAGTGAGTTTTCTTAAATAAGTCAATAAGATAAATCAAAGTCATCTATATCTATCTATTAAGTCATTAAAATGTTTTCAATTATAAATTTGTCCGAATTAAAAATATTTTTTTCAGATTCTGATGACAGATGCTCGACCAGTAGCTCGGAACATGTAATATTGTTCTGAAGCCAATTTGATACTTGCTGTATGGTCAAACGAGCTTCTTGGGCTAAGGCGAGTTTTACTGCATCACTCAGATAGGCATTATGGCGATGCTCATAAAACCATTTTTTAAGAATTTTGATTGTACGGTTTGAATCCGTTGATTTATATTAGTTTGACTATACAGCAAGTACCAAATTGGTTTTAGAACGTGCGAAATAGACTTTTACCCGACATTCTACGCCAAGAAGCAAACGATCTTTTGAAGTTTACAATTTCTCAATGTAGAAAAAGATTAAATACTGATGCCGGCTTAATAACCGTAAGCCAAGCTAAAAGAATTCGCTTAGATAACAAAAGTTACGAAAACTGCCTTTGCCGAAAAATTAATCCTTCGGGGTTAAAATTTACTGAAAAAACTGAAAAAAGGTGTAAAATTTAGCGGTTTCTTGGATTTTTAGCTGCGGAGGTCTGGTCTGCAGAGGTGGAAAACTTTTTATTTATCATTAAGCCTCCGTAATAGACAATATACCAAAAATTGGAACTGCTAAGATAAATTGGAAAGTGTTTGGGATCTCGGCCATTTTGTCTCTCACGTGCATCACTCAAACGCATCATTTTCGAGAGTGCCAACATCGAAATTATGTTTCTCCGAGGTCAAACGAAGGATTGAGACACTGCTACTCTTGCTTCATAAAGGAGCCCACAAAGCCTGTTTTTGTACATTTGAAAACGGACTATACTATATTAAATTTATACGAATAAAATATAATAAATTCTTGATTGTGCACCAAAATAAAACAAAACTAAAAAAATTCAATTTAACATTAAAATTACGATAAAAACGACCAAAAATTTTGTAATTTACTGCCAATTTGGTCAACTTTTCACTCACTTTTAGTCGGCGTAAGTCTCATAAAACGAGTCAGCCACTGAACTTATTGACTGATGGATAATCTGGCACTGCATGAGGTAAGATAAAGATGTAATTAAGGATTTATGAAAGTAGCAAGGGTGTTAGCTTTCATCTTCACTTATTATGAAAAAATTTAAAAAAACTTTGTTCGAAATTGTAGGCGCGCTATTGAACTTCAGAAGCTTCTTATTCGTAACTTGGAGGTACCACAAACATTTCCCATATCACATCAGATAGAATAAGAAAACGTAGTTAAAAGTTTTTTATAAACAAAGTGGTGCCAGGTTCTGACTTTGCATTTTATAAAGAATTTAAAAAACAGTTTTGACCGAAATTGTAAGATTTAGAGACACGCTATTCTACTTCAAGAGCTTCTTATTAACGACTTGAAGGTACGATCAAGAATTTGTTTAAAAAAATTTTTAACTACATCCTTATTCTAACTGATGTGTAATTGGAAATCTTGATCGTGCCTCTAAGTCGTGAATAAAGAGCTCTTAAAGTTGAATAGTGCGCCCCTTAATCTTCCAATTTTGAACAAAACTGTTTTTTAAATTCTTCATAAAATGCAAAGGCAGAACCTGGCACCACTTTGTTTATAAAAAAAACCTTTAACTACGTCCTTATTGATGTGGTATGGGAAATCTTTATGGTACCTCCAAGTTGTGAATAAGAAGCTTCTGAAGTTCAATAGCGCGCCTACAATTTCGAACACAATTTTTTTAAATTTCTTCATAATAGGTGACTATGAAACCTAACACCCTTGTTACTTTCATTAATCTTTAATTACATCTTTATCTTACCTCATGCAGTGCCACATTATACATCAGTCGATAAGTTTGGTGGCTGACTCGTTTTATGAGACTTACGCGTCTGACTCCACAGTTTGTAAAGAGTTATCCCATAAACGATTTTATTGTCACTCTTCTCCGCGATATATCTCAAAAACGGTTAAACTTATGAAAAAAATATATATAAACAATCTTGTAGATAATAATGCTTTCTACAACTTTCATAATAACCTTCATTAACATACGATCTATAGAAGACGGATTATTAGCAAAAAACAATTTTTGTGACCTGTGACCTTAAATATCTCAAATTGCTCCACCGATTTTTTTAGGATTTTGTCATATACTCATCTGTAATACCTTAATGTACGTGTATACCAAAATCCAGCTTTGTAGGAATTATTTTGACCAAAAATCCTTATTTGACTGGACTATTTGGAACTTCTGGTATAATGGATATTGGATGTCATTCAATTTATAGGAGGCGTGGCTATAACAATAACATAAGAACATAACCTAAGAAATAGTTACAGTTTTCCAAACGTTTTCCAAATAACGGACCATAATACTTAATAATTGATTTGAAATTAAATAATAATGACTTTGTGATTAATTTAACCTTTTACCCGAGACCGCGGTATGTGCGTGTGACATGTAAAATTTAAAGTTTCATAACATTTTATTTACACACCTAAGATGTTACTGACTTGTCTAGCTTCTAGCTTGAAAATATTGTGTTATCGACGAATTGACCGGATGTCGCCGTCACTAGTCTTTAGTCTTAGTTAGTGTTGGGCATAATCGAATGATTTTCATAATCGATATGTTGGTACTCGAGTGATTAGTATAATCGAATGATCATTCGAATGATCTCTCGTATCTCGTAGTTTAAACGTTCGTCGCTCATTGGTACTCGAATGACGGATTGAGTCGAATGATATATCGTATTTCCGTATTTCGTATTATAAGTCTACACCCACAGTTGTTGTAAACCTTTGTAAATTGTAACTCAAAATTTTTTTATTGGAAAAAAGGAAAAAACTATTATGAATTACATAAAAATTTATATTCATAAAAATTCAAAACATTTTTTGTGAAGTCCGAAATAATCTATCGTCCTCAACGACTGAAACGAGTGAAAAACCGAAATCATTCGAGTGGTTTGAATTTGAATTTGTTGAAGTGAAGTCCGAAATAATCGATTGTCCTCAACGACAGAAACGAGTGAAAACCCGAAATCATTCGAGTGGCGACGACAACCTCTCGAGATATCTCGAGTGGTTTTCATTTTTCATAAGCGAATGAATCGATTATTTTCATTCGAATGATCCCATCCAACGAGTGAAAACCCGAAATCATTCGAGTGGCGACGACAACCTCTCGAGATATCTCGAGTGGTTTTCATAATCGAATGAATCGATTATTTTCATTCGAATGATCCCATCACTAGTCTTAGTATCACGTATCACTAAATTAGAGACCGTTTGCCAAAGTTCACGCGGTTTGTCACGCCGACTGTCGCCTACAACGTTATTAATTTTATTGTGTGTGTATTTTTAAAGTGATAAAATTGAAGTAATTATCTATATTGTGAAATCTCTTTGTTTATTATTGGTAAGCATAATTTAATTGATTTTTTAAAATTCAAGTAGGTACACTGTTAAAATATAATTCTCAAAAAACTTGTTTCTTTTTTAGAAAATGGCATCTAACTCAAAAAGAGTTAAGTACACTGATAAAAATTATGAGGAAACTGTTCTAAAATGGTTTGGTGAATTATCTGATCAAGAGAAACAATTTTCTGAAGGTGAAGACTCGAATGACGAAGAATTACCTAAAGACAAAATTATGGAAGAAGACCATCATAGCTCCACATCGGAGCAAGAAGCAGATATAGAAGATGACCACGATTTCATGGAACCCAAAACAAGTTCTTCAAATTCTCATTCAAACGTAGATACTGCGGTAGTCTATAAAGGTAAAAATGGATATACATGGAATTCTAAAGAAGAAAATAAGAAGGTAAGAACTCCGAAACAGAATATCGTAAAAAAATTGCCCAGCCTCAAAGCACCAGCAAAAAGTTTAGGAAGTAAACCTGAAGTGAATGAAATTTGGAATCTTTTATTTGATGAAATTATGATCGATGAAATCGTATTGCGTACGAATGAGAAGCTGAGAAAAGTAAGGCCCACTCATAAAAAGACTGATGCTCCTGATTATAAAGATACAGATTCTATAGAAATTAGAGCCTTTATTGGATTACTAATGCTGACATCAATTTATCGATCTAACCACGAAAACATGTTGTCATTATTTTCGAGTAATTCTACCGGGCGTCCCATTTTTCGGGCCGTTATGTCTTTAAAAAGATTCGAAAAATTACTTAATTACATTAGATTTGATGATGCAAGCACCAGAGAAAATCGACGTCAACAAGATAAGGCTGCAGCTATATCTTTCATTTTTGATCGTTTTGTTGCAAATTCGCAAAAATGTTTTAATTTGGGGCCAACAATATGCATCGATGAGATGTTAATTAGCTTTCGAGGACAGTGTTCTTTTAAAATGTATATGGCGAATAAACCGGTAAAATATGGGCTGAAACTTTTATGCCTTACAGATGCTAAAAATTCGTACTTTTACAACGGATATATTTATACGGGAAAAAATAGCGATGGAGAAACACTTTCTATCGATGAACAAAGCTTTCAAAAACCTACACAATCAGTTCTGCGTCTTGTCAAACCTATAGAAAAATCTAATAAAAATATTACTGCAGACAACTGGTTTTCGTCGGTTGAATTGCTTTATCAGTTGCAAAAAAAAGGCCTTACTTACACAGGAACTCTAAAGAAAAGTAAACGAGAAATTCCTTTAGAATTTTTACCTTCACCAAGGAAATCAATTGGATCCACTTTATACGGATTCTCAAAAGACAATTTTACAATTCTTTCTTATGTTCCCAAAAAAAACCAGGCTGTTCTACTCGTTTCTTCCCAACACCATACAAAAGCAACAGACCCAGAAAACTCGCTTCCCGAAATCATTTCATTTTACAATGCAACAAAAGGCGCAGTAGATACTCTAGATATGAAATGTGCCAATTTCTCTTCAGGTCGCCGTACTCGTCGTTGGCCTTTAGCGATATTTTATAGAATCGTCGACATATCAACAAATAATGCATATATTTTGTTTTTACATTACAAGGATATTGTACCTAAAAGTAGACGCTTATTTATTGAAGAACTTGCTATGAATCTTGTTACACCTCATATGCGAAGAAGAATTCAAAGTAATAAATTGAACAGAGAGCTTCAAAATTTAATTAGTGGCGTTCTTGGAGAGAATTATGAGACACAGCCATCAACCTCATCGGACGATCGTTTAGATGTGAAAAAGACGTGTTCCGTATGTCATTATAAAAAACAAAGAAAAACTTCTTACAAGTGTTTTACTTGTCAAAAACCAATTTGTCTAGAACATGCTACCAAAGTGTGTCAAAATTGTATTCGTGACCAAGAAGAACGATAATAAAATAAATATTACCTCATAAACATTAAATTTTTTTGTCTTATATTATACTTTAGGCTTTGCATTGAATAACTTGTAGAATAACTTGAAGAACTTGAATAACGGTAGAAGTCTCAGTGATGGTCGCAAGTTACGATATGATGTCAAAAGCGCTTACGATTACAAATATATACCTATGTTGTAGACATCTTACAAATTCTGAGAAAATTATTGCGACTTGAAGCAAAAAGTAAATGCCCACAACATATTTATGTATATTTGAACGATTCCCTTATTTATAGAGGTAACTTAGATGGAAGTGCAATTTCATCAAAATTGCTTTAGTTTTAAGGCGTTTACACATATAAACATACAACCTTCTCAAGCTGTTTTTACATTTTTAATTTCAGGAAGACTAAAAAAGGCGAGAAATTTGATATAAGGAATTAAAACAACTAAGTATACAGGGAGTCAACTGTAACTTGGCCAAGAATGCCAACGTAGGTAGAGGCCCGATAGGCAAGTATTTTAAGGATAGGAATCCATGTCCGAAAATCCACCCGTACGGAGCTACGGCCGTTTTTAACTTTTGGTTTTTGCACCTGATGTACACGCTACATGTCGTGTTTTAAAATAATTGTCTGCCTGGCAACCTATCGTTGCCTAGGAAATACATTGTGCAAATACGCTGTGCTCCAAGTGCGTTGCAGCTCATAGCCCCATACGCCAGATGCACGTTGGCGAGCTCCTGAAATGTTAACCTGTTCATTGTTCAGCACACGTTCTATTGACACAATGTTTCTGAGCTGACTTTCAAGGTATTTCCTAGACAACGATGAGTTGCCAGGCAAACAATTGTTAAGCACACGACATGCTGCCTGCATATCGGACGATAAAACGTAAAGTTAATAACGACCGTAGCTCCGTACATGTGCATTTCCGGACATGGGTTCCTATCCTTAAAATACTTGCCTATCGGTTCTCTACCTACCCAGGCATTCTTGGCCAAGTTACAGTTGACACCCTGTAGAATAAAACAAACATCAATACCAAACTTAATTTTGATTTAATCCAATTACATCTCGACAATTAATAAAATTACAATTTGTAAACTTTTTATAAAATAATCGAGAAAATTTACACCAAAACACAGTTTACTGCTTGTCGACGTTTCGGTTTTAATAATTTAAACCATCTTCAGGACTAAAAAAGAAAAGGGAAGATATGGTTACATTCGTCAAAAAGGCCACATGGTCTCGACACTCACCTCACAGTAAGATGACAATGTCTTGGCGTATTTATATTTATTAATACACGTATTTCGGAGCTTATTGGCTCACTAGTCGAAGCTTGGCGTCCATTATTGTGTTTGGGTCGTGGCGTGGAGTGTGTTCGACGTTTGTTATTCTTTTTCAGATTCCAGTTGAGATATTTGTGCTTTCTTTCGATTGGTGGTTTGTTTCGAGAGTTTTATTATCAGTTTGTTTAGCTCCCAGTGAAATTGTAACCATCTGGCGCTTAAGGCTCTACTGCACCACTTGTCCGGTATAGGGAAAAATAACGTAAACGCGGCCTAGCTTTATAGTCTCAAATTTTGGATTTGAAGTATCGCTCGAATTTTTTATCTATAGAATTTGATTTGCTCTTTTCTTGTGTCAAACTTTCGTTTCAAAAAAATGCGTAGATTTTTTGTTATTAATAAAAAACTGTTTTTACTAGACCTCATTTTTAAGCTCGACAAATTCAAATTTCATCTTAATTTTTATATCAAAGTGTACAAAAATTAAGTCTCCATTCTTGTGACAATTCCGCTTTTATTAGAAATAATTCGTTTTCGATCAATTTTGATATAAACAAAATGATTTCTGGTAATTTTAGTCGAACCAATGCAAATTTCTATCTCATTTTTTAGCCACATATTTTAGTTTGAAGCGTTTCCCGCAATTTTAATGGATTTATACTACATTTATCTATTGAGATCCGATGTTAAATTCCTTTAAAACTCATTTATTATTTAATTATTAATTAAAAACCCTAAAACATAATTTTCAGATTTTGTCCCTCGGTCTGCTTCTTTTCTCCTGAAATTTGGCAGACATGGAGAACAGGGCCATCTGCATCGATACCTATTCTTACTTTTTTTTCAACTTGCAGGGTTTTAATTAAAATCAATAAAAACAAAATTAAAAACAGAGAAATTTTTAACTTTTGAGCGTAAACCAAGGACGATACTATAAGACCGTCGGAGTAAATAGGACGGTCTGAGCCGAAATTTAGTTTCAATATCCCTCATTTTAGGGGATTTAAAGTGAATAAGATGTTGCAATAGACATTCCATAGTAAGTCGAAGCTTTAACGGGCCTTTCGCAGTTGTGACGTAGTCCACTTTATAAGGGGTACGGCTTGTCCCCTCTTAGGTGTTCATATGGAACACAAGTGGAAAAAAGATACAAATAGTTTTTTATTTTCTTTCAATGAAAAATCAGGTTGTGATTGGCTATCTGTTATTATTTATGAAGCGTGATATTTGTGACAGTTGTCAATTAACTAAACGTGGACTCGCTCAACAGACCACGCTTTGTTTTAAATAACTACTGCTAATCTTCTCTTGTAAAATGATACGTAGATACGATTTTTATTTTAAACGGCTTGCAGTCGTATATTTCTGTAGAGTTATAAAGAATTCTAAATATTGCAATCAATGCTTCCCCAACCACCGTGATATTTTAATATACAGGGTGATTTATTAGCTCCCCGACAAACTTTGCCACATGAAAGCTCATGTAATTTTAAGAGAAAAATATATTTTGGGCATTTATCCCACTTCACTTATTTAAAGACATCGAGGACTTCAAAGTTTACTGCAGCGAATTTAATAATAGTAATAAAAAAAGTGGACTTAAAACAACCAAAAATACGCTTTCAGCACTCTAAAGTATGCCGATTAGTCTGGTCAATCTAGACCAAAAAATGAGAGTGAAGGTGCATAAAGTCCCAACAAGCTGAAAGTTATCGTTATCGTCATAATATGCACACGTTTCCACTCCACCATGAAACTTTTACAACTTTTTGAATCGTTATATCTCAGAAACGGTGGCTCGTAAGAAAAAAAGTATTGATACATTTTTTATAGATAATTTTATGATCTACAATTTTTGTCTGGGGTACTTTTATGATAAAATTTGCCGTTTTGCTGAAAATCGCGAACAACTCATTTTTTTGACTTTGACCTCGAATAAAATTTTTTCCATGGGGAACTTTTAAATTTTATTTATAATTATGTTTTTAACAATTTTACCGATTTTCAGCTTGTTGGGACTTTATGCACCTTCGAATGTCTAAATTGACCGGACTAGATGTAATTTTTGTGTATTGTTGTTGCATTGGAAGTGCACCTATTTAATCAACAGGGTTTATTGCCGCAAATAACAAATTTTGGTCAAGAAATGTGCCAAAATTAAATGAATTTTATCTTAATCACATGCTACCTTTTAATAAAAAAAAAGTTTTAACTAAACCACACGTCTGTGGCAACGAGTTATTCTGATACTGTAATAAAATTAGTAATTATTAGCTAGTACATATTATAAAAAAAAGTTTAATCATTTTAATCAATGTTAATTACTTATAGTCCAGTCAATATGGAGAAAAACAGGCCTTTGCTCTACAAAAGGTGGTGTAGTTCTGATTTTTTTAATATGTTATTAGGTTAGGGGCCCTGATAAAACATCCAAGTTTTCGACCTTGAGGGGGGTCCGCGCGATCCGCCATCTTGGATTAAAGGTACGAAAAATTGGTTTTTCCGATTTAACTTCTTAACGGTTGATCCTACGACAAAACTGTCAAATTCAACTTTGAAGAGAACAAAATTCCCTACAATATTTATTCTATTTATTTTGTCCCTATCTGTTACGGTTTCTGAGATATAAGCTGGAGAAAATCGCTATTTTTAGAAAAAATGAATTTTTTTTGTAAACTTCACATGGAGACTTTTTTACCGTTTATTTAAGAAAAAACTCTTTGGAACAAAAGTTGTAGGATTTTAATTGTCTTCAAACCGAGTCTATCGCTGATATTTTAGCTCAACTATCAGATCCAAGGTTAGAGCAGTTTTAGGACAACCTATAAATGTCGAAAAATGAATAATGAGTGTTCGCAGCTCCAAGTTTTTGGTACCCCCCCCCCATATCAACCCATAACAATTTCTCTCACATTTCAACATTTATGCTTGACCTCATATAACATTAAAATCGGTTCTGGGGTTTGGCAACCACACGCGTTCAAGTTTGCGGTAAGTCGCACTTCTCCATGAAACCAGGTTTGTCGGTACTCTTTTGGCCATAACTCCAAAACTTTTTGTCCGATCCGCAATTTCTTTTTTCATCTCAAAGCTGGTTAAATTTACTATCAGATCCTTTATATGAAATTTTGATTAAATCTCCTAAAATACCCACACTAGCCCACTGAACGTGGAAATCGCGTCATATTTCGCAAAAACGTCCACATTTAGCGTGCTGGTGTGAGTATTTCACGGTATTTAATCAAAATTGCTTATACAGGGCTGATAGTAAGATTAACCAGCTTTTAGATGAAGAAAATAAATTTTAGATCGGATAAATAGTTTCGGAGTTATTTGGAAAAATGTGCCAAGAAAACTTGGATCCCACAGCAGTACGCGGTGTTTAAAGTGCTAGGATTTTTATTTCATGGGGCTTGATTAAAATCTCATATATGAGGTCTGATGGGAAATTTAACCAGCTTTCAGATAAAAAAAGAAACTACGGATCGAACAAATGTTTTTGGAGTTATAGCCAAAAGAGTACCGACAAACCAGGTTTCATGAATAAGTGCGACTTACCGCAATCTTTGAACGCGTGTGGTTGCCAAAAGACTACCCTCCCATAATAATTGTCGACATATGAGACAGGTTGTTGGAAATATAAACGGGAAAATTCGCTCAACATCTCTACCCCCCCCTAATAACTATTTTAAATTGAATAAATGTTGAAATGTGAGAGAAATTGTTATGGGTTGATATGGGGGGGGGGGGGGGGGCTGTAACAAAAACTTCGAGCTGCGAACACTCATTATTCATTTTTCGACATTTACAGGTTATCATAAAACTGCTCTAACTTTGGATCTGGTTGAGCTAAAATATCAGTGATACACTCAGTTTGAAGGTAATTTAAAATCCTACAACTTTTGTTCTAAAGAATTTGCTCTCAAATAAACGGTAAAAAAGTCTCCATGCCAAGTTTACTCAAAAAATTAGTTTTTTCTAAAAAAAGCGATTTTCTCCAGCTTATATCTCAGAAACCGTAACAGATAAGGACAAAATAAATAGAATAAATATTGTAGGAAATTTTGTCCTCTTCAAAGTTTAATTGGACAGTTTTGTCGTAGGCTCAACCGTTAAGAAGTTAAATCGGGAAAAACAATTTTTCGTATCTTTAATCCAAGATGGCGAATCGCGCGGACCCCCTCAAGGTCGAAAACTTGGATTTTTTATCAGGGCCCCTGACCCAATAACATATTCAAAAGTCAGATTTACACCACCTTTTGTAGGGCAAAACCCCCCATTGACTGGACTATTACCTAAATGTATGTTTATTTTTGTAGTAAAGCAAATTATACATTTTTTGGAAGATAACTTTCTTATTAATCTCACATAAAACGAAAAATAGCTACTAATTTATTATTTCTAAAGGTTTTTTAAAAGTTTAAAATAAATCGTAACATTAGTAGTTTGTATAAGATCAAATTTTTATGTTGTCTTATCAGCTCAGACAACCGTAGTACAATTTCTAAGAAATCTACAGTTTATAAGCTCCGCCTCCTAAAAAACGTTCAGACGCGCCTCCGAGCTCAGAAATTTAACATTTAATTCAATTTTTTCTCCCTTATTAAGACGAATTTTGATTTGGGACTTTTTGCAAACTTTTCAGAAAGTACATTAAATTTGGTTCATGTCAGTGTTTTAAAAAAAAAAGTTCCAAAAACGGCCTTTCCGACCTTTTTTCGAAAAAGTACTGACATGGATCAATGCAGAATATGGTCTAAAATGTGCTGCAAAAATTTGAAACAAATCGATCAATAAATAAGGGAGAAACGCCTGAATAACGTTTTCAGGCCTGCGAAAGGAGCCTTAATACAAAATGATGTTCTTTTGAAGGGTATCCTATTATAAAGGAGTAGTACACCAAAGAACATAGAATTATCAGAAATTTTAAGCTTATGGGATCTCTGCGCCTTCTTTTAAACGTAGTACACCGGTGAGATTCAGATGTCGCTTCTCATTTTAGTGCAATTTTTCGTATACCTACGTAAGAGTAACAAAGAGAGGTACAAAAATACATAAAATGTTTGTCTATTCTCAATTCTAAGCAATCTTAGGTAGGTACGTAGCAAGAGGATTTTTACAATACTATTTACGACTAAGGGGCAAAGTTGCTTTTCTATTGTTATTTTATGATGGTTATATTATTGTCACGAAAGTTTTTGTTGATAGGAAGTTCAAAATCTTTGGTCTTTGGTATTATTAGAAAAAAAATATAACAATATTAATTTAATCATAATTTAATATAGATAAAAACAAAAAAATATTTTAATTATACAAAAATCTTACAAATTAATGTAGTATAATATGTACAGGTACAGAACACAAAAATAAATAAGTAGTTAATAAGTAGTTACAATAATAATGAATTGGTAATAATTAATAATTAATTACAAGCACATGAGAAATAATTTAAAAATAAAATTGCCGTGCCCCACAATAAGATCATCGCAGACTTTCACTACTGGAATCGACCATAGATTTTCTTCAAATTTTTAAATCAAAGTTAACGGTATGGACATATCAGAAAAAGAATGTATTTTATTATTTGACGAAATTAGTTCAAAAAGAGGATTTTATTGAGGGTTACGAAGATATAGGAAACATCCGAAACTTGCATTTACAGTAAAACTACCTGTCTAAATTTACTGGGTCGTAAAAATATTATTATCTTCAACTGTAACAACAAAGGATTAAAATACCATTCGAATACACCTTTTTTAAACCATTTAAACTCAAGTTTGGACATACTAAAATTAAATGTTTCATCTTCTCACACTCTCGAAAGTGTCGTATACTAAGCAGCGACATTTGGAGCTCAATTGTGTTACTACACTTTAAAAGGTTTTAAAATTTTACATTGGTTACTCTTTCTGATAATTCTATGTTCTTTGAGTACACGAAGCATTATTATGCAGGTACACGTTTGAGTCTTCATAATTTGGTTTTGTAAAACCAAATCTTTAAAATGCCTACATTTTTTTTAGAATTACTCTTGTCTCCACACTTCTCACTTTAATTTTTGTATAAAGACTGGTTGGTTTACACCTAATTATTTTGCCTTGAGCAATAAATAATTGAAATATGAAAAAATTATTTGCGCCACCTAGCATCTATAATACGTATAATAATGTGTATTATAGATAATAATAGTATATTAAAGAACGAATTTCATAAGTCACGTATAATAGCACGACTCCAAGTTTAAAATGCGACTGGCGTAGCCAGGAGCGTTTTAATGGAGGAGTGCTATAATCGCTATAATGACTTATGAAATGAGTTCTTTATACAATTTTTTCTATTTTGCGCCTTTTAAAGTTCATTTTCAAAGAAAAAAATTAAAATATAAAAATTTAGGGATTTTTGTGATGGTTGGCTGGTTGGCAGTACTAATTGTAAAGTGACATTTCGAAATTTAAAATTCAAATAAATTGTTTTGTAGTTTGAATTGGTCGTTAATTAATTAATTTTAATTATTATGTTAAAAAATAGAACATGTTAATTACCAAAATTGTCGTTTTCTCTTTCCTCGATTTGACAAGATATGTCAAATTAAATATTACTACCAACTTCGAACATCAAATTTTACCAAAATTATTACAGCACGCTAAATCTCATTACGACACGCAAAGGGATGCTATAATAGCGATCTTACAGACGCAAAATATAAAAAAACTTTTTTTAAATTCTTCATAAAATGAAAAGGGGGGACCTGGCACCTCTTTGATTCTCAAAAACCTTAAGCTACATCCTTGTTCCATCTGATGTGATATAAGAAATCTTTATCGTGCCTCTAAGTCGGGAATAAGGAGCTCTTGAAGTTGAACAGCGCGCCTCTTGGGTTTTAAATTTCGAAAACAACTTTTTTTTAAATTCTTCATAAAATGCAAAGGGGGGACCTGGCAACAATTTGTTTCTAAAAAACCTTTAACTACGTCCTTATTCTATCTGATGTGGTATAAGAAATCTTTATAGTGCCTCTAAGTCGTGAATAAGGAGCTCTTAAAGTTGAATAGCGCGCCTCTTGATTTTTCAATTTTGGAAAAAACTTTTTTTTAAATTCTTCATCAAATGCAAAGGAGGGACCTGGTACCACTTTGTTTATAAAAAACCTTTAACTACGTCCTTATTCTATCAGATGTGATATGGGAAATCTTTATCGTGGCTCTAAGTTGTGAATAAGAAGCTCTTGAAGTTGAATAGCGCGCTTACTAAGTTTCACAATTTCGAACTATCTGTTTTTTAAATTTCTTTGCAGTATGTCAAGACGAGACCTAACACCATTTTTACTTTTATAAATCTTTAATTACATCCTTTATTCAACTTCATACAGTGTCACATTATTCATCAGTCGGTAAGTTTAGTGGCCGACTCCTTTATAAGACTTACGCGTCTTACTCCGGAGTTTATCCATAACCAGAATTCGACCCTTCTCCGCGCTATATCTCGAAAAGGGTTAAACTTATAAAAAAAATGTGTATAACCAATCTTGTAGCTAATAATGTTTTCTATAATTTTTATAATAACCTTCATCAACGTACGATCTATAGAAGGCGAGTCATTTGCCAAAAACAATTTTTGTAGCCTTTGACCTTGAATATCTCAAATTGCTCCGCCAAAATTTTTCTGATTTTGTGATATACTTATTTGGAACATCTTAATGTACGTGTAGACCAATATCCAGCTTCGTAGGAATTATTCTGACCAAAAATCCTTATTCGACTGGACTATTTTCTTACTATACCAACTGCCGGACATCAGAATATTGCCAATTTGGGAGAGTTTTGCTTGACCGAATTTAAAAATTTTAATATACATGAACGCAGCATTAGATGCTTTACAATTTTATTTAATGAGTTTTTCTCTTAAAGTACTAATTTCTAAACAGCAGACTCATATATAATGAAATATGACAGTTTTTGAAAAAGTTGGGAAAAATCGTCGTTTTTTGCCCGCGGTTGGCGACCATACCGCTTGACCAAATTATTAAGTGTTGGTACTCATTCGACGCAGAGTTTAATGCTCTTTAATTTGTTATAGAAATACTTTTTCGTGAAGATGCTCCATTTAGGAGTTATAGGCGAAAAAACAAAGCAAGTCCTAAAATTTTGGGGTTTTTTGGCTGCCAAAAAGTCTCCCGAGGTCGCCGGTGTTAGCATTTTTGTTTTTTACATGTTTACACCCATATAAACAATTTAAAAAAATAAAAGCTTTTACCCCACTTATTGCATCATAGAAGAGTGTTCTGGAGCTCTACTGACTGGCCTATTTATCAAAATTTATTAAATATGTCCATTGAATGCTAAAACGGCATTTCATACATTTTGCTTGTAAAAATTTTTAAAAGTGTCATTTTTATTGACTACAGTAGAACCTCGATTATCCGTGCGCGGATTATCCGTTCGGCGGATTATCCGTGCACTTGTTATTGCTATTGTAACAAATATATATTTGTATAATTGTTTATAATTATTTTATTTAGACTTAAAAAATTACACTTAACTTATCTAATTTATTTATAACTACTGCCTAATTTATTTAAAAATGTTTATGCACTATAATAAGTAAAAATCCGTTAAATAGGTACGAACGCGAATTCTTTTAAACACTTTTAACACGTTTACGATACGAATTAATGACGAACTCGAACTCTTAATTGAAACTAAACTCCCAGCTGGCCGTAGCGTATTTATTTCTCTTGATCGGCACATTCTCGAGGCGTCTAGAGCTGAGTAGAATATTCTCGCGTATTCCGGAAGGTCGGCCGATAAGATGATTCACCATTCTTGTTACACTGCCCCCTCCTTAAAACTGTTTCGTCCCGAAACAAGAACTTCCGTTCTGGAACATGAAGGTATCTGCACGCCGAGCCTTTGTTGCAGCGTCCCTGGCTGTAGAAGTAACATTCGACAGTTTTGTTCATTGCAGTTCCTTTTGGATTGTAGCACCTCACTAGAATGTTGACACCGGTGCCTCGGAATATCACTTCCAACATATTCCGCACTATTCTCCAATCAGAGCGGTCCAGTCCACATCCTAGCTTAGGTACTGCCAACTTGGTCACCTTGTTGGACAGAACCTGCTTCTTTAGATCGTTGAGGGCATTCCAAATGTCCCGGTAACTCGGCTTATGATCCGACCTCTCTTTTGTCACCAGATAGTACAGGAACCTCTGTTGCTCCGCTAAGGCTAACGTTTTACCCGCTCTTGGGCCCTGTTTTCTCAACTCCTCTAATCGGCCAAACTTTTCGTTAAAGACGACAGCGATACCTCTGGCCATTCGCAGATCTTCGGCGACGCAGTGGGCTAACGAATATTCTTGAGGCACATTAAACAAGTCGCCTTCTTCTTCCACAGTGACCCCGAATGTTGCCTTATGCTCCTTCGCGTAGAAGAGCATAAATTTATCAAACTCGTCATCTGCTTCACTATTTATTTTTCGAAGTTGAACGGTACTCGAGCTCTCGGTTTCTTTGGCGTTTGGCGAAGCATACGGAGCTAATCGATTAAAATGTACTACTTTTACTTTTCCATTAGGCGGCTTTCGTATCCAATAAATGACGTCGTTTACCCTCTTAACTACATCGTATGGGCCTTCCCACGCTCTTTGTAACTTAGGCGACAAGCCTCGACGTCTTTGTGGATTAAATAGCCATACTTTGTCATTTTCTTGGAATCCGCCTTTTTCCGCCTTCACGTCGTAATGCTCCTTCATTCTGTCACTGGCAATCTGTATGCTTCCGCGAACGCCATCGTGGATGTTGTCTAGCCTTTTCCGTAACTTCTCGACATATTCTCCACCAGCAACGTTTTCTTCTCCAGGCTTGCTCCCAAACTTCAAATCGCACGGCAATCTCATTTCGTGCCCAAACACTACGCTTGCTGGAGTTTGACCGATGGTCTCATGTACTGCTGATCTGTATGCCATGAGAAATAAGGGTAGATGTTCGTCCCAATCTCTTTGTTGTTGTGAAACCACTCTGGAGAGATATTTTCCCACCGTTCTATTCATTCGCTCGACCATACCGTCGGACTGAGGGTGTAAGGCAGTCGTCCTGGTCTTATGGATTCCCAATATTTTACAAACGTTTTGAAATAGAGCCGACTCAAAGTTTCGGCCCTGATGTGAATGCAGCTCTAACGGCACGCCAAAACGACTGAAGAATTCTTTCACCAAGACTTCGGCAACAGTGGCAGCTTCTTGATTCTTCAAAGCATAGGCTTCAACCCATTTGCTAAAATAATCCATAGCCACCAAGATGTATTTATTACCGGCGTCTGACTCTGGAAAAGGACCAGCCACGTCGATCGCTATTCGTTCGAATGGACTTTCAACGTTATATTGCCTCATAGGAGCTTTTCTTTTTCCTCGGGGACCATTACCAGACGCACAAACGTCACACTTTCTGCACCATTCGTTAACATCTTCTCTGCAGTTGACCCAATAAAATCTCTCTCGAACCTTCTCCAGGGTTTTCTTTACACCCAAATGCCCCCCGGACGATCCATCGTGGAGATATCGAAGTACTTCATCAACTCGATTCTTTGGTACAACTATTTGAGTTCTTCCACTGGATTCTCCTGGGTTTTCCAAGGTTCGTTTCAATACACCGTTTTCCACATGCAGAGAATCCCATTGCGCCCAGTACGCTTTCACAATCTGATTGGTAGCAGAAACTTCGCCCCAGGTTGGGCGTTGGTCTCCATCCTTCCATTCTATAACCTTACTTAGATCTGTGTCGCCTCGTTGTTCTCTAGCAATCTCGTCGTCGCTCCAGAGAGAATCGACCACGCCTGTACGCAGAACCGGACATATACGGCTTTCTAATCGTGAGCAATGCTTGCACTCTACCGCACAAGGTCTTCTAGATAAAGCATCGGCATTTCCGTGGCTTTTTCCAGGTCGGTGCTCTATTTCGAAGTCGTACTCTTGCAACCGCTCGATCCATCTGGCCACTTGCCCTTCGGGATTCTTGAACTGTAGTAGCCACTTTAAAGCTGCATGATCCGTCCTTATCAAAAACCTTCTTCCATACAGGTATTAATAAAAATGTTCGACCGATTTCACTGCAGCCAGTAGTTCTATCCTTGTTACACAGTAGTTGCGTTCCGGCTTGGACAATGCCTTGCTAAAGTAACCGATGACTTTTTCTTTTCCGTCTTGAATCTGGGACAAGACACCGCCGATTCCCACATTGCTTGCGTCCGTGTCTAATATAAATTTGCCGTTCTTATTGGGATAGCCTAGGATTGGTGCTTTAACCAAAATTCGCTTAAGTTGTTCAAACGCCAATTGACACTCATTATCCCATTTAAAGGCTCTAGCTTCTTCGGTCAATCTGGTCATAGGCTTTGCGACGTCCGCAAATCGAGGCACAAAACGACGGTAGTAGGTACAGAGTCCTAGAAAACTACGGAGTTCGTGTTTGTCCTTAGGTACCGGCCATTCCAAAACTGCGCTGACCTTCTCAGGGTCTACCGCTACTCCCTTAGCGGAGACAACATGTCCCAGGTAATTGACCTCCTTCTGGAACAAATAGCACTTCTTTGGACTGAGCTTCAAGTTCGCCTCTCTTAATCTCTGGAATACATCTTCTAAGTTTTTCAGGTGGCTCTCGAAGGTCTGGCCAACCACTATCACGTCGTCGAGATAAACCAAGCACGTATTCCATGACAATCCTTTAAGAGCCATTTCCATGAGACGTTCGAAGGTTGCAGGCGCATTACATAATCCGAATGGCATCACTGTAAACTGCCACAGTCCCGAACCGATGGTAAATGCAGTCTTCTCGCGATCCTTGGGGTTCATGCCTACTTGCCAGTATCCACTCTTCAAGTCCAATGTCGAAAACCATTTCGAGCCCGACAGCGTGTCCAGCGTGTCATCAATCCTTGGCAGCGGGTAACTGTCCTTTTTAGTGACGTTGTTTAACTGGCGATAGTCGACACAAAACCTGGTTGATCCATCCTTCTTTTTGACTAACACTACCGGAGAAGCCCACGGGCTATACGATGGCTCAATAACTCCTTGTTTTGCCATATCCCCAATGATCTTTTCGGCTTCTTCGCGTTTGGCCAATGGAAGTCGTCTGGCACGTTGACGTATGGGTTGGCTGTCTCCAGTATTTATTTCGTGCTTTACTTTATCGGTACCACCTCCGAAGTTATCATTCAAAGCGAAAATATCCTGGTATCGGTTGACTAACGTTTTTACGGCGTTTCGTTGATTATCTGGTAGGCTTTTGCATGACGGAACAACCATATCCATTAGCTTGGATGACACTTTTTCTCCCGTACCGTGGTAACCAGTCCCCATTCTGCGAATAATGCTTGATACCGGAGAGCATATTCCAATTTCCGTCTCCTTCTTCAAATGGCTCGGAAAATCGTTAAGATTTATCATCCGTACTGGAATCGAATCGCTGGCTTTGACCAATACTTTTCCCATCCAGATTCCCCGACCAATCTTGAGATCATAGCTGGGCTCCAATAGCCGTACAAAGCCTTCTCTAATATTTCCATCTGTACGAGCCATTACTACAACTTCACTTCTCCTGGGCAAAGTTACATCTTCGGCAAGAATCACTCGCAACGCAGCATCATTCCATGGATGTAAAGTAAGCTCTTCGTTTTCAACCCTGTAACGACCAAAATGTCGTTAGTAATTTTGTTGCGCTCTGTATATTCATTTAAATTTTATTAATCCACATAAATGTATGCATGTTATGATAGGAGATTATGTTTCCTTGAGAACGATAATTGAACGAGTCGTCGTGGAATTGATTGTTATTTATTTTCACAAGACTGAATTATAATTGTTAAAAATTTATAAGCACATAGAAAAAGATTAATAATTTTGGGAAAAGCTGTTGTGGTTTTTTTGGCTCTTTTTGTCAAAGTTTTAACAGGTAAAATTGAGAAAATTTGATTCGAAATAAGTAATTATTTCTTATATTTTTTTAGCTTTTTTCCTTGTATTTTTTTTGCTTATTTGATTATTTTGGAAGTCAATAACAATAAATTAATTATTCGATCGTATACATGTATATCTAAACTATATTTTGGAATGAAGTAGAAAAGGTCCATAATCGTTATAAATATTATAGTTGTCCTTTATCTTTCAATTTTGAAAAAAAGAAGTCGTCGTCACATCGAGTGAAGGAGTATATTTAGTATCATTATTAAAATTATATATATTTTTTTATTTATTCAAATTTTTATATTTTTTTATTCATCTCATCAAGTAATTCAATTTAACAATTTGGCAATAAGTTTCAGTTTTTTTTTTATTTGTTGTAGCTCAAAGTAAGTGTTATTCATCGGTGGCTAGATGTGTTTTGTTTTTTAGCTCATCAAAGTATTTTTTTTGGACCTTCCTCTAAGAATCTGTCGAAGCTTGTTGATATCCGGAGTGACGTTGCATAAGGACTAAAACTAGATTGAGATATTTTCTGGTGGAAAGGATTAAGTTCGTTTGTGAGTATTTTGGTGAGTTATTGAGCGGGATACGTTTGGTTTGCGGGTGTTTAGTACTCTTTGAGGCTTGGTTTTAAAAAAAAACCATTTTCGTACATACTGATGTATTGTTTTAATTGGTTGAATTGAATTTAAACTTGATAATCCTTTCAGTAGGTTATTGTGTTAATTTATTTGTGACAATTCTTAAGCCTTCAGCTAGATTTCATTTTTTTATATTAATTAAATTTTTTCCTCGAAGTATTTAACAGAGTTTCAATTTATTTATTTATTCCTTCTTCTGTATTTTTCTGTAAATACTTCTGGCGCCCTGTAGCAGCAATTTTGAAAGGAAGAACTCATAGACTTTCGCAACGAACTGATTAAAGCTAGCCGTTCTTTTATAAAAGAAAGGACTTTTAGGGTAACCTTTGTGGGGTTTACATTAAACCGTGGCAAAGAGTTTGGCGCCTCAACGTTTAGGCTGAAATTTAGGTTCTTTCAAAATTGCTTGCTAACTTACTTTCATTTTGTTATATAATTTTAAGGTGATACTCACTTATTCGTTTATTCTTTCCAATTTTTATTTCGATATGTATACGATAAATTATTTAAGTTCAGAGGAGTTGTCGTGGGAGTTAGCTATTAGAGATATAGATTCGCGGGATAAAAATGTTTTAGTTAAAAGAAAACTCTTAAGAGCTGTTCTTAATGAGGAGAAGGCAGACGCGAGCAAAATTAGGAATTATCCTTTAGTTAGATTCGGGATAGGAGAACAAATTCAGTATGTGTTAATGAGAACTGATTCTCTTCGTCAAGAGCTGGCGAATTTTTTAGAGAAACCGGATACTAACACCGCGAAAAGTTTATTTACCAAGTACACCCATTTGTTACATAGGTTAGTTTATGTGAAGAAATTAGAGTTGGATGATAAGGGCAAAGCAGACGTTGAACGATTATTAGATATGTTGTTGGAGCAGATTGACATCATTGAAGAGAAGGCTGCAAGTCCTGATGTTTTGGCAAATGATGTAGCTAATGTTATTGACAGTATGCGTCATGATGACTCGGAGAATGAACCCGGTCCGTCGAAGGTAGAGGAGGTAGTTCTTTCAAACCCCCCTATCTCAAATTTGCCAGTTTTGAGTTCTAGTACTACCCATAACCCTGCTACAGGTTTACCTCCTGGGAATACCCAATGGCAGTCAAGTCCGGTGGGTCAGTCTCACTTGCCATTTTCAAACCCTAACTACTCTCAATTTCAAATGTATCATCGTCAATCAGGCTCAATTCATAAATGGAATTTAACATTTAATGGGGATAGGTCGAAAATGGGAGTCGGTGTTTTTTTAGAGAGGGTTAAAGAATTGAAAGTATCTAGAGGGGTTACCGAGGAACAGTTGTTCTACGGAGCCGGAGAGTTATTCGAGGGCGAAGCTAAAATCTGGTACAAATCTATCTGTGACAAAGTTTCGTCATGGTCCGAAATTGAACATCGTCTTAAATCTGTATATTTACCGTTTAATTATGCGCAAGAGCTTATACAGGAAATTATAGCGCGGAAGCAAGGTTTAGATGAACCGTGTTTTATTTTTATAGCGTCTATGCAAAATTTGATGCGACGTTTGCCTATATTTCCGGGTGAACGCGAGCAATTACAATATATTCTACCAAATCTCCAGCCCCATTTCGCTGCTTCGCTGGCATTGATAGATGTTGTTTCGGTAGATCATTTGCAAGCACTATGTCAACGACTGGAGCAAGCAAAATTTTATTCGGATAGGGTTAAGAAATCTAAACCTACTTCTAGTCCGCTTGAACCGGATCTAGCGTATCACAGTTATTCGGATCAGAGTGTGCAATCTAATTTATCAGTTCTGGAAACGAAACCGAAACCTCACAAATCTTTTAATCGGGCGCGTGCCAATACCAAATGCTTTAACTGTTCCGGTAGCGGACATACGTTTCATACGTGCGTAGAGGAAAGAAAGTTATTTTGTTATATATGTGGAACTGCCAATGTTACGTACAAAAATTGTTCAAAATGTTCAAAAAAACGGAAAAGGCCAAGCTTAGGTAACGGTCACCGAAGTTTTGGTCCTGACGATTTACAGGCCGAAAAACGATTGTGGTTAGAGTGGCTTTCAGTAGTTAAGGAATTTTGCAATCCTCATAATAAAGTTAACACTTTATTTAAACATATGTTCCAGGACAATCGTCCCTATATAATTGTTTCGGTTGGGAAGGAGCGTCTTCTTGCCCTACTCGACTCCGGAGCTAATCAGACCATATTAGGGAAAGAAGGTTTAACTCTTCTACGAAATTTAAATATCGAAATCCAACGAACTTCAAATGTTCCCACCTTGAGTACTGCCGACGGCCAAATACAATCTGTTGAGGGCTATATTGATTTACCAATCACCGTGGACTCTGTTACCCGACATTTGCGTGTGTTAGTATCAGAAGACATTAGAGTCGCACTGACTTTAGGGACAGATTTTTGTTATTTGTTTAACTTGTCAACTGATTTTCAGTCTGATAGTTACACGATACACGTAAATTCAAGCGATAGTTCAAGGATGATTCATTCGAGTAATGATTTAACAGCTGAGCAGAAACATCGTTTAAGTGAAGTTGTTGATAAATTTAGTGAAATTGTATTAAGTAAATTAGGTCGTACTACTTTAGTCGAACATGTTATCGACACCAATAATGCTAGGCCCTTGAAACAAAGGTATTATCCTCTTTCACCAGCTATGTTAGAAAAAGTTAATAAAGAGGTGGACGATATGTTAGCTATGGGAGTTATCAAACCCTCCACATCAGCGTGGAATAGTCCTATAGTTATGGTACGGAAGAAATCAGGAGAGTTGCGTTTTTGCTTTGATGGAAGGAAGTTGAATGAGGTTACGAAACCTGATGCTTATCCCTTGCCATATGTTAGCGATATTTTAGATAGACTTAGGGATGCGCGTTACCTTTCTTCAATTGATTTACGTAAGGCTTTCTGGCAAATTCCTTTAGCGACTGATTCGTGCGCTAAAACAGCCTTTACTGTACCTAGACGGGGGTTATTCGAGTTTAATGTTTTACCGTTTGGTTTGCATAATAGTCCACAAACGTTACAACGACTTATGGATAGGTTATTCGGTCCAGAATTTGATAATGTCTTTGTTTACTTAGATGACGTAGTGATTGCTTCAAGGTCGTTCTCAGAACACGTTAATACTTTAGAGCGAGTTTGTAATAAGTTGAAAGATGCTGGTCTCACAGTAAACTTTGATAAATGTGAATTTTGTAGACCATCATTACATTATCTAGGCTTTGTTGTGGATGAGAAAGGTCTTAGAACGGATCCTGCTAAAGTTTCTGCTATTGTCGATTATCCAACACCACGCACAGTAACCGAAATTAAACGATTTTTAGGCATGTCGGGTTGGTATCGTCGGTTTATACCTAATTTCTCAACCGTCGCTGCCCCCATTCTTGTTTTAATTAAGGGTAGGCAAAAAGGTCAAAAGATTGTTTGGTCAGAGGAAGCTGCACGTGCTTTTGATATGTTGAAAAATTTGTTAGTAACAGCTCCTGTTCTTCGCAGCCCATGTTTTGAGGAACCGTTCATAATACAAACTGATGCCTCAGACGTGGGTTTGGGCGCAGTTTTGGTTCAAGGTGTAGGTGAGAATGAAAGGGTTGTTGCGTATGCGAGCCGATCTCTTTCGAGAACGGAGCGAAATTATAGTGCGATTGAAAAAGAATGTGCTGCAGTTATTTTCGGCATAGAAAAGTATCGACCTTATATCGAAGGTGCAAAGTTTACTGTCGTTACCGATAATCAGGCTTTACAGTGGTTAAGTAAATTACAAAGTCCTGCCGGTAGATTAGCCAGATGGAGTGTTCGTTTGTCTCAATACGACTTTACTATTTTACATCGAAAAGGTAAATTTAACGTTGTACCCGACGCACTTTCGCGTGCTCCACTTAATATCAATTCAATTATAATTAGGGATGAAGACAAAGATCTGTGGTATAGGAATATGATCGAACGTTTGAATTCTAACCCTGACGATCATCCGTGTTGGAAGGTTGAAGATGGGCTTTTGTTTAAATATGTACCTAATCGCCATAACATTGTCGCAAATTTAGTCGAATGGAAGATTGTTGTGCCGAGATGTAAACGTACAGAAATCCTTCATGAATTTCATGATAATCCTCTTTCAGGTCATTTGGGAATTTTTAAAACCTTTTGTAGAATAGCTGAAGTTTATTATTGGCCTCGTATGAAGCGCGACATTACGCGTTATGTCCGAAAGTGTGATGTATGTTTAGGAAGTAAGGCATCTCATAATTTACGTCCAGGATTAATGGGTAACGAGAAACGAATAAAGTATCCCTTCCAACTAATTTCCGTTGATTTAATGGGACCTTTTCCCCGTACTAAAAAAGGAAATTGTTATTTATTAGTAGTTTCGGATTGGTTTACTAAGTTTGTTCTCGTTCATCCCTTAAGAAAGGCTACCGCTACGTTAATTGCTAAATTAATAGAGGAGACCTTTTTATTGTTCGGAGTGCCTCAGATCGTGATGTGTGATAATGGAAGTCAGTTTACAGGTTCTGTTTTTAAAAATTTGATGTCGGAATATCATGTCCAAAAGATATGGTACAATGCGAATTACCACCCCCAGGTTAATCCTGTTGAACGAGTCAATCGTGTTATTGGTACGTGTTTAAGAGCGTATGTAAAAGACGACCATCGTACATGGGATACGCATATTTATAAAATCGCTCATGCAATTCGAAATGCGGTTCATGAGGTGACTGGTCACACTCCTTCGTTATTGAACATGGGGAGATCTGTTCCGAGTAGTGGTGATTTTTATGGTAGATTAGGTCAGTTGCAACCTGATGAAGTTACCCTCGCTAATCGTGAGCAAATCATTTCTGATGTACATAATTTGTCAGAAATTTATAAAGATGTAGTTGGTAAACTGAAAAATGCGTACGAGAGAAATAAATCTCACTATGATTTACGAAAGCGTCCTCTTACTTTTAAAAAAGGTGATATTGTTTGGAAGAGGAACTTTGTGTTAAGTACGGCTGTGGAAGGTTTTGCAAAAAAGTTAGCTCCAAAATATATCAAATGTAAAGTTACTGATGTTACAGGTCGTTTAACTTATCGTTTGAAGAATGAAAATGGTAAAGATCTTGGAATCTTTCATGTAAAAGATCTTAAAGCTCATCCTGAGTAATATTTAGTAACGATGTGTGTATTGTGTATGTTTTGATGAAAGACTTTGATAATTTACTTTTGATATGACTCATAGTCGTAAGAAAAATTAATTCGCATTTATATTTTTAACGGTAACCAGATCGTTTAGTATTTTAGTTTTGTTATTTTTCTTAGCAAGAGAGTTTTTGCTAAAAAATTGTAGCTGTAGTTTAACCGCTCTTTAGGTCTTAAGTTGTAGATAGTTTTTTTGGTTAAACACAGTGTTTTTTTATTAGTTATATAAGTTTGGATCCAAAGATAGTTTCCAATAGTCATTTTTCCTGATATAATGGAACTGGTTTTCCTAAGGTTAGTTTAGTTGGATGAAGTCCTTAAATAGGTTTTAACTGATCATAATTGTTGATTCAGGTTTCAGCCCAATGACATTTTTCAGCTTTATTTTCAGATCTATCCATATTTGGTTAGCATCGAAAGTTGAAATTATTAGAATTAATTTGTAGTTTTTATTATTAGTCTTTCTCATTTTTATGTTTATGTGTAAACGCTTTAGGGAGGTTGGTTGGAGCGCTGGTGGGTCACCATTTATACCTATTTATATTTTTTTATACCTATACAAGGAGGTTTATATCAGTAGTTTGCATATTATCATACTTATTGGTTGACAGTGTGATTGTGATGATTGAGTAGCATTTGTGCTCTACAGAGGTACATTGATCTCGTGAGGTGTATCTACGAGTTCTTTCGTTGTTTTATCTTATGATTACCGAGTTGATTAGAAGTATTGAAATTATTATTGTTTTGTAGGTAGAGTAATAGTGTGAAATTTTACTTCGTGGAATAGTTTAAACATTAAAGTTTATTATTAGGGGGGATTTTTTATGGGTTTTCACTTTATTTCTTTGTTTATATATCTTCTTTGATAATTTGTATCAATCGCTGTTGATATAACCGATAACGGTTATATATTTTGGGGGGGGAGTGTGTAACGACCAAAATGTCGTTAGTAATTTTGTTGCGCTCTGTATATTCATTTAAATTTTATTAATCCACATAAATGTATGCATGTTATGATAGGAGATTATGTTTCCTTGAGAACGATAATTGAACGAGTCGTCGTGGAATTGATTGTTATTTATTTTCACAAGACTGAATTATAATTGTTAAAAATTTATAAGCACATAGAAAAAGATTAATAATTTTGGGAAAAGCTGTTGTGGTTTTTTTGGCTCTTTTTGTCAAAGTTTTAACAGGTAAAATTGAGAAAATTTGATTCGAAATAAGTAATTATTTCTTATATTTTTTTAGCTTTTTTCCTTGTATTTTTTTTGCTTATTTGATTATTTTGGAAGTCAATAACAATAAATTAATTATTCGATCGTATACATGTATATCTAAACTATATTTTGGAATGAAGTAGAAAAGGTCCATAATCGTTATAAATATTATAGTTGTCCTTTATCTTTCAATTTTGAAAAAAAGAAGTCGTCGTCACATCGAGTGAAGGAGTATATTTAGTATCATTATTAAAATTATATATATTTTTTTATTTATTCAAATTTTTATATTTTTTTATTCATCTCATCAAGTAATTCAATTTAACAATTTGGCAATAAGTTTCAGTTTTTTTTTTATTTGTTGTAGCTCAAAGTAAGTGTTATTCATCGGTGGCTAGATGTGTTTTGTTTTTTAGCTCATCAAAGTATTTTTTTTGGACCTTCCTCTAAGAATCTGTCGAAGCTTGTTGATATCCGGAGTGACGTTGCATAAGGACTAAAACTAGATTGAGATATTTTCTGGTGGAAAGGATTAAGTTCGTTTGTGAGTATTTTGGTGAGTTATTGAGCGGGATACGTTTGGTTTGCGGGTGTTTAGTACTCTTTGAGGCTTGGTTTTAAAAAAAAACCATTTTCGTACATACTGATGTATTGTTTTAATTGGTTGAATTGAATTTAAACTTGATAATCCTTTCAGTAGGTTATTGTGTTAATTTATTTGTGACAATTCTTAAGCCTTCAGCTAGATTTCATTTTTTTATATTAATTAAATTTTTTCCTCGAAGTATTTAACAGAGTTTCAATTTATTTATTTATTCCTTCTTCTGTATTTTTCTGTAAATACTTCTGGCGCCCTGTAGCAGCAATTTTGAAAGGAAGAACTCATAGACTTTCGCAACGAACTGATTAAAGCTAGCCGTTCTTTTATAAAAGAAAGGACTTTTAGGGTAACCTTTGTGGGGTTTACATTAAACCGTGGCAACCCTCAGCGTCCCGTTTGCGAGGTCCATTGCAAAACCATACTTCTTCATTACGTCCATACCCACAATGAATTCATCAGCGATGTCTGCCACTAATACTCGATGTTCTATGATTTTGCTTCCGATTCCAATTTTCACTACTAACTCCCCGTGGGTCTCGACGGTATCTCCCGTTGCTGTCCGGAGTCTCGTTTGTCCAGCCATTGATGGTTTCCTTCGTCGGGCCATATCAGTTCTCATAATGCTCCTTGTTGCTCCGGTATCGAGTAGCAAAGCTAGGTTTTTACCGTCTACCGTACCGTCGACAAATAGGCTGTCCGGTTGTTGTTGCCGCGACGCCACAATAGCAACTTTTTCAGGGGCCTGGTTACCACGGATCGACGTTCGCCCCCCCTCATCGATCCGCTTTAGTTTTCCGGCTGCTGGTTCCTAGATTCCATCCTTTTTCTCTCTTCAAAGGACTTTCTAGGACGGTCACAACGATTTTGCACATGTCCAATTTCCCCGCAGTTCCAACACCTGAGCCTTACTTTTCTTTGCTCTTTTACATCAATCACTCTTCGTAGCAATTCCTCCAGTGATTCTTTCTTCTCATGCTCCTCGGTGCTTTCTAGCACACGAACTCGGGCGCGACCTCGTGACGCCTGCTTAGCGGCTTCGAATTCCAGCGCATGGGCCAAGGCGTCGTCCAACGTCTTCGACCGGGCAAGCGTAAAGCTTGCTGAGTCTCTCTGTCCTTTAGGCCATCGATGAAAGTTTGTACCGCTAGTTGTTCAAGAAAACTGTCCGGGGCAGTCGGGTAGGCCAGTCGCACCAATCGAGCCACATCCGCCTCAAACTCCTGAAGACCTTCTCCCGATTTCTGTTCCCTGGCCTTTAACTGAGCGTGGTACACCTGTTGTAGATGTTGATCACCATAACGCATCTTCAAGCGGGACACGAGGTGGTTGTAGTCCGCTTGTTGTTCCTCGGGGATGGTCTGTAGAATGTTTAAAGCGTCACCCCGTAAACAGACAATTAAATTCGTGACCTTTTCTTGCATTGACCAGTTATTTGCATTTGCAGCAGCTTCGAACTGTTTGAGGTACGTTGAGAGAGGTGTTTTTCCATCATAAGTGGGTGGTGTCACTTTTGCACTACTATCGTTTTCTTTAATTTTTCCTCCTCTTATCAACTGTTCTATCCTGTCTTCTAATGATCGAATCTTCTCATCTGTACCTCCGTGTTTGATGCGTTCACCGTTGATGATTTTCTCCATAACATCCTCCAGTTCTTCGTGTTTTTGTTGGAGCTGCTCACACTGTGATTCTACTCCATGGATTTTATGCTCCATTTTTAGTTCCACTTGTTTTAGCTCTTGACTCATGCCTTCCATTATTGTGGTAACTTCTGCTTTTATTCCTTCTTTCATCTCGTCTTGGCCCGCTTTAATTTCTTCTTTCATTTCGTTTTGAGCGGCCTTCATTTCATCTTGACCCGCTTTAATTTCATCTTTCATCTCGTCTTGAGCGGCCTTCATATCATCTTGACCCACTTTCATTTCATGTTTCATCTCATCTTGACCCATTTTCATTGCTGCCATTATGGCTACTAGTTCACTCAATTTATCTTCCATTTCGGCCGTTTGACTTCGAGTTACAGGCATTCACTTTTTCACTTTTATTTTAAATTACGCACTTGATTTTAAACCGCACACCTGACACCAATGTAACAAATATTTATTTGTATAATTGTTTATAATTATTTTATTTAGACTTAAAAAATTACACTTAACTTATCTAATTTATTTATAACTACTGCCTAATTTATTTAAAAATGTTTATGCACTATAATAAGTAAAAATCCGTTAAATAGGTACGAACGCGAATTCTTTTAAACACTTTTAACACGTTTACGATACGAATTAATGACGAACTCGAACTCTTAATTGAAACTAAACTCCCAGCTGGCCGTAGCGGATTTATTTCTCTTGATCGGCACATTCTCGAGGCGTCTAGAGCTGAGTAGAATATTCTCGCGTATTCCGGAAGGTCGGCCGATAAGATGATTCACCATTCTTGTTACACTATTTTTTTTTAATTTATGTAATATTCATAATAGTAAAGAGTAAAGATTCGTTTTAGCGGCCCACCGCAAGGGGGCAACACTATATATATTTGGACTCTACTCTTCGAGTAGAGTCGATTGGCGTGACCTTCAAGGTCCGCCAAGGTCAAATGAAAAAGTTGCTCTAAAACGTCTAATTTCACTAAAAACCGGCTCCGCACCTAACCTAACCTGCTACCGCACATAATCTGACCAACCTAACCTAACCTAACCTAACCGGGAACTAATCATATTTGGAAGAAATCCTGGTAAGAAAATCCCAGTCAAAACATCCCGATCATTATTATCCCATGCCAAAATATCCCATACAAACAAATCGTATTACAATAATGTCCCAGAACACTATTATCCTAATCAGAAAAGATTTCGTTGCTCTAAAAAAAATCGGTTCCTTCCTCGTAACCTAACGCGGGGGGACTCGGCTATCGTGAATAATCGAATACGCCAGAATGTCGATGTGAACAAAAATCACTTTTTCCGTTGTTCTAAAAAAAAATCGGTTCCTTCCTCGTAACCTAACGCGGGGGGCCTCGGCTATCGTGAATAATCGAATACGCCAGAATTTCGGTGTGAAAAAAAATCACCTTTTCCGTTTCTCTAAAAAAAAATCGGGAAAAAGCAGCCACTTTTTTATTTGACCTTGGCGGACGTTGAAGGTCACGGGGATCGACTCCAAATCAAAAACCAAGTCGATTGGTATACCGTGTGTAAAGGTTCAAAGCTGGCCATAGGGAATAAAATAATTTTCAATATTTAAATAAATTAATGCACATTAAGTTTGTCTATAACAATAATAATGGTATCAATAGAAAAATAAAATTATCGTACAACAAAAGATAATAAAAATCGAAGTTTTAATTTTAAATTTTCTTGTACTTACTTGTAATTATTGAACTTGTAATTATTATAAACATTCTGCAATTTAATTTTCTGATTTATTAAAAAAACATTTTTTTAACGTAATTGCGTAATTAACGACATTGCCATTTATTCGAGTACTAGTTCCCGTAAAACTCAATTTTGTAAGTTAAAATTGAGATTTTCATTTTGATTTTTATTTTTCTATCGATACCATTATTATTGTCATAGACAAACTTAATGTGCATTAATTTATCTAAATATTGAAGATTATTTTATTCCCTATGGCCAGCTTTGAACCTTTACACACGGTATAGGTTGGCCCTTTAACGGTGGACCGGTAAAACGAATGTGGCCCTCGATGGGTATATAATTTGGCCCTCTAACGGTGGACCGGTAAAACGAATGTAACCCACATTGGGTACTAATGCTTCACAATCGTTTAGAATTTTTCTTCGAATTTTTGCTTTAGAGATTTGCACTTTTATTAAATACAAAGATATCCTATTTGGTGTTTATGTAGATATACAATTTATCAGAATTTCTGTATAGAAATGGCTATTAGATAACAGTGCCGATTATTGGTGTAGCATTTCTGCTTGCCCTTTACCTACACACTGATGTTTAAGGACTTGTTACATCTCATTGTCTGATTTTTTCAAATAAAATCTTTGTAGTCAGTGCCGGATTACTCACTAGGCTAGTGAGGCTGTAGCCTAGGGGCGCCAAGTCAAAAAGGGGCGCCAATTGCTAATGGTAAAATAAAATTACAATAATTAAATTATTGAGATAAAGGTTCCGGTAAATATTAACAAATAGTCCATTTTAAAAATTAGCAAATTATAGTACGGATAATACCTAATAAGTCGAGAAGAAGTGCCCTTCAGCGATCTTTAAATTTATAATAACAAAATATAAATAAATATAAAATAAATTATTTGATAAGATTTTTACCTCCACTCTGGCCGGATTTTTTTATTTAATTTATTAACAAGTTATAAAGAGGAGGCAACAGTGTAGTGTCAAATGAAACTTTATTTCTACCCATTTAATTGTTTATTGGAAAATACGTAAGATAGCTTTTTCACTCGGGTTTATCATTTAGATGTAAACTATTATATCAATTAAAATTGATACCTAATAAGGAAACAGGGTCCAGGCCTGCATTTAACATTAGACTAATTAAACTAAAGTCTAGGATTTTAGGATTCGCGGAACTCTTCAACAATATTTTGTGTGTATCTGAAATAATATAGTAATTTTTCTATTTTGTTTTTGTGAAACATCTTTTTAGGAGACACTATCAACTGCTACTAAAATTCCTAATCTACATTTTAAGCCGTTTGACCTTGAACAATAAAAAAATTGGCCTGCGGCGCTATTTTATTACATTTCCTTCTCAAATAGAAATTTAAAAAAGGGCACTAAGATTATTATAGCCTAGAGCGCCAAAGTCCGTTAATCCGCCGCTGTTTGTAGTATATGTACATGTACATTTAAATATCATTTTTAGATTACTCAATAAATTTAGCTACACAGTTCGGTTATTCTACTAAATTATTAAAAGTGTAAATAATTTTAAACAGTTTTTGGCAAGCAAACTTTCAGAAGAACTCATAGTGGTTGTTGTTTAGAAGAACACAACGGAGGGCAGCGGCCCGCAAGTTGCGGACCAATAGGCAGATCAATATATTGGCGATGCAAACTTGCATAAGAGAATTAACGCTGGCCAATGCAGAACTGACAAGGCGGATAAATCATTTGCAAACACCTATTTGGCGCAGGTTGCCAGAGATAATGTCGAGATTGGACGAACAATGATAAATATCGGAGATCGTTACCCGAATCGACCCCCTGGCGTCATTAACCCAAACTAAAGTAAGAATGCGCGGGTATTTAAAATTTTACTACTATTATTTTTATTAATTTATTTATTTATTTTTATTTTTCTAATTTATCTAATAAATAAACAGAAATTGTGATTAATACTTTTATTGTGCATAAATAATAAATACTACATAAAATTTGTACAATAATTTAACTTAAATTACAAGAACAGTTATTAATAATATTCAAAATTAAGTACAGTTAACAATTTGACAAAATATTGCAGAAAAACAGTTTAATAAATAACGTAATCGAGCTTTTAAAGAATTATACATAACACATTATTACAATTTTCAAAATTTACGAATTACTGTGTTCTCTTCTACATTTCTATCGGTCGTCGTTCGTTTCACTTTAAATAACAAAAAACGCCAATTATAAATTTTACCTAAGTAGTACTTTACTTGACAAACAAAAATATTCTACATCTTTAAAAAACGACTTTTTACCCACAACAAAAACATGGGATTTAGCGCATTTTAGAGTTATCTTAAATAAACAAAACGCTTAACGCACTTACGCACTTTAAAATTACCACAAAAGATGTTCAAACTGTCGTCCTTGCGCTCGTAAACAAAGTTGCAGTCGTTGTCGAAAAGACTCATGCACCTTGATTTCTTAATTTTTAGTAAGCGTCTACTATTCTCTGCCGAAGTTCATCCTTCTGCGACGTAAACAATATCTTTTAAATATCCCCAAACTGGAGAACTTAGTGACCATTTAACACCCAATTAAATTAATTTGATGGTAGGAATAAAACTTTTTAAATTCCATACCTCGAAAATCATCGTATATTAGATCTCGGCCGAAGTATATAAATCTAAAACAAAAGAAGAAATATTAGATAACCACTTCATATTTACTATTTTTCTAATTACTACAGAATGAATTATGAATTCAATTATTGAAATTACTTATCAATCTATTTTAATTTTAAATAACAAAAAAGTTAAAGGACGTTACTTTTGTATTTTACACAAAAATAACTTTAAGTAGGTACTTACTTGATAATTTTAACGAATATACGAAATTTGTAGTCTTAAAAACACGTTTTTTTTGTAAATTAATGAACAAAACAGCGTAAAAATCGAATTTAACGAACTTTACACGATTTATATGTTAACGGGGAATAACAAAATCTGTCGGTTTGATTTAAAATTTTAGTAAGTAACTAAAATAACCAAGTCAGACAAGGACAGTAAGTGTCTCTCTTGCGATTACAGTGCCCCTGGCGTCATTAACCCAAACGAAAGTTCCCTCTCTCAGCTTCCCCCATTCGTTTCGCATTATTGTATCTGACGTACGGTATTGCAACTCGGAAATTTCCGAAAATCGCTTTGTATGTAGCGCGCGATAACGCACTGCTGTTGCCGGATACTTTGTAAACAGCATTCGATATCGCAATAATTTAAAAAAACTAATACATTATCAACATAATGGATAATTAGAAATATTTTGGAAAATAATAGAGAAGAAAAAATGTATTTTTTTTAATAAAAAATTTACGATATTTTTGGTTTGGTTAAAAAAATCAAAAATGGCTGTTTAGTCCAGTCAAATAAGGTTTTTTGGTAGGAAAAATTCCTACAAAGCTGGATTTTTGCATACAAGTACTTTCCGATGTTACAAATAAGGATTCGACAAAATCCTAAAAATATCGGTGGAGCATCTTGAGATATTCAAGGTCAAAGGTCACAAAACTGTTGTTTTTGCGAATAACTCGCTTCCTGCCTATCGTACGATGATAAAGGTTATTATGAAAGTTATATAGAACATTATTAGCTACAAGATTGGTTATATGCATTTTTGCCATAAGTTCAACCCTTTTCGAGATATAGCGCGGAGAACAGTCACAATAAATTCGTTTACGGGGTGACGCTGTACAAACTGTGGAGCCAAACGCGTAAGTCTTATAAAACGAGACTTATCGACTGATGGATAATGTAGCACTGAGTGAGGTAAGATAAAGATGTAATATAAGATTTATGAAAGTAACAATGGTGTTAGGTTTCATCTTCACCTATTATGAAGAAATTTAAAAAAAATTGTTCGAAATTTTAATATTTAGTGAGCACGCTATTTTCACTTCAGAAGCTTCTTATTCACAACTTGAAAGCGCGATAAAGATTTGGCATATCACATTAGATAGAATAACGATGTAGTTAAACATTTTTAAGAAACAAAGTAGTGCCAGGTTGCGCTTTTGCATTTTATGAAGAATTTAAAAAACAGTTTTTTTCGAAAATGCAAGTTTAAAGAGTGCGCTACTCAACTTCAAGAGCTTTTTATTCACGACTTGGAGGTACAATCAAGATTGGTTTCTAAAAAATCTTTAACTACGTCCTTATTCTACCTGATGTGATATGGGAAATCTTGATAGTGCCTCCAAGTTGTGAATAAGAAGCTCTTGAGGTTGAGTAGCGTACTCTTTAAACTTGCATTTTCGAAAAAAACTGTTTTTTAATTCTTCGTAAAATGCAAAGGCGCAACCTGGCACTACTTTGTTTCTTAAGAATGTTTAACTACATCGTTATTCTATCTAATCAAATCTTTATCGCGCCTTCTAGTTGTGAATAAGAAGCTTCTGAAGTGAAAATAGAGAGCTCACTAAATATTTAAATTTCGAACAAAGGTATTTTTTACCTTCTTCACAGAAGACGGAGGCAAAACCTGACAAGTTTGGTCTTAAAAAATCTTTAAGAACAACATTCTTCTATGAAATGTGATGTAAGAAATCTTTATGGGGTCTCTAAGTTGCGAATAATAAGCTCTTGAAGTTGAATAGCGCGTTCATTAGTTTTGCAATTTTGAACAAAAATATGTTTTAACTTCTTCACAGAATACGAAGGCGAAACCTGACAAGACTTTCGTTTTAAAGAATAGTTAACTACGTCCTTATTCTATGTTATGTGATATAAGAAATCTTTAGGACATCTCTAAATTGCCAATAATAAGCTCTTGAAGTTAAATAGCGCGTTCATTAGTTTTGCAATTTTGAACAAAAATCCAGTCAAATTAGACAAAAAATCGTGGAGAGTTCGGAAAAATTCGTATATAGCTGAAAATTGGTGTAGACCTTAAATATACTATTACAAGTGAAATGTCAAAAGTCCCCATCGATCCCACTTGCGCTAAAAATTTTATTCAAAGACAAAGGTCGAGAAATCGGTTTTTGCCCATATTAATCCAGTCAAATTACATAAATCGATAGCATTTGAGGAAAAAACATCCAGGAGTTTTGAAAATTGGTGAACTTGTTCATTAGAATCGGTAGTACGTAGTACAACGTACTAAAAGTCTCGGAGGGTGAGGGGCAAGAGCGGAGAGAGAGAGATCTGTTTAAAAGCGACCTTTTCTATTTCTTGCAGCTAACTCGCATCCTATAGATCGCAGGTTAATAAATGTTATTATGAAAGTTATAGAAAACATTATTAGCTACAAGCTTTGTTCTATGAATTTTGCCATAAGTTTAACTCTTTTCGAAATATGAGAGAAGGAGAATAGCTGAGAAGGGGTTACAGTGAATTTGTTTACGAGATGACGCTTTGGAAAAATTCGCATAGAGCTGAAAATTGGTGTAGACCTTAAATGCACTATTACAAATGAAATGTCAAAAGTCCTCATAAATCCCACTTGTGCTAAAAATTTTATTCAAAGTTAAAGGTCGATAAGTCAGTTTTTCGCAAATATCTCAATATTAGTCCAGTCAAATTAGACAAACGGATGGCATTTGAGGAAAAACCATTCAGGAGTTTTGAAAATTGGTATCGTTGTTTGTTATAATCTGCATTACAACATATTAAAAGTCCCGGAGGGTGGGGTGCAAAAGGGGGTGGGGGAGCTGTAATTATAACCTTTTCTATTTTGTGCAAATAACTCGCCTTCTACAGATCCTACGTTGATGAAGCGTCTTATAAAAGTTATAGAAAACATTATTAGCTACAAGACTTGTTATATGCATTTTACCCATAACATAATGTTTTAAAACATTATAAACGTCACTATATATAAAAGTCACATTTATTTGCTTTAAAAATTTTTTAACCTTAATTTATTTAATTTAACGCGGGAATATCAAAAATTTTACATAACACGTCTCCGTTTTTTACAATAATTTTTAAGCTTCATTTTTAATTTTTGTAATTTTTTATTTTTTATCTGATGAAGCCTTAGGGCGAAACTAGTCATATTATATATTTTTGTTTCAAAACGTGGCTTTATTATCTTCAAAACATTTTTAATCATTCACAAGAAAGCTAAAAAACTATTATAATTTCCTAAATTTAATTTTATTTATCAGTGGAAAAACTTTGGTTTTTTCGGAAATTGTTCCGGGAAAAGAAGTCCGAGCCCAAAAGTGTATTAAAAATAATCGTACAACATTCAACATGAAATCGCAAGAGTTCTCAACTTCAAACTTCATTCGAAGACAATAGCCTTTCTTGAAATAAATAGACATAAAATTAAAGTTTAATTTTTGCTGAGGTTACCTTTTTTAAAATCTTCACTTTTTTCCTCGATCGAAATGTGTAGATACACATTCCAGCCAGCGGAGGCAGGAAGAACATTTTAGAATAGCAATGATCGAGTGCGTCACCACGTTGACGCAAATTAACGTACGGACTCTCAGCCTGATGACCAGGCGTCGAGAGGCATTATGGCTGAGAGTCCTACGTTGGGCGTTTGGCGGATTTTTGTAGCCTTTTTTAATAAAATAAACAATAAAAATTAAACGCTTTTTTATTCATTAAGAAACGAACCTAAATTTTTACTTGTACTCAGAGGCGCGTTTATAGTTTTGAGGCCCAAGGCGCTGCCAAATTTTGGGGCCCCTTGTTTGAAGAGGAAGTAGGATGAAATAGCGCCTGAAATAGCGGATGAAATAATGCCTAACGCCCAAAGAAGGTAAGTTTTCCGCACATTAAAATTGTGTTTTCCATTAATAATGGTTTTTAGTGAACAACTGAGATTAGCCCAACGAAGGTGGCGCAGGCGACAGAGACTGCGCCAACGTAGAGAGCAGGAGCTATTATGGTTGGCAGTAATTGAATACGTCACCACGTTGGCTGAAATAAATGAAAGGACTCTCAGCCTGGTGAGAGACGCCAGACGCCGTGAAGGATTTTGGCTGAGAGTCCTACGTTGGGGGTTCGGCAATTTTTTTTTAATGTTTTAATTAAATAAACAATTAAAATTAAACGGTTTTTTATTCATTAAGAAACGAACCTCAATGTTTACTTATACTCAAAGGCGCGTTTATAGTTTTGAGGCCCTAGGCGCTGCCAAATTTTGGGGCCCTTTGTTTGAAGAGGAAGTAGGATGAAATAGCGCCGCAGGCAAAAATTTGTAGTTGTTCAAGGTCAAATGGCTTAGAATAAAGTTTAGGAATTATAGTGTCTTCAAAAAAAGATGTTTCACAAAAATAAAGTATAGGGAAATTATTTTAGATAAGCAAAAAATATTATTGGAGAACTCAGAGGTCGCTTTTGACTCAGAGTCTTAGATTTTAGCCTAGTTAGCCTAATGGTAAATGGCGCCTGGGCCCCATTTCCTAATTAGGTATCAATTTTAATTTATAGTTTACAACTAAACTAGTCTTTTATAGATAGTAATTTTCTATTTGGCGAATTCAAATAAGCTCAAAATTCTATATGTGAAGCATTTTCACTGAGATTTGATTTGGAGCATCCATATAATCAAAAATTGGACAATTATATTCTAGAAATGAATCGGGAGGAATTTGAGATGTGCGATGTGCGATCTGCTTTATCGACCTACTACAAGCCGGCGTGTCCCTGCGGGTGACACGTGCGGGCATGTGTTTTGTAGACTCTGTATCGAGAACTTCATCAGAAAAAATCGAAAGTGCCCAATATGTAAAAGACGATTAGCGCTCAAGGACATTCGTCTAATATACTTAAAGGACTGCATGGATTTGTCATCGTAACTGACGATATTTGTAAAACGAGTAGTAATCCACATTTCGACCAATTTTAGTCTTTTGCGACTCGGTCACGTGCGGCCCACGAGATTTGCTTATGTCTATAGAAGAGAGCAAAGACGACTAGCGCAAGTTATATAATCAGTAACTGTATCTAAATATGTTTATCGATATATTATATTATTATTATTCATTCATTATTTACTATTCCTAATCACTTGTTATTATTTTCTTATACTTATTTAGCCTTTAAACTATGAACTTACTTTCTAATTTAAGCACTCTAATACTAATTGTATTTTTGTACAAAGTCTTTAGATTAGGAAAGTTATAAATACATGTAATTGTTATTTTTAAAGTTAGTTCTTAAGTTGTCAATTGTAACCGTAACACGGATATTTTGGTTCAAATAAATAAATAAAGTTTGTAAATTAAATTCATCGATTTTAAAAACTTAATTGGCGCAGTCGGTCTGGATTAATGTGATCTTGAAAATTTATATCAAACGTTCAAGATTTGGAATTTCAATTCCTTAAACATTAATAAAAGAAAACCTACATCTGGAAAATTTCTACCACATTCAAGGAAACACCAACACTGCATCGTGCAAGAGAGGGCTCCAGAAAATTGGTTGAAAATACAGAGTTCAGTGGACGTACAATTCAGCAACTTAGACTCACGAAGGAGACGACTGGAAAAATAAGGTTAGTCCGAGTATTATTCCCGTCTCACTTTTTTCCTTAAATTCCCTGTTTAGGAATTAATTTAGGAAATATTAATTAGGAAGTTTCTTTTTCCTCGAATTGGATTAAGAAACATAGGCTAGAAATTTTAATTTCTCTGAACAAGAAAATTCAGTAAATAATATAATTCTTTTAGGAAAATTTTAAGTTGTAATAAAATAAAAATCGCGTAAAACTAATAAAATAAAAGTACATATTTAATTAAAATAAATAAATTTTTTATGAATATTGAGATAAACGAATTAGCAGACGTTTTGAGTAAATTTAATATTAATAATACAACCACAACAAACATGCCTAATACTAGCACCAGCACTACTACTAGTCAGCCGAATTATCAATTATTAAAATTATACGTTGATGCAATCCCATATTACGACGGGAATGAAAACACGCTGGAGATTTTTATTTCGGCATGCGATTATTTGATTACCAGCTATGGTAATGTAAACGACCCGCAACTAAAATCATACTTATTGAGAGTGATTATTAGCAAACTTACGGGCAAAGCTCAAATCATTATAGGAACCCGTACCGAGTTAGATACTTGGGAGTTAATTAAAGCAACCCTTAGATTAAGCTTCGGGGATCAAAGGAATTTGGATTGCTTAGAACAAGATCTAATGACCTTAACGCGAAGAAGAAACGAGACCCCATCAGAATTTGGTTTACGAATTCAGATGGCTAGGAGTAGGTTAGCTTCCAAACTAATCCCTGTAACGGGGATGACTAAAGAAACTAAAATGATTTACTTAAAGCAATACGATTCGGTAGCTTTGAAAACTTTCATAAGAGGGTTAACAGGTAACCTTCAAAGTATGGTTAGGCTCCGAAACCCCAATTCCATTGAAGTAGCTATGACTTATGTCACGGAAGAGGAAAATTTCCAGTACGAACAGAACGTATTTTTCAAAACTACTACAAGTTCTGTATTGCCTCGAACAAGTCAGGATCCACAAACGAATCAAAAAAATCTTCAACAAAGATTTTCTTCCAATTTTCAAAATTGTCAACAAAATCGTAATTTTAATTTTCAACAACGACCACACTTAACTAATTTTAATAAAGTCCCTCACCAGAGAAATTCTAATTTTTCACCGCAATCTGGTAATTTTTATAATTTTCCCGAACATCGTAAACCCTTTTTCCAAACATCAGGTCAATTCAATAATTATTCTCCACCATCACAACGTTTTCAAAATCCCCAAAGAGACGTTTTCAAACCAACTGGTCAAACACATATGTTTAAACCAGAACCAATGTCGACAACCTCTAGGAACTCCTTTAATAGAGCTCCGAACTTTGTAAATTTTAAATCATCGGGACCTTCTAACTTTGTTTCACAAGAATTGTATTTAATGGAAAATGAAGAAACCACAAAAGGCGACGATTATCAAATTGACCATGACGGCTATTGTTATCCACCTGAATATCTTGGCGAGGATCAAACCAATTCAAGTCAAGATATCCAAAATGAATTTTCGGAAAACTTCAATACTAATAATAGTAACGAAGAGCCCAAAGAAATTTATGACAACCAAAATTTTTCTCAAGCAAGCCCCTACAACAATCAAACATAATTTTCGAAATTAATGACATATCCGCTGGCCCTACCCCCTTACCTTACATTCAAATAAATGATCCTCCTTTAAAACTACTTATAGATACTGGCGCAACCCACTCTATAATCAGACCCTCCGTCGTTGAAAATTTTTATCCACATAGCATTTACCATGAACCATCTACTGTAAAAACACCAACAGGGGAAAAAGAAATTCGGTTCAAAGCTACAATTCCGGCGTTTTCGGAACTCAAATCAAATAAACCGATTACATACCTATTATACGACTTCCATGATTACTTTGACGGACTTTTAGGCGTTCGAGATTTAGTTAACATGAGGTTAAAAATAGATCTGGTAAACAATTGCTTGTCAAATGAAAAATTTCACATTCCTATTGATTATAAGAAACCTTGTGACAATTGTATCACCATTAGTGTCAATTCGAATGAAATTTTATTAAGTAAGATTCCAGTAAATGTGGAAAAAGGTGATATTTTAATTTCAAAACAAAACCTCAACGGACTTGTTATTCCAGAAAACTTAAGTGTTGCGAAAAATTATCTCGCATTCGTAGAAATTCACAATAGTACAAACTCGCGAATTACAACTACCTTGAATAAACCCATCGAAGTTGCCCCTTTTCCGGACTCCGAAAAAGATCAATTTCATATTTTTGTTATGGAAGATTTTCGAAATTTAAATCTATGTGAACCCACTTATAATCATCGTAACGATATAAATAAATTAATCCGAGTCGATCATCTGAATGAAGAAGAAAAAAATTCCATAATTAACATATCGCTACCTCAATGCAACAACTAGATATCTCTGAATTTATAGTTCTGAGGTAATTGGATTCTAAATTTTATGACGATTATTTTAGTTTAATAAAATTGCGCTTTAAGAGATATCAATATGGTATTTTTTTATGAGTTACTAAGACACAAATACGTTCTAAAACCAAATTGTAAGTTACAGATGGTAAAATAAGAATTTGTTTGTTAGTTATCTATTTGTTGCAAAAAATCAATATTGTCAAATGCAGAGTTTTTTACATTTGGAAATAACTCGTGAGTTATCCACTTTTTTGCACGGGAAAGTAACACAATTTCAAAATTATTGTTGAAGTTATCTAAAAATTGCAATTTTCAAGTTACCTAGTTGTAGTATTGAGGTAGCGATATGTAAAGAATTTTCCGATATTTTTCATTACGACAACGAAAAACTAAGTTTCACGAATCAAATAAAACATGCAATAAAGATGTCAGACGAGATACCGACGCATACAAAATCATACAGATATCCTTTCATCCATAAACCTGAAGTAAAAAGACAAATAGGTAAAATGTTAGAAGATGGGATTATAAGACCTTCAGAAAGCCCATGGAGCTCACCTATTTGGATAGTGCCTAAAAAATTAGACTCAAGTGGAAAACAAAAATGGCGAATCGTAGTAGATTACCGAAAAATTAATGAAAAGACAATTGATGACAGGTACCCGCTTCCTAATATTACAGATATTTTAGATAAACTTGGCAAGTGTCAATATTTTACTACATTAGACTTAGCTTCCGGGTTTCATCAGATTGAAATGGATCCTCAATCCATACCTAAAACTGCGTTTAATGTGGAAAATGGGCATTATGAATACGTGCGGATGCCATTCGGGCTGAAAAACGCACCTGCTACGTTTCAAAGGGTAATGGACAATATATTAAAGGATTTAAGAGATAAAATTTGTTTCGTCTACATGGACGACATTATTGTATTTTCAACATCATTACAGCAACATATTTCTAATTTAAGGTTAATATTTGACAAACTCAGAAAATCACAGTTTAAAATTCAATTAGATAAGTCTGAGTTCTTACGAAAGGAAGTTGAATTTTTAGGACATGTGGTAACACCGGAAGGTATTAAACCAAACCCTAAAAAGATTCAGGCTATACAGCACTTCCCTATCCCCAAGACTGTAAAAGATATCAAATCGTTTCTAGGATTGTTAGGATATTATCGTCGATTTATAAAAAATTTTGCAAAAATAACTAAACCTTTTACTAAATGTTTAAAGAAAGGTGAAAAAATCGAACACACCGAAGAATTTGTAAGATCCTTTGAACTTTGTAAGAATATTTTATGTAATGATCCTATCCTCCAGTATCCCGATTTTAATAAGCCATTTATTCTGACCACGGACGCTTCAAATCTGTCCGTAGGTGCAATTTTAAGTCAGGGATCCGTAGGTAAAGATTTACCTGTTGCTTATGCTTCAAGAACGCTTAATCCCGCTGAAATTAACTATAGTACCATAGAAAAAGAGCTTCTCGCAATAGTATGGGCTACGAAATATTTTAGACCATATCTGTTTGGTCGGAAGTTCACAATAATGACAGACCATAAACCTCTTCAATGGCTCTTCAATTTAAAAGAACCAAACTCGCGACTGGTAAGGTGGAGATTAAAGTTAGAGGAATTTGACTACAAGATAGAGTACAAGAAGGGTAAATTAAATACAAATGCCGACGCACTTTCACGAATAGAGATTAACGTCCTAGAAAATGAAGAAAATGAATCGATTACTAACAATGTAGGAGACATAGAGGAGACCATAAAAAAATTTTTTATACCTATTCCATATAGCTTATCACCTCCCTCTGAAATTGTTACCCTTAATGAATCTGAATCTACTAAATCTGACAAATTAAATATTCTTTCTGATATTCAAATTAAGCCACCTGATCGATTGATTGATACCAATGAAACAGTTCATTCATCTATAGAAAATCCTATCTTAGAAATTCCAATTACAGATAAGCCTTTAAATCTATATAAGAATCAATTAGTAATTTCTTTTAGTGAAGACAGCTTCAATTTGCATGTACAAAATTTGAACATATTCGATAAAAAAAGATTACTGATTTCTATACCGCGATCTAATGTAGTCAAACGTTATCAATTTAATAAAACACTATATTAATCCAAAAGAACTACATGCTTTGTTTTTTAAAACAATCGATTTGATTCCCTTATTCATTTCTACTCTTCAGAAATATTTCAAAGATTCTTCTTATCGATTACTTCAAACCACTAACATACTACAAGATGTAACTGACATTGAAGAACAAAAATTAAAAATACAATACCACCACGATAGTAAAACCTGTCATAAAGGAATTAATGAAATGCACCTATCTTTAAAAAGAAACTATTATTGGCCAGATATGATAAAAGAAATCACCAATTATGTTAATTCATGCGCAACATGTCAAAAAGCTAAATACGACAGGCAACCCCCAAAATTAAAATTTAACCTAACTCCAACTTCTAGCAAACCATTCGAACATATTCACATAGATACTTTTAAAATTTTGAATAATTCTTATCTGACTATATTAGACTCATTCTCTAGGTATGGTCAAGCATACTTTATTCAATCTTTACATACAATCAACGTTATCAATAAATTAATTAAATTCATCTCACATCATGGCATTCCACATAAAATTACCACTGACCGTGGATGTGAATTTAAAAACAATTCTCTGGAAGATTTCTGTAAATTACACAAAATAGAACTCCATTACACTACTGCAAAAAATTCCAACAGCAACTCACCAGTTGAGAGGTTTCATTCCACTTTAGCTGAAGAAATTCGCTGTTTGAAAATTGATAAACCCCAGGAAGATATTAATTCCCTAATTAATTATGCAATAATGAGTTATAACAATGCTATTCATTCGGTCACCGGATTTACACCTTTCCAGGTAATTAAAGGTCACATTGAGTCAGATGACCCTTTTGAATTGTCTGATGAAAAGATTATTGCTAATTACATACAAAACCATAAAGAAAAAGTTAAGGCTTTATATAATAATATAAAAATTAAAAACAGTGAAACTAAGGAGAAAATCATTAATAAATTAAACTCTAATCGACAAGAACCTTTATCATATAAAAAAGACAATTTGGCTTACATCGTGACTAATGAACGAAACAAAGCAAAACCAAAATTTAAAGAGACTCAAATAGTCGCAGATGAAAAACAAAAATTGATAACTAACATAGGCATTTATCACAAATCAAAAATGAAAAAACCTAGGAAAACTTATACAAATGTATTGTTACAGGAAAATGGGAATGAATGTCGTCTTAACGACGTTCCTTCAACATCTACTTTTGTTCAAGATTAATAACTGTCAATATACAGATGTAGGAATAATGAAAATCGAATCCCCGATTTTACCATTTCACTTGGGAACTGGTAGAATTATTGAGTTTCAGCATTCGTTTATACACTACGTAGAAACAGCACCTTTGACTAAATTATTAAGTAATTGCGAAGAATATAAGAAAACGATTGGAAAAAACTTAAACGATTCTTCGTATGTAAAGACTCTTGACACTTATAGAAATGCTTTAGGAAATCTATTATCTCATACCGATTATCTAATTTCAATTGCAAATAATAAACTAACTAATTTGATACCTTATAATATTAAAAGAAACAAAAGAGGATTATTTGACCTTGTAGGCAAAGCATCGAAATTCCTTTTTGGCACTTTAAGTTCGGATGATGAAATAAAATATGAAAATGCTTTAAAAACTTTAAGTCAAAATCAAAATTCTATTAGTAATCAACTTCGATTGCAAACTTCTTTAACTAAAGAATTAATAAACAATTATAATAAAACAATCACCATTTTAAATAAAAATCAACAGCTTATAGAAACCAGGTTAAATCACCTTGGAGATAATTTGAGAAGATCTTTTGATAATATTTCAGCCTTTATTCGAGCTCAAAACACTCTTGATTTGATAATTCTCAATATTCAAAATTTAATACTGTTTCTGGATGATCTAGAAAATGCAATAGTATTCGCTAGATTAAAATTATTACATAATTCAATAATTTCGATAAATGAACTTAAAATAATAATAGAAAACCTAAAAGAATTATATGGGATCAATAAAACTATCAACTTCAGAAATATAATCTCTTATTACCAATTAGCCGATGTTCAGATTTCTTTTCTCGAGGAGAAAATTATTTTTATAATTAACATGCCTGTTTTTGATTCAGAAATCTTTGATTATTTCCATTTATATCCTATTCCTATTAAAAATTTAACGATTATCCCACCTAAACCGTACCTATTACTCGGAACCTTAGAACATCAATACAATGAAGAACAATGCTTAAATGTAGAAAACATCTACATATGCCATAAAAGGTTATTTCTAAATAAAGAAGATTGTATAGTACCTCTTATCAAGCAAATTAAAACCGATAGATGCCGACTATCGATTTTCTGTTAAAAACTTCAACTGCCAAATTTTTTTGTTTTTGGCTTGTTAATAAAAATGGGCAAGTCGTGTGGGGTGCCAGCTTGCACCAGCCGGTACTACATCCCAGCGGAGCGGCATCAGTTTGGGTTTGAGTCCATCCAATTTCACAGGTTTCCAGTTAACAATGATTTTAAATTAATGCAGTGGATAATGGCCATTGGACACCCAAACTTGATGCCGCACGCTAACTTATACGTTTGCTCTAAGCATTTCAAGCCAGAAGACTACTTGGTACGGCCGGGTGCGGCTTTTGGGACATTAAAAAAAACGGCCGTACCGAGTAGGTTTTATCAACCTTCTAAATGGATTTATTTTTATTATTTAGTGATATTTATTTTTATAATTTTTTTTATTTTATTTTTTATTTATTATTAAATATCAAATTTTTAAATATTATATTATATTATATTGTTACACAAAAATCCACAAGGGCCAAGGTGACGTCAATAGTTTTAAGGCACATATGCGCACATGCGAAATAATTTAATATTAGGACAGCGAAAGACAATTTTTTGACATGCAAACTTACAAATATAATTAGAATTTAAAATTTAATTAATTAATTAATTAATATTAAATTATTTCCTTTACAGATTCTAAATAAAAAATTTTTTACTTTATTTATATTAATAATCGTTTCGAAGATTTAAAAGCCAATGTTAATGATTATCTGACGAAGCCAAATGGCGAAACGCGTTATAATAAAATAATGATTTAATTTAAATTGGCTTTAAAATCTTCAAAAGAATATTGTGAATTATCTACTTATTTTGCACATTATTTTGTTTTTAATAAACATTTACTTTTGCGTTTATTCTCGATTATCTAGGTTTTTTAACCCACCTCGTCCAGTCACCGGGCACATTTTACCTGGATAAAGGTCCGAAGTTAATGATTTTTTAATATTATATTGTATATGGGTAGTCTGTGGTGTAGAATTCAAGTTTTCCTATTCGAGAACGCTGTGCGAACTTCAGGGCAGCCGAAGAACGTTGCAGAGTTCAACACTCTTTAATTTGTTCCATCATCATTTTTTCGCTAAGATGTAGTTATAAGCGAAAAACTGAAAAAGTTCGAAAATTTCAAAGTTCTTTGGTTGCCCTGAAGTCCGCACAGGGTTCTTGAATTGGAAAATTTGGATTTTACACCACAGACTACCCACATACTACATATAAAATATCAGTAACTTCGGACTTTTGTCCAGGTAACCCCAATTTAAAGTACCTGCTGACTGGACTAACACTTGTATTTCCTCTGAATCTTAACTTTAAGACATATTATTATAATTTCACAACTTGGCAACCATGTCAATAGCTATACATTTTATACTAGTGGCGTCTGATGCTATAAGTTTAGTACATAGTACGCACTTATCACACACTTACTATAGTTGTGGATTCCGATGCCATAAGTTAATACTCATATTATGCACAATTTATATTTGTGACACCTGATGCCACTTATGGGTCATTTATACAAATGTAATTTTTACTAAAAGTACGGAGTGTATAATAATTTGGATCAGATTCTCATGTTAAACATATCATCCATATCATGGTAACCTACGTAACTTCAATGATGCCAGAAATGAGCGAAATGCACAGATGCCATTATATATCATACACCAAGTAACTGTGTGTGTGTGTGTGTGTGTGTGTGTATGTATGTAACGCCGTAAATCCAAAACTACTGAACCGATTTAGATGAAATTTGGTTTGAGGCAATTTAACAAAACTTCATCGAAAAAACAAGTTTATAAATCAAATCCGTGCAGAGCGAATCAAAATAAGGGGGTTATTTTGGGCGCATTTTATCAAATTTAAACTTGCGTCGTTTTAACTTGGCTATAAATTAGTATATCTCAGCCCTAATCGAATAAAAATTTTTTCAAATTTTTAAATTTAAAATGGCGGCCAGTATTACGATTGTCCCATTGATCGGTTTTTCTGTTATAACTTTGCCGGTAATTAGTATTTTGAAAATATCAAAACGGCATTATAAAGGCAAAATACAAGCCTTTCATCCTAATCTAATCAATTTATAAAATCGTATTAAAATTGCTTATCTTTCAGGAGTTAAAGTTGACCAAAATTTTAAAGCCGTTTTTCTCAAAATTCCTTCCGGCCGTTTTTTTCATTTTTGGTTATGTTTTAGCAATCATAGTTCTTAATAGAATGTCAAAGTTTAATTCGTTTGCTATGAAGAGTTTTTGAGTTATGATTTTTTGAAGTCCAAAAGTTTAAAAATGCGTACTTTTTTTGGTAATGAAAATGAAAATTTGAAAGTTGGCAATTGTATTATTCTTATCAATCCTTATTATTCGACATTATTTAAGAGTCAAAATCACTTCCGGTTTAACCGGAAATTGAAGAAATTTTTAGATTGTTTAGAAACATTTTGTATATTTCTTATTATTTTGAAAGAACGTAAAATTAGCATTTGAAAAAAACTAAAAACTTTGTATTTTGAGTTCCGGTTTAACCGGAAATAACGCCAATTTTCTTAATTTAAATAAAATGCCCTGTATATTTTTAAATATTTGAGAGGCTGTAAAAGAAGCTTTCAAATACAAAAAAAAAACTCGGATGTGGCCATACCAGGACTTTTTCAATTGAACTGAAAAAGTCTTGGTATGGCCACATCCGAGTTTTTTTTTCTGGAGTAGAATCATATGGCACCTTTACTATCTTATTAAGGAACCTCTAAAGGCCCGTGTCCACTAGCAAGTAAAAGTTTCACAAGTTAAGTTCTGAGAACAGTTGCATACTGTGTAAGCCAAGTGTACACGGCACATAGAGTAAAACTGCTGCAAGGATACAATTGCGCTCAGCTTGGCATGATTTGCTAGTGTACACGTGCGACTTGACAAGACCGACTCGGGCAAATACTTTCGGAGCTGTTCCGATGGCTATACAACAAGTTTTCAAATTATTATAAGAAGGACGGAAGACTTTACTGTCACAACGAAAGTTGACCAAACAATTTTTTAGAAGTGCTGTGGAATTCTTTTAAGCATTACTGGACTGGTCAACTGCGCCCATATATCTTAAAATTGTCAACCCTTATTACTACCTTCAGGTAGTAAAATACGAAGCAACTTTGGAATGATTGACAGTTCTCGACAAAAATTTTCGCAAGTAAATAAATCTTTTCGGTGTGAGAGGTATCAATTTGGTGGACCCCTAACTTGCAAGTGTACACGGGCGTTTTGCCAAAACCGAATGGAGCAAAATTTTCGAAACAGTCCCGAAAGTTGTATAGGCAAGCGTACAAATTACTTATAGTATACAAGATGAAAGAAAAACGTCTTTGAGCGACCAAAAGATACTTATTTGCTAAATGACACTTTTGAATTGTATCCCAAGCAAAAAACGAATAAAAAAATAAGCCACATTGGTGAAATTAGCGCAATTGTTCGAAAGGACTGAGATTCAACGGAGATTACATAATTTTAAGGAAATAGATAAACCAGGAATGAAAGAAAATTCAAAAAAGTAAAAGTGGCCAAAAGACAGACGAGTTACGTATTCTTGGGAATATTTTGATGTAATGAAATTTGATTCACTTTCACTTATGTTTCCTTGGCCCTCCTTTGTAGTCAAAAGTACCTAAATACATAATGATTTACGACAGCTTTGAAGTCGGTATCTCGACAAACAAAGTGGTCGAGAATAAAACAAAACTTTTGCTTTTATCAAAGACTTGATCTGCAAATCAATTTCGTTTACTCCACAATTAAAAACAATGTGTATATTAGTAACATCAAAATATGTATACTAATTATTACGCACTAAATTCAAATTTTCACCGTGCGTTTCTTTTTTTACACGATGTGTAGAAACAAATAATATACGTAGTGGAAATGCACGGTTATGATTTAAAAAATAAAATTTTTTTTAACTTACTGCTCAAAAGTAAATAATATACACTGTATAGTCTTGATAAAGACTGATTTGTTTGAAAGAAAAATAGCACATAAAAACCAAAAAACACTTAGGTCTCTCTCTCTCGCAAACGATCTGACCATATAATTCATTGCGTCGTTTCTTTTAAATGGCCCTAGAGACTTTATTTTTGAAACGCGACTATATGTTAAGCGAGATCATAGGTTGACAAAACTCTAATTCAGCTACATGTAGCCAAGAAACTAAATTCCATATCGTGAAATCAAAAGTTGATGGTGTTTAAAGTCGGAACTTTACACATTTTGTCTCGACATTTCCAAAAAACCAACTAATACTGCCAAAACTGATCATGGTTTGAAAACTCTATGAATCGTTTTCTATTCCCCAGTAGTGACTCTATTAATCGAGACCAAAAGCAGTCCTGTGCGTGTAGTAATGACGGAGGAAAATAATGTTTTTGAAAGATGTAACGCTTGAGAAAAAAGACCCCTATTTCATGTTCGAAGGCTCATAACTTTTGTCAGTACCACGGGAAAATGTCGTAAGCAGAGATTCTAGTGCTTTAGAGGTTCCTTAATAAGATAGTAAAGGTGCCATATGATTCTACTCCGAAAAATTTTACTACACGAAATAAGCGACTTTTTACTGTCGATCCGCTCCACTACTACTAGAACACCAAATATTAACGTATGTTAATCGTGAGCATTTAAATATAAAATTACATAAATTTTTTATTTTGTTCATTACAAAAAATATTGTACAAACCTTGTGCGTGAAGGAGTTTCCCGCGTTCACGCTATAATGAAGCATTCGCTCTTCCGTCGCTCAAACTGCGTTCACGCGGGAAACTCGTGTTCCCGCACTCGGTATGTAAATAACTAATATCTTTATCGGACTCAAGGTTGGCAAATTGAATTAATTTAATTTTGAAGAGATTATTGTCGCCATTGGACAATTTTTTTTGGATGAGAAGCGGAAATTTATTTTGGAAACCTTTAAAATGGTCGAAGAGTTGCTGTATGCTGTGTTCCGGATAAGTTGTTAAAAAGATTTTCTTTAATTTATTTTTTTTTTAATTTGGTATTTTGTTAATATGGTGTTATCTTCGTTTGGCCAGACTTAGATTTTCCATTTTAAAAAACGATGTCGTTCATGTTCAACAACATCAGCGAAATTCCGCCGAATACTTTTGAAAAATTGGAACTGCTAAACGAACTAACGGTGGTACTCGATAAACTTGAAAAAGTGGACAAAAATACCTTTTCTGGAATTAAACACTTGAAAAATTTTATTTTCTACTCGAACGAAATTTCCGACTTATCCGAAGAAATTTTCGACAACCTTTATCTGGAGAGACTGGATTTGCATAACAGTCACAATAACGAACTTAAACTGGACGTTTTTAAATATTTAAGAAAGGTCTATCAGTTAGATTTGTTTAGTAATAAAATTGAAGAAATTCCATTAGACGCGTTCTCGTCCTTAAAATTTAAACGACAACCAAATTTCGGCGTTGGATGGAAATATTTTCAAAGACCTAGAAGGCATAGAGTTCGTTAACTTGAACACAAACAATATCACTGCTTTACCAAAAGAGTTATTTAAAGATCAAGCAGAATTAACTAAACTTGAACTTAACAAGAACCAAATTGAGGATTTAGAAAGCTTAATATTTCTGAATTTAAATAGTCTGAAACAACTAGAATTGAGGCGCAATAAGTTGAAGACTATTCCAAGCAATGTCTTTCTAAATTTGGAAAATTTGGAAATTCTAGATTTAGCCGAAAATCAAATAGACGAATTGGAAGTCGACTCTTTTAAAGGGCTAATAAGAGTTAGAAAGATCAATTTGTACAACAATAAAATTACAAACCTTCCAGAAAGCCTTTTCACGAATACTCCAAATTTACTCCAAGTGGATTTGAGTCACAATGAAATCCAAACGATCTCCCCAAACTGTTTTCAAGGCGCAAACGATTTGATCGCACTTAGGCTGGGTCACAACAATCTCTCGTCTCTTGACGAAAATGTTTTCGACAATTTAGGAAGATTGAGGGGATTGCAGTTGGACCACAACCGGTTAACGACGATAGACACAAATACGTTTTTGAAATTAGAAGAGTTGACCTCCTTAAGCCTCGGGGATAATGTTTTGGAGACCATCCTAAGTGGCAGTTTCAAAAATCTAAACTCATTACTGGACTGAAACTTGGCGCATAATAACTTGAAGTCCATCCATGAAGAATCTTTAAATGGGCTCACGCAATTAGAGGTTTTGAATTTATCCCATAACAAAATAGCAGAAACTGAACCAAACAGCTTCGACCAGCTTGAAGCTCTCCAGCGGCTTCACCTCCAAAACAACTCGCTTCTAAATCTTAAAGCTGGTACATTTAGGGGATTAAACGAAGTCACTTATTTGAAGTTGAACGGAAACAACATTAGTAGCATTGAATGCGGCGCTTATGAAGGGCTATCGGCTTTAAAATATTTCCACCTTGAAGGTCCTTTAGAAGATTTGCCAGCCAACGCGTTTAAAGGACTCACGAGCTTACAAGCCTTGAAGCTGACTCAAAACAAACTCCCAGTTTTAAAACCAAAGGTATTCAATGGATTGAGCAATTTGAAACGGCTGACCCTACCGAGTAACGAAATCGAAATAATCCAAGCGGGTGCTTTTAAAGGCCTCGGTAATTTAAACAGCCTCAACTTGAAAGGAAACAACGTTAGGTTAACTGCAGAAAGCTTTGGTGGGTTATAAACGAGTTGAGATACTTAGATTTGAGTAACGACCAACTCGATACCTTAACATCGGACGTTCTCGAGAGTCTTCCATAATTAAGTGGTTTCAATTTGGCCAATAACAATTTAACAAATTTACCGAGAGACGTGTTTGGGAAGAGTTTAAAAATTGCAAATTTAGATTTGTCACACAACAACATACAAGGTTTTCCTTCTGAGCAAATTAAATCGTTGCCACTCTTGAACGAGTTTAAATTAATATGATGGTGTAACAGGGCGCAATCTGTTAAGAGTTGTCGATGAAAGTATCCTCGATAATTTACCCAGCGTAGAATTGTTATCGTTGAGTAGGACGGGTTTGGAAAAAATAAAGAGTAACACCTTCGAGAAGTCCCATCAAATTATGAAACTTGATTTATCTAACATTAAAATAACAGACAACTTCGGAGAGCGAAGATATTAATTTTATTTTAATTCTGCAGTTCTGCACCGTACAAATCGTATGTTGTTTAGGGTCAAATTTGCGTGATTTGGTAGGCGGGGCTACCATATGCGGCTAGTTCACAAGTGTTGCGTCTGCTACTTAGCGTCTGCTAGAAGTTCACTCCGGTAAAGTTTCAACGTTTTAAAACCACTTTTAATTATTATTATACGAAAAAACGAATCTTGTTTTATCTGCAGGTGACTTAATTGTTTGCAAATCACGAAACAATAATAATTAATCAATGCCGCCCATTATATTAATGAATTTAACTCGTACTTTTTATTTAATTCGAAAATCGAGTAATCGATTTTTGACACAATAATTTTTTGTTTTTAAAATTTTATAAGTATCATTTTATATTATATTTTTTTTATATTTTATATTTTTTTATATATATTATTTGTATTAATAACGATGCCTAACGCCCAAAGAAGGTAAGTTTTCCGCACATTAAAATTGTGTTTCCCATTAATAATGGTTTTTAGACAACAACTTCGTAGAGCTCAACGTCGGTGGCGCCGGCGCCAGCGGAGGCTGGCGTTTAACGAAACCAATTTCAGAATATCCTTAGTAGAGTGCGTCACGACGTTGACGCAGATCAACCTACAGACTCTCAGCCTGATGACCAGGCAGCAAGATCCATTATGGCCGAAAGTCTTACATTGGTCGTTGGGCGGATTTTTTTGGCCATTTTCGCATTTTTTATAAAATAAACAGTTAAAATTAAACAGTTTTTTATTCATTAAGAAACGAACCAAAATTTTTACTTATACTCAGAGGCGCGTTTATAGTTTTGAGGCCCTAGGCGCTGCCATATTTTGGGGCCCCTTGTTTGAAGAGGAAGTAGGATGAAATAGCGCCTGAAATAGCGGATGAAATAATGCCTAACGCCCAAAGAAGGTAAGTTTTCCGCACATTAAAATTGTGTTTCCCATTAATAATGGTTTTTAGACAACAACTACGTAGAGCGCAACGTCGGTGGCGCCGGCGCCAGCGGAGGCTGGCGTTTAACGAAACCAATTTCAGAATATCCTTAGTAGAGTGCGTCACGACGTTGACGCAGATCAACCTACAGACTCTCAGCCTGATGACCAGGCAGCAAGATCCATTATGGCCGAGAGTCTTACATTGGTCGTTGGGCGGATTTTTTTGGCCATTTTCGCATTTTTTATAAAATAAACAGTTAAAAATTAAACAGTTTTTTATTCATTAAGAAACGAACCTAAATTTTTACTTATACTCAGAGGCGCGTTTATAGTTTTGAGGCCCTAGGCGCTGCCATATTTTGGGGCCCCTTGTTTGAAGAGGAAGTAGGATGAAATAGCGCCTGAAATAGCGGATGAAATAATGCCTAACGCCCAAAGAAGGTAAGTTTTCCGCACATTAAAATTGTGTTTCCCATTAATAATGGTTTTTAGACAACAACTTCGTAGAGCCCAACGTCGGTGGCGCCGGCGCCAGCAGAGGCTGGCGTTCAACGAAATGAATTTCCGAATATCTTTAATAGAGTGCGTCACGACGTTGACGCAAATCAATCAACAGACTCTCAGCCTCATGACGAGGCAGCAAGATCCGTTATGGCTGAGAGTCTTTCATTGGGCGTTGGGCGTTTTTTGGCCTTTTCAATAAAATTAACAGTTAAAAATTAAACAGTTTTTTATTCATTAAGAAACGAACCTAAATTTTTACTTATACTCAGAGGCGCGTTTATAGTTTTGAGGCCCTAGGCGCTGCCATATTTTGGGGCCCCTTGTTTGAAGAGGAAGTAGGATGAAATAGCGCCTGAAATAGCGGATGAAATAATGCCTAACGCCCAAAGAAGGTAAGTTTTCCGCACATTAAAATTGTGTTTCCCATTAATAATGGTTTTTAGACAACAACTTCGTAGAGCCCAACGTCGGTGGCGCCGGCGCCAGCAGAGGCTGGCGTTCAACGAAATGAATTTCCGAATATCTTTAATAGAGTGCGTCACGACGTTGACGCAAATCAATCAACAGACTCTCAGCCTCATGACGAGGCAGCAAGATCCGTTATGGCTGAGAGTCTTTCATTGGGCGTTGGGCGTTTTTTGGCCTTTTCAATAAAATTAACAGTTAAAAATTAAACAGTTTTTTATTCATTAAGAAACGAACCTAAATTTTTACTTATACTCAGAGGCGCGTTTATAGTTTTGAGGCCCTAGGCGCTGCCATATTTTGGGGCCCCTTGTTTGAAGAGGAAGTAGGATGAAATAGCGCCTGAAATAGCGGATGAAATAATGCCTAACGCCCAAAGAAGGTAAGTTTTCCGCACATTAAAATTGTGTTTCCCATTAATAATGGTTTTTAGACAACAACTTCGTAGAGCCCAACGTCGGTGGCGCCGGCGCCAGCAGAGGCTGGCGTTCAACGAAATGAATTTCCGAATATCTTTAATAGAGTGCGTCACGACGTTGACGCAAATCAATCAACAGACTCTCAGCCTCATGACGAGGCAGCAAGATCCGTTATGGCTGAGAGTCTTTCATTGGGCGTTGGGCGTTTTTTGGCCTTTTCAATAAAATTAACAGTTAAAAATTAAACAGTTTTTTATTCATTAAGAAACGAACCTAAATTTTTACTTATACTCAGAGGCGCGTTTATAGTTTTGAGGCCCTAGGCGCTGCCATATTTTGGGGCCCCTTGTTTGAAGAGGAAGTAGGATGAAATAGCGCCTGAAATAGCGGATGAAATAATGCCTAACGCCCAAAGAAGGTAAGTTTTCCGCACATTAAAATTGTGTTTCCCATTAATAATGGTTTTTAGACAACAACTTCGTAGAGCCCAACGTCGGTGGCGCCGGCGCCAGCAGAGGCTGGCGTTCAACGAAATGAATTTCCGAATATCTTTAATAGAGTGCGTCACGACGTTGACGCAAATCAATCAACAGACTCTCAGCCTCATGACGAGGCAGCAAGATCCGTTATGGCTGAGAGTCTTTCATTGGGCGTTGGGCGTTTTTTGGCCTTTTCAATAAAATTAACAGTTAAAAATTAAACAGTTTTTTATTCATTAAGAAACGAACCTAAATTTTTACTTATACTCAGAGGCGCGTTTATAGTTTTGAGGCCCTAGGCGCTGCCATATTTTGGGGCCCCTTGTTTGAAGAGGAAGTAGGATGAAATAGCGCCTGAAATAGCGGATGAAATAATGCCTAACGCCCAAAGAAGGTAAGTTTTCCGCACATTAAAATTGTGTTTCCCATTAATAATGGTTTTTAGACAACAACTACGTAGAGCGCAACGTCGGTGGCGCCGGCGCCAGCGGAGGCTGGCGTTTAACGAAACCAATTTCAGAATATCCTTAGTAGAGTGCGTCACGACGTTGACGCAGATCAACCTACAGACTCTCAGCCTGATGACCAGGCAGCAAGATCCATTATGGCCGAGAGTCTTACATTGGGCGTTGGGCGGATTTTTTTGGCCATTTTCGCATTTTTTATAAAATAAACAGTTAAAATTAAACAGTTTTTTATTCATTAAGAAACGAACCTAAATTTTTACTTATACTCAAAGGCGCGTTTATAGTTTTGAGGCCCTAGGCGCTGCCATATTTTGGGGCCCCTTGTTTGAAGAGGAAGTAGGATGAAATAGCGCCTGAAATAGCGGATGAAATAATGCCTAACGCCCAAAGAAGGTAAGTTTTCCGCACATTAAAATTGTGTTTCCCATTAATAATGGTTTTTAGACAACAACTTCGTAGAGCCCAACGTCGGTGGCGCCGGCGCCAGCAGAGGCTGGCGTTCAACGAAATGAATTTCCGAATATCTTTAATAGAGTGCGTCACGACGTTGACGCAAATCAATCAACAGACTCTCAGCCTCATGACGAGGCAGCAAGATCCGTTATGGCTGAAAGTCTTTCATTGGGCGTTGGGCGTTTTTTGGCCTTTTCAATAAAATTAACAGTTAAAAATTAAACAGTTTTTTATTCATTAAGAAACGAACCTAAATTTTTACTTATACTCAGAGGCGCGTTTATAGTTTTGAGGCCCTAGGCGCTGCCATATTTTGGGGCCCCTTGTTTGAAGAGGAAGTAGGATGAAATAGCGCCTGAAATAGCGGATGAAATAATGCCTAACGCCCAAAGAAGGTAAGTTTTCCGCACATTAAAATTGTGTTTCCCATTAATAATGGTTTTTAGACAACAACTTCGTAGAGCCCAACGTCGGTGGCGCCGGCGCCAGCAGAGGCTGGCGTTCAACGAAATGAATTTCCGAATATCTTTAATAGAGTGCGTCACGACGTTGACGCAAATCAATCAACAGACTCTCAGCCTCATGACGAGGCAGCAAGATCCGTTATGGCTGAGAGTCTTTCATTGGGCGTTGGGCGTTTTTTGGCCTTTTCAATAAAATTAACAGTTAAAAATTAAACAGTTTTTTATTCATTAAGAAACGAACCTAAATTTTTACTTATACTCAGAGGCGCGTTTATAGTTTTGAGGCCCTAGGCGCTGCCATATTTTGGGGCCCCTTGTTTGAAGAGGAAGTAGGATGAAATAGCGCCTGAAATAACGGATGAAATAATGCCTAACGCCCAAAGAAGGTAAGTTTTCCGCACATTAAAATTGTGTTTCCCATTAATAATGGTTTTTAGACAACAACTTCGTAGAGCCCAACGTCGGTGGCGCCGGCGCCAGCAGAGGCTGGCGTTCAACGAAATGAATTTCCGAATATCTTTAATAGAGTGCGTCACGACGTTGACGCAAATCAATCAACAGACTCTCAGCCTCATGACGAGGCAGCAAGATCCGTTATGGCTGAGAGTCTTTCATTGGGCGTTGGGCGTTTTTTGGCCTTTTCAATAAAATTAACAGTTAAAAATTAAACAGTTTTTTATTCATTAAGAAACGAACCTAAATTTTTACTTATACTCAGAGGCGCGTTTATAGTTTTGAGGCCCTAGGCGCTGCCATATTTTGGGGCCCCTTGTTTGAAGAGGAAGTAGGATGAAATAGCGCCTGAAATAGCGGATGAAATAATGCCTAACGCCCAAAGAAGGTAAGTTTTCCGCACATTAAAATTGTGTTTCCCATTAATAATGGTTTTTAGACAACAACTACGTAGAGCGCAACGTCGGTGGCGCCGGCGCCAGCGGAGGCTGGCGTTTAACGAAACCAATTTCAGAATATCCTTAGTAGAGTGCGTCACGACGTTGACGCAGATCAACCTACAGACTCTCAGCCTGATGACCAGGCAGCAAGATCCATTATGGCCGAGAGTCTTACATTGGGCGTTGGGCGGATTTTTTTGGCCATTTTCGCATTTTTTATAAAATAAACAGTTAAAATTAAACAGTTTTTTATTCATTAAGAAACGAACCTAAATTTTTACTTATACTCAAAGGCGCGTTTATAGTTTTGAGGCCCTAGGCGCTGCCATATTTTGGGGCCCCTTGTTTGAAGAGGAAGTAGGATGACATAGCGCCTGAAATAGCGGATGAAATAATGCCTAACGCCCAAAGAAGGTAAGTTTTCCGCACATTAAAATTGTGTTTTCCATTAATAATGGTTTTTAGTGAACAACTGAGATTAGCCCAACGAAGGTGGCGCAGGCGACAGAGACTGCGCCAACGTAGAGAGCAGGAGCTATTATGGTTGGCAGTAATTGAATACGTCACCACGTTGGCTGAAATAAATGAAAGGACTCTCAGCCCGGTGAGAGACGCCAGACGCCGTGAAGGATTTTGGCTGAGAGTCCTACGTTGGGGGTTCGGCAGTTTTTTTTTAATGTTTTAATTAAATAAACAATTAAAATTAAACGGTTTTTTATTCATTAAGAAACGAATCTCAATTTTTACTTATACTCAGAGGCGCGTTTATAGTTTTGAGGCCCAAGGCGCTGCCAAATTTTGGGGCCCCTTGTTTGAAGAGGAAGTAGGATGAAATAGCGCCTGAAATAGCGGATGAAATAATGCCTAACGCCCAAAGAAGGTAAGTTTTCCGCACATTAAAATTGTGTTTCCCATTAATAATGGTTTTTAGTGAACAACTGAGATTAGCCCAACGGAGGTGGCGCCGGCGCCAGCGGAGGCAGCGAAATTTTGAGGAAGAAAATTTTAGAATAGCCATGTTAGAGTGCGTCACCACGTTGACGCTAATTAATCAACATACTCTCAGCCAGATGACCAGGCGACGAGCGCCGTTCTGGCTGAGAGTAATAGATTGGGCAATGGATAGAACTGGGCATTTTTCTATTTTTTATTCATTAATTTTAATGCCAAACGCTAGGAGAAGGTAAGTTTTCCGCACATTAAAATTGTGTTTCCCATTAATAATGGTTATTAGACAACAACTACGTAGTTCCACAAAAAAGGTTCAACTATCAATAGTCAAGCCTCTCAGAAACCCAAACTGGATGCCCGCAGCTACAAGTTAAACCTTCGGACCACTTCAAACGAGAAGATTGGTAGGGCCAGGGGCAGTTTATGGGACTTGAAAAAGATCGGCCGTACCAAGTAAGTTCTATCATCCATTTAATTGGAATATTTATTATTATTATTATTTATTATTATTTTTGGAGGAATAGAGAGGAGTGGGGGAACTGGTTGAGAGAAGGAAGGCGGCGTCAGATTATAGTCTATACTTCTTTGATATTAATCGTTTGTGGTATCTGTTGTTTTTTCAAGTTTTTGAAATGTTAAATGGTGTAATTTGGTAAATTAAATTGAATATATTTTTCGAACGATAATCTAACCTAATAGTCCAGTCAATGGGGAGAAAAACAGGCCATTGCCCTACAAAAGGTGGTGTAGTTCTGATTTTTGAATATGTTATTAGGTTAGGGGCCCTGATAAAAAATCTAAGTTTTCGACCTTGAGGAGGGTCCGCGCGATTCGCCATCTTGGATTAAAGGTACAAAAAATTGGTTTTCCCGATTTAACTTCTTAACGGTTGATCCCGTTGGTGAGTTGGTGAGTCGATTCATTCAAGTGAACTGATCCGCATGAAGCATAACCCGATTCACAATTATTTCGTGAGTTACCCAACACACTACTACCATATGGTAGTATGCTCAAAAAACAGTATGCTCGTTGTGGCGATCCCCTTCCCCTTGCCATACACCAATTTTGGTTTCCAAAGACATAAAAGATTTTACGTACAAAAAATCAAAGTGTATATCGACACATACAATTGAACTGGTTATCACGACAATATATAGATATACTACTACATCATGGCGCCAAAAAAGCTTATAGTCCAGTTCAATTAGTAATCCGCGATCGGAATTATTCCGGTAGTCCCAATTGTTTTCATTTGTTTTATAGAATGGTCTCCTAATGTTAAATCTAAAATTTCGACCTCCGAGACCCTGTGCTCGAGTCGCCATCTTAAAAAGACTAATCAAAATCACGGGTAGATCTAGTTTTTTGGGAATAACTTGATTCCTATCCATCGTACGATAATAAAGGCAATAATAAAAGTTACAGAAAACCTTATTAGCTACAAGATTGGTTATATTCATTTCTTCCATAAGTTAACCCTTTTTGAGATATAGGACGGGGAAAGGGTAACTATGAATTTACGTAATGGATAACTTAGCAATAAGACGCGTAAGTTTTATAAACGGAATCAACCACGAAAGTTATTCTGTCTTGGATAATCCTGCACTGCATAAGGTAGAATAAAAACGTACGTAAGGATTTCTAAAAACAAAAGTGGCGCTAGGTTTCGTCTTCACCTTTTATGAAGAAGTTAAAAACACTTTTGTTCGAAATTGTAACATTTATTGACCTTAAGACGCTTCTTACTCATAACTTGGAGGCGCGATATAGATTTCTCATATCACAGCACATAGAATAAGGACGTAGTTGAAGATTTTTGATAACCAAAGTGGTGCCAGGTTTTATCTTTAGCTTTAATGAGGAAGTTAAAAAACACTTTTGTTAGAACATTCGCTAGCGATTTAGTTTTGGATTTTTGACAAAGGTCCGGAGGTCCGTCGAGGTCGAAAACTTGAATTTATTATTAGGCATCCATCATGTATAACATACCAAAAATTCATAACTACCCCATTTGATGTAAGGTAAATAATGCGGATCATTGTCAAAAATAAAAAATTAAACAAAACTAAATCATTTTATTTTTGGATTTTTGACAAAGATCCAAGGGTCTACATAGACCATTTTGGTCTTCAACTGTAGAAAATTTAGCTTACTTTTAAAACGTTCAAAACGGCCTTTGTCAAAAATGTAGTCCTTCCGGGTCAAAATTGACAAAAACTAGTCATTGACTTGATTTCGGTTGCTTTTTTCAAGATGGCGACTCGAGCACAGGGTCTCGGAGGTCGAGATTTTGGATTTAACATTAGGAGAACATTCTATAAAACAAATTAAAAAAATTGGGACCACCGGAATAATTCCGATCGCAACCAATTTTTTTGCGCTAATTGCACTGTACTGTAACAAGAATGGTGAATCATCTTATCGGCCGACCTTCCGGAATACGCGAGAATATTCTACTCAGTTCTAGACGCCTCGAGAATGTGCCGATCAAGAGAAATAAATACGCTACGGCCAGCTGGGAGTTTAGTTTCAATTAAGAGTTCGAGTTCGTCATTAATTCGTATCGTAAACGTGTTAAAAGTGTTTAAAAGAATTCGCGTTCGTATTTAACGGATTTTTACTTATTATAGTGCATAAACATTTTTAAATAAATTAGGCAGTAGTTATAAATAAATTAGATAAGTTAAGTGTAATTTTTAAGTCTAAATAAAATAATTATAAACAATTATAAAAATAAATATTCGTTACAGTACTATTACCAAAAAGCGAAAGATTGAAAGGAAGTAAGTTATAGATAATACCAATATTAAAATTGCGTTTAGCACTCATAATGGATTTTAAGGAGACAACAGAATCGGGCATCGGCGGAAAATTGGCGGGCCAACCAAAATATACAATTAAAAAATATGACGGAGGCGATCGCCAAATTAACGTTACAAAATTCCAAATTAGAAAAGCTTTTAAAAGAGAGCCAGAAACCACTGTACAAAAAAATATTAGAAAACCTGGTAATAGCCATAATTACCCACGTAGCCAGAAGCTATTTATTTTAAAGAGAATTCACGTATTAAACTCTGTTTATTTTATTAATAAAGTTATAAGCATCATCAAGCCGTTCCTTAAGGCAGAAGTAATGCAAAAGATTGAAAGGAAGAAAGTTATAATACCAATATTAAAATTGCGTTTAGCACTCACGGCTGTTTTTTAGGATAGCAAACAGCAACAGCAAAACGTAGAATCTGCAAGAAAGTGGAGTGCAACACACAATAAAAACAGAAAAAATGAATGCAAATTTAACTAAGCTGATAAAAAGCAGCCACAAGTCTTTATCAATGCACATCCTAGATATAATAATAAATTTCAGGTAAACATTTTTAGTGCTAATAATTAATAGTACGAATTTAAAATAATTTTTTAAATAGCGATTTATTGGATTGAAAAATTAAGGTAACAAACAATTTTAAAACACATGAAAAAAAATTTACAGTGAAAATAGAAACATCAAATTTAAAATTCGAAATTCGTTGTTCGTCTTTCGAAGAGTTGAAACGCTTATATGAGGCAATAGTCTCGGCTAAAAACAATTTTGATGGCTTAAATTCACAAAGTCCGATGCAATTTTAAATTAATCGTCATGAAGTTGGTGTTGGGAAGCAATCTAATTGAGACTCTAGATGAAAATATGCTCGAGGGTTTGAAGGTGTTGGAGATGATTAACTTAAACGACAACTAGTTGAATTCTTTGCCGTTCAACTTGTTGAGAGACCAATCCAAACTAGTTACTCTTCAGTTAAAAAACAACAAAATTGCCCAATTGGACAATAGAGTGTTTGCAACTTAGACAGAGCTCGCTACAATCGCCCAAAGATTTTCTAAATCTAAAAGTTTCGATGTTTAAACCTTTAAACAAGAACATGAAAAGTATAGCATTCAACTGCTAGACGAGATGTCCATAACACCTTCTAAAGTGTATGATAATGCCACAAAATCGTATTATGGAAATATACATTTTCTTGAAGACGAAGGCGTTGCACCACATGCTCTAGTATTATTTCTGCTTGCTGGCATATCCTATATGGTTGCCAGCTTAAGCATTTGGATAAAAAAAGCTGTAAGTGGTTCAACGAAACCGTCAAAATTGATGGTCTTCAGATAAAGTTTGCTTGCGGAAGTAGCGATTACGAAGAGTTGCTACGAAGAAATTATCCCTTGCCTAGTCAAAGGACTCTACTTAGAAATGTAGAAAATGTTTCTTTTGAGCCGGGAATACTGAACGAAGTATTCAATTTTCTAAATCTAAAAGTTTCGATGTTTAAACCTTTAAACAAGAACATGAAAAGTATAGCATTCAACTGCTAGACGAGATGTCCATAACACCTTCTAAAGTGTATGATAATGCCACAAAATCGTATTATGAAAATATAATTTTCTTGAAGATGAAGGCGTTGACCCACATGTTCTAGTATTATTTATGCTTGCTGGCATATCGTATATGGTTGCCAGCTTAAGCATTTGGATAAAAAAGCTGTAAGTGGTTCAACGAAACCGTCAAAATTGATGGTCTTCAGATAAAGTTTGCTTGCGGAAGTAGCGGTTACAAAGAGTTGCTACGAAGAAATTATCTCTTCAAAAACGTAATGCTAAATGAAGCGCTGAATAAGCAATCTTCAAAACTTCATCGTCCGCTTGAAAAAACTTCAAACAGTAGTTACGTGAACTATTTCCATATCTACGCTGTTATTAATGGAAAGTAGAAGTGGACTAATGCCTTTGTTCAAAATCATAGTATTGGCCCCATATCATGTCACATAGAATTAGGACGTAGTTGAAGATTTTGGATAACCAAAGTGGTGCCAGGTTTCATCTTTGGCTTTTATGAAGAAGTTAAAAAACATTTTTGTTCGAAATTGTAACATTCGTTACCGCTCTATTGAACTTAAGAAGCTTCTCATTTTTTAAGATGGCGATTCGAGCACAGGGTCTCGGAGGTCGAGAATTTGAATTTAACATTAGGAGACCATTCTATAGAACAAATTTAAAAAATTGGGACTACCGGAATTATTCCGATTGCAACCAAATTTTTTGCGCTAATTGCACTGTACTAAGGTACTGATCACAGATAATAAATTCACACAAATCAAACAAGAACTTGAAAAAGATTAAGAAATGTAAGATCAAAAAAATTTAACACTAAACGGATGGCCAACAGATAAAAGCGATGTTGAAAATGATCTAAAACACTATTTTAGAATAAAAGACGAAACAGCGTTCAAAGGAGACAGTAAAAGGTTCAAGAATGATATCCTAAAAAACTGAGAAAGGAAATATTGGAATATCAACACAAGTCATCGAGGAATCGAAAAAACAAAAAACCGAGCTCGACGAACATTGTATTGCCCAGGAATGGAACTTGACATTGAAAATAAAATAAAAATATGTGATGTGTGTGGAAAATTTGCAAGAAAAAACGCAAAAGAGCCACTAAGACAACACGAAATTCCAGATAGATGATGGCAAAAAGTAGGCATCGATCTTTTCGAAACAGACACTAAAAAACATTATTTAGTGGTAGTAGATTACTATTCAAAATTTTTCGAAGTACTTAATTATGATTTTCAACAGCCCCTGTCAAAACCCATAGTTTGAACCAGTAACAGTAAACCCCGGATTTTGACCATGAAGCTAGCCCCCCACATTGGATCTTGAAGATCATTTGTCCCTGTTAGTTAACACCCCCGAGTTTATTAAAAGGCTTTTCTCCCTTGCCTCTGGGCGATATGTTAACTGACTTCCGCGCGATTCAGACCGTTGACTAATTGCTTTCGTTAATTTGGTTATTTTGGTAAATTGTCATTAGAGTCAACGTGTATTAGAAAAATTGTAAGTTTTGCTTGAGTTAAGATTAGTGTCCTTCGCCCCGGAAAATTTTGGGTTAAATGTTAAATTAGTTTTTTTTAGTTTAATGTTGGTTAAAGAAATTGTTAAGTTTTGGTTCATTCGTTTTTTTGTTTTAATAAAAATCGTTAACCCAATTTCGGAGTGTTTTTCTAAAGTGTAGTTCGACATGACACCCCTGGACCTCGCTAAATGGAATTAAACAATAATTGGTAAGAGAAAGATTTTGAGGAACTCTGTTTTGAATGATCCCGCGAATCTACGTAACCCCAACCATCTTAACTGTCTTCTCCAATATTCAAAGTCAAATGACATAATATAGTATTCATTTTACATTTTACATAAATATATTTTTCCCATGCCGAACCAGCATCGAATTAGGCGAAGGTAAGTTTTCCGCACATTAAAATTGTGTTTCGCACTAATAATGGTTTTTAGACGAGAACAATTACGTAGGGCTCAACGTCGGTGGCGCACCAGACAGCGCAGATTAGAAGATGATAATTTTCGTCAAGCTGTCTTAGGGTGCGTCATCGCGTTGACGCTCGTTAACGAACAGCTGCTGAGCCAACTGAGCCACAACAACCGAAGAAGAACTCCTGTATGGCTCAGAATAATGGACTGGATGCTGGCAAGAGCTAGCCATTTTTGTGTTTTTTTTTTTAATTAATTAAATATAGCGTTCCAGTGTCAAGAGTCCCAAGAGTCCCATCTGAAAAGGAGAGTATAGCCCTTGTTATAAGATAATACTGGCACTCAGTTTTCCTTTGTTTCTTACAGATGATCCTCCAATAACCCAACTCGACTACCCCGCCATAGCCCCTAGCCACTAGCGAATAGCGCACAGCAAAGCAAACCCAGATACAGATGGAGTTTCCCATGAAGCCCCAAATTAATCGATTGTTAAGTAAAGAAAAGTTATTGTAATAGTAGTTGTCTGTGAAACGAACCAATTTATGATCCTTCGGAAAAATTGATCCGTTTTTGAGGGGGGGGGGGGGTGATGTAACAATCTCATAATTTAGAATAACTTAAAGTATACAGTTACCAATTCGTTTCGCCCTCTTTAGAAAGCGTAGCTTATTATGTCAAACGGTCAGTTTCAAGAAATAAGGTTTAAAGGACGGAAGTGTCCATTTTTTTTCATGCAAGTGTTAATTTTCATTGTTAGTTCCGAGAAAGGGCCATTAAAGTTTAGTTTGAGTTGCACAGAATTAAGATAGATGGGATCATAAACATTCGATTGACAGCTTCTAGAATCTTCGGTATTATTGTTTTTACAAGGGGACAGGTCACTTAGTTTTTCTCCAGTTTTTCTAAGGATGAGACCTGGCGAGCTGGATTTTACGTAGCCAATGAGAAAGGACATTAAAACTTACAATATTGTGAAAGGTGGTCAAAACCCATAGTTTGAACCAGTAACAGTAAACCCCGGATTTTGACCATGAAGCTAGCCCCCCACATTGGATCTTGAAGATCATTTGTCCCTGTTAGTTAACACCCCCGAGTTTATTAAAAGGCTTTTTTCCCTGGCCTCTGGGCGATATGTTAACTGACTTCCGCGCGATTCAGACCGTTGACTAATTGCTTTCGTTAATTTGGTTATTTTGGTAAATTGTCATTAGAGTCAACGTGTATTAGAAAAATTGTAAGTTTTGCTTGAGTTAAGATTTAGTGTCCTTCGCCCCGGAAAATATTAAAGTTTGGGTTAAATGTTAAATTAGTTTTATTTAGTTCAACGTTGGTTAAAGAAATTCGTTTTTTTGTTTTAATAAAAATCGTTAACCCAATTTCGGAGTGTTTTTCTAAAGTGTAGTTCGACATGACACCCCTGGACCTCGCTAAATGGAATTAAACAATAATTGGTAAGAGAAAGATTTTGAGGAACTCTGTTTTGAATGATCCCGCGAATCTACGTAACCCCAACCATCTTAACTGTCTTCTCCAATATTTTGGGCTCGTGTAAGACATTGTTAATTCACATGGTTACACAAGTAGCTTACTATTGTTTTTTATTTTTTCATTCAATCTGACATAATATATTATTCATTTCAAATTTTCCATAAATATATTTTTCTTTAAATGCCAAGCCAGCATCGAATTAGGCGAAGGTAAGTTTTCCGCACATTAAAATTGTGTTTCGCACTAATAATGGTTTTTAGACGAGGACAATTGAGAAGGGCTCAACGTCGGTGGCGCACCAGACAGCGCAGATTACAAGATGAGAATTTTCGTCAAGCTGTCATAGGGTGCGTCATCGCGTTGACGCTCGTGAATGAACAGCTACTGAGCCAACTTAACCGAAGAAGAACTCCTCTATGGCTCAGAGTAATTGACTGGGTGCTGGCAAGAGCTGGCCATTTTTTGCCAGCATCGAATTAGGCGAAGGTAAGTTTTCCGCACATTAAAATTGTGTTTCGCACTAATAATGGTTTTTAGACGAGGACAATTGAGAAGGGCTCAACGTCGGTGGCGCACCAGACAGCGCAGATTACAAGATGAGAATTTTCGTCAAGCTGTCATAGGGTGCGTCATCGCGTTGACGCTCGTGAATGAACAGCTACTGAGCCAACTTAACCGAAGAAGAACTCCTCTATGGCTCAGAGTAATTGACTGGGTGCTGGCAAGAGCTGGCCATTTTTTGCCAGCATCGAATTAGGCGAAGGTAAGTTTTCCGCACATTAAAATTGTGTTTCGCACTAATAATGGTTTTTAGACGAGGACAATTGAGAAGGGCTCAACGTCGGTGGCGCACCAGACAGCGCAGATTACAAGATGAGAATTTTCGTCAAGCTGTCATAGGGTGCGTCATCGCGTTGACGCTCGTGAATGAACAGCTACTGAGCCAACTTAACCGAAGAAGAACTCCTCTATGGCTCAGAGTAATTGACTGGGTGCTGGCAAGAGCTGGCCATTTTTTGCCAGCATCGAATTAGGCGAAGGTAAGTTTTCCGCACATTAAAATTGTGTTTCGCACTAATAATGGTTTTTAGACGAGGACAATTGAGAAGGGCTCAACGTCGGTGGCGCACCAGACAGCGCAGATTACAAGATGAGAATTTTCGTCAAGCTGTCATAGGGTGCGTCATCGCGTTGACGCTCGTGAATGAACAGCTACTGAGCCAACTTAACCGAAGAAGAACTCCTCTATGGCTCAGAGTAATTGACTGGGTGCTGGCAAGAGCTGGCCATTTTTTGCCAGCATCGAATTAGGCGAAGGTAAGTTTTCCGCACATTAAAATTGTGTTTCGCACTAATAATGGTTTTTAGACGAGGACAATTGAGAAGGGCTCAACGTCGGTGGCGCACCAGACAGCGCAGATTACAAGATGAGAATTTTCGTCAAGCTGTCATAGGGTGCGTCATCGCGTTGACGCTCGTGAATGAACAGCTACTGAGCCAACTTAACCGAAGAAGAACTCCTCTATGGCTCAGAGTAATTGACTGGGTGCTGGCAAGAGCTGGCCATTTTTTGCCAGCATCGAATTAGGCGAAGGTAAGTTTTCCGCACATTAAAATTGTGTTTCGCACTAATAATGGTTTTTAGACGAGGACAATTGAGAAGGGCTCAACGTCGGTGGCGCACCAGACAGCGCAGATTACAAGATGAGAATTTTCGTCAAGCTGTCATAGGGTGCGTCATCGCGTTGACGCTCGTGAATGAACAGCTACTGAGCCAACTTAACCGAAGAAGAACTCCTCTATGGCTCAGAGTAATTGACTGGGTGCTGGCAAGAGCTGGCCATTTTTTGCCAGCATCGAATTAGGCGAAGGTAAGTTTTCCGCACATTAAAATTGTGTTTCGCACTAATAATGGTTTTTAGACGAGGACAATTGAGAAGGGCTCAACGTCGGTGGCGCACCAGACAGCGCAGATTACAAGATGAGAATTTTCGTCAAGCTGTCATAGGGTGCGTCATCGCGTTGACGCTCGTGAATGAACAGCTACTGAGCCAACTTAACCGAAGAAGAACTCCTCTATGGCTCAGAGTAATTGACTGGGTGCTGGCAAGAGCTGGCCATTTTTTGCCAGCATCGAATTAGGCGAAGGTAAGTTTTCCGCACATTAAAATTGTGTTTCGCACTAATAATGGTTTTTAGACGAGGACAATTGAGAAGGGCTCAACGTCGGTGGCGCACCAGACAGCGCAGATTACAAGATGAGAATTTTCGTCAAGCTGTCATAGGGTGCGTCATCGCGTTGACGCTCGTGAATGAACAGCTACTGAGCCAACTTAACCGAAGAAGAACTCCTCTATGGCTCAGAGTAATTGACTGGGTGCTGGCAAGAGCTGGCCATTTTTTGCCAGCATCGAATTAGGCGAAGGTAAGTTTTCCGCACATTAAAATTGTGTTTCGCACTAATAATGGTTTTTAGACGAGGACAATTGAGAAGGGCTCAACGTCGGTGGCGCACCAGACAGCGCAGATTACAAGATGAGAATTTTCGTCAAGCTGTCATAGGGTGCGTCATCGCGTTGACGCTCGTGAATGAACAGCTACTGAGCCAACTTAACCGAAGAAGAACTCCTCTATGGCTCAGAGTAATTGACTGGGTGCTGGCAAGAGCTGGCCATTTTTTGCCAGCATCGAATTAGGCGAAGGTAAGTTTTCCGCACATTAAAATTGTGTTTCGCACTAATAATGGTTTTTAGACGAGGACAATTGAGAAGGGCTCAACGTCGGTGGCGCACCAGACAGCGCAGATTACAAGATGAGAATTTTCGTCAAGCTGTCATAGGGTGCGTCATCGCGTTGACGCTCGTGAATGAACAGCTACTGAGCCAACTTAACCGAAGAAGAACTCCTCTATGGCTCAGAGTAATTGACTGGGTGCTGGCAAGAGCTGGCCATTTTTTGCCAGCATCGAATTAGGCGAAGGTAAGTTTTCCGCACATTAAAATTGTGTTTCGCACTAATAATGGTTTTTAGACGAGGACAATTGAGAAGGGCTCAACGTCGGTGGCGCACCAGACAGCGCAGATTACAAGATGAGAATTTTCGTCAAGCTGTCATAGGGTGCGTCATCGCGTTGACGCTCGTGAATGAACAGCTACTGAGCCAACTTAACCGAAGAAGAACTCCTCTATGGCTCAGAGTAATTGACTGGGTGCTGGCAAGAGCTGGCCATTTTTTGCCAGCATCGAATTAGGCGAAGGTAAGTTTTCCGCACATTAAAATTGTGTTTCGCACTAATAATGGTTTTTAGACGAGGACAATTGAGAAGGGCTCAACGTCGGTGGCGCACCAGACAGCGCAGATTACAAGATGAGAATTTTCGTCAAGCTGTCATAGGGTGCGTCATCGCGTTGACGCTCGTGAATGAACAGCTACTGAGCCAACTTAACCGAAGAAGAACTCCTCTATGGCTCAGAGTAATTGACTGGGTGCTGGCAAGAGCTGGCCATTTTTTGCCAGCATCGAATTAGGCGAAGGTAAGTTTTCCGCACATTAAAATTGTGTTTCGCACTAATAATGGTTTTTAGACGAGGACAATTGAGAAGGGCTCAACGTCGGTGGCGCACCAGACAGCGCAGATTACAAGATGAGAATTTTCGTCAAGCTGTCATAGGGTGCGTCATCGCGTTGACGCTCGTGAATGAACAGCTACTGAGCCAACTTAACCGAAGAAGAACTCCTCTATGGCTCAGAGTAATTGACTGGGTGCTGGCAAGAGCTGGCCATTTTTTGCCAGCATCGAATTAGGCGAAGGTAAGTTTTCCGCACATTAAAATTGTGTTTCGCACTAATAATGGTTTTTAGACGAGGACAATTGAGAAGGGCTCAACATCGGTGGCGCACCAGACAGCGCAGATTACAAGATGAGAATTTTCGTCAAGCTGTCATAGGGTGCGTCATCGCGTTGACGCTCGTGAATGAACAGCTACTGAGCCAACTTAACCGAAGAAGAACTCCTCTATGGCTCAGAGTAATTGACTGGGTGCTGGCAAGAGCTGGCCATTTTTTGCCAGCATCGAATTAGGCGAAGGTAAGTTTTCCGCACATTAAAATTGTGTTTCGCACTAATAATGGTTTTTAGACGAGGACAATTGAGAAGGGCTCAACGTCGGTGGCGCACCAGACAGCGCAGATTACAAGATGAGAATTTTCGTCAAGCTGTCATAGGGTGCGTCATCGCGTTGACGCTCGTGAATGAACAGCTACTGAGCCAACTTAACCGAAGAAGAACTCCTCTATGGCTCAGAGTAATTGACTGGGTGCTGGCAAGAGCTGGCCATTTTTTGCCAGCATCGAATTAGGCGAAGGTAAGTTTTCCGCACATTAAAATTGTGTTTCGCACTAATAATGGTTTTTAGACGAGGACAATTGAGAAGGGCTCAACGTCGGTGGCGCACCAGACAGCGCAGATTACAAGATGAGAATTTTCGTCAAGCTGTCATAGGGTGCGTCATCGCGTTGACGCTCGTGAATGAACAGCTACTGAGCCAACTTAACCGAAGAAGAACTCCTCTATGGCTCAGAGTAATTGACTGGGTGCTGGCAAGAGCTGGCCATTTTTTGCCAGCATCGAATTAGGCGAAGGTAAGTTTTCCGCACATTAAAATTGTGTTTCGCACTAATAATGGTTTTTAGACGAGGACAATTGAGAAGGGCTCAACGTCGGTGGCGCACCAGACAGCGCAGATTACAAGATGAGAATTTTCGTCAAGCTGTCATAGGGTGCGTCATCGCGTTGACGCTCGTGAATGAACAGCTACTGAGCCAACTTAACCGAAGAAGAACTCCTCTATGGCTTAGAGTAATTGACTGGGTGCTAGCAAGAGCTGGCCATTTTTTGCCAGCATCGAATTAGGCGAAGGTAAGTTTTCCGCACATTAAAATTGTGTTTCGCACTAATAATGGTTTTTAGACGAGGACAATTGAGAAGGGCTCAACGTCGGTGGCGCACCAGACAGCGCAGATTACAAGATGAGAATTTTCGTCAAGCTGTCATAGGGTGCGTCATCGCGTTGACGCTCGTGAATGAACAGCTACTGAGCCAACTTAACCGAAGAAGAACTCCTCTATGGCTCAGAGTAATTGACTGGGTGCTGGCAAGAGCTGGCCATTTTTTGCCAGCATCGAATTAGGCGAAGGTAAGTTTTCCGCACATTAAAATTGTGTTTCGCACTAATAATGGTTTTTAGACGAGGACAATTGAGAAGGGCTCAACGTCGGTGGCGCACCAGACAGCGCAGATTACAAGATGAGAATTTTCGTCAAGCTGTCATAGGGTGCGTCATCGCGTTGACGCTCGTGAATGAACAGCTACTGAGCCAACTTAACCGAAGAAGAACTCCTCTATGGCTCAGAGTAATTGACTGGGTGCTGGCAAGAGCTGGCCATTTTTTGCCAGCATCGAATTAGGCGAAGGTAAGTTTTCCGCACATTAAAATTGTGTTTCGCACTAATAATGGTTTTTAGACGAGGACAATTGAGAAGGGCTCAACGTCGGTGGCGCACCAGACAGCGCAGATTACAAGATGAGAATTTTCGTCAAGCTGTCATAGGGTGCGTCATCGCGTTGACGCTCGTGAATGAACAGCTACTGAGCCAACTTAACCGAAGAAGAACTCCTCTATGGCTCAGAGTAATTGACTGGGTGCTGGCAAGAGCTGGCCATTTTTTGCCAGCATCGAATTAGGCGAAGGTAAGTTTTCCGCACATTAAAATTGTGTTTCGCACTAATAATGGTTTTTAGACGAGGACAATTGAGAAGGGCTCAACGTCGGTGGCGCACCAGACAGCGCAGATTACAAGATGAGAATTTTCGTCAAGCTGTCATAGGGTGCGTCATCGCGTTGACGCTCGTGAATGAACAGCTACTGAGCCAACTTAACCGAAGAAGAACTCCTCTATGGCTCAGAGTAATTGACTGGGTGCTGGCAAGAGCTGGCCATTTTTTGCCAGCATCGAATTAGGCGAAGGTAAGTTTTCCGCACATTAAAATTGTGTTTCGCACTAATAATGGTTTTTAGACGAGGACAATTGAGAAGGGCTCAACGTCGGTGGCGCACCAGACAGCGCAGATTACAAGATGAGAATTTTCGTCAAGCTGTCATAGGGTGCGTCATCGCGTTGACGCTCGTGAATGAACAGCTACTGAGCCAACTTAACCGAAGAAGAACTCCTCTATGGCTCAGAGTAATTGACTGGGTGCTGGCAAGAGCTGGCCATTTTTTGCCAGCATCGAATTAGGCGAAGGTAAGTTTTCCGCACATTAAAATTGTGTTTCGCACTAATAATGGTTTTTAGACGAGGACAATTGAGAAGGGCTCAACGTCGGTGGCGCACCAGACAGCGCAGATTACAAGATGAGAATTTTCGTCAAGCTGTCATAGGGTGCGTCATCGCGTTGACGCTCGTGAATGAACAGCTACTGAGCCAACTTAACCGAAGAAGAACTCCTCTATGGCTCAGAGTAATTGACTGGGTGCTGGCAAGAGCTGGCCATTTTTTGCCAGCATCGAATTAGGCGAAGGTAAGTTTTCCGCACATTAAAATTGTGTTTCGCACTAATAATGGTTTTTAGACGAGGACAATTGAGAAGGGCTCAACGTCGGTGGCGCACCAGACAGCGCAGATTACAAGATGAGAATTTTCGTCAAGCTGTCATAGGGTGCGTCATCGCGTTGACGCTCGTGAATGAACAGCTACTGAGCCAACTTAACCGAAGAAGAACTCCTCTATGGCTCAGAGTAATTGACTGGGTGCTGGCAAGAGCTGGCCATTTTTTGCCAGCATCGAATTAGGCGAAGGTAAGTTTTCCGCACATTAAAATTGTGTTTCGCACTAATAATGGTTTTTAGACGAGGACAATTGAGAAGGGCTCAACGTCGGTGGCGCACCAGACAGCGCAGATTACAAGATGAGAATTTTCGTCAAGCTGTCATAGGGTGCGTCATCGCGTTGACGCTCGTGAATGAACAGCTACTGAGCCAACTTAACCGAAGAAGAACTCCTCTATGGCTCAGAGTAATTGACTGGGTGCTGGCAAGAGCTGGCCATTTTTTGCCAGCATCGAATTAGGCGAAGGTAAGTTTTCCGCACATTAAAATTGTGTTTCGCACTAATAATGGTTTTTAGACGAGGACAATTGAGAAGGGCTCAACGTCGGTGGCGCACCAGACAGCGCAGATTACAAGATGAGAATTTTCGTCAAGCTGTCATAGGGTGCGTCATCGCGTTGACGCTCGTGAATGAACAGCTACTGAGCCAACTTAACCGAAGAAGAACTCCTCTATGGCTCAGAGTAATTGACTGGGTGCTGGCAAGAGCTGGCCATTTTTTGCCAGCATCGAATTAGGCGAAGGTAAGTTTTCCGCACATTAAAATTGTGTTTCGCACTAATAATGGTTTTTAGACGAGGACAATTGAGAAGGGCTCAACGTCGGTGGCGCACCAGACAGCGCAGATTACAAGATGAGAATTTTCGTCAAGCTGTCATAGGGTGCGTCATCGCGTTGACGCTCGTGAATGAACAGCTACTGAGCCAACTTAACCGAAGAAGAACTCCTCTATGGCTCAGAGTAATTGACTGGGTGCTGGCAAGAGCTGGCCATTTTTTGCCAGCATCGAATTAGGCGAAGGTAAGTTTTCCGCACATTAAAATTGTGTTTCGCACTAATAATGGTTTTTAGACGAGGACAATTGAGAAGGGCTCAACATCGGTGGCGCACCAGACAGCGCAGATTACAAGATGAGAATTTTCGTCAAGCTGTCATAGGGTGCGTCATCGCGTTGACGCTCGTGAATGAACAGCTACTGAGCCAACTTAACCGAAGAAGAACTCCTCTATGGCTCAGAGTAATTGACTGGGTGCTGGCAAGAGCTGGCCATTTTTTGCCAGCATCGAATTAGGCGAAGGTAAGTTTTCCGCACATTAAAATTGTGTTTCGCACTAATAATGGTTTTTAGACGAGGACAATTGAGAAGGGCTCAACGTCGGTGGCGCACCAGACAGCGCAGATTACAAGATGAGAATTTTCGTCAAGCTGTCATAGGGTGCGTCATCGCGTTGACGCTCGTGAATGAACAGCTACTGAGCCAACTTAACCGAAGAAGAACTCCTCTATGGCTCAGAGTAATTGACTGGGTGCTGGCAAGAGCTGGCCATTTTTTGCCAGCATCGAATTAGGCGAAGGTAAGTTTTCCGCACATTAAAATTGTGTTTCGCACTAATAATGGTTTTTAGACGAGGACAATTGAGAAGGGCTCAACGTCGGTGGCGCACCAGACAGCGCAGATTACAAGATGAGAATTTTCGTCAAGCTGTCATAGGGTGCGTCATCGCGTTGACGCTCGTGAATGAACAGCTACTGAGCCAACTTAACCGAAGAAGAACTCCTCTATGGCTCAGAGTAATTGACTGGGTGCTGGCAAGAGCTGGCCATTTTTTGCCAGCATCGAATTAGGCGAAGGTAAGTTTTCCGCACATTAAAATTGTGTTTCGCACTAATAATGGTTTTTAGACGAGGACAATTGAGAAGGGCTCAACGTCGGTGGCGCACCAGACAGCGCAGATTACAAGATGAGAATTTTCGTCAAGCTGTCATAGGGTGCGTCATCGCGTTGACGCTCGTGAATGAACAGCTACTGAGCCAACTTAACCGAAGAAGAACTCCTCTATGGCTTAGAGTAATTGACTGGGTGCTAGCAAGAGCTGGCCATTTTTTGCCAGCATCGAATTAGGCGAAGGTAAGTTTTCCGCACATTAAAATTGTGTTTCGCACTAATAATGGTTTTTAGACGAGGACAATTGAGAAGGGCTCAACGTCGGTGGCGCACCAGACAGCGCAGATTACAAGATGAGAATTTTCGTCAAGCTGTCATAGGGTGCGTCATCGCGTTGACGCTCGTGAATGAACAGCTACTGAGCCAACTTAACCGAAGAAGAACTCCTCTATGGCTCAGAGTAATTGACTGGGTGCTGGCAAGAGCTGGCCATTTTTTGCCAGCATCGAATTAGGCGAAGGTAAGTTTTCCGCACATTAAAATTGTGTTTCGCACTAATAATGGTTTTTAGACGAGGACAATTGAGAAGGGCTCAACGTCGGTGGCGCACCAGACAGCGCAGATTACAAGATGAGAATTTTCGTCAAGCTGTCATAGGGTGCGTCATCGCGTTGACGCTCGTGAATGAACAGCTACTGAGCCAACTTAACCGAAGAAGAACTCCTCTATGGCTCAGAGTAATTGACTGGGTGCTGGCAAGAGCTGGCCATTTTTTGCCAGCATCGAATTAGGCGAAGGTAAGTTTTCCGCACATTAAAATTGTGTTTCGCACTAATAATGGTTTTTAGACGAGGACAATTGAGAAGGGCTCAACGTCGGTGGCGCACCAGACAGCGCAGATTACAAGATGAGAATTTTCGTCAAGCTGTCATAGGGTGCGTCATCGCGTTGACGCTCGTGAATGAACAGCTACTGAGCCAACTTAACCGAAGAAGAACTCCTCTATGGCTCAGAGTAATTGACTGGGTGCTGGCAAGAGCTGGCCATTTTTTGCCAGCATCGAATTAGGCGAAGGTAAGTTTTCCGCACATTAAAATTGTGTTTCGCACTAATAATGGTTTTTAGACGAGGACAATTGAGAAGGGCTCAACGTCGGTGGCGCACCAGACAGCGCAGATTACAAGATGAGAATTTTCGTCAAGCTGTCATAGGGTGCGTCATCGCGTTGACGCTCGTGAATGAACAGCTACTGAGCCAACTTAACCGAAGAAGAACTCCTCTATGGCTCAGAGTAATTGACTGGGTGCTGGCAAGAGCTGGCCATTTTTTGCCAGCATCGAATTAGGCGAAGGTAAGTTTTCCGCACATTAAAATTGTGTTTCGCACTAATAATGGTTTTTAGACGAGGACAATTGAGAAGGGCTCAACGTCGGTGGCGCACCAGACAGCGCAGATTACAAGATGAGAATTTTCGTCAAGCTGTCATAGGGTGCGTCATCGCGTTGACGCTCGTGAATGAACAGCTACTGAGCCAACTTAACCGAAGAAGAACTCCTCTATGGCTCAGAGTAATTGACTGGGTGCTGGCAAGAGCTGGCCATTTTTTGCCAGCATCGAATTAGGCGAAGGTAAGTTTTCCGCACATTAAAATTGTGTTTCGCACTAATAATGGTTTTTAGACGAGGACAATTGAGAAGGGCTCAACGTCGGTGGCGCACCAGACAGCGCAGATTACAAGATGAGAATTTTCGTCAAGCTGTCATAGGGTGCGTCATCGCGTTGACGCTCGTGAATGAACAGCTACTGAGCCAACTTAACCGAAGAAGAACTCCTCTATGGCTCAGAGTAATTGACTGGGTGCTGGCAAGAGCTGGCCATTTTTTGCCAGCATCGAATTAGGCGAAGGTAAGTTTTCCGCACATTAAAATTGTGTTTCGCACTAATAATGGTTTTTAGACGAGGACAATTGAGAAGGGCTCAACGTCGGTGGCGCACCAGACAGCGCAGATTACAAGATGAGAATTTTCGTCAAGCTGTCATAGGGTGCGTCATCGCGTTGACGCTCGTGAATGAACAGCTACTGAGCCAACTTAACCGAAGAAGAACTCCTCTATGGCTCAGAGTAATTGACTGGGTGCTGGCAAGAGCTGGCCATTTTTTGCCAGCATCGAATTAGGCGAAGGTAAGTTTTCCGCACATTAAAATTGTGTTTCGCACTAATAATGGTTTTTAGACGAGGACAATTGAGAAGGGCTCAACGTCGGTGGCGCACCAGACAGCGCAGATTACAAGATGAGAATTTTCGTCAAGCTGTCATAGGGTGCGTCATCGCGTTGACGCTCGTGAATGAACAGCTACTGAGCCAACTTAACCGAAGAAGAACTCCTCTATGGCTCAGAGTAATTGACTGGGTGCTGGCAAGAGCTGGCCATTTTTTGCCAGCATCGAATTAGGCGAAGGTAAGTTTTCCGCACATTAAAATTGTGTTTCGCACTAATAATGGTTTTTAGACGAGGACAATTGAGAAGGGCTCAACGTCGGTGGCGCACCAGACAGCGCAGATTACAAGATGAGAATTTTCGTCAAGCTGTCATAGGGTGCGTCATCGCGTTGACGCTCGTGAATGAACAGCTACTGAGCCAACTTAACCGAAGAAGAACTCCTCTATGGCTCAGAGTAATTGACTGGGTGCTGGCAAGAGCTGGCCATTTTTTGCCAGCATCGAATTAGGCGAAGGTAAGTTTTCCGCACATTAAAATTGTGTTTCGCACTAATAATGGTTTTTAGACGAGGACAATTGAGAAGGGCTCAACGTCGGTGGCGCACCAGACAGCGCAGATTACAAGATGAGAATTTTCGTCAAGCTGTCATAGGGTGCGTCATCGCGTTGACGCTCGTGAATGAACAGCTACTGAGCCAACTTAACCGAAGAAGAACTCCTCTATGGCTCAGAGTAATTGACTGGGTGCTGGCAAGAGCTGGCCATTTTTTGCCAGCATCGAATTAGGCGAAGGTAAGTTTTCCGCACATTAAAATTGTGTTTTGCACTAATAATGGTTTTTAGACGAGGACAATTGAGAAGGGCTCAACGTCGGTGGCGCACCAGACAGCGCAGATTACAAGATGAGAATTTTCGTCAAGCTGTCATAGGGTGCGTCATCGCGTTGACGCTCGTGAATGAACAGCTACTGAGCCAACTTAACCGAAGAAGAACTCCTCTATGGCTCAGAGTAATTGACTGGGTGCTGGCAAGAGCTGGCCATTTTTTGCCAGCATCGAATTAGGCGAAGGTAAGTTTTCCGCACATTAAAATTGTGTTTCGCACTAATAATGGTTTTTAGACGAGGACAATTGAGAAGGGCTCAACGTCGGTGGCGCACCAGACAGCGCAGATTACAAGATGAGAATTTTCGTCAAGCTGTCATAGGGTGCGTCATCGCGTTGACGCTCGTGAATGAACAGCTACTGAGCCAACTTAACCGAAGAAGAACTCCTCTATGGCTTAGAGTAATTGACTGGGTGCTAGCAAGAGCTGGCCATTTTTTGCCAGCATCGAATTAGGCGAAGGTAAGTTTTCCGCACATTAAAATTGTGTTTCGCACTAATAATGGTTTTTAGACGAGGACAATTGAGAAGGGCTCAACGTCGGTGGCGCACCAGACAGCGCAGATTACAAGATGAGAATTTTCGTCAAGCTGTCATAGGGTGCGTCATCGCGTTGACGCTCGTGAATGAACAGCTACTGAGCCAACTTAACCGAAGAAGAACTCCTCTATGGCTCAGAGTAATTGACTGGGTGCTGGCAAGAGCTGGCCATTTTTTGCCAGCATCGAATTAGGCGAAGGTAAGTTTTCCGCACATTAAAATTGTGTTTCGCACTAATAATGGTTTTTAGACGAGGACAATTGAGAAGGGCTCAACGTCGGTGGCGCACCAGACAGCGCAGATTACAAGATGAGAATTTTCGTCAAGCTGTCATAGGGTGCGTCATCGCGTTGACGCTCGTGAATGAACAGCTACTGAGCCAACTTAACCGAAGAAGAACTCCTCTATGGCTCAGAGTAATTGACTGGGTGCTGGCAAGAGCTGGCCATTTTTTGCCAGCATCGAATTAGGCGAAGGTAAGTTTTCCGCACATTAAAATTGTGTTTCGCACTAATAATGGTTTTTAGACGAGGACAATTGAGAAGGGCTCAACGTCGGTGGCGCACCAGACAGCGCAGATTACAAGATGAGAATTTTCGTCAAGCTGTCATAGGGTGCGTCATCGCGTTGACGCTCGTGAATGAACAGCTACTGAGCCAACTTAACCGAAGAAGAACTCCTCTATGGCTCAGAGTAATTGACTGGGTGCTGGCAAGAGCTGGCCATTTTTTGCCAGCATCGAATTAGGCGAAGGTAAGTTTTCCGCACATTAAAATTGTGTTTCGCACTAATAATGGTTTTTAGACGAGGACAATTGAGAAGGGCTCAACGTCGGTGGCGCACCAGACAGCGCAGATTACAAGATGAGAATTTTCGTCAAGCTGTCATAGGGTGCGTCATCGCGTTGACGCTCGTGAATGAACAGCTACTGAGCCAACTTAACCGAAGAAGAACTCCTCTATGGCTCAGAGTAATTGACTGGGTGCTGGCAAGAGCTGGCCATTTTTTGCCAGCATCGAATTAGGCGAAGGTAAGTTTTCCGCACATTAAAATTGTGTTTCGCACTAATAATGGTTTTTAGACGAGGACAATTGAGAAGGGCTCAACGTCGGTGGCGCACCAGACAGCGCAGATTACAAGATGAGAATTTTCGTCAAGCTGTCATAGGGTGCGTCATCGCGTTGACGCTCGTGAATGAACAGCTACTGAGCCAACTTAACCGAAGAAGAACTCCTCTATGGCTCAGAGTAATTGACTGGGTGCTGGCAAGAGCTGGCCATTTTTTGCCAGCATCGAATTAGGCGAAGGTAAGTTTTCCGCACATTAAAATTGTGTTTCGCACTAATAATGGTTTTTAGACGAGGACAATTGAGAAGGGCTCAACGTCGGTGGCGCACCAGACAGCGCAGATTACAAGATGAGAATTTTCGTCAAGCTGTCATAGGGTGCGTCATCGCGTTGACGCTCGTGAATGAACAGCTACTGAGCCAACTTAACCGAAGAAGAACTCCTCTATGGCTCAGAGTAATTGACTGGGTGCTGGCAAGAGCTGGCCATTTTTTGCCAGCATCGAATTAGGCGAAGGTAAGTTTTCCGCACATTAAAATTGTGTTTCGCACTAATAATGGTTTTTAGACGAGGACAATTGAGAAGGGCTCAACGTCGGTGGCGCACCAGACAGCGCAGATTACAAGATGAGAATTTTCGTCAAGCTGTCATAGGGTGCGTCATCGCGTTGACGCTCGTGAATGAACAGCTACTGAGCCAACTTAACCGAAGAAGAACTCCTCTATGGCTCAGAGTAATTGACTGGGTGCTGGCAAGAGCTGGCCATTTTTTGCCAGCATCGAATTAGGCGAAGGTAAGTTTTCCGCACATTAAAATTGTGTTTCGCACTAATAATGGTTTTTAGACGAGGACAATTGAGAAGGGCTCAACGTCGGTGGCGCACCAGACAGCGCAGATTACAAGATGAGAATTTTCGTCAAGCTGTCATAGGGTGCGTCATCGCGTTGACGCTCGTGAATGAACAGCTACTGAGCCAACTTAACCGAAGAAGAACTCCTCTATGGCTCAGAGTAATTGACTGGGTGCTGGCAAGAGCTGGCCATTTTTTGCCAGCATCGAATTAGGCGAAGGTAAGTTTTCCGCACATTAAAATTGTGTTTCGCACTAATAATGGTTTTTAGACGAGGACAATTGAGAAGGGCTCAACGTCGGTGGCGCACCAGACAGCGCAGATTACAAGATGAGAATTTTCGTCAAGCTGTCATAGGGTGCGTCATCGCGTTGACGCTCGTGAATGAACAGCTACTGAGCCAACTTAACCGAAGAAGAACTCCTCTATGGCTCAGAGTAATTGACTGGGTGCTGGCAAGAGCTGGCCATTTTTTGCCAGCATCGAATTAGGCGAAGGTAAGTTTTCCGCACATTAAAATTGTGTTTCGCACTAATAATGGTTTTTAGACGAGGACAATTGAGAAGGGCTCAACGTCGGTGGCGCACCAGACAGCGCAGATTACAAGATGAGAATTTTCGTCAAGCTGTCATAGGGTGCGTCATCGCGTTGACGCTCGTGAATGAACAGCTACTGAGCCAACTTAACCGAAGAAGAACTCCTCTATGGCTCAGAGTAATTGACTGGGTGCTGGCAAGAGCTGGCCATTTTTTGCCAGCATCGAATTAGGCGAAGGTAAGTTTTCCGCACATTAAAATTGTGTTTTGCACTAATAATGGTTTTTAGACGAGGACAATTGAGAAGGGCTCAACGTCGGTGGCGCACCAGACAGCGCAGATTACAAGATGAGAATTTTCGTCAAGCTGTCATAGGGTGCGTCATCGCGTTGACGCTCGTGAATGAACAGCTACTGAGCCAACTTAACCGAAGAAGAACTCCTCTATGGCTCAGAGTAATTGACTGGGTGCTGGCAAGAGCTGGCCATTTTTTGCCAGCATCGAATTAGGCGAAGGTAAGTTTTCCGCACATTAAAATTGTGTTTCGCACTAATAATGGTTTTTAGACGAGGACAATTGAGAAGGGCTCAACGTCGGTGGCGCACCAGACAGCGCAGATTACAAGATGAGAATTTTCGTCAAGCTGTCATAGGGTGCGTCATCGCGTTGACGCTCGTGAATGAACAGCTACTGAGCCAACTTAACCGAAGAAGAACTCCTCTATGGCTCAGAGTAATTGACTGGGTGCTGGCAAGAGCTGGCCATTTTTTGCCAGCATCGAATTAGGCGAAGGTAAGTTTTCCGCACATTAAAATTGTGTTTCGCACTAATAATGGTTTTTAGACGAGGACAATTGAGAAGGGCTCAACGTCGGTGGCGCACCAGACAGCGCAGATTACAAGATGAGAATTTTCGTCAAGCTGTCATAGGGTGCGTCATCGCGTTGACGCTCGTGAATGAACAGCTACTGAGCCAACTTAACCGAAGAAGAACTCCTCTATGGCTCAGAGTAATTGACTGGGTGCTGGCAAGAGCTGGCCATTTTTTGCCAGCATCGAATTAGGCGAAGGTAAGTTTTCCGCACATTAAAATTGTGTTTCGCACTAATAATGGTTTTTAGACGAGGACAATTGAGAAGGGCTCAACGTCGGTGGCGCACCAGACAGCGCAGATTACAAGATGAGAATTTTCGTCAAGCTGTCATAGGGTGCGTCATCGCGTTGACGCTCGTGAATGAACAGCTACTGAGCCAACTTAACCGAAGAAGAACTCCTCTATGGCTCAGAGTAATTGACTGGGTGCTGGCAAGAGCTGGCCATTTTTCGCCAGCATCGAATTAGGCGAAGGTAAGTTTTCCGCACATTAAAATTGTGTTTTGCACTAATAATGGTTTTTAGACGAGGACAATTGAGAAGGGCTCAACGTCGGTGGCGCACCAGACAGCGCAGATTACAAGATGAGAATTTTCGTCAAGCTGTCATAGGGTGCGTCATCGCGTTGACGCTCGTGAATGAACAGCTACTGAGCCAACTTAACCGAAGAAGAACTCCTCTATGGCTCAGAGTAATTGACTGGGTGCTGGCAAGAGCTGGCCATTTTTTGCCAGCATCGAATTAGGCGAAGGTAAGTTTTCCGCACATTAAAATTGTGTTTCGCACTAATAATGGTTTTTAGACGAGGACAATTGAGAAGGGCTCAACGTCGGTGGCGCACCAGACAGCGCAGATTACAAGATGAGAATTTTCGTCAAGCTGTCATAGGGTGCGTCATCGCGTTGACGCTCGTGAATGAACAGCTACTGAGCCAACTTAACCGAAGAAGAACTCCTCTATGGCTCAGAGTAATTGACTGGGTGCTGGCAAGAGCTGGCCATTTTTTGCCAGCATCGAATTAGGCGAAGGTAAGTTTTCCGCACATTAAAATTGTGTTTCGCACTAATAATGGTTTTTAGACGAGGACAATTGAGAAGGGCTCAACGTCGGTGGCGCACCAGACAGCGCAGATTACAAGATGAGAATTTTCGTCAAGCTGTCATAGGGTGCGTCATCGCGTTGACGCTCGTGAATGAACAGCTACTGAGCCAACTTAACCGAAGAAGAACTCCTCTATGGCTCAGAGTAATTGACTGAGTGCTGGCAAGAGCTGGCCATTTTTTGCCAGCATCGAATTAGGCGAAGGTAAGTTTTCCGCACATTAAAATTGTGTTTCGCACTAATAATGGTTTTTAGACGAGGACAATTGAGAAGGGCTCAACGTCGGTGGCGCACCAGACAGCGCAGATTACAAGATGAGAATTTTCGTCAAGCTGTCATAGGGTGCGTCATCGCGTTGACGCTCGTGAATGAACAGCTACTGAGCCAACTTAACCGAAGAAGAACTCCTCTATGGCTCAGAGTAATTGACTGGGTGCTGGCAAGAGCTGGCCATTTTTTGCCAGCATCGAATTAGGCGAAGGTAAGTTTTCCGCACATTAAAATTGTGTTTCGCACTAACAATGGTTTTTAAACGAGGACAATTGAGAAGGGCTCAACGTCGGTGGCGCACCAGACAGCGCAGATTACAAGATGAGAATTTTCGTCAAGCTGTCATAGGGTGCGTCATCGCGTTGACGCTCGTGAATGAACAGCTACTGAGCCAACTTAACCGAAGAAGAACTCCTCTATGGCTCAGAGTAATTGACTGGGTGCTGGCAAGAGCTGGCCATTTTTTGCCAGCATCGAATTAGGCGAAGGTAAGTTTTCCGCACATTAAAATTGTGTTTCGCACTAATAATGGTTTTTAGACGAGGACAATTGAGAAGGGCTCAACGTCGGTGGCGCACCAGACAGCGCAGATTACAAGATGAGAATTTTCGTCAAGCTGTCATAGGGTGCGTCATCGCGTTGACGCTCGTGAATGAACAGCTACTGAGCCAACTTAACCGAAGAAGAACTCCTCTATGGCTCAGAGTAATTGACTGGGTGCTGGCAAGAGCTGGCCATTTTTTGCCAGCATCGAATTAGGCGAAGGTAAGTTTTCCGCACATTAAAATTGTGTTTCGCACTAATAATGGTTTTTAGACGAGGACAATTGAGAAGGGCTCAACGTCGGTGGCGCACCAGACAGCGCAGATTACAAGATGAGAATTTTCGTCAAGCTGTCATAGGGTGCGTCATCGCGTTGACGCTCGTGAATGAACAGCTACTGAGCCAACTTAACCGAAGAAGAACTCCTCTATGGCTCAGAGTAATTGACTGGGTGCTGGCAAGAGCTGGCCATTTTTTGCCAGCATCGAATTAGGCGAAGGTAAGTTTTCCGCACATTAAAATTGTGTTTCGCACTAATAATGGTTTTTAGACGAGGACAATTGAGAAGGGCTCAACGTCGGTGGCGCACCAGACAGCGCAGATTACAAGATGAGAATTTTCGTCAAGCTGTCATAGGGTGCGTCATCGCGTTGACGCTCGTGAATGAACAGCTACTGAGCCAACTTAACCGAAGAAGAACTCCTCTATGGCTCAGAGTAATTGACTGGGTGCTGGCAAGAGCTGGCCATTTTTTGCCAGCATCGAATTAGGCGAAGGTAAGTTTTCCGCACATTAAAATTGTGTTTCGCACTAATAATGGTTTTTAGACGAGGACAATTGAGAAGGGCTCAACGTCGGTGGCGCACCAGACAGCGCAGATTACAAGATGAGAATTTTCGTCAAGCTGTCATAGGGTGCGTCATCGCGTTGACGCTCGTGAATGAACAGCTACTGAGCCAACTTAACCGAAGAAGAACTCCTCTATGGCTTAGAGTAATTGACTGGGTGCTGGCAAGAGCTGGCCATTTTTTGCCAGCATCGAATTAGGCGAAGGTAAGTTTTCCGCACATTAAAATTGTGTTTCGCACTAATAATGGTTTTTAGACGAGGACAATTGAGAAGGGCTCAACGTCGGTGGCGCACCAGACAGCGCAGATTACAAGATGAGAATTTTCGTCAAGCTGTCATAGGGTGCGTCATCGCGTTGACGCTCGTGAATGAACAGCTACTGAGCCAACTTAACCGAAGAAGAACTCCTCTATGGCTCAGAGTAATTGACTGGGTGCTGGCAAGAGCTGGCCATTTTTTGCCAGCATCGAATTAGGCGAAGGTAAGTTTTCCGCACATTAAAATTGTGTTTCGCACTAATAATGGTTTTTAGACGAGGACAATTGAGAAGGGCTCAACGTCGGTGGCGCACCAGACAGCGCAGATTACAAGATGAGAATTTTCGTCAAGCTGTCATAGGGTGCGTCATCGCGTTGACGCTCGTGAATGAACAGCTACTGAGCCAACTTAACCGAAGAAGAACTCCTCTATGGCTCAGAGTAATTGACTGGGTGCTGGCAAGAGCTGGCCATTTTTTGCCAGCATCGAATTAGGCGAAGGTAAGTTTTCCGCACATTAAAATTGTGTTTCGCACTAATAATGGTTTTTAGACGAGGACAATTGAGAAGGGCTCAACGTCGGTGGCGCACCAGACAGCGCAGATTACAAGATGAGAATTTTCGTCAAGCTGTCATAGGGTGCGTCATCGCGTTGACGCTCGTGAATGAACAGCTACTGAGCCAACTTAACCGAAGAAGAACTCCTCTATGGCTCAGAGTAATTGACTGGGTGCTGGCAAGAGCTGGCCATTTTTTGCCAGCATCGAATTAGGCGAAGGTAAGTTTTCCGCACATTAAAATTGTGTTTCGCACTAATAATGGTTTTTAGACGAGGACAATTGAGAAGGGCTCAACGTCGGTGGCGCACCAGACAGCGCAGATTACAAGATGAGAATTTTCGTCAAGCTGTCATAGGGTGCGTCATCGCGTTGACGCTCGTGAATGAACAGCTACTGAGCCAACTTAACCGAAGAAGAACTCCTCTATGGCTCAGAGTAATTGACTGGGTGCTGGCAAGAGCTGGCCATTTTTTACCAGCATCGAATTAGGCGAAGGTAAGTTTTCCGCACATTAAAATTGTGTTTCGCACTAATAATGGTTTTTAGACGAGGACAATTGAGAACGGCTCAACGTCGGTGGCGCACCAGACAGCGCAGATTACAAGATGAGAATTTTCGTCAAGCTGTCATAGGGTGCGTCATCGCGTTGACGCTCGTGAATGAACAGCTACTGAGCCAACTTAACCGAAGAAGAACTCCTCTATGGCTCAGAGTAATTGACTGGGTGCTGGCAAGAGCTGGCCATTTTTTGCCAGCATCGAATTAGGCGAAGGTAAGTTTTCCGCACATTAAAATTGTGTTTCGCACTAATAATGGTTTTTAGACGAGGACAATTGAGAAGGGCTCAACGTCGGTGGCGCACCAGACAGCGCAGATTACAAGATGAGAATTTTCGTCAAGCTGTCATAGGGTGCGTCATCGCGTTGACGCTCGTGAATGAACAGCTACTGAGCCAACTTAACCGAAGAAGAACTCCTCTATGGCTCAGAGTAATTGACTGGGTGCTGGCAAGAGCTGGCCATTTTTTGCCAGCATCGAATTAGGCGAAGGTAAGTTTTCCGCACATTAAAATTGTGTTTCGCACTAATAATGGTTTTTAGACGAGGACAATTGAGAAGGGCTCAACGTCGGTGGCGCACCAGACAGCGCAGATTACAAGATGAGAATTTTCGTCAAGCTGTCATAGGGTGCGTCATCGCGTTGACGCTCGTGAATGAACAGCTACTGAGCCAACTTAACCGAAGAAGAACTCCTCTATGGCTCAGAGTAATTGACTGGGTGCTGGCAAGAGCTGGCCATTTTTTGCCAGCATCGAATTAGGCGAAGGTAAGTTTTCCGCACATTAAAATTGTGTTTCGCACTAATAATGGTTTTTAGACGAGGACAATTGAGAAGGGCTCAACGTCGGTGGCGCACCAGACAGCGCAGATTACAAGATGAGAATTTTCGTCAAGCTGTCATAGGGTGCGTCATCGCGTTGACGCTCGTGAATGAACAGCTACTGAGCCAACTTAACCGAAGAAGAACTCCTCTATGGCTCAGAGTAATTGACTGGGTGCTGGCAAGAGCTGGCCATTTTTTGCCAGCATCGAATTAGGCGAAGGTAAGTTTTCCGCACATTAAAATTGTGTTTCGCACTAATAATGGTTTTTAGACGAGGACAATTGAGAAGGGCTCAACGTCGGTGGCGCACCAGACAGCACAGATTACAAGATGAGAATTTTCGTCAAGCTGTCATAGGGTGCGTCATCGCGTTGACGCTCGTGAATGAACAGCTACTGAGCCAACTTAACCGAAGAAGAACTCCTCTATGGCTCAGAGTAATTGACTGGGTGCTGGCAAGAGCTGGCCATTTTTTGCCAGCATCGAATTAGGCGAAGGTAAGTTTTCCGCACATTAAAATTGTGTTTCGCACTAATAATGGTTTTTAGACGAGGACAATTGAGAAGGGCTCAACGTCGGTGGCGCACCAGACAGCGCAGATTACAAGATGAGAATTTTCGTCAAGCTGTCATAGGGTGCGTCATCGCGTTGACGCTCGTGAATGAACAGCTACTGAGCCAACTTAACCGAAGAAGAACTCCTCTATGGCTCAGAGTAATTGACTGGGTGCTGGCAAGAGCTGGCCATTTTTTACCAGCATCGAATTAGGCGAAGGTAAGTTTTCCGCACATTAAAATTGTGTTTCGCACTAATAATGGTTTTTAGACGAGGACAATTGAGAACGGCTCAACGTCGGTGGCGCACCAGACAGCGCAGATTACAAGATGAGAATTTTCGTCAAGCTGTCATAGGGTGCGTCATCGCGTTGACGCTCGTGAATGAACAGCTACTGAGCCAACTTAACCGAAGAAGAACTCCTCTATGGCTCAGAGTAATTGACTGGGTGCTGGCAAGAGCTGGCCATTTTTTGCCAGCATCGAATTAGGCGAAGGTAAGTTTTCCGCACATTAAAATTGTGTTTCGCACTAATAATGGTTTTTAGACGAGGACAATTGAGAAGGGCTCAACGTCGGTGGCGCACCAGACAGCGCAGATTACAAGATGAGAATTTTCGTCAAGCTGTCATAGGGTGCGTCATCGCGTTGACGCTCGTGAATGAACAGCTACTGAGCCAACTTAACCGAAGAAGAACTCCTCTATGGCTCAGAGTAATTGACTGGGTGCTGGCAAGAGCTGGCCATTTTTTGCCAGCATCGAATTAGGCGAAGGTAAGTTTTCCGCACATTAAAATTGTGTTTCGCACTAATAATGGTTTTTAGACGAGGACAATTGAGAAGGGCTCAACGTCGGTGGCGCACCAGACAGCGCAGATTACAAGATGAGAATTTTCGTCAAGCTGTCATAGGGTGCGTCATCGCGTTGACGCTCGTGAATGAACAGCTACTGAGCCAACTTAACCGAAGAAGAACTCCTCTATGGCTCAGAGTAATTGACTGGGTGCTGGCAAGAGCTGGCCATTTTTTGCCAGCATCGAATTAGGCGAAGGTAAGTTTTCCGCACATTAAAATTGTGTTTCGCACTAATAATGGTTTTTAGACGAGGACAATTGAGAAGGGCTCAACGTCGGTGGCGCACCAGACAGCGCAGATTACAAGATGAGAATTTTCGTCAAGCTGTCATAGGGTGCGTCATCGCGTTGACGCTCGTGAATGAACAGCTACTGAGCCAACTTAACCGAAGAAGAACTCCTCTATGGCTCAGAGTAATTGACTGGGTGCTGGCAAGAGCTGGCCATTTTTTGCCAGCATCGAATTAGGCGAAGGTAAGTTTTCCGCACATTAAAATTGTGTTTCGCACTAATAATGGTTTTTAGACGAGGACAATTGAGAAGGGCTCAACGTCGGTGGCGCACCAGACAGCGCAGATTACAAGATGAGAATTTTCGTCAAGCTGTCATAGGGTGCGTCATCGCGTTGACGCTCGTGAATGAACAGCTACTGAGCCAACTTAACCGAAGAAGAACTCCTCTATGGCTCAGAGTAATTGACTGGGTGCTGGCAAGAGCTGGCCATTTTTTGGGTTTTTTTTTAATTTATTAAATAAAAACACTTAAAATTAAACAGTTTTTTATTCATTCATGACTAAGAGTCATGTTTAGAATTTATTTTGAAATAGAGTTATGTTTGGAATGTGTTTGAAGTAGAGGCATGTTAGGAATTTGTTTTGAAGAAGAAAGAGTTAAGTTGATTGGTATTGTTTTTTGTTAAGAAAATTTTTCGACGTTTGTAGAAAAATGAGTGAGCAAAAGCGCGGGCGAGGAATCGGCCGGGCCCGTACTGGCCAACAAGCACCGAGACCTGGAGGCTTCCAAGCAAGAGGTGGTGCTTAACAACCAGCAAGTCAGTCGAGACCAACGATGCCTGGAGGACCCCCTCCTGAAGCATCTTTCCGACCAGCGGCCCCGCCACAACAATCAGCTTGGGGCTCGATGGCCCAACAACGTGCTCCGGCACCAGTACAACCGCCACAACCTACAAGCGGGCGTGCAACTGTCAGAAGTGGTGCTTCTGGAGCACCGTTTCCATCCGAAGTAGTGTATCTTAACTGACGATATTTGTAAAACGAGTAGTAGTCCACATTTCGATCAATTTTAGTCTTTTGCGACTCGGTCACGTGCAGCCCACGAGATTTGCTTATGCCTATAGAAGAGAGCAAAGACTACTAGCGCAGCACCGGTGGCGCACCAGATGGAGGTATCAGGAAGAAGCGATACAACGATGCGTCATCGAGCTGACGCTAGATAATTCGAATCTAATGCGGCAAATTAACACCTTGCGGACGCCAATTTGGATGAGAATAATTGTAGATTTAACGCTCGAAAGAGCAGGGCATTTTGTTATAGTCCGGTCAATTTAGACATTCGAAGGTGCATAAAGTCCCAACAAGCTGAAAATCAGTAAAATTGTTCAAAACATAATTATAAATAAAATTTAAAAGTTCCCCATCATTCCCGTGTGTGGAAAAAATTTTATTTGAGGTTAAAGGTAAAAAAATGAGTTTTTCGCGATTTTCAGCAAAACGGTAAGTTTTATCAAAAAAGTACTTTAGGCAAAAAGTGATCATAAAATTATCTATAAGAAATGTATCAAAACTTTTTTTCCTACGAGCCACCGTTTCTGAGATATAACGATTCAAAAAGTTGGATATACAGGGTGTAAATACTAAGTGGGGACACCCAAAAATGGCAGTTAGAACTCATCGAAATAAACAGTTTTTGTTAGTACCAATTTTTTATTTGGAGCTCCAGTTCGGAGTTATTCAACTTTTTAGGTTTTTCTAACAATCGTCGTAACTTCCTTATTTTAAGGACCATTGAGAAAAATCAAAGATTTTCAGAATTATCTTGTGATTCTCTAAAACATTTGTGTTTACAACTATTTGGAATTTTTTAAATAACAAAATGGCGGCCGAACAAAAATTTTTAACGAGGATTTTTTGAAAACTATTCCATGGATTTTTGAAAAAATACATTTACAAAATCCTTGATGTATCTACTACAACTTTTGTTCGAAAAATTTTTTTCGTCGGCGCCAAAAAAAGGTCTTAATTTAAATTTCCAATAAATTCGATAAACTAACAAATAAGTATTCTAATTCCTTAAATTTCTTTTAAAAAAATTCCAAAGTAGGTAGGTAACTTCCTGTCATTGAAACAAAAGTGATACGTTTCTATGCTAATGTTAATTAGTTTTTCAAGATATTTTCGTATTTTGCATTGTTTGTACCTAATTAAAGATGCCTACGTATGAAAATTTTGCACACGAGGCTCAAAGAATGTATCGGAGAAGATACCCAAATCGTCGACATCCGAATAGAAAAATATTCAGAAAGGTGTGTAGACGGTTATCCGAGTCTGGTTGCTTTCGCCCAAAAATTGGTGGGAACGCTAACCGATTTCGTCGAACCCCCGCGCTTGAAGAGGCTGTACTTCACATGGTTGAAGATGACCCGTCGACGAGTACAAGAGTAGTATCAAAAAGGTTAAACGTAAATCACATGACAGTGTGGCAGATTTTGAATGAACAGGGTCTTTATCCGTTCTCTAGGCAAAAAGTGCAAGCTTTGGGACCTAATGACTTTCAGCCGAGACGTTTTTTCTGTCGTTGGTTTCTCCAACATTGCAATCTTTATAGGCATTTCGAAAAATTTGTACTTTTTACGGACGAAGCTTGTTTTACAAGAGACGGGGTATTTAACTCAAGAAATACGCACCAGTGGGATGAAGAGAATCCTCACTCCTCATTTATTCGTTCACATCAAGAACGTTTTTCGGTAAATGTATGGGCTGGAATTGTAGGGAGGCACGTAATCGGGCCTTACCTTCTCCCACACCGATTGAATGGTGAAAATTATCGAGTATTCTTAGACACTGTGCTACCGGAGCTTCTTGAGGATTTGCCACTAAACATCAGGCAGAGACTTTGGTTTCAACACGATGGGGCCCCGCCACACACCACGCTAGAAGTTAGCGCTCTTCTGAATCGGGAATACCCAAATTCGTGGATTGGGAGAAGGGGTCATGTTGCGTGGCCAGCTCGGAGTCCAGACCTAACTCCACTGGATTTCTTTTTTTGGGGCCAGATGAAGACCTCGGTGTATGAAACACCTGTGACAACAGAGCTAGAACTAGTGGCTCGAATAGTAGCTGCTGCAGAAGATATAAAGGAAAAACAGGCGGTTCTTGCAAAGGTTTCCACTAACATTAAAAAGCGCTGTCGTGCTTGCATTGCAGCAAATGGTGCGCATTTCGAAAATCTAAGAAATTAGAATACTTATTTAGTTTAATCATTTGTTTTTTATTTTTCAAGTTTCAGTTTTCATTAGTGTATTTATCTGTAATTTAAATTTAGACCTTTTTTTGGCGCCGACGAAAAAAATTTTTCGAACAAAAGTTGTAGTAGATACGTCAAGGATTTTGTAAATGTATTTTTTTCAAAAATCCATGGAATAGTTTTCAAAAAATCTTCGTTAGAAATTTTTGTTCGGCCGCCATTTTGTTATTTAAAAAAATTCCAAATAGTTGTAAACACAAATGTTTTAGAGAATCACAAGATAATTCTCAAAATCTTTGATTTTTCTCAATGGTCCTTAAAATAAGGAAGTTATGACGATTGTTAGAAAAACCTAAGAAGTTGAATAACTCCGAACTGGAGCTCCAAATAAAAAATTGGTACTAACAAAAACTGTCTATTTTGATGAGTTCTAACTGCTATTTTCGGGTGTCCCCACTTAGTATTTACACCCTGTATACTATATGTTCGAGCCATTTTAAAAGAGAAGATTACTTGGTACGGCCAGGTGCAGCTTACGGGAGTTTAGAAAGAACGGCCGTACGAGAAGGTAACGCAGTGTTATTATATACTCAATGGAGAAGGTAAGTTTTCCACACATTAAAATTGTGTTTCCCATTAATAATGGTTTTTAGAGAACAGCTACGTATAGCGCAACGTCGGTGGCGCGGGGCCAGCGGAGGCAGCGAAATTTTGAGGAAGAAAATTCTAGAATAGCCATGATAGAGTGCGTCACCACGTTGACGCAAATAAATGTACGGACTCTCAGCCTGATGACCAGGCGTCGAGAGTCCTACGTTGGGCGTAGGCGAGAAGAGGCAAATTTTAGGCAAGCTGTCTTCGAGTGCGTCATCGCATTGACGCTGGTTAATCAACAACTTCTCAGCCAAATGAACAGGCGAAGAGCACCGTTCTGGCTGAGAGTAATAGACTGGGCGATGGATAGAACTGGGCATTTTTATATTTTTTATTCATTAATTTTAATGCCAAACGCTAGGAGAAGGTAAGTTTTCCGCACATTAAAATTGTGTTTCCCATTAATAATGGTTTTTAGACAACAACTTCGTAGAGCCCAACGTCAGTGGCGCCGGCGGCAGAGAAGAAATTTTGACGAAGACAATTTTAGAAGAGCCATGATAGAGTGCGTCACGACGTTGACGCTGATAAATCAGCGGACTCTCAGCCTGATGACCAGGCGTCGAGCGCCGTTATGGCTGAGAGTCCTACGTTGGGACTCTCGTTGCGTTTTGTACTAATAATGGTGTTTAGAAGGGAGCAGCGAAGACTAGCCCAGAGTCGGTGGCGGGCTAGTTAACGAATACGTTTTGTAGAAACGGAGGCAACTATACGTGAACTAACTATAGCCAACGCTCGCCTGATAAGTGAATTAGAGACACTGAAAAGACCGTGGTGGAAAAAACTAACTGAACTGGTAATTGAAATATCAATCAATGGTTTTGTTAAAAAACTTCTACAATAATGTATCAAAATTATTATGAAAAGTCAATTCAAATATAAGAGCATTAAACTTGTTGTATGCCTTATTAGGAGGTGAGATGGTAGTTACTCGAGTCCCTAAATATCATTTTTAGATTACTCAATAAATTTAGCTACACAGTTCGGTTATTCTACTAAATTATTAAAAGTGTAAATAATTTCAAACAGTTTTTGGCAAGCAAACTTTCAGAAACACTCATAGTGGTTGTTGTTTAGAAGAACACAACGGAGGGCAGCGGCCCGCAGGTGGCGGGCCAATAGGCATATCAATATATTGGCGATGCAAACCTGCATAAGAGAATTGACGCTGGCCAATGCAGAACTGACAAGGCGGATAAATCATTTGCAAACACCTATTTACTCACATTATCGAGAGAAACAGGATTAACGGTTATCCAAGTAAGCAATTGGCTTAATAACAACGCACGCCATAGATTATTGCCAGAGATGATAATATGCCGAGAACAAACTGAGCTTTCGAACGCAAGAAGGGCACAACGAAAAAAGATTATGGTTTATACGTTGTTAATTTTGTTCGTTATGTTGTGATGCCCGATTTCACTTATTTAAACTTGTTTCCAAGGAAATAACTTTTATCCTGTCGTTATCAATTATCAATAATCAATTATACCTACACATTATGCTTATACAAAATCATCCACTGATGGCAACCAGAATTTTTAAAAACTGGCTTTTTTAAAATAGAAAACACCCGTATGACAAATTTACATTGTCGAGAGAGACTGGCTTAAGCATTTGGTGATTTATTTTGAGAAAAAAAAGGATCAACTTAACTGTAAGATAATAGTCAGGGAGACAAACAATTCTAAAAAGTCAAATTATAGTTGCCCGAGAGAATCAAGTAAAAACAAACCAAAAAATCAATCCAAAATAAATTATTAAACCATTAGTTTCGGTGTTATTAACTCTAATAAAAACATAATCCAAATAAGCCGAATAGCAAATAAGTCACAAAAGTCAAAGAAAATCCAATAAAATAATCTCAAATAAAGATCTCTACGACGATAGGAAGCTTCGTGGTAGTTGATTCGCCCCATCTTAATGAAGAAGTGTTCCGACCATCTTTGGAGGCGACCTCACGAGAAAGAAAATCCAGAACCAGATTCAGGCAAAAACCAATAAAAACACAAACCCAATAACAGCATTATCCAAATAAGCCACTGGCTGGACAATGCACGGCACAGGATATTTCCTGGCATACTAAATCAAGAAAATGAGCTTGCGAGCATACGAAGTGCAGGACGCAAGAATTGGAATTTGTTTAAACCTTTAAACAAGAACATGAAAAGTATAGCATTCAACTGCTAGACGAGATGTCCATAACACCTTCTAAAGTGTATGATAATGCCACAAAATCGTATTATGAAAATATACATTTTCTTGAAGACGAAGGCGTTGCACCACATGCTCTAGTATTATTTATGCTGGCTGGCATATCCTATATGGTTGCCAGCTTAAGCATTAGGATAAAAAAAGCTGTAAGTGGTTCAACGAAACCGTCAAAATTGATGGTCTTCAGAGAAAGTTTGCTTGCGGAAGTAGGGGTTTCGAAGAGTTGCTACGAAGAAATTATCCCTTGCCTAGTCAAAGAACTCTACTTAGAAATGTAGAAAATGTTTGTTTTAAGCCGGGAATACTGAACGAAGTATTCAATTGCCTAAATCTAAAAGTTTCGATGTTTAAACCTTTAAACAAGAACATGAAAAGTATAGCATTCAACTGCTAGACGAGATGTCCATAACACCTTCTAAAGTGTATGATAATGCCACAAAATCGTATTATGGAAATATACATTTTCTTGAAGACGAAGGCGTTGCACCACATGCTCTAGTATTATTTATGCTGGCTGGCATATCCTATATGGTTGCCAGCTTAAGCATTTGGATAAAAAAAAGCTGCAATTGGTTCAACGAAACCGTCAAAATTGATGGTCTTCAGATAAAGTTTGCTTGCGGAAGTAGCGGTTACGAAGAGTTGCTACGAAGAAATTATCCCTTGCCTAGTCAAAGGACTCTACTTAGAAATGCAGAAAATGTTTCTTTTTAGCCGGGAATACTGAACGAAGTATTCAATTTTCTAAATGTAAAAGTTTCGATGTTTAAACCTTTAAACAAGAACATGAAAAGTATAGCATTCAACTGCTAGACGAGATGTCCATAACACCTTCTAAAGTGTATGATAATGCCACAAAATCGTATTATGGAAATATACATTTTCTTGAAGACGAAGGCGTTGCACCACATGCTCTAGTATTATTTATGCTGGCTGGCATATCCTATATGGTTGCCAGCTTAAGCATTTGGATAAAAAAAAGCTGTAAGTGGTTCAACGAAACCGTCAAAATTGATGGTCTTCAGAGAAAGTTTGCTTGCGGAAGTAGCGGTTACGAAGAGTTGCTACGAAGAAATTATCCCTTGCCTAGTCAAAGGACTCTACTTAGAAATGCAGAAAATGTTTCTTTTTAGCCGGGAATACTGAACGAAGTATTCAATTTTCTAAATCTAAAAGTTTCGATGTTTGAACCTTTAAACAAGAACATTAAAAGTATAGCATTAAACTGCTAGACGAGATGTCCATAACACCTTCTAAAGTGTATGATAATGCCACAAAATCGTATTATGGAAATATACATTTTCTTGAAGACGAAGGCGTTGCACCACATGCTCTAGTATTATTTATGCTTGCTGGTATATCCTATATGGTTGCCAGCTTAAGCATTTGGATAAAAAAAAGCTGTAATTGGTTCAACGAAACCGTCAAAATTGATGGTCTTCAGAGAAAGTTTGCTTGCGGAAGTAGCGGTTACGAAGAGTTGCTACGAAGAAATTATCCCTTGCCTAGTCAAAGGACTCTACTTAGAAATGCAGAAAATGTTTCTTTTTAGCCGGGAATACTGAACGAAGTATTCAATTTTCTAAATCTAAAAGTTTCGATGTTTGAACCTTTAAACAAGAACATTAAAAGTATAGCATTAAACTGCTAGACGAGATGTCCATAACACCTTCTAAAGTGTATGATAATGCCACAAAATCGTATTATGGAAATATACATTTTCTTGAAGACGAAGGCGTTGCACCACATGCTCTAGTATTATTTATGCTTGCTGGTATATCCTATATGGTTGCCAGCTTAAGCATTTGGATAAAAAAAAGCTGTAATTGGTTCAACGAAACCGTCAAAATTGATGGTCTTCAGAGAAAGTTTGCTTGCGGAAGTAGCGGTTACGAAGAGTTGCTACGAAGAAATTATCCCTTGCCTAGTCAAAGGACTCTACTTAGAAATGCAGAAAATGTTTCTTTTTAGCCGGGAATACTGAACGAAGTATTCAATTTTCTAAATGTAAAAGTTTCGATGTTTAAACCTTTAAACAAGAACATGAAAAGTATAGCATTCAACTGCTAGACGAGATGTCCATAACACCTTCTAAAGTGTATGATAATGCCACAAAATCGTATTATGGAAATATACATTTTCTTGAAGACGAAGGCGTTGCACCACATGCTCTAGTATTATTTATGCTGGCTGGCATATCCTATATGGTTGCCAGCTTAAGCATTTGGATAAAAAAAAGCTGTAAGTGGTTCAACGAAACCGTCAAAATTGATGGTCTTCAGAGAAAGTTTGCTTGCGGAAGTAGCGGTTACGAAGAGTTGCTACGAAGAAATTATCCCTTGCCTAGTCAAAGGACTCTACTTAGAAATGCAGAAAATGTTTCTTTTTAGCCGGGAATACTGAACGAAGTATTCAATTTTCTAAATCTAAAAGTTTCGATGTTTGAACCTTTAAACAAGAACATTAAAAGTATAGCATTAAACTGCTAGACGAGATGTCCATAACACCTTCTAAAGTGTATGATAATGCCACAAAATCGTATTATGGAAATATACATTTTCTTGAAGACGAAGGCGTTGCACCACATGCTCTAGTATTATTTATGCTTGCTGGCATATCCTATATGGTTGCCAGCTTAAGCATTTGGATAAAAAAAGCTGTAAGTGGTTCAACGAAACCGTCAAAATTGATGGTCTTCAGAGAAAGTTTGCTTGCGGAAGTAGCGGTTACGAAGAGTTGCTACGAAGAAATTATCCCTTGCCTAGTCAAAGGACTCTACTTAGAAATGCAGAAAATGTTTCTTTTTAGCCGGGAATACTGAACGAAGTATTCAATTTTCTAAATCTAAAAGTTTCGATGTTTAAACCTTTAAACAAGAACATGAAAAGTATAGCATTCAACTGCTAGACGAGATGTCCATAACACCTTCTAAAGTGTATGATAATGCCACAAAATCGTATTATGGAAATATACATTTTCTTGAAGACGAAGGCGTTGCACCACATGCTCTAGTATTATTTATGCTTGCTGGTATATCCTATATGGTTGCCAGCTTAAGCATTTGGATAAAAAAAAGCTGTAATTGGTTCAACGAAACCGTCAAAATTGATGGTCTTCAGAGAAAGTTTGCTTGCGGAAGTAGCGGTTACGAAGAGTTGCTACGAAGAAATTATCCCTTGCCTAGTCAAAGGACTCTACTTAGAAATGCAGAAAATGTTTCTTTTTAGCCGGGAATACTGAACGAAGTATTCAATTTTCTAAATCTAAAAGTTTCGATGTTTAAACCTTTAAACAAGAACATGAAAAGTATAGCATTCAACTGCTAGACGAGATGTCCATAACACCTTCTAAAGTGTATGATAATGCCACAAAATCGTATTATGGAAATATACATTTTCTTGAAGACGAAGGCGTTGCACCACATGCTCTAGTATTATTTATGCTTGCTGGCATATCCTATATGGTTGCCAGCTTAAGCATTTGGATAAAAAAAGCTGTAAGTGGTTCAACGAAACCGTCAAAATTGATGGTCTTCAGAGAAAGTTTGCTTGCGGAAGTAGCGGTTACGAAGAGTTGCTACGAAGAAATTATCCCTTGCCTAGTCAAAGGACTCTACTTAGAAATGCAGAAAATGTTTCTTTTTAGCCGGGAATACTGAACGAAGTATTCAATTTTCTAAATCTAAAAGTTTCGATGTTTAAACCTTTAAACAAGAACATGAAAAGTATAGCATTCAACTGCTAGACGAGATGTCCATAACACCTTCTAAAGTGTATGATAATGCCACAAAATCGTATTATGGAAATATACATTTTCTTGAAGACGAAGGCGTTGCACCACATGCTCTAGTATTATTTATGCTTGCTGGCATATCCTATATGGTTGCCAGCTTAAGCATTTGGATAAAAAAAAGCTGTAAGTGGTTCAACGAAACCGTCAAAATTGATGGTCTTCAGAGAAAGTTTGCTTGCGGAAGTAGCGGTTACGAAGAGTTGCTACGAAGAAATTATCCCTTGCCTAGTCAAAGGACTCTACTTAGAAATGCAGAAAATGTTTCTTTTTAGCCGGGAATACTGAACGAAGTATTCAATTTTCTAAATCTAAAAGTTTCGATGTTTAAACCTTTAAACAAGAACATGAAAAGTATAGCATTCAACTGCTAGACGAGATGTCCATAACACCTTCTAAAGTGTATGATAATGCCACAAAATCGTATTATGGAAATATACATTTTCTTGAAGACGAAGGCGTTGCACCACATGCTCTAGTATTATTTATGCTTGCTGGTATATCCTATATGGTTGCCAGCTTAAGCATTTGGATAAAAAAAGCTGTAAGTGGTTCAACGAAACCGTCAAAATTGATGGTCTTCAGAGAAAGTTTGCTTGCGGAAGTAGCGGTTACGAAGAGTTGCTACGAAGAAATTATCCCTTGCCTAGTCAAAGGACTCTACTTAGAAATGCAGAAAATGTTTCTTTTTAGCCGGGAATACTGAACGAAGTATTCAATTTTCTAAATCTAAAAGTTTCGATGTTTAAACCTTTAAACAAGAACATGAAAAGTATAGCATTCAACTGCTAGACGAGATGTCCATAACACCTTCTAAAGTGTATGATAATGCCACAAAATCGTATTATGGAAATATACATTTTCTTGAAGACGAAGGCGTTGCACCACATGCTCTAGTATTATTTATGCTTGCTGGCATATCCTATATGGTTGCCAGCTTAAGCATTTGGATAAAAAAAAGCTGTAAGTGGTTCAACGAAACCGTCAAAATTGATGGTCTTCAGAGAAAGTTTGCTTGCGGAAGTAGCGGTTACGAAGAGTTGCTACGAAGAAATTATCCCTTGCCTAGTCAAAGGACTCTACTTAGAAATGCAGAAAATGTTTCTTTTTAGCCGGGAATACTGAACGAAGTATTCAATTTTCTAAATCTAAAAGTTTCGATGTTTAAACCTTTAAACAAGAACATGAAAAGTATAGCATTCAACTGCTAGACGAGATGTCCATAACACCTTCTAAAGTGTATGATAATGCCACAAAATCGTATTATGGAAATATACATTTTCTTGAAGACGAAGGCGTTGCACCACATGCTCTAGTATTATTTATGCTTGCTGGTATATCCTATATGGTTGCCAGCTTAAGCATTTGGATAAAAAAAGCTGTAAGTGGTTCAACGAAACCGTCAAAATTGATGGTCTTCAGAGAAAGTTTGCTTGCGGAAGTAGCGGTTACGAAGAGTTGCTACGAAGAAATTATCCCTTGCCTAGTCAAAGGACTCTACTTAGAAATGCAGAAAATGTTTCTTTTTAGCCGGGAATACTGAACGAAGTATTCAATTTTCTAAATCTAAAAGTTTCGATGTTTAAACCTTTAAACAAGAACATGAAAAGTATAGCATTCAACTGCTAGACGAGATGTCCATAACACCTTCTAAAGTGTATGATAATGCCACAAAATCGTATTATGGAAATATACATTTTCTTGAAGACGAAGGCGTTGCACCACATGCTCTAGTATTATTTATGCTTGCTGGCATATCCTATATGGTTGCCAGCTTAAGCATTTGGATAAAAAAAAGCTGTAAGTGGTTCAACGAAACCGTCAAAATTGATGGTCTTCAGAGAAAGTTTGCTTGCGGAAGTAGCGGTTACGAAGAGTTGCTACGAAGAAATTATCCCTTGCCTAGTCAAAGGACTCTACTTAGAAATGCAGAAAATGTTTCTTTTTAGCCGGGAATACTGAACGAAGTATTCAATTTTCTAAATCTAAAAGTTTCGATGTTTAAACCTTTAAACAAGAACATGAAAAGTATAGCATTCAACTGCTAGACGAGATGTCCATAACACCTTCTAAAGTGTATGATAATGCCACAAAATCGTATTATGGAAATATACATTTTCTTGAAGACGAAGGCGTTGCACCACATGCTCTAGTATTATTTATGCTTGCTGGTATATCCTATATGGTTGCCAGCTTAAGCATTTGGATAAAAAAAGCTGTAAGTGGTTCAACGAAACCGTCAAAATTGATGGTCTTCAGAGAAAGTTTGCTTGCGGAAGTAGCGGTTACGAAGAGTTGCTACGAAGAAATTATCCCTTGCCTAGTCAAAGGACTCTACTTAGAAATGCAGAAAATGTTTCTTTTTAGCCGGGAATACTGAACGAAGTATTCAATTTTCTAAATCTAAAAGTTTCGATGTTTAAACCTTTAAACAAGAACATGAAAAGTATAGCATTCAACTGCTAGACGAGATGTCCATAACACCTTCTAAAGTGTATGATAATGCCACAAAATCGTATTATGGAAATATACATTTTCTTGAAGACGAAGGCGTTGCACCACATGCTCTAGTATTATTTATGCTTGCTGGTATATCCTATATGGTTGCCAGCTTAAGCATTTGGATAAAAAAAGCTGTAAGTGGTTCAACGAAACCGTCAAAATTGATGGTCTTCAGAGAAAGTTTGCTTGCGGAAGTAGCGGTTACGAAGAGTTGCTACGAAGAAATTATCCCTTGCCTAGTCAAAGGACTCTACTTAGAAATGCAGAAAATGTTTCTTTTTAGCCGGGAATACTGAACGAAGTATTCAATTTTCTAAATCTAAAAGTTTCGATGTTTAAACCTTTAAACAAGAACATGAAAAGTATAGCATTCAACTGCTAGACGAGATGTCCATAACACCTTCTAAAGTGTATGATAATGCCACAAAATCGTATTATGGAAATATACATTTTCTTGAAGACGAAGGCGTTGCACCACATGCTCTAGTATTATTTATGCTTGCTGGTATATCCTATATGGTTGCCAGCTTAAGCATTTGGATAAAAAAAGCTGTAAGTGGTTCAACGAAACCGTCAAAATTGATGGTCTTCAGAGAAAGTTTGCTTGCGGAAGTAGCGGTTACGAAGAGTTGCTACGAAGAAATTATCCCTTGCCTAGTCAAAGGACTCTACTTAGAAATGCAGAAAATGTTTCTTTTTAGCCGGGAATACTGAACGAAGTATTCAATTTTCTAAATCTAAAAGTTTCGATGTTTAAACCTTTAAACAAGAACATGAAAAGTATAGCATTCAACTGCTAGACGAGATGTCCATAACACCTTCTAAAGTGTATGATAATGCCACAAAATCGTATTATGGAAATATACATTTTCTTGAAGACGAAGGCGTTGCACCACATGCTCTAGTATTATTTATGCTTGCTGGTATATCCTATATGGTTGCCAGCTTAAGCATTTGGATAAAAAAAGCTGTAAGTGGTTCAACGAAACCGTCAAAATTGATGGTCTTCAGAGAAAGTTTGCTTGCGGAAGTAGCGGTTACGAAGAGTTGCTACGAAGAAATTATCCCTTGCCTAGTCAAAGGACTCTACTTAGAAATGCAGAAAATGTTTCTTTTTAGCCGGGAATACTGAACGAAGTATTCAATTTTCTAAATCTAAAAGTTTCGATGTTTAAACCTTTAAACAAGAACATGAAAAGTATAGCATTCAACTGCTAGACGAGATGTCCATAACACCTTCTAAAGTGTATGATAATGCCACAAAATCGTATTATGGAAATATACATTTTCTTGAAGACGAAGGCGTTGCACCACATGCTCTAGTATTATTTATGCTTGCTGGTATATCCTATATGGTTGCCAGCTTAAGCATTTGGATAAAAAAAAGCTGTAATTGGTTCAACGAAACCGTCAAAATTGATGGTCTTCAGAGAAAGTTTGCTTGCGGAAGTAGCGGTTACGAAGAGTTGCTACGAAGAAATTATCCCTTGCCTAGTCAAAGGACTCTACTTAGAAATGCAGAAAATGTTTCTTTTTAGCCGGGAATACTGAACGAAGTATTCAATTTTCTAAATCTAAAAGTTTCGATGTTTAAACCTTTAAACAAGAACATGAAAAGTATAGCATTCAACTGCTAGACGAGATGTCCATAACACCTTCTAAAGTGTATGATAATGCCACAAAATCGTATTATGGAAATATACATTTTCTTGAAGACGAAGGCGTTGCACCACATGCTCTAGTATTATTTATGCTTGCTGGTATATCCTATATGGTTGCCAGCTTAAGCATTTGGATAAAAAAAGCTGTAAGTGGTTCAACGAAACCGTCAAAATTGATGGTCTTCAGAGAAAGTTTGCTTGCGGAAGTAGCGGTTACGAAGAGTTGCTACGAAGAAATTATCCCTTGCCTAGTCAAAGGACTCTACTTAGAAATGCAGAAAATGTTTCTTTTTAGCCGGGAATACTGAACGAAGTATTCAATTTTCTAAATCTAAAAGTTTCGATGTTTAAACCTTTAAACAAGAACATGAAAAGTATAGCATTCAACTGCTAGACGAGATGTCCATAACACCTTCTAAAGTGTATGATAATGCCACAAAATCGTATTATGGAAATATACATTTTCTTGAAGACGAAGGCGTTGCACCACATGCTCTAGTATTATTTATGCTTGCTGGTATATCCTATATGGTTGCCAGCTTAAGCATTTGGATAAAAAAAGCTGTAAGTGGTTCAACGAAACCGTCAAAATTGATGGTCTTCAGAGAAAGTTTGCTTGCGGAAGTAGCGGTTACGAAGAGTTGCTACGAAGAAATTATCCCTTGCCTAGTCAAAGGACTCTACTTAGAAATGCAGAAAATGTTTCTTTTTAGCCGGGAATACTGAACGAAGTATTCAATTTTCTAAATCTAAAAGTTTCGATGTTTAAACCTTTAAACAAGAACATGAAAAGTATAGCATTCAACTGCTAGACGAGATGTCCATAACACCTTCTAAAGTGTATGATAATGCCACAAAATCGTATTATGGAAATATACATTTTCTTGAAGACGAAGGCGTTGCACCACATGCTCTAGTATTATTTATGCTTGCTGGTATATCCTATATGGTTGCCAGCTTAAGCATTTGGATAAAAAAAAGCTGTAATTGGTTCAACGAAACCGTCAAAATTGATGGTCTTCAGAGAAAGTTTGCTTGCGGAAGTAGCGGTTACGAAGAGTTGCTACGAAGAAATTATCCCTTGCCTAGTCAAAGGACTCTACTTAGAAATGCAGAAAATGTTTCTTTTTAGCCGGGAATACTGAACGAAGTATTCAATTTTCTAAATCTAAAAGTTTCGATGTTTAAACCTTTAAACAAGAACATGAAAAGTATAGCATTCAACTGCTAGACGAGATGTCCATAACACCTTCTAAAGTGTATGATAATGCCACAAAATCGTATTATGGAAATATACATTTTCTTGAAGACGAAGGCGTTGCACCACATGCTCTAGTATTATTTATGCTTGCTGGTATATCCTATATGGTTGCCAGCTTAAGCATTTGGATAAAAAAAGCTGTAAGTGGTTCAACGAAACCGTCAAAATTGATGGTCTTCAGAGAAAGTTTGCTTGCGGAAGTAGCGGTTACGAAGAGTTGCTACGAAGAAATTATCCCTTGCCTAGTCAAAGGACTCTACTTAGAAATGCAGAAAATGTTTCTTTTTAGCCGGGAATACTGAACGAAGTATTCAATTTTCTAAATCTAAAAGTTTCGATGTTTAAACCTTTAAACAAGAACATGAAAAGTATAGCATTCAACTGCTAGACGAGATGTCCATAACACCTTCTAAAGTGTATGATAATGCCACAAAATCGTATTATGGAAATATACATTTTCTTGAAGACGAAGGCGTTGCACCACATGCTCTAGTATTATTTATGCTTGCTGGTATATCCTATATGGTTGCCAGCTTAAGCATTTGGATAAAAAAAAGCTGTAATTGGTTCAACGAAACCGTCAAAATTGATGGTCTTCAGAGAAAGTTTGCTTGCGGAAGTAGCGGTTACGAAGAGTTGCTACGAAGAAATTATCCCTTGCCTAGTCAAAGGACTCTACTTAGAAATGCAGAAAATGTTTCTTTTTAGCCGGGAATACTGAACGAAGTATTCAATTTTCTAAATCTAAAAGTTTCGATGTTTAAACCTTTAAACAAGAACATGAAAAGTATAGCATTCAACTGCTAGACGAGATGTCCATAACACCTTCTAAAGTGTATGATAATGCCACAAAATCGTATTATGGAAATATACATTTTCTTGAAGACGAAGGCGTTGCACCACATGCTCTAGTATTATTTATGCTTGCTGGTATATCCTATATGGTTGCCAGCTTAAGCATTTGGATAAAAAAAAGCTGTAATTGGTTCAACGAAACCGTCAAAATTGATGGTCTTCAGAGAAAGTTTGCTTGCGGAAGTAGCGGTTACGAAGAGTTGCTACGAAGAAATTATCCCTTGCCTAGTCAAAGGACTCTACTTAGAAATGCAGAAAATGTTTCTTTTTAGCCGGGAATACTGAACGAAGTATTCAATTTTCTAAATCTAAAAGTTTCGATGTTTAAACCTTTAAACAAGAACATGAAAAGTATAGCATTCAACTGCTAGACGAGATGTCCATAACACCTTCTAAAGTGTATGATAATGCCACAAAATCGTATTATGGAAATATACATTTTCTTGAAGACGAAGGCGTTGCACCACATGCTCTAGTATTATTTATGCTTGCTGGTATATCCTATATGGTTGCCAGCTTAAGCATTTGGATAAAAAAAGCTGTAAGTGGTTCAACGAAACCGTCAAAATTGATGGTCTTCAGAGAAAGTTTGCTTGCGGAAGTAGCGGTTACGAAGAGTTGCTACGAAGAAATTATCCCTTGCCTAGTCAAAGGACTCTACTTAGAAATGCAGAAAATGTTTCTTTTTAGCCGGGAATACTGAACGAAGTATTCAATTTTCTAAATCTAAAAGTTTCGATGTTTAAACCTTTAAACAAGAACATGAAAAGTATAGCATTCAACTGCTAGACGAGATGTCCATAACACCTTCTAAAGTGTATGATAATGCCACAAAATCGTATTATGGAAATATACATTTTCTTGAAGACGAAGGCGTTGCACCACATGCTCTAGTATTATTTATGCTTGCTGGTATATCCTATATGGTTGCCAGCTTAAGCATTTGGATAAAAAAAAGCTGTAATTGGTTCAACGAAACCGTCAAAATTGATGGTCTTCAGAGAAAGTTTGCTTGCGGAAGTAGCGGTTACGAAGAGTTGCTACGAAGAAATTATCCCTTGCCTAGTCAAAGGACTCTACTTAGAAATGCAGAAAATGTTTCTTTTTAGCCGGGAATACTGAACGAAGTATTCAATTTTCTAAATCTAAAAGTTTCGATGTTTAAACCTTTAAACAAGAACATGAAAAGTATAGCATTCAACTGCTAGACGAGATGTCCATAACACCTTCTAAAGTGTATGATAATGCCACAAAATCGTATTATGGAAATATACATTTTCTTGAAGACGAAGGCGTTGCACCACATGCTCTAGTATTATTTATGCTTGCTGGTATATCCTATATGGTTGCCAGCTTAAGCATTTGGATAAAAAAAAGCTGTAATTGGTTCAACGAAACCGTCAAAATTGATGGTCTTCAGAGAAAGTTTGCTTGCGGAAGTAGCGGTTACGAAGAGTTGCTACGAAGAAATTATCCCTTGCCTAGTCAAAGGACTCTACTTAGAAATGCAGAAAATGTTTCTTTTTAGCCGGGAATACTGAACGAAGTATTCAATTTTCTAAATCTAAAAGTTTCGATGTTTAAACCTTTAAACAAGAACATGAAAAGTATAGCATTCAACTGCTAGACGAGATGTCCATAACACCTTCTAAAGTGTATGATAATGCCACAAAATCGTATTATGGAAATATACATTTTCTTGAAGACGAAGGCGTTGCACCACATGCTCTAGTATTATTTATGCTTGCTGGTATATCCTATATGGTTGCCAGCTTAAGCATTTGGATAAAAAAAGCTGTAAGTGGTTCAACGAAACCGTCAAAATTGATGGTCTTCAGAGAAAGTTTGCTTGCGGAAGTAGCGGTTACGAAGAGTTGCTACGAAGAAATTATCCCTTGCCTAGTCAAAGGACTCTACTTAGAAATGCAGAAAATGTTTCTTTTTAGCCGGGAATACTGAACGAAGTATTCAATTTTCTAAATCTAAAAGTTTCGATGTTTAAACCTTTAAACAAGAACATGAAAAGTATAGCATTCAACTGCTAGACGAGATGTCCATAACACCTTCTAAAGTGTATGATAATGCCACAAAATCGTATTATGGAAATATACATTTTCTTGAAGACGAAGGCGAGTTAAGTTTTTCGGTTAAGAATGATAAACACGTTGATGTGGAACGATTTACTATCTTAAACGGAGTCACAAAGTATCGATTTGGATAACAGATGTAAACTAAACTTATAATAATTAAAAACTAACTTAAATACTAATGTAATTAACAAAAAGTTATTAACTCATCACTTCCGCAACCTTGCATTATAAACAAACATAATCAGCATTTCCTGATAACCTTGCAAGGTAAACGAAATGATGTTAACAATAATTCATGACCTATCTAATATGACACAATACATAACATCTCCCCCCTTAAGATAAAATTTTAAAGGGTGAAAGACTTGAAAATTTTTATTTTATCTGATAGCTATGTATTAGTCGTACTTGTATCAAATGAGTTTCCAATTTTTGGTTCCTGTAACTCTCTAACGTGGACCTCTTTATTTTCTTCTCTTTCCTTTTGCCTGCTTTGATAAAATTTTATTACATAATACATTATTAATATGAACATTATTATATACATTAAAACTGTGTACAAACTAACATTGTTATAGTGAAATTTTTCTGACTTGATTTTTGGTGATCTCACTTTTAATTATGTTACAATTTTTTTGGTCTACTCGAGAAATTAATCAAATCCACTTCACAAGGGTTGTTATCACTCACTGGGTTCAATATTTCTAATTCACATATGAAGTTTGACCGCACTGTCTCTATGCATCTATTATTGAATTGGCCGTAGATTTTTTCACTCAGGATGAGGAATTTTGTTTTTGGAATGATTAGGTTATAATTGTTTTGACTTTGGATGGGTAAAGGAAATAGCTGATAGTAATTATAATTTTGTTTCTCTACTAATGGAATTTCTAAAATGAATACTATTTGACTTAGTATAACCTTTTATCTTGATGATCGAATAGTAGTGTATCAATTTCTTGTGCGTAATTATTGAAGGATGTAAGATGTTTAACTTTGCAAATGTTATGGCATTCTCTATAGTTTGTAAAAGTTTCGAAATTGTATCGATCGCAGCTAACAGTTGCGTTATCCATTTTTTTTTTCTATTTCTACCCTTAATCATTAATTGTTTAAATTGTAACTTAACCTGATTAGTTTTAAATTCTAATAAATAAATATAATTATACATCTCATTAACATAACTACTCCCATATTTACTATTTCTAATTAATCTCTAATTAAGTAATTCTGTGATGTAGAAGGTTGTGGATAAAATGATGACGATTCTGTATCAATTGGTCGTCTTAAATTTTTTAAATGTACTGTACGTCCAAGGTTGTTTGATTTTTTTCTATTATCTAATTTTTGAATTACAGCTTTACCTTCTGGTAAAATTTTAGTTATTTGAAATGGTCCATTAAATTTTTCTCCCGTTTTGTTCCGTAGGAACTTATAACTTTTTTCGTAGACTGTTTGTCCTACTTTAAAAGGGTTATCTATTTCTGAATTAAATTTGTGTACTACCTTTTCTTTATTAGCAATTAACCTTTCATTTACTTTATCATACGCGAGAGCTAATTTTTCTTTATGTTTGTTCAAATAATTGTTATACATTTGTTGATTGTAAAATATATCAAAAGGATCTCTTGAATTTGTATGTCCTAAAGTTAATTCTAGTGGGGTTAATTTAGTACTTGAATGTATAGTATTATTATATGCAATAATAGCGTATTTAATAATTTGTCCTATTGTTTCTTGGGAATTTTTTCTTAATAATCGCACATGCTCTAATAGACTCGAATGAAATCTCTCGATAAGTCCGTTAGATTCTGGATGATGAGGGGTAGTAAAATGTATCTTGACTTTGTGCATTTCTAAAAGTTCTTTGACCATGTGATTTTCAAATTCGGCACCTCTGTCTGAGGTTATGCTTTCGGGAAGTCCGTAAAATGAGAAATAATTAATTAATGCTTCTACTATATCTAACGCGTTTTTAGATTTTACTTCTATCGCTTGGCCTAATTTGGTAAAAGCATCTACTATAGTTAAAAATTTGGTATTTTCTAAAGTAAATAAATCTATATGTACTTTTTCAAATGGTCTATGAGGTGTGTCGCTTAACATCATCTCTATTTTAGGAGGCTGTCTCTCATATTTCGATTTTTTACATAATTCACAGTTTGTTATAAATTTGGTAACTTTTTCTTGCATTAGCGGAAAATAATACTTTCGTTGTAACTGCCTTAATGTCTCAGTTACTCCTCTATGATTTGTTTTACTTTCGTGTTGGTTTTTAATAACCTGTTGTATTGAATCTTCTTCGTGTAATAATTCTCTTCGTTCTGTACAATAAATTAATTCCGGACCAGTTTTATTAAAGTGTGTAGATATTATTTGGCTAAAAAGTTTAAATATTTTTTCCGTTTCAAAATGAATATAATATTTTTTCTTTTCTAAAGTATAATCTTTGATAAATTTTATAATTTCTTTTTCCAAATTGTCTCGACTTATTTGTACGTGATATATTTTAATTTTCCCATATTGCTCTATTTTCACTGGTTTTGCCTTTGTATAAACTTCATGTATAAAATATTGGTTTGGTTTGGAGTCGATCACATCTGAAGATATTTTGATTGTTTGGCAACTTACATTTTCATTTCCTGACTCGACAGTTTCATCTTCAGTGACTTTATTTAATTCTTCTTCGTTGTCAACTGGAGTTTCTTCTATCTCTCGTAATAAACTGTCTATTTCTTGATCGTCGTAATTATTTATTAATGATGCGGTTTCTGTTACATTTATTTTAATCCTAGATAATGCATCAGCATTGGTATTCACATTACCTTGTTTATATACTAACTCGTAATCGTATTCTTCTAGTTTAATCTTCCAACGTTGCAATTTTGAATTTGGTTCTTTCAATTTTGATAACCATACCAACGGCCTGTGATCTGAATAAATTACAAATTTTCTACCATATAAGTATGGTCGGAAATATTTAACTGCCCAAACTACGGCGAGTAACTCTTTTTCTATTGTGCTATACTTTTGTTCGCTGTCGTTTAATGTTCGGGATGCATAACAAATAGGTTTGTCCGTTCCTACTGTTCCTTGAGACAAAACTGCACCTAACGCTACGTTAGAGGCATCGGTTGTTACTATAAATGGTTTATTAAAATCGGGGTATTGTAAAATTGGGTAGTTTGTGATTAAATTTTTGCATTTATTGAAAGCATTTAAAAATTCGCTATCGTGAACTATTTTTTGACCTTTCTTTAGGCATTTAGTTAATGGTTTTGTAATTTGAGCATAATCTTTAATGAATTTCCTGTAGTAGCCTGTTAATCCTAAAAATCCTTTTAGTTCTTTTGTTGTCGTTGGAGTAGGAAACTTTATTACAGCTTCAATTTTCGCTGGGTTAGGTTTTACTCCTTCTGCTGTTACTACATGTCCTAAGAATTGTATCTCTTGTCTCAAAAATTCGCATTTGTCCATCTGAACTTTTAAATTCGCGTTTCTTAATCTATCGAACACTAATTTTAATTTAGACACGTGTTCCTGAAGTGATGTCGAAAAGATCACCAGATCATCCAAGTAAACTATGCAAGCTTCGTTCTGAATTCCTCGCAGTATGTTATCCATTAGTCGCTGGAACGTTGCCGGAGCATTTTTTAATCCAAACGGCATTCTCTTATATTCATAATGACCTCTTGGGGTACTAAACGCTGTTTTCTCAATATCTCTAGGATTCATCTCAATTTGGTGATACCCGGAAGCTAAATCGAGTGTCGAAAAGTATTTACATTTACCTAATTTGTCGAGAATTTCACTTATTTGTGGTAATGGATATTTATCTTCTAAACATTTTTCATTGAGTTGTCTATAATCAACTACCATCCTGTATTTCGGTTTACCAGACGCATCAGTTTTCTTAGGTACAACAATGACCGGACTACTCCATGGACTATGGGAGTGTTGAATTATATCATTCTCTAATAATTCTTCTACTTGTCGTTCTACTTCCTGTTGTTGAGAGTACGGTAATCTATATGATTTCTTAAAAATTGGTTTTTCGTCCGTTGTCCTAATTTCGTGTTTTACTAAATGTGTAAATGTTAACGGTAGTTTGGTACAATGGAAAATATCTCTATATTCGAAACATAGTTGACGTATTGCTTGATATTCTTCTTTATTTAAATGCTCTAGTCTCAAATTTTTCATATTTTCTTTTAATAAATTATCTACGTTTCTGTCGTGGTTAATTTCGTAATTATTGACTTCTAGTTCATTAACTGTATCATCCACTTCTGTTACGTCTAAAGGTTCTAAATTTATTTCTTGATAATTCTCCGTACTATTAATTATCGTTAAAATTGCTGCGTTTTCTTTAATTGTTACTAAACATTGAGGTATTTCTATTCCTTTTGCTAACTCAACATGTTCGATTATTCCGTAATGTAAGTTTGATTTTACTGGTACTTTTACCACTTTTTGATTTCTAGGTTCTAATTTAATTAGTTTACTTTTATTATTAGGCTCGAAGTAAATAGGAATATTACAAAATCTTGTAATTAAAACATTTTTTCTTAAATCGATATTGGCGTTTAAAAATCTTAATAAATCCATACCTATTAAACCATCATATTTTTCGTTAAATTTAAATACGTGAAATTTGAAATAATCCTTAGTATTGAAAATTTTCGGTAACGGTATTTCAGCAATGTATTTGTGAATACTTGTTTGATGAGCCGTTTTTATTTGAAAAGGCGATTCTTTTATGAAATTCGAATAATATTTATACGCTAATTGTGGGTCAATCAAAGATTTAGATGAACCAGTGTCTATCATTAATTTTATATTTAAGTTTGGTATTTTTATATAAGGTAAGCTAGGACTACTGATATGAGATAAATCAATTAAGTTTGTTCGTATTGGAGGCTTCGCTCTAAAAAATTTACATCTCTAATTTCCTGTTCTGTATTTTCAGATACCTCTTGTTGAAATAATTCTTGGGTTACATAGTTTGACCGATTTGGGGGTCTGATAGATCTAGTGTTTCCCGATGAAGTATCCATTGGTTCAGGTTTAAAATTTTGTTGTTGATTATTGGAAAATTGTGGTCGATGTTGAAACTGATTCGTTTGATTTGTTGAAGCATAGTTTCTATTAAAATTGGGGCGATTATGTTGATTGAAATTGAAACGATTTTGTTGATTAAAATTGGGACGATTTTGATGATTGAAACGATTCTGTTGATTAAAATTGGGACGATTTTGTTGATTGAAATTTCTGTTGAAACTATTTGCTGGTCTGTTGAAATTATTACGATGTGAATTATGATTAAATTGTGGTCTAATTGAGTTATTGTTATTTTGAAAATTATTATTTTGAAAACGATTTTGGTTGCTCATATTTTGAAAATTGTTACTTCTATTTGGTTTGTCGAAGAAATTGGTTCTCGTAAAATTATTCCTAGCATAATTAAAGTTTTCTTCTTCAATAACATACGATATTGCCTGTTCTAAATTATCCGGATCTTTTAACCTAATTGCTAAACTATTTTGCAATCCACGTAAAAATGCTTCTAAAGCTTGCTGCTCGTAAATTGCTGTTTTGATTAGTTTCGTTGCTCTTTCATCTTCTGACAGTTGAATTTTTGTTAATAACAGCCCTAAAAGATCTTGGCACCTATTACCAAAATTTACTTGAGTTTCATTTTTTTCTTGCCTAATTCTCATTAGATCTCCTACTAAGCAACTCTCATCTCTTTGATCCGCAAAGAATTGCAACAATAAGTTTTTTATTGCCGCCCAACTATTTAAATTTGGCCTACTTCCTACTAAATTCAAAGCCCTGCCTTTTAGTTTTCCTAATATAGCCCTTCTTAAAAATTCGTTTATAATATTATCGGGATTATCCCTATCGGCAAATGTGTTCAATAAATATTCGCTCGCTTGGAGGAATATCGCAAGTGTCGCTTGATTACCATCGAATTCTGGTATCGCGTCTAAATGAAATTTTTGCAGAGTTATAGCCATTTTATTTACAAAATTAAAAATATTACTTGTATAAAATTTTTGTTTGCCGACTTGATTCACTTGTATTCAATTACCAGATTAATTAGTTACCTATTTTAATTATCCACCTCGTTATTATTTTATTCGACTTTTATAATTATTATCAGTTTTGGAAAGGAATTTACTTTTAAAGGAAAGTGAAAAGTTCTTACTCTCTTATCTGCATTTCTTCAATAGTGTACTAATTTTCTTTTCAATCCAGGTGGTTGTGACTTGGCGATGTGGTCCAAATTTTTCCACAATATGCTGGATCTTCTACTCTTCTTTAATTTCCCCGAATTTCGCGATTTGGTCGATTTTCGGTCGATGATCGTGGTTCCAAATAGCCAATTAGTTGTTAAAACACTGCGATGACTTGACTTGATGTTCTCTCAAATTTACCACCGCTTGACTATCCTGCCGACTGCGCCAGTTAAGTTTTTCGGTTAAGAATGATAAACACGTTGATGTGGAACGATTTACTATCTTAAACGGAGTCACAAAGTATCGATTTGGATAACAGATGTAAACTAAACTTATAATAATTAAAAACTAACTTAAATACTAATGTAATTAACAAAAAGTTATTAACTCATCACTTCCGCAACCTTGCATTATAAACAAACATAATCAGCATTTCCTGATAACCTTGCAAGGTAAACGAAATGATGTTAACAATAATTCATGACCTATCTAATATGACACAATACATAACAGGCGTTGCACCACATGCTCTAGTATTATTTATGCTTGCTGGTATATCCTATATGGTTGCCAGCTTAAGCATTTGGATAAAAAAAGCTGTAAGTGGTTCAACGAAACCGTCAAAATTGATGGTCTTCAGAGAAAGTTTGCTTGCGGAAGTAGCGGTTACGAAGAGTTGCTACGAAGAAATTATCCCTTGCCTAGTCAAAGGACTCTACTTAGAAATGCAGAAAATGTTTCTTTTTAGCCGGGAATACTGAACGAACTATTCAATTTTCTAAATCTAAAAGTTTCGATGTTTAAACCTTTAAACAAGAACATGAAAAGTATAGCATTCAACTGCTAGACGAGATGTCCATAACACCTTCTAAAGTGTATGATAATGCCACAAAATCGTATTATGGAAATATACATTTTCATGAAGACGAAGGCGTTGCACCACATGCTCTAGTATTATTTATGCTTGCTGGTATATCCTATATGGTTGCCAGCTTAAGCATTTGGATAAAAAAAGCTGTAAGTGGTTCAACGAAACCGTCAAAATTGATGGTCTTCAGAGAAAGTTTGCTTGCGGAAGTAGCGGTTACGAAGAGTTGCTACGAAGAAATTATCCCTTGCCTAGTCAAAGGACTCTACTTAGAAATGCAGAAAATGTTTCTTTTTAGCCGGGAATACTGAACGAAGTATTCAATTTTCTAAATCTAAAAGTTTCGATGTTTAAACCTTTAAACAAGAACATGAAAAGTATAGCATTCAACTGCTAGACGAGATGTCCATAACACCTTCTAAAGTGTATGATAATGCCACAAAATCGTATTATGGAAATATACATTTTCTTGAAGACGAAGGCGTTGCACCACATGCTCTAGTATTATTTATGCTTGCTGGTATATCCTATATGGTTGCCAGCTTAAGCATTTGGATAAAAAAAGCTGTAAGTGGTTCAACGAAACCGTCAAAATTGATGGTCTTCAGAGAAAGTTTGCTTGCGGAAGTAGCGGTTACGAAGAGTTGCTACGAAGAAATTATCCCTTGCCTAGTCAAAGGACTCTACTTAGAAATGCAGAAAATGTTTCTTTTTAGCCGGGAATACTGAACGAAGTATTCAATTTTCTAAATCTAAAAGTTTCGATGTTTAAACCTTTAAACAAGAACATGAAAAGTATAGCATTCAACTGCTAGACGAGATGTCCATAACACCTTCTAAAGTGTATGATAATGCCACAAAATCGTATTATGGAAATATACATTTTCTTGAAGACGAAGGCGTTGCACCACATGCTCTAGTATTATTTATGCTTGCTGGCATATCCTATATGGTTGCCAGCTTAAGCATTTGGATAAAAAAAGCTGTAAGTGGTTCAACGAAACCGTCAAAATTGATGGTCTTCAGAGAAAGTTTGCTTGCGGAAGTAGCGGTTACGAAGAGTTGCTACGAAGAAATTATCCCTTGCCTAGTCAAAGGACTCTACTTAGAAATGCAGAAAATGTTTCTTTTTAGCCGGGAATACTGAACGAAGTATTCAATTTTCTAAATCTAAAAGTTTCGATGTTTAAACCTTTAAACAAGAACATGAAAAGTATAGCATTCAACTGCTAGACGAGATGTCCATAACACCTTCTAAAGTGTATGATAATGCCACAAAATCGTATTATGGAAATATACATTTTCTTGAAGACGAAGGCGTTGCACCACATGCTCTAGTATTATTTATGCTTGCTGGCATATCCTATATGGTTGCCAGCTTAAGCATTTGGATAAAAAAAGCTGTAAGTGGTTCAACGAAACCGTCAAAATTGATGGTCTTCAGAGAAAGTTTGCTTGCGGAAGTAGCGGTTACGAAGAGTTGCTACGAAGAAATTATCCCTTGCCTAGTCAAAGGACTCTACTTAGAAATGCAGAAAATGTTTCTTTTTAGCCGGGAATACTGAACGAAGTATTCAATTTTCTAAATCTAAAAGTTTCGATGTTTAAACCTTTAAACAAGAACATGAAAAGTATAGCATTCAACTGCTAGACGAGATGTCCATAACACCTTCTAAAGTGTATGATAATGCCACAAAATCGTATTATGGAAATATACATTTTCTTGAAGACGAAGGCGTTGCACCACATGCTCTAGTATTATTTATGCTTGCTGGTATATCCTATATGGTTGCCAGCTTAAGCATTTGGATAAAAAAAAGCTGTAATTGGTTCAACGAAACCGTCAAAATTGATGGTCTTCAGAGAAAGTTTGCTTGCGGAAGTAGCGGTTACGAAGAGTTGCTACGAAGAAATTATCCCTTGCCTAGTCAAAGGACTCTACTTAGAAATGCAGAAAATGTTTCTTTTTAGCCGGGAATACTGAACGAAGTATTCAATTTTCTAAATCTAAAAGTTTCGATGTTTAAACCTTTAAACAAGAACATGAAAAGTATAGCATTCAACTGCTAGACGAGATGTCCATAACACCTTCTAAAGTGTATGATAATGCCACAAAATCGTATTATGGAAATATACATTTTCTTGAAGACGAAGGCGTTGCACCACATGCTCTAGTATTATTTATGCTTGCTGGTATATCCTATATGGTTGCCAGCTTAAGCATTTGGATAAAAAAAAGCTGTAATTGGTTCAACGAAACCGTCAAAATTGATGGTCTTCAGAGAAAGTTTGCTTGCGGAAGTAGCGGTTACGAAGAGTTGCTACGAAGAAATTATCCCTTGCCTAGTCAAAGGACTCTACTTAGAAATGCAGAAAATGTTTCTTTTTAGCCGGGAATACTGAACGAAGTATTCAATTTTCTAAATCTAAAAGTTTCGATGTTTAAACCTTTAAACAAGAACATGAAAAGTATAGCATTCAACTGCTAGACGAGATGTCCATAACACCTTCTAAAGTGTATGATAATGCCACAAAATCGTATTATGGAAATATACATTTTCTTGAAGACGAAGGCGTTGCACCACATGCTCTAGTATTATTTATGCTTGCTGGCATATCCTATATGGTTGCCAGCTTAAGCATTTGGATAAAAAAAGCTGTAAGTGGTTCAACGAAACCGTCAAAATTGATGGTCTTCAGAGAAAGTTTGCTTGCGGAAGTAGCGGTTACGAAGAGTTGCTACGAAGAAATTATCCCTTGCCTAGTCAAAGGACTCTACTTAGAAATGCAGAAAATGTTTCTTTTTAGCCGGGAATACTGAACGAAGTATTCAATTTTCTAAATCTAAAAGTTTCGATGTTTAAACCTTTAAACAAGAACATGAAAAGTATAGCATTCAACTGCTAGACGAGATGTCCATAACACCTTCTAAAGTGTATGATAATGCCACAAAATCGTATTATGGAAATATACATTTTCTTGAAGACGAAGGCGTTGCACCACATGCTCTAGTATTATTTATGCTTGCTGGTATATCCTATATGGTTGCCAGCTTAAGCATTTGGATAAAAAAAGCTGTAAGTGGTTCAACGAAACCGTCAAAATTGATGGTCTTCAGAGAAAGTTTGCTTGCGGAAGTAGCGGTTACGAAGAGTTGCTACGAAGAAATTATCCCTTGCCTAGTCAAAGGACTCTACTTAGAAATGCAGAAAATGTTTCTTTTTAGCCGGGAATACTGAACGAAGTATTCAATTTTCTAAATCTAAAAGTTTCGATGTTTAAACCTTTAAACAAGAACATGAAAAGTATAGCATTCAACTGCTAGACGAGATGTCCATAACACCTTCTAAAGTGTATGATAATGCCACAAAATCGTATTATGGAAATATACATTTTCTTGAAGACGAAGGCGTTGCACCACATGCTCTAGTATTATTTATGCTTGCTGGCATATCCTATATGGTTGCCAGCTTAAGCATTTGGATAAAAAAAGCTGTAAGTGGTTCAACGAAACCGTCAAAATTGATGGTCTTCAGAGAAAGTTTGCTTGCGGAAGTAGCGGTTACGAAGAGTTGCTACGAAGAAATTATCCCTTGCCTAGTCAAAGGACTCTACTTAGAAATGCAGAAAATGTTTCTTTTTAGCCGGGAATACTGAACGAAGTATTCAATTTTCTAAATCTAAAAGTTTCGATGTTTAAACCTTTAAACAAGAACATGAAAAGTATAGCATTCAACTGCTAGACGAGATGTCCATAACACCTTCTAAAGTGTATGATAATGCCACAAAATCGTATTATGGAAATATAAATTTTCTTGAAGACGAAGGCGTTGCACCACATGCTCTAGTATTATTTATGCTGGCTGGCATATCCTATATGGTTGCCAGCTTAAGCATTTGGATAAAAAAAGCTGTAAGTGGTACAACGAAACCGTCAAAATTGATGGTCTTCAGAGAAAGTTTGCTTGCGGAAGTAGCGGTTACGAAGAGTTGCTACGAAGAAATTATCCCTTGCCTAGTCAAAGGACTCTACTTAGAAATGCAGAAAATGTTTCTTTTTAGCCGGGAATACTGAACGAAGTATTCAATTTTCTAAATCTAAAAGTTTCGATGTTTAAACCTTTAAACAAGAACATGAAAAGTATAGCATTCAACTGCTAGACGAGATGTCCATAACACCTTCTAAAGTGTATGATAATGCCACAAAATCGTATTATGGAAATATACATTTTCTTGAAGACGAAGGCGTTGCACCACATGCTCTAGTATTATTTATGCTGGCTGGCATATCCTATATGGTTGCCAGCTTAAGCATTTGGCAAAAAAAAGCTGTAATTGGTTCAACGAAACCGTCAAAATTGATGGTCTTCAGAGAAAGTTTGCTTGCGGAAGTAGCGGTTACGAAGAGTTGCTACGAAGAAATTATCCCTTGCCTAGTCAAAGGACTCTACTTAGAAATGCAGAAAATGTTTCTTTTTAGCCGGGAATACTGAACGAAGTATTCAATTTTCTAAATCTAAAAGTTTCGATGTTTAAACCTTTAAACAAGAACATGAAAAGTATAGCATTCAACTGCTAGACGAGATGTCCATAACACCTTCTAAAGTGTATGATAATGCCACAAAATCGTATTATGGAAATATACATTTTCTTGAAGACGAAGGCGTTGCACCACATGCTCTAGTATTATTTATGCTTGCTGGTATATCCTATATGGTTGCCAGCTTAAGCATTTGGATAAAAAAAAGCTGTAATTGGTTCAACGAAACCGTCAAAATTGATGGTCTTCAGAGAAAGTTTGCTTGCGGAAGTAGCGGTTACGAAGAGTTGCTACGAAGAAATTATCCCTTGCCTAGTCAAAGGACTCTACTTAGAAATGCAGAAAATGTTTCTTTTTAGCCGGGAATACTGAACGAAGTATTCAATTTTCTAAATCTAAAAGTTTCGATGTTTAAACCTTTAAACAAGAACATGAAAAGTATAGCATTCAACTGCTAGACGAGATGTCCATAACACCTTCTAAAGTGTATGATAATGCCACAAAATCGTATTATGGAAATATACATTTTCTTGAAGACGAAGGCGTTGCACCACATGCTCTAGTATTATTTATGCTTGCTGGCATATCCTATATGGTTGCCAGCTTAAGCATTTGGCAAAAAAAAGCTGTAATTGGTTCAACGAAACCGTCAAAATTGATGGTCTTCAGAGAAAGTTTGCTTGCGGAAGTAGCGGTTACGAAGAGTTGCTACGAAGAAATTATCCCTTGCCTAGTCAAAGGACTCTACTTAGAAATGCAGAAAATGTTTCTTTTTAGCCGGGAATACTGAACGAAGTATTCAATTTTCTAAATCTAAAAGTTTCGATGTTTAAACCTTTAAACAAGAACATGAAAAGTATAGCATTCAACTGCTAGACGAGATGTCCATAACACCTTCTAAAGTGTATGATAATGCCACAAAATCGTATTATGGAAATATACATTTTCTTGAAGACGAAGGCGTTGCACCACATGCTCTAGTATTATTTATGCTTGCTGGTATATCCTATATGGTTGCCAGCTTAAGCATTTGGATAAAAAAAAGCTGTAATTGGTTCAACGAAACCGTCAAAATTGATGGTCTTCAGAGAAAGTTTGCTTGCGGAAGTAGCGGTTACGAAGAGTTGCTACGAAGAAATTATCCCTTGCCTAGTCAAAGGACTCTACTTAGAAATGCAGAAAATGTTTCTTTTTAGCCGGGAATACTGAACGAAGTATTCAATTTTCTAAATCTAAAAGTTTCGATGTTTAAACCTTTAAACAAGAACATGAAAAGTATAGCATTCAACTGCTAGACGAGATGTCCATAACACCTTCTAAAGTGTATGATAATGCCACAAAATCGTATTATGGAAATATACATTTTCTTGAAGACGAAGGCGTTGCACCACATGCTCTAGTATTATTTATGCTTGCTGGTATATCCTATATGGTTGCCAGCTTAAGCATTTGGATAAAAAAAAGCTGTAATTGGTTCAACGAAACCGTCAAAATTGATGGTCTTCAGAGAAAGTTTGCTTGCGGAAGTAGCGGTTACGAAGAGTTGCTACGAAGAAATTATCCCTTGCCTAGTCAAAGGACTCTACTTAGAAATGCAGAAAATGTTTCTTTTTAGCCGGGAATACTGAACGAAGTATTCAATTTTCTAAATCTAAAAGTTTCGATGTTTAAACCTTTAAACAAGAACATGAAAAGTATAGCATTCAACTGCTAGACGAGATGTCCATAACACCTTCTAAAGTGTATGATAATGCCACAAAATCGTATTATGGAAATATACATTTTCTTGAAGACGAAGGCGTTGCACCACATGCTCTAGTATTATTTATGCTTGCTGGTATATCCTATATGGTTGCCAGCTTAAGCATTTGGATAAAAAAAAGCTGTAATTGGTTCAACGAAACCGTCAAAATTGATGGTCTTCAGAGAAAGTTTGCTTGCGGAAGTAGCGGTTACGAAGAGTTGCTACGAAGAAATTATCCCTTGCCTAGTCAAAGGACTCTACTTAGAAATGCAGAAAATGTTTCTTTTTAGCCGGGAATACTGAACGAAGTATTCAATTTTCTAAATCTAAAAGTTTCGATGTTTAAACCTTTAACCCTCATGGTACCATACAAATTTACAACTTATACATACCGCACGGGGTACCCGGGTACCCTGCATGTTTTATATGGAGAATGAGTAGTAATACAGCTAATTAGTTTATATTTGAGCGATATTAATTATTATTGCATCTTGCAAATGTATTATTTTTTAAATTATTATTTTTTTTAAATTAAAATAGCAATTTTTGTAGTCTAATTGGAGCGGTTTTGTGAAGACATGGCGTCGTCGGCATTTACAACGGAGTTTATGTTATATTACACTGCAATACTTTTACAAATAAACCCTGTGTCGGCACGTGCTTTATTTCGACAGTGCCCAGAAGACAATTGTTAGTTTCCCACGCCTTTTTACGTAATCCAAAATTTATTTATAACCAGCAAATGACTATTTGCGTCTCAAAAGTAAATCTGTTATGTGAAGATAACATGCGCTTTCTGTGGGCATAGCGTCGTGGACATTTACAACAGGGTTTATTTTTATTTTGTACTGCAACATCTTTCCAAATAATCCGTGTCCAGAATCATAGAAATAATTTTTGTTAAAAATCACCCTATTAGCTGCCTTCAAAATCAAATCAACGTAGGGAAATTTTAAAAGATTTAGGAAAAACTCTTTGTATGTCATCCATACTAGATCGAAGTATATCGGATCTATACTAACTAAACTAGGGATTAGGGATTAATGATTATGAACTGGGGAACTAAAGGATTAATTATACAATTTTATTTTGATAAAAATTGCATTGTTATCATTTCTTGGCGTCAAAGTAAGCATTACAAAACCACAGCCACAAATAAACGTTCAAGAACGGGATAAAACTGAACGACTGAGGCTAATTGGTTGTTGCATAATTTGGAAGAATGGTGAAAAGATGCCAAACAGGAAAACGAGGAAGAGTTGAGAGAGTTGTAAAAATTTTGTCTGTGATGGGCATATCTCACCGACTTCCATTAGATCTAACGATTGTGCAAGTACAAAAGTTCATCACTAACTTTTTTTGCGATTTCTAATTAGTAATAATTATTGTTTATAATAATAATAATTATTTATAATATAAAAATGTGTAATATAAATGGATAATTCGAATACTTTTACTTTTAATTGATTGATTCCCCATGAAATACAAGCAAATAACAGCGAGGTACCCGGGTATCCCATGCGGTAGGTTTAAGGTGTAAGTTACTAAATTACAAAAATATCCCATCTCACTTAATTTTTTTGTGCCCCTCTAATATTTTCGTATAAAGAATTAAATTTTACAGGATGTCAAAGAGTCTCAGTCATATTCCTTTAAAATAAAAAAAGTCATAGGCTTTTAAACTCAAAAAAGTACCCGGGTACCCCGTACGGTAGCTTTAGGGTTAAACAAGAACATGAAAAGTATAGCATTCAACTGCTAGACGAGATGTCCATAACACCTTCTAAAGTGTATGATAATGCCACAAAATCGTATTATGGAAATATACATTTTCTTGAAGACGAAGGCGTTGCACCACATGCTCTAGTATTATTTATGCTTGCTGGTATATCCTATATGGTTGCCAGCTTAAGCATTTGGATAAAAAAAAGCTGTAATTGGTTCAACGAAACCGTCAAAATTGATGGTCTTCAGAGAAAGTTTGCTTGCGGAAGTAGCGGTTACGAAGAGTTCCTACGAAGAAATTATCCCTTGCCTAGTCAAAGGACTCTACTTAGAAATGCAGAAAATGTTTCTTTTTAGCCGGGAATACTGAACGAAGTATTCAATTTTCTAAATCTAAAAGTTTCGATGTTTAAACCTTTAAACAAGAACATGAAAAGTATAGCATTCAACTGCTAGACGAGATGTCCATAACACCTTCTAAAGTGTATGATAATGCCACAAAATCGTATTATGGAAATATACATTTTCTTGAAGACGAAGGCGTTGCACCACATGCTCTAGTATTATTTATGCTTGCTGGCATATCCTATATGGTTGCCAGCTTAAGCATTTGGATAAAAAAAGCTGTAAGTGGTTCAACGAAACCGTCAAAATTGATGGTCTTCAGAGAAAGTTTGCTTGCGGAAGTAGCGGTTACGAAGAGTTGCTACGAAGAAATTATCCCTTGCCTAGTCAAAGGACTCTACTTAGAAATGCAGAAAATGTTTCTTTTTAGCCGGGAATACTGAACGAAGTATTCAATTTTCTAAATCTAAAAGTTTCGATGTTTAAACCTTTAAACAAGAACATGAAAAGTATAGCATTCAACTGCTAGACGAGATGTCCATAACACCTTCTAAAGTGTATGATAATGCCACAAAATCGTATTATGGAAATATACATTTTCTTGAAGACGAAGGCGTTGCACCACATGCTCTAGTATTATTTATGCTTGCTGGCATATCCTATATGGTTGCCAGCTTAAGCATTTGGATAAAAAAAAGCTGTAAGTGGTTCAACGAAACCGTCAAAATTGATGGTCTTCAGAGAAAGTTTGCTTGCGGAAGTAGCGGTTACGAAGAGTTGCTACGAAGAAATTATCCCTTGCCTAGTCAAAGGACTCTACTTAGAAATGCAGAAAATGTTTCTTTTTAGCCGGGAATACTGAACGAAGTATTCAATTTTCTAAATCTAAAAGTTTCGATGTTTAAACCTTTAAACAAGAACATGAAAAGTATAGCATTCAACTGCTAGACGAGATGTCCATAACACCTTCTAAAGTGTATGATAATGCCACAAAATCGTATTATGGAAATATACATTTTCTTGAAGACGAAGGCGTTGCACCACATGCTCTAGTATTATTTATGCTTGCTGGCATATCCTATATGGTTGCCAGCTTAAGCATTTGGATAAAAAAAAGCTGTAAGTGGTTCAACGAAACCGTCAAAATTGATGGTCTTCAGAGAAAGTTTGCTTGCGGAAGTAGCGGTTACGAAGAGTTGCTACGAAGAAATTATCCCTTGCCTAGTCAAAGGACTCTACTTAGAAATGCAGAAAATGTTTCTTTTTAGCCGGGAATACTGAACGAAGTATTCAATTTTCTAAATCTAAAAGTTTCGATGTTTAAACCTTTAAACAAGAACATGAAAAGTATAGCATTCAACTGCTAGACGAGATGTCCATAACACCTTCTAAAGTGTATGATAATGCCACAAAATCGTATTATGGAAATATACATTTTCTTGAAGACGAAGGCGTTGCACCACATGCTCTAGTATTATTTATGCTTGCTGGTATATCCTATATGGTTGCCAGCTTAAGCATTTGGATAAAAAAAAGCTGTAATTGGTTCAACGAAACCGTCAAAATTGATGGTCTTCAGAGAAAGTTTGCTTGCGGAAGTAGCGGTTACGAAGAGTTGCTACGAAGAAATTATCCCTTGCCTAGTCAAAGGACTCTACTTAGAAATGCAGAAAATGTTTCTTTTTAGCCGGGAATACTGAACGAAGTATTCAATTTTCTAAATGTAAAAGTTTCGATGTTTAAACTTTTAAACAAGAACATGAAAAGTATAGCATTCAACTGCTAGACGAGATGTCCATAACACCTTCTAAAGTGTATGATAATGCCACAAAATCGTATTATGGAAATATACATTTTCTTGAAGACGAAGGCGTTGCACCACATGCTCTAGTATTATTTATGCTTGCTGGTATATCCTATATGGTTGCCAGCTTAAGCATTTGGATAAAAAAAAGCTGTAATTGGTTCAACGAAACCGTCAAAATTGATGGTCTTCAGAGAAAGTTTGCTTGCGGAAGTAGCGGTTACGAAGAGTTGCTACGAAGAAATTATCCCTTGCCTAGTCAAAGGACTCTACTTAGAAATGCAGAAAATGTTTCTTTTTAGCCGGGAATACTGAACGAAGTATTCAATTTTCTAAATGTAAAAGTTTCGATGTTTAAACCTTTAAACAAGAACATGAAAAGTATAGCATTCAACTGCTAGACGAGATGTCCATAACACCTTCTAAAGTGTATGATAATGCCACAAAATCGTATTATGGAAATATACATTTTCTTGAAGACGAAGGCGTTGCACCACATGCTCTAGTATTATTTATGCTGGCTGGCATATGTTATATGGTTGCCAGCTTAAGCATTTGGATAAAAAAAGCTGTAAGTGGTTCAACGAAACCGTCAAAATTGATGGTCTTCAGAGAAAGTTTGCTTGCGGAAGTAGCGGTTACGAAGAGTTGCTACGAAGAAATTATCCCTTGCCTAGTCAAAGGACTCTACTTAGAAATGCAGAAAATGTTTCTTTTTAGCCGGGAATACTGAACGAAGTATTCAATTTTCTAAATGTAAAAGTTTCGATGTTTAAACCTTTAAACAAGAACATGAAAAGTATAGCATTCAACTGCTAGACGAGATGTCCATAACACCTTCTAAAGTGTATGATAATGCCACAAAATCGTATTATGGAAATATACATTTTCTTGAAGACGAAGGCGTTGCACCACATGCTCTAGTATTATTTATGCTGGCTGGCATATCCTATATGGTTGCCAGCTTAAGCATTTGGCAAAAAAAAGCTGTAATTGGTTCAACGAAACCGTCAAAATTGATGGTCTTCAGAGAAAGTTTGCTTGCGGAAGTAGCGGTTACGAAGAGTTGCTACGAAGAAATTATCCCTTGCCTAGTCAAAGGACTCTACTTAGAAATGCAGAAAATGTTTCTTTTTAGCCGGGAATACTGAACGAAGTATTCAATTTTCTAAATGTAAAAGTTTCGATGTTTAAACCTTTAAACAAGAACATGAAAAGTATAGCATTCAACTGCTAGACGAGATGTCCATAACACCTTCTAAAGTGTATGATAATGCCACAAAATCGTATTATGGAAATATACATTTTCTTGAAGACGAAGGCGTTGCACCACATGCTCTAGTATTATTTATGCTGGCTGGCATATCCTATATGGTTGCCAGCTTAAGCATTTGGCAAAAAAAAGCTGTAATTGGTTCAACGAAACCGTCAAAATTGATGGTCTTCAGAGAAAGTTTGCTTGCGGAAGTAGCGGTTACGAAGAGTTGCTACGAAGAAATTATCCCTTGCCTAGTCAAAGGACTCTACTTAGAAATGCAGAAAATGTTTCTTTTTAGCCGGGAATACTGAACTAAGTATTCAATTTTCTAAATCTAAAAGTTTCGATGTTTAAACCTTTAAACAAGAACATGAAAAGTATAGCATTCAACTGCTAGACGAGATGTCCATAACACCTTCTAAAGTGTATGATAATGCCACAAAATCGTATTATGGAAATATACATTTTCTTGAAGACGAAGGCGTTGCACCACATGCTCTAGTATTATTTATGCTGGCTGGCATATGTTATATGGTTGCCAGCTTAAGCATTTGGATAAAAAAAGCTGTAAGTGGTTCAACGAAACCGTCAAAATTGATGGTCTTCAGAGAAAGTTTGCTTGCGGAAGTAGCGGTTACGAAGAGTTGCTACGAAGAAATTATCCCTTGCCTAGTCAAAGGACTCTACTTAGAAATGCAGAAAATGTTTCTTTTTAGCCGGGAATACTGAACGAAGTATTCAATTTTCTAAATGTAAAAGTTTCGATGTTTAAACCTTTAAACAAGAACATGAAAAGTATAGCATTCAACTGCTAGACGAGATGTCCATAACACCTTCTAAAGTGTATGATAATGCCACAAAATCGTATTATGGAAATATACATTTTCTTGAAGACGAAGGCGTTGCACCACATGCTCTAGTATTATTTATGCTGGCTGGCATATCCTATATGGTTGCCAGCTTAAGCATTTGGCAAAAAAAAGCTGTAATTGGTTCAACGAAACCGTCAAAATTGATGGTCTTCAGAGAAAGTTTGCTTGCGGAAGTAGCGGTTACGAAGAGTTGCTACGAAGAAATTATCCCTTGCCTAGTCAAAGGACTCTACTTAGAAATGCAGAAAATGTTTCTTTTTAGCCGGGAATACTGAACGAAGTATTCAATTTTCTAAATGTAAAAGTTTCGATGTTTAAACCTTTAAACAAGAACATGAAAAGTATAGCATTCAACTGCTAGACGAGATGTCCATAACACCTTCTAAAGTGTATGATAATGCCACAAAATCGTATTATGGAAATATACATTTTCTTGAAGACGAAGGCGTTGCACCACATGCTCTAGTATTATTTATGCTTGCTGGTATATCCTATATGGTTGCCAGCTTAAGCATTTGGATAAAAAAAAGCTGTAATTGGTTCAACGAAACCGTCAAAATTGATGGTCTTCAGAGAAAGTTTGCTTGCGGAAGTAGCGGTTACGAAGAGTTGCTACGAAGAAATTATCCCTTGCCTAGTCAAAGGACTCTACTTAGAAATGCAGAAAATGTTTCTTTTTAGCCGGGAATACTGAACGAAGTATTCAATTTTCTAAATCTAAAAGTTTCGATGTTTAAACCTTTAAACAAGAACATGAAAAGTATAGCATTCAACTGCTAGACGAGATGTCCATAACACCTTCTAAAGTGTATGATAATGCCACAAAATCGTATTATGGAAATATACATTTTCTTGAAGACGAAGGCGTTGCACCACATGCTCTAGTATTATTTATGCTTGCTGGGATATCCTATATGGTTGCCAGCTTAAGCATTTGGATAAAAAAAAGCTGTAATTGGTTCAACGAAACCGTCAAAATTGATGGTCTTCAGAGAAAGTTTGCTTGCGGAAGTAGCGGTTACGAAGAGTTGCTACGAAGAAATTATCCCTTGCCTAGTCAAAGGACTCTACTTAGAAATGCAGAAAATGTTTCTTTTTAGCCGGGAATACTGAACGAAGTATTCAATTTTCTAAATCTAAAAGTTTCGATGTTTAAACCTTTAAACAAGAACATGAAAAGTATAGCATTCAACTGCTAGACGAGATGTCCATAACACCTTCTAAAGTGTATGATAATGCCACAAAATCGTATTATGGAAATATACATTTTCTTGAAGACGAAGGCGTTGCACCACATGCTCTAGTATTATTTATGCTTGCTGGCATATCCTATATGGTTGCCAGCTTAAGCATTTGGATAAAAAAAAGCTGTAAGTGGTTCAACGAAACCGTCAAAATTGATGGTCTTCAGAGAAAGTTTGCTTGCGGAAGTAGCGGTTGCGAAGAGTTGCTACGAAGAAATTATCCCTTGCCTAGTCAAAGGACTCTACTTAGAAATGCAGAAAATGTTTCTTTTTAGCCGGGAATACTGAACGAAGTATTCAATTTTCTAAATCTAAAAGTTTCGATGTTTAAACCTTTAAACAAGAACATGAAAAGTATAGCATTCAACTGCTAGACGAGATGTCCATAACACCTTCTAAAGTGTATGATAATGCCACAAAATCGTATTATGGAAATATACATTTTCTTGAAGACGAAGGCGTTGCACCACATGCTCTAGTATTATTTATGCTGGCTGGCATATGTTATATGGTTGCCAGCTTAAGCATTTGGATAAAAAAAAGCTGTAATTGGTTCAACGAAACCGTCAAAATTGATGGTCTTTAGAGAAAGTTTGCTTGCGGAAGTAGCGGTTACGAAGGGTTGCTACGAAGAAATTATCCCTTGCCTAGTCAAAAGACTCTACTTAGAAATGCAGAAAATGTTTCTTTTTAGCCGGGAATACTGAACGAAGTATTCAATTTTCTAAATCTAAAAGTTTCGATGTTTAAACCTTTAAACAAGAACATGAAAAATATAGCATTCAACTGCTAGACGAGATGTCCATAACACCTTCTAAAGTGTATGATAATGCCACAAAATCGTATTATGGAAATATACATTTTCTTGAAGACGAAGGCGTTGCACCACATGCTCTAGTATTATTTATGCTGGCTGGCATATGTTATATGGTTGCCAGCTTAAGCATTTGGATAAAAAAAAGCTGTAATTGGTTCAACGAAACCGTCAAAATTGATGGTCTTCAGAGAAAGTTTGCTTGCGGAAGTAGCGGTTACGAAGAGTTGCTACGAAGAAATTATCCCTTGCCTAGTCAAAGGACTCTACTTAGAAATGCAGAAAATGTTTCTTTTTAGCCGGGAATACTGAACGAAGTATTCAATTTTCTAAATGTAAAAGTTTCGATGTTTAAACCTTTAAACAAGAACATGAAAAGTATAGCATTCAACTGCTAGACGAGATGTCCATAACACCTTCTAAAGTGTATGATAATGCCACAAAATCGTATTATGGAAATATACATTTTCTTGAAGACGAAGGCGTTGCACCACATGCTCTAGTATTATTTATGCTTGCTGGCATATCCTATATGGTTGCCAGCTTAAGCATTTGGATAAAAAAAAGCTGTAATTGGTTCAACGAAACCGTCAAAATTGATGGTCTTCAGAGAAAGTTTGCTTGCGGAAGTAGCGGTTACGAAGAGTTGCTACGAAGAAATTATCCCTTGCCTAGTCAAAGGACTCTACTTAGAAATGCAGAAAATGTTTCTTTTTAGCCGGGAATACTGAACGAAGTATTCAATTTTCTAAATCTAAAAGTTTCGATGTTTAAACCTTTAAACAAGAACATGAAAAGTATAGCATTCAACTGCTAGACGAGATGTCCATAACACCTTCTAAAGTGTATGATAATGCCACAAAATCGTATTATGGAAATATACATTTTCTTGAAGACGAAGGCGTTGCACCACATGCTCTAGTATTATTTATGCTTGCTGGTATATCCTATATGGTTGCCAGCTTAAGCATTTGGATAAAAAAAAGCTGTAATTGGTTCAACGAAACCGTCAAAATTGATGGTCTTCAGAGAAAGTTTGCTTGCGGAAGTAGCGGTTACGAAGAGTTGCTACGAAGAAATTATCCCTTGCCTAGTCAAAGGACTCTACTTAGAAATGCAGAAAATGTTTCTTTTTAGCCGGGAATACTGAACGAAGTATTCAATTTTCTAAATCTAAAAGTTTCGATGTTTAAACCTTTAAACAAGAACATGAAAAGTATAGCATTCAACTGCTAGACGAGATGTCCATAACACCTTCTAAAGTGTATGATAATGCCACAAAATCGTATTATGGAAATATACATTTTCTTGAAGACGAAGGCGTTGCACCACATGCTCTAGTATTATTTATGCTTGCTGGTATATCCTATATGGTTGCCAGCTTAAGCATTTGGATAAAAAAAAGCTGTAATTGGTTCAACGAAACCGTCAAAATTGATGGTCTTCAGAGAAAGTTTGCTTGCGGAAGTAGCGGTTACGAAGAGTTCCTACGAAGAAATTATCCCTTGCCTAGTCAAAGGACTCTACTTAGAAATGCAGAAAATGTTTCTTTTTAGCCGGGAATACTGAACGAAGTATTCAATTTTCTAAATCTAAAAGTTTCGATGTTTAAACCTTTAAACAAGAACATGAAAAGTATAGCATTCAACTGCTAGACGAGATGTCCATAACACCTTCTAAAGTGAATGATAATGCCACAAAATCGTATTATGGAAATATACATTTTCTTGAAGACGAAGGCGTTGCACCACATGCTCTAGTATTATTTATGCTTGCTGGCATATCCTATATGGTTGCCAGCTTAAGCATTTGGATAAAAAAAGCTGTAAGTGGTTCAACGAAACCGTCAAAATTGATGGTCTTCAGAGAAAGTTTGCTTGCGGAAGTAGCGGTTACGAAGAGTTGCTACGAAGAAATTATCCCTTGCCTAGTCAAAGGACTCTACTTAGAAATGCAGAAAATGTTTCTTTTTAGCCGGGAATACTGAACGAAGTATTCAATTTTCTAAATCTAAAAGTTTCGATGTTTAAACCTTTAAACAAGAACATGAAAAGTATAGCATTCAACTGCTAGACGAGATGTCCATAACACCTTCTAAAGTGTATGATAATGCCACAAAATCGTATTATGGAAATATACATTTTCTTGAAGACGAAGGCGTTGCACCACATGCTCTAGTATTATTTATGCTTGCTGGTATATCCTATATGGTTGCCAGCTTAAGCATTTGGATAAAAAAAAGCTGTAATTGGTTCAACGAAACCGTCAAAATTGATGGTCTTCAGAGAAAGTTTGCTTGCGGAAGTAGCGGTTACGAAGAGTTGCTACGAAGAAATTATCCCTTGCCTAGTCAAAGGACTCTACTTAGAAATGCAGAAAATGTTTCTTTTTAGCCGGGAATACTGAACGAAGTATTCAATTTTCTAAATCTAAAAGTTTCGATGTTTAAACCTTTAAACAAGAACATGAAAAGTATAGCATTCAACTGCTAGACGAGATGTCCATAACACCTTCTAAAGTGTATGATAATGCCACAAAATCGTATTATGGAAATATACATTTTCTTGAAGACGAAGGCGTTGCACCACATGCTCTAGTATTATTTATGCTTGCTGGTATATCCTATATGGTTGCCAGCTTAAGCATTTGGATAAAAAAAAGCTGTAATTGGTTCAACGAAACCGTCAAAATTGATGGTCTTCAGAGAAAGTTTGCTTGCGGAAGTAGCGGTTACGAAGAGTTGCTACGAAGAAATTATCCCTTGCCTAGTCAAAGGACTCTACTTAGAAATGCAGAAAATGTTTCTTTTTAGCCGGGAATACTGAACGAAGTATTCAATTTTCTAAATCTAAAAGTTTCGATGTTTAAACCTTTAAACAAGAACATGAAAAGTATAGCATTCAACTGCTAGACGAGATGTCCATAACACCTTCTAAAGTGTATGATAATGCCACAAAATCGTATTATGGAAATATACATTTTCTTGAAGACGAAGGCGTTGCACCACATGCTCTAGTATTATTTATGCTTGCTGGCATATCCTATATGGTTGCCAGCTTAAGCATTTGGATAAAAAAAGCTGTAAGTGGTTCAACGAAACCGTCAAAATTGATGGTCTTCAGAGAAAGTTTGCTTGCGGAAGTAGCGGTTACGAAGAGTTGCTACGAAGAAATTATCCCTTGCCTAGTCAAAGGACTCTACTTAGAAATGCAGAAAATGTTTCTTTTTAGCCGGGAATACTGAACGAAGTATTCAATTTTCTAAATCTAAAAGTTTCGATGTTTAAACCTTTAAACAAGAACATGAAAAGTATAGCATTCAACTGCTAGACGAGATGTCCATAACACCTTCTAAAGTGTATGATAATGCCACAAAATCGTATTATGGAAATATACATTTTCTTGAAGACGAAGGCGTTGCACCACATGCTCTAGTATTATTTATGCTGGCTGGCATATGTTATATGGTTGCCAGCTTAAGCATTTGGATAAAAAAAAGCTGTAATTGGTTCAACGAAACCGTCAAAATTGATGGTCTTCAGAGAAAGTTTGCTTGCGGAAGTAGCGGTTACGAAGAGTTGCTACGAAGAAATTATCCCTTGCCTAGTCAAAGGACTCTACTTAGAAATGCAGAAAATGTTTCTTTTTAGCCGGGAGTACTGAACGAAGTATTCAATTTTCTAAATCTAAAAGTTTCGATGTTTAAACCTTTAAACAAGAACATGAAAAGTATAGCATTCAACTGCTAGACGAGATGTCCATAACACCTTCTAAAGTGTATGATAATGCCACAAAATCGTATTATGGAAATATACATTTTCTTGAAGACGAAGGCGTTGCACCACATGCTCTAGTATTATTTATGCTGGCTGGCATATGTTATATGGTTGCCAGCTTAAGCATTTGGATAAAAAAAGCTGTAAGTGGTTCAACGAAACCGTCAAAATTGATGGTCTTCAGAGAAAGTTTGCTTGCGGAAGTAGCGGTTACGAAGAGTTGCTACGAAGAAATTATCCCTTGCCTAGTCAAAGGACTCTACTTAGAAATGCAGAAAATGTTTCTTTTTAGCCGGGAATACTGAACGAAGTATTCAATTTTCTAAATCTAAAAGTTTCGATGTTTAAACCTTTAAACAAGAACATGAAAAGTATAGCATTCAACTGCTAGACGAGATGTCCATAACACCTTCTAAAGTGTATGATAATGCCACAAAATCGTATTATGGAAATATACATTTTCTTGAAGACGAAGGCGTTGCACCACATGCTCTAGTATTATTTATGCTGGCTGGCATATGTTATATGGTTGCCAGCTTAAGCATTTGGATAAAAAAAAGCTGTAATTGGTTCAACGAAACCGTCAAAATTGATGGTCTTCAGAGAAAGTTTGCTTGCGGAAGTAGCGGTTACGAAGAGTTGCTACGAAGAAATTATCCCTTGCCTAGTCAAAGGACTCTACTTAGAAATGCAGAAAATGTTTCTTTTTAGCCGGGAATACTGAACGAAGTATTCAATTTTCTAAATCTAAAAGTTTCGATGTTTAAACCTTTAAACAAGAACATGAAAAGTATAGCATTCAACTGCTAGACGAGATGTCCATAACACCTTCTAAAGTGTATGATAATGCCACAAAATCGTATTATGGAAATATACATTTTCTTGAAGACGAAGGCGTTGCACCACATGCTCTAGTATTATTTATGCTGGCTGGCATATGTTATATGGTTGCCAGCTTAAGCATTTGGATAAAAAAAAGCTGTAATTGGTTCAACGAAACCGTCAAAATTGATGGTCTTCAGAGAAAGTTTGCTTGCGGAAGTAGCGGTTACGAAGAGTTGCTACGAAGAAATTATCCCTTGCCTAGTCAAAGGACTCTACTTAGAAATGCAGAAAATGTTTCTTTTTAGCCGGGAATACTGAACGAAGTATTCAATTTTCTAAATCTAAAAGTTTCGATGTTTAAACCTTTAAACAAGAACATGAAAAGTATAGCATTCAACTGCTAGACGAGATGTCCATAACACCTTCTAAAGTGTATGATAATGCCACAAAATCGTATTATGGAAATATACATTTTCTTGAAGACGAAGGCGTTGCACCACATGCTCTAGTATTATTTATGCTTGCTGGCATATCCTATATGGTTGCCAGCTTAAGCATTTGGATAAAAAAAAGCTGTAATTGGTTCAACGAAACCGTCAAAATTGATGGTCTTCAGAGAAAGTTTGCTTGCGGAAGTAGCGGTTACGAAGAGTTGCTACGAAGAAATTATCCCTTGCCTAGTCAAAGGACTCTACTTAGAAATGCAGAAAATGTTTCTTTTTAGCCGGGAATACTGAACGAAGTATTCAATTTTCTAAATCTAAAAGTTTCGATGTTTAAACCTTTAAACAAGAACATGAAAAGTATAGCATTCAACTGCTAGACGAGATGTCCATAACACCTTCTAAAGTGTATGATAATGCCACAAAATCGTATTATGGAAATATACATTTTCTTGAAGACGAAGGCGTTGCACCACATGCTCTAGTATTATTTATGCTTGCTGGCATATCCTATATGGTTGCCAGCTTAAGCATTTGGATAAAAAAAAGCTGTAATTGGTTCAACGAAACCGTCAAAATTGATGGTCTTCAGAGAAAGTTTGCTTGCGGAAGTAGCGGTTACGAAGAGTTGCTACGAAGAAATTATCCCTTGCCTAGTCAAAGGACTCTACTTAGAAATGCAGAAAATGTTTCTTTTTAGCCGGGAATACTGAACGAAGTATTCAATTTTCTAAATCTAAAAGTTTCGATGTTTAAACCTTTAAACAAGAACATGAAAAGTATAGCATTCAACTGCTAGACGAGATGTCCATAACACCTTCTAAAGTGTATGATAATGCCACAAAATCGTATTATGGAAATATACATTTTCTTGAAGACGAAGGCGTTGCACCACATGCTCTAGTATTATTTATGCTGTCTGGCATATCCTATATGGTTGCCAGCTTAAGCATTTGGATAAAAAAAAGCTGTAATTGGTTCAACGAAACCGTCAAAATTGATGGTCTTCAGAGAAAGTTTGCTTGCGGAAGTAGCGGTTACGAAGAGTTGCTACGAAGAAATTATCCCTTGCCTAGTCAAAGGACTCTACTTAGAAATGCAGAAAATGTTTCTTTTTAGCCGGGAATACTGAACGAAGTATTCAATTTTCTAAATCTAAAAGTTTCGATGTTTAAACCTTTAAACAAGAACATGAAAAGTATAGCATTCAACTGCTAGACGAGATGTCCATAACACCTTCTAAAGTGTATGATAATGCCACAAAATCGTATTATGGAAATATACATTTTCTTGAAGACGAAAGCGTTGCACCACATGCTCTAGTATTATTTATGCTGTCTGGCATATCCTATATGGTTGCCAGCTTAAGCATTTGGATAAAAAAAGCTGTAATTGGTTCAACGAAACCGTCAAAATTGATGGTCTTCAGAGAAAGTTTGCTTGCGGAAGTAGCGGTTACGAAGAGTTGCTACGAAGAAATTATCCCTTGCCTAGTCAAAGGACTCTACTTAGAAATGCAGAAAATGTTTCTTTTTAGCCGGGAATACTGAACGAAGTATTCAATTTTCTAAATCTAAAAGTTTCGATGTTTAAACCTTTAAACAAGAACATGAAAAGTATAGCATTCAACTGCTAGACGAGATGTCCATAACATGTATGTTGCTTGCGGAAGTAGCGGTTACGAAGAGTTGCTACGAAGAAACTATCTCTTGCCTTCAAAAACGTAATGCTAAATGAAGCGCCGAATAAGCAATCTTCAAAACTTCATCGTCCGCTTGAAAAAACTTCAAACAGTAGTTAAGTAATAAGTAAGCTGTTATTAATGGAAAGTAGAAGTGGACTAATGCCTTTGTTCAAAATCGTAGTATCGGCCCCATATCATGTCACATAAAATAAGGACGTAGTTGAAGATTTTGGATAACCAAAGTGGTGCCAGGTTTCATCTTTGGCTTTATGAAGAAGTTAAAACACTTTTGTTCGAAATTGTAACATTCGTTACCGCTCTATTGAACTTAAGAAGCTTCTCATTTTTTAAGATGGCGATTCGAGCACAGGGTCTCGGAGGTCGAGAATTTGAATTTAACATTAGGAGACCATTCTATAGAACAAATTTAAAAAATTGGGACTACCGGAATTATTCAGATTGCAACCTAATTTTTTGCACTAAATGCACTGTACTAACGTACTGATCACAGATAATAAATTCACACAAATCAAACAAGAACTTGAAAAAGACCAAGAAATGTAAGATCAAAAAAATTTAACACTAAACGGATGGCCAACAGATAAAAGCGATGTTGAAAATTATCTAAAACAATATTTTAGAATAAAAGACGAAACAGCGTTCAAAGGAGACATGCTAGTAAAAGGTTCAAGAATGATATCCTAAAAAACTGAGAAAGGAAATATTGGAATATCAACACAAGTCATCGAGGAATCGAAAAAACAAAAAACCGAGCTCGACGAACATTGTATTGCCCAGGAATGGAACTTGACATTGAAAATAAAATAAAAAATTGTGATGTGTGTGCAAAATTTGGAAGAAAAAACGCAAAAGAGCCACTAAGACAACACGAAATTCCAGATAGATGTTGGCAAAAAGTAGGCATCGATCTTTTCGAAACAAACACTAAAAAACATTATTTAGTGGTAGTAGATTACTATTCAAAATTTTTCGAAGTACTTAATTACGATTTTCAACTAAGACTTCAAGTCCAAATTACGCACAAAGTAACGGACAAGTTGAAAGAACCATACCCAGACGATTAAAAGAACGATAAAAAAATTCGAAATTGTAAAAACGGATTTAAACTTAGCATTTCTAGAATTATTAAGAAACATACCACTACAACAGTCCGATATGAAATCACCAGCTGAAATATTACACCATAGAAATTTAAAAAGCATTTTACCGGTAACAGATAAAGAGCAAACGGACCAAATTCATACAAAATGGTCTTGGGTCTTGGCTGTGTTATTCCAAAATTTTAGACACCGCTTACTGTCAGCACTGCTGGCTCTTTTCAGATACATCTAGCCCTTGGCGTTCAGGGTTCAGGTTTGTGCAACTGGAGAAATATATATTAGGTCGTCTAAAAAAACACAGTGCATCTCAATATCACATTACGGCATGTGCTGTGTACGAACTTTGGAAAAAAAAATAAAACATTTGATAAACTTCGAGAAGATGAAATTCGGTATCAAGCTTCATTTTGGAAAATGGTGTTGGAGCGTTTACTCCGAATAACGTTAATGGTATCTAAAAATTGTTTGCCCTTTGGAGGACATCGTGAAAATCTATTAAAAGATGACAATAACGGAAATTTTTTATCTCAAGTAGAACTACTTTCACATTATTAATTATGAAAGTGTAATGATATGGGTAAAAAAAAGGCACGTAAACGTTTTGCATAAGGGCCCAAAATTTCTACTTGCGCCACTGTTTTCAACACTTCAAAAGGTTTCAGTTTTTCGGCCAACATTTCGTTTTTTATTGTGATTTTGTAAAACCAATTTCATAACCTTTTTTTCAGCATGAAATTTTCTATAATTTGATTCCACACACGAGTTTTTATAATTGTTTTAAAATTTTCAAGATCAACGCCAAAAAAAACGCATTTCGCACACTTCAATTTTTCTAGACTTTTAGTATGCGAGAGATGATATCAACAAGGAACTAAAAAATTCAAACCGTGTCTCTGTGGGAATTAGTTCCACCTTCAGCTATTTTTCCGTATATCTACTGCACTAATACTATTATGGGGAAATGGGATTTTGCTTAGTTGCTTGTACACATTGTTGTTTGTGTGTTGATTTACGTGCACTTGCACTTGCACTACCAACTCTAACCCTTCGATGGACGTGTATTATATTTTGGAAAAAGTTCAAGTAATCAAATAGTATTACTCTGGCCATTCCACACAAGAAACGGTTAATTTATTTATTGCTTCTTTTGAAAATTGTCCTATACCATCAATAACTACCATTCGCCGCATAATTCAACATTTTGAAACTTATGGTCGTGTTTCTCCAAAAAAACACAAATAAACTCGGATGCAAAAAGAAGTGTGTTTCAGAATTATGTTTTGTGTCAGTGTTAATCAGCAACCCACATTAAATGATTCCAGACCATACTACAAATTGAAAAAACAAACGAGTTATTTTCAGAGGATAAAATTAGGCGTACGTTTTTTTGCGAAAATGTAATGGAAAAAGCGAATAAAAAGCGAAATTGTTCCGGTGCTTCGTCAACTTGCAGATGTTACATTTGAAAATGTGTTTTCAACAAGATGTGGTTGCTCGACGCATAACTGAAGAATAGTTCGGAAGTATCTTAATGCGACTTTCCCAAAAAGCTTGGGTGTGTGGCTGGTGCTTGTACCTCTGAACTATCAGATTCTCCAACATTACACCTTTAGACTTCTTTTTTGGGGGGATATTTAAAATTCCAAATTAATGTGTTTCAAGTTGGCACGGCAAGTAATTTGGAGGACTTGCGTTTTTAAATTACTAATGAAACCCACAATATTACGCCGAACATGCTTTCGAATGTTCGAACTCGATTTTACCGAAGACTGGAATTTTCCTTTGCCCAGGAGAAATGATTTTGTTTTGTTTTCATTAAGAATTTTTGTTGACTTTGTACGTTTTTGGACAGTTTAGTAAACATGTATGTACGGGCCAATTTAAATCACACTAAAACAACATTGTATCCAATCAACTAAGCAAAATCCGATTTACCTATAGAGTAAATCAATCTGTATAAACCATGTAACATGTAAAACCAATAGTTTTATGCGGTTTTTCTTCTTATTACAATGGGTAACTTTTCCGCACTAAAGCGTTCCGGAAAAAACATATTTATTTGTTTCGACCCACCCTATTACTAGGTCACGAAATGACTTACCTAAAGTAATTTTTTCTTGGTGGTCTTTAGAAAACGAAACTACGATTACCACCGATACTGCCAAAGCCATTGCTTTAATTGAAGATGGGCGATCTCAGTACTACGCGCCTCAAGTTCTTGGTGTTACCATATGCAGCGCCTTCAAAGAGCTGTAGAAAGGTTTCGAGAAATTAGAGGGTACACCAGGAGAGCTGAATTAGGCAGAGAAAGGTGTACAACTGCTCAAGACGACCATTTCCTTCGCCTAAAAGTTTTACGTAACTGCGGTTAGTGTCCGTAATCCGTAATGAGTTACAAGATGTACGAGGAGTAACAGTTAGTGAAAGAACCGTGAGAAGAAGGTTGCAGGAACACAGATTGAGCGCAAGAAGACCTGAAAATGCTCCGGAACTGACACGTTACACGTCCTACAGCGTGAACTGCAGCTCAAAAAAAGTAAAAATAAACAAGCTTTGATGAAATTTGTCTGTGGATCAAATTTTGTGCCTTTGAGTGTAGATGACCAAAATATTCCTAAATATTTCGTCTTTGCTAATTTGAAATACGCAAAGAAGTAAACAGCGTATTATTAGCAATTTCCAGTAAGAAACACTGGTTTCAATTCAGCTCCAATAAGACGAGTGAGCAACACTGCAAAAAAAACATTTATTAGTACCTAAAGTATATTTAAAATAAGGAATTGTTGGCTTACCTCAACTTATTGCAATGCCGACAAAACAGCAGCTGATTAAGCTGCTGGTGAACGTTAAGTTCCAATTCTGTATTTTATAAGATATATTTTCAAACATTTCACATTCCGTGTAGTACTGTTGCATCTTTGGCATCTCTTTTTATATGTGGATGGTTTAAAGCAGTTCCCATCATGACACCTGTAAATATAAATAACAAATTAGTTTTCCATTTAATTTGATACATCGAATGCTGGATAACGCTGGGATGAGAGTAAATACCATAATGCCGGGTTGCAGAAACAAAAAAAACACCCTTAGAATGATGTGACGATGAAATCTGACGACAAATGTGACGGATCGTTAAATAATTTTTTAATTTTGACATATAATTGACTTTAATTATTTGTAAATCAGCATTTACCAACTTATTCCTTGTTAATTGCAATAATTGTAATTAATTATTCCACTACATTTTGCACCATCATATCGTGATTAATTTGTAGACGTCCGTCATATTCGTACGCACCTATCTAATGTTTCGTTGGCATTCAACAAAGCCAAAAACAAGGCTCCGATTCTCAAATTAGGTTCATTCGGAATCGAAACGATTTGTTTGAGATGCTGAATGAAGCCGAGTTTAACCAACTGTTCCAATTCACTAAAATTACAGGAATGGAGTTTTTAAAGACAAAATAACACCTGTTACGGTCTACAACAATGACCAATTTTTAACAACTTTGTTTCATGTCAGTGGAGTAATAAGACCGACATGATCTGGTTGTGACAAAGCAGCTTCATTATGTTTGTGTGCTATTAATTCCTCTGTTGTTTCATGGAATCGAATGCACAAATGTCCTTCGAGGCCAAAAATGATGAACTCTTTTGGGTCTTCGCTGGTGTTTTACCTACAATAAGTAATCAAATTTCAACTAACTACATTATCGTAAAAATTTTGGAGTACTTTACCTCTTTTATGAAATTTGTCGATGAATGGAAAAAGTTACCAATAATTGTTCCTTCAATTTTGGTGAAATCTTTTCGACCTTTTGTGTTTATAGGTAGCATTAGTCCATTAGTAACCTCCATAATGCAAAAATAAGTTATGTACATTACAAACAACAGCTACAATAATAATTATTTAAACTTAAAATAAACACTTGTTGATCATATTCGTAATTTTGATTTGACAATTGACGAATTGACGATAGTTTGGCGGCGATTCCCCGTAAATACGTCTTTTAACCCTTTGCAGTGTTGTCACATTGATATTTCATTAACAGTCGATTAATACGTGATGTGGATGTGAGTATTAAAAAATATCACAAAATAGTTTTGTGCAAAGCAAATAATTAGCGTGTTTTATAATTGCTCGAACAACTGCTCGAGTACTCGAACATCAAAGTTGCGTTTTTTAATGCAGTTCGAACAAATGAGATCGCGTTTTTAAGGGTGCGTTCGGGGAGCTCGCTTTCACGCTATTAGCACCACACGCTATTATGACGTATTACTGTGCGTTCGGGGAGGCTTTTAGCGTTTGACCCATAAGTTTACGTACTGGAACAGTGACGTCACGAAAGCTTTCATAGCGTTGAAAGCGAGCTCCCCGAACGGCAAAATCGTGCTATTAGTACTAATAGCGAGCTCTCCGAACGCAGGGTAAATGGCAGATTTCTGCTCGAACAGCCTGTTCGAACATAAATTTGGTGCACCGAGTAGCTAGGTGGTGCGTATAGATCCTGTTCGAACACGGAGCAACATAACCTCAAAATTTTAAATTGCATTTAAAAATAGCAAATTGTCATGACAGATGACAGTTAGTACGCCCAAACCGTTTTTTAAATCATATCTGTTCGAGCAAATTTGATCCTGTTCGAGCAGATTCAAACTTGTTCGAGCAACTCTTACTCGAACAAAGAGTGCAATTATAAAACACGCTAAATAATTATATCAATTTATTAATTGCGTTGCACAAAACTATTTTGTGATATTTAATACTCACATCCACATCACGTATTAATCGACTGTTAATGAAATATCAATGTGACAACACTGCAAAGGGTTAAAAGATTTTTACGGGGAATCGCCGCCAAACTATCGTCAATTCGTCAATTGTCAAATCAAAATTATGAATATGATCAACAAGTGTTTATTTTAAGTTTAAATAATTATTATTGTAGCTGTTGTTTGTAATGTACATAACTTATTTTTGCATTATGGAGGTTACTAATGGACTAATGCTACCTATAAACACAAAAGGTCGAAAAGATTTCACCAAAATTGAAGGAACAATTATTGGTAACTTTTTCCATTCATCGACAAATTTCATAAAAGAAGTAAAGTACTCCAAAATCTTTACGATAATGTAGTTAGTTGAAATTGTATTATTTATTGTAGGCAAAACACCAGCGAAGACCCAAAAGAGTTCATCATTTTTGGCCTCGAAGGACATTTGTGCATTCGCTTCCATGAAACACCCGAGGAATTAATAGCACACAAACATAATGAAGCTGCTTTGTCACAAACAGATCATGTCTTGTTACACCACTGACAAGAAACAAAGTTGTTAAAAATTGGTCATTGTTGTGGACCGTAACAGGTGTTATTTTGTCTCGTAAAGTGCTTTAAAAACTCCATTCCTGTAATTTTAGTGAATTGGAACAGTTGGTTAAATTTGGCTTCATTCAACGTCTCAAACAAATCGTTTCGATCTCGAATGAACCTAATTTGAGAATCGGAGCCTTGTTTTTGGCTTTGTTGAATGCCAATAAAACATTAGATAGGTGCGTACGAATATGACGGACGTCTACAAATTAATCACGATATGATGGTGCGAAATGTAGTGGAATTTAATAAAATGTATTAAATTAATTACAATTATTGCAATAAACAAGGAATAAGTTGGTAAATGCTGATTTACAAATAATTAAAGTCAATTATATGTTATTAAGTAACTCCTAAATTGATGTATGTACAACACGCCAAGTAAAAATTTGGATGTGAAAGTGTTCTTTAAGTAGGTACCTACAAGTAAAATTTCAGAATAATTACCTTATGAAGAAGCACGTAAAGAGAAAACAGCAACTGATTGACCTGCTGGTGAACGTTTAGTTCCAATTCTGTATTGTATAAGAAATATTTTCAAACATTTCACATTCCGTTTGGCATCTCTTCTTATATGTGGATGGTTTAAAGCAGTTCCCATTATGACACCTGTAAATATAAATAACAAATTAGTTTTCCATTTCATTTGATACATCGGATGCTGAATAACGCTGGGATGAGAGTAAAAGCAGTAAATGAAACTCATAAATTGATGCATGTACGCCAAGATCGTTAAATAATACATAACTCAGCTCGTTTAAAAATTAATTTCATTTAACTATAATTAAATTTTTTTAAATAATTACCTTATTGAAGGAAGCTAGTAAATTGTAAAAACTAAATGTTGACATTATTTATTTGATAAATTTGTCACTAAGCATAAAAATGTTTTGTTTTAATTTAGTAGACTACCTACTTGAAAAAAAATTACAATTATTTTTTGACCGCCGCCTGCAACCACCCGTTGAATGAAGGGTTAATTAAACTTGCTAAATTTGGCAATTAGATTAGTTAGAGCGGCGAACTTTCGTTATACGTAAAGAATCAACTTGTTAAGTCTGGTACCGGCAACAATTAGATATATTATTTTGAACACAAAGATGCATTTACGATTTATTTATAAAATTTTGATTTATATTTGTATTGAAGACTAGAAACATTTGGTAGAAGTGTTTATGGCTTGGTGAAAGTTTCGGGTTAGCCCCTCCGTCTAGTTACATAACTTGCCGAGTCTCTCAGTGCCGGGCTTAACAATTTATCTCGTTACGCATAAGTAACGAAAGTTCTCCGCTCTAGCTAATTTAATTGCCAAATTTAACAAGTTAAATTAAAAGCCATTAAAATTGTTTTCTCCTTCTTTGTTCCTGGTACTTACTACTCACATTTTTGTAGCTAATTTGACTGGATTACTAAATACTTACTCTTACTACACACATAAATAATAGTATAAATGGTTTTTGCTAGATCTTAATTTACATGTTTTCAGTAAAAATATTTGTTGCCTTCGTTATTTTAAAATAAAAGGTAATTAAGAAATTGACTTTAGTCTAAAAAAAGTCATATCCGAATAAACTCAAGTAGTAGTACTATGCTTTTAGTCATCTCATAACTCATAACAGACCCCTTAGGCCTATCTGGGGCCTGTGGCATCGGAAGAAGTCTCGGTGATGGTCGCAAGTTACGATATGATGTCAAAAGCGCTTACGATTACAAATACATACATGTACCTATGTTGTAGACATCTTACAAATTCTGAGAAAATTATTGCGACTTGAAGCAAAAAGTAAATGCCCACAGCATATTTATGTATATTTGAACGATTCCCTTATTTATAGAGGTAACTTAGATGGAAGTGCAATTTCATCAAAATTGCTTTAGTTTTAAGGCCTTTACACAGATAAACATACAACCTTTTCAAGCTGTTTTTACATTTTTTGTTTCAGGAAGACTAAAAAAGGCGAGAAATTTAATTTAAGGAATTAAAACAAGTATGTATAGAATAAAACGAACATCAATACCAAACTTAATTTTGATTTAATCCAATTACATCTCGACAATTAATAAAATTACAATTTGTAAACTTTTTATAAAATAATCGAGAAAATTTACACCAATTCTAACAAAGAGAAAGAAAGCGAACTTTTGTAAAGTTGCATTAAATTTACTTTTACCACAATAGTAGTCTCAAATTTCGACGCGTTTTAAGTAAATCTGAGGCACAGACAAGGCAATAGGGAGTGTAAATTCACATTAAGATCAGTAGTTAGTTGAAAGGGCACTTATAAGAACCAAATGCACTTTACAAAAAACCTAATAAGTACACAATAATGTGCCGTATCGTAAATATTAACTAAAACTACACAAAAATGACTAGAAATTCATGACTAGAAGTAGAACTTTGTTTTCTTCATAAAATCGTCTTTGAAAGTGCCCTAAAGTTTTAAGGCAAACAATTTTAATTTTAAGTCTTGACAAAAATTTCTACCGATTTCTACCACAATACAAAAATATTATTTGTTGTGCGAAACTATGGCATCAAATGAGGCATCGTTTCTGCTTAATAAAAGAATTAACGATGAAACTCGAGCGTACTCTTTTGAAAAGTTATTGTTCCCTGATGGCGTTTTTACTTAATTGAGGTCAGAATAGTCTTACAGATCAATAGAAAAATTGTTTTTGTATTAAAATTGGACGACTTGTTCTAAAAACGTATTTCAATACTACTACATATCTATCCAAGGCAACAACAGTAAAAACACGGACTAGAATAAACACCTCAGTCTAAGAAGTAGTAGAATCGACACGAAAATCCTACTACACACATTTCAATTTTACAAAATTAAAATATAAAATTAATCTTACAACTATCTAACAATAACTTCTTAACATTTTTTTGGTAAAGTTTTAAAAACATTTATACTTAACTACGTACTCTCAAATGTTACTTTTGCGATAACCAGCATCGCATAGTAATAAATTCTTTTATTTAAATAATTGGCAAATTTACTGTATCGAACAGACAGCTGAACCGTTTCTTGAACCGTCCAAAGTGGTAGCTCTTCTACGCATACCTTCCATGTATACTTCGCGATTAAATAAACCGGCAGCCAAAGGAATTCTAAAATCAAAATAAGGTGAGAGAGGAGTCTCAAATCTTCGTAATCTACTTACGTGTCAATTCCTGGACGTAAATGTGCTTTAAAGACGCCCCAAACTGGTTTATGATCCGAAGTAGTAATAGACGGAACAGAATCGTACACTAAACACTGCAACGGAGGAGTTTCGAGATGACCACTCAATCTACGAGTCGCTTTTTGTTTATACAAAATTCTATCCGTATATGCTGGAGCTCTTTGTTTGGAAGATGTATCAAAGTTTTGAGTACCAGGATCGTACTAAAAAATAAAAATAAGTCTCCGAACGCATTTTAAACGCAAACTCAAACCTTGTAAGTCGGTGGAAAAGTGATGTTAGCTTCGCAAAATCCTTTAAATGCCGCTCCGTCTGAAAGCACGGAGCACAATTGATCGTGGTGCAAATAACCGTGAGGCAAATGGGACGGTAACGGAAAACTAGTTTTAGACAACCACTCCAACACTTTCGTACGAGGGGTTGCCAAACGAAAATTCAAATCACCGCACCAAAAGACGTAATCAAAATTTTGAGTAACATCTAAAACGAGATTTTAACAAAAATTTATTCAAATTAACAATTAGTTCGAGTACCTTTGTTTTTGGTCTTAACCGGTAAATTTCTCGGCAAATCGAGAGAATTTACAATTTTTTTAACGTCGGCCACCCGCTCCTTAACCTTCTCTTGATGAGCCGTGAGATGGGCAGTTACAAACAAAAATGACGTTCCAAACAACATAAATGCAGAGGCGACGGCACCTTTGGTTTTAAAAGCGGCACCAGGTCTCACCGATAAACTCGCATCTTCGGGAACCGAACAGTACCAAATGAGATCTCGTCGAAGAAAAATAGCCAGGTGAATTGTGCCTAAATAGAAATCGCCAATTTTCGCTATTTACAATTGTAATACTTACCTAAAGATGTGGAATGAAATAAAACGTGCGATGGACCTAACGTTTCCTGTAAACACACCTCCCATTCAAATCTTTCTGAACACGATTCTTGTGTTCCGAAAGCTAAAATGTCGGGGACGTGTTTTAAACCAACTGGCAGTACGAAGTCGTTCATTTCTCTGCACAAAATTATTCTAATTAACTTCATATACCGGGTGTAAACCAAAAGTGAACATTGTTTTGAACGTTTTTGCCGATTCCTGTTTCACTACAAAGGCAGACACAATGTTCACTTGGTGGTTTACGATCGGTATAAAAGACTTATGCACTTACCCTGGTGGACTATGCCCGTTCATATTCCAAGTTCCGACAAAAATAGTAACTTCTTTATTAGGAAAGGTTTTTTCCAATTCAACTGGTCCCAATAACGAATTAGCGCCAATTCGACCCTGTAAATAGTTTCTTTGTCGCGCTTTGTTTGTAGGAATCAAATGCAAAACTTGGGCCGCTATTAGCGCCTTCTTTGCCAAACTATCTGCGCTGGAAACTTTTCCACTATCCTCGCGTATGATTGCATCGTGCGACATACATCTTTCGCTTAACTTACGCTCCGTACAACCTTCTGGTGCTTCTGCTAACAAGTTGCCTTCGGACAAGCTACTTTTTCGCCTTAAATTGCCATTTGCCTAAAAAACAAATTAATTGTTGTAGGTATAGAAAAAAATAGGTACGACTAATTTGGGAGAATATGAATAATTAATATATAAAAATCAATCACTTTGTCATCGTGCTTTTCGGGACTTTGTAGACATAATCCAACATTTAATGGCCTTTCCGAAACAGCTATCGGACTCCTATTCACGTCAGTTACGGCACAACATAATCCCAATCTGGCATTTTGTGCATTGGAAGCATTTCGACTCAGGGCAATTCCAACTTTATTCGGAATTCTATTCGGCAATAAAAATTTGCTCACTGCTTTCTTATATCTGGTTTTGTTAGTAGGACTCGAATTACAATCTTCCATAACTCGTGCCTCACTACACTTTAAACTTTATTCGTCTACATGTTTGTTTTTGTTGTTGTAAAATTGACATTTTAATTACGATCTAAATTTAATATCTAAATATCACGCGTTTAAAATTATTGCTTTATCCCATTGTTGAACTTATAGTAAATTAAAATAAACTTGTATCGCGCACAGGTTATGCTTGGCATGACTTGACGTTTGACCTTCGCTATCTCGCAATTTGTCAATACAAACAACACAGTGACAGGTGTGGACAGGTGCGTCGGAAATAAACGATCCAGGGGCGTAACATAAACGTTACGCAAAGGAAATTTAAAGCGGCGGTGACACATGGAAGAACACAGGTGAAATGCTTTATCACTTAACATTGTAACTATTATGTGAATACAAATAATGTGCCTACAAGAGATATTTTGATATTTAACTAAGGAACACTACATGATGAATCAAACAGGCGAAAAGCCTTATCAGTGCGTATAGCAATGCAAATGCTTCAAAATTTCGTTCAATTTCGTTCATCTTATTCTATTCTAATAATAAAATCACTTTGTTATTGGGTTTTATTAATTTAATTTAAAACAATTCACAATTAACAAATATAAATAAGTCCTGTGTAAAAATTACAAAAATAACTATTTAAAAAAAATAATTCTATCATAGATTAGGATCAGGATCTTCCCATAGTACGTTTGTCATTTTTACAAGTAATTCTTGCATTCCTTAAATACTATTTTAACAAAAATCTTTAAACTTTAAAACACAAACCATTAACCACAAGCATGTGCTTATCTAGATACATGATCTACAGTGTGCCGATTGAGATCTCGGACATGAAAGTTTAACGGTAATAACAAAAATAATTCTTAGTAACTAACTCTTCTTGTGGTACAATTTTTCAATGTCTCAATCATATTGAATTTGAGAGAAATTGCCAACTTAAGTTAGAGTTTACAATTACATTTTGTATCAAAAATTAAGTATTTCGATTGACAACATTTGGTACCTCAAAATGTTACAAAATATATTTTTTACATTTATATGGTCGTCTTTTTATTTTTCACAACTCTCGGTTTTATTGAGCGTTTTTGCATTGATTTTTAAACGAACCGCATTAAACTACTAAGATGTAACTTCATTAATGATGATATTTTCACAACTCAACATGATTAGTGCCCTCGGAATGTTCTAAGCTAACAAATTTCAATATTAGTACTCAACGAAATAAAATTAAGAAACAAAACGTGCTTAAAAATGAAAAAAGCAAAAACCGAATGATTTAGTTTTTGTAAAACCCAACTTTTTAAAATATTTTGCTTTTTTCAGTAACAAGTCAAAAAAGTTTTACTTATTATTTACTGACACGTGAAGGTATTCGCCAACAAATACTCGTAAAATCTTGTTTATGTTTTCGACCGTGTTAATATCAATAATATCACGATTGTCAAATTCCGTGTGCCAAACTTTCGGAAAAGGTGACGTTATTAAATGCACAATTGGTACACCTAAAAAGTAGTCAGACTAAAAATTTATTCACACAATAAGTAACGGTAATGGAAAATCTCGTAAATTGTGACTTTGAAACAGTTTAAACTAATTAAAATGAAATAAAAACATATTTTTTCAAAAATGAGTTTCTCCGAATTTCCTTTCAATAAATTGCGTGGATTCTTCGAAAGAGCTTATTTAAAAGGCACAATTCACGTTATTTTCCATTTTAGGTGCTCGGCATTTCTAAATGTCTGAACAATGGCTTCTGTGAAGTTTTTCTGTCAGACCTTATGCCCTAATCTTTCAAAGAAGCTGTCAAAAGTCGTTTTACAACAAAACCCCAACAGAAGTCATAAAAAGCCTATTGGAGCACCTGCTATGTAACTTGCCTCTTTGTAAAAATGGTATGTGATCGTCTTCGATATAAGAATAAGATAATAATCTTTTAAAATACGAATTTCTGGAGCTGTATTCAACCAACGAATCCAAGTTCGCCAAACGTGCTTCGGCTTGCACCAGTCGACCGTACCTAAAACTTTTAGTTAGTTGTGAAATCAACACAAACGTAAAATTGCCCACCATCTCTGAGTATCTTCAAAATAACACTGAAACTTAGGGTTAGCCGCACCGATCAAATCCAAAAGTACCAAAACGTCAATTCTAGTCAATTCGTTAGTTGCTTCATCCTCGACATTATTAATACTCCTTTCCCATTTGGCAGCTAAATGTCTGGCGCCGTAAATTGAATCGTCTGGACCCCAACTAACAAACGCTTCTTCGCCGTCAAAAAATATCAATTTCAAGCTCACGTCGGATTTAGTTTTGATTTTGTTTAATTCGTTCACCATTACTTGAGCCAAATTAATCATCATCGCGCACGGAACGGCCGAATCGGTCGCGCCGATGAATTCGATATTTTTAAAATACTTGCTGTCGTAATGGCAGGCGAGTACTAAAAATCTGTCCGCAGATGGATTTAACGTCGCTATAACATTTTTAAATGTAAGACGACCAAATTTGGGCGTCCTTTGTTTAAATTCGTCCACATCAACTTCCCATCCTAAGGTTGTTAGTTGGTCGACTATGTACTTAAAGACTTTTTCGTGATTCGATGTATTTACAACTCGCGGTATTAAAAATTGATCTAAAACTTCTTGCAACATTTCTACATTGGATAAGTCTGCTAAATATCCAACTTCTTCATCGCTGAGTTCTTGTGGACGATGGGCATTCTATAATTTACTTCGAGTTAGTTTTCATATGGAGGGAAAAGAGTGTGATAATTACCCTCGCTTGAAGTAACAGCTGGTTTCCTGTTGTGAATGTTATAATCGCAAGAAAAATATTTAAACTCAATAAAAATGTATCCATAACAATAAATTAAGTACTTTAATAACTAAAATTAAGACTAACGGATTCTAATATTCCAATCTGTCAAGCAACCCAACTGACACTGACAGTGACGTTCGTTCGCCTTTTGTTTACTTCAAATGTCAACGTTGACGGTCGAGCGAGTGAGTGGGAAATTTAAACGGCTAGTTGATTTTCAGGGCCGTGTTAAGTAACCTTATCGCATTTCCTAATAATCGAATAAATAATGATTGCTGCAAATTTCGGCATCAATGTATTTCCTATTTTGCCAATTGTGAATTGTAATAAAACAAGTTGAATATTTCGCTCCAACCGTTCGTGAGTAATGGATGGTTTATTCTATTTCACTATTTCAGACTATTCCAAAATGACTTTGTGACTAGCCACAAGCCATGGAGAATAGTTCGGCAGTGAGCCATCAGAAAAAGTTCAGATTGATAACTCATTATCATTAGGGTCACGTCGTCACGTAATATTTAATGTTGAAGTTGAGATATAAATGGGTGCATTCAGGGGCATACGTCAATTGGTTGTTTTATCAAGCGCTACATTTCCTTTAATACGCCCAATGTTTATATTATTCAATTTTACCTTTTCGTCGACTTCTCGACGTTTCGGGTCCCCCCAAATCCAAAACAGTACAAAAATAAAATCGACAAAGTGGAGCTTTAATAATAAATTGTTTATTTGATATAAATTACAATGATTAATACCACTGATTACATTACAATAACATATTGTTTTAGGTATAAAAATGGCGGTTGCACCTTTTGTAGCAAAAACTTTAATTTTCTTTGCTTCAGCGTCGAACGACTTAGTTAAGTTACAAGAAATATACCTCTTCCCACTTAATTAATACAAAAGAACCTATTTCTTTTCAGAACTTCCACCACCACCCCACCCGCTCCAAATTCCTTTAACAAAACCAGAAATACCGCTTGTTTGCTTTTGTTTACTTTGTCCATCATCAATTTTATCTTCCAAAGAAGGAAATCCAACATAATTAAAAGCAAGGTCGTAAAATAAGGGCTTAGCAGGCACAGGCTCCATAGCCGGTGGAATAGCGATGATATTAGGATTTTTAGTCAAATACTGTGGATTCTCGTGGAACTCGTTCAAGCGATCGATGAGTGGTTTCTTACTCTTAACTGCTTTCGCCTGAACGACCGGCGCCGAGTCGTCCTCCTCTTGCCCTAAAACTGCTTGAGAACGCATCGACGCCAACTCGGATGGAACTTCTTCAATAACCAATTCGAGTAGTGCAGTGAGCTCCTCCGAATACTTATTTTTTAAAGCTTCTTCGGCGTAATTTAACGCCCTATCAAAGATACCAATAGCTTCGGCCCAACGGTGTAAATTAGCGTGCGATTTTGCGGCATAAAAACACCTAAGGGCTCGATAGGCTAGCAACTGTTCTTTAAATTGAGCCTGAACACTTTCTTTATCTTGTAAGGCTTCGAATTGCGAAAGTTCGTTTAGCTGCTGAGTGATAATATCCAATAAACGCGCTATATCTTGAGGCTTTCGCGTTTGTTGAATCAAATACATATTTCTCTGAATAGTTCTTTCGATTCGAATCGAAAGTAAGTATTGCAATAATAATTGCGCGTCCTTATTCTCGGGGCGCGCTTCGGTACGAACTAGAGAAATGACGTCGCGCAAATCGATAAACATAGTTTCAATCATTTGAATACGTTTAGCATAATCTTCGGATTTTTTTAGAGATTCGTCAAAATTGACTAAACTCTGCAAGAATATCTGCACCTTTTCAATAAAAACTGGAACTTTCAAGCCATACCAGCTGACTTCTTGCAGAATGCCACTCGATTTTTCCTTCGTTTGTAATAGGAATTTATCAAAATTTTCCAATACTCCCAAAGTGCGTAATTCGGGCAAATTAATTGCGCTATCTTCTCCAATATTGTAAGCGCAGAAGCGTAAACTAGGCGTCAACTCGTCGATTCGTTGCTTATAACATAATTGCTGATCTTCGGGTAAGGCGGAAACTAATTTTTCGTAAACGACTTGAGCTTTTTTCAAGTTATCGGCCGCAGATTGCCACATTTGTAACTCAAAATGTAAATTTCCGTGCATCCAAGCAACATATGCTTGTGCTTCTAGCTTAGTTCTAGGATCGCACCTACCTAATTTCGACAACTCTTCTAGCTGCAAAGCGTAACCACACGCTTTTCTCAACTTTCTAATCATATGGAACTTCTTACGAGGCTCGGTGTTAGATTCTAAACGCAACTGCATCGCATAAGACCAACTTCTTTCGGCAAGAATTAGAGGTAAATGTAAAAACCTTTCATCAGATAGGGCGTTATTTACGTGGATTACGGATACTTCGCGCTTTTTAAAGTGTCGTCTATCGCCTTGCGGTAGCTTTAGAACTTTTCGTAACCTACCAATTCTCCTGGAACAATAACCACGGTAACGTTGATAGTCTTCGTGTCGTAGACCGTGTTGTTGTTGAATATCTTTAATTAAAGTAAGTACTGAAAGAGGCATAGGAAAATAAAAAGAACAGCTGTAAAAATATTGAGGTTATGTGCGAATTGTAAAGGATACTTTCTAAAGTGAAGGGTTTGATTTCTTCGATTTTTTTGTCGTCAGTCGAGTCCTTTTGGACATTTTCAATAATCTCTTCTAAAACCATTTTTAACTTTAAATATTTAAAACGGCATTTGCGAACACGTCAGTACAACTCGTACTCGTGTCGGAGTAGAGAACTACAGTTTATTTGACAAGTGTCACTGACGACTGTCAATTAGTTATAAAAATAAATTCCCCATATTTAAAATATAACACAAAATTTCAAAATTTTATTTCTTTTGTAATACCTAATTACAATAATTATCAAAATTGCGTAGGCAATGAGCGCAAAAACTAGTATCACACAATACAAATGTATTCGTAAAAGCGCGCCAAGTTTAAATAATTATACATAAATTAATGTTCTTTTATGGAATGTTTCTTCATTTCATACAATTTCATCTAAATGTGTTCTACATCTAACCAAATCCCCCCCTTTGTTGTTAAAATGAAACTATAAGGATCCCACTCAAAAGGAACTTGGGTTTGCTTATTAATCGAAAAAACGAAATGTTTCAACAAAATTGTGAGGCCCACTTTAGTCTGCATAAGTCCAAATCGTTGCCCTAAAAGAGACGTTTTATCGTTTCAATTTAATTTTCAACTGTTAGCTTTTGTATACCTATACAAACACGAGGCCCTTCTCCAAATGGAAGATACGTAAATGGTTTTATACTGCTTTTGTTTTTGGTTGAAAAGCGTTCAGGATCAAACTTGTCCGGCATTGGAAAATATTCGGGGTCTCTATGTAGACCAAATATCGGTATGAATATCTTTGTGCCCTTTTCAATGTTAACGTTTGTATTTGGAACTTGATAATCTTTCACGCATTGTCTTGTTACAAAAGCCAAAGGTGGATATTTTCGCAAAGTTTCTGAAATTAATTAATTTGTAAGTAATAGTTAGCAATTATGCTCAAGCTTAATGGTACTACTGGAAGAAGTGACTAATACTTTATCTTTCGTACACAGTGTGTCGAAAAGGTATGGAATATACCATACAGCATACAGTTCAGTACCTGATGGTTTTGGTGTTAATAGCGAAACTATCAAGAGAGAGCCATTATTGTAGTCATAGCGTTAACGTGACTATTTTGTGAATTATCTTGAAAATGGCCACCTTGGGCGCAAAATATAAAGAATGCTAAATTAAAGGACGTAATATTTTCTACACAACACTTTAGTAAAAGTATCCCCTAAACTTGATGGTTTTGGTGCTACTAGCGAAACTATTAAAAGAGAGTCATAAGATTGTAAGTCGTAGCGTTAACGTGACTATTTTGTGAATTATCTTGAAAATGGTCGCCTTGGGCGCAAAATAACAAGAATGCTAAATTAAAGGGCATTATATTTTCTACAAAATACCTTAGGAAAAGTACCTCATAAACCTGATGGTTTTGGTGCTAATAGCGAAACTATGAAGAGAGAGCCATTTTTATTTGAAACTTTTTTTCAAATCTTTCATTTAGAGCCAGTTTCATAAATACTGTATGCATCCACAAAATAATAATTTGATGTGAAATTAATAAAAAATTTACCATCGACAACTTGGTCCATGTATTTCATTTCCATTATTGCTTCGTAAGATAACTTTCCGTCCTGTTTAGCCAAAACAAGTTCAATTTCTTCCCTCAACTTGCTTTGAACGTCCACATTTGCTGCCAACTCGTACAGACAAAAAGCCATCGTCGTCGAGGAAGTCTCAAAACCGGCAAGAAAAAAAACAAAAGCTTGAGCCGCAATTTCTTCCAACGTGAGACTCGGAATTCCATTTTTATTATCGCTATTCTTCAAATCGATCAAAATCTGCAACATGTCGTTACGCACAAAATTGTTGCTCTCTCTATAACTGACTGTATCTGCAACAACTTTGAAGAAAAATTCAGTCGTCTCTTTGTTAAAAATTGAAAGACCGACGCTTTTGGATAGGTCCGGTAAAATGAACGAAATGAAATTTTTAAAAGTGTCAACTTTCGATATTGGATCGAATATCTTTTTGCCGTATTTACGAAATTCCGCTTGGGAATTTTTGAAACTGTTGCACTCGAGTCCGAAGGCACACGAGCCGATAACGTCGGTCGTGAAACAAGCCAACATGTCTTTTATGTCGACGGGCTCGTCTCTTTTTTCTTCGATTGCCTCTTTAAGTTGTCGGCCGCATTGAACCAAAATGTCGAACATTGTTTTCATTTTACCCGACGTGAAAGTCGGCGTTAGTTTCGTCCTCAATGTTCGCCACTTTTGGCCGCCGATCGCGAATAGGTGTGCACTCAATGGGTCGTCTTTTTCGTTGTGGTAGGAACCGCGATCTACGAAGTGTTGAAAATCTTTTTGCATTACGTTTTTTATCATTTCGGGATTTACGGGCATGTAAGCTGGAAATAATAGAAAATAAAATCCGCCATGTTTGTGACCCTGCGATTTGAGTTCGTTGTAAATTTTGCCAAACCAGTCTCCTAAGTGGTACTTTCTCGTAATTGGATTTTCCATATTTCCAAATAAAAATTTTGCCTCCAAACTTGGCACATTTTTGTTTTTCCAGTAATTGTTATTATTTTTGATTAAAATTATTGCCACTAACACTAGAGTTATTAAAATTAGTAAAAACAGCATCTTATTCAACGGGCGCGATGGATAACACGTAATGTTAAATATTTACATATAATTTGATCTTTATAGTCATACTGTCATACTGCGTGCTGTTTATCTCGTGTATCAAGGACTCATGCAACAACTTAATAATTAATTGATAGGATGATTTTTACAGTAAACTAATAATGTAAACAGTGAACATGCACTTTAATTCAATTAATCGTAGAAGTAGAAGTAGGTACCATTGAAACAGAATCGAACGATGCAATTAATGCTAAGACCATTTATGGTATTCGTAATTAACTCATGTAATGAGGAAAGAGCAGTAAGGTAATAGAGAATAATCTAGCTTGTTAAGGGTGTTCGGTATGAATTAAAAAATTATAATAATAATTTCAAGATATTTTGATACGTTTTTTATTATAAAAAATTGCAAAATTTATAGTTTTTTTAAAAATCTGTTCAAAACACATCAACAGACGAATTTTGCATTAATTTAGAGAAAATTATTACATTGAAGGAGAAACGTTAAGGTGCAGAACACAGTTATAAAAGTATTTATTTCGATTTAAAAAATGTAGATACCTCTACTACTGTTATTGGTTTATCAAAGCTTTGTCAAAGTTTTATCAAAGTTTTGTCAAAGTTTTATTTAATTTTGCTCAAAGTTTTATAAAAATTGTATCAAAGTTTTATCAAGTTTCCAAGTTTTGTCACATTTGATCAAGTTTTAAAGTTTTATCAAAGTTCTATAAAAGTTTTATCAAAGCTTTGTCAAAGTTTTATTGAGTTTCAAAGTTTTATCAAAGTTCTATCAAACTTTTATCAAAGTTTTGTCAAAGTTTTATAAAAACTGTATCAAAGTTTTATCAAGTCTCCAAGTTTTGTCAAATTTAATCAAGTTTTAAAGTTTTATCGAAGTTCTATCAAAGTTTTACCAAAGTTTTGTCAAAGTTTTATCAAACATTTGTCAAAGTTTTATCAAAATTTTATCAAAGTTTCATCTTGTTTCAAAGTTTTGTCAAGTTTCTAAGTTTTGTCATAGTTTTATCCAAGTTTTAACAAAGTTTTATCAAAGTGTTGTCAAAGTATTATCTATATTCTATCAAAGTTCTATGAAAGTTTTATCAAAGCTTTGTCAAAGTTTTATTAAGTTTCAAAGTTTTATCAAAGTTCTATCAAACTTTTATCAAAGTTTTGTTCAAGTTTTATCAAAGTTTTGTCAAAGTTTTATCAAACTTATGTCAAAGTTTTATCAAAATTTTATCAAAGTTTTATCTTGTTTCAAAGTTTTGTCAAAATTTTGTCAAGTTTCTAAGTTTTGTCATAGTTTTATCCAAGTTTTAACAAAGTTTTATCAAAGTGTTGTCAAAGTGTTGTCAAAGTGTTGTCAAAGTATTATCTACATTCTATCAAAGTTCTGTGAAAGTTTTATCAAAGCTTTGTCAAAGTTTTATTAAGTTTCAAAGTTTTATCAAAGTTCTATCAACCTTTTATCAAAGTTTTGTTCAAGTTTTATCAAAGTTTTGTCAAAGTTTTATCAAACTTATGTCATAGTTTTATCCAAGTTTTAACAAAGTTTTATCAAAGTGTTGTCAAAGTATTATCTACATTCTATCAAAGTTCTGTGAAAGTTTTATCAAAGCTTTGTCAAAGTTTTATTAAGTTTCAAAGTTTTATCAAAGTTCTATCAAACTTTTATCAAAGTTTTGTTCAAGTTTTCTCAAAGTTTTATCAAACTTATGTCAAAGTTTTATCACAATTTTATCAAAGTTTCATATTGTTTCAAAGTTTTGTCAAAATTTGGTCAAGTTTCTAAGTTTTGTCATAGTTTTATCCAAGTTTTAACAAAGTTTTATCAAAGTGTTGTCAAAGCTTTATCTACATTCTATCAAAGTTCTATGGAAGTTTTATCAAAGCTTTGTCAAAGTTTTATTAAGTTTCAAAGTTTTATCAAAGTTCTATCAAACTTTTATCAAAGTTTTGTTCAAGTTTTATCAAAGTTTTGTCAAAGTTTTATCAAACTTATGTCAAAGTTTTATCAAAATTTTATCAAAGTCTCAAATTCTTCAAAGTTTTGTCAAAATTTTGTCAAGTTTCTAAGTTTTGTCATAGTTTTATCCAAGTTTTAACAAAGTTTTATCAAAGTGTTGTCAAAGCTTTATCTACATTCTATCAAAGTTCTATGGAAGTTTTATCAAAGCTTTGTCAAAGTTTTATTAAGTTTCAAAGTTTTATCAAAGTTCTATCAAACTTTTATCAAAGTTTTGTTCAAGTTTTATCAAAGTTTTGTCAAAGTTTTATCAAACTTATGTCAAAGTTTTATTAAAATTTTATCAAAGTCTCATATTGTTTCAAAGTTTTGTCAAAATTTTGTCAAGTTTCTAAGTTTTGTCATAGTTTTATCCAAGTTTTAACAAAGTTTTATCAAAGTGTTGTCAAAGTTTTATCTACATTCTATCAAAGTTTTATGAAAGTTTTATCAAAGCTTTGTCAAAGTTTTATTAAGTTTCAAAGTTTTATCAAAGTTCTATCAAACTTTTATCAAAGTTTTGTTCAAGTTTTATCAAAGTTTTGTCAAAGTTCTATCAAACTTATGTCAAAGTTTTATCAAAATTTTATCAAAGTTTTATCTTGTTTCAAAGTTTTGTCAAAATTTTGTCAAGTTTCTAAGTTTTGTCATAGTTTTATCCAAGTTTTAACAAAGTTTTATCAAAGTGTTGTCAAAGTTTTATCTAAGTTCTATCAAAGTTCTATGAAAGTTTTATCAAAGCTTTGTCAAAGTTTTATCAAGTTTCAAAATTTTATCAAACTTCTATCAAACCATCCTGTAAGTTTCGTTCAACTTTTATCAAAGTTTTATCGAAGTTTTATCAAAATTATCTCTTTAAAGATTAAATTAGGGCCTCTGACTAGCTAAAAAAAATTAATTTAAAAGTTGGCCATTGATGGATTAAAAAAGAAACTGTAGGATTGTGGTGTGGGAGTCTCCACTCTCCACCATAAGTTCGCTTTTGTGTTGGACTAGCATTATAGGTATAGTTTACGATATTTGAGTACCAATCGAATTATTTATTAATTAATGCATTTATTTACATAATAATTCATTCACACATTTCCTCGCACTTCTTTCACACCGCACACTTCTCGTGCGCGCTGAAATTGATGTAGAACTAAGCGGGGGATGGTGGACGAAATTAAGCTCGTGATTCGGCGAGAAATTTCAGACACTTCTTCAGTCTTTCTTAGGACTACCGAATTCGGCGAAGTCAGGCAGACTGTGAAATAAACTGGACTGTAAGTGCGAATTCTTGCAGAAGCCGCTGGCAAATCTGTAAATCTGCATTGGAAGCGACTTCTGCAAGACTTTCTAGAGTTTTCTCGCACTTACGGTCAAGTTTTACATTGTCTAAGTTCCTATTTGACAGTATGTCGGACTTTTATCGAATCTCGAACGCCGCGGACTTTCAAATTACACATTGTCATAATTAGGTGGAATAACTTAATTACTTCTTCTCAGCATTCAAATATATTCCCTTTTCCGAAGATAAAATCAAGATGTGCTTGTCAAAAACTATTGGTTCGACCGTCTTTTTATTGACAGTGAATTTATAATTCCTCAAGAGGTTTATTAATCCAATTTTTGTTTGTAGTAACCCAAAACGAAGACCTAAAATGCAATAAGAATTTTTGAAAACTCCTTTTAAAGCCGTTCTACTCGTACCTATGCAAATTCGAGGGCCTTCTCCAAATGGCATGTAAGTGTAGTGTGGCCTTGCGGCTTCAACTTCCGGAAGAAAACGATCTGGATCGAATTTGTCTGGATTTGGATAGTATTCTGGATCGTGATGGATGCCTAAAATTGGTATATTTACCATAAAGCTTTTAGGTATAATTGTATCTCCATCTGGAATTTTATAATCTTCGACACACTCTCTTGTTATGAACGGCAACGGAGGATATTTGCGCAAAGTTTCTGAAAATAACAAAATTGGGGCGAACTACAAAGATATATCTAGAGCTAGAGAATCCATAGTGGAACTTTTGAAAAACTCAATTACCTTGAACAACCCGATGCAAATATTTCATTTCTTTAACGCCCTCGTAAGTAATTTTTCCGTCGCTTCCCTTCAAAACTGTTCTAATTTCTTCTCGCACCCTCTCCTGAATGGCGATATTGTTGGAGAGCTCGTAAAGACAAAATGTCATCGTTGTAGACGACGTTTCGAAACCGGCACTGAAGAATATCATAGCTTGCGCCGCAATTTCGGTAACGGTGATATCGGCGTCGGATTTCTTCAAATCCAACATAATTTTCAACATGTCCTTTCTATCCACATTCCCCTTTTCGCGAAACTCGACGGTGTCCTCGATAACTTTTTTAAAGAAGTCCGACGCAACTTTAGGAAACAGCCTGATTCCTAACTTACGCGCAATGTTTGGCTGAAACATCGCAAGCGCTACTTCTACGACGCGTAGACCACTCCAAGATTCGAATAACTTTTTTCCGAACGTTCTAAATTCTGGACTCTCGCTCGCGAAACTGTTACAATTTAAGCCGAACGCGCAAGAGCCGATGACGTCGGTGGTGTAACAAGCGGCGACTTCTTTTATATCCACCTCTTGGTGTTTGCTCACCAAGACTTCGAAGGCGTCGACCAACTGATTTCCACTCTCCAGGATGGTTTCAAACATCATTTTCATTTTTCCCGACGTAAAAGTTGGCGATAATTTTGCTCGGAGTTGTTTCCATCTTGAACCACCGAGCGTGAATAGGTTAGCGCTTAAAGGGTCGTGTACTTCGTTATAGTAAAATCCACGTTCGGTAAAGTGGTGAAAATCTTTCTGCAAGACGCATTTGATCAAATCGACATCGACGATCATAAATTCTGGTACAAAAAAGAGGTAATTTCCGGCGTATTTGTAATTTTTCGATTTTAATTGTAGGTACAAATTTTTGATTTGCACTCCTAGCGTGTGTTTGGGCCAAAATAAATTACCCCAAGTTCCGAAGGGAATAGATGGAGGCAAAGTTGGCACGTTTCTTCTTGACCAAAATGTAAACTTCCATTTGTAAAAAGTTATCACGCAAATTAAAATCGTTATGAATACGTAAACGAGGTCGATAAATTCCATCCTTCTTGCCTAAAATCTAAAAAAAACTTTGAGTTATTTGTAATAAATTTTAAGTTTCGTTAATTCTTTTTTATTAATCTTTATTAATCTCACTGTTATTCTTTAAACTTTAATTTTAATCAAAAATTATGTAATGCGCGTTCATTACACATAGAAACTGCTCTCGGAAGTTCCGAGTCGGAAAAGCCACGGTCTCTATCTCTGTCTCTTTTTTTTTATTTGTGTTGCTAGTTAGCTCTATAGGTAAACGCGTGGTCGCCGCTCACGCCCTCGCGGATACGGGCTATTACAAACACGCGATCTGCAGAATTGGAGCGTTACTGGATGATTGGATCGAGATCGGAGAAAAAGCGACAGTGTGAAAACGCTTATTGCTTCTTGTAGTATAAGAATATTTTATCGAAATGAGAACATATCGAGAGTGGCACTGTAGTGTAGAGCGTGCTTTATTGTTGTAAGAAATTTGCTCCGAATTGATATTTAGCCACGGTCACGACAAAAGCTTTTAAGAAACGCCTTTCTCTGAGTCGCTCCCTGGTCGCTCCAGCAGATCAGCGTTCCCTGTGGCCTAGTTCTATATAATAGAACTACCCTGCTTCCCTGGGAAATATTAAAATTCGTACACCTCAATTCTCAATTCTTTTTAGGAAAATTCTCGTATCGCTTCGGAATTTCTCAAGTTTAAATGAGCTTTTCCCTTGAGAAGACTTGAGACAGAAGAGATAAAATCTTCTTATTGCCATTTCTTACTGGAATAGAAAAGAAAAAATTCCTCTAAATTATACCCCCTCTCTTAAAAGAACGAAATGTCCCCAAAAGGCAGAAAATTTGCATTATAAGAAATTTTGTCCCCGATGGAAAGACATACCTATTTGACATTCCTCTCGCTTGATGAAGAGCGCTAAAAGAAATATTTCTACGTGGTTCTTACCTCGTTTATTAACAAAAACAAAAGCCTGACTTGCGCCACCTGCAGAGAGGTTTAATAGAATCAATAGAAAAATAGAATAGAAGGAGATTATTCATTATTGTAAGTACCTCTCTTGCTAGTGGTAGAGTTACCATCGCCAAAGCATAACCGTTCTCATTATAAGTGGATGACTATAATATGTTAGTGATAGTCTGCATTATCAGGATATTTCAAGCACACTGTATAAGTATGGACCTGCTCGTGGAGTGTCACTGCATCTACCCTAACACGCTTACGAAAAAAACAAAGAAACTAAGTCGGCCATTTTGCACTTGAAGTTGGTGTCTCATCTCTGTATAGTACATACGACTGGCATGACTGTTGGCTATTGGTTACTGCAAAACGGAGTGCTCTCCCACCATGTGGTTAGGCAACTTTGTAGTGAAGAGCCCAACTCGATATTATACTAATTTAGAAGAAATTGAGAACGACAAGAAAGAAGAACTTGTGCGTCCTTAGTAAAACATGACAGTCTAGGATATAGTACCAGTCTGCCAGTTTAGTGACAAAGAACGTAACTGAATACAAGATACTTAACAGCAAAAATGACACTCAACCAGATACCAAGGATTGCGTGGTTCTGTATTATGACATTAGGCGGCACAGAGCGAGTCATAATAGCAGACGTGCACTTGTTTGGCACGCATTACGCCCTTCCAGAGGCGTTGTTTGTCTTGATACCATGTATTGTCCGGGCTGAGCCTCCGGGCTTATGGGGCTGGTTGGAGCGACGAACATTAGTGCTGCTGACTCATCACGCCGGGGTCACCACTGTTGGGACGTGCCTGTAGAAAAATTGCTACCAAAGGGTTTTTATTTAATCTACAAATGAATTATTTACAGGAATTATATTACAGTCTAGGAATCTATGTCCGGCGTGCTGGTCTTCGTCGCTTCTTCGTTGGCCCTTAGCTAGAGCGGTCGGAGACGGTGGTCTTCGTCCAGAGGTAACCCTGCCAAGGGCGGTTATAAGGTTATGGTTTTACGTAAATCCGTAGCCCTCACTAGGGCGGTTATAAAGTTTTTATTTACGAAAAACCGTAGCTCTGATAAGGGTACTTATAAAGTTATGGATTTGACACAAATCTGGAGCCCTGATAAGGGCGGTTAATTAGCGTCGAAATCATTGATTCTTCAAGTGGTAAGTGGTTGCTTACCGTAGATACCGACTGCCCCCTGTAACCAGCACTCCAGCACAGCACGCGTGCACGCGGCACATTTATCTGCTTTAACGTTAACCCCACACAGAATAGATTTTGATTTTAAATCATCCCCTCATTCTCATTAGGTATATCTGGAATTCTTATTTTCTACAATTTATTGAATTATTTATTGGCTGTTGCACTCATCAAGCAGCTTAGTTGTAATAAGCACCCTATTGACGAAGTGACGGTTTGTAATAAGGGGACCAGAGACTTCGTTCTTTTTCAATAGTTTTGTCTGACGGGAAAAACGGTTAGGACGAACGAACAAACGGACTACGGAAATTAATGTGTATTGGCAAAAACCGTTGTTAAAAAATATTCGACAAGTTAGATTTCGGATTTCCATGCCCATTACACCTAACTAACTAGCATTGAGCAATTAATTATTGATACAATAGATAGAACACTGTCTGGTCGTCTGGTGGGAGGTCCGTCTGAAATGCTACGCTTCAATTTTGCCCAAGGTCAAGTTTACGCTATTTATTAATATTAATTTTATTACATAATATTTACAAACTAGAACCTGCACACTCATCGTGAGACAGCGTGCGAGTTAAAATTGTTGTGTCACTTAAAAATTATCTTATAAATCCAAAAGTGTATCTAATTATTGTGGCAAATTATACACAAACATCATGAGACATCATAATTAGTAATGGGATCACGCCTTTTCAACATTCAAATATATTCCCTTCTCCGACGATAAAATCAAACTGTGTTTGTCAAAAAATATTGGCTCGACCGTCTTTTCATTGACAGTGAATTTATAATTCTTCAAGAGGTTTATTAATCCAATTTTTGTTTGTAGCAACCCAAAACGAAGGCCTAAAATGCATTAACAATTTTTGAAAACTCGTTTCAAAGCCGTTATACTCGTACCTATGCAAATTCTAGGGCCTTCTCCAAATGGCATGTAAGTGTAGTGTGGCCGTGCGGCTTCAACTTCCGGAAGAAAACGATCTGGATCGAATTTTTCTGGATTTGGATAGTATTCTGGATCGTGATGGATGCCTAAAATTGGTATTTTTACAGTCATCCCCTTGGGTATAACTGCATCCCCATCTGGAATTTTGTAATCTTCGACGCAGTCTCTTGTTATGAACGGCAACGGAGGATATTTGCGCAAAGTTTCTAAAAATAACAAAATTAGAACAAATCCGAAAGATATATCTAGAGAATCCACAGTGGAACTTTTGAAAAACTCAATTACCTTGAACAACCCGATGCAAATATTTCATTTCTTTAATGCCCTCGTAAGTAATTTTTCCGTCGCTTCCCTTCAAAACTGTTCTAATTTCTTCTCGCACCCTCTCCTGAATGGCGATATTGTTGGAGAGCTCGTAAAGACAAAAGGTCATCGTTGTAGACGACGTTTCGAAACCGGCACTAAAGAAGATCAGAGCTTGCGCCGCAATTTCGGTAACGGTGATATCGGCGTCGGATTTCTTCAAATCCAACATAATTTTCAACATGTCCTTCCTATCCACATTCCCCTTTTCGCGAAACTCGACGGTGTCCTCGATAACTTTTTTAAAGAAGTCCGTCGCAACTTTAGGAAACAGCCTGATTCCTAACTTACGCGCAATGTTTGGCTGAAACAACGCAAATATTATTTCCACGTTACGTAGACCACTCAAAGGCTCGAATAATTTTTTTCCGAACGTTCTAAATTCTGGACTCTCGCTCGCGAAACTGTTACAATTTAAGCCGAACGCGCAAGAGCCGATGACGTCGGTGGTGTAACAAGCGGCGACTTCTTTTATATCCACCTCTTGGTGTTTGTTCACCAAGACTTCGAAGGCGTCGACCAACTGATTTCCACTCTCGAGTATGGTGTCAAGCATCATTTTCATTTTTCCCGAGGTAAAAGTCGGCGATAATTTTGCTCGGAGTTGTTTCCATTTCGGACCACCGAGCGTGAATAGGTTAGCGCTTAAAGGGTCGTGTACTTCGTTATAGTAAAATCCACGTTCGGTAAAGTGGTGAAAATCTTTCTGCAAGACGCATTTGATTAAGTCGACATCGATTATCAAAAATTCTGGTACAAAAAAGAGGTAATTTCCGGCGTATTTGTAATTTTTCGATTTTAGTTGCAGGTAAAAATTTTTCATATTCACTCCTGGAGTGTATTCGGGCGAAAGTAAATTACCCCAAGTACCGAAGGGAATAGATGGTGGTAAAGTTGGTACGTTTCTTCTTGACCAAAATGTAAATTTCCATTTGTAAAAAGTTATTACGCCAATTAAAATAGTCACGAATATGTAAACGAAGTCGATGAGCTCCATACTTGTGTAAATCTAAAATTTAAATGGACGTTTGGTTATTTGCCATAAAACTTATTTACTACCTATATCCAGTTATTTTTATACTTATTTATAAGTTTTAAAATTAATATAAAAGAAACCATGAGGCTAATTATTATATAATAAAAAAAATTGTGATAAACACTTACCGGTGAAACACACCACCGATTAACAATCAATTATAATCTCACTATGTTATGCTTATATTATCTTATCATCAGTACTAAACAAACACTTTAGCCAAAAATAATTTATTGCTTCTTATTAACAACTGGCCTCGGAACAGGTATCTCGTATTGCTTTATATGCGTCAGCACAGCGATCGAAAATTGCTTCTGGTGTGGATGTTAAATCACATCATCGTCCTGTCTCTAGGTCAACGCTCACAGTTACCTATAAATAATCACGAAATTCTTGTGCAATTGTTGCAATATCTTTCAAAGCTTTAACTTTTACCAAATCTTTGTTGTAACTTTTCGAAACGCATGAGGCAACCCTCAAAGAGTTGGTACCCCGGAATTCTTCAGTAAGAACTCGGATAAAATTCGAATTAAAAACCTTTTGCGTTATTAGAAAAAGTAAAAATTCTTTATTTTCATGTAGAATACACAGTTACCCTTCTAATCAGGGAAAAATATTGCAAATGAGTAATAAAGCCGAGCGTTTGCCTGTTAAAAGTGGCACCATTAACGCATTAACTGGGGCGGTACGGTGGAGAGTCGAGAGGGTGGATATTGGCTTTTTTCGTGTTTTCGCTTATAAGTCGAAAACTACGTACTTTATACAAAAGTTTTATTATATAAAAATAAAGTAAATTAAATTTTATATCAATGATATTTCTTAAGTTTTTTTCCTCGGATAAATGATTTAGGCGCTAGCGCGCGTTAAAGTTAAAAAGACTTCCAAAATCGGCAAAAAATTTGTTTTATTCCTCATAACTCGAAAACTACGCACTTTTAGAGAAAAGTGTTGCTATACAAAAATAAAGTACATTAAATTTCCTACAAATTATGTCTCTTAAATCTTTTTCGCCAAACAAAGAGTTGAGGTGGTAGAGCGCGTTAAAGTTTAGAGTATATCAAACATGTCGTGTCAGGGAGGCCGGGAGTGTCGAAATACAAAAACACAAAATTTTTAATTTTGACCAATGCAGGCTGAAATAATTGCAAATGAATAATAAACCGACAGTCTGCCTATTAAAAGTAGCAGCATCAACTTGGGGGCGGTTTGAAAAGGGTTGGTTTTTGCTCATTTTCAGTTTTTCGCTTATAACTCCAAAACTACACACTTTCCGAGAAAAGTGCTTCTATAAAAAAATAAACTACATTAAATTTCCTACAAATTAAATCCGTAAGGTTTTTTCTGCAGACAAACGGTTTAGGCGCTAGGGCGCGTTTAAATTTGAAAAAAATACCGAAATCAACCAAAAACACTTTTTTAGTTTATCACCTCACTTCAACGCGCTCTATCACCTCAACTGTTTGTTTGACAAAAAAATTAAAGAGGCATAATTAGTAGGAAATTAAATTTACCTTATTTTTGTACGGAAACACTTTTTTTTAAAACTGCGTAATTTTCGAGTTATAACCGATACAAAAGAGTTTTGGCCAATTTTTAGAAGCTTTTTTACTATAACGCACGCTAGCGCCTAAATCGTTCACCTGAGAAAAACATCTTAAAATATATAATTTGTAGAAAATTTAATTTGCTGTATTTTTGTGTAAAAAACTTTTCTCATAGAGTGCGTAGTTTTTGAATTATAAGCAAAAATGCGAGATAAGAGCCAAAATCCACTCTTCTCGCCTCCTGCCACCTGCCTCAAAGGCTCCGGACTATTTCAGAAAAAGCAAAAAATTCGATTCACTTGTTTATTTCTAACTAGCGCACTTATTTTGAAATTCAAATTTTACAAAATTTTATAAATAAAATTTAAATCATCGTCAGAATACTAAGCCGCAATTTTTTCGACATTCAACCAAATTTTACCTTCCGCACTCAATATGACACTCTTGGGATCCATTTTCAGAGGCGTCTTCGTATTTGGATTTAAGGTAAAATAATAATTCTTTAGTAAAACGGCCAAAGCGATTTTGGTTTGCATAAAACCAAAACGTAAACCTAAAACAAACGAATTATACATTTCTTCGAGCAACTCATAGAAGTAAATTTATACCAATGCACGCTCTTGGGCCTTCCCCGAATGGTAACCAGGTAAAAGCGTGCCGTTTAGCTTTCATTTCGGGCGTAAATCTTTCCGGATCGAAATTATCGGGATCTGGATAATATTCGATATCCCTTTGAATCGCATAAATTGGTATAAATATTTGAGTTCCCTTCTCGATCACCAAGTCTGAATCGGGCACTTTGTAAGTTTCGTTACATTCTCTTTGCAAAAACGGCACCGGTGGATATTTACGTAAAGCTTCTGCAAACAAAAGTCACATTCGCATCATTTTTTACCAGTGTATAAAAGTGACGCCTTTTCGACGTGTGTACTCACCATTAACGCACTTATCCATGTAAGTCATCTCCATTAACGCCTCGTACGTAATTTTACCGTCATATTTTAATAAAGTATCATTGATTTCCTTCCTTAATTTTTCTTGTATGTCCAGTTTATTCACCAACTCGTAAAAACAAAACGTCAGAGTCGTCGACGAAGTTTCAAAACCAGCTAAGAAAAATACAAACGCCTGAGCCGCCAATTCGGAGATAGTGAGAGTTTTCCCCATCGCGCCACTTTTGGTCGTTCCGTTCGCATTATTATTATTACTATCAACTTCTTCGTCGTTTAAATTAACGTTATTCTTTAAACGAATCAAGAGTTCCATAAAATCCTTTCTCACGACTTTATTAGTCTCCCTAAAATTAACGGTCTCCTTAACGATGTCCATAAAAAATTTAGTCACGTCCTTTTTCGTTAAGGGAAGGTTGAGCGCATTGAGCACGTCCGGATAGACGAACGCGATCAGATTTCGCATCGACTCGACGAAATCCAATTCGAATACCTTTTTGCCATATTTTCTAAATTCCGATTGAGGATTTTTCAGACTATTACAATCGATTCCGAAGGCACATGAGCCGATGACGTCGGTACTAAAACGAGCGACGACGTCCTTAATATCGACGTTTTGTTTATTTTCGGCCAAGTTGTTCATCAAGACGACGAGCTCGTCCGCACAATTCGATAAAGTTTGAAACATCATCTTCATCTTACCGGACGTAAAAGTTGGCGTCAATTTGACCCGTAAATTTTTCCACTTGGTGCCCTTTAAACTGAATAGATGTCCGCTCAGTGGGTCGACTTTTTCGTTGACGTAATTACCGTGATCTGTGAAATTTTGGAAGTCTTTCGTCATAATTAGACGTATCAATTCGGGGTCGAAGACGACCAAAGCTGGTTTCCATAAAAAATAATATCCGCAGTATCTTAATCCGTGTGGTTTGAATTCTTGGTAAACGTCTCTTATTGAAACGCCCAGTGTACTTTTTTGTTGGAAGATATCGCCTGCGTTACCGAACGGTATCGATGGTTTGAGCGTTTTTACTCCTCTTCGTTCCCAATACGTGTATAGCCATTTTAAGTAAATAACGAACGTGGCAATGAAGACCAAAAGCAATGTGGAGTAGTTCGAGAGGCCGTAAGTGCCCAAAATCGACATATTCTTCGCTTAAATGAACACTTTCGCCGATTACGTCAGTCTTAAAGACTTATAACTATGGACATACAGAAAAAAGCTGAAAGTTTGCAGTTTTATACGATAATTACTCAACTATAATTGGTAGTTTTACTTAAAAAATTAAACTTAAACACATTGTACAGTATCCAAATTACTAAATGGGCTGTGATAAATAACATATACTTTGATGATACTCCAACTTTTCCTAAAAGAAATTGGCGTGACTTTAATAGAATATCCAAAAGGTGGAATTAACTAATTATTTAATACACTTTGCATGTTGTAGTTAGTAAACAATAAACATGCTAGGGCTAAATAAGTTATATGTACTTAGAAGATTGAATTACGCACCAGTATTATCAATTACTTCCAATTTTAAGAAAACGTTATTCCGATTTTAATTCGTTACCTAACAATTTCAGATTTCCTTAGTCACCATGTTACTACAAGAATGGGAAAAATTCAATTTCAGACAATAATATGTAATTTTCAACACGTAACACTGACTCTACAACTGAATTATCGAATATTATGTAAGACCGATACCAATTGAATTGTATCACGCCCATCAACAGGTTGGTGGAACTGTGGTTTTGGCAAATATTTGCAACTGTCCCAAGAAGTCTTCGGACGACCAAAAAGGACGGAATCCGCAGAAATCAAGAGAAAAACTAAGACGAGCCGATGCAGGGGAAAGCAAACGGAGATCCATGGGTTACCGTGATCATCAAATCTGCCCAAATTGCTGGATATGGTATAATCGTATAATGGACACGTCCTGCAAGAGCTACACCCGATGAACGGCATGCCATAAAAGCGTTAGTTAGTCGATACCAAAATCTAAAATCTTTGATGCCAGAACTAGTCACCTGGTCACCTCTGGTATTTCTAATACACTCGTGTGAATTATGGGTGTTTTTGACTCAAAAAATGAATCGAACAACAAATTTTTTAGTGTGGAAGAAGCAGCAAGAGCAACGAATTTGGCACAAGAGGGACACCCAATATGTTGGTAATGCGATAAGAAGAAATGATTCAAGTCCAAGTTGCATGGTTAGACGTTTTAACCAGTGCCGTCTTTAACCTATTGGGGGCCCTGGGCACATGAAGATATTGGGGCCCTTATGACCAGCGCCGGATTTTGGCATCCTAGCCCATTTTTTTAAAATTCGTGTTTGAGAAGAAAATAGAATGAAATAGCGCCGTAGGCGAAATTTTTTGATTGTCCAAGGTCAAACGGCTTAAAATGAAATTTAGGAATTTTAGTAGCTAGTAGCCAGTCGAATTACGATAAAAATCGGCTTTATTCTGCAAAAGGTCGGGTAGTTCTGATTTTTGGATATGTTATGTATCCCATGATTAAAATCCCAAGTTTTCGACCTCGCCGCACTTCCGATAAATTTGAGTAACCTGCGCCAAATAGGTGTTTGCAAATGATTTATCCGCCTTGTCAGTTCTGCATTGGCCAGCGTCAATTATTTTCTTATGCAGGAGCATCATCGGACATATACAGGGTGTCCGGATAATCCGTCAGGAAACTTCTAGGGGTGATTAAACAGGTTAAAAGAATAGTAGAAGTTCCTCTAAGAAAAATGTCAAATCTCGGTAATAACAAAGATACAGCTACTCAAAGTTCAATATTTTGTTTTTTCTTTTTGATGTAACTCCCTTAATCCTTGACCAATCAGGTTGATTTGTGGCATGCTTATTTAGCGTATCAGTTTTATCATTCCATCATTAAAGTAGTTCATTGTTGTACTACCAAAGAGCACTTTACCTAAAACTCAACATTTATTTCTCACCTAACTTTTGTGTCTTGATAGGTATCACAATATTTACGATACATTTTTGAAGGCAGTCAAAATTCTGAAAATCGATGTACTCTTTATTCTAATCGATAAATGTAACCGTTTAGCTGAAAATCCACCTCAAAGTTTTGACAAATTCATTTTCAATAGCGACTTTGGGAATCTAGTAACTTTGTTTTTGTAAGTTTAAGCTGATCGTTTGGCATAAGTACAAATTTTATTTTGACTTAAATTAAATAATGGCTAATAATGAATACTCAAGTACTGAATATCGCGATATGCATTTTTGTTATGGAAGGGCGAATGGTAATGCAGAACAAGCACGGCGGTTTTATACCGACGCTTATCCGGACAGGCGTGTACCACATGCTCAAACATTTGTAAACGTTCACAGAAGACTTGGTGAGGAAGGCTGCTTTAGAAACCCACGTCATGATAATGGGAGGCCGAGAACTACCAAAACTGTAGAAACAGAAGAAAGAATTCTAAACGCTGTTGATGCAAACCCAGGTACGAGTGTTAGAAGAATTGCTGCTCCAGGAGGGTATTGGTCGTTCTACAGTTTGGGAGGTAGTTCACGAGCAACTTCTTTATCCGTTTCACATTCAAAACGTACAAGCACTTTCTCGTGAAGATGCGCTGAGTCGTTTGCACATGTGCAATGAAATTTTAGAAAAATATGAAGAAAATAATCGGTTGTTTAATGTTATACTGTTTACTGATGAAGCGAGTTTTAATCAAGACGGTGTCACAAATTCCCATAACAGTCATGTATGGTCTGATGAAAACCCGCATATGTACTCGGAAACAAAACATCAACGCAGGTTTTCTCTAAATGTATGGGCCGGAATCGTAGGCGATCAACTTATAGGACCTCATTTTTTTAATGGAACATTGAAATGGAGAAACCTATTTACAATTCCTTCAAAACGATCTTCCCGATTTACTTGAAGATGTTCCTTTAGAAATAAGAGCAAACATTTGGCTGCTTCAAGACGGAGCTCCGCTACATTTTAGTTTGAATGTACGTGCACATTTAAATGAGGCATTTCCCGAACGATGGATAGGACGAGCCGGGCCAGTACTTTGGGCGCCACGATCTCCGGATCTTAATCCAATGGATTTTTTTCTTCTGGGGCTATTTAAAAGCACTTGTGTATGAAACTCCTGTAAATAATATTGATGATTTGCGTCAAAGGATAATAAATGGGTGTAACATAATAAGAAACAAAATTGGCATTTTTCATCGTGCCAGAAGGTCATTTTTAAAACGCCTTAGAAACTGCATTGAAATGAATGGAGGTCATTTCGAGCATTTATTGTAAAATTTATTGTAAAATTAAAGTCTATTACTTTTGGTTATTAACTGGCAGTTGTTTATTATTAATTATTACATTTTCGTTACCAAAAATTCAATTTATTTATCAAAACTTTAGGTTTGATCGAGGTCCAACGCTACTAGATTCCCAAAGTCGCTTATTTAAAATTAATTTGTCAAAACTTTGAGGTGGATTTTTAGCTAAACGGTTACATTTATCGATTAGAATAAAGAGTACATCGATTTTCAGAATTTTGACTGCCTTCAAAAATGTATCGTAAATATTGTGATACCTATCAAGACACAAAAGTTAGGTGAGAAATAAATGTTGAGTTTTAGGTAAAGTGCTCTTTGGTAGTACAACAATGAACTACTTTAATGATGGAATGATAAAACTGATACGCTAAATAAGCATGCCACAAATCAACCTGATTGGTCAAGGATTAAGGGAGTTACATCAAAAAGAAAAAACAAAATATTGAACTTTGAGTAGCTGTATCTTTGTTATTACCGAGATTTGACATTTTTCTTAGACGAACTTCTACCATTCTTTTAACCTGTTTAATCACCCTTAGAAGTTTCCTGACGGATTATCCGGACACCCTGTATACTGAAGCATGTATGACGCCAATTTTTTGTTTAAGTGCTTCAAAAAATATTTTAAGTAGTACAAAATCTTTTCGGTTACCTACAAAAACAAGAAGCAACTAGACAACCTGCTCCGAACTCGTCAACAGTTAATAAAGTGTTCAGTTCAAAATCCTACGCATTTGTCCCGTGAGTCCCATCTATGCAAATTTTTTCCTTTCCAAAACGTTCCATCATTTGTACTTGAAATTTTGTCATTATGACTAGACAGATGTCTTCTTTAGATAAAATGTGAAAAGGATCAAGTTCTTCTTGATTTTTAAAGTAGATTGGACTATCATCTCCTGAGCTAGACCTCACTTGTTGCTGCGTCACTCCTGTCTGTTGCGATAGGGTCCGAACAGTGGCAGGACTGGGTTAAGTAATTTTCTTGTACATTATAGTTAAACAAAATTAAACTGTTCTTTAAGTTGACTTTGTTGGTAGCGTTATTATTTGATTAGAAAGGCCACGTTAAGTTAAGTTTAGTAAGTCACGAATGCCTGGAATCCCGACATTGAGGAAGATCCCGACAGGCGACGAAGACCACGAAGACGGGTGTGGCAAGAGTAACGTTTTAGTATATCTGTCGAGAACTCGAAATAATAGACACGTATTATGTTCATGAATCATATATGGAAGTAATCTATATCTTGCGTTTTGCATCCAGTAATTGATTTGTGCTATGGTCAAGCCAGTTTTTCTGCATGTTTGTATAATTATTTATTATTTATATAAAAGTCATTTTCTTGGAAACAAGTTTAAATAAGTGAAATCGGGCATAGAAAATGTGATTTTAAAAGTAACAACGTTAAATTTTTTAATAGTTATTATTCACCCGATTTTATATATCGTTAGGGGTGGTTTTCGAGATGTACCAGTATTGCACTAAAACTTTTTTAAAGTTTGTTAATAATTGTTTTGGAACTAAATTTTTCGCTTTTGTAGCTTACTCTAAATTTAAAATAAACCCCTAACAAAATGTCCTGCTCTTTCGAGCGTAAAATCTACAATTCTCATCCAAATTGGCGTCCGCAAGGTGTTAATTTGCCGCATTAGATTCGAATTATCTAGCGTCAGCTCGATGACGCACCGTTGTATCTCTTCTTCCTGATTCTGTAACGGGGTGAAAATTGTTTTACTTATTTTAACTTACTGAGCTTTTTATTTATCAGCAAAAATTTTTATTTAATACTGAATACTGAAACTTTCCACTTTACTTATTCTTTCCACCTCGCTACCCCCAGGAAAGCAACCACCGAAACGCGCAAAAACCTCACAGGAATTATTTATTTTTGATTATGCTACCACCACCTGTGAGATTTGGCCCTTGGGGTTGTTCCGAATTTGGAGTACTATTTTGGTAGCGTACTGATTTTTGTCACCACTTCTTCTTCGGAAAACGTAAATCCGCTCGGCTTACAGGACAGCGAGTAAAATTGATGTATTGGTAAATTTAGCTTTTCTTTTGCTGATCGATCTCGTATCGATCAATAATAAACACAGTCTTTGGTAATTTAAATTAGTATCTATTTTTAAATGCTTCAAAGGACACACAACAAAACCAAAATGTATTACCTCTGCAAGAGGTGACTACTTTAAAATACACCCTAAACAATATTAATAATCCCTAGTCCTAACTGAATTGAAAAAAAATCGCTTATTTTAACCTAACGATGATTAGGTAGAGCGTTTTCAACCACGCTTAAGTTGAGACTCTCTTATAAAATACCTGAAAATACCTATCAAAATTCCTAACAACGCTACAATGTACTACAAACTATAATGTCTTCATTGTCTTCTGGAGACAACAAAGAAAGCTCCTATTTCATAAATGCAACTTTAGTTACCTTTAATAATTATTAATTCAAATCAAGTTATCAAATTTGAAACCAGCAAAATTCATAATCCTAAATATTATAAAATTGTAAACAAAATTCTGAACAATCTATCGATCAAAGATCGTGATTGTTACAATACCTCCGTCTGGTACGCCACCGGCGCTGCGCTAGTCGTCTTTGCTCTCTTCTATATAGGCATAAGCAAATCTCGTGGGCCGCACGTGACCGAGTCGCAAAAGACTAAAATTGGTCGAAATGTGGATTACTACTCGTTTTACAAATATCGTCAGTTACGATGACAAATCCATGCAGTCCTTTAAGTATATTAGACGAATGTCCTTGAGCGCTAATCGTCTTTTACATATTGGGCACTTTCGATTTTTTCTGATGAAGTTCTCGATACAGAGTCTACAAAACACATGCCCGCACGATGTCACCCGCAGGGACACGCCGGCTTGTAGTAGGTCGATAAAGCAGATCGCACATCTCAAAATCCTACAGATTCATCTCTAGAATATAATTGTCCAATTTTTGATTATATGGATGCTCCAAAGCAAATCTCAGTAAAAATGAAAATGCTTCACATATAGAATTTTTAGCTTATTTGAATTCGCCAAATAGAAAATTACTATCTATAAAAGACTAATTTAGTTGTAAACTATAAATTAAAATTGATACCTAATTAGGAAATGGGGCCCAGGCGCCATTTACCATTAGGCTAACTAGGCTAAAATCTAAGACTCCGAGTCAAAAGCGACCTCTGAGTTCTCCAATAATATTTTTTGTTTATCTAAAATAATTTCCCTACTTTATTTTTGTGAAACATCTTTTTTTGAAGACACTATCAATCGTCACTAAAATTCCTAAACTTTATTCTAAGCCATTTGACCTTGAACAACTACAAATTTTTGCCTGCGGCGCTATTTCGTCCTACTTCCTCTTCAAACGAGGGGCCCCAAAATTTGGCAGCGCCTAGGGCCTCAAAACTATAAACGCGCCTCTGAGTATAAGTAAAAATTTAGGTTCGTTTCTTAATGAATAAAAAACTGTTTGATTTTTAACTGTTAAATTTATTAAAAAGGCCAAAAAACGCCCAACGCCCAATGAAAGACTCTCAGCCATAATGGATCTTGCTGCCTGGTCAAGAGGCTGAGAGTCTGTTGATTGATTTGCGTCAACGTCGTGACGCACTCTACTAAGGATATTCTGAAATTCGTTTCGTTAAACGCCAGCCTCTGCTGGCGCCGGCGCCACAGGAGTTCTTCTTCGGTTGTTGTGGCTCAGTTGGCTCAGCAGCTGTTCATTCACGAGCGTCAACGCGATGACGCACCCTATGACAGCTTGACGAAAATTCTCATCTTGTAATCTGCGCTGTCTGGTGCGCCACCGACGTTGAGCCCTTCTCAATTGTCCTCGTCTAAAAACCATTATTAGTGCGAAACACAATTTTAATGTGCGGAAAACTTACCTTCTTTGGGCGTTAGGCATCGTTATTAATACAAATAATATATATAAAAAAATATAAAATATAAAAAAAATATAATATAAAATGATACTTATAAAATTTTAAAAACAAAAAATTATTGTATACTTGTCAAAAATCGATTACTCGATTTTGGAATTAAATAAAAAGTACGAGTTAAATTCATTAATATAATGGGCGGCATTGATTAATTATTATTGTTTCGTGATTTGCAAACAATTAAGTCGCCTGCAGATAAAACAAGATTCGTTTTTTCGTATAATAATAATTAAATTACAAATTTTTAAATATTTAGGGTTAATTAGTTAGATAGATCTAATACGTTGTAAATGAACCCCAACATACACACATAAGTGAAAAAACTTTAAAACTTGGTGGAAAACAAATTTTCTCATTTAAAGTTTTTTCACTTATGTGTGTATGTTGGGGTTCATTTACAACGTATTAGATCTAAATAATAATTAAAAGTGGTTTTAAAACGTTGAAACTTTACCGGAGTGAACTTCTAGCAGACGCTAAGTAGCAGACGCAAAACTTGTGAATTAGCCGCATATGGTAGCCCCGCCTACCAAATCACGCAAATTTGACCCTAAACAACATACGATTTCTACAGTGCAGAACTGCAGAATTAAAATAAAATTAATATCTTCGCTCTCCGAAGTTGTCTGTTATTTTAATTAACACAACCCTCCAGATAGGGGAGAAGGGCCTAGCAGATGTTTAACTAACCTTACAAAGACCAAGACAATCTGGGCGAAAACGATGAACTAATCCAAGGAATGAGCGTTTTCTTAAGCAATTTGTTCTGAAAAACGGGAGAGTCACTAGGAATGCGCTAAAAGATGACCTTGAAACGGCTCGAAACATTCTAATATCGTCTCGAATAATCAGCCTACGTTTAAATAAAAGTGGATTATCCAGCAGAAGCCTGCCAAATGTTAGTCACCACACAGTATACAATAATTATTAAAAGATTGCATTTGCTGGGAATCATCAATATTGGATATTGGACTATTGATGATTGGACGGTTTGATGATTCTCAGATGAAACACTAGTGAGTCGATAAACCTGAGCGTGTGTGACAAAAGAGATTTGCAAGTTGCTATAATCTCTCCAAAAATCCGTTTGGAAGTTGGCAGGTTGGTGACTCATCTGATGTTTTGAAGTCAGTTGAGATGGTAGAAAAAATTTCAGAGACGTAATTTTTAGGAAATTGAATGTACTTTATTTTTGTATGAAGAATAATAGTATATTAAAGAACGAATTTCATAAAACAATTTTTTGGCCGATTTTGGAAGTTTTTTAAGTTTAACGAGCGCTCGCGTCTAAATCGTTTACCTGAAAAAAAACTTAAGAGATACAATGTGTAGATAATTTAATTAATTTTATTTTACTCTAAAAGAGCTTTTTTCATAAAGTGCGTAGTTTTCGAGTTATAAGCGAAAAACCTATAAAGAACCCAATTCAACGTTCTCGAGCACTTTAGTGTATTATCGTCTCTCGCTCGCTCTGCGAAATCCGTTAACAAACTTCAAAGGCGTTTACCACCTCGCAGACGTCACTTAAAACGATCTACTACACAAAAAATGCAATTATTTAATACACAATTTTTCATGTGCAAGGGTTTAGTTTTCCCCCAAAAACCCCCCTCATACTTTAACGCGCTCTAGCACATAAACTGTTCGTTTAGCTGAAAAACTCCAAGAGACATAATTTGTAGAAAATTAAAAATTATTTATTTTTGTACAGAACCACTATTCACTAAAAGTGCGTAGTTTTCATGTTGTAAGCAATAAACAAACAAGTATTCTTAAAATTTTTGTCAAACTTTAACGCACTCTAGCGTCTAACCCGTTTGTCTGGGGAAAAAACATTTCGGACATAGTAAAAAGGAAATTTTATATAGTTTTCTTTTACATAGATGCACTATTTTCAAAAAGTGTGTGGTTTTAAAGTTATAAGCGAAAAACTAAAAGAGCAAAAACCCACCCTTCTCGAGCCGCCCCCAAGTTGATGCTGCTACTTTTAAGAGTCGGCTTTATTACCCTTTTTGCAAATGTTCTTTCAACCTGCATCGGTCAAAATTAAAAATTTTGTACTTTGGTATTTCGGCACTCTGCCTCCCAGACACGCCATGTCCGATACACCCTAAACGTCAACGTGCTCTACCAACTCGACTGTTTGTATGACGAAAAAAGTTAAAAGGCATAATTTGTAGGAAATTGAACGTATCTTATTTTTGTATAGCAACGCTTTTCTCCAAAAGTGCGTAGTTTTCGAGTTACGAGGGATAAAACATTTTTTTGGCAGATTTTGGAAGTTTTATGAACTTTTAACGCGCCCCAGCGCCTGAATCGATCACCTGAAGAAAGAAACTTAAGAGATATAATTTGTAGGAAATTTAATTTGCTTAATTTTTATATAGAAAAACTTTTCTTATAAAGTGAGTAGTTTCGGAGTTATAAGCGAAAACCGCCACCACAACCGCAAAAAAGAGCCAAAATCCACCCTTTTCGAGCCGCCCCCAAGTTGATGCTGCCTGCCACTTTTAAAAGGCAAACGATCGGTTTTGTTGCCCATTTTCAATGCTTCTTTATCCTGTATAGTCAAAAATTTTGTGCTTTATGGTTTAGTAAAAGTGTTCGCTGCGTCCCAGCTATACGGGACGCTCTTTAAAAGAAGACCTGAAGTTATACGCCCCTACCTGTCAATCACAATCAATTGGTAGATGCAGTAATTGCAGAATGTGAGAATATGTCTGAGAAAGTTACTGAAAACCTCACTTCTAGCATGCCAAGACGCACGAATGTCGAATGCGGTACTTAGGAATAGAGGGAGGGGTGCATATACAACATTAATATTGTATTGTTTTCATTTTTTAGAGGTCCTTAGCACCCATATACCTAATAGTTAATAACTACAGTTTGTTTATTAATTTTGTTGTAGGAAGGAACCTCAAAGTACACCTGAGAGTTCAGGCGCGATTCAAGTTGAGAGCCTCTCTAAGATGCCGGGAAAGTCCAAACATCGCTTGAGCAGCCAAAAAGTTGGGACACTCCAATAGAATTTGGAGTACTGATAATGAGACAGTGCATTGTGAAGAGTCTTAGTTTTTAAAAATGTTCGAGTGGTTTAGTAAGGTACAACACGCAGTCTCGAGATCGCCCCAGTTATTCCACTCTAATCGGTTTCATCACACTGGGCCTTGCAAGTTTAAGTGGAGAGGGCGTGCCACTCCAGACGCATTGCCATTTTTGTGTTATTACTTTTCACCGGCTTTTAAGTCAAAAGTTTTGAACTCAAAAATGATGGAAAATTGGGTATTTCTTCAGATTTCTTTCAAAAAAATTTCCACCACCTAATTTACAATTGTCCAGGTGGAGTAGTTTTTGTTTAAACGTGTCCTAAAATAGTTACCAAAGTTACCAGAGCGACGCTATAGGGAACATTTATTTTTGGTCCATATCTTCAAAAGTAATCGTTTTATCGAAAAACGTCATCAGACCGCTTTTGAAGCTTATACTTTCCATTAACTGGTTTATTTTGGTACAGGTATGATAAAAACGCTCTTGTAATCATAAAGTTTGACCACCTGTATCAGACTGGATTACTAATAATAAAAAACAGCAACATTTTACTAAATCAATTTTTTATTCGTGTAATAAAATTTACATACTAAAGCTATTTTGTTTGATATTACCAAAATTGTTTGCAACATGCAGTTTAAAATAATTAATGTAATTAGTATTATTTCAAATCAAATAATAAAAATTATGAAAAATGTAACTTAGTGACAAATTGTTTAAAATCAAGAAAGCAAATGAGAAAACAAAAAAAATGAAATAAAAATACCTGAAGATCCTTTATAATGAGACAAAAATTTCCGATATTCAGAATCCTAAATCGTCAAAGGGTGAAAATAGTCCTTCCTCCTAAAATGACAGGAGAAATCCTGTAAGTTTCCGATAAAATTTGAAAATTCCCAATGATCCTTACAAACTCCAAACGATCCTCTTTTTTCTTTATTCCTCATCATACATCCTACAGCAGATTACGAAGACAAACATTTCTTAACAACCATTGCAATATTCCGTTTAATTTGTGTATTTTAAATGTTTTATGAAAATCCTATCCTAATCGTGAAGCGCAAAATATCCTCATCCCACGTAGTCCAAAACACAAAAAGGTGTTTTGATCCTTTTCTAAACATGAGATTTTTTATTATTTACAAAAGCCAAAAAATATTTTGTTAATTTAATAAATTTTGAGTATACTTGAAACAAAAAGTGCAAAGAGTTTAAATACAAAACAAAAATTGAAATAATTCGGTATTTACTACCATATAAAATGATCCTTTCTCCAAAATGTCTGATGAGTGCAATAATCCAATCGTCCTCCTCAGATTATTTTGGAAATTGTAACCAAGAGACCAAAAAGTCCCTTCCTGATAAATATATTTTTCAGAGCTTAATTTCGTTCCTCCAGAAAATAGAGCGAATCCTCCACATTCATTCCTATCCTCTTGCATCCACCAATAAGTAAAATGTTCAAGTGATTCATTTATTTGCCCTATCCCACGATGTACAAACATTCAGTATTATTTCGGCAAAAAAAATTTACAATTAGTACAAAATATAAACTAACAGTTATAGTTACGTTCACGTTTATCGGGCAATTTTTAATTCAAATTTAAGCACTAAAAACTATTTAAAGCGGCCCGGAAGTTTACTATGGATTTTATCCGAAAAAATTGCTCGATAAAAATGGACTCAACGATACACTCGGTTATTGCTGATAAGTCAAGTGTTTTACGTTATTTATATTTATAATAGAGGGCTCACACGCTAAAAATGCGCTTGAGAATAGGTTTGTGGGGGTTTTGGGACTAAAAGCTAACGCCTATCCGAAATGGTGGTCTAGATGTGTGGTTAAGGTCTTTACGGCGCATACTATTATTTGAGAAAGGTAGGCGTTGGCTTTTGGTCGTGTAACCAGCACATGTTGAACATTTTATGGTGTTGGGCACCCTACTATTATTGTTTCTTTTAATTTTACACTAGATTTGTGTAAGCTATACATTGAATTTGTACCAAGTCAAAAATTGTACCATCTACAAGAAAACGAAGTATACTTTTACAAAGTTCTTTTACGTACTATTATTAAATTTCATATTTATTCTAAAAGGTTGTCTGTTAAATCTAGTAAAATAAATATTGACAACTACAATAACTAAATTTCTTATTCAATTTTTGCATTTTGGGTGGGTCAAATTACGAAATAAAAGTCTAGTTATTATAATTACGTCAATAAATTAGGCGTAACATAATTATTAGCAACTAGTTTTTAGAGTAATTCAGATGTTGTACACAAGTTTTGGTCAATTTTAGTCCTCGTAAACACAAATTTGTTTTTAGGGCCATTTAAAATTCCTACCAGCAAATTGAATTGCTAAAATAATTGAACTACAATAATATTATTAATCAATTTCTTAAATAGATACAAAATTATTTTCAATAAAAAGCCATCTGAATGTGCTCTATAAATATTTAAATGTCGGACATGCAAAAAACACTAAAAGCTCTTCAAACAAGTAGTAGAGCGCTCGGCGCTTCCAAATACGTTTGAAAATGACTTCTGCGGGAATTTTGTTGTCAAATGTAGGTACGTACAAAATATGAGACCGTATGTCCTGTTTGAACGCTTCATATTTTGTGTATTGCAGCTATTGACAACAAAACCCCCCGTGAAAGTCAAAAAAAGCTTATTGGAGCACTCTACTAAAGGAATGTTTTGTAGTCTTTAAATCAAGAGAAAAAAAATTCGTTTTTACAAATAAAGAAAAAAAAATTACATTATGCGACATTATTTGATTCAATTTTTGTTTCAATTCACGTTAAGCAAATAAACTGCTAAAAAAACAACAAACTGAAGAAAGTAAATAAATGAAAGCAACACAAACATCTTCAATAATATACATACACTCAATAAAAAGGCCAATCCTAGACTTTCCTGTTAATTACTTCTGCGTACATGATATACCCTTAAGAACGAGAACGACTACGAGAATAGCTGCGTTTAACTGGACTGTAAGTTGGAGAACCTCGTCTTTTTGGCGAATAAGAACGACTTCTCGAACGACCACCGGAACGACGATCGCTACCACCACCACGATCTTCCTTTACGCGAATGTAAGACACTTCACCCTATCAGAAAAAACCACGATAACCTTATTTTTCAAAAGATAAGAATATTTGTAAAAAAAAATTATCTCTTTCGCACCAAACCAAATAAAGAAACCACAAAAACAAGTTATGCAACTCTTACCTCGTGTGATCTAAATCTGGAATCGTCCAATTTTTTTATTGCGTATTTCATGTCTTCGTACCTTAAAAATTCCACAACACCTGAACCATCTTTAAAAGCATCGGCGAAACAAACGTCACCTGCTTCCCTCATGTGATCCTTCAAGTCTTGCCACGACCCAGAAGGCGGTAATCCTTCGACACACAAATTTGAGGTTAGGTAATAGAAAAATTTTTCACAAAAATACCTGTAACGAGCACGCGAAATTGCGACCTACGTGCAGGTGGACCACGATTACGACCACCTCCTCCTCCTCCACCGCCACCTCCACGACCTCTAAAACTAGGACCACCACCTCGGGGAAACTCGACCCTCAGACGATACCCATCGTAGTCGTAACCATCCCTTGCGTGAACTGCATCATCTGCGTCTCTATACAAATTAAATTAATGCTAACAAAAGAGGCACATTTCAAAGAGTTAAACAATACCTAGGATCCTCAAATTCTACAAAGGCAAATGGGGGGCCGCGTCGGTTTTTTAAATCTACAAATGTCACCTTGCCAAATTTGTAAAACAAGTCTTGTATGTCTTTAGTACGTATATCTGGAGGTAAATTTCCAACATATATTCTACAGTCGTTTCTATTATGAGACATATTCAAATTATTCGAATTTTAAAAAGTCACAAATACGTAAACAACTACTACAAGTTCACTTTCAATATGGCGGCGACGGATAATGCTCGAACTGCGAGGCCGGCATGTGGCGCTAAATTTGAAATTTTAAGATAATCGCCCGGTTTTAGCTAATAAGAAAGTAATTGGAAATTCTTGATTTGTACGGATATTTAAAAACTCTTAAATACGCTTAACTTTATTAAGCGTGGTTTAAATGGCGCCTAATTTAAAATTAATATTTCTAAAAAGTGCTTCAGTTATCGCTGTACTTGTTACATTAAAAATATCTTTTAGCAATTTTTTTAATAATTGCATCAAGTTAATGATAAGTTCTAAATTAAATTTTTGTTTTTCCAAAGAAACCACATTTTCCGATCTGACGACCACATCCTAAAGTGGCAGTAAACACTTTTTATTGATAACTCTTCTCACGTGGCTCGAAAGGGACGAAAAAATGAATATAAAAGACACCAATTTTAAATTAAAAATCAGTTCAACAATTGTTATTATTTGTTGAATACCGTACCTTCGTTGTCGAAACCAAAATGGCCAGGAATAACAAACAAAATTTATTGCTCCTGTACGATCGTCCTCTCGAACCGTCGTTCGTTGCTAAAGGGACCCAAAAAGCAGTTTTTGACATTCCCAACGACTACTTGGTAAGAATTCAATTTTTGTTTTATTTAGAATTGAGACGAACGTTGCGTTTTGGTGTTTATTTAGGCCGATCGTTACAAACCCATCGGAGTGCAACTTTTCAGTCGTTTTGGCGAAGACGCAGACGTAAGAATTCCAGTTTCGAGAATAACTTTACCAGATTTGGGAGATATTTTGAATTTGGGACGCCATGAAAACTTTTCGTTGTTTATACCAAAACATCGCGCAATTGCCGGACGGTTGATAAACATTTTTGTTGGTAATATTTGCAATTACTTTTATAATTAATTAACAATTACTTTAATTACAACTTATATTAGGTATGCGTAATGTTGACGATCTTCAGTCCATGGCCATTTATGCTCGTGATCGCGTAAATCCATATCTTTTCAATTACGCCTTATCGGTCGCCTTACTTCACCGACGTGACACCCAAGATTTGGACATTCCGACTTTCATCCAATCCTTCCCAGATAAATTTGTCGACAGTAAAGTGTTTACTCGAGCTCGCGAAGAAGCGACAATTGTTCCAACTGGCTCGAGAGTAAGCAAATTACTTTTATTTTTTAAAACAAATTTGATAACTTTTTGGGCCATTTAGAGACCCATCGAAATTCCAATCGATTATACCGCATCAAACTTAGAAGAAGAGCACCGTTTGGCTTACTTCCGCGAAGACATGGGTATTAATCTTCATCATTGGCATTGGCATTTAGTTTATCCATTCGACGCTGCTCGAGAAATCGTCAACAAGGACAGGCGTGGAGAACTTTTCTACTACATGCATCAACAAGTTATTGCAAGGTACGGCACATTTTGCAAAAGGTCTATTTTCAAACTCTTTTTACCCCCATTAGATATAATTTGGAACGATTGAGCAACAACTTGAAAAGGGTGACGCGCTGGATCGACTGGCGCAAGCCTATCCCTGAGGCTTATTTCCCCAAGTTGGATAGTATCGTCGCTAGCAGAAATTATCCTGCACGTGTTGCTAATCAAACAATAGCCGACTTGGATAGGTCTCAAGATCAAGTACGAGTCGACGTCACTTCTTTGGAAAGGTGGAGAGATAGAATTTTTGCAGCCATTCACTCTGGAAACGTTCAAAACGTAACAAAAATAAATTTTGCGCTTCACATTTTTACCAAAATTGTGATTTTATAGGAAGACGGAAGTACGCAAACTTTAACCGAATTCGAAGGCATCGACGTACTTGGTAACATGCTCGAGTCGAGTATTTTGTCGCCTAATAGAGGATTTTACGGAGATTTGCACAATATGGGGCACGTATTTATCTCGTACGTTCACGATCCAGATCATCGTCATCTTGTAAGTTACAACTCGTTTCAGAATAATTAGAAAATTTCCCCAAATGTATTTAGGAATCGTTTGGAGTTATGGGAGATTCAACTACTGCAATGCGTGATCCAATTTTCTACCGTTGGCACGCGTACATCAACTCCATTTTTGACGAATTCAAAGCAACAATTCCACCATACACGGTCGCTAGGGTAAGAAAGTCTACAAATATAGAGATGCAACAACTGACTCAAATTGCCCGCGTTTAGTTAAATTACGAAGGGGTCACTGTTCAAAGCGTTCAAGTTACATCACAGGGAGGCTCCCCTAACGTGCTCAATACGTTTTGGCAACAATCAGACGTCGATTTATCCCGAGGAATGGATTTCCAACCGCGCGGATCCGTCTTTGCCCGTTTCACCCACTTGCAACATCAACCGTTTACTTACAACATAACCGTCAATAATTCGGGCGGCCAAAGACAGGGAACGTGCAGAATATTCATTGCAGCAGCTACAGATGAACGCAACAACCCATTCTTATTCCGCGATCAGAAAGGACTGTTTGTGGAGTTGGATAAATTCACGGTTAACCGTAAGTAGTTGAATTTGCGTAAATATGTTTGTCTTATTAACTATTTTTTTTAGTGAGACCCGGCCAAAATACCATTCAACGTCTCTCGAGCCAGTCTTCTGTAACGATTCCATTCGAACGCACTTTCCGCAACTTGGAACTTAACCGACCAACGGGCGGCGACACCTTGGAAGAATACAATTTCTGCGGATGTGGATGGCCTCAACATATGTTGATACCCAAAGGAACCCCACAAGGATTGCAGTGTAATCTCTTCGTTATGATTTCAAACTACGCTAACGACAGGGTAAGCTTGTCGGACTGGGCTTCATTACGTATAATTCTTCCTGTTTACTTTTAGGTCGATCAAGATACTTCTACGTCCCCCTGTACTAGTGCTTCCAGTTTCTGTGGTATTAAAGATAGAAGATATCCCGATCGTCAATCCATGGGTTATCCGTTCGACAGACTACCTCGTCAAGGCGTTGATACTTTGGCGCAGTTCTTGACTCCCAACATGAGAGTACAAAATGTTACTATTCGTTTCACCGACCGCACCGTTCGTCCAAGGAATCAAACCTAAAATTGAAAATTACGCGATTGTCTCGTGGAAATGACCGCTAACGTCTATGGAAATTATTAAAATAGCGTAATGTTAGTTATTGTAGCACATTAAAACAACAATAAACATTTTGGTTTAAAAGAGAATATATTTTGTTTAAACTGTTCTAACAATTATATTATTAGTAGGTAACGACTAATTAGGTACTACTTTTTACCTATAACAAGAAAGGAACCCGAGCGTCACATGTCACATTTTCGCCAATTAAAATTCTTTCACTTGGGCGTAAAGACGAAAAAAAAATTAATTTGAAAACAAAGCACCATAATTTTAATAAAATAAGCAAATTATTACCAATTAAATATTATATTCGTCGTCTTCATCTTTTTCGGTATCGGCTACACTTCGTGGAGTCGGGTGACTATTTTCGCTCGATGCGTTGAGAAATAACGTGGAAAGTTTTGCAATAGAGCCGATTGCCTTAAATCGCGTCTGTGCTTTCATTCGTTCCGTTTTCTTTTTCCACTGAAAGAAGTAAAAAAATTTAAATATTTGAATTTTGCCGCGCTTGCAAGTACATGTGCTTTTCGTACACAAGTGGTGGGGGATGCTCTATTGTTATTTGTCGAATTGTTTGTGAAGTTTGATGTTGGTTAATATTTTTAAGAGACGTAAAATCGAAATATTAGGCATAAAAATTAAAGTATGTAGTTTAAAAAAAGTGTATTTGTGTTTTTTAATCAAATTGCGGTGAGTTTTAGTGTAATTACCACTTAATTTCAAAAAGTTGTAACTATAACCTGTATTTGTGAACTTGATAGCTTCTCGAGTTTTAGAGATAATTTAAACGTTAAACGATAAATTTTTATCAATTTATCCTTAAAAGTACTAAAATTATCCTAAGAACGTTTTATTTAAGTTTAAAAATCGGTTTGTAGGAATGAATGAATGAATGAAGATAAAAGTGACTGAAGCCAGGGGCGGCTCGTGAGAGCCACGTATTTTAAAAATTGTTTTAAATCGTGGTACAAAACAACTCACCTCTTCGTCTCGCGAAGGCATAGTTGTTAAATACTGCCCCATGTCGTTTTTAGTAGTATCAACGATGGCCAAGACCGAAACACACCCATCGATCGTACCCAAAACGACCGCTTTTCCATCTTCGGTGCTTTCGACAGCCGTCAACTCGGCTTGAACGCGATAGTTAGCAATCATTTCAGCATCCGACGTCCTAAAAATATTCTTAAAATACCCAAACCGCTCAACTAACTGAACTATCTCCTCACCTAAACACTCGTAAGGTCTTTCGTCCGCTATGATAGTACAAAACGTACTCGTCTGTTTTAGTAAAAGTACATATGACTGTAAAAACTCCCTCGGCAACTTTCGGTATGAAAGTTTTAACAGTGTGTCCTTTTTTAAGCTCGATCAACTCGAGTCCACCTCTACAAAAAAAATGGTTTTCGATCGTTTGGTCTCGGTGCTCGCACTCAAAACTCACCTCGTGGGCGCGTACAGGCCAAATTTACCGTCTTTTGTGCAGTTACCGCCCCATCGATGGATAGTCCTCAAGTGTCTTTTGTTTTTAATGTCGAAAAGTGCGCCCTTATCGGTTGTTATTACACCGATGAAGTGGGCTTTGTGTGGCATCGCTACTAACGAGTTGACTTCCTGTAATTTTTAGTGTAATGAATCGTAACATTTTTTCAAACTGGTGCTACCTTAATTCCACTTTGTCGCAACAGTATTTTACTACCTTGCGTCCCGGTTGTTGCATTGAAGACGATTAAGCAGTCTCTGTTATTTTTATCGGCGCCACATACGACGATGTTTTGTTCGTCCGCAGTAATTACTGCCTGTTTGAACGCCACTCCCGTTACGTACCTAACAGGGTATTCGAAACTGTAAATTTTATCTCCTTTCGGTATGTTACGGAGCACTCCTGTGGCAACGGCTCGATCCGCTTCCGTACCAGACGGACTACTACAAGAAATTGCCAACACTTTAGCTCCGTTTTCCATTAGCGTCAACTGTTTTATTCCAACTTGTTCTTCTTTGAATATCACTTGTTGGGTTAGTCGTAGCCATATTAAAATGTTGCCAGATTCGGCCGAAATGATGTACTTTCCTTCGGGTATTACCAGAGCTTGTGTAACAATAGCACCTAGGGGACTATCGGCTAATTTTGCCGTAAATTTACCGGTTTTTAAATTCCAAACTCCGACGCAATTTCTCGTTACTGTTACGGCGAGCGAAAGGTCTTGAGATAAGCTAAAAAAAATTATTCAATTTAAATAAATTGGCACTTTTATCATTGTTACTCGATCGAGTCAATTTGTAATTCGTGGCGATCGATTACGTGAACTTGTTCAAAGATGTTATTTATATTCCACACTTTGACTGTTCGGTCGATGGAAGAAGTTACTATGCAGTTCCAATTACCGACAGCCAAAGCTTCCAATTGCATTATTCTTCCAAAGTGGGCGTCTAGAATTTTTAATAATTTGTGATTTTCCGTACTCCACACATAGAGGTTCTTTCTACAAATAAATTGAAAGAGAGAAATCGTGGGAATAGTTTTCTTTGTTACCTAACTCCTGCTATGGCGTAATTTTTATGGGCACTCAACATCACCGAATTTGATTGGAGCATTTTGGTTGAAATGTTCCTTACGCCGTAAGGTAGTCTAAGGACGATGGCTTGATCGCTAATATTCTTTTCGTCGTCAAAGTCCCATATTACGTAACCATTACTAGTGGTAGCTACAAGAACGTTTTATTGGAATAAATATTATAATTCAAGAGCTAGCAAACTTGATATTATTCCAAATATTCATTATTTTTGTTTAAAAGTACCGACTCTGTTAAAGATTCTCATTTCATCTCAGTTTAGCGCATAAGCAGGAATTCGATAGAGCGAGACGTATGCAGCGGGCAGCATGTTTTTTTGATTTATTGCTTATAACTCAAATATGCACTTTTAGAGAAAAGCGGCTCTATAGAAAAATAAAGTAGCTTCAATTTCCTACAAATTCTCTAAAAATGCGTAGTTTCTGATTTATAAGCGAAAACCTAAAAAAAAAGATTTTTGTCCGATTGTGAAATTTTTGTCTAACTTTAATGGGCTGTGGCGCCTAAACCGTTCGCCGGAAGAAAAAACCGAAGAAACACAATTTGTAGGAAATTTGATTTAGTTTAGTTTTGTATAGGAACACTTTTCTCTAAAAGTGCTTAGTTTCGGAGTTAGTATAAGCGAAAAACTAAAAACAACAACTTTTACTCGATTTTGAAATTTTCATCAAACTTTACCGGCTGTAGCGCCTGAACCGTTCGTCTGAAGAAAAAAAACGAAGAAACACAATTTGTAGGAAATTTGATTTAGTTTAGTTTTGTATATATAGGAACACCTTTCTCTAAAAGTGCTTAGTTTCTGAGTTATAAGCGAAAAACCAAAAAACAGCTTTTTGTTCGATTTTGGAACTTTTGGTAAATTTTACCGGGCTGTGGCGCCTAAACCGTTCGTCGGAAGAAAAAACCGAAGAAACACAATTTGTAGGAAATTTGATTTAGTTTAGTTTTGTATAGGAACACTTTTCTCTAAAAGTGCTTAGTTTCGGAGTTAGTATAAGCGAAAAACTAAAAACAACAACTTGTACTCGATTTTGAAATTTTTATCAAACTTTACCGGCTGTAGCGCCTGAACCGTTCGTCTGAAGAAAAAAAACGAAGAAACACAATTTGTAGGAAATTTGATTTAGTTTAGTTTTGTATATATAGGAACACCTTTCTCTAAAAGTGCTTAGTTTCTGAGTTATAAGCGAAAAACCAAAAAACAGCTTTTTGTCCGTTTTTGGAATTTTTGGTAAACTTTACCGGGCTGTAGCGTCTAAACTGTTCGTCTGAAGAAAAAAACGAAGAAACACAATGTGTTGCAAATTTGATTTAGTTTAGTTTTGTATAGGAACACTTTTCTCTAAAAGTGCTTAGTTTCAGAGTTATAAGCGAAAAACCAAAAAACAGCTTTTTGTCCGTTTTTGGAATTTTTGGTAAACTTTACCGGGCTGTAGCGTCTAAACTGTTCGTCTGAAGAAAAAAACGAAGAAACACAATTTGTTGCAAATTTGATTTAGTTTAGTTTTGTATAGGAACACTTTTCTCTAAAAGTGCTTAGTTTCGGAGTTATAAGCGAAAAACCAAAAAACAGCTTTTTGTCCGATTTTGGAATTTTTGGTAAACTTTACCGGGCTGTAGCGTTTAAACTGTTCGTTTGAAGAAAAAACCCGAAGAAACATAATTAGTAGGAAATTTGATGTAGTTTATTTTTGTATAAAAGGACTTTTTCCAAAAAGTGCGCAGTTTTCCAATTATAAGCGAAAAACTGTAAAAAGAGCAAAAACGCCCTTCTCGAGCCTGTCCTAAGTTAATGCTGCCACGTAGGAGTGACTTATTACTCGTTTGCAATGTTCTTTCAGCCTGCATTGTTAAACATTTTGCACTATTAATAATTGTTTTAGTATATTTGCACGCTATGTCCCAACCAACTCACTCGCTGGCTATGGAAAGTACTTTTAAATAATAATAATAATGAATCTTTGGAATAATATAATAATTGTGTAATGTTAGCTCTTGGACTATTAGTTCGGCCAAATAACTTGTGCTTAATTTCCTTACGTGCAAACGTGCAAATGTTCAATTAGGCTAGCCCCCGAACTCAAAACACTCACCAAACAAAACGTTTTCTTTTTTGTTTAGCTTCAATTGCATTATTTCTTCGGTGTCGTCTGTTTCGGAGCGCGGCAGTTCCAATTCCAACTCCCACCTTTTAGTTTCGTAATTTTTCTTGAACTTGCTCACCGCATAATAATTATCGAGAGTACACGCGTACAGGACATTTCTATCTTTAGACAAGACGATCGCACTGTGATAATAAAACTTCTCAATTTCCACGCCTTCGTTGAAGCAGTGTAAACACATTTGGGCATTTTCCAGACTTCCCTTCCAATATATCACGTGGTAATTTGTTAAATTTGCGTAATCCAAAACTGGAGGTAAATTTGTGAGGAGGATTCAGACGGTTGATGAATACTACTCACGTAAAATTGGCCATTCCGTCGTGTCCATTTGCGATTCGAACCTTTCTTGTTCGTTGCCGCGCATATCGTAACGTATCCACGCGCTCGTTCCGTATACGAATAGGTTGTGGGTCAGCAAGTGGACACCAATCACTGGCCCATTATTGAGCGGATTGTCGATTAATATAAATTCGCTCGTTAACATGTTCAAAAGGACCGTCTGAATTAATAGTCGAGTTACGTTCTTGCATAATGAAGAAGAGAGTGACCGTTACCTGATTAACGTTGGTGTAAGCACCTGCCCACTTATTATCCGGACTTATCATCAACTGTTGCATGATTCCTTCGATGTTTGGATTAATGTCTCTCGTCATGTCGCTGGTCGATAAGTCCCACGTGATGAAACGATTTGAAATCGACACCACGTAGCGATAGTCTGATGTTAAACAAAAACCAAACACAGCAAACTGATGCCCTTCCAACGAATACTAAAACATTTTTCCAAAATCCAAATTCGAGATTGGTGCGTTTGCATACCTTGAGTGGTCCTCCTGGCGTGTGTAAACAATGGTAGAGGGGAAGTAGAGAACAGTGTGTCGGGCCTTCCGTATCGCAGGCGTTCAACAACATTTTAATGTTGGGATTTGAACTTATTTCCGGCAACAGTCGACTAACAAGTTGAGGCGCTAACATATTGGGGTATTGAACCAAAACTGCTCCGCCCAAACGAAGGGCGTCCGCCACCAAAACGAGTTCTCTGCAAAATCGAAAATGAAGTTTTTACTAAACGTCTTCTAATGGCGGGTACCTTTTGGCTTCCTTATCTTCTATATTGCTGCAACAGTCTTCGTAATCGGCCAGAATCGATTGTAAGGGACAACTTGAAAGCTTTGCGTACAGCCATTGGTAGTTGAAGAGGACGTGTTCGTATAAGTCTTTGAAGCGACGCGAGCGCACCATATGAAACGGCAATTCGCCGAACTATAATTGGGAGGTAGTATAGCATTTGAATTGAATGTTTGGGTCTAAATACAAACTTTGCGTAAGTTGTATCTGGCGACTTTTCCTTCTTTTGTCAAAAAGACCAAAGGTTGGAGTGGAACCTTTCGATCAGCGATGCCCTCTTTATCGGTTAAGTTGAACCTAATATAAAAACAAAATGAAGTTTTTTCTACAGAGTGATGGGTTTCAGAAAAAAGACTGGGAAAAACTGGATGTTGGTTCGTACGTGGATTGCTGAACATAAATGCGTTTCAGTGAGAGGGGTGCTCGTTCAAATTATTCATTACTTTGTAATTTACCTGTGTCTTTGGATTTCTGTATATTTGAACGGTTTAGGTTTGCCACCACCCCATATTCCGAGATAATAATCTGCGATGTTGGAATGGAAGTAAATTGCCATGTTCATGTTTTTGAAATACCTTTCTTTGGCCGTATCGCGAAATTGCCTATAAGCAAAGTTTGCGTTCCTTTTTGTTAATTTAAAAGAACCCATTTTTGATTTACCTGTGGTACCAATTCATAACGCTAACTCCATCGGCTTCTCGTTCTGATAAATAATTTGGCAAGTCGTTCCTAATTCTTGTCCATAGTAAGGGGGGTATACGTCGTACGGGAGGCATGTGGTACTGATAGACGTCGTCGAGGACTTTATCGTCTAATGATATCAAATCTTCCAATTCTGACTCTGATAAACCACTTTTGGCTGCAGTAATATAAGCCAAGGCGTGAAAAACTAAAATCCTTCCATGCTACAAAAGACGAAATATAGAAGTTTCTTAGTAGAACGAAGGTATCCAACAATTGGGAGCCCATACGGCCCACTTAGTTGCACATTGTGTGGATGTGGACGTACCTGTTTCTCTATTCTTTCGTACAACATCATAATTGAATCCATAACCGTAGAAGCTAGGTGAGTTTCTTGAGGCTTCGTGTAACTTCTCCATCTGCATATTTCAGCAAACACCAACTTGACGAATATGGGAAGACTACACTTTTCGATGGCGTTCGATACTAGCCGCCATTGATAATTCGACAAGTCCCTACAAGCCGTCCTCATCCACATTCTGAAACATTCTGTGAGCCTATTTTGCTTTGTTAAAAAAGTCGTCGCTCACTTTATAACCTGCATGGCCAAATCTTCTCCCAAAGCGGTAACTTCTATGAAATTTTCTTCTATGTCAATCATTCTCTTGAGAATGTAATATTCTCGCGACACTTCTGGATTTGACTCTTCGCACGCGCACGAGACTATTATCTGAAATTTAAATGTCGAGCAATTTGGAATGTTTTCCGAAGAAGTACTCACCTTACAGTGAGGAGGCAACCTCATGGGTAACCAAGAGACTTTATCTTGCGTTCCGGTTAGTTGATCGACGGAGTCGAAAAATAAGACAAAGGGCTGTTCTTCGGTTGCAATAGTCAAGAGTTGTTTGAAGTGCGCCGTTAGGGGCACCAAGTCGTCTGGTATGGCTTCGAAGGGAAGGGCAAAATTGTAGGATATCTAAAATTGTTTTCGTTTAAAAAAGGGGGCGGTCGGTGAGTAGTTTACGCACTTGTTGGCATATTGAAATTAACGTCGGTGTTAGTGCGCTCGAGTCTGGTGTGGTGCCTAAAAATCTTATAATGCTCAGAGGGCGTTTATTCTTGAACCATTCCTGCGAGGTCGACATGCTTGCCGATTTTGCCAATAGGGAAGTTTTGCCACAGCCCCCTTCTCCGTAAAGGACTAGCGGTTTATCGGAGTCTCCCAACATGTAATTATGGATGTGTTCCAAACTTTCTTCCCGTCCATAAAATACCTGCGTTTAGAAGAAGTGATGAAAACGTCCTCATCTGTGGGCGTTGGTTAAGTAAATTTACCTTGACGGAATTGTTACAAGCGTGTAAGTGTTGTAATATTTCTGTAACGATTTGTCCCGTAGCACTCGAATCTTCTTTTCTCATCGCCCTATCTACTAATTTGATTATATTTTTATAAAAGTGGTTTATGAAATGTTTCAAATATTCGGAGTGAGTTTCCGGTTCCAGGCCTTCGCGTCCAATCCACTCAACGTTATATCTAAAATAGTTTTTGTTTAAATTCTACTCACGAGCGTATAATAGCCCAGAAGTCATAGCAAAAATAGCGGAAAAATAACCGAAAAGGTCGGTAATTAAATTTTTTACAAAAAAGGCTCTTGTGGATTTTGTCAACAGTCCACTCCTTCCGCCCAAAATCCGACATTGGTAAATACGCCTTTCAGGAAATCGAACAATGGCTCACGAGCAACAAGTGTTGCAAAGAGGGAAGTGAACAGCGACGTAGGCAGATGATGTACCTACTCTTCTTTCAGTTTTGATAAATCAGGAACTTAAGTAGGTACCCCCACCTTTATGTGACGTCACGTTCTTTCTAACACAAATTGCTAATAAGGAGCGTGGCACAAATTGCTAATAAGGGGCGTGGCATGTCTAGTTTTTTTCTGATAGTTTCATCAAGAATCTCAAATCTCTGAGTAGCAGTTACTATCTCGGATTTTGAGAAAAAATGCGCAGACTGGCGATAAACCACGATTCGAATGTTCTTGTATGGAAAATTAACTTTCAACGACTAGTTGACTTCCTGCCATTTGTTACCGACCCGCGCAGAAATCCAAATTTCGTACAACGTCGTAACCAAACCTGAAAACACGAATTTGGCGCCTTTTTCTACCGCTTTCTCGCTTCCCCTTCTGGCGCATCTAAGGTCGGTTACGTTTGGCAAGAGCCCTAAACGTTGTGAAGAAAACTTTTGTTCTCATTTTATCCGCTATGCTTGCTATGAAAACGACTGGACTAGAGCTGACCGACGAATTTATACTTTTGCCAGTTGCTCGACTCGATTTTGTCTGGTAACCTTTGGTCCCTTAAATTTGCCAATAATTTGCAGGACTCCTGATCTAAACTTCTATTAATTATGTCGACGAATAACGAGGCTTTCTTTAAATTTTGCAAGTTGATGTTATTTATGTAGCGCACGTAGGCCAAGCAGTGATTCTTTGTATTTTTTACGCTCAAAATTCCATTTATGACTTCCCTTTCGGTGACTAAAATGTGTTTTCTTTAATTCGCGCTCGTTTAACTTCATCAACGAAATTTACCCGACATGAAGTAATTGTGCATTGCTTCGTGGTCCATTTTGCCCTGTTGGTATAACGTCGCCGAAGCTTTACGAAATAACTTCTGAAACTTTCCCAAAGTGTCCCACCAAACTGCTTGGTCTTCTGCTTGCAGTTTAGGAATTCTCTAAGAGAGCACATGTTGGCAATTTTGAAATTTTCACTTCTTAAGCCGCCCACAGACCTCGTGACTGTTCATCAGGCATTGTGATTGGTTTTCACGCCCGATGAGCCCACACACCTTGTGATTTTCATCGGTCGTCGTGACAAACGTGAGGTTCGGTCGCGATGGGACCGATGAAAAATCACGAGGTATGTGGGCCAGTGGGGCGGCTTTACAAATACTCACTTTATTGTTGAAGTTAATTAGGATGGAAGAGATCGGCTGTAATACCGAAACTGGCGGTACTGCGTTGCTATCCTTCCGATACCAAGTGTCTATTAGGCCAACTTCGCTTCCTGTTGAAGCTAACTCGTCTCTTATCAGTTGTAATTCTGACGAAACTATGTAAGTTGGGATTGGTCTGTATCCGTATTTTTGACCCAAAAATACCTAGGCGAGAGAAAGGAATAGTGTTTGCGTTGTTATTAGTGGCGGTTTTAATTCGTACCACGAAGTTTGGGCCCATAGATAAGCGTTGGCAATTTTCTATTTCTCTCATGCATAATTCTGTGGTCATGTGATCGTCGGTGGCTTCATCACGAACTCCCCATCTCATGTCAACAACCTAAGAATACAAAAAAAATGTAGATTGGCTTCCAAGTCTCAAGTTAGGGGTTCCAGAAAGTGGCGAGAAGCTAAATTAGTACTCGTGTAACTTGGTGGTAGTCAAAAAAGCATAATTTAGTTCTTGTTAATTGCTCGATTTGTAGTTCTCAATTAAAAGTTTGCAAACTATTTCTATTATTTCCTAAAATATTGATTATTTTGGGGTAGCTTGTCCTATTTATTGGGTCATGCTTTGGTATCACTCGGTGCCACTTTCTAACACTTTAACAAGTGCCAAGGCCAATCGTTTTCAAGTTGAAAAGGCGTCTCTTTGTCCTAATTGTTTTTTGCCGAAATTGGTACTTACTTGAAATTCCAATCCGTGCTTCTCCCTACAATAATCTTTAATTCTTGGATAACATTTCGCCATCAGCGTGTTTCTTTCCATCGTCGTGTCTGATTGACATTACTCAAAATTAATTAAAATTTCCGAAAAGAAAAGGGTGGAATTTCTTACCCGTAAAAGTTGAGCTCGTAAATATTCTCACGATTTTTGAACTGACCGATGGTAGGTGTTCGAGAGAACCTGCAAATATGTGATCGACAGTGCGATCGTCCATGTTTATTAATTTTTACAAACTTTTCGACCTTATCGTGTGCATGTATCAAATTTAACTGAAGTAACTTTGGGTAACTCGAATCGATAAATTATTTCTGCGAGTCTTTTTCACGTCTTAGGTGGGGAATTTTAACTGATTAGTACCTGTGGGAATCGAGGTATTTTTGTTTTCGCCCACCTCGCCAGAAAATGTTTTTTTCCGAGCCGTTTTTAACACGCAAATGATACCAACCAAATAATACGCATCTGAGCAAAAATTTTGAATAAGGGAAAACGGGAAGAGGGTAGTAAGCTCGAGTTCTACTTGAGATAAATTCATTGAGCGTATCCAAAGTAGGAAATGTGTCGAGCAACTAACTGAAGAGCATCCACCTACCATGCCAGCCTCTCCATTTACTTCTGGGCTTTTGCTGAGAGAAGGGTAAGCTGAATTCACGTTTTTGGATTTTCGGATACGATCAATGAATTTAGTAAAAATTTGATTGTTGTGTGAATTCTACGGCGTGCCCGAACCGATCGCAGAGCGCCACATGCGTTTTCGTGCGGCAATGTGCCACTTTCCGCACTTGTGTACAAATAAATTTGTTATTTGCAGGTAGTTGGAGTCCAAAAAGTTTTTAAAAATGATTAAAAGCCAAGGAGTACAATTACAACCTGGTTCTTCTGCACCTCAAGTGGATACTGCTACAACACACCAAATGAATAAATTTCGAAGTTACGTGATCACGTTAGCAGATCCAAATTCCAAAGATGACGTCAAACTTAAGGCGTCGCAAGAGATTAACGAAAATTTTGAAGTAAAACACCAAGCATTAATCGTACAAATTTAATAACAAATTTTTTTTTGCAGATAATAACGACGTCGCCTCTTTATGTTAATTTTTTGGACCACTCTGTAAAGTTATTTTTAAAAATCCTACAAGAAGGCGAGCCTTATTTTATTGCGGAATATACAATCCAACAAGTTCGTAAGGTCATACTTGAATTATTGCACCGTTTACCCACAAACGACTTATTGAGACCTTACGTGAAAGCAATTCTGTCGGTAATGTTGAAGTTGCTCGAAACTGAAAACGAAGAGAACGTATTGGTGTGTTTAAAAATAATAATCGAACTTCATAAACATTACAGGCCCGCATTTAATGCAGAGGTGCGTATTATCTTATGCTTGATGTGGTTTGGTAGTGAGTCCTTTGCGTAACAAATTAATTTTGTTGCAGATTAAACATTTTTTAGCGTTCGTCAAGTCAATTTATTCTCTTTTACCTAATCACATGAATAAAATTTTTGAGCCGAAGCCACCGATTAAAGTTAAGGACTTGATTGAACTGGACATCCAAGAATTATTAAAGGAGACTTTTACCATTACGACCATACAAACTGAAAAGAAAAATAAAGATGGAACTTTTGCGGCCGTAAGTTGTAACTTAATTTTAATTCCATTGAAGATCGCCCATCGACGTCTGATTTGTTCTACAGTGGTGTCCTCTTGTCCAATTATTTGCAATAAGTCTTGTGACGGAAATAGTTCGATTTGTTTCATATCTACTTTCAGGTTACTCGCCAGTTCACGAAAAGATTTTCAGCAACCACCTTAGAGGTGGTTTCTGGGCGGTTTTCAATGGACTAAAAGCGCTTCATCAAGTTTCGAATTTAATTTTAATACTTTGTTTTAGTATAACTTAATTCCCAAGGGAGTATTATCGTTAAAAGTTCTACAAGAATTACCCATAATTGTCGTTCTGATGTACCAATTGTATAAACAAAGCGTACACCAAGATGTAAGCGACTTTATTCCTCTGATTATGACCACAATAACTTTACAGCCTTCACCACAACAAAGGTAAGATTTATTCACATATTAAGGACATAAGAGCTATATAAGTTCAGCAGAAATTCTGTTGCCACTTTTGTCACCTCGAGTCCAGTCTAAATAAAGTGGCGCATTCGCCACTGAACCATAATAGGTAGTTTTTAGTTTAAACTTTCTTTCTTTAGACTTGCAGATAACTTCAATAAAGAAATATTTGTCGACTTCATGGGAGCTCAAGTTAAAACTCTTTCATTTTTGGCCTACATCATTAAGATCTATCAAGAAGTTGTTTCAAATCACTCGACTATGATGGTTCAAGGGATGTTACAATTACTTTCTTTGTGTCCCATGGAAGTGGCGCACTTGAGACGCGAATTGCTCATAGCTGCACGTCACATCTTAGCTACCGATTTGCGAAATAGTAAGAAATTAAATTCCTCGAGTATACTTCTAAAAGGTTAAAGCCAAGCCTCTTACGTTTTTTAAGAGAGTCGGCTTTTAAACGAGCCTTTCAACAATACCTCGAAACCTTTTTGAAGTACTTGTTGGACCTTCCTAAATTAGAACTACGAGAGCATGAATGTCATTTAATTGTATGTTGTTTTATAGAATTCGTACCACACATTGAACAACTGTTTGACGAAGATATTCTGTTGGGTCGAGGTTGGACCACAAATGAATCATTACGACCTCTTGCTTACTCAACATTGGCCGATTTGGTGCATCACGTTCGAACTCAGTTACAGCTGTCGGATTTATCGAGAGCCGTGAATTTATTTAGTAAAAATGTGCACGACGACAGTGTGGCTACAACGTACGTATTTCAAACTCCTCGCTCGACTGCTCGCTAACCTTTCTCATTGTAGCATTCAAACGATGTCGTGCAAATTACTGCTCAACTTAGTCGATTGTATACGCGTACGTACCGAAGCTGAAAATAGTCAAGAAGGGAGAGATCTTTTGATGAGAATGCTTGAAGTTTTTGTTTTGAAGTTCAAGACGATCGCTAAAATTCAGTTGCCAATTTTAATGAATAAGTGGTGCGTTTTTGAAACTTTTTGCGAGTTCTATTTTGAATTTATGCCCTTTTAGTAAACAAGCAAATCTGCAAGCTCAACAGTTGTCGCAAGTCACGGCCGGTAGTGGAGTCGTGAATGCCGAAGTTAAATTAGAAAATCCTCCATCTGATTTTCTAGATTCAACTTTAGGTGATCAAGGACAGAAAGATTCTAAATTGAGAGTCGGATATTTAAATTCGCATACCAATAATTATAACGTTGCCGATTACAGAAGCTTGGTTAAAACGCTTGTTTGTGGTGTTAAAACTATAACTTGGGGTTGTGGTGCCGTTAAGGTAGTACCAATTATTGTGAGTTTGCATTTTGATTGTTACTAATTAAATATTTTAACAGCCGAATAGTCTTCCACCGGTCGCACCTAAACAGTTCAACCCTCAAGAGACTTTAGTATTCATCCGACTCGTTAAATGGGCCTTGAAGGCTCTGGATATTTACACCTTACAAGTGGGGCCTCAACCTACAGGAATTCAACGCATTAATCAACAAACTGCTAAATGTAAAGAAGAGAAGGAGGTTTTAGAACACTTCAGTGGAGTGGTATGTACTTATTGGAGCACCCCTCTTATACAACTAATTTTTTCTTTGTTAGTTTTCCATGATGAATGCACAGACGTTTCACGAAATATTCTCAACAACCATAGAATATTTAGTGGAGCGCGTTTACCAAAATATGACGCTACAAATAGTTCCTAACACTCTATTAGCAAACCTAACTACTAGTCCAATATTTGCTACTGTTTTGGTCGAATTTTTACTCGAAAGAATGGATCAGATGGGCTCAAATTTGGAACGTAGCAACTTATATTTGCGGCTGTTTAAGCTGGTTTTTGGTAGTGTAAGTTTATTTCCGCAAGAGAATGAAAATATGTTACGACCTCATTTACATCAAATCGTTAACCGGTGCGTAACAAATATAAGTTTGGGAACATGATTTTATTTTTACCACAATTTTTTTTAGTTCAATGGAACTTGCCATGAGTGCTAAAGAGCCGTACAATTACTTCTTACTATTGAGAGCCTTATTTAGATCTATTGGTGGTGGTAGTCACGATCTTTTGTATCAAGAATTCTTACCTCTGCTTCCGAATTTACTCGAAGGCTTGAATCGATTACAAAGCGGACTGCACAAACAACACATGAAAGACTTATTTGTCGAATTATGTTTAACGGTACCAGTTAGATTGAGTTCGCTTTTACCATACTTGCCGATGTTAATGGATCCTCTCGTGTCTGCCTTAAACGGTTCGCACGTATTAATCAGTCAGGTACACCTTTATTGAAACAAAATTGTCCGAGTGCTTAAATTAACTTTTTTTTAAAATCAAGGGTCTTCGGACATTAGAGTTGTGTGTTGATAATCTACAACACGATTTTCTGTACGAACACATTCAGCCAGTTCGTGCCGATTTGATGCAGGCCTTGTGGCGTACTTTAAGAAATAACGACCAAGTTGCTCAAGTCGCGTTTAAGTATGTAACTTTGGAGCTTGAAAAATATAATTCAAACGCCCTTTTTTTAGGGTTTTGGGTAAATTTGGAGGTGGTAACAGAAAAATGATGATCGAACCACAAAAATTGAACTACGTTGCTCCAGATTACGACCCTCCAGCAATTTTAACATTGTTTTATGATCAACAACACGCAATCGAATTCCCAGTCGATAAAGTAAACGATAAATTTACAATTTTTATAATTGATTTTTACTCTCTTTTTTTATAGATTATCGAGACTGCTTTTACTGCACTGAAAGTCAGTTCGACAGATTCATTTTATCGTAAGCAAGCATGGGAGGTTATTAATTGTTTTATTGCCGCCTCGTTGAATTTCAACGACGAAAAACACGTTTTGGTTAATTTGTTTTTGCATCCCAGTTTTCTTCTTGAAGAGAACGTGTCTAAATGCAAAGGTTCCGATTACACTTCGATTTATAAATATTCGCGTGAAACTCATTTGACAGCTTTAACTGGTGAGAGCTTTTTTTTATTGTTTTTTGAATTGATTTACAACTCTTCTCTGTTAGGGATGTTCGTGGCGGCAGCAATTAAAGAACTTCGCGTACCTGTTATATCGACTATGGTGGCTGTTGTAAGGCATTATACCATAGTGGCTATTGCTCAACAAGCAGGCGCTTTCGCTATCAAACCAAAGTGAGTATAGTCTGAACAGTGGTTGATTAGAGTCGCACCGGAATTAATTTTTAAAATTACTTAGGGCAAACGAACAGGTGGCTTTAGATCCCCTGGTATTAATTGACGCCTTGGCAGTGATAATGGGTCACGATGAGAAAGAATTGTGTAAACCTGGAGAATTGGCTCTTTCTATAATGTTACAAACTGCCACGACTATTTTAGGCAGCAAAGAATTGGTACGCACTTTAATTGTGCTCTTTAAGCAGATCGGACAATTAATAGTTTTTAATTTTTAGGCCTGCAAACTACCACTTATGGAATATTTGGCTGAAAAAATGAGTGCTCTTTGTTACGAAAGAGCTTGGTATTCGAAACTCGGTGGATGCATAGCAATCAAGTTCATGTTTGAGCGATTTGACATTAAATGGGTGTATGATCACACATTTACATTTCTCAAAGCACTGTTATTCGTCATGATGGATCTTACAGGAGAGGTGATTTTTTTTAAGCATTACTAACTACTTAAATTATAATAGGGGAGTAGAATAAGGTTTTTAAAACCGTTTTTTCCTGTTGAGACTGAGACATTCTTAGTGACTCGCCCTCTGCGCCTGTTCCGAGTTGCTAAAGCAGCGAAAAAAGTATTTTTACTTTGATAATTATTTCTACAAATATTTCAGGTGTCTAGCGGAGCATTGGATATGGCTAAAACCAATTTAGAGAAGATGTTAATCGTGTGCGTCAAACCGATAGAAAAAGTTGATTCCGTAGCTACAGAAAAGCAAACGAACGCCCTTAACCAAGTTACTCACGAGTTAGTACGACAAGTAACTAGTCCTCACACCTTAATTCGTGAGCAGGTAAATTCTAATTCTTACCCCAACACTTTGTTTAATGTTGGACGAATCCAGCTTATGAGACTAATAAAGTCGAAATAGCGCTATCCAGGAGATTCTTCCAATGTGTAAACGAATTTTTAATAAATATATCCATTGGAGCTCAATTTAAGTGCATTTTTTCATTTTTAAGGCAATGGCTTCGTTACGATTATTAGCAGAACGACAAAATAAGACGGTCACAGCTATTATGGAACCGTTTAGGGATGTCTTAGCTGATATGGTACCACCTAAGAAGCATCTTCTTAAACACCAACCTGCAGTTGCTCAAATGGGATTAATGGATGGAAACATGTTTTGCACTACCCTAAACCCTCGATTATTCACCATAGGTTAGTAATTGAAGGACATTACGTGGAACAACTGACCGTGCATGTTGTTTTCAGATATGAGTATCAAAGAACACGACTTATTTATAAATGACTTGTTACATCTATGTAAAACTGAAGATAATAAACTCACAAACTACGCGTGCTACAAAGGAATTACAGATTTCATTCCATTACGCATCAGTGCCTTAAGGGTACTAGCCGCCTGTCATTACCTCGGCAACTCCGAACGTACGCAAATATTCCAAGTTCTGTACAAAACTTTGGAAAAACCAAACGCAGAACTTCAAGAGACTGCCTTTGAATGTCTTAAAACCTTTATTGCTGGTTATCAAGTTGAAAAGGAATTGGTTTGTTTTTAAGCTGATTTTTAAGTGACTAATCGACTAATGAAAAATTACAGGTTCGCCAGACCATGAGGCCACTTCTGTTAACTTTGGGAGATACTAAAATCGTCACTCTGAACGGAATTAAAATGTTATCGTACTTAACCCAACTGTTCCCAATGCAATTTAACGAAAAGTTATGCGAACAGCTTCTCGAAATTTTGAAACAGTTGTTAGATAATTTGATTCAAGTATACAGAGGTAATGGGTATTTTTTTGGGACGTAAATTTTTTCATTTAGCCATTGTTTTTAGCTGCTGGGACTTTAATAAAAAAGGGAGACGAAGAACAAAAGGTCGTAACGATAATCGGTATATTTTATCAAACACCTGCCGCTTCGTCTAAATTTATAAAACCTTTAAGTCAACTTGTAATATGCGCAGAACAAGCAATGATGATTGAACCGAGCTCGCCATTTAGGGATATTTTAATGAAATTCTTGTTAAGATACACCGCAGAGACAATAGACACGTATTTGCAAGACGGATTCATTAAAGAACAGCCATTTAGTCGTTACTTGTTGTATTTGATTAAACATAAAGACGGAAAACCATTTAGAGACCACATTCAAACGCACGAAGTTCGAAGGTTAATTACGATGGCCTTAACGAACACTCACATAAGTTTCAATCTTACCGAAACCGAAAGAAACGAGCTACAACATCAGAGTATTAGAATCGTATCGGTGATGATTAAAAAAGATGAGCACTGGCTCTCGACTCAACAGGAATTAGTCGAAGCTTTCAAACAAGTTTGGTCGAACGACGAATTTCAGGCGAGTCTCTCGGTGTGGCTTTTAAAGTGACGATTTTAATTGTTTGATTTTAGGAGAGGCACAAAAAGGTCGATGTCGTCGATAGTGTGCATTGGAAAGAGTCTAAACTTATTGTTAAGATTTTGCTGCATTATTTCTGTCACCATCCAAACGATATTGACCTATTGTTTCAACTTTTAAGAGCAATATGTGGACGTTTCGTACCAGATTTTCAAGTAAAACAATTGTTTGTGGTCGTACAAAGTATTAAAGTCTAATTTGTTTTAGTTTCTGAAAGACTTTCTTGAAAATACCGTTGCTCAAAATTACACGATTGAGTGGAAACGTTCTGCGTTTTTCAGATTTGTTGAACATTTCCCTTTAAATACAATGTCTCAGGTAAACGCAGACTTAAAAATTTTGAGCATTTGTTAATTTAATCCTTTTTAGGAACTAAAAGCAAAAGTTTTGCAATATATTATCATCCCTTGTTTCGCTGTTGGCTTTGAAAGGGGCGAAACTAATAAATTAGTTGGTAGTCAGCCTGCTCCTTATCAAGATAGCCCAGATAATATTGTCTCGGTTTTCATCAACAAGGTATAACTTTTACAGCCTCTACTAAAAACATTGAATGGCAAATTAAATAGTTTGATCAGCCTCTGATTGGTTCGTTTACTAAATTCAGACTTCTAATTGGCCGGTAGAGGCGGGTCGAATCAATTTAATGCCACAATGTGACTCATACGATCGATCGGCTTTTAGAAATTTATTTTTGATTGCTATTAATTTATTTTAGGTCATCGATCCTGATATACCATTTAATTTTGCCGTATCGGATTGCATTCGTATTTCCTTGTTGCAATTCGCTTGCCTATTAGTCGAACAAGCAAGTCTGCATATTCATGATCATGAAGCTAGTAACAAAGCTCAAGGATTTAAATTACGTAAACTGATGACTTTTGCTTGGCCTTGTCTATTAGGAAAGAATTGTGTGGATCCTACGACTCGGTATCATGGTCATCTGTTATTAGCGCACATCATCGACAAGTTTGCCATACATCGGAAGATCGTTTTGCAAGGTTTGTACAGATGAGGGACTCTTCCCTACCTACTTTTCAAAATTTTAATAAATTTCTATCGCTATCACTGGCCGGAATCTACACTAAGCTGGTCATCTTGTATAGGTAGCAGTTCCTATGGGACACACTATCTCAAACCACCCTCTGAAATTATTGTGTGTATTTCAGTGTTCCACAGCTTATTAAAGGCCCATGCCTTAGAAGCCAGAATAGTTGTAAGACGAGCTTTGGATATTTTAACACCGTCTATGCCTTTGAGAATGGAAGAGGGGTACACTATGTTAATGCACTGGACTAAAAAAATTATCGTAGATGAAGGGCACTCTATGCAACAACTGTTTCATATTTTACAATTAGTTGTTCGACATTATAAAGCGAGTATTTGTCGGTTAAATATTGCGCACATTTCTTATTTTAAGCTTTTAGGTCTATTATGTCGTCAGACATAATTTAGTTCAACATATGGTCAATTCCATACAAAGACTAGGTTTTAATCCTACTGCTACTTTGGAACACAGAAAACTAGCTGTCGAATTAGCAGAAGTTATTATAAAATGGGAGTTGTATGGAATTAAAGAAGAAGATACAGAAGTAAGTCATTAGTGTGTTTGTGCACCATGAGCAGTCGTTAGAACCTATTTTGGGCTCTCTCTTATCTTGTTTCTGTTTAAGGTTGTTCCATCAGATGGTTACCTCATGAAACGGTCTCCGATGGATGATTCTTTAGAATCGGCAACAAAGAAGTTGGCCATTCAACAGGCATCGATTCCAGGACCTAGTACAGTTCCTATGGTTGTTAAACCTGACGCCGGTTCACCTATCGAGCGCGTCCATACAGATAATGTTTTAAATTCTCTGTTGCGTTTAGCGTGCCAGGTACAACAGGTGTTTTAATTATGAATTAATAAATTGCAACTCGTAATTTTCTTAGGTTAACGATCCTACACCTGTTAATCCAGCAACTGCACCACTTAATAGTCCTGGAGAAGTTCTTTCGAGGCGTTGTGTAATACTTTTAAAGACGGCGTTAAAACCCGATGTTTGGCCACAAACTCCCGACTTAAAGCTTGCCATATTTGACAAAATTTTGTTGAGCGTCGATTCGCCTACTCCAAACATCGGAAACATATGTACAGCTCTCGAATTACTCACGTTTTTGTTGGGTGTTATGAAAAAAGATGCGATTTTAGCCAACTTCCAATTTCTTCAAAAGGGAATAGGTACTGAAATTAAACAGTCACTCGATCTAGTTACGATTAATTAAATTTTAGGCGCCTGTTTGGTGTCTCCAAATGCTAAAATTATTAAATTGGTTCACGGACTTCTATCTAAACTGATGCTATCGTTCCCGACCGAACGCGCAAGTGCTAGCGTCGTATACAAATATGAGGAATTGGAAGGCCTTTATGTTAACGTCGGAAAGGTATTGATCTCTTTCTTTTGTTTTGAAATAGTTATGAAGTGATCCGAGACACTGGTTGTACCAAGTACCAAGAGTTAAGGCCGATACTGGGAAAAATCTTTTTGGCAACCAGGGTTTGGCCGCTTGATATGGAATGACTATAATAACATATTTATAGGTGATAACAGAAGGATTGCAAAGTTTTGACAAAAATCAACAAGCGAATCCTTCGAGTTTGTTTGGTACTCTCATGATTTTGAAAGCAGCCTGCAATAACAATAATTCGTACATTGATCTCATAATTACGCCCTTTATGAAAGTTTTAAGCCGCCTCGCCAAAGAGCATTTACAGTCTATACCTGAAATAAATCCAAGTACGAGTTTAATCATTTATTTTTATTACAATACTAACACTTTTTCTCAATAGTGATAAGCGAACTCTTAATATTGAGTTTGGATTTGGTTAAAACTAGAGTCGTGGTATTAGGTGCCGAAATGAGAAAAGCGTTTATTGGTACAGTACTAGTGGGTTTGATCGAAAAGAGCCCCGACATTAAAATAATCAAAGCCATAACCAAAATACTCGAAGAATGGATGAAAAATAAAAATGTAGTCACTTTATCTCAAGCTCCAAGTTTGCGTGAGAAGTCTATTCTGCTCTCTAAAATGATGCAGCATGTGGAAAAACGTTTTCCAGACGATGCCGAATTAATTGGACAATTTTTAGAAATCATACATTATGTTTACACGTAAGCGAGCTTTATTTTTACGCTTCCGAAATCATTCGTTGTATTAATTTTAGAGACGAACAACTCAAACACTCGGAGCTAACTTCGAAATTGGAACCCGCATTTTTAGCAGGATTACGATGCAGTCAACCGCACATTCGATCTAAATTCTTTAAAGTGTTCGATTTGTCGATGCGTCGTAAATTGCACGATCGACTACTCTATATTACTTCGTCGCAGAATTGGGAGGCCATCGGACCCCACTATTGGATTAAACAGTGCATCGAATTACTCATAGCTACGGTTTCATCAGGTAAATATTTTAAATTTTAAAGCTCAACAAGCGAAATAACGGCGGATTGTTTAGAAACGAGAATTCAAATGTCTCACGAGAGCAGCATCTTGCCTTGTATAACTTCGGTTATTAATTCTGCCGAAGAGGCGAAAAAGGAGGAATTTTTAGCTGTGAAAAAAGATTCGGTTTTGTACGAAACGATGGAAGTGAACGAGGTGAGTTTTTCGAGTTTCTGTTTTACTTTGTCTAAATTTTGGATTGTAGGAGGTGCTTGATATGGAACGTTCTTGCATTGATTCGAATTCCACTTTGGAAGAATTGTCTTCAAATCGTGTAACAAACATTAATAAGCTGATATCGAAACATTATGACTTTGTCGATGTTTCGTCTAATATAACGACGGATAGGTTTCTTGTCGCTGCTGCTCAATTGTGCCATATGGATATCGATTTAGCAGAACAGGTTTGGCTGCAACTATTTCCAAGGTTGTGGGATATACTCGACGACGAGCAGCGACAGGTTATTCTTAAAATATGCTTAGTTTTTCCATTTCTCACTATTTAATTGTAGACTCTAACACAAGAAATTACTCCATTTATTGTATCTGGGGCACATACAATACAAAAGGAGTGTCACCCAAGTGCGATAAATACTTTTATGGAAGCATTATCTAGATGCAATAATAAAATTCAACTTATTGCGTAAGTTTTTTTAAACTGCTCCTCAGTAACGGTTCCACTAAGTGAAAATTTTTAGCCCTATCATGAAGTACACCGGTAAATCGCATAATTTATGGCACAGAATAACGTTGAGTATGGAAGAACAGGCTTTTGATCAAAGTACAGTTTACAAAAATGCCAATCCTGCCGGTTATTGCAATTTAGAAGCGGAACAATCTTTGAAAATAGTAAGATTTTTACTTTGTTCTCTTTTATTAAAGTGTAGTCGCCAAAATACGCGACTAAGGCAGCAGTTTGAGAACTGGTAATAGTAAGCGTTGGAGACTTAGTGCTGGCTATATTACCTCCAGCCTCTAGTATAATATTTTTTGGTACTTACAGAACTCGACTCGCTCACCATTCCAAACTCTGTATATTAGTTATTTCCAGACGGTGCTCATTAAAAGCTTTCTTTTTAGGAATTACTAGACAGTCTGAGTGATATGTATTTAACATTAAAAGAGGAGGATCTCTGGGCTGGTCTTTGGCAAAAGCATGCTCACTATAAAGAAACTAATGTGGCGATCGCATTTGAACAACACGGTTTTTATGAACAAGCATTGATGGCTTACGAATCCGCGATGGCCAAGTTCAAACACGACAACAGCATCGGAACGGTACCTGCCGATAAGACTCGAGAGGTGGCCCTTTGGAACACACGATACTGCAGGTTGGTGTAATTTAATATTGTTTAAAATGAAATTACAAGTGGTTGGTACTTTAGGTGTGCGGCCGAATTAAATCAGTGGGATAATTTAATGGATTATTCTAAAAATAATTTTTACGATCCAATAATGTTAGTTGAATGTGCTTGGCGTGTACCAGCTTGGGATGTTATGAAAGAAGCTCTAGGAAATATCGATTATAACTGTCCTAAAGAGTTGTCTTGGAAGGTATTTATTTCGTTTACATTTAAACGCGAATCTTACCGTATATATGGTACATTTTAATATCATTTCTCATAACCATCATTTTTGTTGTGATTGATGCTTTCTTCAAAAAAAAAAAGGCTGGGAAATTTTGTCAAAATTTATACTTACTAAATTGACAGGCACCGGGAAAAATTGGCGATCATCCATGCCCCAAGGAGTTAGATTGGAAGGTAAGCTTTAATTGTAGTAACTTCAAGTCTGAAGTGATAGTCGTCAATTAGCGCGTAAGAAGTTTAGAAGGAGCTTGAAATTATATTAATTTGTATCACTAAAGTCTTGTCCACATTATACTCTTTGCCTTTAAAAAAAGCAAAAAATGGAAGGCATCGATCCTGGTAGTCGGGAGATATGTTATAATGTGGACATGGACGTTATCTGAGTCATGTTTCAAGTGAAAACCCTCGACTCTCTTGTTTTTTTAATCTCTCGCTTCTTTTTTTTTAGATCACCCTGTACGGAGGCTTTCTGCTCATATGTAATCCCGACGAGAAGCCTTTGAAATTAGCCGAAAAGTACGTCGAGACTGCGACTATTATGTGCCTCAATGAGTGGAGACGTTTACCCCACATAGTCAGCCACATTCATCTACCATTATTACAGGCCGCTCAACAGGTAACAAAAAAGAAAACTCAAAACGATTCCTTACTTGTTCTTAATTTACAATTTGCGTGTAAGTCACTGAACTCAATCTATATCGACTGCGATGGTTGTGAACAAAATATTCGGAGTGCAGAGAGGCTTGTGACGTCATCGACATTTAGTAGGGGAATATTAATTTGTAGTAAATATTGGTGACATTTTTGCGAAAAAACCTTTTCTTATGACTTCGTATTGTATTATATTATTGCGTGTATTTGGCAAAAGCTGTTAGAATTTATATTTAAAGGTTATGTCGTATAAAAATAATTCCGCCAATTTTTATATTATTTAAATGATTTTCTTTTTTGTAGGGAATTTGTGTTAGAAATGCCCTACAAGTGTTGTGTTCCCTAATGCAGGGTAAATGCGAAAAATCAATATTTTGAGAAAATAAACAAAAGAAAAATTTTGATAACTGTCCGTGGCTATGAATCCTTAAATATTGACCTTAGAGAAAAATTGTTTAAAAGAAACTTGTAGGTAATACTATTCTTTACAACTGTCATACTACTTATCTTTAGCGTAGGGCTTGCCGAAAAGGTGATATTTTGCAAAACGAATTTTTCGTTTTTGATAATATCATAGCAACCCCTCTCTTTCTAACACGCTTAACTGCATAATTTGATATTACCTTATGTGGGTTGTGCGAGTTCCATTTACTGTAGATTGAGTTCAGTGACATAATAAGTTCGGCCAATCAAATAAGATAACAAACAATCGAGCATTTTGAAGCGCACATTTGGACAACTTTCACGCTAAACTTTTAATAATTAGAATGCAAGCCGACAATTGTTTTGGATACCAAATAGACCTTCTTTAGAATTATAACTAAAAGCTTCATAATTCGTGATTTTAGACCACGAAGAAGGATTATTTGGCAATCCGAAACAGTTGTCGATGAAAACTTAATGTTAATTGTGCAATAATTAAGGTGATGGAACTACAAGAAGCTTATCAGATTCATAAGGGATTGATGCAAGGTCATCAGAATTCTCTTCACGATATGAAAGCCATCGTCAAGACGTGGAGAAATCGTTTGCCGGTTATAGCGGACGATCTGTCTCACTGGAATGACATTTTTACGTGGCGTCAACATCATTATCAATTTATTGTTAATCACTACGAAAATTTGAGAGAATCCAACCATACAAATTCAATGTTGGGAGTTCATGCGTCCGCACAAGTAATTTCTAAACTTTATTAATTGGACAAATAATTTTATTTAAATGTTTATTTTTAGTCAATAATTTATTTTGGTAAAGTTGCAAGGAAACATAAGTTAACATCGATTTGTTTAGACACGTTAAATAAGATTTATACGATTACGAGTGTACCAATCGTGGATTGCTTCCAAAAGATTCGTCAACAAGTCAAGTGTTATCTTCAAATGGCTTCAGTTAACAATAAAATCGAGTTACAAGAAGGACTTGAAGTTATCAATAATACAAATATTAAGTACTTCACCAAGGAGATGACTGCAGAGTTTTATGCACTCAAGGGATTGCTATTTTATTTAAGTGGTGAGTTTTAAAAAAAATTTGTTTGATGCGTCCTGTAGTAATCGTATATAAATCGCAAAACAACTCCGTTGCTCCATCCGAAGCCCATTTGTACGGGATATTCGCCACCTTCGCCGTATTGACCGGGCACCAAAGCGTCGTACTTTTCGAACATGACTCCCGTCTCGTCAAATCCAACTATGTTGGAGTTCACCCATCTCTTGGCCAGAATAGCCGCCTCTTCGAGCGCTGGCTCGTATTTTGTGTGTTGGAGTCCACGTACGACGAGATCTTGTAACGGAGGCCAGGCATTCGGAAAGTCCCATTGTTCCCCAGTGTTATCCGTCGAAGTGGGAATTCCGCCCAAATAGTCCAGGACTTTGCTGGTTTTCAAAAAGTTGAGCACGTCTTTGCCCAACTCCTGACTTTGACATTCGTCAAAACACTTCGACCAAAGTGGAGTTACACTACTGGGATAAAACCTTTTTCTATGTTTCGATAATTTCAAGTCGTAATCGTACCAAATTTTATCTTCGTCGTTCCACAACACCGCATTTATCGCCTTCATCAATAGTAAGTGTTTTAGTTTCCACTTCATGCTTTCCCTTATTTTTCCTAAACGCAAGTATAGTGTGGAAATGTCGCGGAAGGCTCCACACAAAAACGCGTTTAAGTCGACCGGAACGACGCGTCTCGTTTCGATGTGAGATAAATTCGCGTTATTTCCGCCATCTTTGTCGAAAACCCACCTTCCCGAGAAGTCCCAGCCACTTTCGGCACCGCTCTTCAAGTCAGTGTACAACTCCTGTTGTTGGCTTGCGTTGGTGTAATAACTTGCGACCTCCACGTCTTCTCGATACGATTCGGGCCTCGGTCCCAAACTGGGCGAATTGTAATGGAGCAAAGTGTAAGTCGTTAAGCCTTTTTCCACTTTTACGGTTTGAGAGGTCCAATAATTTAATTCTTTGGCTAAAGTGGCGATCGATTTTTCCAACCAGGCTTTGTCGTTTGTGTGTTTGAAATAGAGGTGGGCCATCGGCGTTAGAAGAGGAGGTTGCGATCTTTGTAAGTAGTAAACTCGCCCTCCGTTTGGTATGAAGCCATGTCGGTCGACTACGGACAAAAAGTTGTCTATCATACCCCTAACGGTCGTATTCATGCCGCTGATTAGTAAGCCGTCTAGGATCCAATAAGAGTCCCAATAGTAATACTCGCGAAAACGTCCACCGGGTACCACAAAAGGATTAGGTACGGGTATAATACTGTAGTGTTCGATATTCTCGGCAACTCCCGGTTTAATTACTCTTGCGAGGACCGGCCATATTTTTATTAGTTCTAAGGTGAAATTTTTAACTCGAGCGTCTGTTATCTCTTTTATAAAATCCGGTTCGGGATTGTAGTCCGTTAGAGTGGCGTTGTCGAGTTCGTCGCCTGTTACGAAATTTTCGTCCACGAATTGTGTAATTTGCGCCCTGGTGGGTTCGTTTCCCGTTTGTTCCTTGAATAGCTGGAAATTTTCGAGAGTTTCGTTTTGAGTGTGGATCATTTTTAAGTCGACGAAAGTCTTGCCGTCTTCAAAAACGCGCGCCATTTGTACCGTACTCAAGAGATCGCCATAACAGTAGATTGGACTGTCGCACGATTGGGGCAAATTTTGACACTTGGTTAGTGTGGAAATAAACAACAGACATAATATTGTTGATAACATTGCGTATTAGTTTACTTTCCTTCTTGACACCGTTACGCTAGTTTATATACAAGAAATTTTTTAATCAGTGAATAATTTTAGCATTATATAGATATGGATATGGAGTTTTTTTTAACTAACTTATCGCTTCTAGGTAAATATTAAATCTATTGTTATCTGTAAGTGACCTGTTTTTGAAGTCTTATCTTGATAATAATAGTGGAGGATTATCAATTGGTGAAATTTTTCGTCATCTGTAAAATAAGAATTTTTTAATGTAAAAAAAAAATTGTTGAGAGCGCGCAAAAAAATGTTTTTAGAAAAAATCGTGAATATCTCTGTTTGGGCTCGTTTCTCAGTAAAATGTCAAGTTATCGAAAATGAAACAGAGGAAATTGTCTACAAAACAGATATTTTTCTTTTGTTTTGAAAAACAATCGGTTGCGGAGTTACAGCCATAAGAGCGCTTGGTCTAATCTTCCCATGTCACCGTTACCCTATTTAATCCAGTCAAATTAGACAAATATATGGCATTAGAGGGAAAAAGATCTAAGAGTTTTGAAAATTGGTATGGTTGTACGTTGGGACTTCCAATACAACATACTAAAAGTCCCGGAAGGTGGAGGCTAGTGGGTAAGGGGGGCTGTTTAAATGAACAACCGTACTTCTAAACTTTTGTATTTTTTTTTCAATTTGTCTTATTTAACTGGACTAATTACACTACGGAATCTCTATTAAAATCCCCGGATGTTATTTTTTTATTTTCTGATCATTTTGTTTTTATTAAGAACCAATAGAACAGTTTTGTGAGCGAAACTCCGCAAGCCACCAATTAAGATACTCACGACTATTTGTAAAAATGCATTTATTTCGACATGGCGGTCGAATTTGAAAATACTGTACAATTAGTCCGTTTTGCCCCCCCCCCCCATAATGAAACCCGTATCGACTATCCTATCATTTTCTCGGTACAAAAAGTGCATAATTTAAGCGGCACGACGTTCCAATTAAGGTTGTTGCAATTTATTGCATTTTTGTTTAATTTACATCGTTATCAACCCCTTAACATAACTAGGCTCTATCACTCGAAACACTAATTTAAATATAGATAAAATATAATTTAAAAGTATTGACTAACGTTTTAATTACTACTCACCGCAAGTTTCTTCAGATATACTACGAATTTTAATTTATTTAAAAATTGAATCGTAGAGTGCATAAAATAGAATGTATAAAGTCAATCAATTACATAATTGAAACCGTTAATAGTTAATTACTTATTTACGATGCAGTTTTTTGTTTTAAGTTTTTCTACTCACCTCATTAATTTATTGTTAATTTTTTTTAAATATTCCCCTGCATGTTTTAGTTGTCATTGAAAATTTTTCTTTGTTTCGAAAGCCAATAATTCGTTTCTATTTCATACAATTTTCATTATCTACTGATTGTTACTTTAGATTTTGATATCAGTTTGTTTATAGATATTTTTGTGAAATTCATAGAACTGGATATTATGTTAATGCTTGTAGGAAAACTATTGTAAAAAATTTAAAATTCTGCAATGATCTCATTGTATTTTCTTCCCTTACACGTTACATAATAAGACTAATGCACATCAAGTCTATTGTATGTAACTGGTTTAACGAGATTCCTAATATTTATTATCTTATTCGGTATTGCCACTTGTTTGCAAATGATTTATCTTCTTTTCCGATAGTGATTTATTGATCGCAAGTGTTAATATCCGTGATTGATTACTTTTATTTTTCTAACAAAAGGTTAAATGGTTATCTTTAACGAGCATTGTTGGCTCAATAGTATTTGAAGTGTCCACACTGGAATCATTTTCTCTTACCCTACCCATACTGAACCAAACGATGTTGGAACGATGAGTTTTTCACTTCTGAATTAGTTTGCAAAAACTTCCACCTGTTGCTTTTTACAAACTGACTCAATAAGATGTGCAGATCGTTGGACTACTTTTCAGCTCTACGAACTCAAAGTATGACATTTAAGTGCTCATTTGTGACCTAGGCACTAAATAGTCCTCGAAGTGAGTAGTGTTCTGCCATTTTTGGGACCTCTTTCCAGTAGCATTGTATTTTATCGATTCATCTTCCTCTATTGATTCTACTCTTCTACTTGTCTATTTTATCTGTTCCTTAGTCCTCATTTCGAGACATTGACTTTCTAGTTCAGTACTCTGAAATAGTGTCAGAATATTGCAGCTAATCATACTAGACGTTTCTGATAGCCATTTCGATTACGTAAAAATTTCCCCTCGCATCTGTACTTATAGAAGGGTCACTTGATTCAATCGTGATAATCTCATGAGCTAAATTTTCCAATCTCAAGATTGGAGTACCTGTAGAGGTACCGTTTGAGGCCATACCGAGTGTGGTATTATAGAGTATGGTGGCGCATGGCTTACTCATACGTCTCGCTACCCATCTTACTTTATTATGTATATGAACAAAGATAACTACATTTGCTAGTGCCCAATTATTATTTCTGTGACTCTACCTACTTACATACCCATAATTTTAACAAATTTCCACGTAATAGTCTCACGGGACTATTGTTTAAAATCGAATAGGGTCGTTAAATTAACCAAAAAGGAACAATTTTTGAATTTAACTTAAAATCACGAACTTACCTGCACGAGAACAAATGAAGCCTAATTTATTCCAACCATTTTCTAATCGTTTTTAGTTGTTTATTATTTTGTTTTGTTTAAAATATGTGGGTAATTATCTAATCATTCATTAAAATTATTATTTCTCAGCAAAACATAATATTATTGCCAATTAGTCAGTTTTACAAAAATGGAAGTTGGCAGGTATCATGTAATAAATAAAAGGACAATCATTGCTTTCTCATACAAATTAAGGATATGATCTCTGCGCTATTTAAAAACAATTTTATTGTGAAAGTATCAGTAGTCTGCTAAGTTGTCTGTCTGCAAACATTCTAACGTACAAGCGGCTTAACCAGAAGACTTTGGCGGCACGAGAACGAAACCGCAATAATATATTGAAATTACAAAGCTCTCTTTTTTAGGCAAGTCCGATGAAGCGAATAAGGCCTTTTCGGCAGGAATACAATTGCACGATTCGTCGTCGAAAGCTTGGGCCCTTTACGGCGATTATTTAGAACAGGTGTTTACGAAAGATCCCCGTCAAATCAGTTTGGGGGTTAACGCCATTTGCTGTTTCTTACACGCGTGTAGACATCAGAACGAATCCAAGGCAAGAAAGTATCTGGCCAAAGTTCTTTGGCTGTTGAGCTACGATGACGATAAGTCCAGGTAAAAAAAGAATTTTCACATCGTCTAAACCATTTTTGTAAATTAATAATTTTAGTTTGATGGAAGCTTTGGATAAATACGCAGTTGGAGTTCCGCCCGTATTGTGGGTACCGTGGATACCTCAATTATTAAACTGTTTAGTACAATACGAAGGAAGTGTTATTCTAAATCTACTCCTTCAGGTTGGACGTATGTTTCCTCAAGCCGTTTACTTTCCTATAAGAACTCTATATCTAACCCTTCGAACTGCAACTGCGAGAAAAACTAATACAGCACAAGTAAATGCCATTTAAAAAAAAAATTTATTTTTAAGTAAATTGAACCTTTTTCAGTTATCCCAAGAAGTGCAAAGCGATCAAAGTCAAGGTATTCAAGGCTCGTCACATGATGGTACTATTACTTTAAGCACAGGTAGTACTCTATCGTCTGAAGCTTCGGCAATTAAGGCAACCCCGGCTATGATTCGCTGTTCTAAAATAATGAAAGTACAACGTGACATTCACACAACAGTTCTAACAAGTTTAGAAGGAATCGCAGACCAGGTAGTTACTTATTTTATTAACTGCCGTGTGTTTTGAAAGAAAACCTCTGGGAGATTCCCGTATGACTATTAATTGTTCTGGAAGTGGCTTATTTTTATTTCTAACGCTATTTCTTTTAGATGGAATGGTTTCGCGAAAATTGGTACGAAGAAGTTGTGCGCCAATTGAGACAAGGACTTGCGAAATGTTACGCCATTGCTTTCGAAAATCGCGAAAACGTATTCGAGGCCAAAATAACACCTCACATCTTAAACTTTGTCAAAAAACTAGTTTCAACCTTCGGTATTGGAATTGGTAAGCTTCGAATATACCCCAAATTGCATTTTAAGCAAAAATAACTTTTTTAGAATACGTTTCGAGTGCCGCCAACGTCACGTATAACTCTGGCGCTTCTGAAAGTCTTGCACGAAGAGCCGAAGCGGCGTATCAAGATCCGGTTTTTAAAGAAATGAAAGCGGAATTTGCCAAAGACTTTGATTTTACAGTTTCGGGCTCTATGAAATTACACATTTTAATATCGAAACTCAAGACTTGGATTAAAGTTTTAGAACAACGCTCCAAGATGTTAATTCAGTAAGTTGCTTTAAATCCTTTTAAGTATCGGCTACAAATTAAATTTGCTTACTTAGGTCGTTCTTGATGGAAGAGAAGTGTCGCTTTTTATCGAACTTCACTTTAAAAACTGCCGATGTGGAGTTACCTGGAGAATTTTTACTTCCGAAGCATACGCATTATTATGTTCGTATAACGAGGTTTATGCCTCGAGTTGACATTGTCCAGAAACACAATTGTGCAGCACGTCGTTTGTACATACGAGGTCACAATGGTAAAATTTATCCGTACTTAGTAATTAACGACTCTGGTCTCGCCGACGCTCGACGAGAAGAGCGTGTCTTACAAGTTTTGCGTATGCTAAATCATTACCTCGGGAAACAAAAGGTGCGTAAGTTATTTTCTAATTTTAATTATGCTCACGAGGTCGTTGTAGGAAACATCGAAGAGATTTTTACACTTCACCGTGCCAAAAGTTGTCGCCGTGTCTCAACAAATTCGATTAGTGGAAGACAATCCTTCGTCGATCTCACTATTGGATATTTATAAAAAGGGTTGCAACAAGCTACGTAAGTTTTTAAAAAGTACCCGTTAGTTTTGTTGTGGAAAACAAAATTTTTGTAGATATAGAGCACGATGCACCAATTCAGTATTATTACGAAAGGCTTTCGAACATACAAGGAAGGGGCATTAAGGCGAGCCATCAAGTTTATAGGGATATTTTAAAAGGTGTACAAACTAACATGGTACCTCGAAACATTTTGAAAAAATGGGCAGTAACTACGTTCCCGAACGCTACCGATTATTGGCAGTTTAGGAAAATGTTCACCTTACAATTAGCCTTGGCTTGTTTTGCCGAATACGTTTTTCATTTAACTCGCCTTAATCCGGACATGATGTACCTTCACCAAGATTCGGGTTTGGTCAACATATCCTACTTTAAATTCGACGTCGACGACACGACTAGTAAGCTTAGAAATTGCAAGTTATTCACTTACTACAAACACTTATTTTAGGAGAATTAAACACGACTCGTCCAGTACCTTTTAGACTAACCCCAAATTTGGTTGACTTTTTGGGCACCGTCAGTATAACAGGACCCCTTACTGCCTCGATGATAGCTACTGCAAGATGCTTTGTTTACCCAAATTTTAAGGTGAACTAAATGTGGTAAATCCGATTGGTTGGTGTTAAGTTTGGTTTCTTTTAGATACAAGCAATTTTGCGAACCATTTTGCGTGACGAGATGTTAATGGTGAGAATTAAAAAATCGGACGAATCCGATAATCAAGGTCACGAAAAGTTAACCGACGACGAACAATTGATTAATTCCGTTAATCGAGCTGTTACAGCTGTTACTAATAGACTCAACGGTCTTGCAATGTTTGATGGAACAGAAAGCAAAGTGAGTGACGACTATAATGTTTGTTGTAATCGGTATCGATTAAAAAAAAATTTTGTTTTACAGGTTGGAACTTTAGTAACGGCTGCAAGTAGTCACGATAACTTATGTAGAATGGACCCCGCATGGCATCCTTGGTTGTGATTTATTTTAAACTTTATAATATTCTGTAACTTTTAGACTGAAATTACTCTTTAAGTTTAATTTAGTTGCATGTTATTTTATACAGTATTATTGACCTAACGGTAATTTTAATCGTAGTATGATTTTGTGAAACGTTATGGAGGCGTAATGAAGTGTTTTAATAAATAAAACTAAAGACTAGTATCTTTTTATCGATTATATCCATTTGTTACTTTTAAGAAGCTCGTAAATGACAACTAATGCGAATGCCGAAGATATTAATTTATAAAACATACATTGACGTTAATGGTGTTGCCTACCGTTTAGGAGTAAATAATTATTTATAACAGACAGTCGTTGAGGGCATTCTGTACATTTTTATTTTATACTCTTTGGGACTTTATACACTGAATGGCCACTCTCGAAAAGTTTGTGCCTTCATAATTTTTTATTCAAATAAATAATAAGAGGCGTCAGGTAAAGTTTTAATTAAATAACAGAAAACGAGTTTTGCTGTTCTGTTTCTGTTTGCAAAGCAAAAATAAGGGAAACCTTTAAAAATGAAACAACTGCATTTATTCGTTGGAAAAATGTTGTTTATCATCAGATATGCTTCTTCAGGAAAATTAGTAGGTACGTCCGTTACGCTAAGTTACAGGCATGGTTCATTAAGGCCTACTAGGCACATTTCCATTATTCCATTTCTTCATAACGCATTTCGGCCTTTAATCGATTATTTTAAAATTGTTTAAATCGTGAACTTTTGTCACTAATAATTAACAAGTTCACGACGCTTTCATGGAGTCATTCAAAATTGCCCTATTCTTCGTCCTTTTTTGAATGAATCGCTACCAAATTTTAGATGCGCGTTTTAGTCTTTTTAAGGTTGCTCTTCTCTACTTTATTACTGAAATAGTGCAGTGTTGAGAAAATCGTACTATTGCCACCTCTAGAACTTGCCCATGTCTGGACACGATTGGAAAAGTGTAATAAATAGTTTTTACCCCTTCATTTTTACGTTTTCTCGGCATTGTGGAAAACAAACAAGATAAAGGATAATTTTTTAAACACAACGTTTGAAATTAGTTTATCTTTTTTAAGTATTATAGATGGGTATAATAAAAATAAAGATTTATAATAATTGGTGATATTGGTTTGTGCATTACATCATTAAATTTGTACATACTCGCGTATATTAAGCGTGTAGTTCGTTAGGTTCTTTGTGCATAAACGAAATGGAGCAAGAAAGGACACAATCTTTCACCACACAAGTAAATAGTTTTTCTTTAAATAAAATACAAGTTTGTTTGAATTTTGCACAGTAAATTTTAGATTTGGATAGGTTTTGTGGCCCACTTAACGTCTTTATCTCCAAGTATGGGTTTAGGCTTCTCCGCTATTTTGATACCCGTCTTGACCGATAACAATAATAAACACGCCATCGATAGTAATCAGGCGTCTTGGATTGGTACGTATTTAAATTTTTTATTTACTTCCGAAGCTAAAACCAAGAAGGGTTGTAATCTTTTGAAAGTGGGAGAAAGCATAGGAAGAGTGTAAGAAAAACTTCAATTTATCCGCGTGTGGTTTGAACTAGCTTTAGAAATTTTTGAGCTTCGTTATCTTTAAAACTTCCATTTACAAACTTTAACATGGGGCATTCAAGAAACCACTACCTCATACAATTTTAAATTACCAAAGTTTCTTAGGTCACGTGTCACATTAAAATTTTTTATTCAATTCCTCGACTATCTTTTACCCACTTAAAATGCGAATTAAAAAATTTGACTCAATTTTTATTTTTGTTATAATTTTTATACCATATAATTGCTTTCCCGATACTTTTTATTTTTTATATCTAAAGTTAATTTGATTTTAATTTTTGATTACTTATAATTGGTTCATTTCTAGCTTGTAATAAGAACCGAACTTCATAAATAAATGAGAATTGATGTTTTTATAACAAGAAAGTTTTGCATTTTGCATTAATTGGGCTTTATAAAATGCACTTTGCAGTTTTAATTAATCTTTAATGGCTTGAAGGGTCTATCTATTCATTGCATTATTTTAATCATTGAGTTATTTTTAAACGTTTTCTAACAATCTGGAAATAAACCATTTTCATTTCGAAGATCGAATTTTCTTCAACTTCAAAGGCGGCTTTACCACGAAAGCTGCACTTAAAACAGTCTGCCACAATAATATGTTTAAAATCGACACAAAAATGCCGTCTTTTGGTGTATAAATTGGTCGTGTACGTACCCTACGATTTAGTTTGACCCTCAAAAACCCACCCTTTTCGAGGTGCTATATTTCGACGCGCTCTAGCACCTAACCTGCTTGTTTGTCAAAAAAATCTAAGAGACAAAATATGTAGGAAATTGAATGTGTTGTATTTTTATATAGGAACACTTTTCTCTAAAAGCGCGTGGTTTTCGAGTTATAAGCGATAAACAAAAAAAGACAGGTTTTTGATACATTTTGTAGTTTTTGTCAAACTTTAACGCGCTCTAGTGCCTAATCCGTTTGTCTTACTAAAAAACTTACTAAATATAATTTGTAGGAAATTTAATGTAGTTTATTTTTGTATAGAAATACGTTTTTTAAAAAGTGTGTAATTTTCGAGTTATAAGCGATAAACCATAAAAAATAGTTATTTAGCTGATTTTGAAATTTTTATTAATTTTAACGCGCTCTAGCGATTACCCTGTTTGTCTGAGAAAAAAACCTTTTAATACAATATGTAGGAAATTTAAAGTAACTTATTTTTGTATTGAAGTGTATTTTGCAAGAAGTGTGTAGTTTTCGAGTTAGAAGCGTAAAACTAAAAAAGCAGCTTTTGGAATGATTGAGAAATTTTCGTCAAACTTTAACGCGCTCTAGGTCCTAAACCCTTAGTTTGACAAAAAAAAAACTAAAATGAATCATTTGTAGAAAATTTGATGTAGTTTATTTTTATATAGAAGCATTTTTTCCAAAAAGTGGGTAATTTCCGAGTTATAAGCGTGAAACTAAAAAACAAGTTTTTTGGACGATTTTGAACTTTTCCTCAAACTTTCACGTTTTCTAGGTCTCAAATTGACTGTTTGAAAAAAAGCCTAAACACAATAATTTGTAGAAAATTTAATGTAGTTTATTTTTGTATAGAAGCACTTTTCTCAAAAAGTGCGTAGTTTCCGAGTTATAAGCCTATAACTAAAAAACAGGTTTTTGGATAATTTTAAAATTTTTGTTCAACTTTAACGCGTTCTAAGTTCTTAACCGTTTGTTTAAAGAAAAAATTTTTTAAACATAATTTGTAGAAAATTTTATGTAGCATTTTTTTATATAAAAACACTTTTCACAAAAAGTGCTTAGTTTTTGAGTTATAAGCCTATAACTAAAAAAAAAACTTTTTGGAGGACTTTAAAATTTTTGTCAAATTTTTCGGTGCTCTAGCGCCTAAACCGTTGGTTTAAAGGTAAACAAACAAAATATACAATTTGTAGAAAATTTGATGTAGCTTATTTTTTCATAAAATTACTTTTCTTAATAAGTGCGTAGTTTCGAGTTATAAGCTTATTACTAAAAAACAGCTTTTTGGATGATTTTAAAATTTTTGTCAAAGTACTCTAGCGCCTAAACCGTTCGTTTAAAGAAAAACAAACAAAAAACATAATTTGTAGAAAACTTTATGTAGCCCTTTTTTGTACAGAAGCACTTTTTTCAAAAAGTATGTAGTTTTCGAGTTATAAAGCCTATCACTAAGAAAACAGCTTTTTGGATGATTTGAAATTTTTGTCAAATTTTAGCATGCTCTAGCGCCTAAACCGTTTGTTAAGAAAAAAAAACAAGAAACATAATTTGTAGAACATTTAATTTAGTTTATTTTTGTAAAGAAGCACTTTTCTCAAAAACTTTGTAGTTTCTGAGTTATAAGCGAAAAACTAAAAAAACTGATTTTTTGATGATTTTAAAATTTTTGCCAAACTTTTACACGCTCTAGCGCCTAAACAATTTGTTTTAAGAAAAAAAACAAGAAACATAATTGGTAGAAAATTTGATGTAGTTTACTTTTATTTAGATGCACTTTTTTCAGAAAGTGCGTCGTTTTCGAATTATAATCAAATAAGCAAAAAAATAACAAGAATCCGCCCTTCTAGAGTCATTTCCAACTTAATGTTGCCACTTAGAAGTGACAGGCGGTTTGTTTTATTATCGATTTTTGTACTTTAACGTGTAACGAACATTTCAAACCATTTTTATTTCAGCAAGTGCCGTAACCTTAACGTATCCGATCGGTTGCATATCGTCTGGAACGCTATCGGACAAATATGGAAGAAAATTCACGCTAGTTTTAAGCAATTTTGTCACTATATTGGGCTGGACCGTTAATTTTATAGCGTCCTGCGCACCGTACAAGTATCAATACGCCCTTTTAATAATCGGCAACCTCATATTAGGAGTTTCGGTTGGAATGGTACTGATGGTTCCAATAATTTACATTGCGGAAGTATCGACAACAAAGACGAGAGCAATGTTTACAACGTGGAACGGAATATTTTTCTCTTTGGGACTCGTCGTTATGTTCGCTTTAGGCTACTGTTTTAAGGTAACTCGACTTAGTTGGTGGGCCAGTACCGAAACTTCAATTATTTGTTATTTTGCAGCAACACTGGGGATACGTGGCTCTTGTATCTGCAATATTGCCAATTTTTAGCGTGGCACTAACATTTATTTACTTACCAGAGTCTCCAATGTGGTTAAAATCTAAAAATAAACCGCAACAAATCAAAAGTTTCAGTGACCTTTTGGAATCAGGTGACGATAAGATGAACGAAAGTTTACGCTTGGTGAATAATTCGACAAATAGGTCTACGACAAATTTTCCACTGTATAAACTACTATTGAAGCCAAATTGCTACAAACCGATGATAATTATTTTAAGTTATTTATTTTTTTTACAATTTTCGGGGGTCTTCGTCCTTTTGGCGTACGCCATCGACTTTGCCGTCCATTTGAAAATAAGCCTGAATCCGTATTTGATTATTTGCATAATTGCAGTTACGCGTTTAATAGCGTCGATTTCTTTGGGTTTTTTGAGTAGAAATTTTGGACGACGGCCATTGTCGTTAGTTTCGGGTGGCGGAATGACACTTTGCATGCTGGGGTTGTCTCTCTACCTCCTTCTACTCTTAAAAGTGGACATTGCCGCTTCCAAATTACCGCTATTGAGTATTTTGCCGCTTTTATTGCTAATCGTCTACTATTTCGTCAGCACTATTGGCTTCGTCACCATACCGTACTCGATGGCTTCGGAAATATTTCCGGTGGAGGTGCGCGGAATTTGTTGCGGAATAGCGACGTTTATAGCTTGCGCCTTAAATTTTGTAACGGTGAAGATTTATTACAATTTAATAAATCTATTCGGAAATTATTTTTTGTTGCTCTTCTTGTACGGCTTCACAGCACTATTAGGTACAATCTTCGTTTACTTCTTTTTACCTGAAACGAAGGGAAAAACTTTGGAGGAAATCGAGAGACATTTCGAAAATAAAACTGTTTGAATTATAAATAAATTAATAAATTATTTATACAAATGTAACATAAATATTAACATAAATAGTGTTATCAAAAATATGTTAGATATTGTGATGAAATTAATTTGGTTCAATTCAATCAGATGAACTTACACACCTAAAGGGGGTCTAAATTATTTATAGGTACCTATCGGATGTGAATAATCGTGATTAATGAACAGTATTCGCTAATTTATTTCATACCTTTAATTTAATGATATATTACCTACCCTCCTACCCAAAATGGGTAGAATACATTGTACTCCCTAGTTACTGTTACTGCTCATTCGAATTTTTTTTTTCTGATTTTAAAACGATCGTTGTGGCGTGAAGATGATTAGGGCCTATCGGGGTGAGGGGGCAAAAGGGGCTAACGCCCCGGGCCTCGCAATATTAGAAGCCTCAACTTGGCAACTCAATATATATGTCTTGTGTTCAAAATAAAAGGGAAGGCAAAGACAGAAATTAGGGCGAGTAGAAAAGATTCAATGGTCAAATTTAGGGGCCCCGTAACTCTCCAACAAAATTTTTTGTTTATCTGAAATTATATTCTAGCAATTTCTTAATTTTTCTACTTTGTTTTTGTGAAACGTCTTTTTTGGAGACACTATCAATCGCTAGTAAAATTCCTAAACTTCGTTTTAAGTCACTTGACCTTGAACAATTTATTTCGAACTCATGATATTTAATGACTACTTTCAAGCACCTATATCTACACCAGTGCATGGCCTAATGCCGAAAACCAAAGAGACCCTAAAATGTTAGTTGGCACTGGCCTCAAATTTTCTCTGAAAGGCCGCGACACTGTAGATGTGTAGATGATTAATGAAAGGCAGAACATTTTGGAGGGCTCGACAAAGTTAAATTAAAATAAAGACAACCTTCTTCTTCAAGTGTTAGTTTATTCTCTGTTCAAGTACACTGATCTACCGCACATTTCCTGTGCTCACTCAGCACCAATAATAATTAATAGTAATAAGTAACAAGGATATGAATAAGCAATATGTAAGAAGTGATGACATAAATTAGCATTGTACACTTTGTTGCATTATACTCTGATTAAATGCAATTTAACTACATTTTGACTATTCCACTACTACAGCGTTGCCAATATTGATAGACTAGTAAAATTTTGGCAAAATATTAGTGTTAGTGTTAGTGTAAATAAGTGTTAATTGGCCATGGGGCATCGTGACTATTATTGGGTCCAGATACAGAGTGGTGATCACGCCTCTCGAGCATAGAACTTTAACATGTAAAATCGTACTTGTGTAATTTCCAGTTTGAAATAAATATTGTGAAAGATAAATCTGATTCGATAAAAAAAAATTTAACTTACCCCAGAAATAACGGCAGTCGTGGAACTACCCTTCACCATACTTTTCCGCACTTTTTTGGAATTTAATCTTTCCCTCCAATATCGATATCTGTGGTTGTTAGTTGTTACGTTTTTGTGCCGTCAGGCATCCATATACTAGTTTTTATATTTCAAATATTTTGCTCAAACCGTGCGTGACTAGTGTGTACCCTCAGGGGTGCCCTAATAGGGAGCTTGACAAAAATGAATTTTTGATTCGAGTTAAAAATTATTTTTTAGTTAAGACATTATAGTAAGTGCTTTACATTAAAAAAAAAATAAAGAGTAAGTGCTGATAATAATAATAATATTTTCTATACAAAAGTTTGAAAAAAACGAAAAATCAGTCAAAAAGAACTGTTTATCGCTTGTAACTCACAAATTAGGCATTTTAGAAAAAAGTAGTTTTACAAAAAAAGAAAGTACATTCAATTTCTTACAAACTATGTGTCTTTGGCTTTCTTTCTAAAACAATCGGTTCAGGCGCTACGGCGCACTAAAGTTTGAAAAAGATTCAAAAGCCGGCTAAAAACCTGTTTTTATAGTTTTTCGCTTATTACTCGCAAATTAGGCACTTTAAAGAAAAGTATCTTTATAAAAAAATAAAGTACATTTAATTTCCTACAAATTATGTTTTTTAAAGTTTTTGTTTAAATAAACGGTTTAGGCGCTACAGCGCACTAAAGTTTGAAGACGATTCAAAAGTCGGCTAAAGACCTGTTATTTTAGTTTATGGCTTATTACTCGCAAATTAGGCACTTTAGAGAAAAGTATCTTTATAAAAAAATAAAGTACATTCAATTTCCTACAAATTATGTTTTTAAAGTTTTTTCATAAAATAAACGGTTTAGGCGCTACAGCGCACTAAAGTTTGAAAACAATTCAAAAGTCGGCCAAAGACCCGTTTTTCTAGTTTATCGCTTATTACTCGCAAATTTGGCACTTTAGAGAAAAGTATCTTTATAAAAAAATAAAGTACATTCAATTTCCTACAAATTATGTTTTTTACAGTTTTTTCCTAAAATAAACGGTTTAGGCGCTACAGCGCAGTAAAGTTTGAAAACGATTCAAAAGTCGGCCAAAGACCCGTTTTTCTAGTTTATCGCTTATTATTCGCAAATTTGGCACTTTAGAGAAAAGTATCTTTATAAAAAAATAAAGTACATTCAATTTCCTACAAATTGTGTTTTTTACAGTTTTTTCCTAAAATAAGCGGTTTAGGCGCTACAGCGCAGTAAAGTTTGAAAACGATTCAAAAGTCGGCCAAAGACCCGTTTTTCTAGTTTATCGCTTACTATTCGCAAATTTGGCACTTTAGAGAAAAGTATCTTTATAAAAAAATAAAGTACATTCAATTTCCTACAAATTATGTTTTTAAAGTTTTTTCCTAAAATAAACGGTTTAGGCGCTACAGCGCAGTAAAGTTTGAAAACGATTCAAAAGTCGGCCAAAGACCCGTTTTTCTAGTTTATCGCTTATTATTCGCAAATTTGGCACTTTAGAGAAAAGTATCTTTATAAAAAAATAAAGTACATTCAATTTCCTACAAATTATGTTTTTTACAGTTTTTTCCTAAAATAAGCGGTTTAGGCGCTACAGCGCAGTAAAGTTTGAAAACGATTCAAAAGTCGGCCAAAGACCCGTTTTTCTAGTTTATCGCTTATTACTCGCAAATTTGGCACTTTAGAGAAAAGTATCTTTATAAAAAAATAAAGTACATTCAATTTCCTACAAATTATGTTTTTTACAGTTTTTTCCTAAAATAAACGGTTTAGGCGCTACAGCGCAGTAAAGTTTGAAAACGATTCAAAAGTCGGCCAAAGACCCGTTTTTCTAGTTTATCGCTTATTATTCGCAAATTTGGCACTTTAAAGAAAAGTATCTTTATAAAAAAATAAAGTACATTCAATTTCCTACAAATTATGTTTTTTACAGTTTTTTCCTAAAATAAACGGTTTAGGCGCTACAGCGCAGTAAAGTTTGAAAACGATTCAAAAGTCGGCCAAAGACCCGTTTTTCTAGTTTATCGCTTATTATTCGCAAATTTGGCACTTTAGAGAAAAGTATCTTTATAAAAAAATAAAGTACATTTAATTTCCTACAAATTATGTTTTTTACAGTTTTTTCCTAAAATAAACGGTTTAGGCGCTACAGCGCAGTAAAGTTTGAAAACGATTCAAAAGTCGGCTAAAGACCCGTTTTTCTAGTTTATCGCTTATTATTCGCAAATTTGGCACTTTAGAGAAAAGTATCTTTATAAAAAAATAAAGTACATTTAATTTCCTACAAATTATGTTTTTTACAGTTTTTTCCTAAAATAAACGGTTTAGGCGCTACAGCGCAGTAAAGTTTGAATACGATTCAAAAGTCGGCTAAAGACCCGTTTTTCTAGTTTATCGCTTATTATTCGCAAATTTGGCACTTTAGAGAAAAGTATCTTTATAAAAAAATAAAGTACATTTAATTTCCTACAAATTATGTTTTTTACAGTTTTTTCCTAAAATAAACGGTTTAGGCGCTACAGCGCAGTAAAGTTTGAAAACGATTCAAAAGTCGACCAAAGACCCGTTTTTCTAGTTTATCGCTTATTATTCGCAAATTTGGCACCTTAGAGAAAAGTATCTTTATAAAAAATAAAGTACATTCAATTTCCTACAAATTATGTTTTTAAAGTTTTTTCCTAAAATAAACGGTTTAGGCACTACAGCGCACTAAAGTTTTAAAAAGATTCCAAAATCTTAAAAAGTATCGAATCGTTCATTTGAAAAAAATCAACCCAAAACTGTAAAGTTGCCACTGTCGTTGTGAGTTACATCATTTCAAAGCCAAAATTTTCCCAAATATACATTTACAATCATTTGCATTTCAGCGACACTACGTTAAAAAAGCAAAAGCTTATTCATTGAAAGGAAATTTTATGCTGAATCGAATTTTCTAAAAATTATATACAGGGTGGCTCGTCAAAAAAATTACTCACACCTCACCTGGTTTCATAGCGACGCCCCGTACATTTCGAACACGTTCGCTACTAGCCTCAATTTTGACATTTTATTTTTTTCTGATTATGTGCGTGACAAACGAGCTCTTCGACTTCGTCTCACAATTGGCCCATCCTGTATATAATTAGTTAGTCACGAGTTTCCAAACCTCGTGATTGAATATAATTATTCATTTTTTCCTTATTTAATGTCTTGATAATAATTACAAAAACGACGTTTAATTTTCCTAAATTTGTTTAATATTCTCAAGGTTATCTTATACTTTTACCATGCTTAGTGTGTGATTAAATCCCAATATTGCAAAATATTGGCAATGTGTCGTATAATATACTAATTTCTATTTATAATAATTAGTATTTTCACTTTAAGTAATAATAAATTTAATTTATATCGTTATTTATTGTCAATTTGGAAAAAAATAGACTTTTCAAGATGCTTATTTTGCTGCGATTTGTGATTAGACCGAATTTACGCATAACAGTGGAAAAGTACTCAAAATTTTATTTTTTTGTAAGCCAGTGCAGAGTTGGACTTTAAAGTTTGCCCTGAGTTACCCCTTTCCAATCAGAGAACTTGTACACAAGCGCATGAGTTGTAAGTTGCGAGCACAGGCTTTTTATGGCTTGGTGTGCTGACCACAGCCTTAAAAAACGGCAATAAATTATTTTCACGATATTTTTCCTGAAAATTGATATTAGATAAAGTAAAACTAAAACTTTGCGTACCTCCATTTTCCCAAAAAAGTCTTATATTATTATCTTTTCTATGTTTTTCATTTTTTACTATACTTTTTGATTGCCTTATTCTTCTGCATTTATTTATTCTTATCTTTTGTCTTCATGTTTTTGCCTTATCACCAAGTTTCTTTCTTTGTTACCATTTCTTATCTTTTCTTACAGTTTTCAGGTCCGTCGGACCTTGGTTTATTTCCTTTGTATATTGTATATGATTCACCACCTTTTTTTGTATAGGTAATTATCATTTCTCTTCTTATTTATCATGATTTCCTATCCTGACGAAATTTTCCTACAAATTTCTGTACGGTCCTTCTAGCCCCCTTTCGAAGATAAAGCTGGACACTTGATATTTGGCCCATACCACCAAACTGGCAAACCAACTTGCGACGAAGAACTTACAAATCCAGATTGTTCAAGTTCGAGCCTTGCATAACACTTTATGTAAGAAATAATCACAATGAACTCGCCAGGGTCATTATAGGCGATAATGCGAGCTCCACCCAAAATCGTTATTCAATAATTATTAATTATTGCAAATGCGCTGCTAAGAAAAATGTTGTGTTAGTAAATAAAAGACAGTAACAATAAAATAATTTCGATCTGCGGAGATGCTGCCCGAAGCACGGACCCCCTAAGAGCTCATTGGGTGATAGTTCAAGTTTACGTGACTTATTTTCCCTAAAGTTTTGGATTTGTTCTAAAAATATTATGATGAAAATAATGTCCAACTTATGTAATTTAATTGTAGCATCTATCTTAAACTAAACTAAAACAAATGAAATAATTAACCTCTCGATTTATCACAAAATTTATTTATAGTCAAGTTCAGTGTTAATTATTTTTTTTAGCTTGGTGAAAAAATTATCACATTTGTTTTGTTTTTTAGGATAGTTTTAATTACAAAATAATTGTTATAGTGGTGATGTAAGCGCGACATGTCAAGGTCGTAACCAAGAAGGGTCGGGCTCAAGTTTTGGGGTTCCCAGTTAACGTCGACTGGATGCTAGACATCAAATTTATTAAACTGGGCGAAATTTGTAAAAAAATGGTACCTACAATCCCCAACACAGTCACCACTAAGTCTTGTTGATTATGATTAGTTTCAAAAATCGGCTGTTAACCTGTAACCTCGTAGTCTAGCATGCACCTCGCTTGTATATAGTAGGTGTTTCGGCTTTAGGAGCTGCACACCTGCACAGGGCACAGGGGACATTTTTCTATCGAGCGACGGTGGTGTTATCTCTTTAATTTTGTTGTAAAAAAGAAAATATCAATAATAATAAGAATAAGAAATAAATAAATAAAAATACCTAAGGAATAAAAATTTCAAAATTCAGCCTCCTTTTTTGAGATGGCTCCATAGATGGAGGATGGAGGAGCACAAAATAGAGCCCAATAAACACAGCTACGTTTATTATACGTAAAATACTTAAAACAAACGGTTCAGGCGCTACGGCGCACTAAAGTTTGAAAAAGATTTAAAAATCGGTCAAAACTGGTTTTCCGGTTTATCGCTTATAACTCGAAAATTAGGCACTTTTAGAGAAAAATCTTTTTATACAAAAATACAGTACATTCAATTTACTACAAATTATGTTTCTTATCCTTTTTACCTAAAACAAACGGTAGGCGCTACGGCGCACTAAAATTTGAAAGAAAATCCAAAATCGGCCAAAAACTTCTTTTTCGGGTTTATCGCTTATAACTCGAAAATTAGGCTTTTTTAGAGAAAAGAGTTTCTTTAAAAAAATAAAGTACATTAAATTTCTTACAAACCATGTTTTTTCGACTTTTTTCTGAAACAAACGGTTCAGGCGCTACGGCGCACTAAAGTTTGAAAAAGATTTAAAAATCGGTAAAAAAACTGTTTTTCCGGTTTATCGCTTATAACTCAAAAATTAGGCACTTTTAGAGAAAAATCTCTTTATACAAAAATACAGTACATTCAATTTACTACAAATTATGTTTCTTATCCTTTTTACCTAAAACAAACGGTAGGCGCTACAGCGCACTAAAATTTGAAAGAAAATCCAAAATCGGCCAAAAACTTCTTTTTCGGGTTTATCGCTTATAACTCGAAAGTTAGGCTTTTTTAGAGAAAAGTGTTTCTTTAAAAAAATAAAGTACATTAAATTTCTTACAAACCATGTATTTTCGACTTTTTTCTGAAACAAACGGTTCAGGCGCTACAGCGCACTAAAGTTTGAAAAAGATTTAAAAATCGGTAAAAAAACTGTTTTTCCGGTTTATCGCTCATAACTCAAAAATTAGGCACTTTTAGAGAAAAATCTCTGTATACAAAAATACAGTACATTCAATTTACTACAAATTATGTTTCTTAACCTTTTTACCTAAAATAAACGGTTTAGGCGCTACAGCGCACTAAAATTTGAAAAAAAATCCAAAATTGGCCAAAAACTTCTTTTTCGGGTTTATCGCTTATAACTTGAAAATTAGGCAGTTTTAGAGAAAAGTGTTTTTTTAAAAAAATAAAGTACATTAAATTTCTTACAAACCATGTATTTTCAACTTTTTTCTGAAACAAACGGTTCAGGCGCTACGGCGCACTAAAGTTTGAAAAAGATTTAAAAATCGGTAAAAAAACTGTTTTTCCGGTTTATCGCTTATAACTCAAAAATTAGGCACTTTTAGAGAAAAATTTTTTATAAAAAAATACAGTACATTCAATTTACTACAAATTATGTTTCTTAAACTTTTTTTTTAAATAAAAGGTTTAGCGCTACAGCGCACTAAAATTTGAAAGAAAATCAAAAATCACCAAATATTACTTCTTTTTCTGGTTTATCGCTTATAACTCGCGAATTAGGCTTTTTTAGAGAAAAGTGTTTTTATACAAAAATACAGTAAGTACATTCAATTTACATTTTTTCCTAAAATAAACGGTTTATGCGCTACAACGTACTAGAATTTGAAACAAATTCGAAAATTAGCCAAAAACCTGTTTTTCTGGTTTATCGCTTATAACTCGCAAATTAGGCACTTTTAGAGAAAAACGTTTTTATACAAAAATACAGTACATTCAATTTTCTACATATTATATATCTTAGAATTCTTTTCTAAAACAAACGGTTTAGGCGCTACGGCGCACTAAAATTTGAAAAATATTTAAAAGTTGGCCAAAAACTTATTACTCTGATTTATCGCTTATAACTCAATAATTAGGCACTTTTGAAAAAAGTGTTGTCGTAAAAAAATAAAGTATATTGAATGTCCTACAAATTATGTGTCTTTTTTCTTAAAACAATCGGTTCAGGCGCGACGAAGCACTAAAGTTTGAAAAAGATGTAAAATCGGCCAAAAACCTGGTTTTCGGGTTTATCGCTTTAAACTTGCAAATTAGGCACTTTAGAGAAAAGTGTAAAAAATGAAGTATGTATGTTGAATTTCCTACAAATTACCTATGTTATACTCGTGCTCGTTATACCCAGAACCGACCGTATACTAATTAGTAACGTTAGATATCTGATACAGTATACCTAACTATGTTTATTGGGAGTGGGAGGTATTTAATGTTTGGATCGTACCGAAATGTCTAATAAACAAGGTTTGCGTGAAACGTCCAGTATAAATCGTGATGCATCCAATTAGTAAGCGATCAGAAATAAATTTTGAAAAAAATAGTTCAAGACAATGCCCTTCTCTCTTACGCAATTTTCCCAAAAATTTCAAATGCAACTGGCAATAATAATTGTTATTCCGTAAAATTATTAAAATAATAATTAATTTGCGTAACAAGTAGAAACGTGACGATAAAATAAAATTTAGCAATTATTTATTTTTTTAAACAATTTCTCGCAAAGATAAACTTTTACCAGATTGTACGCTGTTTTTTACAAAAGCTCAAAAATATTTTTGAAAATTTTATAACATAAATTAAATTAGATTTAATTCAAAATATTTGTTACAATATTATTATTTATAATTCGGGGACGCAATCGCTCTAATCATTAATCGGACACCTAATAAATTAATTTTTTTAGTTTCTCTTTGAGTAATGAGTAATAATTTTTATTAATTTAAAAATGACCGTGCATGTAGCGTGTACCGGCTAGGCGACTCTACATTTCACGAGCTTCGCTCGTATGGCTCTCATTTTTTAACACGTAAAACGGCTGCCTTGCTAAACACATGTTTGAATATTAAGAAACCATCGCTTTATCTTTGGCAAAATCTCCGAAACAATGACGCAGTGAACGAAAATGCGTATATAGTTGCATAACGTATTAGTCATAGCTACATATTTGTGCGCAGCTTTCAGCAGGGTCACGCCGATCAGATTTCAACTTGAAATGAGCTGTCGCTGTCACAACCAGGCGGAGCCGAGTTGGGAAACTGCGCACCTTTTAATGAGAAGACTTCTCTTCTTGAGGATTTTTAAAAGTGAAACTTCTGCAACATCATCAAGGTTTTCAAAATGAACGCATCTCAATGCAAGAAAGCAGGAAGCAGGAAGTACTCTCTGCCTGAAAGTTGAGCTTTGAATGGTGGGGAGTGATCGAGAATTAGCTCATGTGTATTTGGAAGGTCTTTACCTTCCACGTCCAAAAGATTTACTAGACTGTTTGTACAAATAGTTTTAAGATGAGGAATTTTAAATACAATCTCAGTGTTTCCAGATTCAGAGGTCTGGACTTTCTCTCTTATGAAGCATCGCACGGAAGCAAATGCCATAGGGCACACTTTCGCAAATAGAGCTGGTCTCTTTCTCTAGAGTGATAATCGAATGCCTCAAAGCGACCCAATCGGGGCTGTAGCCAGATTATGTAAGTAGAACAGGCTCAAAACAATTCAGGGCAGGCTAAAAGCAGATTTTCTTTTACAGGCAGGTTTTAATTTACATTTGAGAGGGCCCTAAGCTAAAATTGCAGAGGACATAGCGCCGTAGGCGAGTCATTTTGACTGTTCAAGGTTCAAGGTATTTGAATGATGTTCAAAAGTGTTAGTGGCAATTGATTTTGCCCTTATTTAGAAGAGCAACTGTTTCTTCTTGTCCCCTCCCCTAGACGGCGTCCATATAGGCGCCTTTGTAGTACAACTCAGAAACTGCGCGTAGAAATTTTAAGAACCTTAGAAAGATCAGTTAGCGATCTAGCCTGTTCTGTTGTTTTGTGTCTACGGTCCTGAACACAATAGCCGTCGTATTTCTGACTTTTTCAATATGTAGTTTCTTTTCTATAAAGTTTCAAATCCGAAACACCTATTTTTCTCCAAATTAGCAGCTTGTCGGTTCACATGTGTTCGAAAAATAAAGGGCGGATCGATCTTGCCGATCTCGTTCACTATCTGACAGAAAAAAGCCAGAAAAACATTTCAGGGAGGGGGGGGGGTTGCAAGTAGAGCCGTACAAAGAGCAACTTATGCCAAATTTGTGTCCCTTGCGTTAGAAACAAAACGAAAAGCGCAGGCTACAATTTTTTCATTGTTCAAGGTCAAACGGCTTAAAACGAAGTTCCCCAATTTCAATAGCGACTGATAGTGTTTCCAAAAAGGATGTTTTACAAAAACAAAGAATGAAAATACTTTTTTTAAATCAAGAAACAATTTTTTGGAATAGTTACGGGTCCTCTTTTAACCCAGCCCCTAAATTCAGGTCTGATAGAACCCAATTCAAATACTTAATTATTTTACACGTAGTTCGATTTTGATTAATTATTCTTCTTAAGCTCTTTTCCAAAATTTTTGAATCTTGATTTACGCCTTAGGGCTTGAAACAGTCTCCAAAAATTATATAAGTTTCATTGTTCAAGGTCAAACGGCTTAAAACGAAGTTTCCCAATTTCAATAGCGATTGATAGTGTTTCCAAAAAGGATGTTTCACAAAAACAAAGAATGAAAATACTTTTTTTAAATAAAGAAACAATTTTTTGGAATAGTTACTGGTCCTCTTTTAACTCAGCCCCTAAATTCAGGTCTGATAGAACCCAATTCAAATACTTAATTATTTTACACGTAGTTCGATTTTGATTAATTATTCTTCTTAAGCTCTTTTTCCAAAATTTTTGAATCTTGATTTACGCCTTAGGGCTTGAAACAGTCTCCAAAAATTTTATAAGTTTCATTGTTCAAGGTTGAACGGCTTAAGACGAAGTTTCCCAATTTTAATAGCGATTGATAGTGTTTCCAAAAAGGATGTATCACAAAAACAGAGAATGAAAATACTTTTTTTAAATAAAGAAACAATTTTTTGGAATAGTTACGGGTCCTCTTTTAACCCAGCTCCTAAATTCAGGTCTGATAGAACCCAATTCAAATACTTAATTATTTTACACGTAGTTCGATTTTGATTAATTATTCTTCTTAAGCTCTTTTCCCAAAATTTTTGAATCTTGATTTACGCCTTAGGGCTTGAAACAGTCTCCAAAAATTATATAAGTTTCATTGTTCAAGGCCAAACGGCTTAAAACGAAGTTTCCCAATTTCAATAGCGATTGATAGTGTTTCCAAAAAGGATGTTTCACAAAAACAAAGAATGAAAATACTTTTTTTAAATAAAGAAACAATTTTTTGGAATAGTTACTGGTCCTCTTTTAACTCAGCCCCTAAATTCAGGTCTGATAGAACCCAATTCAAATACTTAATTATTTTACACGTAGTTCGATTTTGATTAATTATTCTTCTTAAGCTCTTTTTCCAAAATTTTTGAATCTTGATTTACGCCTTAGGGCTTGAAACAGTCTCCAAAAATTTTATAAGTTTTATTGTTCAAGGTTGAACGGCTTAAGACGAAGTTTCCCAATTTTAATAGCGATTGATAGTGTTTCCAAAAAGGATGTATCACAAAAACAGAGAATGAAAATACTTTTTTTAAATAAAGAAACAATTTTTTGGAATAGTTACGGGTCCTCTTTTAACCCAGCTCCTAAATTCAGGTCTGATAGAACCCAATTCAAATACTTAATTATTTTACACGTAGTTCGATTTTGATTAATTATTCTTCTTAAGCTCTTTTTCCAAAATTTTTGAATTTTGATTTATGCCTTAGGGCTTGAAACAGTCTCCAAAAATTTTATAAGTTTCATTGTTCAAGGTCAAACGGCTTAAAACGAAGTTCCCCAATTTCAATAGCGATTGATAGTGTTTCCAAAAAGGATGTTTCACAAAAACAAAGAATGAAAATACTTTTTTTAAATAAAGAAACAATTTTTTGGAATAGTTACGGGTCCTCTTTTAACCCAGCCCCTAAATTCAGGTCTGATAGAACCCAATTCAAATACTTAATTATTTTACACGTAGTTCGATTTTGATTAATTATTCTTCTTAAGCTCTTTTTCTAAAATTTTTGAATCTTGATTTACGCCTTAGAGCTTGAAACAGTCTCCAAAAATTTTTGTAAGTTTCATTGTTCAAGGTCAAACGGCTTAAAACGAAGTTTCCCAATTTCAATAGCGATTGATAGTGTTTCCAAAAAGGATGTTTCACAAAAACAGAGAATGAAAATACTTTTTTTAAATAAAGAAACAATTTTTTGGAATAGTTACGGGTCCTCTTTTAACTCAGCCCCTAAATTCACGTCTAATAGGACCCAATTCAAATACTTAATTATTTTACACGTAGTTCGATTTTGATTTAATATTCTTCTTAAGCTCTTTTTCAGAAATTTTTGATTCTTGATTTACGCCTTAGGGCTCGAAACAGTCTCCAAAAATTTTATAAGTTCCGGTTGTGGTGTCAAATTAATTTTTTGGGCCCTTTCAATGCAAGGTTTTCCGATATTTCGAGTTTCAGTGTCTTAAAAGTATCTATGACTTTATATGACTCGATCTTTTTAATAGATACTACTTTTGTTTTGTATAATTCTTATTTTATATAAAGAGCACTGTCAAAAAGGACATTAAAATAACGTAATGGTGTTTTTCACGCAGGTGTGCTCTCAGCTCGAGCTAAGCTCGAACTGGAGCTATATGAGTGGAGATTTTAAATAGTTACAATGTAAGTCCAATTTTATATTATTTGTTTCCAAAAATTGCGTAAATTATTGATTTATGAACATATGGACGCATATTGAAGAGTAATTAATTGCATGGGTTAAAAAAATATTGAACATTTATTGAACTTTGCTGTTTTTAAAATTTGAAAATGATTGATTGATGGAGCATTAGTCGAATAAGATAACTTTTGTGTGTTATCTATTAATAAGGTAGCATGCGTTTTGTTTGTAATTCCTATTTGATTACTAATTTATTATTTTTAATTATTAATGCTTCTTCGACAAAGATTAAAGTGCAATTTTTAGGGCGATGAAAGAATTCCATTTGACGATAAAGAGTACTTTTTAGTCAACTAAAACAAAAACGACTGATGCGGCCTTAACAGGGCTTTTTCGTATGCGTTGAAAATATTCAAAAATATATCAAGCTCTTCCTGATTTCAAAAAAATTAAATTATACAGGGTGGTTTCAAAAATACTTTTGGCGTCGCTAATTTTCGGTTTAACCGGAAGTGTTTTTAAGCCAAAATAGTAAGAAATAATAGAAATTTATGGAATCAATTAATATACCAATTTGCAATTATAACGTTTAATTACAAAAGAAATGGTCAATTTTTGAAACGTTGACCTTCAAAAAATTATAGCTCCGGATTTGCTCATAACAAATAAACCAAACAACTTCGATATCTACAACATATCAAAATATAGACAAAACGGTCGAAGCCGATTGAGAGAAAATTCGTTTTCAAGTTTTAGTCAACTTTGACTTTTTAAAAGTAGTCAATTTTGAAATTATTTTAAAAATCGACTCTAACAAAACTATAGACCATTATTTTACCTATCTATTCTTGTTTTTAGATTTTTATAATAATAATTATCTCCAGAGTTATAGCAAAAACACTACAAAATGGGACGATTGTTATGCTGGCCGCCATTTTAAATTTAAACATTTGAAAAGCTATTTTTTAAATTTAGGTTTAATTGTACTAACTTTTAGCCGAGTAAAATAATAATGTGGCTCAAAATTTCCCAAAATGCGATCAAAATAACTTTTTTACTCCTACCGAACACCCTTAACGGGGTCGAAATATTGAAATCCAATCTTGTTCACATCAGGGGGTGAACTGTATATGCATACCTACAAATTAATACAGTAATGTACATTTTAAAACAGCTGTTTTTTGATATCTTTTATAATTAGTATTTGGTAGTATAAACATTAATTACAAAATTAAAACAGATACTATTTTGATTAAATATTTTAATAAATCGTTATCATGTGCTATTGCTAAAATAATTATTTTTTAACGTAACTTGAACACGATAAATTTGTTTTATAAACCAAAAACCAAGATTGTATTAATAGCGAGAGAGCGGAATTATACGCGCGGATTCTCTTTATGCGAACTAGCGTTTGCGAATTAAAAAAGGGGGCCCACCGGTCAAAATACCTTTTTAACTTTTCGCGAACGAGCTACTTTTCCGCTCGTATCTTTTTAACAAATGTGGTCGCAATGTGCAAAACATAAAAAATGGCAACAATGCTGTCAGATCAACAAAGCCGGTCTGGTTTTGAACGACTTGTTGGAGCGTGATTCGCTCCGCCGTTAAAACTGAAATACGCAAAATGCGCGTATTCCGTTCTCTACTAATTAATTAGCGAAAAAAGGTTGTTGCAAAACTTGTGTTATTATTTGTTACATTAATAAATATTAATAATCTCAACGTGCTTCATTCTAGCAAATACTAGTTTACTTACACACTTAGGTACAGTTTAATTATAAATAAATATTGAAATAAAAATATTTTTCATCATCGCTCGATATGTTTTCGCTTCAGGCCCTTTTCGTAATAGTTTAGCCGGAAAAAATTCAAAAATGTCGGCCGATACTTCCGGTTCTCAACTTTTTGTGACGCGAGTCACCTTTTCAGGCACAAAAGAGGTCCGCTCGTTCGTCCTTCCGCTCTTCCAATAACCGCTTCAAATTAGGCCTGTGCCCAAACAACTATCGGCCTTTTTTCTTAAGGGGTTGAAAAAATAGTATCTTTAGAGGTAGTTTTAGGCAAGTAGCTCTATAGGGCTCTTCTCTGCTGTAATGTCGAACAAATTAGGGCTTTTCTGCTGCAGACAATTAAAACAAATTGGATCAAACCAAAGTTCACAAAATACTCAAAATACGATAATGATAACTTTGAAATCGATACCGAATATAAAAAATTCGGTTTATTATTAATTGAGCTAAAATCTAATTATCTAATATGACGACGCGCACGTCTATAGTTAGGTTTAGGTGGGTCAAATGTTGATGTTTAGATGTAAATATTTCTATTATTACAAGATATATTTCGACGATTTCCTGGAAAGGTTGACGAACGTTTAATTTTAATTTTACTCAAATTAACCAATTGTTTGGGCTTATGGGGTAGGGACCAATTACGTCCCTTTAGGTGGCCATATCCACGTAGAGCCAATTCGTAGGATGCATAGTGCATAGCCCAAATTTTAAGTTTATTAAACAAGCTTGCAGTCTGCACATAATAAGGCAGGCCGTACTCCCCCTCCCCTTAAATTTAATCCAAAAATTTTGCCGTTTTTGATATTTGGATTGGAGAGTAGCGTGGCTCGCGTTGCTCGCCCTCAATGCGTGGTTGAAAGCGCGTCAAGACTCTACTACCTAATTTTTTTAAGTACGGCCCTGCATTAAAATTTTTTTCTTGGGTTTTTACAAAGCCCAACAGTGCCCAAAAATTTAATTCCAAGTTGCGTCAAACGAAAAAATCTCCTACCTAATATTTTTTTTTGGTAAGCTTGGAGCTGATAAGGTGAGGAAGTGTTAAAGATCAACTCGAGTTATCACACTTTATTGCATATTTTATTTTGATTAGTAAAAAACAAAGAGCTACCGCTCCACATATAAAGTAACATCAGTATTAGTGTCTTAGTTTAACGAAAAGTATGTTCAAGTAAAAATTAGTGTTGACGGAAAGAAATTTTTTTCATTAAAGTGAGTACATAATTAGGAGATGTTACTAATTAACTTTACTAATTTTTAAAAATATATTTTTTTGTGAAAAAGGGCTTTTCCATTAATTTGAGAAATCTTCAGAAATTAACTTTACCGAATTTAAATTAGAATTAGAGTGTAACCCAATTTCTATTAAAGTTACACTCGTGGCCCATTAAAGGATTAGCTCCTATTGACTCACTTTAATCCCGAATTAATTATTATTGCCCGTAATTAGAGCGAAATTTTCTTGTAAACCGTAAAATTACAATTTTATTATTTCATTGTCTAGTTTTTTAATAAAATTATAAAGATTAAACTAAGACTTTTAAGCAGCTGTTAATCTTATCTGTAGATAATTGTCCAATTATTTTAATATTCGAAATTCCATCAGTCGATGACAACTACCATCAAATACTAAACCAAGATTTTCCATTTTCTTTTGTAGAGACACCAAGAAAAAACTACCAAAATGAATTACGAAAAACAAGAGAGGACCGCACGATCCAATTTAGTCCAGGTAATTATTGAATTTTCTTAAAAAAATAACATTTTTGGGTAAACTTACAATTGACAACTGTTCCGCAATTCCTATTTTTAGTCACATTAACGTAGGTACCCCACATGTAGATATATCAGAAGTTATTACTAATTATTCGTTGTAGATTAGATTGTCAGTGCCCCTTGACGGCGTAATTGATCACATAGCCAAGTAATGTGCTTCGCGCATCTTTCACAATTTTGGGGCTATCAACAGTTATCTTTGTTTAATTTTTTTTCTATCGGTCCTGCTAGCCACAGTGGCTCCACTCGAACCGCCATTCTCTTGATTCTTTAACAACACCCTGTATGTTTTGAGAAACCTCTACTAATACTGTCGCTAAACGCTTAACCCTTAACCTCAAGATTCAGTTTTAGTTTTCACCAGTAACAAATTTTGATTTTTTTCGAATTTTTAAAATACAACGCTCGGCCCTGCATATTTTTACATAATTTGGCTTCTCATAAAGCTTGAATTAACCTGTATGAGGTTTTACAGACTAATCCTAGACCGTTCTTCAGATATTGTCGCTTAAAGTTAACGTTTTTCAGGTTTTGATATTCGCTAGTAGAACAATTTGAGTTTTTTCGATTTTTTTTATATACAACGCTCTGTATATTTTTTTATAATTTTTTCCTTATAAAGCTCGAATTAACTGTACTAGGTTTTACAGACTAATCCAAAACCGTTCCTCAGATATTGTCGCTTAAAGTTTACGTTTTTCAGGTTTTGATATTCGCAAGTAGAACAATTTGATTTTTCTCGATTTTTTTATATACAACGCCCTGTATATTTTTAAATAATTTGGCGTCCCAAAAGCTCTAATAAATCTGTACTAGGTTTTACAGACTAATCTTAGACCGTTCTTCAGATATTGTTGCTTAAACTTTACATTCAGCAGGCTTAGGTATTCCCTAGTTAAACAATTTGATTTTTCTCGAACTTTTTATATACAACGCTCTGTATATTTTTAAATAATTTAGCTTCCCATAAAGCTCTTAAATAGCCTATAAAACCTTTACTAGGTTTTACAGACTAATCATAGACCGTTCTTCAGATATTGTTGCTTAAACCATCTTAAACTTTAGTACATTCATCAGGTTTAGATATTCCCTAGTGGAACAATTTGATTTTTCTCGATTTTTTTATATACAACGCCCTGTATATTTTTACATATTTTGCTGTCCTATAAAATTAACCTGTACTAGGTTTTACAGACTAATCAGAGACCGTTCCTCAGATATTGTCGCTAAAAACTTGACATTTATCAGGTTTAGATATTCGCTAGTAGAACAATTTGATTTTTCTCAATTTTTTTATATACAACGCCCTGTATATTTTTAAATAATTTGGCTTCCTAAAAGTTCTAATAAACCTGTACTAGGTTTTACAGACTAATCTTAAACCGTTCTTTAGATATTGTTGGTTAAACGTTACATTAAGCAGGTTTAGATATTTCCTAGTGGAACAATTTGATTTTGCTCGATTTTTTTATATACAACGCCCTGTATATTTTTACATAATTTGGTTTCCTATAAAGTTGAAATTAACCTGTACTTTTACCTGTAGTTTTACAGACTAATCATAGACCGTTCTTCAGGTATTGTTGCTTAAACCATCTTTAACTTTAGTACATTCATCAGGTTTAGATATTCCCTAGTGGAACAATTTGATTTTTCTCAATTTTTTTATATACAACGCCCTGTATATTTTTACATAATTTGGCTTTTTATAAAGCTTTAATAAACCTGTACTAGGTTTTACAGACTAACCAGAGACCGTTCCTCAGATATTGTCGCTTAAACTTTGCGTTTATCAGGTTTAGATATTCCCTAGTAGAACAATTTGATTTTTCTCGACTTTTTTATATACAACACTCTGTACATTTTTACATAGTTTGGCTTTTAATAAAGCTTGAATTGATCTGTATTAAGTTTTACTAGTTAATCGGAAACCATTCCTCAGATGTTGTCGTTTGAACTTTATGTTCAGATTTAGATCCTCGCTTAACCTTTATAACGAGATTTTGGGATTCGGGTATTCCCCCAGTTCCGTAATATAGTTACCAAAGAAACACAACTTTTAAAAACCACCACTAATTTAATTTTCTTAATTTTTTAGATAGTCTTGGGCCTTATGGTCAACTTTTCGAGTTTAGCGCCCAGCATGAGCTTGGGCTTTTCTGCCATAGCACTGCCAACTCTATTATCCGACGAAAACCCTTACAAATTAACAGATAGCGAAGGCTCTTGGTTCGGTAAGTCTAATCTTAACTTTTTCTTCTAAAATTGTACTAATTTAAACTAACAATTTTAGCCAGCATTGCGTCTATTGCCACCCCAATTGGTTGCTTCCTCTCCGGAACGATATCAGACAAATATGGCAGAAGGGCCACTTTGTTGTGCAACAATGCAGTTTGTTTTGTTGGATGGATGATAATAACCGTTGCTTACTACGTACCAGAACATCAGTATCCAATTTTGCTTGTTGGTAGACTCTTAACCGGACTATCCACTGGCTTGTCGAGTATGCCTGCCGCCGTTTACATGGCCGAAGTTTCAAGTTCCAACTTGAGAGGAATGTTTACAACTTGGAACGCCACCTCGTTTTCACTAGGCGTCTTTATCGTCTACCTCTTAGGCGCACTCCTCAAGGTAATTACTTAATTTTTGATTAAACAAACCCTTAACTAATGCGCTGTTTATTTTAGGACAATTGGGGCATGACTGCAGCTATAGTGGCAGCCTTTCCGGTAGTTGGAACTGCTTTTATTTTAATTTACGTTTCTGAATCGCCCTCGTGGTTGATTTCTCAAAATCGAGTCGAAGAAGCCGAAAGGAGCATGATTAAGATATTTGGTGCTAAAGAATTGAACTTTTCGGTACAGGAAGAAATTGAGGTGTTGGTTCGTAATAAGGAGAGTTCGATAAGTAGCAAGGATACCAGTAGTGACTGTTTGAGCGATCTCAAACAATTAACGAAACCCACGTGCTTGAAGCCGTTCGCGTTGATTTTGACTTACTTCTTTTTCCAACAATTTTCTGGAGTGTTTGTGATTGTGTTTTACGCGGTGGATATTGTGAAGGAGATTAAAGTTGATATGGATCCGTACTTGGCAATTTCGTTGATTGCCTTGATGAGGGTCGTTGCTGCTATTATAGTTGGGTTTTTGAGCAAGAGGTACGGAAGGCGTCCGCTATCTCTTGTTTCTGGCGCGGGAATGACTATATGTATGATTTTGTTAGCAGCTTATTTAGTCGTTGTAACAGAGCGTGTCTCGACGAACGACTTGAGTTCCATGAGTTGGTTACCTATGACTCTACTCATGGTGTACTTCTTCAGCAGTACTCTTGGATTCTTAACTATGCCATTTGCGATGGCCGCGGAAGTATTTCCTGGCAACATACGTGGTCTCGCGACAGGATTAGTTACGTGCTTTGCTTACATATTCAATTTCATAATTGTGAAAATTTATCCGACGATGATGAAACAAATGGGTAATTATCAAGTATTTTTCTTCTACGGCGCGGTATCCTTAGTGGGGACTATTTTCATCGTATTATTTTTGCCTGAAACTAAAGGTAAAACCCTGCAAGAAATTGAAGAGTATTTCGGTAAAACTAAAAATAGTAGTACTACTAGAGAAAAGAGTACAAAATATAGTGCCGTGTAAAAGAAACTTTAAAATTAGGCAAAACAATTGAACTTGATTAATTACTTATAATAGTGCCAAAGCTGCAAAGACATTTAAAAAAATTTTATAATTGCAATTTATAATATGTTGCAGTTGTGATTACATTTTCCCAAATATTTTGGGCAATTTTTTTTTATTAAGTAGGTAATACGTGATTTCAATATATTGATTGTGATATTTTTCAATATACTATTGTGATTTTAGCAAATAAGATAACTGTAAATAATATTGTTATGTAAAATAAAATAACTTTTACTCAAAAATCCATTTTTTCTATAAAACTTCTCAACCTTAAACCGCTTGCGCATCGAAAAGTAAGCTAGATAGACCAAAATAGTATAGAAACGATTTTGTAGAGCAGAAAATTTGCTACAAAAAAGTTCCAGAGGCATATATTCTAATATTAATAATTTAGGATTTAGACTGAGAAGCTGAGAAGCGTGCAAATGTGAGCGCCAAAATCCGCGTGACGCTCGCACTTGTGGCGGCCGGCGCGCCGGTTCAATTAGAAATCGTGCAACAATACCACGATTGAGAAAGAAATAGTAAACAAATTCCAAAAATAAATTTTTTATCAATTAAATTGTTTTAATCTTCTAAACAGTTGATAATTGGAAGTGGTGTGAGCAACTGTCAACTGCGGTAAGAGTATTGGGTTGCCTATCGCTTAGGCGTATATAGCATTATACACTCACAAGTAAGTTCTTAGGGGCACAATAAAAAAATAAAGTGCTTTCGCGTTATAGAAAGTACAATTTTGGAAAGGGGGAGAGTGTTACGAGTTTTTTCAGTTACGAAAATACAAATTATTGCTTTATTTAATTGTTCTCTACACAAACTGAGATTTTCGGTACAATAAAATGGAATTATAAAACTTCTCTTACTAAGTACAAATTATACTCTACGTTAAACTAAAAATAAAAGCAAAAATAATACTAGAAAAAACTTAAATCACATTAAAGTTTAGTTGTATTAGAGGTAGGATCGTTGGCAAATAATGGAACTTTCCCATTAATTTTTTTCTCGTCAACGCAAATGACAATTTCGTTCCTTTCGTATTCGTTACTAATTTTTCGTAAATGCAGAGTCTCGGTATTTCCGTTAGTGCCTTTCGAGTTTACAAACTGTTTAATTTTTGGTATAAATCGTTTATCCAAGACGTAACCAACTATGACGTCTTCGAAAAGTAAACTGCAGAGAAAATTTGAAAAGGCCAGTAACAAAATTACGTAACTGAAATCGAGATTTGGAAAAACGACCAGTTCTAGAGTCGACGTCACCCATTCGGCCGGTTTTAAGTTTATATAAATGCATATCGAAGTCATCAAAAGAATAATCGTCGAGAGTATAAAATTTGTATAAATCGCCTTTCTGTAAGGTTTTCCTTTCGAAAATGTTATTGCCATTATAACGTACTGAAACATGGAAAAACAGTAAACCGCGTGATTTTCGTAAGAAATAAAATTTGTTGGATTATCTTCGTTATACTTGTACGGAACGAACCAGTCGTACGTTTGGACAAGTTTATAAGCCCCAACTTGAAAAACAACGACCATCAAGAGTTGCGAGGTGATGGAAGTTAACGAGAGAAAACTCAAAAGAGACGTCGGAGGTCGTTTTTTATCTAATGGGCCATCGTACGCTTCAGTTTTACCAAAAAACGACATGAAATTCAGCGCCAAACAAATGTCAATAAACAAAAATTGGAGAGAGTTCAAGTTACAGTCGATTCCGTATAAAATTATAACCGTAGCAAACTGCGTCAGGCTGTAACAGACCATGAACTTGAAAACGCCGATGCTTGTTGTGAGAGCCGCTCTTCCTTCTTTAATGATTGTTGGCACGCAGGAAATGTTTGGTGTCTTCGACGTGAATGGGGATGCGACGCTCGAGTCTTCTTCAGAAAGGGATATTCCAACGTGAGCCGCTTTGAGCGCCCCACAATCGTTAGCGCCGTCTCCGCACATTGCTAAAATTGTAAGTCGGCACTAGGAGGCTTCCCCGTAATTATCTTTAACTTACCAACGTAATACCCCAAACTTTTTAGCTCTTCAACCAACTGTTGTTTCTGCTTGCCAGACATACGAGCAAATACGACTCCCTTGTCGACAATTTCGGAAATTTCTTCGCTAAAGTGCTCCTTCAGAACGGTCCACGTCGATCCAGTTATTGCGTAAACGTATTGGTAGCCAAAGTTTCCATTTTCAACGAGCGAAATGCCGTTCTTACACTTTAAATCGTCGAATTGCTGAAAGTTTAGATCAGAAAACGTCATTGAAAAAGAGCCACTTACAGATTGAATAAAATTTGTGACGCTGAACGAGATTCGCGGTTGTCCTGCGTCGAGTAATTTCACCGTAACTTCCGTTATAATTTGATTATTTTCAACAATTCCGCACTCTTTTGCAACACTAACGGCCGTTTGAATGTTGTCACCTGAAGTGGGGCTAATAAATTATTTTACTCTTACAAAAGAGCGCAAGTAGAGACACAAACCTGTAATCATCACTGTTTTAACTCGAGCCTGCTTTAAAAGCTTTATTACTGGAGACGTTTCGGCTTTAATTCGATTTTCCAAAATGATGAGTCCGGCAAAGGTTAAATTTGACTCGACTGCAGATCGTTCCAACTTCTCCATTTCATCCGTTAGCGTCTTGGTGCCTAGGGCAATGACGCGATACCCTTTAACCGTAAACTCCTTGAGGCGGTTAGAAATGTCCACTGGAACCGATTCGGGAGTCGATAGAGAAACGATCATTTCGGGAGACCCCTTGCAATAAACTTGAAGACGCTCAGATCCATTAAATTTGGTAACAACGCTCATCCTTTGTAAGTTTGATGAAAATTGATACTGTTGTACTATTTCAATTTCTATTTCATTCTAAAATTGGTTAGCTTATTAGTCGATCGATGGAGAGGTGTGCATGAAGACTTACAATTTTTTGGTTTATATTATTTGTACTTCTACTTATGCTACTGACTTTTCTCTGAGGCACCTGTGGTGGCTTTGCAACAAAGGCCAAACTTTCGGTCGACGACGACGCATCGTATTTTAGAGCTTCTTCCAACACCCATCCAGTTGATTGAAAAACCTTAATATCCAACGGATCTCCACATAAAGCGTCGTCGATCATCGTAAGCGAATGACAAGTTGCCATTCCAATTAGGAGCGGCGAATTTTTATTCAGGAGCGAAACGTCTTTAGTTGGCTGTTGTAAAATATTATTCAAGCTCAGAGCGACACCCCACATATCTAGTCCGTCTTCGGTTAAAGTTCCTGTCTGGAATTGAGTAAAATCGTTTTGGCCGTGACTCTGAGTAAAATTTCAGAATTCTCACCTTGTCGAAACAAACGCAGTCGATCGATCCAGAAACGTTTATAACACGAGAATTCATGCAATAAATTTTGTAATTTTTCAATCGATTTAAAGCGTAAAGTTTGCCGACGGTCATTGCTGCTGGTAAAGCTGGCGGTACGACTATTGTAATTAAATCTAAAGCTTTTATAATTATATCGCCTACGGTAATACCTCGTTCAATCTACAAAAAATAGACAATTCAATTGCGAATTATTCAAAAGGAAGACCATTTACTTTAGATACGATTGTATAGACACAGCCCAACAGTGAAATTATCGTTAAAATACCGATAAATTTGTAACTGTCTTGATCAAATTTAAAATCGCTAGGAGGTGGATATAAAATACTCCTAACCAATTCTCCTTTGCTTGTAAGAAAACCGGTTCGAATTACTACGGCAAAAATTTTATCCGAACCTAGAAACAAAAAAGAAAAAAATATTTATAGGATTTATGCCTAAAGGCCAAATCATCCACCGCCCCATCCAGTTTCCATGTCACAATATACCGGGCAGGGAGCAGGGAACATAGCTCTAGCGACTCCACCGCATTCTGAGATTCCCGAAGGCATCTCAATAGACAGTAGTCTGTTCTAATTACCCAAAAAAATATTCCTGGGACTTATGTGTAAAGACCATATCATTCACCTGGCCCACTGCTCCATCCAGGTCCTATCTCACGATATACTGTGTCATAGAAAGATCAGGGAACGCTACTATCTCGCCTCTACACCACTTTCTGAGATTCCCGAAAGCGTCTCAATAGGTAGCAGTCTGTTCTAACTTCCAAAAAAATATTTATGAGATATATGTGTAAAGACCATAATCAACCCCCTGACTCACTGCCCCATTGAGTTCCCATCTCACGATATATCGGGCAAGGAACATCACTATTTCGGCTTCACCGCTTTCTGAGATTTTAAAAGACATCTCAATAGGCAACAGTCTGTTCTGATTATAAAAAAAAGTTCATGGAATTTATGTGTAAATACCATATCATCCATTTCACGATATATCGGGTCATAGGAAGAGCAGGGAACTACACTATTTAGACTGCACCATTTTCTGAGATTCCCAAAGGTTGTTCAATAGACAGTAGTCTGTTCTGACTTTGGCGATTTATGGGTAAAGCCTATATCATCCACCTGACTCACTGTTCCACGCAGTTCCCATCTCACGATATACTGAGCTTAGGAAGAGCAGGGAGCGTTTTTCGCTCCGACGCTTTTTGAGATTCCCGAAGGCATCTCAACAGGCAGCAGTGTGTCCTGACTTCCATAAAAAAATTCCTGGGACTTATATGTAAAGACCATATCATCCATCTCACAGTAGATCGGGTTATAGGAAGAGCAGAGAACTACACTATTTAGACTACAACGCTTTTTGAGATTCCCAAAGGCTTTTCAATAGGCAGCAGTCTGTTCTGACTTTTGAAAAAAATATTTGGCGATTTATAGGTAAAGATTATATCATTCACCTGACTCACTATTCCACGCAGTTCCCATCTCACGATATACTGAGTTTAGGAAGAGCGGGAAGTGTTTCTATTTCGACTACTACTTTTTTTGAGGTTCCCGGAGGCATCTCAATTAATTCTGACTTTCAAAAAAAATATTTGGGGTTTTATGGATAAAGACTATAGTATCATCCACCTGACTCACTGTTCTATGCAGTTTTCATCTCGCGATATACCGAGCTTAGGAAGAGCAGAGAGTGTTACTATTTTGACTCCTACGCTTTTTGAGGTTCCCGAAGGGATCTCAATCTGTTTTGACTTTCAAAAAAAAATTTGGGGTTTTATGGATAAAGACTATAGTATCATCCACCTGACTCACTGTTCTATGCAGTTTTCATCTCGCGATATACCGAGCTTAAGAAGAGCAGGGAGCATTACTATTTCCACTTCTACGCTTTTTGAGGTTCCCAAAGGCATCTCAATCTGTTCTGACTTTAAAAAAATATATTTGGGGTTTTATAGATAAAGACTGTAGTGTCATCCACCTGACTCACTGTTCTATGTAGTTTTCATCTCGCGATATACCGAGCTTAAGAAAAGCAGAAAGTGTTACTATTTCGACTTCTACGCTTTTTGAGGTTCCCGAAGGCATCTCAATCTGTTCTGACTTTCCAAATTTTTTTTTGAGTTTTATGGATAAAGACTGTAGTGTCATCCACCTGACTCACTGTTCTATGCAGTTTTAATCTCGCGATATACCGAGCTTAAGAAGAGCAGGGAGTGTTACTATTTCGACTCCTACGCTTTTTGAGGTTCCCGAAGGGATCTCAATCTGTTCTGACTTTAAAAAAATATATTTGGGGTTTTATAGATAAAGACTATAGTATCATCCACCTGACTCACTGTTCTATGCAGTTTTCATCTCGCGATATACCGAGCTTAAGAAAGAGCAGGGAGTGTTACTATATCGACTCCTACGCTTTTTGAGGTTCCCGAAGGCATCTCAATCTGTTCTGACTTTCAAAATTTTTTTTTGAGTTTTATGGATAAAGACTGTAGTGTCATCCACCTGACTCACTGTTCTATGCAGTTTTCATCCCGCGATATACCGAGCTTAGGATGAGCAGGGAGCATTACTATTTCGACTCCTACGCTTTTTGAGATTCCCCGAACACATCTCAATCTAATCTGACTTTCAAAAAAAATATTTGGGGATTTATGGGTAAGGACTATATCATCCACCTGAATCACTGTCTCATCCAGTTCCCATCTCACGATATACTGAGCTATAAAAAGGGCAAGAAAGATCACTATTTCGGCTCTTCTGCTGACATTCTCGAAAGCATCTTAGCAGGCAGCGGCCTCCGCTGACCTAAGCTCCAAGCCCTCTGTCTAAACCCAAAGAAGCAGAGAATAGAGACGTTAGTTACGGCAAAGCATACACGAATTCAGTGAGAATCCCCCTATCATACAATGAGAAGAACGGCTGCTATCAATGAGACGATCCCTTACAAGATGAGCCCATCAAACGAGAGCCCGTAAGGAGCAATATCTAGATGCCTGGTGTAAGACATTCCAGTAACAACCAAATAGTGCCACCAACGCTCCTGCAAAGAGCAAAAAAGGCCTAAAATGGTCTACGGTTATAGCTAGACGTGGGTAAAACTGCAATCTTTTACGAATTCCAGGAACGAACTCGTCCTGCACAATTTAAAAAAAATGAAAACGCCAAAAGACAGAGAAAGCCAAAAAAGTTGATTTGTCGAATTTACATTTATCATTGCAGGAAAGGTCAGTTGATCGTTACGCAAAAACTAAAATGTTTATTCGGCGGCTATTTTTGAACCGTACCTTGTTTTCTTGTTTGTATCACAGTGGTTCCGCAAAAAAGAGTATGGAATGAATCTTCCTTAACATCATAAATTGCATTAGTTTTAGGCAAACGAGTTTTCGTTATAGGAACTGATTCTCCTAAATTGGAAAAAAAAGGTAAATAAATTAATAAATTTATATAAAAAACGTCGACTTTTACCGGTGAGCATACTTTCGTTTACAACACAATTTCCATTGAGTAACACCGCGTCGCATTGCATAATACAACCAGTCTTTGGTATTTCGATTAGGTCGCCTGGAACTAGATTATTGGACGGAATTTCTTCGCGAGTTCCATTATTGTGGTAAACGACAACATTTGCGGCCGAATGGACGGTCTCTTGTAAACTTTTTTGATTCTAAAGCAACAAAAAGCAATCCAATAGTTGGGGCTTCTTATGGCATAACTTAAGGCCTACGCAATGATATGGCCAAAAGAAGTTTGAACGACAAAAGTTTGAAAAATACGTGTGTGGACTGAGTAATTCTTTTGAATAGAAGTAAAAATAATAAAAAAAGCTCACCTTGCGCGTCTGTATTATAGAAGACGCTATTCCAAATACTGACATAATAACAATCGCGATGGTGTAGTAGTAATACGATTCGGCAAACCAAACGATTAAGCTAAACACTTGAAAAATGTAAAAAGGCGTTAGGGCCTCCAAAAGGAGGAGTTTGAAAATCGTGTGCATCGGGATGTTGATCTCATTTTTTCCGTAGATAATTGACCTGAAAAGTTATTTCTAGTTAAGGTAAACAGAACAGTACTATTATAAGCGCTTTCGTATTGTTATACAGGGTGTCACATCAACAATTTTCTGTTTTGTCATTATTTAAACGAAACGAAGCTTCTCAGATATTGTCACGTCGATGTTGGAAGTCGCTCGTTACTGACACTGTTCACACCAACGGGAACCAGTATTTGAAATTGGATTTTTCCAAAACATGTTAAGCAGATGCCCTGTGCCGCTATCGCGGCACAAAAACAGTCAACACTAGGCTCTGCTCCGTCCGAACAGACTTATAGCCTTTTACGAAAAGGCAGGACTACAGATGGTTCTATAACGAGACCGGCTTATACAAAGAGCCGACTCTGGCCTAAGTACAAGAGGATTCTCCAAGGAACCCCCGGAGAAGCGCTTGTGGGACAACCTGTACAACAACAACAAAATAGAAGCAGCGCCTGATGCGTACCTCGACTTTTGTTCTTCCTTCGAGTGGCCTCCAAATGAGTGAAATTCGGCACAACTTCTCCCCTTATCCAAACCAACAAGTTTAATGAACTCTCGTCTCTCCTCGTCCCAAACGTAACATAACCTCTTACACCAAACCGCGCGTAAACTAATAAAACCTGGAATTTTTTCCACAATAATTGAGGAGCATTTGGTGGTAAGGGTGCCTTACCTTTTAAGTATCCATCGCCTAGGTACACACTTAACTTTTGAAGTGGAATGTTCAAGTCTAAGTTATTCCCATTATTTTTCCGTCTAAAATTAGAAAATTAAGTTTGATGGTTGGGCAATGGGCATTATTCGAAGCCTCACCTATTGGGATCTGCTGACAGCTCCCTGACATCTTCCACAAAATAAGACTTATACCCTTGGTACTTATCCTGCAATTGTTAAATTTTTTAGAACCAAGCCGTACTAAATTGTTGCTCAGGGAGTTATTGCCCAAACCCCTTATCACTTACCACTATTAATACTTTTTCCGCAATTCCCAAATGACATTTTGAATGAGTAGAATATAATTTCCAGACCGGATACCAATGAAAAATTAAGCGTAAGGTGCCGAGAGAAATTAAGGAAAGTAAAAATGTCATCCAAGTTTTGATTGCGCTCTCTTTAAATCCGTAAATAATTAAGTTATCGTCGCCGTCTTTTACCAAAGTTTGTTTTTGCTTGAATTTCACCGTGCTTTCGTCTACACCTTGAGGTACGGTGAAATCAGCGCCTGCAAAAAAGAAAAAATTACCGTTATAAATAAAATCCCTTCAAGTACACCTATGTGAACACAGTCAAATCAACCACAGCTCTCAGGTAGACACTGCCACTGAGAAGTCAAATTAAATAAAGGCCTAGCAAAAATGGCAAAACCAACTATTGGCAGAAAGAACTGACCGACAAAGCCGCCTACACCAGGGTCTAGCGGCAGCACTGATTGATGCCCTGAAAACTACTCCACTTCCGACAAGCAGCTTTTTTTTTGGAAAGGGCCATCGTGGCCAAGTCAAAGTTTTATATACCAGATACGTTGAGGCAGTATCAGTATCATTAACTAACCCCAGTCACTTGGAGCCAACCAGTGGGCACAGCTGTGAGCAGTCGCTCTAACCACAGCTGCTCTGCAGCATTCTTCTTCAAACCGAAGTAGGATTAAATGGAAAATTGACATAAATATGGTGGACTTAGCCGGAAGAGCACAGAATAAAGCCAAAGAAGTACTCACAAATTAAATTTACAACCATTGAGAGTTGAACGCAGTCAAATATGTCTCAAACACTTCTTTAATTAGTTTTGCCAACCTTTTTCAGAATGATGGTGTCGCTTTGTCTGCTTTAACTTTATTTGTGTCTTCCCAAAACTTCCCAATAGTATAATTATATCAAAAAACAATGAAAACGAACAAAAATGGTTTAACTTTACGACCTAGAGTCCTTGATCTATAAACCTAAAAACGTGTATCTATAACATTAACGGAGATTACGAATGTTTAATCTAAAGGATTTATGGTGGAATGGCAAATTTGTAAATTAAATACGTATCAATTTATAGGGAAAAAACTTATTAATTCTAAGGCTTCTTTCCCACGGAACGGACGCGTTGAAATTAGGTCAGTAGAGCTAGAAATAATTTATTTCGAACAAATCAAACTTCGTTACTGTAAGCGGCTCTTTAACTTGATCAAGAAGTCCCCGCCCACATTGACTTTCGGGTATATTATTTTTTGAGGCTCTAGAGTCTAAAGCCTCAAAAAATAATATACCTAGAGTCTAGTCATAGTCTAGAGTCTAGACTAAAGGTTTTTCAGGAAATAGCGCCGTAGGCGCAAATGTTTGATTGTTTAAGGTCAACAGCTTTAAATTAAGTTTAGCTGTAAAACGAGATTAGCCAATTTGCTAACTTGATCTGGAGGTTTCCGCTCCCATTGACTTTTGGTTATATTATTTTATGAGGCCCTAGACTAAGGGTTTTTAGGAAATAGCGCCGCAGGCGCAAATGTTTGATTGTTCCAGGACAACGGCTTTAAATGAAGTTTAGTTGTAAAACAAGATTACCCAATTTGCTAACTTGATCTGGAGGTCCCCGCCCCATTGACTTTTGAGTATATTATTTTTTGAGGCTCTAGACTAAAGGTTTTTCAGGAAATAGCGCCGTAGGCGCAAATGCTTGATTGTTCAAGGTCAACGGCTTTAAATGAAGTTTAGCTCTAAAACGAGATTAGCCAATTTGCTAACTTGATCTGGAGGTTTCCGCCCCCATTGACTTTTGGGTATATTATTTTTTGAGGCTCTAGACTAAAAATTTTTTAAGAAATAGCGCCTTAGGCGCAAATGTTTGATTGTTCAAGGTCAACGGCTTTAAATGAAGTTTAGCTCTAAAACGAGATTAGCCAATTTGCTAACTTGATCTGGAGGTTTCCGCCCCCATTGACTTTTGGTTATATTATTTTATGAGGCCCTAGACTAAAGGTTTTCAGGAAATAGCGCCAGCACAGGCGCAAATGTTTGATTGTTCCATGACAACAGCTTTAAATGAAGTTTAGTTGTAAAACAAGATTACCCAATTTGCTAACTTGATCTGGAGGACTCGGTCCCCATTGATTTTTGGTTATATTATTTTTTGAGGCCGTAGACTAAAGATTTTCAGGAAATAGGGCCGCATGCGCAAATGTTTGATTGTTCCAGGGTAACGGCTCTAAATGAAGTTTAGTTGTAAAACGAGATTAGCCAAATTTCCAACTTGATCTGGAGGTCCCCGCCCTCATTGACTTTTGGGTATAGTATTTTATGAGGCCCTAGACTAAAGGTTTTTCAGGAAATAGCGCCGTAGGCGCAAATGTTTGATTGTTGAAGGTCAACGGCTTTAAATGAAGTTTAGATGTAAAATGAGATTAGCCAGTTTGTTGAGAAGCCCGGGCTTACGTTAACTCTGAGACCCGAGACGCTCTAGCGCCCTGTACAGTCCGAGTGTGACCTGTACTCGTCTTGAGCCTACATTACCTAGCACCGAACACGTACTAAAGAGTAAAAGTGCACTAATTTAGTTGCAGCAGTAATAGTAACTTTTGGTCTTTTTCCAAGGAGGCAGAGCAACTGTCTCATCTCACCCACAGATAAAGCTATTCACCACTACTACTGCACCCCCGGTCGTATTATCTTGAATAATACGTACCTAGATCTCGTGAACGTCACGTGATCACGTCGCAGGAAGCCAAAACTCATCACTTACTACAGAAGTTCTTAGTTATGGCTCCTCCTACACGCGCAGCTATGCGGTCACGCGGACTGGGTTATCGGGACACCGGGAAAATTCCCGTTGGGCCGGTTGCTTTGGGGCCGGTTTGCGTTTCGACGAAAAATTGTAAAAATACTTTTAATTTATTTCGCCAGTGCAAGCAGGGGAAAGTCCTTGTTTTAACAAACAAGTTATCGAAAAATTTGCGAAAAATAGCGTTTCGCTAAGTACCAATAGTGAGTCGATATTTTGTTTCGTGAAACACCTTCTTTGGAGACATTATCAATCGCTACTAAAATTTCTAAACTTCATTTTAAGCCATTTGACCTTAAACAATCCAAAATTTTCACCTGCGGCGCTTTACATTTTTGTAATAAAATCAATATTAAGCTTGGACCTCTCACCTAAAAATTTACCAACCGCCACTGGTTACCCTAGATGGCAAAACAAAATTGGGCCGCGTCAAATATTTCCCGGGTCGGTCATTTATTGCCAGCCCGCCCCTGATTATTATACAGGATGGTGTTCACACTATTGCTCTCGCTTCACTCTCGCTCCGATATCAAATACGATACACTCCGATAAAATTATAAAAATGTACCGCTATCGGAGCGAGAATAAATCGATAGTGTGGAACGACCCTAAAATTGTTAGCTGATACCGCTCCTTTCGTCCAAGTTTCAATGTTCTGCTCGCCTTGTCGTTTTCAGCTAATACAGCTGCTCTGCAGCCATCCGAAGGCGACGGTCCTGCTCTAACTGTGGGCGATAGAGACACATATTTTAATGAAAACAGCTGTAAAGTACCTCTATATTAATTGCTATAAGTGCTTCCTGGGCTATTTTAAGGGTGCTTTATTTTTTATTTCCCAAAACGCTCTTTGTACGCCCTTGCGAACAGATGCCACTGGTCGTAAAAGGCGACTGGGACAAATCTCGAGCAAATTTTTTCAAAATATTTAACTTAACGACTTGGTCTGTTCGTTCAGTAACCACACGCGGTCTTGGGCTATTTTCACGTATAATAAGTGGAGACATATCGGTAAGAAGCGGTTTAAACTAAAATTATTAATTGTTTATAAAAAAAATTTGTTAAATAAAATAATTAATGTTAATTTCGTGCACAATTAGAATTCAATCTTTGAAATACGTAATTGTTATTTTGTTATTATCCCAAATTAGAATGATGAGTTGCATAGAACTGATAGTGATGATCCTAATTAATAGGGCAATAACGAAAACTGTCAAGTAATTATTGCTGTCGATCCTTCCCCGACCTTCTTATAAAATACCGAGTGGTTATGATAAATTGAAAAGTGTTTGCAAAGTCGGCGATTTTGTTTTCGCGCACAGCACTCAAACGCATCACTTTCGAGAGTGCCAACATCGAAATTATGTTTCTCCAAGGTCAAACGAAGAAATTGAGACTACAACTGCCACTCTTGCCTCATCTAAGATCCCACGGATGTACATTTGAAAGGGGACTCTATTATGGCTCATGATGACATAAACTGAAGAGGAGAGCCTTTTTATTCTAAAGAATTTGAAATTGAGAAACTTTTTACAGCGCACCCTGACATGGTGTGGTGTTACTTATTTAAAAATAAAATATTTATAAATCTGTAGAATTCTAAAATAGCCACGACAGCCATGACATTTAAGAAACATAATTGTTGAGCAATGAGCAATAACTGATTAATTAACTACGAACGCTTCAGAGGCGATTTTTGTGATCGAGGTTTAATTCCTATTTTCGGGTAATGATAATTTTGTTGAATCAACATCAAATCAACAGATACTTAGTAAACCACTCACGAATGTAATAATTATAAACTTTAAATAATTTAATAAGCTTATTGATCTATCATGAGCAAATAACGTTTGGAAATAATAAATTAACGAAGGTGCTAACTACTCGAGCACTTTACTGCATGTTTAATGTTTAGAGACGTATGTTTGCACATGGGGAAGAACAAACTAGATTTAATCGTGTAATCCCTAAAAATATGTATATGATGGTATAATTTCTTATGTTTCTCTTTGTATATTATGTATAGATGGGTTGGATAGTACAGACAGCGTAGTTTGGCGAGGAAAAGTGATACGTTCGAGAAAATTGCAACAACTGCTCTTTTTTCAGTCTTTTGCTAATAACTTGAAAACGGCGCACTTTTTCAGAGAAGTGATTCTATACACAAATAAAGTACGTCAAATTTCCTAAAAATTATAGTTGATAAGATTTTTACTTCAGATAAACGGTTTAGGCGCTAGAGCACATTATAGTTTGACCAAAATTTCAAAATCAAAAGCTCAAAAGTTTTTTTTTAGTTTCTCGCTTATCAGTTGTAAAATACGAACTTTTAGACAAAAGCTTACCTATACAAAAAAAAGTACATCAAATTTCCAATAAATTATGTCTTAAAGATTTTTTACCTCAGACGTTTAGGTTAGGCGCTAGAACGTGAGAAAACGCTAGAAAAGTTTAGTGTAAGCGGACGTATAGCGTCTAAGCCAAAAACAACACTCATCCCTCGTATTAAGGGATATAATTTTAAGTAAATTTGATGTACTTCATTTTTGAATAGAAAGATTTTTCTCAAAAACACCGTTGCTTTCGAGTTATAAGCAAAAAAAAAACTTTTTGGCCTATTGACCGCTCGTCTAAAGAAAAAAACGCAACAAATACAGTTAGTAGAAAATTGGATGTAGTTTATTTTTCTACAAAAAAATGTTTCTCGAAAAGAGCGTTGTTTTCGAGTTGTAAGTGAGAAACAAAAAATAGCTTTTTGGCCGATTTTGAACTTTTCGTTAAACTTTAACGCGCTCTAGCGCCTAAACTGCTCGTCTAAAGAAAAAAACGTAAAAAACATAGTTTGTAGAAAATTAGATGTTGTTTATTTTTGTATAGAACAATTTTGTCCAAAAACGGCGTTATTTCCGAGTTATAAGCGAAAAACAAAACAAAAACTTTTTGGCCGATTTTACGATTTTCGTTAAACTTTAACGTGCTATGCCGCCTAAACCGCTTGTCTAAAGAAAAAACGTAAGAAACATAGTTTGTAGAAAATTAGATGTTGTTTATTTTTGAATAGAACAATTTTGTCCAAAAACGGCGTTATTTCCGAGTTATAAGCAAAAAACAAAAAAGAAAATTTTGGGCCGATTTTACGATTTTCGTTAAACTTTAACGCGCTCTAGCACCTAAACCGCCCGTCTAAAGAAAAACACGTAAGAAACATAGTTTGTAGAAAATTTGATGTTGTTTATTTTTGTATAGATCAATTTTTTTCAAAACTGCGTTATTTCCGAGTTATAAGCAAAAAACAAAAAAACAACTTTTTGGCCGATTTTATGGTTTTCGTTAAACTTTAACGCGCTATACCGCCTAAACCGCGCGTCAGAAGAAAAAACGTAAGAAACTTAGTTTGTAGAAAATTTGATTTAAGTAATTTATTTGGTATAAAAACATTTTTTTCGAGAAGAGCGTTGTTTCCGAGTTAAAAACCAGAAACAAAAAACAGTTTTTTAGCTGATTTTGGACTTTTCGTCAAACTTTAACGCGTTCTAGCGGCTGAACCGCTTGTCTGATGGAAAAACCTTAAGAGACATAGTTTGTAGTAAATTGTATGTAGTACATTCTTTAATAACTAGATTTTTCTCAAAAACAGCGTTGTTTCTGAGTTATATGCGGGAAACAAAAAAAGGAGCTTTTTGGCCGATTTTAAAATTTTTGTCATAGTTTAATGCGCTCTAGCGTCTAAGCTCCTCTTCTGACGAAAAAAAACCTAAGAAACATAATTATTGTAAATTTTATGTAGTTTAGTTTTATACAGATGCATATTTCTGAAAAAGAGCGTCATTTTCGAGTTATGAGCGAAAAACTAAAACAACAGCTTTTTGACCGATTTTTAAATTTTCGTCAAACTTTAACGCGCTCTAGCACCTAAACTGTTCTTCTGAGAAGAAAATATTAAAAACAAGAATTTGTAGGAAATTTGGAGTAGTTTATGTTTGTATATAATTACTTTTCTTAAAAAGTGCGTAGTTTCAAGTTATAAGCGAAAAACTGGAAGAAGAACATTTTGTCGTAGTCGCAACGCATCACTTTTACGTGTGGCAAAGTTGAAATTAAGATTCAGCACCCCACAAAATACATAAAGAGCGACGGAGAAAAAGACTGCTGTATGTTTTTTTTCCGATCATGTCTCTTATTTTCCCCTAGTGACTGTAAGTGCCTACTAATAGAACAGTTTTAAGAATTATTTTTCATTTACATTCACGTGATATAACGCACACTTCTTAGAAATCCCACTTTTGTTTATTTTTCCTAGCCTCCACCCCATTTGTATCCTCATTACTTTTCTCAGAATTGACAATAGCCTAAATTTTTGCACCAACACGATAATTACTTACTTACAATTGTTTACGTTACGCATTTTAGTCTGCAAAGAACCACTTTGCGGCCGCTACACGACGTCATAAACCAGATTCGATACAATCGAACAGATAATTGAATAATTTACGAGCCCAATAATTTCGTATTAACCTTTTTTAATCGAGACGAAAATTAAAGAGCTCGTCGTCCGTCGTAGCAGACACAAAAATAAAAATGTGCTCAAGTACTCAAGTACAAAAAGGTTTAGGGGATTATTTAAAATTTGGCAAAGATGTGCTTCATGCTCGATATTTCTATTAATACGGCCTTCTTGATCAATTTTTTTTAATGCTCTTGTATTGTAAAGAGTAGCCTTTATCCGGATTTCAAGAAAAAGAAAAGAAGTGCGTGTCTTTAAAATAAATTAATTGACACTGTAAACTGCTTGTATCCACGTTTATGCACTTTTTGAACAATTTTGTATAAACAAACGAAGGTAGTTTTGTTTTCAAAATTGTACTAGTTAGGAAATGCGCCTCAATTTTATTAATTCGAAGACTTTTAAATGTTTACTAATTTTGAATGTGGGTAAATAACCTCAATGAAAACATGGAAACACCCTGTATGTAGGTCAAGTTTTCGAATTTGCATGTTGGGAATCCTTGGTGTACAATTACGTCACAACTAAAAAGCTAATGACCTAACGAAATAATTTTAAATTTGATTTTTGCGCAAAAAAATTACATAAAAGTAGTAATTTTTTTGAAAATTAAGTAATTATTGGTATAATTAACTTTAACCTTGCATTTTAAATAGATAAAAAAGTACGCTCTTACCTTCTTGTAACATTTATGACAGAAATTGATGCGAATTTTTCTCAACTTTTCGTTTTATTTATTTTCGTAAATTAAACACGTTTATTTTGGTAAATTAATTATAACTCGAATTTATTATTAGATAATTAAGACCAACACCAAGTGGGTAATAAGGTGGGTACGCTCGGCTCCCGTTCCCGTACGTATGGTATAACGCTTTGGTATTAACTGCTTTTATTTTATCACCTTCGAACTACTTAAAGAATCTACCCAAAAAATTGGTGAGGCACACCAGCGACCGACTAAAATTTTTGTGCTTACTTTACGCTTAATTTACAAGTGCGCGAAATACTAAAATGTTCAAAACACGCAAACTGCTTCGGCGAAGTGAAAGCAAAAATCTTCGGAAATTGTTTCGTATTATTTATAACTTTTTTTTTATTTAAAAAAAAGGGGGGTAAATTAATTAATTAAAAATATTTTTAGTAGGCGTCGGCGTCTTTTCCTTCATTTAAGCCCTTGGTGGCCAACTGGTGACGTCATTTTTAAATTTAACTGTTATACCTGTTGTAGGTGTTAGGTGTAGGTTGCGGTGATAATTATTGTAAAGAATGCTAAAAGCAAACTCGAGAATTCTCATAACAAGCGATAAGGGACCAACATAGCTTAATTATCTTAATTTAGAAGCGAGTAAATGTAATTAATTCCTTCCTCAGCTCAGCTGTACTAATTATCTCAAAGTTACATCTTCATTGAAGATAATTTAAAAAAAATTCCAACAGAACTTTTCAAATAGAGCAACGCCCTCTAACGTTCTTTAATACAATTGTTACATTCGGCCTTTAATTAAAATTAAAATTTTATTTCACCACAACGCACATTTATCAGCAGGATTCATCCCACTTCCAACAGGACACTCGAAAGCTTTCGCGAAATCCTCATTATTTGAAACTGTCCCGATCACCCTGTACCTCGACGGAGGATAACTATCGCTTTGGAGCTTCCATAAATATTCTTCGCTCTCAATTGCGCACCACATCTAAAATTGAATAAAGTTTATATAGCTCAATTCTCGAGGGCTCGTTCAAACGTAGACTTACAGTCCCGTAACCGACAAAAAATAACTGCTCCTGAGTGTACCCACCGATGGAACCTTCGACTGCGCCTCTTCCAAGCGACTTTCGAAACGCCAAAAATGCCTCTCTCAAACCACCGTTATCTGCGATATTTTCACCCAAAGTCGCACTACCGTCGACCTATTATAAAATAAAAAAACCTCAATTGAGAAAACCGTAACTATAGTTAAAAAGAAGTAGAACTTACGTATTGATTTATTTCTGGTATAAAATATTTAGAATATTGATTAATGAAACAACTTTGACGCTTGCGGTACTCGATTGAAGTTTCTTCCGACCACCACATCGAGAACGTTCCGTTTTCGTCGAAATTTTGTCCGGTATTATCGAAGCCGTGGGTTATTTCGTGCCCAATTACTGCGCCGATTCGTCCATAATCCAAAGCGCTTAAAGTGATTCGTTTATTAAAATTTTTCTAAACTTTCTATTGTCGTTCAATTACCTAATACGTCCAGTATAAAAGACGCCATTCAACATACTGACGGGGAGCGCTGTAACAGTATTAATTATTAGTAAAAAGTTGGTTCTAATATATCCAGTTAATTCGCGAAAAGACCGGAACGATACAAAACAAATGGGGCGTTTTTTGAAAAATGTGGGACGGGGAGGAACAAATTATGGGTTTGGGAAAACAGACCAAGAGATTTGGGAGTGGGGGTAAATGTGTTAGGATAAATTGAGGCTTTTATAGAAGGAAACAGCAGCTATAGAAACACAACTCGATTAAAAGCAATATTTAACTTTCTCAGCGCACTCTCAGGCAAGTAAGTAGATTATTTTATGAAGAGGGGCGGGAGTCGCTGAAAGCCGGGTGGGCAACAACAATATAATTATGTCAGGAGATTTTAATATCGTATCGAGTTTTTAAGGAAGCCCTTTAACCTTTTTTAACCTTAGTACATCAGATCAAGGCATTCTTCGGGAGGGGGGGCAACAGAGTTTGTAACATTTTTAGAGGTCAGGAGAACGCTATCGATAAACCATTAGAAGGAATAGTTACGGTCTTTCTACCAATTTTCCGGATTTGTGTTCGCTGCAGTATGAAGAGATACACAGACCTATGGTTAGAGACAAGAATAACCCGATCGCGAACTGAACCTAAAGGAAATAAAAAACTTGGCTACGCAACGACCCCGGAATTTATAAACTTCGGGTACGTAGGGCCAGGGAACACGAAAGTATTGGTTTAAGTTCTTGAATTACAAGGATGAAGTCCCATCATAAATCTTTCTTTGGGGAACTAGGCAAACTTCCGCCGTATTCCAGCTTTACTCCAGTGAACAGGTTCTGTTGGGATAAATCTTTTTTTGGAGACTCGAAGGATAATAGCATAAGTTAAAAATTTCCTATTTTCTCGCAATGAGAGTTCCATAGAGAGAACTTTGTCCAAGAATCCTATACTATCTGAGAGGACCCTATGTAGAAACTGCGGACTTACTCCCGGAACCAGATTCTGTTGGGATAGGCCATCTTTTCTTGGAGACTCATAGAATATTAGAATAAGTGAGACATTTCCTATTCTCAGCGATAGGGCTTCATATAGAGAACCTCGTCTCATAAGTATAAGTATCCGAGAGGACACTGCGGTCGTATTCCTGTAACGAGGTTCTGTTGGGATGTATCGTCTTTTGTTAGAGACTCATAGAATAAAGAAGTGAAAAAGTTTCCTACTTTCTCGCGATAGAAACTACATAGAGAAGGCTTCGTCTCGAAATTTTATGTAGTATAAAATATAGGTATCCGAGAAGATCCTGTATGTAGAGACCGCGGTCTCACTTCCGTAAATAGGCCATGCTGAGATGAACCAATTTTTTTAGGCACTTGTTACGTGGTCTCTGTAGTTCCTCGTGCACCACCCGGCCGGAGGTCGTCGGGGGGTCCCGGCTGGACTCAGTGCAAGTGGTTGTAAATCCGAATAACAGTTAAACAAAAAATAAGATTGGGCGCCAAGCAACCGACCCTTGGGCCCCCAACTCGATAATTGGGCTTATCAATATACATCTATATAACAATAATACAAGCGCCTGGCCCCAGAGGGGCGGCCTAATGCAGTGGGTGTTGGTGACCTAAATGATGACGTAACGATAAACCAAAATACAGATTAAAACACACGACGGAGATTATACCCGTCCAACTTGCCACAACACGACGCCGGAAGACGATAGTCGAAATCCACCAGCCAATAAAGAAAACCGGAAGCCGCCTGTGGATCACGAGAACGGTGGTGATAACGGTGAGATAAACAAAAAAAAACCTTATCTTCTGCAAGAAGGCGCCTAAGCAGATAAAGAGAACCACTCAAAACTCCTACACGGGCTGACGGGAACCGGTAAATAGATACCGAAATATTATGTACACCACGTTACTCGTTGGAAACTCCACAACGCGTCGACGTGACTCTCCACTCTCAAAAGCATCCGCCGTACAACGACCGACTCACCGCTATCACCCCTACGCTCTCGCGAGTAAAACATCCTAGAATATTAGAATAAGTGAAAAAATGCCTATTATCCTTCGACGTGGGCTCTATAGAGAGCACTTTGGCTCAAAATCCTATACTCTTTGGAATATAGGTACCCGAAAAGACCCTGAGACTGAGATTCAGAATGCGAACTATGGGGAGCAGTTGGAACTTTCTAAACTCATTATAAGCAGATGCCCAATTTTAGCATTGAGAGAGTTTACATTGAGTTCTGTCTCTCTTACTGTCTTTAAAAAGACTATTCTAAGTTCAAGGAGCTACGGTCTTCCGCTGTATAATAGTGTGGAGTGAGGGTTACGAGACATCCTAATAAACAAAACTCAAAAGCCTCTTTTCAAAAAAAATTCCTATTTTCTCGCAATGAGAACCCCGTAGAGAGAACGTCATCACAAAATCTTTATTACTATAAGATATAGTTATTCGATAGATGAGATGAGACTGAGACTGTGAACTGCACGGAGAAGAACGAATCTTCTCAACGCGTTATAATCAGATGATCAGTTTTGGCTACATTTGGAGAGTCTACCTTGAGCTCTGTCTCTCACTGTCTTTAAAAAGACCAGACTATAGGTAAAATTTCCGATTTTATCTCGATGAGAGCTCCATAGAAAGAACGTCGTCTCTAAATCATATCCACTATAGAAAGTGGATATCTGAAAAAACCCTATATGTAGAGATGACTGTGGTGTTACTCCCGTAACCAGGTTCTACTGGCACGAACCGTCTTTTCTTAGACACTCGTACTCGTAAGATATTGGAATAAGTGAAAAATTATATTTTAAGCAATGAGGACTTCATAGAGAGAACCTCGTCTCAAAAGTACTTATAGGGTATATAGGTATCCGAAAGAGCCTGAGACTGAGACTGTGGACTACGGGGAACAGATTGAATCTTCTGAACGTATCACGTATCATAAACAGATGCCCAGTCTTGCGGAATTGAGAGAGTCTACACTGAGTTCTGCCTCTCCTACTGTCTTTAAAAAGACCAAGCTTAGTGAAATTTTCTATTTTCTCTCGATGAGAGCTCCATAGAGAGAACGTCGTCTCTAAACCCTATATTACACTATAGTATATAGGTATCTGAGAGGACGCTGTATGTAGAGACAACTGCGGTGTTATTTCCTTAATCAGATCCTACTGGGACAGATCATATTTTCTTGGGCACGGCATTGCGCCATATGAGAGCGAGAAGTTGCGATACGCCGTAATAAATCAAACTCAACAATTCCTTTTCAATCTGATAGGAAGTGTTAGTCATAGAATATTTCAATAATTATGGTTTTGTAGTGAGATGAACAGTCCGGGGCCAGCAGGATTTTCGAAGCGGCCAAGACACCCCAAGCCAACGCTAAACAAAATTGCGAATTAAAGTCTTTTAGAATCTCCTAAGCATCAATTCTGTTTTCCCGAGTTTTTACTCAAGAATAGAATTCCCAAACCTTTTGTTTTGTTTGTCCAAATGCACTGAAAAAATACTTACTGATTCTGTTGCTCTGTCCACTGTACTTTGCGTTCACGTAAAGAGGAGACATCGACCATCTAAAGTGCCAAGTTTAATTTTTTTTTAAATTATCATTTCGACTCACATATTTCGATTAATCGGTTTACCAAAAAGTGCAAAATTGGAAGCTTGATTGAAAGACTTCATCCTTTGACTGTTTCCAAAATGATCCCACGCACATATTCTTACGTTTTCGTAAAATTTGTTAACCATACTTAAATTTTCAACAAAATTCGGATAACCTAGCAGAGTTACCATTTTATCGACTTTTCTCAACGCCTCCACTTGCGTCGGATCGTCTAACCAATCAGACGTTCTTACAATGTGTCTAAACGATTCGAATAAATCGTCAATCATTTCTCTAGACTACAAATTAATCTACTCAATCAAAAGACTTCTTAAATTTATGTATTGGACTTACTGTAATAAGTTTGTCAACATTGAAATGTTTCCGTTGGTATTCGTACGTTAGGGCCATCGAAAGAGTTACAAAATTTGGAAAGCCAAGAAGGTACTTCACGCAGTAGTCCGATCTATTTTGGTAACACGAAATGAGTTTTAGTTAAAACCACACGCGATGTAATTACAAAATACCTCAAGTACACCTCGTCTCCCATCTCTCGACGAAATTGCTCGTAAGCTTCCCTAAGCTCTCTATTGCTGTCTTGAGCGGTGTGAGTAAATAAGCGCGTCATGGCAAAGTCCAAACGTAAATCGTCGCTAGTCTCTTGAATTAGCTTCAATACTTCGGCTAGAGCTTTATCTTTGTTGAGAGCCACCGTCGAGTCTGCAGATATTACAACTCCAGATCTACTGAACACGGTATTTAGATATTGCAGCCAGTCAATCTACAAATTGTTTATTAAGGTACGTTCTTAGAAACGCATCTCTATCGCCAATAACAGAAAGAGAAGCTTCTTGAGGCTCAATCATCGTTTGAAAAGAGCTATACGTTGTACGAGTTAAGGGACTTGGAGAAAATTAGAGAAAAGAGTCCTGACTTCAGAAGAAGTCAGGATGGGCCATCGAAACTCCTCGAGTGAGAGGACCAATTATTTATAGTTAAAAACCCAACTTACGTTTATTTCTTTACCGACCGTCTCGTCGGTCCACTTTTGCAAATCAGAAACGTTCATGACCTGATAAAATCCTTGCTCGTCACTTGCGTTCTACAAAAGAGTAAGTTGAGTTGCTGTTTCTCACAAAATAATTCGGTTACTTTGAACATTTTCATAAAATCCACGACTGTGTTTATGTCTTCTTTTATTAACAGCGGATCTTTGTGCGAGCCAGTCTTATTGCGTAAAAGCAATGCAATTTTATAAACGAAACTAACGTACGGTGAGTCGGCATGTCTCCATGTTTGGGCTCCTAGAAAGTTTTCGATATTATCCGGAAATTGGGGACGAATTCCGGCATTTTCAACGTGCTCTTTGCTAATCTAAAAAACGTTTTGTTAGAAAGGCATCTCCTCGAAAGTTACCGGTCACCTGGTCGGCGTTGATGTAAATGACGTTTTGATTACCGTCCATAAGATTTGGCTTCACTGATATGTCAAAAAATAACGGCACTCCATAGTCGGCGACAAGTTTACCAATGTCGTTCCAGACGAATTTATGTGAAGGAGGCTCTTGGCCAATAAGAGGCCACTGAGTTTTAGTCACGATCTCGACTTCTGGTACGTTTAGTTGGTCGGCATAGTCGATTTTCAAGCAGGCAGTGTAAGCTGCTCTGGTCTTTTTCAAAGCTGTTGGGTCGTCCTTTGAATTGGGCTCTGATAAAATCACTAAAGGGCGTTTTTAAAGTTGTATTTTTGGTAAAACGACTAAAAGACTCACACTTAACGAGCTCGTTCAGTTCGTTTTGTAGAATAACGAAATGGTCCCATAATGGCGCATTGCTGGGCTTTGGTTTTACGCTTTTGAAGTTTCCACATGCGTATTCGTAGAAATTTGTGCAAGGATCCACGCTCTTATTGATGTATTCCAACTCGGGAATTTCTAAGGTACAATTTTTTTTAACAATTCGTTTCACAAAGTAGAAGAGAGCTCACCGATACCGCCACAAGTTGTTTCGTGTAAAAAGGCCACAACCAAAAGACACAAAATTTTCATCCTCATAAAAACCTTTCACATTAATTTAAAAATAATTATGATCACCTACACCTATTATTGTGCTTCGATTAAAATATTTTAAGTGTTTCAAAACTGAGGTGCTGATAAAATTTTTCTAATTATCATTATCGAGGATGTTTTCCCTCGATTTTAATTCAAATTAAAGCCTTCTAGATTCGTTTTCTGTTACAATTTTTTAATTGTTTCTTTTGAAATTGTAATGTACTCGGATTAAGCTATTGTGATTATGAATGTTTGCTGAGCTGTGATAAACAAAATATTAATCTTATTGATAAAAGTTAATCCTTCTTTATCTAACAAAATCTCAGATCGTGGTATTCAGCTGCGTATTAAACGATAAGCAGAAAATTATAAGAAAACAAATAGGGGGTGAACTAGTTTGTTATTTGCTAGTGTTTTTAAACCTCTTTGAATGGCCTTAATTAGTGCAGTGAAATAGTAGTTCGGCGGGAAAAAATATGCGTTCTGAAAAAATTTCAAAAAAGTGCTCTTTTCTCAGTTTTTCGCTGATAACTTGAAAACTACGCAATTTCTGAGAAAAGTTCTGCTATACAAAAATAAACTAAATTAAATTTTCTACAAATAATGTCGCTTAAATTTTTTTCCTCCGAGAAAGCGGTTAGGCGCTACAGCGCCTCAAAGTTTGAAAAAAATCACAAAATCGGCCAATAAGCTATTTTTCTTGTTTCTCGCTTATAACTCGGAAACAACGCTCTTTTCGAGAAAAGTATGTCTATACAAAAATAAACTAAATTAAATGTACTACAAATTACGTTAAATAAATTTTCTACGTCAGATAAACAGTTTGAAACAGTAAAAAGTTTGACGAAAGTTCAAAAATTAGTCAAAAAGCTGTTTTGTAGTTTCTCGCTTATAACTCGGAAACGGCGCTTTTTAGGGAAAAATATTCACACACAAAAGTTGAGTACATTAAATTTTCTACAAATTATGTCTCTTATGTTTTTTACGTCAGACGTCGGGTTTAGGTTCAGCGCAAAGTTCTCATAAACGCTCTGATGAGTATTTGGTGTAGTCAAACTTTAACGCGCTATAACGTCTAAACTGCTCATTTTAAGAAAAAAACCTAAGAAACATAATTACTAGTATATTTTGTCAAGTTTATTTTTGTATAATAACACTTTTTTCTTAAAGTACGTAGGTTTCGAGTTATAAGCGATAACCAAAAAAACAGTTTTTTGACTAATTTTGGGATATTTGTTCTACTTTAACGCGCTCTAGAGCCTAAACCGTTTGTCTGAGAAAAAAGCAGTATCATATGTAATTTCTAGGAAATTTGATGTAATTCGTTTTTATATAGGAGTGCTTTTTTCTAAAAGTGCGTAATTTTTGAGTTATAAGCGATAACCAAAAAAACAGTTTATTGGCCGATTTTAGAAATTTCCTCAAACTTTAACACACTCTAGCACCTCAACGATTCGTCTAAAGAAAATACCTCAAGAACCAAAATTTATAGAAAATTTGATGCAGTTTACTTTTGTATAAATGTACTTTTCCCCAAAAGTGCGTAGTTTTCAAGTTATAAGCGAGAAATAAGCTCAAAAAAGAGAATACACGATGATCGATAGACGATGAACGTCTATATTTTCTCTAAAATAGCCTCTTATTTTTCCCTAAAGACTGCAATAAATGTGATTGATCTACTACTTAAAATCGAGCAATTGGATTAAACTTGCTAACAACTTATCATAAAATTAGGACGAGTAACTGTAACGAACCCAGTTTTTTATTTTTTCATAATACAACAAAAGTATTTTCATTGACTGCCCATCTGGCCATTTTAAATTTGAACGCTCATTAAATTCTAAATGTGCCTCGGATAGACAGCTAATCGCCTATTGAAATTTGCCAAAACCGACTTAATGGGAAGCATTTCCAAATAAAAATATTATTTACAAGTTTCGTTACTTTTTATCGTAATAATTCAGTTCGACAATGACCCAAACTCATTAACCTTTGATTAATTTAATTAACATTTTTGTAATCTGATAATAATAAATGATTAAGTAGTGTCGGCCTTTTAAGTATATTTTCATATACGCATTTTGACTTTAAAAGTCTAATTTTTGTGTTATCTAGATTCAAAATAAAAACATCGTATCATGGTGTCGACCTACATAGACTTGACTCTTAACATGCAATATAACATTACAAGACGTGATGCTTAAGCTGTAAAAAAATCCTTACATGGCCCTGAAGATGTCTAAATTTTGATACGAAACGTTGCCTCAGATCAGCCAGATGACCTTAAACGTTTGGTTATACCTAGTTTAGCGATAATGATTTTGTTGAAACAAACGAAGAATATATGCTCAGATTGCTCAGTACTCGATTAAGTGCAAAGCGGCATGGCTGCAATTAGTGGTCTGCGTTTATTTAGTTTATTACTGGTGGTAACTGCCGTCTACTTCATCCAAATAGAATGTTCAGGATTCGGATTACTTCGCCACGCTCTTCATGGTGTCCTTCATAAGCATAAGCACAAGAACAAAACGCACGTTGCAACTACAAGATACAATTACGAAGTACACGACTTTTTCAAAAAATCATACGAGATACCAATGGTGCACGCCATCTCCAGTGACTTAATTACGGACTGTTCGCCAAAAATTGAAAAAATATTATGTACGAACTCGACCTCACCGTTGTGTTTGGCGGATGGAAGAATCTTCTGTACTAGTGAATATAGCAAAACTGTTTATTGTAGAGGAGGACTTTTATGTGTACCGACAAAGTTTAATTGCACCGCAAAATATTTTTGTAAAGATTTGGAAAATATTCCTTGCATAACAAGACTTAATATAACAAATAATTACGAGCCCATCAATTCGACGCTACATTCAAAATCTGTATGTGCAACTGTCGTCGCTCTGCCGAAGAAGAAAAGCGCTACCCCAAAACATGGGCATTAAAACTGAGTTCAAATTTTGTTAGGTGTGTAGAAATACTAGACGTACAGATTGTGCTAACTGTCTAACTGTTAACAAAAATAGAAGAGAAAATAAATTTATTTTTCAATAATTACAAACCAAAGTACCTCTAGGGACCCCAAACCTGAACCTGCTCCTGGCATACCTTAATAGTTTCTGTAAGTATAGTCCAGCCACTAGGGGAAAATAAAAGGCCAATCCAGGCAAAAATATAGAATCTGGAAGATATAATTTGTAGGAAATTTAATTTACTTTATTTTTCTATAGGTGAACTTTTTTTAAAAGGCCATAGTTTTCAGTTGTAAGCAAAAACTTAAAAAACAGCGTTTTTAAAATTTTTTTCACACTTTAACGCGCTCTAGCACCTAAACTATTCGTCTCTAGAGAAAATATTAAGAACAAAAATTTATAGAAAATTTGATGTAGTTTATTTTTGTATAGAAACATTTTTCTTTAAAAAAGCGTCGTTTCAGAGTAAGAAGCGAAAAACTAAGAAAACAGCTTCTTGGCCGATTTTTAAATTTTGGTCAAACTTTAACGCGCTCTAGCACCTAAGCCATTCGTCTGCCGAGAAAATATTAAGAACAAAAATTTATAGAAAATTTGATGCAGCTTATTTTTGGACAAAATTATTTTTCTTGAAAGCCGCGCTTTTCCGAGTTATACGCAAAAAACTAAAAAAACAGCTTCTTGGTCGATTTTTAAATTTTTGTCAAACTTTAACGCGCTCTAGCACCTAAGCCATTCGTCTGCCGAGACAATATTAAGAACAAAAATTTATAGAAAATTTGATGTAGTTTATTTTTGTATAGAAACATTTTTCTTTAAAAAAGCGTCGTTTCAGAGTAAGAAGCGAAAAACTAAGAAAACAGCTTCTTGGCCGATTTTTAAATTTTGGTCAAACTTTAACGCGCTCTAGCACCTAAGCCATTCGTCTGCCGAGAAAATATTAAGAACAAAAATTTATAGAAAATTTGATGCAGCTTATTTTTGGACAAAATTATTTTTCTTGAAAGCCGCGCTTTTCCGAGTTATACGCAAAAAACTAAAAAAACAGCTTCTTGGTCGATTTTTAAATTTTTGTCAAACTTTAACGCGCTCTAGCACCTAAACCATTCGTCTGCCGAGAAACTATTAAGAACAAAAATTTATTTATCGTTTGCAATTTATAGAAAATTTGATACAGTCTATTTTTTGACAAAATTATTTTTCTTGAAAACAGCGCTTTTCCGAGTTATACGCGAAAAACTAAAAAACAGCTTCTTGGCCGATTTTTAAATTTTTGTCAAACTTTAACGCGCTCTAGCACCTAAACCATTCGCCTGCCGAGACAATATTAAGAACAAAAATTTATAGCAAATTTGATGCAGTTTATTTTTGTACAGAATTATTTTTCTTTAAAAGAGCGTCGTTTCCGAGTTATAAGCAAAAAACTGAAAAAATAGCTTTTTGGCAGATTTTGAGATTTTCGTCAAACTTTAACGCGCTACCGCCCAAACCGTTTGTCTGAAAAAAAAAACTCAAGAAATATAATATGTAGCAAATGTGATGTAGTTAATTTTCGTATAAAAACATTTTTCTTGAAAAAAGCGTTGTTTCAGAATTATAAGCGATAAACAAAAAAAACAGCTTTTAGGCCGATTTTTTAATTTTCGTCAAACTTTAACGCGCTCTAGCATCTACACCGTTCGTCTGACAAGAAAATATAAAGAACTAAAATTTGTAGAAAATTTGATGTAGTTTATTTTTGTATAAAAGTATTTTTCTCAAAAAGTGTGTAATTTTCAACTTATAAGCGAAAAACCGAAAAATTAACATTTTCTTCGCAGTTTTTAGCGATTTTCTCAGAATGCAGCACTTTTCCGAGTTAACAAGATTAAAATTCGGATTCAGTATCCAGAAATACATAAAGAACGGCAGAGAAAGAAACTTCTCTATAAATGTTTCCCCCCAAACTACATACAATGTGACTACATTAGTAGGCCCAACCGCCTGTTTAATGAACTTTTGGAAGCGACGCTTTTTATGTGCTCTTTACGAATCCATTTGCTTATTTTCACGCAAGGATTTTCAGAAAAATGCAGAGATGTTTTCACAGTTGAGATGATTCTTTGAGAGTTAATTCCTATTTTTGATTAACGTAATCAAAGCTCACCTACCAATGGGTGCCTACTTTTGGAAGCTGTGGCATGTTTTCTTTCTTCTAGCTATTAGTTGATCTTCCATGACCACAAAAATAGACACAAACACATAATTTGATAGTTGTTGTTTCAAGGGCTCTTTCCGGTTACGATTAGTTTGCATTTCTTAAATAGTTAGGTATTGAACTATTTAACACAAATCGATAAATAAATTTATCTCACAACCTTTAACACTTGTGCGTTAAATTACATAACGATCCTTCAAACTAACAGTTGCGCAACATCTTTTATTTTTAACAAACTCCGCAATCGCTTTTATTATTTAAAATAAGGCAAAAGGCCACCCAAAAATATCAGTACAGAGTTACGTCCGAAGCTGCACTAATGGCTTCTTTAAAAAATTTATGTGTCGCATGCATCTACCTTACATTAATACTTTTGGTAGTTCCAACAGATTGCAGATTCAGAAGTCTATTTAGAAGACATAAATCTAAACCAAAGCCCCAATATCATTACGAGGTGCACGATTATAAAAACAAACCAAATGGAGTGTCGAGAAACTACAATATCACTTCCGATTATGTTACAGACTGTCCACCTAAAGTTGAAAGTGCTATTTGTTGGAATACAAAAGCTTTATGCTTGGAAGATGGAAAAATATTTTGTGCTGTCAATTTGAAAGAAACTGTAATATGCAACATGAATCTTAGGTGTGTAGAATTTAAAGGTTACGGTTGTACCGGTTATACATTTTGTCGTGACTCGACAGCTATGACTTGGAGTCTACCTTGTATATCGGAGGTTCATTTAATTAATCCTCATAAATTACCCGATAATGTAGGATATGATACATATTACTGCGCAACTGTTGTAGCGCTACCCAAAAAGAATTAATTTACACGATGTATAAATACTTTAAGTTTCGTTTTAGGAAATGTACCTAAACACTTGTTAGAATAAATTTGATCAATATGGAAATGTCGCTTATCTTAAGAGTTAGATCGTAGGTTCAAATTAGGCAAAGGTGCTAAATTTGGTGCCAACAAAGAAATTTTTCAAATTGTTTCTTGTAAAACTTGTAGCACAAAAAAGAACATTTTTACGAGACCTACTAGTGCATTTAATAACCTCAAATCAATAATTCTGTATAGAATGTTGAAACAAATGTATTGATTTACTCAAAATTTAACAATTAAATAAAATAGCAAACTGCGCTCTTTGGCTTTAATGTGCATAAAATTACCAATTGAAGTACTTCAAAACAAATGCAAAGAGAATTTCACGACAAATCTAATTCATAATGTAAGCTTCTCAGATTCGGAATGTACATAGCACTGAAATTAAGCACAATTACTTCTTCTTTCCCTTTTTAGTTGTAGTAGCATCATTTGTAGTCGACTCTCCTTTCGCTTTTTGCCACTGTAAGGGCTTCCTACGATACATAGGCCACGGTGGAATTGTTAACTGCAAATAAATACATTTAAGTACACATATACGAGCACGAATAAACTATAACTTACGAGACTCGCTAATAGAAAACCGGCAGCTAGTATAAAAACTGTTTGGGAAAATTGTTGTACGACGTAGCCCCACGTTAAACCTACAACTCCAAATAAAGTTATAATTATTCTCGAATACTTTTCGGCTCGAGCTTGACCCTCGAAGTCCTACAACAATCAAACATAATTTATCACGACACTCATCAAGTTACTATTTTACCATGTGGAACGGAATTGCTTTCAGAAAATCCATTTTTAATTCAATCCAATAAGTCAATTTACGTGACAACAATTACAAACTTTGTAGGTTATGTTAATACACGTCAACACTCACGCACTTGACGGTACGTCAGTAAACGCAAAGTTTTGACATTTGACAGCCACTGAAGCACTGCAGTGAAGTGAGTCAACAATAGTTTTTAGGTTATGTTTAACTTTACATGATGTTTGTGCTAGTTTTCAAATAATTTGAAACGTTAGAAACATTAAAAATGGGCAAAAATCACCGACATAAGAAAAACTTAAAAGCGGAAAAAGGAAAAACGAAATTAAAAGCAACAAAAACTCAATTTTTACCAAAAGGTGGAAATGTAACGGATACAAATTTTAAAATCAAACCCATCGTCATACAATCTCAACTAAAAGCGAACACTTTCGATGAACCTCTAACAATTAGGAAGTTAAACTTACACGTGAGTTACTTAACTGTTTATTAGTTGTATTTTTACCTCAATACCGTCTCCAGGATCTTTTGAATCGTCTCAAACATCATAACACGTCTGTAAGATTTGAAGGATGCGAAGGCCTGATCGAGCTATTAAACAACTGTTCGGTTGAAGTTATACGACAAAACTTATACTGTTTAATACCAGGTATCAGTAAATTATTTGCTGATAGGGAGCAAAAAGTACGACGCAAAGCAATAGCGGTCGTCGAAAAAATATTAGAGAAGGTAAGTGTAGCTTTTGAAATTGTTAAAAACTAAACGAATTTACTTAGGTGCCGTCTGATAATATACGATCGTTTGTTCACACACTATCACTTTTTATGGCTTGTGCAATGACGCACATCGATGGCTATATTAAAGAAGACTCGCTTTTGATTGTCGATATTTTTTTAAAGCACGGCAAGCCGTTGATACCTGATATTTTTGACACGATTTTACCAAACTTCTTAAACTTAATTTCGCGGCTTCGTAAAGATTCTAGTTTAAATCGAACTTTAACTATGAACTTGGGTAGCAAGATGACTATTACTAAATGGCGTATAGAAGTGTTGAATCGACTTTATGGAATCTTACAGGCTTTAATCGAAGACGAGCGAAGTGACACACAAGTGAACGCTTGTCAAGTTAAACACGAAGACGATGTCGGTCGCGAATTGATTATTCCTCTTTATAAAAGTGTGGGGAGTGTTAAAATGGACACTTCGAAAGATACTACCAAAACAAACATTCGTGATTATTTTGACGTTTTGTTGCCTTTGTTGCATGAAACTATAGTAGAAGTGCTACCTCTAAATAGTCAAACGGATAGTGCGGATGAAGGTAATTTGTAAATTTTTTTAAATGTCTCAGTTACCTACATCAATCGTTTTAGAAGTTACGATCATTCAACAAGACGCAGGGGCTGTTTTGAGTTGCGTTCTTGAAATTTACAATGCTTTGTATACATTAATGAACGGAAAAAGATACAAAGTAGACCATGTCGAGATGGTAAGTGTTTAAAAAATTTGAATAAACTTGCGCTAAACTTTCTTTTTAGTTGAAATTATTTCACTCGAAAGGAAGCGAAAAGGTTTTCATTCACATATTAAAGCAATTTCCTTATCGTCACCAAACTAGTGTTAAGAGAAAATTTAATAAAGACATGAATAAGCTAATGGAGACCTCCACGGATGCGAAGTGTTTAAAAGACAATTTAAATATTTGTTGCATTTTTGCAACTTTGTACAGAACTTTTTCGAACCAATTTGTGAAGAGTAAAGTTAACGACATATTGGCTTATTTGAAGAGTAAGTTTGAGTATCAACGTTAATTAATCTGAGCCTAATCTTGAGGAAAAAATATTTTACCATTTGAGGAGTTTAACTGTTTTCAGAAAAGCACTAAAACCTACCTCTTGTTTTCTTATAATCCCCAAGCGGCAAAACGCTACTTTCACCTCAATTTTTGATAGTTCACAAACTTTCATTTTAGTGTGTCTCACAAATAGAAATTATGTTGGCTCCAAAAATGTTGAGAAGCTAGTTTTAACGCTAAGAATAATATTTTTCAACAACTTCTCTACATGGACGGCTAAAAATATTAATCTCGACTTTTTGATCGATGGTTTGGTGCACTTTTATGATCATTCTTGTAAAGATGTGCAAGTATTTAAATTATTGGGAGATATTGTGCATATAGGTGGCTGGTAAGTGTTTGTAAAGCTTGTATATAATTGAAAAATTAATTGATTTTAGCTCTCAACGCTACGCCAGTTGGTTAACTGCTTTACCATTGACTTTATTAAAACCGACTATATCGTTAGATAAACTTAATGTTATTGTCAATGTTGCTAGAAGCTCGAATTCTAATTTCCTTAATGCGTTAAGCGATAGTCTACCGGATATTTTACGTAAGTTGAATTTGTGGATTTGGCTCGTGAATAGAAAACATATTTTGCAGATAATTTATTAAATATCCGAATCGATGGAGAAGATGTACATCCACCATTGTTAAAAATTGTTTGCATGCTTAATTTTGTTACGTTGGACTCCGAGAAAGTGTTAATGTTAAAAAAGTTTATTGAAAAAACTCGCGAATCAAAGGTATCTACTTATCTTGAAGAAGTTCTTCAGTTTAATGTAATTGAGTGCCAATAAAGCCAATAAAGGAATTTTGTGTTTTATTAAGTAAATCTTTCAAACATTTGCTAAGTCAACAGTAGCCAATCTGTCCAACTGTCTATAAGTATAAATTGTTCAGATTGGAAATTTTAGATTTAAACCTTGACCTCAAATGAAGAAACTCTGACGAAAAATGGGGAAATTGCCATAAGGGTGAAAATGAAAATTCTTGTTTTAATTTTTGTATGATTTCACCGCTTCTAGAATAACGAAGGTTAGAAAATGAAATTTCAGAAGTCTGAACTCTGATCACCGAAGTCTGACCTCTGAACCCTGAAATATGAACTCTGATATCTGAAATTTGAATTCTAAAGTAGGAATTCTGATCTTGAAGTCAGAACTGTATTCTGAAGTCTGAACTATGTAATCTAAAGTCGCTGATCTCTGAAGTCTGTACTCTGAAATCTGTGAAGTCTGTACTCTGAAGTTAGAACTTTGAAGTCTAAGATCTGAAATCTGAAGTCTGAAAGCTGAACTCTCAAGTCTCTGATCTTTGATGTCTGAACTCTAAAGTCGCTCATCTCTGAAGTCTGTATTCTGAAATTACTGAAGTCTGTACTCTGAAGTCTCTGAACTTTGGTATTTGAACCCAAAATCTAAACTCTGAAGTCTGAAATCCTAAGGCTAAACTCTCTAAAAGTCTGAATTATGATATCCGAAGTCAGAAATTGGAAGTCTGAACTATGAAATATGAAAGCTGAACTTTCAAATCTCTCATCTTTGAAGTCTGAACTCTAAAGTCGCTGATCTCTGAAGTTAGAACGTTGAAGTCTGAAATCTGAAATTTGAACTCTGAACTCGAAGTGTGAATTCTGAAGGCTGAAGTCTAAACTCTGATTTCGTAGTCAGCACTTGGACATCTGAAGTCTGAACTCTAAAGACTGAAATCTGAAGACGAAAGTCCGAAATATGAAGGCTAAAGTCTGAAATCTGAAGTCTCTGATCTTTGAAGTTTGAACTCTAAAGTCGCTGATCTCTGAAGTCTGTACTCTGAAATCTTTGTAGTCTGTACTTTAAAGTCTGAGATCTTAAATTTGAACTCTGAACTCAAAGTCTGAATTCTGAAGGCTGAAGTCTAAACTTTGATCTTTGAAGTCTGAACTCTGATCTCGTAGTCAGAACTTGGACATCTGAAGTACGAACTCGGAAGTCCGAAACATGAAGGTTGAACTCTGAAGACTAAAGTCTGAAATCTGAAGGCTAAAGTTTGTAGTCTGAAATGACTTTGAAGTTCTGTAATCCTAAGGCTAAACAATGAAGTCTGAATTGTGGTTTCCGGAGTCAGAATTTCAGATCTGAAATTTGAACTCTGAACTCTAAAGGCTGAAGTCTGAAAGCTGAACTCTGTCGTCTCTGATCTTTGAAGGCTGCACTCTGAAGTCTCTGATCTCTGAAGTCTGTATTCTGAAGGCTGAACTCTGATCTCGAAATTTGAACTCTAAAGTCTTAACTCTGAAGTCTGTGATCTTTGAAGGCTGCACTCCGAAGTTGGAACTCTGTACTCTGAAGACTGTAGTCTGAACTCTGATCCCGGAAGGCTGACTCTGAAGTCAGAACTTTGAAGTCAGATCTGAAATTTGAACTGTGAACTCTAAAGTCAGAAGGCTGAAAAGCCTGAACTCTGATCTCTGAAGTCAGCAACCTGAAGGCTGAACTCTGAAGTCTCTGATCTTTAAAATGTGAACTCTGAAATTGGAATTCTGAAGTCTCAACTCTCAAGTTAAAACTCTGAAGGTTGAAGTCTGAAGTTTGCAGTCTGAAATCTGAACTCGGACTCAAAAGTCGTAAACTTTTTATTTTTGAAACTTGTCAAGGAGCAAGGACTACAAAAGTTGAAGTTCTATATCTACTTTCGTTTTACGAAAATTCCTTTATTGAAACTCTGAGTTATACATAGAAACATTAAAAGTTACACAAAAGTAGCCAAGACTATGATATCTTTAAGAAAAGTGGATTTTCCCAACATAATGTTATATTTGGCGACGTAATATTTTTGGGGCCCTTCTCCTTTTTTACTCGCTTTCGGATCCTTTCCTTTTTTGCCTTTGCCCATTTCGTCAGGTGATAAGGGCACACCAAATTTAATTTTAACAGATTTTGTAGAATTCTTCTCCACTCGAAGAGTACCTTCGTCCGTGCCAACTAATTCAAAATAAGATTCGCCTACAAAATAAAAATTTTAGTTCTCAGTTAGCGTGTTTATATTTAAAGACCTTCTTTGAGAGCAAAATAGTTTTGTAAGGAAACCTGCTCTTCGTCCGTCAATTCATCGCTGAACTTTTTCGGCGCCTTTTTTGAATCTTTTTTTTTACTTCCATCTGGCTTTCCTTTAGCGGGCGTTTTATTTTGGTTATCGTCGAGATTTTCTTCAAGTAGTGGTTTAATTTCGCCTTCCAATTCGCATATTTTAACAAAATCAATCGGCACCGCCGCTCTACTCTGGTTAACCGCCTACGTTTTTTTTAAATATGGGCGAGTGATGGGCAAAAATTGTAATTGTGACAACTCACGTCAATTTTGCAATCTGCAAAAGCTCCCATTTTAGCTTCCAATCGACACACAAGAAATTCTGGTTTGAAAGATATTTTGTTCTCGACACCTTCTCCAGAGACGAGCAACGAGTATACAGTTCTACCCGATGTGATTTCTAAACATTCTGTAACCTACAATTTAAAAGATGGCTATTAAAGGAAAAAGGAGGAACGCTCGTAAGACTAAGGCCATTCCGTTCGGTTCGCCTATAGTTAGATTCGACAATCTCGGTTTGCATCCCGGTTTGTATAAAACGGGAGTGGCGAGTAAACGGAACACGCTCTTAGGACCAGGTTGCTACGACGCAGAAGAGTTTGAATGTGCTTACAAAAAGTACAATATTGGTGGTTCGACGTAGGTAAGCCCTTTTTAAAACCCCCTCAATTATTAATTCGATTGTAGTTGGACTAGGAAAAAAGAAGCCGAGGAATTTTCACAAAATTTAGGATTTCGAAATGCGCACGTTCTCAAAGAGAGGGAATTTCAAAATTCTTTAGGCGGGCCTGGCGCGTACGATATCAACGAGAGCGTGTATAAGAAGTGTCCTGCGTCGGCTATGTCTAATGTGACCTTTGGTAGACTGAAGCGTTTTTCGAACATTTTGAAAAAGGACTATCCTCCTCCCGGTATAATAAACGCACACGTACCCAATTTCTATTCCTTACTTTACAAATATTTATAGGAACTTACAGTAAAGACCAAACAAAGTCGGTTTCGATTAAAAAACAGTTCACTCATGTGCCACCATTCGAATGGGACGGCTTTCTCGATCGTTTGAGAATTAACGAGCCAGCTTATATCAAACCGCCAACTCACTACACGCCAAAATACCCCAATTGTATAAACGCTACACTAGCTAAAGTCGTTTCTAAGAGAGGACCTTACGACTGTTTCACCGGACCTCGCGATGGGTCGACCATCAAGAACCATTTTGCACCTCCAAGTTTCAAAGGACCTATCAACTTTTTCAATTCGTTTCCAAGCGAGTTCGATAATTTGCTCCATAATAAGCGTTACGAGAAGTAGTTTGAAGATGAACAAAGTTGCGTTTGTGTTAATTTGAAAAATTTATTAGACGCGGTAGATTTTTGAAAGATATTAGATTTGGAAGGGTCACCCAACGGCACCTATTGGACGATCAAGGATTGTGTTATCACGATCCGAATGCGCCGAGTCCATGTACGTACGAAGTTGAAAGGTAACAGTTAGTAAAATGGTTTCTTTTGGGGAAATTGTTAAAGAAGTTTTGTTTTAGAGAGCGCACGTTTGTGGAAAATTTGCATCATTTCAATAGTAGCGTAAGGTATGCCAGGCCTCTTTTAAAATGGGCCATACATCCCGGTGTTGGTAGATATAGTCCTAAGCCTCCACAGTGTCCCAACAAGAAAACACGAGAGAGTTGGGTGTTCCAGTCGAAATGTCAAAGGACAGAGTATAAAGCTGTCGAATATAATGCATTTTAGCGTAAAATTAATGCAATAAATATACCTCACCTAGTTTGTCTTTGGAAATTTATTGTGCTCGACAGTGCAAATGAGTGAAATTGTACGAACTGTATTGACCAAGCCGCCATTTTGTTAAATTTTGCTGCTTCGAAGAAGCAAAGAACTTTTATTTTCAAATGAGCAGTCAATAATTACAGACTAAGGCTCCTTACACCAGTTTTTTGTGACGTAATAAGCCACGCCCCTAAGCCAATTTTAAAGTTTTCATCTCTCAGATGCTCAGATCCTACTCCCGTCTAAGCCTTTTTGGAACCTTTGAAAACAATACAACGACTTATTCGTATAGTTACCTCTTTTTCTTCAAACGGCGTGAACGTTATCGGCAACTTTAAAATGTATTCCGGAGGCACCTCAATTCTGAACGGATAGTAACACGCATAAGGGCCCACTGGTGACAAGTACGGAACTTTAGGATAAATACTCTCCTCTAAAACAAACTCGTGCGCTTAATTCAATCCTCAAATTTACCAAACGGCCTTACCTTGAACATTTTGTATCGATACCACTTGTTTCGCACTTGCTCCAATGGCGGTCGGCCCAAAATCAATTTGTTGGGTACGCAAGTCGTGAATAAAGTCGGGTTTGATTACTTTACAGTACGTTCTCAAATATAAATTTTCTGCCTTTTTTGTGCTTAAAAATGCATTAGTTGACGAAAAGCCTGGCAAAAAATAAAACTTACAAGTCCTCGCTCGCGTAGGCGATTGTACAGCGGAGATTTGCTTCAATGTAGAACGGCTTCAAATTTTTCCAAACGAACATTGCAGCCGGGTACATGTCTAAGTGTGTCAGTACAATCTCTTTCTCTTCTACTGTGAATTCGGGTATGGGCACTGGTTTCGTCTCGTCGACGTTCGTGTCCTCCTTTTGTTTTTTACCTAAGGATTTAGTTTGTTTCAGTAAGTAGAACATAAGCAAACCTTTTCCGACAAATCGCGCCTTCTTGTTCGTCAAGTACTCTAACCACCAAACCATCTCGCGAGTTTTTACAAATCCCTATCTTAAACGCGCACCACATCTATCTTGAGTCACCACAACACTTCCCTTTTAAAGACTCGGTCAGTCTCGATATCTCGGTGTTGTGTAGCGCTACGTCTTCTGTTCTTACGACCGTTTGTTCGAACCCCCAGCTAAAGCTATCATATTATCACGTCGGGGTCACAACTTTAGTGCGCGTTTCCGATGTCGTTGTTAACACTAGACGTTCGTGGCGATGCAGTTTGTTTGAGAAAAATGACTGAAATCGAAGAGTGTGACTCGCACCTTTCTTATCGGCTTCCGCCAACTTTGCCTTCAACAATTTCTCCTGCTTCTCTTCCCACTGAAGCCGTTTCTCTTGCAAAATTTCGCAAATTTTGAGTTCTCTAGCAAACTGGCTAACAACGTCTTCTTCGACTTGCGGTTGAACCATCACACTTAGTTGAATCTTCTACAAACATGTCGTTAGACGAACGTTTACCCACTTCAATTTAATGGCTCACCTCTCCATTTTGCAAAGTTCCACAGTTTGGTTCGATGGTTACGTATTTGTTGTCGCTACCAATCGCAAAACTGGCCGTGAATTTGACGTGATGTTTACACGTTGTATTTTTCTTCACGTAACCACAAACGCATTGGGTGGTGTCTGCTCCGAAGCAGGTGGCAGCTGATAAAATTAGGCTCATGGTTGAGTAGGAGCCGCACGGAGTGTCAGGAAATTCGACGTATTGGTGGGAAAGGCTACATAGTGGCTCAATTATTGTAGCCTTGACCCACAACTTATTACTCTTTAGATTAATTTCAACTTCGTAATCATCTTCTTCTTCTTCTAACTCGCAATAAGGGGGTCGAAGTTGAGTTTTGGGCTGTTCTAAAGGAGGAATTTTAGTTCAGAAAAGCGAAGAGCGATTGTGTGACGGTTATGCCAATAGAAAGTTGATTTTTTGACATTGTAGGTCTCAGTGGTACCCAATGACGAGTCAAAAAGTCAACTTCCACAGTTGTTTTACAAGAAGATTACCGTCCAAACTTTCTTCGTCTTTATTTTCGTCATTCAGTTTACGATCAACGCAAGATTGGGACACTTCCAATTGAGAGTTCAGAAAATCTGCCACACTCTCATTTTGAAACAAATCAACTAAGGCTAAAGCGTCTCCAATTAGAGAAAGTGGCTGAGCTTCACTAAGCGCGTTCTCCATAATTTTTGTGCAATTTCTAAGGTCTTTGAGGCTGAAAAGCTAAGATCATTTTTAAGATTTGACGTTTGGGGACGTCTTCATTTCTTCCACTCGCAGCTCAATATGGGTCTCACAATTTCACCAAAGTAACTGCTCAAGTTTAAGCCACGAACCTTTGGTATTTTTTCAATTCCACCACGGTTGTGTATCGTATCTACGCTAATTCCAAAAGTGACCGTATTGTTCGCCCTTTCGCATTCGAGCGCGTAGTTTGGAATGTCTTCAGCAGTTGGGCTAAAAATTAAAGTTAGTGCTTTAGCGTCTAATGGACCAATGTGTCCAAATCCGTAATTTTCGTAAATTTTAAGGCACTAAAAGAGTCATTTCAGGAATTAAATTCAATCGATGCTCACGCAAGTCTCACTTTTGGCATTTTTAAAAAAGCGTAACTTTGCACCGCGTAAGAATGGTTTGTCAGTTCGATTGTTGTACAGACACTTTCAGCAACAGTACATTCTCCCATATCGATGATATAGTCTCCTTCTGTATCGCAATTGCATTCTCCGTGCTCCATTTGGCAACACTCGTTTATATGTGACGTATATTGCAACTTTTGTGGCCTCAAACTCAAGCCATTAGACTCGGTTAGTATTGCAAAAACTGCAATTTTAACACGAGGGGTGCTCGCAAACTGTTTTGAGGTCACATAAACGAAAATTGGAAATTCCAAAATGGAAGTGTCTTTATTGTAATACGAACTAGTATACGGCGAAGTTGTTATTTCTTTCCTACAAACAAACTTGAACTGAAAATTAAAGAAAAATATGGGTGGGGTATACCTAGGAGCAAATTTAATTGCCATTTTTTGAGATTTATGAGGCTGGATGAAGGTACTACTCGGAGAGCTTAATAGATATTTTTTTAAACTCGAAGGAAATTTAACTCCGACGCCTTGTGAAATTTTCGACGAATTGTGAATTGTAAAACTTAATTGGTAGGCCGAATTGAACACGCAGACGTCGTAGTCGAGAGTATCCGGCCGTACGGTTATGAAATTGCCCAGAATTTCGCCATTTATAAATAGTTCCTGAAAATGCGAGAAAATTGGAGAATTTGTTTCAAAATTACTACTTAGAGACTTATAGGCAACATCATTTTAAGTAATTCCCGCGGTGAACTGATAACGTGATAACTGATAACTATACCGGGTGTAAACAATAAAAGGCGTGACCATAGAGATTTAACGCTTTTGCTGATTCCTGCGTACGGGAAAGCTAAGAGCGTCCATGGAAAGGTAAAACTATTGTTAGAGTATAGAATAATCTCTTGGACCGCCAGGTACCTTCTTCTAACTTCTACTTAGACTTTACGGAGTCACAATTGTTCCAAAATATTCTACTGTTGGCCTCAGAAATGGAAACTTTTCGAGAAAAAATAAAAAAAAAATTTTTAACCATTATTTAATTTTAAATAATTTTTTGTTTACATAATTATTACAAAAACAAGCAATTCCATGAAGGGTCGACCACTATAATTGTTTAGGCAAAGTTTTCGAAAATTTTCGTTTGTTACATGGATAGACCCTTCACGTTTACAATATCGATTCATAGCACTACTTAAAATTGCGAACTAATGAAGGCACCACAAGAGAGGATCAATTGTAAATTTGTATTTTAAAGATAGTTTTACATACGAAGGCAATGATTGTTTTCTCATATTTTAAATTTCTTACAGGGCAGGATTAAAAAGGCACTTTAGAAGTTTGTTCCTGAATACAAAAGTACCCATAAATGCGTAAGCTTTCACTAGAAATACATTGGCCACGTAGAAAATACAGAAATTTTGTGATACAGGTAATAATGATATTATACTAATGTTGTTAGTAGGTACGTAGGCACTCGAAATGAGGTAGTAAGTAGTAAGTAATAGTAGGTTTGTTTTTTGCAGCAGTTTAAAACCGATTGCCGCGCGCATGCGCGCTTAAATATTCTGAAACTGGATGAAAATCTGAGCACTAGTACGTTCCAGTATTAACAAATGCAATAGAAGATAGTTTCGTTACACGGAACTATCCTTTATTACATTTTTGGTATTAGTTAAAAACGCAACATCAATACTCGCGTGTATGATGTGTTGCCTACCCCCAAATATTTTTAAAATCCTTTTAAGTGAGGACCTGCAGTTTTTCTTTTAATAAAAAATACGTAATGCCGAAATATCACTTATAACTTACTGTTTAATTCTCGATTTAATTAATTACGGGTTGTGATTACGCTAGAAATTAGATAGTTTGGTTTAAATTGTGCTAAAACTAATTGCTATGCTTTATGGTTTAGCATTGCAATGTTTCAAACTTGCAATTTAAAAATTCTTTTACTGTTACCACCCTTAAAGCACTGGAAACTGGAACGCACTGTGGAATCAGAAATAACTTTCTCTTAAAACACGTTTAGGACGTTCTCGTAATTTAAACTCGGATTAACTACAGGAAGAGTTTTAAAAATTTGATATTACAAAGGCACGCATTTTGGTAAGTTTGCAAAAAGGTATGCCGACTTAAAATTAAATACAAAAAATATTAAGTAACATCGATCATCAATCACAATGAGATTGTCTGTAACAAAGCGCACACTCCAACTAAAATTATTGTGCTTTACTTAAGCGTCTGTGATTAAAAGTGACGACATTATTTTTAATTCAATGTCAATTTAGTTAAAATTATTTTAAATACGTACAATAAAGAAATAAATGCAAATGAAGGCGTGAGAAGAGTAGAAGAATTACATAAATTGGTGTTACACGTCGAACAGTGTTCTGAAAATTCTGACACCGAAGTGCAGAAGCCCTTGGGTTTACATCCTCTGTGTATTATTGATTTTATGTCGACCGAGTCTATTAGTCCTTTCATTCCTAAAATGGAAACACATACGGGTTAAATCGAAGAGGCCAAGTATTTAAAAGTAGTGCCCAGTTAACGTCGGTAATGAAAAATCTATCGTTTTACCTTTTCAGAAGTGGCATACTTTTTAGAAAGTGTTCAATTTTGTTTTGCGCTCAGTGCTTAGTGCACCTTGATGTTTAAATTAGACAAAAAAGTCTTCAAAACAGTCGCCATCGTTTTCGGCAACAATTTTTGTTAATTTGCGTAACAAGAGGTTGTGTGAGTGAGTGTTAGGCGGGGCTCGGCCATCAGCCCCACCTGTCCATCTGATTTAAAAGCTCACACAATAAATTACAAAGTATCTCGGGTTACGTTCTATTTTAGTCTTAACAAGGACTTGCTTCGATTTTGTTTTTAGGCTCGATTTGAAGCCAAATTGTCTTACCTATGGCTGGCGTCGTGTGCTTTACGCATATGTCGGTGTTGGATTCGCATTGGATTTCCGACTGCTTCTCGAACGGATCTCCGCATTTTTTGTTATTTATTTCTGTGCAGTTGTAGCATTTTATTGAAAAGCCTGTAACAAACAATGGAAATTACGTAAGAGTAATGGCTTCTGTTGTGAATCGCAGTATTGGGCAAAAGAGTGGCAAAGTGGCGAGTAGATGAGCTGAACGAAGCTTTGGGGTCAAATCTTTTTTAATCCATAGTAAAGATGGAAGTGTGTGTGTGTGGGGAGTAGTAACAAAAGAGATGGAAGGAGAAAGGTGTAAACAAGGGGTAAAATAAGTTTCGAGAACAACATCCCGATGGCGGTGAAAATACTGAAAACTGGAATACGAAACAAATTAAATAATTGAAGTCAGAAGAAGCAATTTGATTAAGCCGATTCATTAGAGATTCAACACGCATACCGACAACTAAAATTTAAATGATATTGCTACGGCCTTGCCTTATTGTGCTATTATTGACCCAAACCGTAACACACCCATCTCATGGTTGTTAACGAAATTAATTACATTTTGCGTGGACTAAACGAAAAAATAGCCTCCTTCCAACGAATTTGTAGAAAAATTAAATTTTTTAACGCAATTAGGCGCCTAATCACAACCCAAGTTTAAATTAGGTCGTTAGAAAATAGCAATTTTGTGGGATGAACGTGATCATTAGTTTGAAGTTCGATTTAATTAAATGTCAAGGCTTTTTTTCAAGACTACGAAGCGGAGATGACGTTAATTTAAAAATTGATTGATTGCAGATTGAGTTGATTTCCACTGCCAAAATTGCCCGAAACAATTTTTGGGCAACCTTTGAAAAATTGGCGAAAACACATTTATGGGTGCAGCAAGACTTGAAAAGCTCCTCGCCCTTCTTCGTTTTTATCATCTTGGAGAAGCCCCCTCGATCAAAATCGAGTCTTCAAATGCAAATCATTACGTAATAATTCAACATGGTCACACAAGTTCTCAATAAAAATCTAAAAAAAATTAAAATTTGTCTTACCTCTCGGTATTATTACTAAAAATAGCGTCGCTAACAGTAAGAAGTTGTACGTTGCCATTTCAACACAATCTCACCCAAATAATTTTAACAAAAAGCCGCACGAGGAGTAAAACTTATACAAAACGTTTCACTAGGCAGCACTGGACCACATTAGTCGATTTTATTTGTGTCCTAAATAAAAAGATTTTTGTTTTGCGCTTCGAATTTGCGCGCAAACGTTATAAAAAAGTGCACGTCGACGCACGTATATATCGGTTATCAAGTTACGAAAATAAAAATCGAATTGATTCGAGAGAAAAAAACATTTTTAGAGAGCAAAAAAATCAAAACTCACGTGACACCCAACACAATTTAAAAAATTTTCGTCCATAGCCTCGTAAACGCCGACTAAATATTTTTCGTTATAATAACCGACGTAATCGACGTTCTTAAAATAAACTTTTAATAAAAGTTCGCTCTTTGCGCCCAAATCTATGCAGTAACTTTGAAATTGGAACGGCATAAAGATGTTACCGACGCACTCGTAAATACTGTCTTCTGCCATAAATTCGATTTCTGCTTCATTTAAGCTAGGCTCTTCTTCAAATCGTTGGTTTCCTTGTTTGGAAAAGCATCGTTAGTGACGTTTTCATAAAGAAAAAATGGTAGTCCTCGCGGATAAACCTTACTATGCAGCATGAGCTCACTGCTTTTTGTTTTTTGGGTGTAACTCGTGAAAGGTTGCATATAGACAGTTCATTTCTAAGCAAAAAATGTTTAAAATTTAATTTTCTATAAAAAGTCTTCTTATCTATTTTATCGCAAGGCCACCCCTTCTCCTTCAAAACCCAGATAAGTAGGTACACTTTTCTGAAAGAGGGAACTTTTGCAAACGCTCTTACCAAAAGCTTTAGCTACAACGGCTATTTAGGGGGCGGTTGGTACGCCCCGTTTATCACGTTTGACAGAAGACAAAAGTTGATTCAGGGAGTACCCTGAGTCCCCTCCTTCTCTTCCACAATTGAGAGAAGTAGATACACTTTTCTAAAAGTGAGAACTTTCGCGAACGCTCTTACCAAAAGCTTTAGCTACAACAACTGTTTAGGGGGCGGTTGGTACGCTCCCTTAATGATGTTTGCCAGGTGATAAAAGTTGACTCAGGAAGTACCCTGAGTACCCGCCTTCTCTTCTAAAATCGCGAGAAGTAGATACACTTTTTTAAAAGTGAGAACTTTCGCGAACGCTCTTACCAAAAGCTTTAGCTACAACGACTATTTAAGGGGCGGTTGATACGCCCCCTTTATCACGTTTGACAGAAGACAAAAGTTGACTCAGGGAGCACTCTAAATCCCTTCCTTTTCTTCCAAAATCGAGAGAAGTAGATACACTTTTCGCAAACGCTCCTACCGAAAGCTTTAGCTACAACAACTGTTTAGGGGGCGGTTGGTACGCTCCCTTAATGATGTTTGCCTGGTGAAAAAAGTTGACTCAGGAAGTACCCTGAGTACCCGCCTTCTCTTCTAAAATCGCGAGAAGTAGATACACTTTTCTAAAAGTGAGAACTTTCACGAACGCTCTTATCAAAAGCTTTAGCTACAACGACTATTTAGGGGGCGGTTGACACGCTCTCTTTATCACGTTTGACAGAAGACAAAAGTTGACTCAGGGAGCACCCTGAATCCCTTCTTTCTCTTCTAAAATCGAGAGAAGTAGATATACTTTTCTGAAAGTGAGAACTTTCGAGAACGCTCTTACAAAAAGCTTTAGCTGCAATAACTATTTAAGAGGCGGTTCGTACGCCTTCTTAATCACGTTTGACAGTGGACAAAAGTTGGCTCAGGTAGCACCTTAAGTTCACTTCTTCTCCAGCAAAATCGAGAGAAGTAGATACACTTTTCTGAAAGTGAGAACTTTCGCGAACGCTCTTACAAAAAGCATTTGCTGCAACAACTGTTTAGGGGGCGGTTGGTACGCCCCCTTAATGACGTTTGACAGACGACAAAAGTTGACTCAGGGAGCACCATGAGTCCCCTCCTGCTCTTCCAAAACTGAGAGAAGTAGATACACTTTTCGGAAAGTGAGAACTTTCGCGAACGCTCTTACCGAAAGCTTTAGCTACAAGAACTATTTATAGGGGGCGGTTGGTATGCCCCCTTTATCACGTTTGGCAAGAAATAAAAGTGAACTTTAGAAAGCATCCCTTCCTCCTTTTTAACCTTTCCCGCAAGTGCTCTTAACACGTGATGTTTGCAACGCTGTCAAACCTTGGTTTTTGTGAGAACAGAACTGAATTGCTCCTAGTTGGAACCAAGTCCACTTGCAACTCTATTTGTCTATTTGCTACAGTTCACGAGCCAACCTCAAACTCTACTCATCCACGAAGACTATTAGTATGTTAAACTAAGCGACTAGCTGTAGTGACTTTAAGTGGCCTGCCATTTGCCGTTATTTTTTCTACAAGAAGTCTTACCTTTGAAGATTTCTTGGATACTGTAGTCCGATTCTAATAGATCAGGTTCGAACATTTTGTTTACTTTACTTATCGTCACTCTGCAAGCTTTTTTTCCTGTATTGGTAATCTGCGAACATAGAAAAATTAAGCTCGCCCCAATTGGCAACGATCGCAGTACAAATTTACTGCCTTCTCTAGAGCTCTTTAGGATGTAACGGGAAGCTAAGGACTAAAGGGTCTAGTTTTATCCTTAGAGCTCAGAGCCGCTGGAGCTCTTTGGCATTGTAGATAGATTTTTACTGTCTTAAATAGAAGGTTTAGGCTCTCGGTTGCATAACCTTTAGTAACAACACCACAAGTTGATTCCTTTTACGATCTTTGAAATAAACTTAAAAAGAGATAACACCATGTAACCCGTTACTTCTCTCTACATCTTGTTTGGGCAGAAAAATAAATAGAAAAACATTTATAATGCGTGTGGGTAGGCAACACCCCATACACAAGTGTCAGCGGGTTGCATAAGTGTTTACAATTATCAATAAACTTGCGCAGCTCTAACTTGTTACTGCCAAACTCACCATTACATTTTTAAAATTCTGATAATTGCACAACTTGCGAGCCTCCCAAATGTGCATAACGGGAAATTTGATTACGTCCGGACTAACAGTAACAAACGAACAAGTAGGAATGCATCGGAACGGAACAGCAAAATGTTTGTATACGCCCTGATACTTGCTGTGATACGTTACAAAAATAATGTTACCCTGCACCAATTCGAAAACATCGTCCGGTTTAAATGTGACCGTTATTGAGAAAGAAAGTCCCGGAATGACTCTCTGTACGACCGTGGGCTCGATCTAATTTGGAAAAATGGCCAGTTTAGGCTAAAAAGTTTAAATTTTGAAGTGACTCACTTGTAGTAAACTAGGATGAAATGGCTCCAATTTCAGTTTGTGGAGTCTACACCTCAACTCGTATTTGCCTCCATTGAGTAGACGAATTTGTTTCTTGTAGACGATATTTTTTTTGTAACCCTTAAAGTTGGCAGTTAGTGTGTGAGGCGAAACAAGACAAGACTGAGACTAATTGTGTGTGCACCAAAACGAAAAAGTACCTGAAATTTGAGACTTGTTGGCTGCCAACTAAACGAAGTGTCTTGAGGATAAGGAACGTCCTCCATTAGTTCCTTTTCTTTTAAGTATAACAATCGCTCTTTCTGAATCGATTTAATCACATCAAACTCTTTGATTAGGTTACGTAGGTCGCATTGTTCTTCGATGGTTATCTTTTGTCGTAAATTAGTTATTGGAACATACGGAAGAACAAATTCCGGTTCTGCTGGCTGAAATGTTTCGTTTGTAGCTCGTATTAAATTGTGCTAGGTGTGGGCTTACTTTCGATTTGTCGTTCTTTTTCGGTGTCTCTTCTTTGTTTTGGCCTTTTTTACCCCCCTTACCTTCTTCTGTATCGTTCCCCGTTTCTTGCCCTCTCTTAACTTTAACTTCTATCCTTATTGGATCAAGAAGGACCTCGTCTTTTTGTTTTTCTTCTTCTTCTTCCTCTTCTTCTTCTTCTTCCTCTTCTTCCTCAGTTTCTCTCTTTTGCTAAACATTTAAGCAACGTTTATAAATAACGCAGCCGTATTAAGCCATTAGGGCCCTTATAACTCACTAAATTCATTTTAGTTCCAACGACTTCCATATTTTTTATTATTTTTTCTCTCCGTTTAACCTTCCCGTCGTACCTCTTATTTTTTAATTCGTCAATTTGTTTCTGCCTCTTATACTCTTCTAATATTTTTTTAATCATGTCGATCCTTCGTTGTGTCTGGCTTTCTATTTTCACGTGTCGTACCTTTCTATAAGCCAAAACCTTTTCGATCAGAGGCGATTTAACAGTTAAGTATTGCACGTCCACGCCATAATTGTACTTGAGGTCTTCGATTATCTCTATCTTGCGTCGCTCTTCAACATCGGCCCTTTCTTTATGGTGACAAAAGTATCTACGCTTGGCTTCCGAAATTTTTGTCTACAAAAAAAGCAGTTAGAAAACTTAATTTGGAACTTCTTCAACTCACTCTTATGATGGAAATGCTCCTCTCTTGCCCCTCTTTAATTTTCTTAGCTATTTTCGTTCGTGCGAGCTTTTTCAATCTATTCTCCATCATCCACACTTCTCTCATTTTGTCTATTAGAGGAAGTGACGGCCCTTTGACGAGCTCTTTAGTTGAGGTATCTTCGGACGTTATTGTGAGCTCGCTCGGATTTAAAAAAGCTAATAACATAGCCATTTCCCTAGATTGCAGTAAATCGTCTACAAACTCAATTAAGTCACAATCGCGTTGAGCATTTTTCTCTAAGTAAGCTTCGTAATCTGAATCGATTTCTTCTTCTTCCACCCATTCAGTTTCGCTAGTCTCCATTTTGCGAACTTTTAAATTGCCACATTAACAACTGACGTCGACCTTCTTGGATTTTTTTGAATAAGATTTGTATAAAAGACATTTTTTATTTCAACATTCTATTAAGTTACATATTTGAGGTTACACAAAATAATTCTTGAACATAATCACTGCAATGAGGATCACAGAAGGTGTCGTAACTGTTGAAGAGTTGCAATAGTCAGAACTGCAAGTTGAGCAATAATCTGTAAAGTTTTTAACTGACGTACAGTAATTTTTTGGCTTACATCCTCGAATTAAATTTGTGCTTATTACTGCTGATCCTGAAAATCCTGTCAGATCTACGCAAAACAAAAATAAAAATTAGAACTCCGTAGAAGTAGAAATAAAGGCAAAGTAGTTACCTATGGGTGGCAATTTATGTTTTACACAAACATTTTCTTTATCGGAACACACTACGAAGAGGGTGCTTTTGAATGGATCTTTGCAATCCTTGGTGCTCAGTTCAGTGCAGTTGTAACATTTCAAGGTCGAACCTATAAAGAGGCGTGGTCAATACTAGACTACAGTCAAGTCTCTTACAATTCTACCCATTTTGGCAAATATAAGGCTAACACTAGACGATTTGGGCTACTTTTGTAATTCTGTAACCCCAGAGTAGTTCTACACAGACGGCTCTAAAAGCTCAACAGGCACAGAAGCCGGAATCATCGGGGACGGCAACTTGAGGCAAAGAGTAAGCTTCAGCCTCGGGGAGCACGCAACCGTCTTCCAAGCAGAAATTTACGCCATTCTAACTTGCGCGTAAATATTGTTAGATCAAGGCTATTACGACCAAAGAATCTTTGTAGTATCTGACAGTCAAGCAGCTCTTAAGGCTAAGGCGCTGAACGCCTGTGAGGTGGGGTCCGGACTAGTAACGGACTGCATCCGCAGGCTGAACGAGCTAGGGGGGAAAAACTTCGTCAACCTGGTATGGGTGCCAGCTCACGCCGACATACTAGGGAACAAGAAAGCGGACGGTCTGGCCAAAGAGAGCAGCAAAATAAGACCCATTAGACCAGAACCAGCCTTTGGCATTCCTTATGAAATGGCAAAGAGAGAAATACATTCACTTCTAACGAAATGGCATACGAAACACTGGAGGGAGACTCCCGGACAGACCCACTCTAAAGTCCTACTGGAGAAACGCTCTGATAGAAGAACCCACTCCCTACTCAGAATCAGTTGAGGTGAGCTACGACTGGCAACGGCACTGATAACGGGACTAGAAGAAGACCCACTATGCAGAGGATGTGCAGACGCGGAGGAAACTTCAATTCATCTTCTGCTTCATTGTGAGGCTCTCACAAGAAGTCGTCACAGCATTCTCGGGAAGGAGAAGATGCTCCAAGGAGAATTGTCCAAACTACCAATAGAGGAAATTCTGGACTTCATTAAAAGCACAGAGCTCACATAAAGGGAGAGTATATCCGAGGCGCACAATAGACCCACAAGAGGTCGCGGTGCAAGAAACCACTAAAGGGGCCAGCCTCAGCAAAAATAATAATTATAATAGACCCCAGAGTATCACGTATATCATTTTAGTATCTGAGAAGTCAAAAAGAGCTTTTGTAGAAGCCGCTGATATGTTTAACGAAACCAGGAGCACCCCAAGAGAACAGAATAGGCCTCCTCGTTCTGAATGAGAAGGCCTTTCGTTCCATCGCTTCTGTAATTTATCACTAATACGTGATGCATAACATGATACGTCCAGCTAGGACCTGGTATCTGGTATATGGCATTTTTAATGATGATAAAGATGATAGGTACTGTTTCTTAGAAATGTTGATTAATTTCCAATTTTTAGGTAATGGACTCTCAAATTTAAGAAAACATTTGGAATTGCGTCAATATTTCAAGGTTTGAAAACTATTTTTGAATTTTGACCATCAAAATGAACAATTTGAAGCATTTAAATTTAACAAAAAAATGATGAAGCAATCTAAACTTCAAAATTTAATTTTTTCTAAAAAAATGTGTTGATATTTACGTATATCTGTTGTTAGTAAGTCATAACTCATAACCCATAACAAAATTTAAATGTTTGATGAGAAATAGTTACCTATAATTAATTCGACTTTCGAAAAAATTGATCCAATTAATTTCTGCAATTAATAATTACTCACCAATTTGAACAGATGAAAACAATACAAATGCAGCTAATAAAAATATACCAAAATTAGAGTGCGACATTTTAACAGCAACTGCGTGAGAGAGGTTTGAGAGGAATGTTTTATTTTTACACATTGGATATTATGTTCAACTATTTGACGATTTTATTAAATTTCTATAAGATTGTTATCTAAATTAAGAATATAATAGGTAAAGCTGTAATAATTTAAAGCAAAAAATAAAAAAAATATGAAAAAAGTTTTTTTATTTGTATCCATACAGCTGAAAACTCATTTTAATGGAGAAGAAATTTATTTTAGTTCAACCAAATGGGTCAAACGTGATTAATTGATATCGAATTGGATTTAAATGAGTCGTAACTTAAGAGATTTCATTTGTTCTAGTCTAGTCGGTTTTTATAAAAATTTGCCCCTGAACTGCACGCAACCCAAAATACACTAGTGTATTGATAATGCATAAAACATTATTATTTAGCAAAGGAGTTACTTTGTCTAGTTTATGTACTGTGGTTACTACTTTCTAAAGAAAAACTACGAGATATTGAAAATATTTAAAAGTGTAATTGACGATAATTACAATAATTTTTCTAAAATTAACAATATATACTTATATCGACTTTACAAAATACCTCTTTTCTATAAAAGCATCACAAATTTTTCTTTAACTACAACAGCCATATTGATAAAGTATATAAAAATATTTTCAGTCAATAAAATCTCTAATTATACAGACTTTATACTGCTATTTGGTATCAAAACTTAACACTTCATTAACATATTATCATTTTTCAACATCTTCTCCTTCTCGCTTTCACCATTTACGCTGCTTTTAACGATAGGCTTGGTATTATTTCTTTTCTTGCGCGAAAGATAAATACAATTAGTCAAGAAATATTCTTCAATTTCCGTTAATTTCTTGCCGTGAGTCTCTGGAAGTAGGATGTAGCTGTAAACTAAACCCCCTAAAGAAATGACGGCGAAGAAAAATTGTAACCCCGACGAGCCGCCAAAAAATCTGTTTAATTTGTAATAAAATTGTATGGCACTAAACATAATTAAGTTGGCTATACTGTAAACAATACTATGAGCCACGCCCCTAATGGCTATTGGAAACAACTCGGCTATTATGGTCCATGGAATTGATAATAGCCCAACCATAGACGCCATGACGTATATCACCAGCATCGCGACTGGAATCCACGCCTGGTCTGTGGTGCCTAAAACGTTAAAAAGCATTTTTGAACAAGTTTGCGTTTTATTTGTTTAGTTACCGTCGTGTATCCATTTTGTAAAGAGCCCAGAAATGCACATGCAACTCGACATACCAATAACACTCGCTAACATGAGCGTTCTCCTTTTAAACCGCTTCATCAACCAAGTATTGACTATCGACATTATAAACCTGACTGTGCCAAGAAAGATGGATGCCAAATACGGGTTTATACTAGTACCCACTTCCTAAAAAGAGAGGGTCACTTCTAAGCGGGCGCAAACAAACAAAACTTACTTTAAAGAAGGATACTGCGTAGAAAAGTGTAATGTAAGTTCCAGAGTACTGCTGGAAGAAAAACAATCCGGCTAGAATTAACAGCGGTTTGTAGCAAGTTGGGTGAATAAACATCTTAAACTTTTTCGACGCACTATTTCCCGTAACAAGAGACTGCTCTTCTTGTTTTTTCAAGTGCTCTTTATGTAAAATCGCAAATTGCACTTCTGTGAACCTATCGGGCTAAAATTAACGTTTGTAAATTATAAAATTTAAATGAATACGCGAACGAGACCTTATCGCCTGTGCGAGATTGATATTTATTTATCCATCTTAAAGCCTTCTCTGCTTGTTTATTACGCCCTTTCGAAATCAACCAAGGCGGACTTTCGGGTATAAATAACATCATTATCGCCGGTACTGATGAGAGCGCAACGCAAACCCATCCGACGTTACGCCAATTCATGAACCAACCAAGTAGGTACGCCAAAACCATACCTAAAATACGTATTTAAAAAGGGCGCTTTTTAGAAAAAAAACTGTTACCTAACGACGCATAAGCCGGCGCTATTGAAATTAACGAGCCTCTCATATCGGCTCTTGCAATTTCCGTTATGTAAACTATAGCTGGTCCGGTACACCACGCTGAAAAAGTGCTAAGTGGTAAATAGGGTACTTTTCCCCAAAGACGAGGCTACCTGCTCCAATTCCTGTTAGAATTCTACCGAATATTAGCATCGGTACGTTTGAAGCTAACGAAATGACTATCCATCCTATAGTGTTGGGTATCACAGACAATTTGACTAACATCAAACGACCTATTGAGTCCATTATAAAACCGCCCATTATGGCACCTATTGGGACTACTATTACTATGACACTGGCTGAAAAAAATAAGCAATAAGTTGGTATCTAAACGAGGAACGTTACGAAAAGGTAAATTTACGGCGGCGACCTTGAGAAGAGCCACTTTGATTAGGGCTATTTCAAAATACCGACGAGACCTCAAGAAGTGGCACTTTATATGTATCTAGCGCCTAAACTGTTTGTTTAAAAAAAAGTTTTTCTTTATTTTTCTATAGAAACGATTTTCTATTAAAGTGCGTAGTTTCCGACTTGCCGTAAAACAAAAAAAAACAGTTTTTTGGCCGATTTTGAAATTTTGTCAAACTTTAACGCGCTCTAGTGCCTAAACCGTTTGTTTGAGGAAAAAACCTTACTAGATATAATTTGTAGGAAATTTGATGCTTTATTTGTTTATAGAAACACTTTTCTCTAAAGTGCCAAATTTGCGAGTTACAAGCAATAAACTAGAAACACAGTTTTTCCCTACTTTTGAATCTTTTTCAAACTTTAGTGCGCCGTCGCGCCTGAACCGATTGTTTTATGAAAGAAGTCAAATAAACATAATTTGTAGGAAATTTAACATACTTCATTTTTTTATAAATACACTTTTTTCTAAAGTGCGTATTTTTCGAGTTATAACCGATAAACAAACAAAAACAGTTCTATGGCTGATTTTGAAATCGTTATTAAACTTTAACGTGCTCTAGCGCCTAAACCCTTTGCCTGAGAAAAAAATCTATTAAATATAATTTATAGGAAATTTAAAGTACTTCATTATTTTGTAACAACACTTTTTTCCAAAAGTGCGTAAGTTTTGAATTATAAGCGATAAACCAAAAGACAGTTTTCTGGCTGAATTTGAAATTTTCGTCAAACTCTAACGCCCTCTAGCGCCTAAGCCGCTTATATGCAAAAAAAAATTATTAAATAGAATATGTAGGAAGTTTGATGTAATTTATTTTTGTATAGTAACACTTTTCTCTAAAAGTGCGTAATTTTCGAGTTATAAGCGATAAACAAAAAAAAAGTTTTTTGAGCGATTTTGGAATTTTTGTCAAAATTTAACGCGCTCTAGTGCCTAAGCTGTTTGTTTGCGAAAAAACCCTATCAGATATAATTTGTAGAAAATTTAATGTGCTTTATTTCTGTATAGTAACACTTTTCTTCAAAAGTGCGTAATTTTCGAGTTATAAGCGATAAACAAAAGAAAAGTTTTTTGAGCGATTTTGGAATTTTTGTCAAACTTTAACGCGTTCTAGTGCCTAAACCCTTTGCCTGAGAAAAAAACCTACCAAATATAATTTGTAGGAAATTTAAAGTACTTAATTATTTTGTAACAACACTTTTTTCTAAAAGTACGTAAGTTTTGAATTATAAGCGATAAACCAAAAAAACAGTTTTCTGGCTGAATTTGAAATTTTCACCAAACTCTAACGCCCTCTAGCGCCTAAGCCGCTTATATGAGAAAAAAACCTATCAGACAGAATTTGTAGGAAGTTTGATGTACTTTATTTTTGTATAGTGACACTTCTTTCTAAAGTGCGTAATTTTCGAGCTATAAAGCGGTTAACAAAAATAACAGTTTTTTAGCCGATTTTGGAATTTTTGTCAACTTTAACGCGTCCTAGCGCATAAACTACGTGTCTGAGAAACCAACTATTAGGTGAAATTCGTAGAAAACTTGATATACTTTACTTTTATATAAATGCACTTTTCTAAACAAGTGTGTAGTTTTAAAGTTATAAGCGAAAAACTGCAAAAGGAGCAAAAACCCATTGCCACTTGGCGGAGTAGCAGCCGGAAGGTTATTACTCATTTGCAATGCTCTTTCAGGCTGCATCGCTAAAAATATTGTACTAATCGTTTAGTAAAAGTGTACGCCGCCTCCCTGACTATTAAGGGAAAAGAGAAAAATTTTATAAATATCTACCAATCCATGATTTGTCTTCCTCTGTAACTTGTATGGCATCTGGATTAGTTCCGTTTTTACTCTCCTCCGAAAGTTGTGGTAGAAGAATAGCGGAATATGCTAGAGAGATTCCATAAACAATATTAAACGACGCAGCAAATATCGAAGCAGTTATCTAAAATTTAAAAACAATCACTTTGGAATTTTTAAACAATAATTTTATTTATTTACTTGCGGTAGAAGCGTTTTAAATCTTTTACTATCGTAATTACTTAGCGAAGTTGTACTAACTATAATTTCTTGAAACGACTTTGAGCCATCTCTTTCTGGACTGAAAAATAACAATTAAAGTACAAGTGACTGGTCTATAATTTTTTAAAAATTGCAATTTTGTTATTTTTGCAAAACGTTAAGTAAAAAAAATAAAGCGATAAGTGTTACCCTTTAGCGATTGTGTTAGTCTTACTTGATATTGATGCAACTGGAACTGAAAGAAATGAGAATTAAATTTTGTTTTTTGAGTCTGTCGTAGTCAAAAAGTTGAAAATACAAAGTGTTCAAATTTAAATGGGGCATGTTTATCTTTTAGTCTTTACTTTTTAATGAAAATGTGTATTTTTCACTGTACCTAATAAACATATCAAATTAAATCTCTTAGCCATCACTGGCTAATCCATTGTAAATACGTCATATTTCGAATAATTGTAATCCGACGTTTGGCTTTTGAGTCACGATCATCGATTGTACCAAACTCAATAAATTAAATTCGCACGTGACTTAGTAATATGTACGAATGTACGTAATACGTATTGATTGTTTAAAATTTAAAATTTGCCGATTATAATATAAAACAATATGATTCATTAAAGAAAGTCAACGACTTTGTGTTTGTTCGAAGGAAATTCCATGCAAATGAAAATGAATAATGTGTGATTATCAATGCAAATCAAATAATAAAATTGCGTAGACGTCGTTAGCGTAATGTGTGTCAATGTTAAAAGGCTTTAAAGGCTCACCTTATCTGTCCAATTAAACTTTAATTAAATAATTTTGAAAAATACTGGTTGTTGCATTATTCATAACCTAACCTAACCATTTTTAAAAGTGGTTTGTTGAAAAAAAAACTAATTTCATAATAGAAATGAAGTTGCTCTCTGGGAAAATAATAAGAGGAAAATCTTGAAAAGAAGTATAAAAGAATTTTTATAGTTTACTTTTTTGTATAGAAGCGCTTTTCTCTATAAGTGCATAGTTTCCAAATAAGCGAAAAACTAAAAAAAAGTTTTTTGGCCGATTACGGAATTTTTGTCAAACTTTAACGCGCTCTAGCTCCTAAACTGTTAGTCGGAAGATAAATAATTACAAAACATAATTTATTGCAAATTTTATGTAGCTTATTTTTCTAAAGAAGCGCATTTCTCAATAAGTGCGTCCTTTCCGAGTTATAAGCAAAAACTAAAAACAACAGCTTTTTGGACGATTATGGAATTTTTGTCAAACTTTAACGCGCTCTAGCGCCTAAACCGTTCGTTCGACGGAAAACTTGACAAGAAGAGTTTGTGGGAAGTTTCATGTAAGTAGTTTATTTTTCTATAAAAGTGCATTGCTGAATAAGTGCGTAATTTCCAAGTTACACGCAAAAAACTGTAAAAGCAATTTTTGGGCGATTAAGAAATTTTAGTCAAACTTTAACGCGCTCTAGCTCCAAAACAGTTTGTCTGAAGATAAAAAACTAAGATATAGAAATTGTGGAGAATTTGATGTAGTTTATTTTTCTATAAAAGTGCATTGCTCAATAAGTGCGTAATTTCCAAGTTACACGCAAAAAACTGTAAAAACAATTTTTGGTCGATTACGGAATTTTTGTCAAACTTTAACGCGCTCTAGCTCCTAAACCGTTTGCCGGAAGATAAAAACTTACAAAATATAATTTGTGGAAAATTTTCGTAGTTTTATTTATCTATAAAAGTGCGTTTCTCAAAAGTGCGTAATTTCCAAGTAACACGCAAAAAACTGAAAAAACGGTTTTTGGCCGATTATGGAATTTTCGTCAAACTTTAACGCGCTCTAGGTCCTAAACCGTTTGTCTGAAAATAAAAGACTAAGAAATAGAAATTGTGGAAAATTTGTTTTAGTTAATTTTTTTATAGAAACGCATTTCTCAATAAGTTCGTAGTTTCCGAGTTATAAGCGAAAAACTGAAACAACTGCTTTTAGGACGATTATGGAATTTTCATCTTATTTTAACGCGCTCTAGCTCCTAAGCCGCTCGTCTGACGAAAAAAAATTACGAAACATAATTTATAGAAAATTTGATGTAGTTTCTTCTTCTATAAAAGTGCATTTCTCAAAAAGTGCGTAGTTTCCGAGTTATAAGCTAAAATCTGAAAAAGGGCAATCTTTTTGCAGTTTTTCGCAATTTTTCAGAATGCATTACTTTTAAGAAGTGACAAGTTAATGGCCAAGTTGGATTAGTTAAAATTCGGAAAAAAATTCTACAAACTATGAGCCCCTTTTTACAGGGTAAAAAGTAAAAACAAGTGATGAAAGATGAAACATATAAATATTTCGCGTTTCATTGTAACTGAGAAAGCACCACTTGGCAGCCGATTGCTATTATTTGGTATTTGTATATAGCTTATTACACATAAATTGCTCAAACTATCTCAATTTTTTAAATTTATATCTAGAACATTTTGGTTAATTTTGGCCCCAGTTAAAAAAAATTTATATATTATTCACATCAGTCGTCAGGTCATCGGTGAAAGGATTTAAAACCTTTATTATTAGTTATTTTAAACTTTTTGGCAAGCTTATACCTACTGAAAACATTGACGTTTTATTATTGTAAACAACTTAACAATAATTTAAATTAAATAAGAAAAATTAATAGTTAAGAAAAGCAAAATTTTTAAAAAACTGACCTAACTCAACACGTACAAAAATATGTCGACAAATTCTTCTTTTGTCTTCTATTTTTATGCAAAACGAATTTCAAGTTTAAAATGACTTTCAAATTTAAAATTTCAAAATGTGGCTATCGATTGAGGTTAGATCAAACGTGCAAGGCAAAGTGCGTTTATTTAAAAAAAAATTTAAAGCTTGCTCACCTAATTACGTCCATTTTTGCAACCTTCCTTCGGGGATGAAAACACGCACAAAACTATTGTTTTTTAAACGGACACGTGATTTTTTAGGATACCTCACCAGAATCTGTAAACCAAATAATTATAAGCAGTTCTCGTGTACATTTTATTTTTTATTTTTCGCTAAAAATATAAACTGTTTATACGAAACGTTTAATACTAACTTTTTATTGCGCATGTTAAAAGTACTTGCCATATAAGTCGGACCAACGTAACTCGAAATTTAAGTTTCGTCAGAAATTGATTTTTTTGTAATTAATAAATTATGGACGATATTTAATTAACGCCCCAACCGCTTTGTTACGATTTATGAACTTTCTCTAACATTAACGGTCCACTACAAGAAATGACTTCATAGGTGTAAATATTGCACCATCCTCACCTCGTCTACTAAAAGATTCCGAAATTTTTTTCAGTAAATTGCATTTTGGCGCTAGTTCGGCGTCAATAGATACTTTTGTGCGGCGAAACCTGCATAAACAAATGGAAAGGCACCTACAAGAAGGTTCTCTAGGAATTGAGTTGTTTATGAAGGTGCGAAGTGAGCAAGGGTGCAAAGTGAAAAACTGAAAAGTCTCGAGCCTACGACAAATTCAGAAAACCTTTTTGAGCGAACAAAATAGCGGAATTGAAGCGAAACTCGCGAGGGCTAGGGCGAGGGAAAGTGGAAAGCCTTTGGGAAAATTTTTACTTGCAGATAAAAACGCAGAAGAATGAAACATTTCTGAAAACTACTAGACTGATGAACGTCTACAAGGTACCTAAGCTTCATTAGAGTCTTCAAATTTCTCGGAAGAGCTGAACGCGTTATCTTGGAGACATGAAGACTTGAACCTATTCTGAACGATCGTTAAAAGCTCGAATTTTAGGTTTCAGAAAGAAAGTCGTAAGCTTTCTTATTGGGGTTCCTCATGCAGTTCTTGCAGAATTTGAACGGCGTTGCCAGTGACAAGTCTGAAAGTTGAAGCGCCAAGACTCTAGGGCAAGTTTCTACAGACAGTAACTCACAGATACAGACATAATATATCTACTAATACACATACAAATTGCGCATTTTATTTTTTATTGCCACTTCCAAGAAACATCAAGTGTTTTCTCCTAGCACGTGTTTTGGCACTGTAATCAAATTTTTTACGGCATAATAAAAAATTATCACAAAATTTATACTATTTAAATAATATTATGTAGTTAGCGTAATTTTTTTATTTGTTAATAATAATAATATATGAAAATTCGTGCGCGATTGATAAATTATGAATGAACGATTGTTAACGGGAATTAGGGGTCACCTCCGTGCGGGAGAGTTTAAAATAGACGGGCATAAAATCGCCTGATTCTGAAACTTTTCATAACAAGGTTGATCGAATTTAAAAGAGATTAAATATACAGAGTGTTTAGGTTTTGGAAGGATACACTATTCTACTATTCAAATTCAAATAAAATCTCACGCTCCAAAAATGACGAGTACATAGAGGAAATTCTATTTTTGTGGGCGGCCGTAACGTCAAAACTAGTTCAGGTAGAGCAAAGTAAATTAGAGATTTGAAATTAGCTATACATAAAGCTTAATATTCAATTCGACCCATCTTATAGTTTAGGAGGTGCAGTGCAGTGGCCGAAATGAGCCAAGACGTGATAACTTTGCGACTTTGCCCTTCTCTCGAGATACAGGATACTTGCACGTTTTGGGTAGCCCTAACGCCTAAACTAACGGGACTAAAAAATAAACAATTAGCGATTTGAAATACCTATCAAATTGTCTATACAAAAAGCTCAATAGTCAATTAGACCCATTTTACAGTTTAGGCGCTACGGTGACCTAAATGAACCAGTCCGTGATAACCTGATAACTCTACCTCTTCGTTGAGATACAGAATACTTGCACTTTTTGAACAACCCTACCGTCAAAAGTAATAGGGCTAGAGCAAAATCAATGACATATTCGGAATGCCCTTCAAAATGTTCGTACAAAAAGCTCACTAGCCAATCAGACCCATTTTCTAGTTTAGGAGGTGCAGTGCAGTGGCCGAAATGAGCCAAGACGTGATAACTTTGCGACTTTGCCCTTCTCTCGAGATACAGGATACTTGCACGTTTTGGGTAGCCCTAACGCCTAAACTAACGGGACTAAAAAATAAACAATTAGCGATTTGAAATACCTATCAAATTGTCTATACAAAAAGCTCAATAGTCAATTAGACCCATTTTACAGTTTAGGCGCTACGGTGACCTAAATGAACCAGTCCGTGATAACCTGATAACTCTACCTCTTCGTTGAGATACAGAATACTTGCACTTTTTGAACAACCCTACCGTCAAAAGTAATAGGGCTAGAGCAAAATCAATGACATATTCGGAATGCCCTTCAAAATGTTCGTACAAAAAGCTCACTAGCCAATCAGACCCATTTTCTAGTTTAGACGGTACGGTGACCTAAATGAGCCAGTATGTGATAACTTTACTTATTTGTTGAGATGCCGAATACTTGCACTGTTTGGATAGCCTTAACGTCAAAAGTAATAGGTCTAGAGCAAAATCAATGGCATATTTGGAATGCCCTTCAAATTTTTTATACAAATAGCTTAATAGCCAATCAGACCCATTTCCTGGTTTAGACGGTACGGTGACCTAAGTGAGCCAGTACGTGATATCTTTACTTATTTGTTGAGATGCAGAATACTTGCACTGCTTGGATAGCCCTAACTTCTAAAGTAATAGGTCTAGAGCAAAATCAATGAGATATTTGAAATGCCCTTTAAATTGTTCATACAAAAAGATCAGTATCCAATCAGACCCATTTCCTAGTTTAGACGGTACAGTGGCCTAAATGAGCCAGTACGTGATAACTTTGCTTTTCTGCTGAGATACTGGATACTTGCAAGTTTTGGGTAGCCCTAACGCCTAAACCAATGAGACTAGAGCAAAAACAATTAAATATTTGAAATACACGAGAAATTTGCTTTATAAAAAGCTCAATAGCCAATCTGACCCATTTCCTAGTTTAGACGCTACGGTGACCTAAATGAACCAGTAAGTGATAAATTTACTTTTTTGTTGAGATAGAGAATACTTCCACTGTTTGGATAGCCCTAACGTCAAAACTAATAGGCCTAGAAAAAAATTAATGACACATTTGGAATACACATCGAATCAGTTATGCAAAAAACTTAATAGTCAATCCGTCTAAACTAGAAGATGGGTCTATCTTCTAGTTTAGACGGTACAGTGGCCTAAATGAGCCAGTACGTGATAACTTAGCTTTTCTGTTCAGATACAGGATACCATTTCTAGGTAGTCCTAACGCCTAAACTAATGAGACTAGACCAATACCAATTAAAGATTTGAAATACTTATCAAATTGTCTATCCAAACAGTTAATAGTCAATTAGATCCATTTTCTAGTTTAGACGGTACAGTCACACCAATGAACCAGTACGTAATATTCATCTTTTTGCTGAGATTTGGGATACTTGTCCTTTTGAGACAGTCCTCACGGCAAAACTAAAGGTACCAGATACCAGAGCAAAATCAATTGCAGATTTGGAGTACCCATCAAATTGTCTATGCAAGAAGCTTAATAGTCAGTCAGACCCATTTCCTAGTTTAGACGGTACGGTGACCTAAATGAGCCAGTATGTGATAACTTTACTTATTTGTTGAGATACCGAATACTTGCACTGTTTGGATTGCCTTAACGTCAAAAACAATAGGTCTAGAGCAAAATAAATGACATATTTGGAATGCCCTTCAAATTTTTTATACAAATAGCTTAATAGCCAATCAGACCCATTTCCTGGTTTAGACGGTACGGTGACCTAAGTGAGCCAGTACGTGATATCTTTACTTATTTGTTGAGATGCAGAATACTTGCACTGCTTGGATAGCCCTAACTTCTAAAGTAATAGGTCTAGAGCAAAATCAATGAGATATTTGAAATGCCCTTTAAATTGTTAATACAAAAAAATCAGTATCCAATCAGACACATTTCCTAGTTTAGACGGTACAGTGGCCTAAATGAGCCAGTACGTGATAACTTAGCTTTTCTGTTTAGATACAGGATACTTGCCATTTCTGGGTAGCCCTAACGCCTAAACTAATGAGACTAGACCAAAACCAATTAAAGATTTGAAATACTTATCAAATTGTCTATCTAAACAGTTCAATAGTCAATTAGATCCATTTTCTAGTTTAGACGGTACAGTCACACCAATGAACCAGTACGTAATAATTTCATCTTTTTGCTGAGATTTGGGATACTTGTCCTTTTGAGACAGTCCTAACGGCAAAACTAAAGGTACCAGAGCAAAATCAATTGCAGATTTGGATTACCCATCAAATTGTCTATGCAAGAAGCTTAATAGTCAGTCAGACCCATTTCCTAGTTTAGACGGTACAGTGGACTAAATGAACCAGTCCGTAATAACCTGATAACTCTACCTTTTCGTTGAGATACAGGATATTCGAACTTTTTGGATAGCCCTAACGTGAAAACTACTAGAATTAGAGCAGAATCAATCAGATATTTATAATACCCATCAAGGTGTCTGTACAGAAATCTCAATAGTCAATTAGACCCATTTTATAGTTTAGACGGTACAGCGGCCCAAATGAATGATTATAGTAAACTTTAGCGCTCTTGCTCACGCCTCAAGATATCTCGAAAACTCGAACGTGCTCCAGGGAAAAACCTGGTCGAAAATCTATTAAAATATTCGAAATGGGCACTGTTGAACAGTTGAACTTGTAAATAAGGCAAATTTCATCAGAATTGGAAAAAATATGCGTCTCTACTACTAGACTTACGAATGTTTGCACGAAATCGTTATATTTTCTATTCTTACAAAACGTGGATTAATTATAGTTTCAAGGGCGCTGATTAGGAAAATCACAATAGTTTTTTGATCATTTCAACATTTTTCCTCTGAAGTGGGTTCGATGGTTAAAAAATACAGAGGGCTGCGGTAAAACTAGTAGATGTCGTAAACAACGAATCAGAGACTTAAAATTAATTCTTGTGCCATTCTAATCAGAAAGAGTTATGTCTGATGCCTTAGAAAACTCAGCAGAAAATACCGGAAACGTTTTTTCTATTAGGAAGAGCCTTCTGAAAATGTCTTGCACAAATTTTTAAATTTAAGCATTTCCACAACTTTGTAATAACAGTAGGTACCCACAAGTAAAACAAGAACATTAAAAAAGGTAGTAAAATACAAAAAGAAAATTTAATTTTAAAGGGAGTTTCCCTACAGATAACTTGTAAGGAAAATGACAATTAAATTGAAAAGTTGTGGCCAATACGATAAAACGCTGATTTAATTACATTTTTGTCGTTTTCGCATTGTCTGCTAATCTCTTGAACTAATTTAAATTAAAAATAGTGATTACAACGAAATAGCATTATATTATCCTTAAAAAAATTACATCATTGATTGGCATATTTAAAAAAATTAATAATAGACATAATGAATGGTTTTTACCACTTAAATTGAAGTACAAGCCTACTTGAAACTTAGGCTTACGATGGGAACTGAAAAATGTGGCAAAAATAAATGTTAAAAAATTTAATTTCTGTTCAAAATTACGTAAAAAAGCCAAAATTGAAGTGATTTAATTCACTAATTAATTATTCGTATTTCGATAATCTCAAACTGTAATAATTAGCGCTATTATTACTTATCTTTATTACGAGCAGATACACTAATACACAATATATCGATGAAATCATTTTCGTGAATAACCATTTTATTTTTTTAACCAAAAAGATTCGTTTCGATATCTCAAATTATTACCTCAAAACTGCACTTTTATACAAAAGAAGTATTTCACATTCGTTCGTTTTGCGAGCGCACGTACCGTACCCACAGACACCTACACGTGCGAATTACAACTCTAAATTACTTTAAAAAATTATCAATCTAGATATCTTTCGCACATTGTGTTTTTAGAATCTTATCTTGATAAGGCACTTTTCTTTTAAATGAAATTAAGAATTTAATTATTAAGACAAAACGACTCGAGTTCGGTATGCACTTGGCGACACACATACTTACTTGGTACTTTTGTTGCAATCCTGATATCATATTACTGCTTTAAAGGCGTTTGCATTGACAAAATTTAATTTGAAGATAGTTTTTTAATAATTGGTATTAAATAATAAGAGACCGAAGCAGTAGTGTTCATATACAGTGTTCTCAAACGTGGTACATACCGCTTATCCAAACCAATAACACGTCTAACGTCAAACCTACTAGTACTAGGGCAAAATGAATTACATATTTGGAATGCCCATAAAATTATCTATTCAAAAAGCTAAATAGTCAGTTAGAGCCATTTTATAGTTAGACGGTACAGTGGGCTAAACGAACCAGTACGTGATAACTTTGTCATTTTGTTGAGATACAGGATACTTGCACTTTTTGAATAGCTCTAACGTCAAATCTAATAGGTCTAGAGCAAACCCAATGACATATTTGAAATACCCATCAAATTGTCTATACAAAAAACTCAATAGTCAATTAGACCCATTTCCTAGTTTAGACGGTACGGTGGCCTAAATGAACCCGTGGGTAATAACTTGACCTTATTGTTAAGATACACAATACTTGCACTGTTTGGATAGCCCTAACGTCGAAAGTAATAGGTCTAGAGCAAAATCAATAACATATTTGGAATGCCCTTCAAATTGTTCATGCAAAAAGCTCAATAGTCAATCAGACCCATTTCCTAGTTTAGACGGTACGGTGGCCTAAATGAACCAGTGGGTAATAACTTGACCTTATTGTTAAGATACACAATACTTGCACTGTTTGGATAGCCCTAACGTCGAAAGTAATAGGTCTAGAGCAAAATCAATAACATATTTGGAATGCCCTTCAAATTGTTCATGCAAAAAGCTCAATAGTCAATCAGACCCATTTCCTAGTTTAGACGGTACGGTGGCCTAAATGAACCACTACGTGATAACTTTACTTTTTTGTTAAGATACACAATACTTGCACTGTTTGGATAGCCCTAACGTCAAAACTAATAAGTCTAGATCAAAATCAATAACATATTTGGAATGCCCTTCAAATTGTTCATGCAAAAAGCTCAATAGCTAATTAGACCCATTCCCTACTTTAGACGGTACGGTGACCTAAATGAGCCAGTATGTTATAACTTTACCTTTTTATTGATATAAAGGATACTTGCACTGTTTGGATAGCCCTAACGTCGAAAGTAATAGGTCTAGAGCAAAATCAATGACATATTTGGAATGCCCTTCAAATTGTTCATGCAAAAAGCTCAATAGCTAATTAGACCCATTCCCTACTTTAGACGGTACGGTGACCTAAATGAGCCAGTATGTGATAACTTTACCTTTTTATTGATATAAAGGATACTTGCACTGTTTGTATAGCCCTAACGTCGAAAGTAATAGGTCTAGAGCAAAATCAATGACATATTTGGAATGCCCTTCAAATTGTTCATACAAAAAGCTCAATAGTCAATCAGACCCATTTTCTAGTTTAGACGGTACGGAAGCCTAAATGAACCAGTACGTGATAACTTTACCTTTTCTTTAAAGTACAGAATACTTGCACGATGATCATAGTAACAATAGAACAGGAAAATACAGCCCATCCAATACCAAATTGGGGCACGGTCATAGAGGAAGTAGGAAGGAAGAGTGTATATGTCTCAGTTGTGACTAGTGACTCTAAGACCCTCTGTTCAGAATTTTTAGAAAATTATTTGCTTAAAAATTTAGTATTTGTTTATTCCTTTATTTTCGTAACAAACTCGATTTAAAAGGAAATTTTTATTACCTGGGCGTTTGCTTGAATCGCTAGTTTTCTATCAAGACCCTCGTTCTTATCACTAACATGAGTGAAATCGATTTGATTTTTAAAGCCACTTATTAGCTTATCATAATGCATGCCCTTCAAAGTTTTGCTATAAATTCGACCAACTGCTCGAATCGTCTGTAGTACGATTCAAATTTGTATTCTTAGCACACAACCCCAAACTTTAATGTAAAGCTCAAAACTTAAGTTTTACATTCTGACAAAGGTCTTGGTGTCCGTGCAAAACTGTAATACTTGCAAATTAAACTGGATCCAATTTAAATTTGTTTAAAAGTCTTTACTAATTATTATAATAGTTACTCATGGTTTTTTCCGATTACTAACAGCGCGTTTATTTAAAAATGCATGTACCAAGTTCTATAAACAGAATATAAAATTTATTATGTACCGAAGGTTGTTAAGTGGCATCTGGCAGTAAATTTATTTGTTATCGTTAAATATATTAATATTTAAATGAAATACACACCAATTAATAATTTCTAGGTACCTATTAGTACGAATGATATTCAAACGGAAATTGTTTGCAATAAAGGAGCTCTTTTAAAGCGTATATCGAGAAGAAACAGTTGGGCATACCTGCGTCCACTAAATGTTTTCGTAAAACGACTGCAGATTAAAAAGCTGCAGAAGATGTAATGAAGTGCGAGGAAAGTTTGAGAAGATCCAAAATTTAAAAAAATGCGTAGCACATCAAATACGACCGTAAAAGTAATTAAAATTGTGACGGCAATTTTTTCAGTTTTTATTTTACTGCTGAGCTCACTGTGTTAAGAAATTTTTTCTATAAAAATCAAAAACGTACCAGATAAAGACACCACACTTTGCTCCCGTTTTCACAGATCAACACTGAAATTTGTAACACAATAAACTAAACTAACATAAAACTGATTAATTATGCAGCGGAAAAGTGATAATAATTTCGCGACATCTACAACACGAAAAATTAAATCCAATCTTTATTTTCGTTTAAAACCGTAGTTATGTAAGTTAACAATAATAATAATAATATTCCATCCTTGTTACTTTCAATCAAAATCATTAGTTAGCCGTTTTATCAATAAATTGGTATTTACGTAAACTGTACCTAAGGTCAGTGTGCTTCTTAGTGAGACAAGGTTTTCATTCCTAGAAATGTACTAGGTACAAGTGAGGGCACAAAAGACTGCAGACGTGCAGACACTCCAGGGATGAGAATGAGAAATGAGAACAAAAGTGGCTATGGTTAATCATCAAAAGTAAACAATCCGAGTATAATTATGTGCCTCATGTTTCACGAAAATGAAAACAGGAACGTAAGGTAATGTAATAGTCCAGTCAATGGGGAGAAAAACAGGTCATTGCCCTACAAAAGGTGATGTAGTTCTGATTTTTGAATATATTATTGGGTTAGGAACCCTGATGAAAAATCCTAGTTTTCGACCTTGAGGGAGGTCCGCGCGATCCGCCATCTTGGACTAAAGGTACGAAAAATTGGCTTTTCCGATTTAACTTCTTAACGGTTGATCTCACGACAAAACTGTTCAATCCAACTTTTGAGAGGACAAAATGCCCTATAATATTTGTTCTATTCATTTTCTTCCTATCTGTTACGGTTTCTGAGATATAAGCTGGAGAAAATCGCTATTTTGAGAAAAAATAAATTTTTTTGGTAATATAAACGAGAAAACTCGCTCAACATTTCTACCCCCCCCCCCAATACCATTTTAAATTGAATAAATGTTGAAATGTGAGAGAAAATTGATATGGGGGGAGGAAGGAAGCTGTAACTAAAAAACTTCGAGCTGCGAACACTCATGACTCATTTTTCGACATTTATAGGTTATCATAAAACTGCTCTAACTTTGGATTTGGTTGAGCTAAAATATCAATGATACACTTAGTTTGAAGACAATTCAAAATCCTACAACTTTTGTTCCAAAAATTTTTCTCTCAAATAAACGGTAAAAAAGTCTCCAAGCGAAGTTTCCAAAAAAATGTATTTTTCTCAAAATAGCGATTTTCTCCAGCTTATATCTCAGAAGCCGTAACAGATAGGAAGAAAATGAATAAAACAAATATTGTAGGGCATTTTGTCTTCTCCAAAGTTGGATTGAACAGCTTTGTCGTGACATCATCCGTTAAGTAGTTAAATCGGAAAAACCAATTTTTCGTACCTTTAATCCAAGATGGCGGATCGCGCGAACTCCCCCAAGGTCGAAAACTTGGATTTTTTATCAGGGCCCCTAACCCAATAACATATTCAAAAACCAGAACTACACCACCTTTTGTAGGGCAAAACCCCCTATTGATTGGACTATAAGACTAATAAGTGAATCTTGCGAAAAATAGGAACAGCCCTGGAAATCGAAACTTCTCGCAACTTTTCTATTTTTGACGAGGCGTAAGGTACTACCACAGTACTACATTGTACCATTGTACATAGTAGCCCACACAAAGAACTTTTTGAAGTCTTATGTTTTGTTACACCTAAATTGAGAGGAGGGGGGGGGGGGTAAAATTCAAAACCAAGTTTAGGTTTTTCGCTCTAATGAAAGTCGTGTAGATAATCTCGATGTCACAAACGTAATAAAGTGCCTAAACTTAGGTATCAGGTATCAGTATCAGTGATGAGATTATCCTAAAAGTACTGGAATTTGAGACACTCTGTATATTACGCAATAAACAAGTTCATGGCAGTACACAGATAAACTGTAAAAGTAGTAAAAGGAAAAAATTTTGATGTACTTGTCAACTTTTATTAGATTACTTCACCAGTAAGTAGCAACGTGTATAATGTGTTGCCTACCTTCCTAGGGGCAATTTGATTAAAAGTTCGTTAATAAATGCGCAAAAATATGTATTTGGATTTTTACTACATTCAATCCGACTGTCTGACCTATATTTAAGAAATTGAACATTCATATAGGCGCAAAATAAGGAAGTCTTGAGTACAAAAGTCAAAGAAATTTAATTTTCTCCATTTCCGCGTGTTTATAAGTTTTAATATTCCCGAGCAATGCGCCTGTTAGTTCTGAATCTAATAATTATGACGGTCATAAAGCAAAGTATCAGTTGCACAGTTATCAGTCTTCACATCATCACTATGTGGTCATATAATACTCATATCTTTTGATTTAATTCAGAAGGACAGTAGGGAAGCCTGTCCATTCTAACAAGTCGAGTAACCCCGCAACAAAATGTAGTTTGAGAGTACAGGATTATAGTTTGAGAGTAAGAAAACTCTTAAGTGGATCAATTTTCTTAAAAAAAACTTGTTTGCATAGATTATGAGATTTATTTGTAAAAATAATTTTATAAGTTGATATCGTAAGTACTTGTGATTTTACAAATTAATACTAATTATTTAGAAATTAGTTGCATCACAAACGGGCTTAAAATTAAAATGAGGTTTTACAAGCATTTAGCAACCACGTCCCTGCTTCCTTCGTCCTTACCGAACTTAATTCTAAAGGTTTCATTAAGTACCTAAATTTAAGTAGAAGCTACCGTGGTATTTCAAATCAACAATTTATTTCTAATAAATTATAATAAATATAGTTTTACGTTAAAACAATTCGAGAATTTAAAAAAAATGTCACTAATGCTAAATTAAGCCTAATAATACTAAGTTACTCTTGTTAATTAAGTAGAACTAAAATTATCAAAGTTTCGTATCAAATGGACGTACGTGAACTAATCAGATCTAACCAGAGCTAAGAGCACAAAAACTGAAATAAAATGAGCCCGCGTGTAGAATCGCTTACGTATTTCCCCGAATATTAACTCTCCTGATCACTCGATGGTAAAAGTCATTACAACAAAGTTGTAGAGCATTCAAACAGCTACCAAAAACATATAGAACTTACTATTCTAGCTGGAGCGGTTCTCGAGTTATGAGCCGTAAATGTAAGACTTAAGAAGCGCTTTAGCTAGAATTACAAGTCTTATATGGTTTTAGGTTTTTGGATGCTCTACAACTTTGCTCTAGTAACTTACCGTCTAGTAAATAAAAAAGCAAACGTTAAAGAAAACACACACTATTTCCCTATGCCACCAAAGCGATCCCACACCCGGTATAAATCACGCAAAGCCTCCTCGAGCTTTTAAGTAAACGCCCAATTCGTCTCGATTAAATAAAATCACGCCATTTGAACTGTCATATTGCAAACTAATTATAATCAATCCAGTCTCATGTCATTATTGCTACAAACGCAACATCCTTCCTATACTTTTTGCAACATCTTTTCGGTTTGATCGTTGTACGACTTAATAATGACGTCCTTCTCGGAAATGCGCGAATTCTTCACAATCGGCTTCCTCTGCTCATTTTTGTGCTTTTCATTTTCGTCCTTCTTTTTCGTGGGCAGTTCGAACGCAAAGCACCTCTTACCTTCATTGAAGAACGTCTCTATTTCCGTAAGTTTCTTCTTGTGCGTTTCGGGCACGAATAAGAAGCTGTAAAGTAAGCCTGCCAACGAGACGATTGCGAAGAAATATTGTACGCCCGCCGAGCCGCCGCACAAGTCTATGAGAGTGTAGTAACTTTGGATTGCCGCAAACATGATCAGGTTGGCAATACTATAACCGATGCTGTGCGCCACACCGCGAATCGATAAGGGGAACAGTTCGGCGGTCATGGTCCACGGAATGGATAAGAGGCCAAGCATGGACATTATGACGTAGAGTAAAAGCATGGCGACTGGGACCCAGTTGTGAGTTGTTGTGCCTGCAACGATTAGTGGATTAGAATAAATGATTTTGATTTTAGCTTTTGTGAGTACCGTCGTGTATCCATTGAGTGAATAATCCTGACACGCCCATACAAACGGCCATTCCGGCAGCGCTTATAATTAGTAGTGCCCTTCTATTGAAGCGTTTCATAAACCAAGTGTTTGCCATCGACATGGAGAATCTAACAGTTCCGATGCAGATTGAGGCCAAGTACGGGTTAATATCGGTTCCGATGGCCTGAAAAGTTATCGATGAAAGCTGAAAATTAACGAGCGAAGATTGAAATGTTTACCTTGAAAAACGAAACTGCGTAAAAGAGAGTGATGTATATTCCAGAAAACTGTTGACAGAGGAAGAGGCCGGTTAAAATGATCAAGGGTTTATAACCGGCCGGTTTGAAAAACATCCTCAACTTCTTCTTAGCGGCGCTTCCGCTCATCCGGTCTTGTTCTTCAGTCTTTAAATTGTGCTCTTTGACTAAAACCGCCAACTGTAACTCTGCTAGCGATTCGGACTGAAAAAAATCTTTTGCTTAATTTAATATACCCAATCATAAATCATTTTATTACTTATTTTCTATTGTAAACTTTTTGGTGTAGAACCACACGCCCTGGTCCTGAAAACCAACAGTTCTAAGACGAACTTACTTTATGTTCGGGTTGGGGTTGATATTTGTTAATCCATTCCAACGACTTTCTCGCCTGATCTATACGCCCTTTCGATACTAGCCACGATGGACTTTCAGGAATGAACATTATTAAAATTATCGGAAGGATCGCAAAGCCATTACACAACCACGCTACTAAACGCCAATTCAAAAACCAACCTTTTAGATAAACAATAACCATTCCTGAAAAATAAAACGTTTACCGTTACTCGTTTCACAACGAAAGGCACATATATAGCTCGTTCCCCTACGTCCATCTAGAAGCTACGTAATTACCTAGAGAAGCGTATCCTGGCGCTAACGATATGAGCGAGCCTCTCATATCGGCCCTTGCAATTTCAGTTATGTAAACTATGGCAGGACTCGTCCCCCAAGCCGAGCCAATACCGGTTAAAATTCTCCCGCACAATAACATCGGCACGTTAACGGCTGTAGCAATCATAACCCAGCCTAATACTGTTGGTATGGAGGCCAACTTCAACATGTTTAGTCTTCCAATGGCATCCATAATAAATCCTGCCGCTATAGCTCCTGCAGGAACTACTATAACTATAATACTGGCTGAAATAAAACATTGATCAATGTGGGCGATTTTAATGAAAAATTATAGTTACCTATCCAAGAGGTATCTGATTTTGTAACTTGTATTGTACTTTCATCTATAATCGTGTGGTTTTGCGCTTCTAATAGCTGTGGTATTAATATGGCGGAATATGCTAAGGCAATTCCGACTACTATGTGAAATGACGAGGCAATAAGTGCTGCGATTACCTGAGGCGATATGGTTTTGAATGTTCTTCCTTCGTAACTACTAAGAGATCTACAACTGACTATGATTTCTTTAAACTGCTCGTGCTGCTTTTGTTCTTCTAAGATGGCGCGGGCATTTTCTTCGACACTGAAATGAAAGATTAAAAATTAATAAAAATGGCTTCGAGTCTTCAACTAGAGGTGTTTTCGAGTCTCGTGTATGGTCACCTTGGAAGAGCTTATTCGTAAAAAGTTAATTTTTGGAATTTAGAGTGTTTCATTATTTTCCCCCTAATTGAGCTTAGCGGTGCACGCGCATGAAGACAAAATGAGTTTCCAAAAAAAGGGCTCCCACGCCTATTAGGCATAGTTTTAAAATTGACAGCTGGCATCTGCCCCTTCCTAACGCCCCAATTGTGTAACGCTCTTTCTCTTTTACATACCTACGTCAAGCACTTTTCCAAAAATTCGTCCACAAGTGCCCCTATTACGCCTGTAAAGCGTAGTTTTAAAGTTGAAAGCTGGCATTTACCCCTTCTTAACGCCCCAATTATAACTCTCTTCCTCTTCTACTAAACTACGTCACAAACTTTCCCAAAAATTTGCCTACAAGTGTATTACGCCCATTAGGAGTAGTTTTAAAGTTGAGAGCTGGCATCTGCCCCTTCCGAACGCCCCAATTATAACGCTCTTTCTCCTCTACAAACCTACATCTAAAACTTTCCCAAAAATTTGCCCACAAGTGCTCCTATTACGCCTATTAGGCATAGTTTTAAAGTTTAGAGCTGGCATCTGCCCCTTCCGAACGCCCCAATTGTAATACTCTTTCTTCTCTACAAACCTACGCCTAAAACTTTCCCAAAAATTCGCCCGCAAGTGCCCCTATTACGCCTATTAATAATCGCAATTTTGAAGTTTAGAGCTGGCATGTGCCCCTTCCTAACGCCCCAATTGTAACTCTCTTCCTCTTCTACGAAACTACGTCACAAACTTCCCCAAAAATTTGCCCACAAGTGTATTAAGCCCATTAGGCGTAGTTTTAAAGTTGAGAGCTGACATCTGCCCCTTTCGAACGCCCCAATTGTAAAACTCTTTCTCCTCTACAAACCTACGCCTAAACCTTTTCCAAAAATTCGTCCACAAGTGCCCCTATTACGGCTGTTAAGCGTAGTTGTAAAGTTGAGAGCTGGCATTTGCTCCTTCTTAACGCCCCAATTGTAACTCTCTTCCTCTTCTACGAAACTACGTCACAAACTTTCCCAAAAATTCGCCCACAAGTGTATTACGCCCATCAGGCGTAGTTTTAAAGTTAAGAGCTGGCATGTGCCCCTTCCTAACGCCCCAATTGTAACTCTCTTCCTCTTCTACGAAACTACGTCACAAAGTTTCCCATAAATTTGCCTACAAGTGTATTACGCCCATCGGGCGTAGTTTTAAAGTTAAGAGCTGGCATGTGCCCCTTCCTAACGCCCCAATTGTAACGCTATTTTTCTTCTACATACCTACGTCAAGCACTTTTCCAAAAATTCGTCCACAAGTGCCCCTATTACGCCTGTGAAGCGCAATTTTAAAGTTGAGAGCTGGCATTTGCCCCTTCTTAACGCCCCAATTGTAACGCTCTGTCTTTTCTACATACCTACGTCAAGCACTTTTCCAAAAATTCGTCCACAAGTGCCCCTATTACGCCTGTTAAGCGCAGTTTTAAAGTTGAGAGCTGGCATTTGCCTCTTCTTAACGCCCCAATTGTAACACTCTTTCTCCTCTACAAACCTACGCCTAAAACTTTCCCAAAAATTCGCCCGTAAGTGCCCCTATTACGCCTATTAGGCGTAATTTTAAAGTTTAGAGCTGGCATGTGCCCCTTCCTAACGCCCCAATTGTAACGCTCTTTCTCTTCTACAAACCTACGCCTAAAACTTTCCCAAAAATTCGCCCACAGTGTCCCATTGCATCATTTGGCAAACACTTTCGCCAATTTCCACATTTTCAGAACAAAACTCAATTATTTTTATTATTATCGTATTATCGACCCGTTTCTTTAGCAATCGCTTTACATAATTGCCCTTAATGAACGCTTGACGTACAATTTATTAAAGATGTGAGCTCGACGAAAGAAGAAACCCCTTAAATTAATTCGAGTCGCCGTGCGTCAGTTGTTGGAAAAAATTAATTTATACTTTAACACTTTTTTTCTCCAATTCTTCTTTTCGTCCAACGTCGATCTAAACGCGAGGTCAATGTCAAACGTTGTCTACACTTAAAACCAATTAGAAATTAACTTAGTAATGATAATAATAGTAATATTGCAAACAAAACGATTAATGCTTTAAATTACCTAATTATGACAAATAGTAATTGTACGCACACGAGGCAACTTAATCTTTTCGCCTATGCAGTGGAGAAAATTTTGTGCAAAAAACGGTTTGGATATGAAACGGAAAATCGTAGAAAATTCTCAAGCCTCAAGTCTCGCCTGCTTCACTTAAATTTTGGGCGGAAATTGCATCATTAACGATCTATCCTGCTCAAATCAAAGCGATATTTTAAGTATCTAAGTAGTGTTGTCCTTGATTTACGACTATACGGGGTGTCCGCACACTCAAATGGGTAAATTCGATAAAATCGCTACTATTAATGTTGCAGAAAGAGCATTTACTAGTGGAAACTATTCAGCTTACGGGTAATTGATGAAAGATGTATGACGTCATCAAACTTTTTTTTCTCAATAAGGCCTGAAAAAGTTTGATGGGTTAGGTATAAGGAAAATTTTGAGAAAAAACTATTTTTTACTAAAAAGCCGATATATTTGGCATAATTGGACACGCTGTATAATTTATGTTACTTTATTAATTACATACCTACCTGAAATAAACGCAAATTTTAAAATTGTATTTGTAGGTGACCTTTGTTACATTGTTAATAAACATATTTAATTTAAGTTATAATTTATACCAATGAGTGTACGTTTTTGCCTTCGGAGTATGATGAATTTCCAAAACACTTAAAACGCGGCAGTACGTTTAAGTACGCTATACATATTTATGAAGTATCAGTAACAGTAAATCAGAAAGACATGTAGAGGTAGTCTCGAGTCGCGAGAACAGCGAAGTTGGTTATTGCAAAAAATTTACGCCATTGGCTTAATTGCCTTTCATCATCGATCGGGCGAATTATTTCCGATAGAAAATTTAAGGTTGAACTGCTTCAAGGTCACAGTTCATGAGATATGAAACTAAGTAACTCGAAAGCACTAGAAGAAACGAGTTCTAAAAGAACTCGTCACTACTAAACGTCAACGAGAGTACGGGTCTATCTGAAGAGTCGCTAAGGCCCAATAGGCCTTAATAGGCCTTAGAGTCTGACTATCCCCTCGAACAAGCCAAACAAGATGATTTTGAACGGAGAAGGTCTAAGCGGACTTAGACGATGGAGTAAATTTCCGTTGAGAAAGTGATTGCGCGCGAGCAGCTGAGCAATCATCAAGTGGGCGGTGAGACAAATGAAAATAGCAAAGTCGATCGAGTCAAAAGTCTGAGTAAAACAGACGGACAGGTGTGCAATCGGATGGGTGGTGCCAAACTCGTGTCATAAAGTCAGAACGGTAACGAACATGCAGAAAAGCACTTGAAGTTGGCAAGCGCTCGCCCATCGCCTTCCTGCCGTATTGGCCTCAAAACTACTTGTAAACGTGGTATTGAATGGAAATTGGGCACTGGTATTATTGGAAACGAGCTTTTAAGTAGTTTCACTTAATGGCCCCCCGACCTTTAGACCTTCGAGTTGGCACTGTCAAACCGAAACGCGATTTTGAACAAACTCCAACTCTAATAACATATAATTAGAACTGCAGAACGCACTTCATTAGCGAAAAATTTTTTGGACAATTTTTTCAAACGTTCAATTATATACGCCAAACGACCTTGATTTATTTATTAAGTACTAATCAACACAGTGACTGTTTGAGTTTGAGTGGCTATTAAGATTAATGACCAATTGAATAATTTAGTTAAAACTAAACAAGTAACAAATTAATAATTGTTTCAACGTTCATTAAAACAATACACAAACAATTACTAATATAAAATTTTTTTATAAATTATGTAAATGTTACTATTTTTTCTTTTGTTAGCCTAACCTACTTGATTTGTTAAATAATTTTTATACTTCAAAATTTAAATAAATTTATGGGAAGTCTTTCAATATGTAGGTACTGCCATTTTATATGCTAATCGTTCAAATCCTTGAGAAAATAAATTTAAATTGTTCATCTTGAGAGGTATACGCTATACACGGTGGCCATAAGTGTAAAACTCGATAGGGGTGAAGCGGCGTAGCCGCCGTTGCAAGATTATCATTTTGGCCTCGAAGCTCTCAGTAACGATTACCCGTTAAAAATTCCTCTTTAGATCCCCTTTTTAGACACCTCTCAATTAAAAACTGATATTTTGCGGTTTCGTTCTCGTGTCGTCAGAAATCCTCATGTACAATTTCTAGTAGTCTGGATCTGGATTATTTAAAGAGGGGGAGCAAGCTCCCTGCACTTAGTCCACTTAATCGGGCCCATTGTACTACCTCCAAGCGGCCTCCCCGTGCCCATGAGATCTCGAGCCATCCCACATGTAGGATGAACTCCAAAACTCTGGCGGGAGGGGTGGTGCCATGTCGAGCCAGAAGTCCCCCAACACGGATCTTTTTATCGACGTTAGAGCTGGATTTCTAGTATTTTGCTCCACGCGTTCTTAAGTGAGCGAACCAATTGTTTAACTTTTTGGTATACCAAAACTTAATTACAAACTACAGGGTGTTCTGATTTTATTTTAAAGTAAAAGAAACCAACAAACGCGCCAAAATCGCCGAATTTTAAACAAATGCTTACCGAGTTGCCCCGTACTTGTGAAAGTGAAACACACTCTATAAGTATAAAGACAGACGAATGATTGTCCGAAAGTCTTCATTTACATAAATTCAATGAACGTTAAAAAAATTAATTTTAATTAGAAACGTTAATTTTTTATAACTCTAATTTCGCTCGTATTAACACAAATTAATAAATACGTGCCGTGTGTAAGTGGAGGTGATTCCACGCCATTCTTCCATCACTCACGTATCATGTCATTGCCCAATGTTTGGTGTTTGGTCGTACCGAATTAGCCACGGAAAGTGATTTTGCTTTTTTCTATATGTAAACAAAACAAATTCACAATCTTCCATGAAATTGACCGCGAAATTGCGATGTTTTCAATTTTTCCGCATTAGCAAACAGATTATTCAGGTTGTCAGAAATGAGAAAACGCTTGATTTTATGTGTTCTCAATTGAAAAAGAAATTTGCCACAAGAACAAAGAAGAAACAGATTCTTTAATTCTGCAAATTTTTGGTAAGTGTCCCATCTTTTGGGAAAGTTCTAGCTTCTGTGCATTATTATTATTATTCGGTTCTGAGGCTGGTCCCCAGTGCTTTCTTGCATCGCGACCTCTCGGCTCTATTGTGCACCTCGGATGTGATCTTCCTTTATGTGAGTTCTGTGATTTGGTATTTTCTAGACAGTTCTCTTTAGAGCACCTTCTCCTTTCCGAAAATTCTGTGTCAAATTCCTGTAGAAACCTCACAGTGTAGCAGAAGATGAGTTGGAGTTTCCTCTTCCTCTGCACATTCTCTACATATTGAGTCTTCTCCTAGTCCCATCCAATATAGGTGCTTTTTAAGCTAGGAATGTCTCGTTATTATTGCCGTTGCCAGTCGTAATTAACCTCTGCTCACTTTGAGTAGAGAGAGAGTTCTTTGTCAGAGGGTTTCTTCAATATGACTTTAAATGTAGAAAGGGAATGCCAAAGGCTGGTTCTGGCGCAATGGGTATTCTGCTGCCCTCTTTAGCCAGATCTTCCGCTTTCATATCAGGTTGACCCCCCCCCCCCGCGCCTAGCTTGTTAAGTCTGAGGATGCAGTATGTTACTAGTCCGGGTGCACCCTCATAGGAGTTCAGCGCTATAGAAGCTACTTGACTGTCAGATGCTACATTAATCTACATATTTATGTGAAGGGACGGGAAGAAGGGTGCTACTGTTACGATATACTTGAAGATGGTCACTCCTGATGGACCTGTTCAGAAAGTCGAGCTCTTCTCCTGAACATCGGCTATTCCAGAAATATTGTCGGAACGATCGTCCAGAGTCTCGTTGGCTCTAGTTCTCTTGTAAACGCCCAGTTTGCCAAACTGCAAGTTGTGGAAGAAGCGCAGTTTTCCACCTCTTCATTGACACTTATCGTTTTTTACAATTGTCTTGAAAGGCTCGGGAATAGAACAAGTCTTTTCTACTTAGAGCAATCCCTTTTTGGACTTTTTAGCCACTGGATCAATTTTACACAAATTCAGCAATAGATATATGCGCTTTTGCATCAGAGCGTGCTATACCAGCGTATAGGGCCCACACCTGAACCATTGAAGTGAGAAGCTTCGTCGGAGAAGTTAACTCTAGGAAGTTGGCCACTGCCTTCAGAGAGGTCAGATCTGACTTTGTTTTTATCTTACAATTTATAGCTTCTAGAAATTACAACTGTCGTGCGGTGCAGCTAATTTACTATTCTAACTAAACTAAATTAGCCTTTTAAGCCCCCCTTGGCGTTTTTGAGTGGTGCCACTTATAACTTTTCAGCTCCCATCTGCGTCACGTCACAGCAATATCTTTGTCGAAATAATAGACCGAAGTTTAGAAACTTATTTTTAAAGAAATTCGAATTCGATTTAAGTCATTCACTACCCCTTGTTGACTTTGATGTGCTTGTCAAGAAAAAGTTGGAGGAATTTTATACCTGCAACCACGTCGAGCTATTAATTTGTTGGTTCCACTTCCAAAACTTGTAATTCGAAACCTAAGAATTGATTTTTTCACCCAAATTAATAAATTATGCGCTATTAATACAAAAATTGATATAATCGTCGGGGTCGTGGTACGAACGTGTACTCTGCACAGATATAGATCAATGTGTTCGATAAGCGTATGAAAAGTAATTCATAACCTTTTGTTAGGTCACGAATTGGCATAATTTTAAATTTAAATTGAATACGTATTATCAGGAACTAATTAATCAGTGGATATATAATATTTGACTTTAACATTCCGTGGGTATCCTTCAACTTTTTAAGGTTTTCGCGTATTGGGTCTAGGTTAATGCTGCAACTTTGTAATTATTACGTCAAGATTTCATCATCAACTTTGTGGTTTGATTAAACCATTTTTTTTGGATTTGATAACGCTTATCTGGATCGATAATCGTGTTATCGTAAAAGAATTTCTAAGTCATTGCAAGCTAAAAAAATTTTTTACAATACTCACTGTAAATTGAAGCAACTGGCACTGAAACAAAAAATTTTGATTAATTTCAAATTCGGAATAATTGAGGTTTTTTGTCTCACCTGATCGGATCCATTGTTGTTGGGTGATATGCGAAGCTGGGAAATTATTTGAATTAACTGCAAGAAAAAAGTTGCATTACACATTTGAAATTACCCAAAACGAAATTGCACTTTAGGCACTGCTTACCCTGTCCCAAATAAATTAAAATGCGTTTTTTGTAAATTAGGCGCGTATTTCAAAACAATAATTATTTATTAACTATTTGTTAATTTAAACGCCCAATTGTTGTTTATTAACTTCTAACGCCGGACTAAACATTACCGCGGAGATAAAACGAATCACATCAGGCGGTTTTAAGTGCAATTACGTACGTTTTACCGTTATCATAATGTTTATTATTTAACAAACTAGTTATTTTGTGTTATTAATGTTTCAATTAAACCCTCAAGCACTTCAAATACTAAAAAATTTTAATTGGAAAACGATGGATTAAGTCATCACTCGTCACAACTCGCATAAATTAAATTATAACTTTTGAGCGGCCCTAGTTATTTTAAGTGGACCACCCTGTATGTTTTCGCATCTTTTGAAGTTCTCCAACACTTCCTGCACAAGCCTACACTGTTATTTATCTTCGTCCGTTCATTCAGAGGTCACAATTTGGTTTAGTGCACAGCTGGCTTTAGCACGCTTACGTAGAAAAAATGACTAGAGCCCCAAATGGAACTTTTAGACAAAAATATTTTAAAGGCGTCTAGGAGATGGCCCGTAAATGGTCCTCTTAAAATTTAATTGCGCTAAAATATACAGGGTGGCCAAAATAAATTTTTAAATACACTAGTCACAAAAATTAAGGAACATTAAAAAATTCCAAATTTTAGAGCCATTTTCAACAAGAGATAACTCGGAGAAAAATGATCGTACAAAAAATTAAAAAAAAGAAAATTGTAGCCTCAAGTGTCTAGTTTTCATATCTGGACTGTAAAAATTTTTAACGTGGGCGGTTTTCGAGTAATCATCCGAAAACCAACTAAAAATAATTTTTCCCAATTTTTTCTCGTCTTTGAAATAGTCTGTTGACTTCAAAAAATTTTTTTTCATCATGTGACCATAAGGCTCTATTAGACAGTTTAATCAGCTTTAATTTGACCTCTTAAAGAGCTCCGTACGATTTTTTGACGCGGAGTAATCGTCGATGAAAGCAAAAAAGTCCATTTTAACTTTAACAATCGATTACTCGGGAACTAATGATCGCACAGAAAATGAAGGTAGGGTTTTGGAAACTGCAAAACATTCTCTATAAGACACAATCGGTGGCGATTGATAATAAATTTTTTTGAAGCGGTGATAATTGCGAAAAGAAAGTTGAAAATTTGCGAATTTAAGGATATTTGGAAAATTTGGTATAACTTTAGTGGATGAACAATTTTTTAACCTCAAAGTGTCCCCAAAAAATCTTCATTTTACCATTTTTAAAGGGCCCCCCCTAGTACGACTATGATTTTACAATTGGAAAAACCGCAAAATGTGGGTTACCTACATTTAACGTCACAGAGCATTGTGCCTACCATAATAATAATAAATAGTGACTCACAAAGATACATAGGTACTTTTAACTGTCATTTTTTAATATTTTCAAAATTGGGTAGGTACATACAATTTTTCATCGTGATTTAACGAAAGTTGTAAATTGTTACATAATTAATTAAGTCTATAATAATTAAATTCAACGTGTGGGCTAAATTAGGTAACTGTTTTTATGCATAGCTTAAAGTCATTTTTTAATATTTGTAATAGTAGGTTGTTAATTCAAAAATTTAAATAAATACAGTGTGTCCGAGATTCTCCACAGTCGACTAGTATTTAAATAAAGTCCATTTTTTGTTATTTTTGCAAATATCCAGAGTGCTAACTATAACTTTGAGCATCAAGTAAAAATCAAATTAAAGAAAGGGACCCAATAGGGAGCCCCGCGGTGCACCACACACTAATAGCTATGTAATATATTCTCATCAAGGCCCCCCTCCCTCATTTTTAACTACATCCTCATCAGTTCTTATCAAAGAGGCCCCTGAGCCACCTTTTGTCATTCCTAAAATGTATATTCCACACACGGTCAGTTTGGATGGACGGTTCGAGTAACATACCCGGCATCGAGCTTGCAGCAGATACGAAAGACAAACCACGCATTTATTTTTACGTACTACTATACAGAGATGGATCGATTGATAATTAATTTAATAAAAAGTGGTAAAAGTAAAAAATTAACAATTACTCAAATGAGAGATTATGGACTACGCGTATACTTTCTAATTGTTACATATTAGATGTCTTTTACTGTATCATTAGGATCTCATGATTGAATAGTAAAACCGTTAAATAATAGTGCGCTTATTACAAAACTCGTGAACTTTTAAAAAAATTGTTTAGGAAAAAAAATTATTTGACTTTCTCGTTGTGCAACGAACAAGAAAAGTAAGCTGCTCATTCGATTTAATGCAAAAAAATTCCACTACCTACTACTGCGAGTTCAGTTGAAATCGCTTTTTGCACTTGCCAAAAAATAATTTCTATTTACTCGAATCTTAATTGTGGCCAGTCCGGCCCTGTCCACGTGCAAATTTATAAATTCTCTACTATCCACGCTTCGATGAATTAATTGTAGATTAGCCAACAATTAGTTTATTAAAAATTAAATGGAATAGCATTAAAGGGAGCTCCAGTTACTCAATACTCAACATCCGGTATATATATTTTTCACACTTCCGTTCCGGAAACTGAAGCAATTATTATTTCTTTTGTCTCGTTTCAAAATTTTAACTCATTTCTTTGGGTAGTTTGGTAGTTTCATACAATAAAAAAATGCGTTTTGATACCCTTTAATATACCGGATGATTGAACTTAAACGCTAACAATGAGGCTAGAAGCTATGTATAGTGTATAGGCAGCTTACCACAGTTTTAAGGCTCGTGTCCACTAGCAAGTAAAAGTTTCACAAGTTAGGTCTGAGAACAGGTGCATACTGTGTAAACCACGTGTACACGTCACATAGAGTAAAACTGCTGCAAGTATACAATCGCGCTCAGCTTGGCACGATTTGCTAGTGTACACGTGCGACTTGGCAAGACCGACTCGGGCAAAACTTTCGGAGCTGTTCGAATGGTTAGACAACAAGTTTTCAAATTATTTATAAGAAGGACGGAAGACTTTACTGTCACAACGAAAGTTGACCAAACAATTTTTTAGAAGTGCTGTGGCATTCTTTTAAGCATTACTGGACTGGTCAACTGCGTCCATATATCTTAAAATTGTAAACCCTTATTACTACCCTCAGGTAGTAAAATACGAAGCAACTTTGGAATGATTGACAGTTCTCCACAAAAATTTTCGCAAGTAAATAAATCTTTTCGGTGTGAGAGGTATAAATTTGGTCGACCCCTAACTTGCAAGTGTACACGGGCGTTTTGCCAAAACCGAATGGAGCAAAATTTTCGAAACAGTCCCGAAAGTTGTATAGGCAAGCGTACAAATTACTTATAGTATACAAGATGAAAGAAAAACGTCTTTGAGCGACCAAAAGATACTTATTTGCTAAATGACACTTTTGAATTGTATCCCAAGCAAAAAACGAATAAAAAAATAAGCCACATTGGTGAAATTAGCGCAATTGTTCGAAAGGACTGAGATTCAACGGAGATTACATAATTTTAAGGAAATAGATAAACCAAGAATGAAAGAAAATTCAAAAAAGTAAAAGTGGCCAAAAGACAGACGAGTTACGTATTCTTGGGAATATTTTGATGTAATGAAATTTGATTCACTTTCATTTTCAGTGTTGTGTCCTCTTGGCCCTCTTTTGTAGTCAAAAGTACCTAAGTACATAATGATTTACGACAAGCTTTGAAGTCGGTATTTCGACAAAGTCCTCGAGAACAAAAAAAAACCCTTTTGCATTCATCAAATTAGGTATTAGAAATACCGGGAGATATCATTAGAATTTCATTATAATTATTTAATGATTTCGATTTCTTAATTAGTAGTAAAGGTTCAAATATGTTTATTAAAAATTTAATAAATAAATTCAGTAAAAAACTAGTAAAATACAATAATACCTATATCATGCAGTTGGCACCGTAAATTGTCATTGCTTTTTGGTTTGTAAACACGTTTAAAAGATAATTCCCAAAGATCTGTAAGCTCTTTGTAAATCGATGAGTTTTATGGTAGGTATACTACCTGCTCCTTTCTATAGCCGGAGATATTTCAATAAAGACGTGTACACTTGAAACCACAAAAGCTACTTGCTATAGTAATGTGTGTAGAGTAAATTCGATAAAAACGTAAATTGTGTGTACACGGCTACGGAAGCAGTGTCTGAAAAATCCATCACAAGTTGCTTGCTAGTGGACACGAGCCTTTAGGTAGAAACTTGGCAAAGTTTCGAAACTAGACTGAGTATACGGCATATTGAGCGCCTTTAAGGCTATACTATACAGTGTGTTTGGTCTATGTAAGCGACTAAAAAGCTCTCAAACTCAAACTTGCGATTTACACAATGTGACCACCCTGTACAACGGCAATACATTGCCGATAATTGTTTTACATGTCAATTAAAGTCCGCATTAGTAGAAAACCTTATCCAATGGTGTATTTGATTTACTTGTTTGTCGTATTACGAGGTGAGCTCGACCTCCACAGACACTCCACACACTAATCGCAAACTTTTAAAACGAGAAATTCCGTTCTTTGATTAAAAGTTTTTTTTAACATTTTCAACTTCGAGCAAAAGTTTAATATCGCTCATGAACGGAAGCTAACAGTGATAGTGATAAATAGCGATATCTTTTTTCAAATTCCTAATTTATCAAAGTTCTCGAGAACCTTACAATTGTATAAACGTTGCATAGTGAGTAAGAATTGCATAAAAGTAAACACGACGTTAAACCGTGCTTTGTTGGGGCACTTGTTACTATGCTACTGTATGACTTAACTTACATACAGTGTGTCCTAGATTATAAGCTCACTATTTGGATATCTGAAACTCTCAAGGGACTCATATTGCATTAGATGGCAGAAGAGAATGTGGGCAGTTAAAAGAAAATTTAAAATTCACATTTTTTGTAAATATACTGGATGTATTCTTAAACGCGTTAAATAGTTATACAGGGTGTCTAATATCTACCTCTGTTCTATGGGTAACTTTGTTATTATAAGAGTTACGGAGTCGGTTAGCTTACCAAAGTTGGGCAGAATTTTACTACTAATCCAATGCCGTTAAGAAAATTCAGCAATGTTGCCACGTTTCCAAGATATTTGAAAATAACTAAAAATCGTCAAAAATTTGAATTGGCTCTATCTCGTTTATTATTAAAATTACCAAAAAAAGTCAAGATAGTTGTAAGTGTTCGAGTTATGACCCTAACTTACATTTTTTAATCGACTCCGTAACTCATAATAACAAAGTTACCCATATAACGCAGGTAGATATTAGACACCCGGTAGAGATCTCGCTTATCATAAAAGAAAGAGACTTGGTTAAATGAGCAAAAATGGTCCCTGACTTATGCATAAATAAAATCTAAACACAAAATTTACTCCCTGACAAGTGGCGTAAAATTTTTAAATGACCCTCATAGGAATGATAACATTGATAACGAAAATTGTGTTTGGCTTCGTCTGAAAGAACAGAAAAGGTTTCGTTTAGAAAGTCTTTTAAGTTGTTTTATAGAGCCAGTTTTGTTATTTTCCGCCATATTTCAGAAACGTTATCTGGGGGGGGGGGTAAATTTTGTTTATTTTATTTTATTGTCCATTTAACCAAGTATCTATCTCTTACGATAAGCGAGATCCCAGTACTTGACACGTTTACAAATACATCCTGTATAAATCGGTATCTAGAGTGCTAATTATTTTCCACCCATTCGTTCGAAGCTGCATATCTTCGTGTATTTTTCGATATTTGTCATATCCTTGAAATTTTATAGGGTTTATTCGGTAGGTGTACCAACTACGTATTGGTATTGAACATTAAACATAAACATACCTGAGATAACATTCTCTAATATTACTGATATTACCATTTATTTACATAACAACACAAGAGTAGTACGTGTACGTAGTAAAAAGAATGCTACGAACTTCTCATTATGACTTGTCCGGACAGTACCACTTCAAAACATTTTAATAAATTTCAATAGCTCAAAAAACACAATACACGCAAACAACAACTAAGAATGCACATAATTTTGCCTTTTTAATTTGGATAAAATCCCATCATTTGAATATCTAATCCACATTTCTTCCACACAATACGAAAATTGAGTACGTTTCACTTTAGAAACAAATGCACTTCAAAAAGAGCCATTTGGACGTAAATTGGCGAAGAAGTGGCGTAGACTCGGCAAAGCTTCGGTTTCATCTTTATCATAAAAAAAAACTACTGATGTGGCCATAACAGGACTGTTTCATACGCGTGGAAAATATTTAAAAAGACATCAGAAATAGTACCGAACAATAGTATGCTCAAAAGCTATCCCTGATTTCAAAAACTAAAATTATACGGAGTGTTTATACTTTAAATAGGAAGCTAACCTCATTTCCGGTCGAACCGGAAGTCAAAATATTAAATGTTGGGTTTCACTAGATAGCTAATTTTATATTCTTCAAAACCACTTAAAATATACAGGGTGTTGTATTTAAAATAGAAAAGTTAGCTCCATTTCCGGTTAAACCTGATGTTAAAATTTAACATGTTTGGTATCACTGGACAGCTAATCTCACGATATTTTAAAAAAAATCACAAAATATACGGGATGTTTTCAAAAACTTCTTTTGCTTGACTCATTTCCGGTTTAATCGGAAGTGTTTTTTTAACCAAAGTTGTAACAAATAATAGAAATTTGTAGAATAAATTAATGTACCAACTTGCAATTATAAATTTTAATTACAAAAGAAATTTTAAATTTTTGAAATTTTGACCTTCAAAAAATCATAGCTCCGAAACTAGACCATAGAGGAAAATTAAACTAAGCCAATAAATTAAGAACTTGGATATCTACAACATATCAAAATATAGACGGAACGACTCAAGCCGATTTTGAAAAAGTCGCTTTTAAAGTTTTAGTCAACTTTGGGCCTTTAAAAGTAGTCAATTTTGAAATTATTTTTAAAATCGACTCTAACAAAACTAAAGCCCTATATTTTGCCTATATATTCTTGTTTTTATTATTTTATAATAATATTTATCTGCAAAGTTATAACTAAAAAACTAGAAAATGGGACAATCGTTATACTGGCCACCATTTAAAATTTAAAAATTTGAAAAAATATTCTTTAAATTAGGGCCGATGTGTGCTAACTTATAGACGAGTATAAATACTGTGAGTCAAGATTTTACAAAAAGCGACCAAAATAACCCACTTATTTTAAGCCACCCTGTATAGATTTCTTTTAAAAGCTTATTTTGCTTAATTTCAACAAAATCGCTCCAACTACAACTGCATCAGTTGAAGGCTATGAACGGTTATTGTTACGTCATAAATGTCATAATATCAATTCTAATAATAGTAGGCAAAACTTGAAAATGAAAAATACATTTTTCCAAATTCCAAGTACTAGAGCTACAATAATTGTAGTAGTAATCATGTTTTTTCTTATCGTGAAGACGTGCAGATTCTATGTAATAACTAATAATCGGCATACACAAACAGTTTATAACAAAATCGCCGTAATTAGTCATTAATTAAGTACAAATTCTCGCAAATTATTACAATCGTGATTTATTCACTATTCCCAATGAACTATAAAAGGAAAAACTATGGGAAAAACTAAAGCCCTGCTCCAAAGCCAGTGCTGATGCATCGAAGAAGAGAGAAACATACAAGGTGAATTATTTTTCATTTTCCCTACGGAAATCTCGCTTATTGTAAGAGTTGGAAAATTGGTTAAATGGGGAAAGTGGTGCAGTTTTAAAAGAGTAACTCGTTGATGCTTTTAAATTTTAGGTGCGATGTTCAGTTGTTTAAATATGGTCGAAAAACTCAAAAATGGGAAATGCTTAAAACTGTTATGTTAAAAATACTTTTCGAACAGTTTAATTCAACATACTTAATCGATTGGCCAAAAAAAAATTTCTAAATTAATGGTCGATTTATACAGGGTGAATTATTTAAAATTTTTTCCAGCGAAAAAAAATATATAAGTATTTTGTTCAAGAAAATGAAGTAAAAAAAATTCGCTCTTCTCTTTGGTGTAAAAATTTGCATAGGTTGCCATTTAAAATTCGACAGTTAGGTGAATTACTATCTCAAAAACGGTCAATGGCGAAAAATTACTATTATTATTTTCAAACTCGTAAACAAAGTCTAACTATTACAATTTAAGCGAGATTGCCATAGGAAAATTGCAATAATTCACCCTGTATAAATGTTTTCTTATTACAACTTTGATGATGTAATCAAAAGGAGCCTGGGTCTCCTGGACACCCCTATTTTAATTTTGGTCAATTTCGATTCAAAAATTATAGAAAATTGCTTTTTGAAAAAATCGCATCTCTGGGCGATTTTGATGAAACAAGCCAAGTTTCAAATTAAAATTTGGCGGTAAATTGCGTAATCTACTTGGAAAAAATTGTGTAGTAAAAGCAAAATTATATTAGGTAGTGCGTAGTTCTTAGTGCCAATTCAAAGGTTGTGATTGTTTTACAATTTGTATGGGTTTGCTAAAATGAGATCGTGACATTTTGTAATCAACACAAAAATTATAAAGCCGGTTTGTACTATCTATTCTACGCCAATTTGGTTAAAATTGCATCATGCACTACTTTTTCAAAATTGAATATTTTTTGAAAGGTTAATAGTAAAAATATCATAGATACAATAAAAGTAGCACTAAAAATAACAAAAAAAATAGCACAATAATAATAAAAGATAAGTGTCGAATTATCGATTTTGAACCAAACTCGGTTAATTGGGATAATCGATAAAATTATTTCCACTCTGTGGTCTGTTTAAATGGTCTTACCTTTTAAAAAGCACACACTTGTACAAAATTATACGATCAGTACCTAACAGGCTACACGATACAACTACTAAGTACAAAAACGCACAAACGAATGCCAGGAGTGGAACTCGCCAGCTGTTTTAATAAACCAGTATACAGTGGTGTAGAATACAATCGGGTCAACTCGCATAAAAAATGTAAATTTATCAAGTAGTAGTATTGGAACTAAATTATAAATATTTTTGATTTAAAAATTGCACTCTTTCAGTCCGCTCCGCGTTACTCTTCGGTCCGTTGATTTTAAACCGATGCAAATGAATAAAAATAATTTTTTTTCTAAAATAGTATATTAAAGAGCAAATTTCATAAGTCACGTATTAAAGCACGAGTTCAAGTTTAAAATAAGACCCGCGTAGCGGAGAGAGTTTTAATGGAGGAGTGCTAGAATGAGTTTTTACACAAGTTTTTCTATTTTGAGCCTTTTAAGCTCATCTTCTCTTTTATTTCTTTTACTCTTTTATATTTTTATTGTAAATATTTCTTTTAATCGTCTTCGTAGCTGTGGAACCATCACTTACTAACCGGCTCGTTAACGAATAAGAAGTTTAGGTCTCAATAGTCTGGAAATAGTCTACAAAGTTTGTAACGATTCGGGCTGAAATAATATTGTAAATGTGTAATGAAACCGGCCGTTTGGCACTCCTAAGTGGCAGCATTAACTTGGGTGGCTCGAGAAAGGTGTTTTTGCTTTTTTTTCGGTTTTTTGCTTATAAGTCTAAAACTACACACTTCATGAGAAAAGCGCTTCTGTATAAAAATAGTCTACATCAAATTTTCTATAAATGACATCTCTTAAGTTTTCTCCTTCAAACAAACGGTTTAAGCGAGAGAGCGCGTTAAAGTTTGACAAAAATTCTAAAATCGGCCAAAAACTGTTTATCTCTCGTTTGATTACTGTGGTAAATTGCTAGGAGATGGCGCTAATATTTAATCGAAACTATTTAGGGCTCTCTCTCAAGTGCCACTCTTAAAACTAACTCAAGTTTAAACCTGCAACCCGCATAGTTGGGAGCGTTTTAATGGTGGAGTGCTAGAATCACTTTTTTTATTTATTTTGAGGCTATTAAGCCCAGTTTCTCTTTTATTTGTTTTAGTATTTTATATTTTTTATAGTTTTATTGTAACTAGTATTACTTTTATTCGTGCTTTATAATATCGGAGAACTCGATTACCACCTCTTCGTAGGCGTGGAACCATCACTTACTAACCAGCTCCATTAAACGAGTAAAAAATTTAGGTCTCAATAGTATGGGAGGCGGCGTGCACTTTTAATAAAGTACAAGATTGTTAACGATTCGGAGTGACCTAACATTGTAAATGAGTATTGAAACCGGCCGTTTGCCACTTCTAAATGGCAGCATTAACTTAGATGGGTCGAAAAATGTAGGTTTTTGCTCCTTTTTCGGTTTTTCGCATTTAACTCAAAAACTACGTACTTGATGAGAAAAGTGCTTCGATATAATAATACTCTACATCAAATTTTCTATAAATGGTATCTCTTAAGTTTTTTCCCTCAGACAAACGGTTTAAGCGCGAGAGCGCGTTAAAGTTTGACTAAAATTCTAAAATCGGCCAAAAACTGCCGTATCACTCGTTTAATTACTGTGGTAAATTGCTATGAGATGGCGCCACTATTTAATCGGAACTGTCAGGACTCTCTTTCAAATGCCACTCTTAAAACTAGCTCAAGTTTAAGCAGCAACCTGCGTAGCGGATAGTGTTTTAATGGAGGAGTGCTAGAATCACTTATGAATCACTTAAATAAATTGTTTTGTAGGCTGCAACGAACCGTTAGTTAATTAATTTTAATTATAATGTAACAAAATAAAACCTATTAATTTTAAAAGTAGTAGTTTTCCCTCTTCTAAATTTGACATATTATATGGTAAATTGTGCATTACTAACTACCAACTTCGAAGCAGAAAATTTTACCCAAACTATTATAGCACTCAAAAGGCTATTATTACAGACGCAAAATATAAAAAAAGGTCATTTTGACACACACCAAGATGCCAAGAATAGGAACAACCGACATAATCTGGACTGAGCCGCCACCTCGATGCGCCACGAAAAACAATCGACTATCATATACAGTATCACTTTAGACTTCAGTTCTACCATTGTTCTACTGAGCTCATCCGTTCCGAAGTAATCTTAGTTTTGTGAAGTAAGGCAAATAAATGTATGAAACGAAGATCAAGACCTTATAGAGCGTGATGTGTGAATTAGTGTAATTTTTATTATACAGGGTGTCCTAAGTTTACAGACTTCAGACTCTTTGTTAATGAAACACCTTGAGTTTCAATTTATGGAGGATTTAGCTCTTACTCTTACTATTGGATAGTTCCAAGTGGTAAAAACGTTGAAACCGGTTTGAAATATTTGAGATTTGAAGAGCAGGCAACTAAACCTGCGGGTTACCTTAATAATTCAAAATTTCTCCAACTGCGTGCGTAAACGAAACTCTCACTATTATGAGGCCGAAGGCCGAGTCGTTCCTCACTACTATTTGGGAACAAAAAGCGACCTAATCTAACGACGACTTGCTCCGAATTCGAGTAACATTGACCTCTATTTGTGGTGACCTTGGCTTATCTCGATGCGCCGATCTTCATTTTCGTCGAATTTAGACCCAAAATTCGGTCTAACCTAACGTACCATGTTTGAGAAGTACGTGACCTTGGTCTCTATTTCCAAAGGTAAAAATATGAAGTTCTACTGTTTGAAATTGAAATAATGAGAATGTTTGATTCATTTTCAAAACGACGTCCGGGGAAAAACTCGCTTCTTTGAATCACTCCCAGCTCCCAGTTAGGAGAAGGCCCACTCTAATGGGGCCCACTCTATCGTGATGTGTGAGTTGTACCTTAAATTGATATTTTTTGCTACTTTTTCAAATGTTAGACAATTTTATACCTGTAGAGGGCGCTAATCGCCACCTGAATTGTTTAAAGTCTCGTTTTCAAAAAAGCATCCTTCCCAAAAGGAACGCTACTGCCGCTATTACCGTATTTATTTGGGTAACACCGGAATTGTGGTCGCGAGTTGCGAGCGTTCGAAGTTTGATACGCATTGCAGACTAACGGACGCCAGTGAACACTTCACTTGTATATAGCTGTAACAAATCTATGTGGGACAAGAGTAAAAACAAATATTAAGCGCTATCATGGAAAAAGTGTAAACAGTACCTACTTGGCAAACTTGCCCTTAAATTGTAACAATTTTGTGCTTAATTTCTTTAATTTCAAGGATTCAAAGTTAAAAGATTGTACAATCATAAATTTTTTCAAATCAAGGACTTGTTATAAATGCGAATTTGTAACAAAAATATTTACTTTGTCTATAAAGATAAGAGCATTGTAGTTAATAAACTTTACAACAACTATTATTGTAATCGTCGATACGTCGATCGATTGAAGATGATTTCACACTCGATTAAACAAATCATTCCTTTTATGACGTAATTTCCTTTTCGAATTAATTATTAAAAGTACAAAGATCGTTTTGGGGATCCCTATTATTAAAGAACATGCACCACGGTACTGGGGTACTGGGTACTAAGAACTGGCTAGCGCTTTATTTGTTGTGAACGTGAACAGGAAATAGAAACGATGTCTATACTCGATTCTTCTACACTTCTACACTTCCTCATTGTTGCATTGTTAGGACATATTTTCCCCCGACCTCCACGTTTTATTGCAGCCCACCTTGATCTTTTGCTCGAGGACATTGAATCGAGATATTTTTCTCCATATTTGTCAGAGTAGGCCTAACCTAAGCTGATGCTTTAGAGTTACGGGTTACGCATAGATGAACTCATATAGGACGCGAAAGCTGGCCAAAGTAGTAAACTTTTATTTGAGGCCCTTGAGGCCCTGTTTATATTTTAGTTTGGCCCTGTTTGACCTGTTTAAAAGAGGCCGTATAAGAACACGGGACACAGAAATAGGTATAGCGATGAACCTTTTCAATAATCGAAACTTAATTTCTCAATAATGCCATAATGGCCAATTAATTATTTCTATTGCTATTACTGCTATTATTATTAGTAACAATAAACGAATAAAAAAATAGGAGGCATCAATAAAAAGTATCGATTACCAATATACATTTTATGCCACATCTACGCCGGCCGTAATTATTTCTATTTCTATAATCTGTTTTTTATCCAATCATTTTGGTGTGAGTTTGAAAGTGTCCAAATTATTCCACTACATTGGACTGTTTTACAGTTTGCTTATTTGTACAACGCATCTACATATATAACACAAAAAGAAAAGTGTGTTAATTTGTTCATCATATTAATTAAAGCCACTTGTTAAGTTCTATTGGAATTTTACAAGTGGTTTAAATTACATTTTTATTTAGACAAAAATGTTTCCATTAAATAACAAGACGTGTTTTTTTTGACATCTTTAATAAATTTATTGGTCGATCGCTTATTAACCGAGATGAGGCTTTTGTTGCCGGGCTAAATGATAGGGGCTCGCTGAGGAGGGTGTCCCGGAAGTAACGCACGGAGAGGATTTTTTTTAATATTTCTCTCACTGCGACGAATATTTTTTCAGTGGTGTAACAACCGTCCACACGAGCCCCCAATTTAAAGGAACGCTCGTAGAGAAATGCAACCAACTGAAGACGCAGAAAAACTACTGAAAAACTTTTTTTTCAGTTTTGAACTTTGTAATTTTACCTTTAAAACCTTTCTAGAGGAAATTTGCGAGTGCGCTTTTAACAATTAACAACCATTGGCCCTGACGGTTTAGCCTTTTAGCATTTTATTTTATTTGTCTTAAAAAGTCACATAAGGCGTCGGTTGTGGTGTTCAGCCTATTACTATCACTGCAGTGATTCCTGAAGTACTTTCAAAATCACTCTCAGAAGCTCGCTCTTCAACGAAATAAATGAGTTATGCAAGAAATGTAGCGGAGTTTACAAAGAAAAGTAGACGACGAATTGTAAATTAGGTTTACGTGACTTTTGTGGTCATACCTACTACGTCCACTTTTTAGCTTATAGTTACTGCTAAACAGATTTCTATTTATCTAACATTAACATTATAACTTTAGTTATTGATTTAAGTTTATTCGGTTCGTCTACTGGCCTCCAGAGGGATATGTTAGTTCAGTTCTAAAGTTTCTATTTGAAATTTGAATACAATAACTGAGAAATTAAATTATTTTGCTAGACACTCCTTAATCCTAATACTTACCTGTTAAAAATGGCCGCATTACCTTAAGGGAGGCTCGAGAAGAGTGGTTTTGGGCTTTTTTTTGGTGTTTCGCTTGTAACTCGAAAATCACGCCATTTACGAAAACAGCTTTTCTATATAAAAATAAAGTACATTAAATTTTATACCAATTACATTGTTTAGGTTTTTTCTTAACACAAACAGTTCAGAAGCTAGAGCGCGCTAAAGCTTGCAAAAATTCCAAAATAGGTCAAAAAGCTGTTTCTTATCATTTATCGCTTATAGCTCAAAAACTACGCACTTTTAGGGCAAAATCTACTTATTAAAAAAGTACGTTAGATTTTTTACAAATTACGTTTTTAGATTCTTTTTTTACGACAAACGGTCAAGCTGCTAGAGCGCGTTAAAGTTTGACAAAATTTCCAAATCTGCTAAATAGCCGATTCTTATAGTTTACCGCTTATAACTCAAAAACTACGCACTTTTATAGCAAAGTTTGCTTATAAAAAAACTATGTGCGTTGAATTTCCTACAAAATATGTCTCTTAGGTTTTGTTCTAAAGACGAACGGTCTAGGTGATAGAGCGCGCTAAAGTTTGATAAAATTCTAAAAATTGGACCCAAAGCTGATTTTTATAGTTTTTCGCTTATAGCTCCAAAAACAGAATTTTAGAGAAAAGCATTTTTTAAAAAACTAAGCTTCATTAAATTTCCTACAAATTATATCTCTTAGATTTTTGTTTTTAGACCAACGGATTAGGCGCTAGAGCGCGTTAATGTTAAAAAACTTCCAAAATCTACCAAAAAGCTGATTCTAATAGTTTCTCGCTTATAACTTAAAAACTACGCACTTTTAGAGAAAAATCTACTTATTTAAAAATAAAGTACGTTTGATTTTCTACAAAAGACGTCTCTTAAGTTTTGTTCTGAAAAGAAACGGTCTAGGTGTTAGAGCGCAATAAAATTTGATAAAATTCTAAAATCGGACACTAAGCTGATTCTTATATTTTTTCGCTTATACCACGGAACCACGGAACCACGGAACTTTAGAGAAAAGTATTCTTATAAAAAATTATGGCCCGTCAAATTTCCTACAAATTATGTCTCTTAGATTCTTAACTTAAAACCAACGGTTTAGGCGCTAGAGCGCGTTAAAGTTAAAAAAGCTTTCAAAATCTGTCAACAAATATTTTATCGCTTATAACTCAAAAACTGCGCACTTTTGGAGAAAAGTGTCTTTATAAAAAATATGGTACATTAAATTTTCTACACATTATGCCTCAAAAATTTTATCTTCAAACAAACAGTTGCGGTGGTAGAGTGCGTTGAAGTTTAATGTATATCGAACATAGCGTGCGGGCGGGCAGAATGCCGAAATACAAAATTTTTGCTTTTGACCAATGCAGACTGAAAGACATTGTAAATGAGTAATAAAACCGGCCGTCTGCTTCTTAAAAGTGGTAGCATTAACTTGGGGGTGGCTCGAGAAGGGTGGGTTTTTGCCTTTTTTTCAGTTTTCCGCTTATAACTTCAAAACTGCACCCTTTTTGAGAAAAGTGTATCTATGTAAAATTAAACTATGGAAACTGCCCTACAAACTATATTTGGCAGACTTTTTCCTCAGACGAACGGCTTGAGCACTAGAGTGCGTCAAAGTATGAAATTTCAATAAATCTTGTTGTTTATCGCTTATAACTCGAAAACTACAAACTTTTGGTGTATAGCGTTTCTTTAAAAAAATGTACATTCAATTTCCTACAAATTATATCTCTTAGATTTTTGTCGTCAAATGAACAGTTTTAGTCCTAGAGCGTGTTGAAGTATGAAGGGTGGTTTTTGGGGTGTAAAAAATTTTTTTGCCAAAAAAAGTCCATTTTTTGTGTAAAATTTATAGCCTTTGTGCTTGGTAAACGACTTTACCTTTTTTAGTGGCGCATATTAAACATTTAATAGGCACTTAACTGTTCCTGTTCCTGTTCCTAAAATATAGGCAACACATCATACACCACACTACATTGAATCAAAGGATATCTAGTAAGAGAAATCCTAAGCTTATGGAGTCTCATGCGCCTTCTTTTAAACGTAGTACACCGGTGAGATTCAGATGTCGCTCCTCATTTTAGCACAATTTTTCGTATACCTACGTAAGAGTAACAAAGAGAGCGACAAAAATACATAAAATGTTTGTCTATACTTAGCAATGACCTACCTGAAAATAGGGTGTTTTACGATCTATTTACGGCTAAGGGGCTAAGTTGCTTTTCTATTGTTATTTTATGATGGTTATATTGTCACGAAAGTTTTTGTTGATAGGAAGTTCAAAATCTTTGGTCTTTGGACAAAGGATTAAAATACCATTCGAATAGACCTTTTTTAAACCATTTAAACTCAAGTTTGGACATACTAAAATTAAATGTTTCATCTTCTCACACTCTCGAAAGTACTGTAAACTGAGCAGAGACATCTGGAGCTCAATTGTGTTACTACACTTTAAAAGGTTTTAAAATTTTACATTGGTTGCTTTTTCTGATAATTCTATGTTCTTTGATTGAATTCAAATTCTAGCTGCAGGAAATGTCAACAGTGATCATTGCGCGATCACTGCATGTTAGCATTGTGCTCGACTGTAATCGGCAGCAGGTATTAGTTCCACCTTCTAAATATCTAGGTTGTACTGAGTGCGAATTTTCAAATGTATTATTTAGTTAGTTATGGAAATATTTCATTTTTAAATGCTTTTAAAACGGAACGGATTGTAGAACCTTTAAGATTTAAAAATATGTTTTTTTAGTAATATTAAAAGCCACTACTATCTAAATCCGCCTCTGTCCAATCGGTTCAATCTACTGGCACTTTGATGTGCCCGCCATTACCATTATCACTGCCCACTACAGCAATTCAATGGACTATAGTAATTTTTATGGGAAATTGGTTTTTTTATTCCTAAAGGGTAGGCAACACATCATACGCCACACTAAATAATACGCTAAAACAATTAATTTTCATCGCGAAATAGTTTTTAATTTAAAGAGTTAAGTTAATTAATGACTACGAATTATTTAATTACACAATTTCGAGCTTAGTTTTTTATTGCAAAAGTTTTTTTTAATTTCACAATTAAAATCATTAGTTTTAAAGTGGTAGTAAATAAAATAGTTAAGGGAGGGTCGTAAAACGAACAAACATAATAATGAGTTCGTTAACTATAAAATGCTTTTTCTGTTTCCTTCAAACTTGTAATTAAATTTATTCGCAATTAAACAACAAATCTGTAAATTGAAAGGCAAAAAAAGAGGTCGTTAATGGTTTTGTAAATTGAGTTAAATATCAACAACTTATGTCGAGATATTATAACGCGATAATAAAAAAAAAGGAAATTTTCAACCGTTTCGACAACATCAAACTAAAAATGACTGATTATTAAACTTTTTTTTTACTCGAAATTTAAAGGAAGAGCAGTAAGTTGTGGAAGTAAATTTTGGGGAAAGTGTTCCGCTACTCAATACAACAAAAAAGTATGTAAACCATTAAAAACTTAAAAGTTCTTAGAGTTTCACAACAGACAAGTAATCGAAAATCGACATAAGAACAATAATGCAATGTCGTAGAAAGATTGATGAGAAGGAAAAAAAAGTTAAAGGAAAACCATTCATTCGTCGGCAATATGCATGTATTCAAATGAGTAAGCTTTTTTAAAAAAAAATCTTTGAGATATATTTAAAAAGATGTTGGCCTAAATTAATATAAAGATGGAAAAATAGTACTATCGACTCATATTTTTTATCTTTTTATTGTAACTATTTCTTTTATTCGCGCTTTATAGTATCGGAGAACTCGATTACCGTCTCTTCGTAGCCGTGGAACTCTCATTTACTAAAAGGTGTCTTAATAGTCTGGGAGGCAGCGTGCACTTTTTAAGTACTAAATGTTTAACAATTTGGGTAGAAATAACATTGCAAATGAGTAATGAAACCGACTGTTTGCCACTTCTAAGTGGTGGGGCTCGAGAATGGTGGGTTTCGCCATTTTTTAGGTTTCTCGCTTATAACTTAAAAACTATGCACTTTATGAGAAAAGTGCTTCTACACAAAATTAATCTACATTAAATTTTCTATAAATTACATCTTTTAAGTTTTTTCTTTCAGACAAACCGTTTAGGCGCTAGAGCGCGTTAAAGTTTGACAAAAATTACAAAATAGCCAAAACTCTGCTTTATCGCTTATACTACATCGTTTGGTAAGTGTGGTCAACTACTATGAGATGGCGCCACTATTCAATCAGAACTGTCATCGCTCAGGCGCGTGCCACTGTTTAAACTACTAGCTCAGGCCAAATTTCAGAGAAAAGCGACAAATTGTTTCACAACATGGAATGGAAAAAGCAAGCTTTGAGCAGTAATCACTTTTGGGACTGTTTATCATTGTAGAATGTAGATAAAACATGAATCCACCATTACACACCTGAGCAGAACGACAATTAAAGCTGTGGTTAGAGACAGCGAGACAGCTGAAAGTGCGCCAAGGAAGGAAAAAACTGTTTTATCGGCCGATAAGGTAATGAGCACTGTTTTAAGAGATTCACGAGAAATCATCAACATCGACTACTTGGAAAAAGGAGAGACAATAACAGGAGTCCATTATTCCCTATTATTGGACCATTTTAACTAAGTTCTGAAACAATAACAGCCACGATTGTGAGCGCCAGCTCACAAGTCAACTGTTGCAATGGCTAAATTTCAAGAATTCGGCTTCGAGCTAATTTCTCACCCACCGTATTCCCCTAACCAGGCCACTTGGCCCCGTGCGATTTGTTCCTGTTTCAAAATTTGAAAATTTGGCTCTTTGGAAATGGAAAGAAATTCTCATCGAAGAAAGATTCTTAGATAATGCTAATACTGTTGACAGAAGCAAACTGTGCCCCTGGGAAGGCGTGACCGGTGGCGCTTTAGTTTCGAAATGTGTAATAACTTTCTCCACTTCCACCACTGACTGTACATACTTTCTTGACGTGATTGGATAAAAGTTTTACCGCCCCCAAGTTTTTAAATTTAGTTGGCATATTTTCCGGGGGCACAATTTGTTCTGAGCGCTGTACATACTTTTCAGACGGTGTCGCTGGACGAAGTGTGCAGCCCTGAAAGAAGCTTATGTTGCAAAATAAAAACGATTTTTTCCAAAATTAAGTTTCTTAAAGCTGCAATTGGAGTCGCTCTAGCTCTAAAACTAAACGAATTAAATTTTTCTCGCCTCTCACTTACCTTTTCCGGCTTCTTATTGGTTGTTTAGAGGCCCGAATTAAGCTTAGCAGAAGACTTTATACCACCTTTTCCAAAACTTGTCAAATTTGTTTAAAGTTTCCTTTTCGGCTCGTCCGAATTTTTACTTTTGTTTTATTTTAGAGACTCGCAATTTAAAAAAAGCATCGTGATGCCCCGATGCCCGATAAAATTATAATTTGCAACATTAATTGAAGCAACTTAACGTAAATATCTTCCGGTTATTACTTTTTATCTAACTTTTCAGACTCGGAAAGTTTGCTATCTGACCTTACTCAACTTTCTACGTTGCCAATCTGATGAACTGTGTGAGACTATCAAAAACTTGCCGTATATTTTGCTAGTTTCAATCGAATTTTCCAAGACAATTTGTTAAAATAAATATAAATTTGAAAATTTGTTCAGTTTATGATTTACGGAGCACTGGAGTCGATTTTTTATGTTTTATGTTTTTGTTTCAATTTTCGTCTTTTTTGTGTATAAAATGAAAGGAGTCGCACTTTTTGGGTTATTGGAGTTCTGCTTAGAGGCAAAGCGACCTTATTTCGTCATTCACTTAGTAATCCCATGCAAGCCAAACTACGAAAGTAAACATTTACATTCTAAAGAACTTTTCCGAAAGTCGCTCTCGATTTATTACAATTACAGAAATGCAATTTTAGAACTCGATTACGTTTTTCTTAAATGTTTTAATGGTTGGGGCATAATTTTTCTAACAATGACATCAACATTACTCGTAAACGTAGGCTGTCAGGACAGAGAGTACGGGGCATAGCGTATCAGAAGAGTAAGGGGTGACCGGACCGGCCGACGCCGACGTCTCGTGACGTCACGCTGGCGTCTCTCCGACACATCACTCAGATGTACAGACTTTACACATTACGTGCGACTCATTACTTTCATCGTTCAAAGCCCAACTCCCCTACTACAATTACCACTCAATACCAAACTCTTTTTATTTAAATCCGTCGCTATTTTTTAAATAATTAGAAAAGCTCGCAAATTTTTCACTCAAACGCAAAAAGTTTATCTGCTCTTCTTATAGTGGCAACTTATAGTACGAATTGATTTTTTCTCTTCTTTTTATAGTGGGTTAGTGTAGTGGCTCTTAAGTGTTCTTGCGAGTTATGAGTTAAACTTGGAAAAATTAAATTTTATTTCCTCAACTCGCTTCAATTGAGAGGAAGCTCCTTCCTCCTTTCACCCCCCTTTTTTCTTAAACAAAAACTGTTATTACTTTTAGTATAGCTGGGGAATCCTTCGAAGTATTTTGGTAGTATATTATTAAATGAATAGTCTTAATTTAAACTTTGAACATTTTTTATGAGAAAACAAACTAACAAACTCAAAGTAAAATATTGAAACACAATGATTGATAAGTAGTTTGATCAAGTCTCAAACTTCTTCCACTTTCATTCAGATTCATTCGTATAGCTAGCACTAGCTACATTTTCCATTCTTGTACAATTAAGAGAATCATACCATCATACGTTTTAACGTAGATTAGCGCAGATTCGTTTAAAAGTGTTCTTTTATGGTAAAATTTGAAGAGTTTACTTTACTCCAGAGTCAACGGCCATACCACATTGAAAGCACCGGTTCTCGTCCACTCGGTCTTCGGTCTAGCCACGTGTAGCCCTAAAAAAATTAAAAAATTTGCTGCGTACGCGCACGTATAGTGTAATATAAATCGTAATTATAGTTCAATTAGTTGTAAGTGTAAATAAATGAAATTAATTAAGTGAATAACGAACATACAGTTTATGTAAATATCTAAAATAGTGTAAATAATAAACTTATAGTTATAGTGAATAAATAGTGTAAATAAATTTATAAAAAGACAATTAGTGAATAGTTAGTTAAAACAATGAGTGAAATAAACGATCAGACCGAGGATGGTTTCATCCCGGCAAAACGGCCTAAACGCCATAGAACAGAAAAAACAACAGTGCAGCGACAAAGTAGTGCGATAGCAACAAATAACCAATTCGAGTGCCTATCAGAAGAAGATTCTGATATGGAAACTGAAAACAGCACCGCCACACCAAGTACAATCAAAGCAAAAGCGCCTTCGCCCATAATCCTCCACGGAGCCCAAGAGCGAAAAAAGATAATGGAACTATTGACAACATATGCTCCTAACGACTTTAGCTTAAAGAAAACTCCAAAACACACAACGATCTACGTAAAGACCGCGGGAGACAAAACTGCGGTTTTAGAACAATTAAGAGGTGTGCAATACCACACGTATACAGATAAAGCAAACAAAAATCACGCTTTTGTGTTAAGAGGTCTCTGGGGAGATATCGAACCAGAAAAAATCCTCTTAGAACTAAAAAACCGCAACATAGATGCAATACAAGCGTACAAAATGAAGTCAGTAAAAGTACCGTTGTATCTAATCATAACTTCAGCACGTGTAAAATTAGCGCAATTACAATCCGCAATTAAGATCCTGAGCTACACACGTGTCACTTGGGAAAGGCATCGCAACAATAAACAAATAATACAATGCAAAAGGTGCCAACAATGGTGTCACGCGACATCCAATTGTCAAGCGGAGCCGAAATGCCTCAAATGTGCCGAAAGCCACCTCACCAAAGAATGCAAAAAGCCGCGGGAGCTTCCGGCAAAGTGCATTAACTGTGAAGGACAACACCCTGCCAACAATGTGGAGTGTCCAATCTACATAAAAATAATAACAACATTGTCAAAAAATAAACAATCCAAAGTGAGTGCACCAAAACCAAAAACTACCTACGAGAACAATAGAGAAAATTTTCCACCCCTGCGGTTCATCCCAGCGCCAATGCCGACTACATCACCATGGGAGGTAAGGCAGGTAGCAAATAATAACGTAACCCCTTTAACCCAAAATGTAAGAAATCCGATACCTGTAGCAGACATTTCAACAAATAATAATGACCAAAATATCAGCATTTTCAATGACCTAGCAAAAGAATTCTCGAATTTAAACAAATTAATAAATTTACCTGCAATGTTAAAAGCAGTAAAAGATTTAAATGCCCTTTTAGGTAACGCCCGTGATCCTATACAAAAATTTACAATATCACAACAATTCTTTACCCAACAATTGCACACCTATGGCCTGTAATCTAAAAATAGTAACTTGGAACGCAAACAGTTTAAAAAGTAAAGTAGCCGAAATGATCAATTTTATTTGCACCAAAGCAATTGACGTAATGCTCATAAACGAGACCAAACTAAAAACATCAGATAGAATTAAAGTAAGGGGATACACAGTCCTCAGAAATGACAGACAAGCCGTCAATGCCTCAGGTGGCGTCGCTATGATAATCAAAAACGGAATTCCTTTCAAAGAAGTGAAAATTCCACATCAAATCTCACCGGAGGCAATAGCAATAGAACTACGCACCAAAATTGTACTGATAGCCGCCTACAATAAGCCCACTAATCTCATCACAGACCACGACCTAGACACGCTGACGAACCTCTCAAACAAAGTCTTAGTAGCAGGGGATCTGAATGCCAGGCACAGATTCTGGAATTGCACAAGAGACAATGCCAACGGCGTCAAAATTAAAAATTATTCGGACCATAACAACCTATCCATTTCATTCCCGGACGAACCCACTCACTTTCCCGAAAATAATTCCACTCCTTCCACTATTGACATTTTATTAAACAAAAACTTAACAAACCTAACCGTTCCAATTTCGCTTCACGAACTCAACTCCGATCACAATCCCGTCTTATTTTTTCTAAACGATCAACCGGCTCATAATATCTGCAGAGAAATTATTTCATACAGAAACACGGATTGGACTCAGTTTAGAAAATCTCTAGATGCCAAAATCCAAATTAACAACAAAATAAATACCCCCGACGAACTAGATCAAGAAATAGAAAGCCTCACAAAAATTATTAACCAAGTAACAGACATGAGCACTAACAGAATCGTCGTAAATCCTTTAAAAGACAATATCCCCGAACAAATTTCGACATTAATAAAACAAAAAAATACAAACAGGAAACTTTGGCAGAGAACGGCCAACCTCGCCTATAAACACGAATTCAACAGACTAAAACATGAAGTTAGAAAACAACTTACGCAACATAGAAACGAAAACTGGACTAACAAACTAAAAGACCTTAACCCCCAAGACAATTCCCTATGGAAAACAATCAAAAAATTTAAGAAGGAATACACGCCTATTCCTAATTTAGTAAAAAACGACGACGAATTAATAGAAGATAACGAAAAGGCGCAATTATTAGCTAAAACGTTTCGAGACGCTCATATTTTAAATCAACATAACGACCCCGACCAATCCAACATTATCCAACAAGTCCACGACTTCCTTCAAACTCCTCATCACTACACTCCTAACGATCTTAAAAAAGTAATGACAACGCCAGCAGAGATCCAAACGGTAATTAAAGGACTTCCAAATAACAAAGCCCCTGGACCCGATTCGATACCCAACAAAATTTTAAAAAATCTCAGCAAGAAAGCGATAGTACAACTGAATTACATCATCAACGCCATAATTAAGTTGCAGTACTTTCCAAAATCGTGGAAAAGAGCGGTAATACATCCAATCCATAAACCAGGCAAAACTCCTAGTAATCCCCAAAGTTACAGACCAATAAGTCTCTTAAATACGTTAGCTAAAGTAACCGAAAAAATTATTTTATATCGTTTCAACGAGATCGAAACGCAAAAAAGTAAAATCGTGAGCAACCAATTTGGATTTAAACCAGGTCACAACACCGCCCAACAAGTAGCCAGAATAGTCATCGACGCGATAAATAATTTTAACAAAGGCAAACCTACCGTCATGGCCCTTTTCGACATTAAAAGAGCGTTCGATAAAGTATGGCTCGCAGGATTAATCTACAAGCTAATAATAAGCGAATATCCATCTCCTCTAATCAAACTCGCCCATTCGTACCTGTCGGATAGGAAATTCCAAGTTAAAATAAATAATACGCTTTCTAAATCTATGAACGTAACAGCGGGAGTACCGCAAGGTTCCGTACTAGGTCCCAGGCTATTTATAATATATCTCAACGACTTTCCTTCGTTTCAAAAAACTAACCTAGCCCTATATGCAGACGACACCGCATTATACGCGACGTCATTTTGTGCAGAAGTCGCTAATAAACAACTGCAAATTCACACAAATATTATCGAAAAGTTCTTTCATAAGTGGAAGATAGAACTAAATTCTGAAAAAACAGAAGAGATAGTCTTCACTAAGAAACACACATTAAACAAAATACTCAACCCATTGAAAGTCAACAATCATCCTATTAAACCCGTCAACGCGGTTAAGTATCTGGGGATCCATCTAGACAGAAGGCTAAACTTCAAACAACACATCAAGCAAAGTATTAAAAAAGTATACTCCGTTATGCGTTCGATATATCCACTAATGCTGAAAAACGATCTGTCGGCAAAAAACAAAAAACTCATTTATACGGCAATTTTGAGGCCAATAATAACGTACGCAGCTCCCGTTTGGTGTGGGATCACGGACGCATCGCTAAAGCCCCTTCAGGTGTTTCAAAATAAATGCCTCAGGCTAATAACCAATTCCCCTGCGTTCGGGGAGCTCGCTATTAGTACTAATAGCACGATTTTGCCGTTCGGGGAGCTTGCTTTCAACGCTATGAACGCTTTCGTGACGTAACGATTCGAGTACCGCTGACGTCATTGTTCGCGCTATCAACGCTTTCAATTTGAAGGTGAGGCACGAAACGCTTTCAAACTATTACCGTGGTAACCGTGTTTGTTTGCTCTTCGAATGCAAAGCGGGAAAGTCGTGTGCGCTTTATAAATTTTTTTATTTAAATTTTTGATATATTTTTGATTAGTATCATCAATGGATATTGATGTTGTAGCATTAGACGACGGCAAGGGATTCATTAAATTAAATTTGTAGTCTTATCAAGTTATTATCAATAAGAAAAACTAAGAATGGAGCACTCGAAACAAGGACAGTTTCAAGTTTTCGAAACTTTGCGTTATGAAAGGCCACTGCCTATTCTTATTCAGTTGTCTGCTAATTTTGTTAATCGATAGTTGTTATGTCGTTGATTCGATGTTACCGTAATACAAAACATACCGCTCATTGCCTTTACCGTTTTGTTTTATCAGCTTGAGGTTTGCTTCATAAATAAAAAAACACTTTATTTATTTATGGTCTGCTTATAGTTTTGAAGGTTTTGAGATAATTTTAAGTTTCTGGTTTGAGTTTCGAATACCCAAAATTTTGGTGTCGTTTCACCTCTAACAAAAACTAAAGTATAATCTAAGAAATTTCTGGGTATTATACCTAAAGACTTGTTTTGGCTCTTTTTTTTCAATTCTCTGTACCAAGATTATTTGTAGTGCCTATCAGTTCAGCTCATTGCGAGTTAAGTTAACTGTTAACAAACTTATAGGGCAAAAAATTTGAGGTTATTTCTGAATGTTTACATTTTGCGGCTTTTCCCGCCTCTGCCGCCATGTTGATTGCATGAGACGCTCACAAATGCGTTCGGGGAGCTCGTAAGCGTCCCACGCTAAAAGCCTCCCCGAACGCACAGTAATACGTCATAATAGCGTGTGGTGCTAATAGCGTGAAAGCGAGCTCCCCGAACGCACCCTTCGGACAGATATACCCGAATAACCGACCTACACGAAAGGGCGGAAATAGAAACCATAAGACAATACGTCAATAACCTGTCTGAAAAACTCTACGATAATTCAACACATTCGGATAACCCTTTGATTAAATCCTTAACAAATGCTAGGGCTTCACCTCCGGGCAACCATCAGGTACCTAAATACAAGGTGCCCTATTACAATTTGCCGATATTTAAAAAGCAAAACGTTATTAAGTAGGTACTGCTACCCTGCTTTATCTCACCATCAATAAATTAATAATAATTATGAAACAATATTTCTATTATCATTGTGTGTAAGAAAAAATAGGTTTTTCTTTTTGTTTTCCTATAAAATCAATCATATAGCAAAATTTTTGCGGAAAATCACAACAACTCATTGCTAGGCGACTTGCTCGTCTTTTTAAAGACATTTTTATGTCTAAATTTTCTTGATAAAACTATACCTGTATAATACAACAAATGTAAATGAAATGTGATGTAAACTCTAGTTAGTAGGAGATCATATGTAAATAAAAAATTTAGTACTTTATATACTTAAGGTGCTGTCATGGAATGTTGTCTCACTGCGTGGGATCCCATTCTATTTCAGCACACTCTTATGTAAAACCCTGTAAATACGTTAAATTCTGAATAAAATTTTATTGAAGTTGAAGTTTGGTTCTCGTCCGATCACCGAAGTTAAGCAATATTGGGCGCGGATAGTACTTGGATGGGTGACCGCTTGGGAACACCGCGTGCTGTTGTCACCTTTTTGTTTTACATTTTCCAATCAACGCCGCTCGCGGTTGTCTTGGATTTTTATACTTTTAAGTGAAGAATCGTACGTTTTAGGGTAGAGTAATGCAGATTCGTTTAAAAGTGTTCTTTCATGGTGAAATTTGAAGAGTTTACTTTACGCCAGAGTCGTCTGAAAAGTCCCGTAGGAGAGAAAAATCTTCGACAACGGCCATACCACATTGAAAGCACCGGTTCTCGTCCGATCACCGAAGTTAAGCAATATTGGGCGCGGATAGTACTTGGATGGGTGACCGCTTGGGAACACCGCGTGCTGTTGTCACCTTTTTGTTTTACATTTCCCTATCAACGCCGCTCGCGGTTGTCTTGGATTTTTATACTTTTAAGTGAAGAATCGTACGTTTTAGGGTAGAGTAATGCAGATTCGTTTAAAAGTGTTCTTTCATGGTGAAATTTGAAGAGTTTACTTTACGCCAGAGTCGTCTGAAAAGTCCCGTAGGAGAGAAAAATCTTCGACAACGGCCATACCACATTGAAAGCACCGGTTCTCGTCCGATCACCGAAGTTAAGCAATATTGGGCGCGGATAGTACTTGGATGGGTGACCGCTTGGGAACACCGCGTGCTGTTGTCACCTTTTTGTTTTACATTTCCCTATCAACGCCGCTCGCGGTTGTCTTGGATTTTTATACTTTTAAGTGAAGAATCGTACGTTTTAGGGTAGAGTAATGCAGATTCGTTTAAAAGTGTTCTTTCATGGTGAAATTTGAAGAGTTTACTTTACGCCAGAGTCGTCTGAAAAGTCCCGTAGGAGAGAAAAATCTTCGACAACGGCCATACCACATTGAAAGCACCGGTTCTCGTCCGATCACCGAAGTTAAGCAATATTGGGCGCGGATAGTACTTGGATGGGTGACCGCTTGGGAACACCGCGTGCTGTTGTCACCTTTTTGTTTTACATTTCCCTATCAACGCCGCTCGCGGTTGTCTTGGATTTTTATACTTTTAAGTGAAGAATCGTACGTTTTAGGGTAGAGTAATGCAGATTCGTTTAAAAGTGTTCTTTCATGGTGAAATTTGAAGAGTTTACTTTACGCCAAAGTCGCCTGAAGAGTCCCGTAGGAGAGAAAAATCTTCGACAACGGCCATACCACATTGAAAGCACCGGTTCTCGTCCCAGTCCAAATCAGGTAGCGGCCGGAGTAACACCTCACTCGGTCTTCGGTCTAGCCACGTGTAGCCCTAAAAAAATTAAGCATTCGCTGCGTACGCGCACGTATACTGTAATATAAATCGTAATTATAGTTCAATTAGTTGTAAGTGTAAATAAATGAAATTAATTAAGTGAACAACGAACATACAGTTTATGTAAATATCTAAAATAGTGTAAACAATAAACTTATAGTTATAGTGTATAAATAGTGTAAATAAATGTATAAAAAGACAATTAGTGAATAGTTAGTTAAAACAATGAGTGAAATAAACGATCAGACCGAGGATGGTTTCATCCCGGCAAAGCGGCCTAAACGCCATAGAACAGAAAAAACAACAGTGCAGCGACAAAGTAGTGCGATAGCTACAAATAACCAATTCGAGTGCCTATCAGAAGAAGATTCTGATATGGAAACTGAAAACAGCACCGCAACACCAAGTACAATCAAAGCAAAAGCGCCTTCGCCCATAGTCCTCCACGGAGCCCAAGAGCGAAAAAAGATAATAGAACTATTGACAACATATGCTCCTAACGGCTTTAGCTTAAAGAAAACTCCAAAACACACAACGATCTACGTAAAGACCGCGGGAGACAAAACTGCGGTTTTAGAACAATTAAGAGGTGTGCAATACCACACGTATACAGATAAAGCAAACAAAAATCACGCTTTTGTGTTAAGAGGTCTCTGGGGAGATGTCGAACCAGAAGAAATCCTCCTAGAACTAAAAAACCGCAACATAGATGCAATACAAGCGTACAAAATGAAGTCAGTAAAAGTACCGTTGTATCTAATCATAACTTCAGCACGTGTAAAATTAGCGCAATTACAATCCGAAATTAAGATCCTGAGCTACACACGTGTCACTTGGGAAAGGCATCGCAACAATAAACAAATAATACAATGCAAAAGGTGCCAACAATGGTGTCACGCGACATCCAATTGTCAAGCGGAGCCGAAATGCCTCAAATGTGCCGAAAGCCACCTCACCAAAGAATGCAAAAAGCCGCGGGAGCTTCCGGCAAAGTGCATTAACTGTGAAGGACAACACCCTGCCAACAATGTGGAGTGTCCAATCTACATAAAAATAATAACAACATTGTCAAAAAATAAACAATCCAAAGTGAGTGCACCAAAACCAAAAACTACCTACGAGAACAATAGAAAAAATTTTCCACCCCTGCGGTTCATCCCAGCGCCAATGCCGACTACATCACCATGGGAGGTAAGGCAGGTAGCAAATAATAACGTAACCCCTTTAACCCAAAATGTAAGAAATCCTATACCTGCAGCAGACATTTCAACAAATAATAATGACCAAAATATCAGCATTTTCAATGACCTAGCAAAAGAATTCTCGAATTTAAACAAATTAATAAATTTACCTGCAATGTTAAAAGCAGTAAAAGATTTAAATGCCCTTTTAGGTAACGCCCGTGATCCTATACAAAAATTTACAATATCGCAACAATTCTTTACCCAACAATTGCACACCTATGGCCTGTAATCTAAAAATAGTAACTTGGAACGCAAACAGTTTAAAAAGTAAAGTAGCCGAAATGATCAATTTTATTTGCACCAAAGCAATTGACGTAATGCTCATAAACGAGACCAAACTAAAAACATCAGATAGAATTAAAGTAAGGGGATACACAGTCCTCAGAAATGACAGACAAGCCGTCAATGCCTCAGGTGGCGTCGCTATGATAATCAAAAACGGAATTCCTTTCAAAGAAGTGAAAATTCCACATCAAATCTCACCGGAGGCAATAGCAATAGAACTACGCACCAAAATTGTACTGATAGCCGCCTACAATAAGCCCACTAATCTCATCACAGACCACGACCTAGACACGCTGACGAACCTTTCAAACAAAGTCTTAGTAGCAGGGGATCTGAATGCCAGGCACAGATTCTGGAATTGCACAAGAGACAATGCCAACGGCGTCAAAATTAAAAATTATTCGGACCATAACAACCTATCCATTTCATTCCCGGACGAACCCACTCACTTTCCCGAAAATAATTCCACTCCTTCCACTATTGACATTTTATTAAACAAAAACTTAACAAACCTAACCGTTCCAATTTCGCTTCACGAACTCAACTCCGATCACAATCCCGTATTATTTTTTCTAAACGATCAACCGGCTCATAATATCTGCAGAGAAATTATTTCATACAGAAACACGGATTGGACTCAGTTTAGAAAATCTCTAGATGCCAAAATCCAAATTAACAACAAAATAAATACCCCCGACGAACTAGATAAAGAAATAGAAAGCTTCACAAAAATTATTAACCAAGTAACAGACATGAGCACTAACAGAATCGTCGTAAATCCTTTAAAAGACAATATCCCCGAACAAATTTCGACATTAATAAAACAAAAAAATACAAACAGGAAACTTTGGCAGAGAACGGCCAACCTCGCCTATAAACACGAATTCAACAGACTAAAACATGAAGTTAGAAAACAACTTACGCAACATAGAAACGAAAACTGGACTAACAAACTAAAAGACCTTAACCCCCAAGACAATTCCCTATGGAAAACAATCAAAAAATTTAAGAAGGAATACACGCCTATTCCTAATTTAGTAAAAAAACGACGAAGAATTAATAGAAGATAACGAAAAGGCGCAATTATTAGCTAAAACGTTTCGAGACGCTCATATTTTAAATCAACATAACGACCCCGACCAATCCAACATTATCCAACAAGTCCACGACTTCCTCCAAACTCCTCATCACTACACTCCTAACGATCTTAAAAAAGTAATGACAACGCCAGCAGAGATCCAAACGGTAATTAAAGGACTTCCAAATAACAAAGCCCCCGGACCCGATTCGATACCCAACAAAATTTTAAAAAATCTCAGCAAGAAAGCGATAGTACAACTGAATTACATCATCAACGCCATAATTAAGTTGCAGTACTTTCCAAAATCGTGGAAAAGAGCGGTAATACATCCAATCCATAAACCAGGCAAAACTCCTAGTAATCCCCAAAGTTACAGACCAATAAGTCTCTTAAATACGTTAGCTAAAGTAACCGAAAAAATTATTTTGTATCGTTTCAACGAGATCGAAACGCAAAAAAGTAAAATCGTGAGCAACCAATTTGGATTTAAACCAGGTCACAACACCGCCCAACAAGTAGCCAGAATAGTCATCGACGCGATAAATAATTTTAACAAAGGCAAACCTACCGTCATGGCCCTTTTCGACATTAAAAGAGCGTTCGATAAAGTATGGCTCGCAGGATTAATCTACAAGCTAATAATAAGCGAATATCCATCTCCTCTAATCAAACTCGCCCATTCGTACCTGTCGGATAGGAAATTCCAAGTTAAAATAAATAATACGCTTTCTAAATCCATGAACGTAACAGCGGGAGTACCGCAAGGTTCCGTACTAGGTCCCAGGCTATTTATAATATATCTCAACGACTTTCTTTCGTTTCAAAAAACTAACCTAGCCCTATATGCAGACGACACCGCATTATACGCGACGTCATTTTGTGCAGAAGTCGCTAATAAACAACTGCAAATTCACACAAATATTATCGAAAAGTTCTTTCATAAGTGGAAGATAGAACTAAATTCTGAAAAAACTGAAGAGATAGTCTTCACTAAGAAACACACATTAAACAAAATACTCAACCCATTGAAAGTCAACAATCATCCTATTAAACCCGTCAACGCGGTTAAGTATCTGGGGATCCATCTAGACAGAAGGCTAAACTTCAAACAACACATCAAGCAAAGTATTAAAAAAGTATACTCCGTTATGCGTTCGATCTATCCACTAATGCTGAAAAACGATCTGTCGGCAAAAAACAAAAAACTCATTTATACGGCAATTTTGAGGCCAATAATAACGTACGCAGCTCCCGTTTGGTGTGGGATCACGGACGCATCGCTAAAGCCCCTTCAGGTGTTTCAAAATAAATGCCTCAGGCTAATAACCAATTCGGACAGATATACCCGAATAACCGACTTACACGAAAGGGCGGAAATAGAAACCATAAGACAATACGTCAATAACCTGTCTGAAAAATTCTACGATAATTCAACACATTCGGATAACCCTTTGATTAAATCCTTAACAAATGCTAGGGCTTCGCCTCCGGGCAACCATCAGGTACCTAAATACAAGGTGCCCTATTACAATTTGCCGATATTTAAAAAGCAAAACGTTATTAAGTAGGTACTGCTACCCTGCTTTATCTCACCATCAATAAATTAATAATAATTATGAAACAATATTTCTATTATCATTGTGTGTAAGAAAAAATAGGTTTTTCTTTTTGTTTTCCTATAAAATCAATCATATAGCAAAATTTTTGCGGAAAATCACAACAACTCATTGCTAGGCGACTTGCTCGTCTTTTTAAAGACATTTTTATGTCTAAATTTTCTTGATAAAACTATACCTGTATAATACAACAAATGTAAATGAAATGTGATGTAAACTCTAGTTAGTAGGAGATCATATGTAAATAAAAAATTTAGTACTTTATATACTTAAGGTGCTGTCATGGAATGTTGTCTCACTGCGTGGGATCCCATTCTATTTCAGCACACTCTTATGTAAAACCCTGTAAATACGTTAAATTCTGAATAAAATTTTATTGAAGAAGGTTCTCGTCCGATCACCGAAGTTAAGCAATATTGGGCGCGGATAGTACTTGGATGGGTGACCGCTTGGGAACACCGCGTGCTGTTGTCACCATTTTGTTTTACATTTCCCTATCAACGCCGCTCGCGGTTGTCTTGGATTTTTATACTTTTAAGTGAAGAATCGTACGTTTTAGGGTAGAGTAATGCAGATTCGTTTAAAAGTGTTCTTTCATGGTGAAATTTGAAGAGTTTACTTTACGCCAAAGTCGCCTGAAGAGTCCCGTAGGAGAGAAAAATCTTCGACAACGGCCATACCACATTGAAAGCACCGGTTCTCGTCCGATCACCGAAGTTAAGCAATATTGGGTGCGGATAGTACTTGGATGGGTGACCGCTTGGGAACACCGCGTGCTGTTGTCACCTTTTTGTTTTACATTTCCCTATCAACGCCGCTCGCGGTTGTCTTGGATTTTTATACTTTTAAGTGAAGAATCGTACGTTTTAGGGTAGAGTAATGCAGATTCGTTTAAAAGTGTTCTTTTATGGTGAAATTTGAAGAGTTTACTTTACGCCAGAGATGCCTGAAGAGTCCCGTAGGAGAGAAAAATCTTCGACAACGGCCATACCACATTGAAAGCACCGGTTCTCGTCCAGTCTCAATCAGGTAGCGGCCGGAGTAACACCTCACTCGGTCTTCGGTCTAGCCACGTGTAGCCCTAAAAAAATTAAGCACTCGCTGCGTACGCGTACATAGTGTAATATAAATCCTAATCATAGTTCTATTAGTTGTAAGTGTATATAAATTAAATTAAATTAGTTAAGTAAACGTGTAAATAAAGACATTTTAACAATAAGTGAGCACGTGTTGGCTAATCCAGCATGGGCGAAAACCCATCAACCAGCGACGGTTTCACCACGGTCAAGACACGGAAAAAAAGAAAGAGACGGCTGACGGAAAGCCAGCGTCCTCAGAAGACAATAACGACGTCCAACAGGTACGAATCGCTGTCGGAGGACTCCGACATGGAAACTGAAAACGACGCCCCGGCGCCTTCTGCTAAACCCATAACGCCATCGCCGATAGTTCTCCACGGCGAAACGCAGAGAACACAAATAGTCGATTTATTAAAGGCTAGTGCCCCTAGCGGATTCAACTTAAAAAGGAACAATAACAACACCACGGTCTACCTAAAATCTAAGGCGGAGAAAACCACAGTTCTTGAGAAATTAAAAGGAGTTGAATACCACACCTATACGGACAAGGGCGACAAAAACCACGCCTTCGTCCTGCGAGGTCTCTGGGGGGACACGGAACCGGAAGAGGTGCTCCTTGAACTAAAAAAACAAAAGGTGACGCGAAACACGTGTTTCGCATGAAAACCGTAAAATCGCCACTCTTTCTCGTTGTTACATCCTCCACCATCAAGATGGCGCACCTCCAAGCGCAAATAAAAGTGATTTGCTTTACGCGCATATCATGGGAGCGCCATAGGAACAATAAACTAATTATGCAGTGCAAAAGGTGCCAGCAGTGGTGCCACGCAACTTCAAATTGCCAAGCCGCGCTGAAGTGCTTAAAATGTGCCGACAATCACCCAACGAAAGATTGTGAAAAACCCCGCGAACTACCGGCCAAGTGCGCAAACTGCGGCGGAGACCATCCGGCCAATAGTGTACAGTGCCCTGTGTATATAAAAATAGTGACAAACATATCCAATAAAAAACAATCTACCGCGATTGAACCAAAAACAGTAAACACGTGGGACGTCAATAAGGACCACTTTCCTCCTCTCCAAGCCAAGAAATATGTTCCGGCGCCAATGCCCACAACGTCGCCATGGCAGGTAAAACAAGTGGTAACAAAGACAGTAATCCCCAACCCCTCCACCCCACAATTACAAAACTCGGCACCTGTACCAAACACTGGTAATCCACCTGTAAAAGTTGCTATTACAGCAAATGACAAAAACTTAAATTTATTTAAAGACCTTGCGAAAGAGTTTGACACCCTAAATAATCTAATTAATCTGCCCGCCATGCTCAGAGCGGTAAAAGATTTAAATTCACTCTTGAGTAACGCCAGTGATCCCATCCAGAAATTCACAATAACACAACAATTTTTCTCAGAGCAATTGCACAGTTATGGCCTGTAATCTGAAAATAACAACGTGGAACGCTAACAGCTTAAAAAGTAAAGTAGCCGAATTAATCAATTTCCTTAGTACTAGAAAGATCGACGTAATGTTAATCAACGAGACAAAACTCAAACCCACCGATAAATTTAAAGTCAAAGGGTACGTAACACTCAGAAACGATCGACAAGCCGTCAACGCTTCGGGCGGTGTTGCGATCCTAATCCGTAACGGAATTCCCTTTAAAGAAGCCAAAGTCCCTATCGACATTTCCCCGGAAGTAATAGCCATTGAATTAGTTAATAAAATCGTATTAGTTGCCGCCTATAATAAACCGGCAAATTTCCTTACCGACTACGACCTAGACTCCATGACAAACCTGGGCAATAAAGTCCTCATAGCGGGAGACCTAAACGCTAAGCACCGACTCTGGAAATGTAATAGAGACAACGCTAATGGCGTCAAAAAAACTATACCGACCTCAACAATCTCGCCGTCTTATTTTCCGACGAACCCACTCATTTCCCGGAAAATAACACCACTCCATCCACAATAGACATATTACTTAATAAAAACGTCCCCAATGTCACCGTCCCCGTATCCCTGCCCGAGCTCAACTCCGACCACAACCCGGTCATGTTCCTCCTCAACAATCAACCGGCTCACAATATCGTACGAAAAATTATCTCCTACAAAAATACAGACTGGACTAGCTTCCGAGCGTCACTAGACGCCAAGATCCAAATAAACAACCAAATAAGAACGACGGACGAGCTAGACCACGAAGTAGAAAAACTGACGAAGACGATAAATCAAATGAAAGACGCACACACCAGACAAATCGTCGTCAATAATTTCGCCGACAAAATCCCTGACGAAATAAGTGCGCTAATCAAGGAAAAGAATCACACCAGAAAACTCTGGCAGAGGACGGCGAACCCCGCTCATAAAAACCACTTCAACAGACTAAAAAACGACATCAGGAACCGACTGACTAGACACAGAAACGAGACCTGGACTCAAAAATTGTCGACTCTGAATCCCCAAGACAACTCTTTGTGGAAGACCGTCAAGCACCTAAAGAAAGAGTACACCCCCATCCCCAACTTACTAAAAGACGACGACGAAACTGTAGAGGACAAAGACAAGGCCCAATTATTAGCCCAAACATTTCGAGACGCACACGTCCTAAACTCGACTAACGACCCTGCACAAACTGGCATAATCAGTCACGTGCGTGACTTCTTGCAAAAATCCCACAGTTACACTCCCAATGAACTCCGACAAACTCTTACCTCCCCGGACGAGATCAGATCGGTCATCAAAACTCTACCTAACAACAAAGCTCCCGGCCCCGACTCCATTCCCAATAAAATTCTTAAGAACCTCAGTAAGAAAACAATAGTCCAAATCACCTATATCGTCAACGCCGTATTACAACTTCAATATTTCCCGAAATCGTGGAAGAGAGCGATCATACATCCCATCCATAAAACAGGCAAAACTCCCAACTATCCAAACAGCTACAGACCCATAAGTCTCCTAAACACTGTAACGACCCCAAATTTTAGTTACTTAGTTTGAATAAGGAAACGTAGTAATAAAACACCGGCGCCAGTAAGACGGAATAAGAGAGTTCTCGAAATAATATATTTTAAATAAACAAGCCAAAGGTCCTGGGATTAATAATAAAAAACGATCTCTCAGCGGTAAATGTCAGCATATCCGTTAGAGTTTCGGAGAAACGATAATTACCAAAAGTGCAGACGCACATGAAATTAAGATCTCCGAGGAAACAAACTCATAAATTATCCGTAGCGCCGCTAAGTCGCAAACAGGACGGGCGTTGATTGGGCAAAGGCCGATTGCGCGCGCCGAGGGGAGGAAAATTAAGTAATCTCGGTCGCGTTAAGTAAGAAAATAGTTAAGTCTTCGTACGCCTCCCAAAGGGAGAAGAAGTCTTCGTGAGACTCCCAAAGGGAGAAGTTAAGTTTCCATAAGCCTCTCAAAGAGTAAAGAAAAGTTAAGTAATCCCAGACCATTCAACGGAAGTTGGTCGCAAAAAAAGATTAAAGAAGTAAAGTTTAAACGAGTAGTGCGGAAAGATTTTCCAAGAGTAGATTAGTGATTCAAGGGATTCTCAAAAAGGAGAATCTAAATTAAGTACGGTGTAAGAGAGACCAGTAAAAGTAAAGTCCTGGAAAAAGGTCTCAAGTAAAAGTCAAGAATAAGTAAAGTGAGTAAGTCGTTTTCGGGCAAAGCACGAACCGGTCGAAATTATAATAAATTCGGACGCATCGAATTAAAACAAAGTTAAAGTGCTGGCTCGGAAAGCCACAATTAGTAATTGGATTGTTCGCGGGGGTGGTCTTGATAAAAGTGTCAAACCAAAATAAGACAATATAGTAATCGAAACGGGTTAAAGTTAACTAGTATTAATCATCTCGCATTGGTCAAATAAAGAGTGTGAACCCCTCAGTTCAACGGAGTATAAGCTGTCGTTTTCGGGAGGTCAAACTGCTGCGTGGATGGTCAACGGAGAAGGTGTAGAGCTCTAGGAGTGTAGACCATCAGGAGGAGGTTGTTACTTAGAGTAGATACGGCCGTAAGGGAGCCGTAGGAAGGATAGTTAAGAGTAAGATCTGTTAAGTTTTTGTACTGATAATTTCCAGAAACCCGCCAGTATTTACCTGAGTTGGGAATCTGGGAATTGCTCATTTTTGTGTTTTTGCGGGAGACGAGAATCCGTTGCTAGACTAAGAAGGTCGTAGATTAAATGTGCAACGGATTCGCGGCTTCCCGTAACGGATTTTTTTGTATGTTCGCGTATTTAATGTATTTTGGTATTTCGTGTCTTTTTGGCGGTTTTTGATTTATTTATTTTATGTATGTGTTGTGGACGAGTTAGTCCATGTTATTTGATCATTATATCCGACTTATAATTTGAACTGTGTTTTTTCTGCTTCTTCAACGGCCAGAGAGAGAGAGTTGACGGCGATACCGACGTGAGCTAGTTTGTGTATTCAACTACAAAATACACTGGCGCCCTAAACATTTTCAAAGTGTAATAATCAATTTTATTTAGTAGTCAAATACATATTTTATCAACAAATAAGGCGTTACGTTACAATTGACGTACAACGTAAGAGTTTTTATTAAGACGAAAAAGGTCGCCATTACAATTGGCGCATCAACGTGGAGCTCGAAAGAAAGGCACAGGTTCGGATTATGGGTCGGAAAGTTAATTTTTTTCTTAGCGGTAAAATTTGATTTGTGTAAAAAAGGTTAAAGATTTTGTAAACGAGCAGTTTGACAAAGGGAACGACAGTTTTTTAGGAAGAAGTGTAAGCAAGTCAAATTAAGAAATCTTTTTTTGGTAAATGCGAGTAAAAGTAAATTTTGAAAATAACCCATTTCAAGTAAAGTTTAAAAAATCTATTTTGTCGAGAAGCGTCGGATATAAGTAACGTAAAGTTTTGATTTTTTTTATTCGGAAGTTAGCGGTAAATAAACGCGGAAAATAATTACTATTCACGAATCCGTCGGTACAAAATAGGCGCGAAATTAACGCGGTTTATGGAGTTACGTACCGGTAAAATTTTAAATATTGCAAAAATGGCAGATAAAGAGGTAGATGAAGGAAATAACGTAGTTAAGGATAGCGGCGTGGAAACGGGAGAAAGCGCGGAATTTGAACAAACATTAATTAGTTCAACACCAGTTCCACAAACTGGTGAAATAAAAGAAAACGCGAACCCAGGCGGATATGACGTATTATTGGTTTATATGACCAAAGCGTTTGCGGATTTAAACGCGAAAATTATCGAAGGAAATGTAAGGCTAGAAAAAGGACAAAATGAGACAAATTTAGGTTTGAGAGATACGAATTTAGGTTTGAGGGATACGAATTTAGGTCAAAAGGTGTTAAGAGAGGAAATGCATGAAAATAAAATGCAGTTAGAGGAGAAAATGCTCCACCTAGGTGAGCAGTTAGAAAAAAAAATGAGTCAGATAACCGAAGTACAGTTAGGCAAATTACGCGAGGAAGTAAAAGATGAGATAGAAAGTTGCAAAGAAAGAGGAGCCGAGTTAGTTAGTCAGTCAGAAGTAAAGATTAGGGTTGACATAGAACACGAAATAGGTAAAGTAAATAGGAAAATTTGTACCGTAGAGTCAAGTTTTAGTAATGACATCGACAGAATAGAGGAGAAGGTCGATGGAAACGCGGAAAAGTGTGAAGAGTTAGAGAAGGTGGTAGGAAAAGTTAAAAGTAAAATAGGAAGCTCTTTAGGCGAGATTCAGAGAAACTTTGAATGTTTGAATGAACAGGTAGATGGACTTAAACGTGAGAGGGGTAATGTAGGTATAGAACATAGTTGTAATAAACCAACCCTAGAAAGTCCGACGTTTATAGATTACCCAGGTAAAATCCACCCAGTACGGTTCTGGGAAGAATTAGTCGAATATTTAAAATCGGCAGGAATTACATTAGAGGCGGCAAAGATAGAAAAAGTAGGTAAATGTTTGAAAGGTCGAGCGTTTAAGTGGTTTGAATACGTGACGGATGATTTTGTAACTTTGAACGATGTGAAAAAGGCATTTTTAGAAGAATTTTGGTCAGATAAGGAGCAGATAGAAATAGATAATAATTTTCGTATTAGCAGATATGATAGTAGGAAAGACAGTTGCGAAGAATATGTTATGGAATGGTGGAAGAAATTACGATATTTAAAACACCAAATAGCAGAAGATAGGTTCGTTAAGATTATTAGTACTCAGTTTCCAGAAGAAATAGCGCGGCACGTAGGTAATGCTCAAATTAGTAATCGAATTGAGTTAATTGCTTGCCTTAAAAGGTTAAAGGTCGTAAACCGAGAGGTCAACCAGAGAAATAATTTTCCCAACCGTGGTTACCATAATCAACCGGCAGGGGTGAATCCATATAATCGAAATGAGCGCGAAGAAATCCGTCGCGAAGAACCCGCTAGAAATTTAAATTTGGCGGAAAATTTTAATAATCGAAATGTGTCTGGCCCTAGTTTTGTAAGAGATAACGGTTTTAGCAGAGAAAATAATAATTTCAGAGGAAATAATTACCGCGGAGGCGGCGGTTTCAGGAATAATTTCCATGAGAGATCGAACGAAGTGACCGAAGTGCCAGCACGGGTGGCACCGATCACAAACAATAATACGGAAAACTAAGTAGTTCGGGGGGAGTAGCTCCTTTCTCTCGGACTCGGAACCGAACACAGGAGCAATTAACGCATAAACCGTACGATTATGAACGTGAATATTATGAACAAAATAATGTTAAGTTTAGAAGTGATGAACAATTAGAAGCAATAAATTTAGTAAAATTGCATTTTGATAAAATAAGGCAGGAAAATATTCGGAAAACAAAAGAAGTTTTAGAATCCTTTAAAGTAAAGGCGTTTAAAGCAGAAATTTGCGAAGTAGTTAGTAGAAATAAAGTTAAAATTAATATTCAGGAGGAAGCACAGAGCAGTATTCAGGAAAATTTTGTTAAAGTAGTAGAGACAAGCGAGGTTTTAATAGTAAACCAGGCGCAAATAAATGAAATTAGTAAAGAGTTTTTAGAATTAGAAGAGGTAGAGGGATTTAAAGAGGAAGTTTGTGAGATTGTTGCTCACACTGAAGTTAAAGTTAGCTTGGAGACAGACTTAGTAGAAGTAAAACAGATTCAAGCAGATGTAGGAGAGAAATTGTTAATAGTTAAGCAGGAAGGTATTAAGGAAATTGATGATAACGGTTTAGATGAGGTAGAAAGTTTAGTAGCAAACAATTTTGAAGTTCATGAAGCTACGATTAGTTATAATGAGGAACCGATTTTAGAAGTAGTAGAGGAAGTTTTGATCATTGACGAGAAGCGTACCAAGGTAGTAAAAGATAACGTTTTTAATTTTGAAGAAGTAACTGCAATAGAAGGAGCAGTAGATGAAGTAATTGGAAGTAATGAAGTAAATAAGGAGATTAGTAAGGTCTCGGACTATAAAGTAAATAACGAGATTAGTAGGGTCTCAAATAATGAAATAAATAAGGAGATTAGTGAGGTCTCGAATAATGAAGTAAATAATGAGATTAGTGAGGTCTCGAATAATGAAATTAATGAGGAGATTAGTAAGGTCTCAAATAATGAAATAAATGAGGAGATTAGTAAGGTCTCAAAAAAGGAGGTTAGTAGGGTCTCAAGTAAAGAGATCAAATATGAGGAGCGTCCAGTAGAGGACGTAAGATTAATGAAAATTTTAGAAACGTTTAATGCAGAGTTGAAAATGGTACGAAGTAAAGATGAAGTAAACTTAATAAAGGAGGTTCAGATAGTAACGAATGAAGTTAATGAGGACGATTTAAATACAAAACAGGTCCGGCTTCAAAATAATTTTCAAACAGGGGCGCACAATGAGTTATGCGTTAAGGCTAGTGATAATAATTACCGTTATCAATTGATTTTAGTCGTGCTTATTAATATAATAATTAAACAAAGAATGTTGTTAAAGGCTGCTGAATATAAGGTGATTGACGATTTCAAGATTAATAAGATACAGGACCGGTTTAAGGAACAAGATAAGTTTGGGAGAAACGAGAGATTGTGGGTCGTAAATACGAAATATAAACGCTTGCCTGTAGAGTCGTTTGTAAAAATAATGATGACCATTCTATTATTGTTGATGAATTTTATTATAAAAGTTTTGAGCTTTGGTAAACAAATAAACCAAGGAGATAAATTTAAAGAAAGGTTAGGGGGAGTAGGAGATTTTACGAAGAACGGATTTACGAATAGGAAAAATAATTTTGGATTTGACGAAAAGAAAGAGTTATGGATTATCAATACACGAAATAAAGTGTTAAGTAGTAACTCGATCCTGGTATCAATAAGGATTTGGACATTTTTAGTCAGAAGGAGCTTGACATGTCGGGAAATAACCGATAGAAATGTATTGAACACGCGATTCAAAGACTTTAGGTCAATAAAACCATTTTTAAGCTGCTAATTATATTAGCAGGAACAATTATTTAAGTTTTAAGTTTAGGTTTTAGTACCCCATGCCTACGGTAGTCCGGCAATGGAGTTTTTCTAATTTTTTTAAGATAAGTTAGGGCAAGAGTACCCATTTTCAGTTATGATTTTGAGATAGTTAAGATAGGTTAGGAATTTTTTTATATAGATTAGTAAGAGTAGGTAGTAAGGAATGTAAATATGTTAGCAAGTTCACAATTTGTGAACGACTTTGGCAATTTTCGGGTACATTGTACCAATCTAACCGAAAATTGGGGGGAGTAACTGTAACGACCCCAAATTTTAGTTACTTAGTTTGAATAAGGAAACGTAGTAATAAAACACCGGCGCCAGTAAGACGGAATAAGAGAGTTCTCGAAATAATATATTTTAAATAAACAAGCCAAAGGTCCTGGGATTAATAATAAAAAACGATCTCTCAGCGGTAAATGTCAGCATATCCGTTAGAGTTTCGGAGAAACGATAATTACCAAAAGTGCAGACGCACATGAAATTAAGATCTCCGAGGAAACAAACTCATAAATTATCCGTAGCGCCGCTAAGTCGCAAACAGGACGGGCGTTGATTGGGCAAAGGCCGATTGCGCGCGCCGAGGGGAGGAAAATTAAGTAATCTCGGTCGCGTTAAGTAAGAAAATAGTTAAGTCTTCGTACGCCTCCCAAAGGGAGAAGAAGTCTTCGTGAGACTCCCAAAGGGAGAAGTTAAGTTTCCATAAGCCTCTCAAAGAGTAAAGAAAAGTTAAGTAATCCCAGACCATTCAACGGAAGTTGGTCGCAAAAAAAGATTAAAGAAGTAAAGTTTAAACGAGTAGTGCGGAAAGATTTTCCAAGAGTAGATTAGTGATTCAAGGGATTCTCAAAAAGGAGAATCTAAATTAAGTACGGTGTAAGAGAGACCAGTAAAAGTAAAGTCCTGGAAAAAGGTCTCAAGTAAAAGTCAAGAATAAGTAAAGTGAGTAAGTCGTTTTCGGGCAAAGCACGAACCGGTCGAAATTATAATAAATTCGGACGCATCGAATTAAAACAAAGTTAAAGTGCTGGCTCGGAAAGCCACAATTAGTAATTGGATTGTTCGCGGGGGTGGTCTTGATAAAAGTGTCAAACCAAAATAAGACAATATAGTAATCGAAACGGGTTAAAGTTAACTAGTATTAATCATCTCGCATTGGTCAAATAAAGAGTGTGAACCCCTCAGTTCAACGGAGTATAAGCTGTCGTTTTCGGGAGGTCAAACTGCTGCGTGGATGGTCAACGGAGAAGGTGTAGAGCTCTAGGAGTGTAGACCATCAGGAGGAGGTTGTTACTTAGAGTAGATACGGCCGTAAGGGAGCCGTAGGAAGGATAGTTAAGAGTAAGATCTGTTAAGTTTTTGTACTGATAATTTCCAGAAACCCGCCAGTATTTACCTGAGTTGGGAATCTGGGAATTGCTCATTTTTGTGTTTTTGCGGGAGACGAGAATCCGTTGCTAGACTAAGAAGGTCGTAGATTAAATGTGCAACGGATTCGCGGCTTCCCGTAACGGATTTTTTTGTATGTTCGCGTATTTAATGTATTTTGGTATTTCGTGTCTTTTTGGCGGTTTTTGATTTATTTATTTTATGTATGTGTTGTGGACGAGTTAGTCCATGTTATTTGATCATTATATCCGACTTATAATTTGAACTGTGTTTTTTCTGCTTCTTCAACGGCCAGAGAGAGAGAGTTGACGGCGATACCGACGTGAGCTAGTTTGTGTATTCAACTACAAAATACACTGGCGCCCTAAACATTTTCAAAGTGTAATAATCAATTTTATTTAGTAGTCAAATACATATTTTATCAACAAATAAGGCGTTACGTTACAATTGACGTACAACGTAAGAGTTTTTATTAAGACGAAAAAGGTCGCCATTACAACACCTTAGCCAAAGTTACAGAAAAAATTATCCTATATCGTTTCAACGCCCTACAACACGAGGCAAATAAAATAGTGAACCACCAATTCGGGTTCAAACCTGGTCACAACACGGCCCACCAAGTGGCGAGGATAGTACTCGACATCACAAAAAATTTCAATCGAAACAAACCCACAGTCATGGCCCTCTTCGATATCAAGAGGGCGTTCGACAAGGTTTGGCTCGACGGTCTGATCTACAAACTCATCACTCAGAATTACCCATCCCCTTTAATCAAACTGGTCCATTCCTACCTATCCCACCGAAAATTTCAAGTAAAAATAAATAACAGTCTTTCTAATCCGATAAAAATAACCGCGGGTGTCCCTCAGGGATCCGTCCTAGGCCCCAGACTCTTCATAATCTTTCTAAACGACCTCCCCCTCTTTCCAAAAACTAATCTAGCCCTTTACGCCGACGATACCGCAATATACGCGAGTTCCTTCTGTGCGGAAGTCGCCAACAAACAATTACAAATACACACGGACCTAATACGAAAGTACTTATCAAAATGGAAGATGGAAATTAATCCGGAGAAAACGGAAGAAATAGTGTTTACTAAAAAACATACCCTCAATAAGATTCGTAGCCCCCTAAAGGTTGGAGACCATTCAATTAAACCCGCCAAGAGCGTTAAGTACCTGGGCATACACATGGACGCGCGGCTTAACTTTAAGCAGCACGTCAAGAGAAGCATTCAAAAGGTATACTCAGTCATGCGATCTATTTATCCCCTAATGTCAAAAACAGATCTTTCGGCAAAAAATAAGAAATTGATTTACACGGCTATTTTACGTCCTATAATAACGTACGCCGCACCCGTCTGGTGTGGGATCACTGACGCCTCACTAAAGCCCCTTCAAGTCTTTCAAAACAAATGTCTAAGGTTGATTACCAATTTGGACAGGTACACGAGGATAATCGACCTACACGAGAGAGCCGAAATAGAAACTATCAGAGAGCACATCAATAACCTATCGGAAAAATTTTACGAGAGCACTATGCACTCGGAAAATCCGCTAATTAATTCGATCACGACCGTCAGAGCCTCACCCATCAATTCGGCTCTGAAATACAAAGTACCTTATCAAAAATTGCCAATCTTTAGCAAAACACTAAATGATAACCACGGGTAGGTGTTTGTTACCTCTGTTTTACCTGGTCAATGTATAGTAGATTATAAGTAATTAGTCTGTAAATAACCAATAAATTTAAATTGTACATATTATTCTTAAGTAAAAGTAGGTTTTTTATTTTTATTTTCCTACAGCCAAATCTATAAACGCCATAATCGGCTTTTGACTCAAACGCAAGGAAACACGTACAACGGGCGATTGGTCCGTTCGTCATTTTGAGGGTATCTTGAATGCCTATTTCAAGCAAGAACTTAGTTATTTTCAAATTTCAATACATCAATAAGCAAAACGTGATTTTAAACTCAAGTTAGTAGGCGGTCACAGTTTGTAAATATCAAATTAGTACTTTATGTGTCCATAGTGTTGGTATGAGATGCTGCTTCACTGCGTGGGGTCTCGTCTTGTAGCGGTACATGCTTATGTAAAAAATTGTAAATAGCTGAATTTATAATAAAATTTTATTGAGTTGAGAGGTTCTCGTCCGATCACCGAAGTTAAGCAATATTGGGCGCGGATAGTACTTGGATGGGTGACCGCTTGGGAACACCGCGTGCTGTTGTCACCTTTTTGTTTTACATTTCCCTATCAACGCCGCTCGCGGTTGTCTTGGATTTTTATACTTTTAAGTGAAGAATCGTACGTTTTAGGGTAGAGTAATGCAGATTCGTTTAAAAGTGTTCTTTCATGGTGAAATTTGAAGAGTTTACTTTACGCCAAAGTCGCCTGAAGAGTCCCGTAGGAGAGAAAAATCTTCGACAACGGCCATACCACATTGAAAGCACCGGTTCTCGTCCGATCACCGAAGTTAAGCAATATTGGGCGCGGATAGTACTTGGATGGGTGACCGCTTGGGAACACCGCGTGCTGTTGTCACCTTTTTGTTTTACATTTCCCTATCAACGCCGCTCGCGGTTGTCTTGGATTTTTATACTTTTAAGTGAAGAATCGTACGTTTTAGGGTAGAGTAATGCAGATTCGTTTAAAAGTGTTCTTTCATGGTGAAATTTGAAGAGTTTACTTTACGCCAAAGTCGCCTGAAGAGTCCCGTAGGAGAGAAAAATCTTCGACAACGGCCATACCACATTGAAAGCACCGGTTCTCGTCCGATCACCGAAGTTAAGCAATATTGGGCGCGGATAGTACTTGGATGGGTGACCGCTTGGGAACACCGCGTGCTGTTGTCACCTTTTTGTTTTACATTTCCCTATCAACGCCGCTCGCGGTTGTCTCGGATTTTTATACTTTTAAGTGAAGAATCGTACGTTTTAGGGTAGAGTAATGCAGATTCGTTTAAAAGTGTTCTTTTATGGTGAAATTTGAAGAGTTTACTTTACGCCAGAGATGCCTGAAGAGTCCCGTAGGAGAGAAAAATCTTAGACAACGGCCATACCACATTGAAAGCACCGGTTCTCGTCCAGTCCAAATCAGGTAGCGGCCGGAGTAACACCTCACTCGGTCTTCGGTCTAGCCACGTGTAGCCCTAAAAAAATTAAGCATTCGCTGCGTACGCGCACGTATACTGTAATATAAATCGTAATTATAGTTCAATTAGTTGTAAGTGTAAATAAATGAAATTAATTAAGTGAACAACGAACATACAGTTTATGTAAATATCTAAAATAGTGTAAACAATAAACTTATAGTTATAGTGTATAAATAGTGTAAATAAATGTATAAAAAGACAATTAGTGAATAGTTAGTTAAAACAATGAGTGAAATAAACGATCAGACCGAGGATGGTTTCATCCCGGCAAAGCGGCCTAAACGCCATAGAACAGAAAAAACAACAGTGCAGCGACAAAGTAGTGCGATAGCTACAAATAACCAATTCGAGTGCCTATCAGAAGAAGATTCTGATATGGAAACTGAAAACAGCACCGCAACACCAAGTACAATCAAAGCAAAAGCGCCTTCGCCCATAGTCCTCCACGGAGCCCAAGAGCGAAAAAAGATAATAGAACTATTGACAACATATGCTCCTAACGGCTTTAGCTTAAAGAAAACTCCAAAACACACAACGATCTACGTAAAGACCGCGGGAGACAAAACTGCGGTTTTAGAACAATTAAGAGGTGTGCAATACCACACGTATACAGATAAAGCAAACAAAAATCACGCTTTTGTGTTAAGAGGTCTCTGGGGAGATGTCGAACCAGAAGAAATCCTCCTAGAACTAAAAAACCGCAACATAGATGCAATACAAGCGTACAAAATGAAGTCAGTAAAAGTACCGTTGTATCTAATCATAACTTCAGCACGTGTAAAATTAGCGCAATTACAATCCGAAATTAAGATCCTGAGCTACACACGTGTCACTTGGGAAAGGCATCGCAACAATAAACAAATAATACAATGCAAAAGGTGCCAACAATGGTGTCACGCGACATCCAATTGTCAAGCGGAGCCGAAATGCCTCAAATGTGCCGAAAGCCACCTCACCAAAGAATGCAAAAAGCCGCGGGAGCTTCCGGCAAAGTGCATTAACTGTGAAGGACAACACCCTGCCAACAATGTGGAGTGTCCAATCTACATAAAAATAATAACAACATTGTCAAAAAATAAACAATCCAAAGTGAGTGCACCAAAACCAAAAACTACCTACGAGAACAATAGAAAAAATTTTCCACCCCTGCGGTTCATCCCAGCGCCAATGCCGACTACATCACCATGGGAGGTAAGGCAGGTAGCAAATAATAACGTAACCCCTTTAACCCAAAATGTAAGAAATCCTATACCTGCAGCAGACATTTCAACAAATAATAATGACCAAAATATCAGCATTTTCAATGACCTAGCAAAAGAATTCTCGAATTTAAACAAATTAATAAATTTACCTGCAATGTTAAAAGCAGTAAAAGATTTAAATGCCCTTTTAGGTAACGCCCGTGATCCTATACAAAAATTTACAATATCGCAACAATTCTTTACCCAACAATTGCACACCTATGGCCTGTAATCTAAAAATAGTAACTTGGAACGCAAACAGTTTAAAAAGTAAAGTAGCCGAAATGATCAATTTTATTTGCACCAAAGCAATTGACGTAATGCTCATAAACGAGACCAAACTAAAAACATCAGATAGAATTAAAGTAAGGGGATACACAGTCCTCAGAAATGACAGACAAGCCGTCAATGCCTCAGGTGGCGTCGCTATGATAATCAAAAACGGAATTCCTTTCAAAGAAGTGAAAATTCCACATCAAATCTCACCGGAGGCAATAGCAATAGAACTACGCACCAAAATTGTACTGATAGCCGCCTACAATAAGCCCACTAATCTCATCACAGACCACGACCTAGACACGCTGACGAACCTTTCAAACAAAGTCTTAGTAGCAGGGGATCTGAATGCCAGGCACAGATTCTGGAATTGCACAAGAGACAATGCCAACGGCGTCAAAATTAAAAATTATTCGGACCATAACAACCTATCCATTTCATTCCCGGACGAACCCACTCACTTTCCCGAAAATAATTCCACTCCTTCCACTATTGACATTTTATTAAACAAAAACTTAACAAACCTAACCGTTCCAATTTCGCTTCACGAACTCAACTCCGATCACAATCCCGTATTATTTTTTCTAAACGATCAACCGGCTCATAATATCTGCAGAGAAATTATTTCATACAGAAACACGGATTGGACTCAGTTTAGAAAATCTCTAGATGCCAAAATCCAAATTAACAACAAAATAAATACCCCCGACGAACTAGATAAAGAAATAGAAAGCTTCACAAAAATTATTAACCAAGTAACAGACATGAGCACTAACAGAATCGTCGTAAATCCTTTAAAAGACAATATCCCCGAACAAATTTCGACATTAATAAAACAAAAAAATACAAACAGGAAACTTTGGCAGAGAACGGCCAACCTCGCCTATAAACACGAATTCAACAGACTAAAACATGAAGTTAGAAAACAACTTACGCAACATAGAAACGAAAACTGGACTAACAAACTAAAAGACCTTAACCCCCAAGACAATTCCCTATGGAAAACAATCAAAAAATTTAAGAAGGAATACACGCCTATTCCTAATTTAGTAAAAAACGACGAAGAATTAATAGAAGATAACGAAAAGGCGCAATTATTAGCTAAAACGTTTCGAGACGCTCATATTTTAAATCAACATAACGACCCCGACCAATCCAACATTATCCAACAAGTCCACGACTTCCTCCAAACTCCTCATCACTACACTCCTAACGATCTTAAAAAAGTAATGACAACGCCAGCAGAGATCCAAACGGTAATTAAAGGACTTCCAAATAACAAAGCCCCCGGACCCGATTCGATACCCAACAAAATTTTAAAAAATCTCAGCAAGAAAGCGATAGTACAACTGAATTACATCATCAACGCCATAATTAAGTTGCAGTACTTTCCAAAATCGTGGAAAAGAGCGGTAATACATCCAATCCATAAACCAGGCAAAACTCCTAGTAATCCCCAAAGTTACAGACCAATAAGTCTCTTAAATACGTTAGCTAAAGTAACCGAAAAAATTATTTTGTATCGTTTCAACGAGATCGAAACGCAAAAAAGTAAAATCGTGAGCAACCAATTTGGATTTAAACCAGGTCACAACACCGCCCAACAAGTAGCCAGAATAGTCATCGACGCGATAAATAATTTTAACAAAGGCAAACCTACCGTCATGGCCCTTTTCGACATTAAAAGAGCGTTCGATAAAGTATGGCTCGCAGGATTAATCTACAAGCTAATAATAAGCGAATATCCATCTCCTCTAATCAAACTCGCCCATTCGTACCTGTCGGATAGGAAATTCCAAGTTAAAATAAATAATACGCTTTCTAAATCCATGAACGTAACAGCGGGAGTACCGCAAGGTTCCGTACTAGGTCCCAGGCTATTTATAATATATCTCAACGACTTTCCTTCGTTTCAAAAAACTAACCTAGCCCTATATGCAGACGACACCGCATTATACGCGACGTCATTTTGTGCAGAAGTCGCTAATAAACAACTGCAAATTCACACAAATATTATCGAAAAGTTCTTTCATAAGTGGAAGATAGAACTAAATTCTGAAAAAACTGAAGAGATAGTCTTCACTAAGAAACACACATTAAACAAAATACTCAACCCATTGAAAGTCAACAATCATCCTATTAAACCCGTCAACGCGGTTAAGTATCTGGGGATCCATCTAGACAGAAGGCTAAACTTCAAACAACACATCAAGCAAAGTATTAAAAAAGTATACTCCGTTATGCGTTCGATCTATCCACTAATGCTGAAAAACGATCTGTCGGCAAAAAACAAAAAACTCATTTATACGGCAATTTTGAGGCCAATAATAACGTACGCAGCTCCCGTTTGGTGTGGGATCACGGACGCATCGCTAAAGCCCCTTCAGGTGTTTCAAAATAAATGCCTCAGGCTAATAACCAATTCGGACAGATATACCCGAATAACCGACTTACACGAAAGGGCGGAAATAGAAACCATAAGACAATACGTCAATAACCTGTCTGAAAAATTCTACGATAATTCAACACATTCGGATAACCCTTTGATTAAATCCTTAACAAATGCTAGGGCTTCGCCTCCGGGCAACCATCAGGTACCTAAATACAAGGTGCCCTATTACAATTTGCCGATATTTAAAAAGCAAAACGTTATTAAGTAGGTACTGCTACCCTGCTTTATCTCACCATCAATAAATTAATAATAATTATGAAACAATATTTCTATTATCATTGTGTGTAAGAAAAAATAGGTTTTTCTTTTTGTTTTCCTATAAAATCAATCATATAGCAAAATTTTTGCGGAAAATCACAACAACTCATTGCTAGGCGACTTGCTCGTCTTTTTAAAGACATTTTTATGTCTAAATTTTCTTGATAAAACTATACCTGTATAATACAACAAATGTAAATGAAATGTGATGTAAACTCTAGTTAGTAGGAGATCATATGTAAATAAAAAATTTAGTACTTTATATACTTAAGGTGCTGTCATGGAATGTTGTCTCACTGCGTGGGATCCCATTCTATTTCAGCACACTCTTATGTAAAACCCTGTAAATACGTTAAATTCTGAATAAAATTTTATTGAAGTTGAAGTTGGTTCTCGTCCGATCACCGAAGTTAAGCAATATTGGGCGCGGATAGTACTTGGATGGGTGACCGCTTGGGAACACCGCGTGCTGTTGTCACCTTTTTGTTTTACATTTCCCTATCAACGCCGCTCGCGGTTGTCTTGGATTTTTATACTTTTAAGTGAAGAATCGTACGTTTTAGGGTAGAGTAATGCAGATTCGTTTAAAAGTGTTCTTTCATGGTGAAATTTGAAGAGTTTACTTTACGCCAGAGTCGTCTGAAAAGTCCCGTAGGAGAGAAAAATTTTCGACAACGGCCATACCACATTGAAAGCACCGGTTCTCGTCCGATCACCGAAGTTAAGCAATATTGGGCGCGGATAGTACTTGGATGGGTGACCGCTTGGGAACACCGCGTGCTGTTGTCACCTTTTTGTTTTACATTTCCCTATCAACGCCGCTCGCGGTTGTCTTGGATTTTTATACTTTTAAGTGAAGAATCGTACGTTTTAGGGTAGAGTAATGCAGATTCGTTTAAAAGTGTTCTTTCATGGTGAAATTTGAAGAGTTTACTTTACGCCAGAGTCGTCTGAAAAGTCCCGTAGGAGAGAAAAATCTTCGACAACGGCCATACCACATTGAAAGCACCGGTTCTCGTCCGATCACCGAAGTTAAACTCGGCACCTGTACCAAACACTGGTAATCCACCTGTAAAAGTTGCTATTACAGCAAATGACAAAAACTTAAATTTATTTAAAGACCTTGCGAAAGAGTTTGACACCCTAAATAATCTAATTAATCTGCCCGCCATGCTCAGAGCGGTAAAAGATTTAAATTCACTCTTGAGTAACGCCAGTGATCCCATCCAGAAATTCACAATAACACAACAATTTTTCTCAGAGCAATTGCACAGTTATGGCCTGTAATCTGAAAATAACAACGTGGAACGCTAACAGCTTAAAAAGTAAAGTAGCCGAATTAATCAATTTCCTTAGTACTAGAAAGATCGACGTAATGTTAATCAACGAGACAAAACTCAAACCCACCGATAAATTTAAAGTCAAAGGGTACGTAACACTCAGAAACGATCGACAAGCCGTCAACGCTTCGGGCGGTGTTGCGATCCTAATCCGTAACGGAATTCCCTTTAAAGAAGCCAAAGTCCCTATCGACATTTCCCCGGAAGTAATAGCCATTGAATTAGCTAATAAAATCGTATTAGTTGCCGCCTATAATAAACCGGCAAATTTCCTTACCGACTACGACCTAGACTCCATGACAAACCTGGGCAATAAAGTCCTCATAGCGGGAGACCTAAACGCTAAGCACCGACTCTGGAAATGTAATAGAGACAACGCTAATGGCGTCAAAATAAAAAACTATACCGACCTCAACAATCTCGCCGTCTTATTTTCCGACGAACCCACTCATTTCCCGGAAAATAACACCACTCCATCCACAATAGACATATTACTTAATAAAAACGTCCCCAATGTCACCGTCCCCGTATCCCTGCCCGAGCTCAACTCCGACCACAACCCGGTCATGTTCCTCCTCAACAATCAACCGGCTCACAATATCGTACGAAAAATTATCTCCTACAAAAATACAGACTGGACTAGCTTCCGAGCGTCACTAGACGCCAAGATCCAAATAAACAACCAAATAAGAACGACGGACGAGCTAGACCACGAAGTAGAAAAACTGACGAAGACGATAAATCAAATGAAAGACGCACACACCAGACAAATCGTCGTCAATAATTTCGCCGACAAAATCCCTGACGAAATAAGTACGCTAATCAAGGAAAAGAATCACACCAGAAAACTCTGGCAGAGGACGGCGAACCCCGCTCATAAAAACCACTTCAACAGACTAAAAAACGACATCAGGAACCGACTGACTAGACACAGAAACGAGACCTGGACTCAAAAATTGTCGACTCTGAATCCCCAAGACAACTCTTTGTGGAAGACCGTCAAGCACCTAAAGAAAGAGTACACCCCCATCCCCAACTTACTAAAAGACGACGACGAAACTGTAGAGGACAAAGACAAGGCCCAATTATTAGCCCAAACATTTCGAGACGCACACGTCCTAAACTCGACTAACGACCCTGCACAAACTGGCATAATCAGTCACGTGCGTGACTTCTTGCAAAAATCCCACAGTTACACTCCCAATGAACTCCGACAAACTCTTACCTCCCCGGACGAGATCAGATCGGTCATCAAAACTCTACCTAACAACAAAGCTCCCGGCCCCGACTCCATTCCCAATAAAATTCTTAAGAACCTCAGTAAGAAAACAATAGTCCAAATCACCTATATCGTCAACGCCGTATTACAACTTCAATATTTCCCGAAATCGTGGAAGAGAGCGATCATACATCCCATCCATAAAACAGGCAAAACTCCCAACTATCCAAACAGCTACAGACCCATAAGTCTCCTAAACACCTTAGCCAAAGTTACAGAAAAAATTATCCTATATCGTTTCAACGCCCTACAACACGAGGCAAATAAAATAGTGAACCACCAATTCGGGTTCAAACCTGGTCACAACACGGCCCACCAAGTGGCGAGGATAGTACTCGACATCACAAAAAATTTCAATCGAAACAAACCCACAGTCATGGCCCTCTTCGATATCAAGAGGGCGTTCGACAAGGTTTGGCTCGACGGTCTGATCTACAAACTCATCACTCAGAATTACCCATCCCCTTTAATCAAACTGGTCCATTCCTACCTATCCCACCGAAAATTTCAAGTAAAAATAAATAACAGTCTTTCTAATCCGATAAAAATAACCGCGGGTGTCCCTCAGGGATCCGTCCTAGGCCCCAGACTCTTCATAATCTTTCTAAACGACCTCCCCCTCTTTCCAAAAACTAATCTAGCCCTTTACGCCGACGATACCGCAATATACGCGAGTTCCTTCTGTGCGGAAGTCGCCAACAAACAATTACAAATACACACGGACCTAATACGAAAGTACTTATCAAAATGGAAGATGGAAATTAATCCGGAGAAAACGGAAGAAATAGTGTTTACTAAAAAACATACCCTCAATAAGATTCGTAGCCCCCTAAAGGTTGGAGACCATTCAATTAAACCCGCCAAGAGCGTTAAGTACCTGGGCATACACATGGACGCGCGGCTTAACTTTAAGCAGCACGTCAAGAGAAGCATTCAAAAGGTATACTCAGTCATGCGATCTATTTATCCCCTAATGTCAAAAACAGATCTTTCGGCAAAAAATAAGAAATTGATTTACACGGCTATTTTACGTCCTATAATAACGTACGCCGCACCCGTCTGGTGTGGGATCACAGACGCCTCACTAAAGCCCCTTCAAGTCTTTCAAAACAAATGTCTAAGGTTGATTACCAATTTGGACAGGTACACGAGGATAATCGACCTACACGAGAGAGCCGAAATAGAAACTATCAGAGAGCACATCAATAACCTATCGGAAAAATTTTACGAGAGCACTATGCACTCGGAAAATCCGCTAATTAATTCGATCACGACCGTCAGGGCCTCACCCATCAATTCGGCTCTGAAATACAAAGTACCTTATCAAAAATTGCCAATCTTTAGCAAAACACTAAATGATAACCACGGGTAGGTGTTTGTTACCTCTGTTTTACCTGGTCAATGTATAGTAGATTATAAGTAATTAGTCTGTAAATAACCAATAAATTTAAATTGTACATATTATTGTTAAGTAAAAGTAGGTTTTTTATTTTTATTTTCCTACAGCCAAATCTATAAACGCCATAATCGGCTTTTGACTCAAACGCAAGGAAACACGTACAACGGGCGATTGGTCCGTTTGTCATTTTGAGGGTATCTTGAATGCCTATTTCAAGCAAGAACTTAGTCATTTCCAAATTTCAATACATCAATAAGTAAAACGTGATTTTAAACTCTAGTTAGTAGGCGGTCACAGTTTGTAAATATCAAATTAGTACTTTATGTGTCCATAGTGTTGGTATGAGATGCTGCTTCACTGCGTGGGGTCTCGTCTTGTAGCGGTACATGCTTATGTAAAAAATTGTAAATAGTTGAATTTATAATAAAATTTTATTGAGTTGAGTGAGAAGTTAAGCAATATTGGGCGCGGATAGTACTTGGATGGGTGACCGCTTGGGAACACCGCGTGCTGTTGTCACCTTTTTGTTTTACATTTCCCTATCAACGCCGCTCGCGGTTGTCTTGGATTTTTATACTTTTAAGTGAAGAATCGTACGTTTTAGGGTAGAGTAATGCAGATTCGTTTAAAAGTGTTCTTTCATGGTGAAATTTGAAGAGTTTACTTTACGCCAGAGATGCCTGAAGAGTCCCGTAGGAGAGAAAAATCTTCGACAACGGCCATACCACATTGAAAGCACCGGTTCTCGTCCGATCACCGAAGTTAAGCAATATTGGGCGCGGATAGTACTTGGATGGGTGACCGCTTGGGAACACCGCGTGCTGTTGTCACCTTTTTGTTTTACATTTCCCTATCAACGCCGCTCGCGGTTGTCTTGGATTTTTATACTTTTAAGTGAAGAATCGTACGTTTTAGGGTAGAGTAATGCAGATTCGTTTAAAAGTGTTCTTTCATGGTGAAATTTGAAGAGTTTACTTTACGCCAGAGTCGTCTGAAGAGTCCCGTTGGATAGAGAGGAGTGAAATTCGAAGAAGTTATCTAGTACCATTACTCATGAATTCCTGAAGCGTCCTAAAAGTTGTAAGTTCCATCGGACTTACCTACCCACACCGACCTAGATGTTTTTGAAATTGTGATAGAACTTCTGTAAACTTAGGTTTTTCTAATTCTTTTAAAAAACGAAAAATAATATTTGTACTTTCGGGAAAACTAAATTCGCTCAAAAATTTATTTTAGTAGCAAAGTTTTCATATACTTTTCAAAACATTATTTACTGTCTCTCGCATAAACCCAGTTCGAGCCGTAAAATTTAATTTAACCAAACAGATCTTAACAATTCGAAAGGGAAATTGGTAGCTTTCCACCGGACACTCTTAGTTTAATTCATCGACACTATTTAGTTCACACCATTGGTAATGAATTTTGGGTTAAAATGGTGAATTAATTTAACGATTTACGCAAATTTGTTACTTAAGGAACGGCGCAATCTGGAAATTTCCCATTCTTTTGGTGTCAACTATTAAGTTTTGCGCCTGTCAGGAACTTTTATTGCTCTGCTTTTATGAGAGTCGACTTGAATGGAGAACTTAAAATATGACGTTAACTGCTTCTTTTTACATAACTTCATTATTGTTCGAACTAACACGCCAAACTGCAAAACTCAATTCTTAGTTTATTTCTTTCTATTTTTAAACGCGGGCCTTCGCTTCTACCTTCAAGCTTTGCAACTGAGTCCAACCTGCACAACTACTGGAGGTATCGAAGGAAGAAAATTCAAAATTGGACGAGCGAAAGAACTTCTTACGTTGTAGAATTGTAATCAATAAATTTTGTCCGCTCCTGTAGAAAATAAGTTGTTGGAAGTTGGAGTAATTGTTTCCGTGACGAAATTGCATTAACAAAAAGACATTTGAAATTTAGTGCGACTTTTAAGAAGATCTCAAATCAACGACCGCAACTTAAACCCTCTGAGCTTTCAAATTTTCTTACTTTTCGGTGCGGAAGTACAGATACAATAAGTAATTCCTCGGAATGAGAATTGAGGATACGACTTTAAAACGGCTAACCTTCAGCGCGGACACAAAAATAAAATTTATTGGCCTACTTTCGAATCAATCTCAACGAAAGCATTTTAGTGGCGTATCGCTCAATTGTCGTGTTTAACCCAATTTCGTTAAAATTAAAAAGAAATTAATCCCCAAGTATTTGGCTCAAGGACCAAATTGGTTATTTAACAATATTTTTTCTGAGAGAACTTTTGTTTAACTTGATAATTGCCGGCGGAAAACTCGTGAGGCTAACGGCGAGCTATTTTTTCCGCAAAAGGACAATTTTTTGTAGTATTCGACACTCGACACTCAGTATAGTGCATTAGGAAACGTAATCTTTATTTTTCGCACGGTTTACGCGTATTGTTGTACTTTCTCATTCTTATACGCTATCGTTTAATCTAAAAGTTGCGAGTTAACGTAGATGTATTTTAAAAAGAAACTTTTCGAGTCTTATTCTTGTTTTGAAACGTTGCCAAAATTCGGACAGACTCGGAATAAATTATTGCATCTATACACAAATCTCTCATATATAAAGAACTTAGAAACATTTGTCTGTACGGAGAGACTATTATCGCTGCCATTGTTATCCGGTCTTGTTAGAAAGAGAGCTTTTCTATTATTTTTTTCTTCTTTTAGTTTATAGATGCGAATGTTTAAACCATGTAAACTATGCTTTATAAAGAAATGATGCCAAAAGTGCATGTTGCCAAAAGGTTTTTATAACTTAACTAAAAATTAGAGAGAAAGAAAAACAAAACACGAATTATATTCCGAGTCGTCCCTTAGCGGCTTAAAAAAATTAACCAATTACGAATTGTCGAAATTTGAGAAAAATCTCCTTAAAAACAGTTTTTAAGCAAATCATAAATCAATTCTTGTTTTTTAAGGAAGAAACGATAAAAATTTGACCTAAAAAATTAGTTTCGTCTTTCCCATTTTCATTAGAATGATTTTTCCAGTCAGCTTTTTTAAGGGTTGAACAATAAAATTTAACTCTATTAAATTACCTTCTTTGGTCACATATTGGTGGTTATAAGGAAGAGGTTACTACGTCAATTTCTCGCAAAGTAGAGCCATCAAAACGAAATTGCTTCGAGACGGCTTGAAAATGGTCGCATTCACCGGACGTAACTGTTGTGGAACTGTTGCAAATTCGTCCGCTGACAACACCGCTACCGAGCGCTACTCTCGCAACATGTTTTGGAGCGGTTGCTATTTTTTCGAGCATATATTTATTTCCACTACTTATTGGGAGCGTAGTTGTAGCGTATTTTAAAAAGTAGTTGTCAATTTGAATTTGTGATGGACCACGTTTACATTTTGAATTCAGATGGGAATCTATGTAGAGTCTCACCAGTCAGTGGCGCTTTATACTTTTATGGGGCCTAGGGTAATTGACATAATTGTGCTCACTTTTAAGCCACCTTAACAAATTTACCGGACGTTGTACCGCTACATATGTAGCAGCTGGATCGGTATCAGTTTACGCTCCGTCCGGTGAATGCGACCAAAGACATTGTTTGGGAAAGAACAATCGTGGTCGAGCAGCGAGCGCCATAATACGAGTCTCGTTAAAGACGACACAGCTTTGACGTTTTAGATTTGTGGGCAGCAGAATTTGGAGAAATTTGACTAAAATTTGCGCTAACGTCCAGGTTATCAAAGGGTTCGAGTTTGAGCAGGCATAAGAACTACGACCCATTCGGTTTTGTCTAGACGGAAAGGTTAGATCTGAAAACCTGTCCGAGTGGTCCACCATCGATGGTTATCTCTGGAGCCACAATCTAGTAGTTCACGGCGGAAGCCGTGCTCTAAATGGTAAAACCAAAAGGTTCGATACAAATACTCACCAGAGCTTCAACCAGTTGTCCGTTGGGTGGAAATGGATAATCAGGACTGTTGTTTAGAGCAGCTCGTAGAGGCGCGTTTAAGAAAATTCTGCAGAAGAGTACAGATAGGGTCTGAGGTACAGTCACGGAAAAATGTATTGGGCACTAGTACTCGTAAGTGACGACTTTTTTCTTTTCAAAAACTTGTCATAAGTACTCACCAAACAACCTATAGTAGCCAATAATTAATTCCTCGACTGCACATCCCTAAAAATTTAATCACAGGCTGCAGTTTGTCGTAATGCACAGCTTCTACCAGCAACTAGCTCAGATTTGATGTGTCAGATTTATAGAAAAAATTGTGAACTAACCATTTGAAATATCTCTTGGGCCACAATCTAGTAGTTCACGGCGTAAGCCGTGCTCTAAATGGTAAATCCAAAAGGTTTGATACAAATACTCACCAGAGGTTCAACCAGTTGTCCGTTGGGTGGAAATGGATAATCAGGACTGTTGTTTAGAGCAGCTCGTAGAGGCGCGTTTAAGAAAATTCTGCAGAAGAGTACAGAAGGGTCTGAGGTACAGTCGCAGAAAAGTGTATTAAGCACTAGTAAGTGGAGCTTCTTTTCTTTTCAAAAACTTGTCATAAGTACTCACCACTGTGATAATTTAAGACTGTGATATTTTAAAACTGTTTGTTTAATTATTTATTTGTTTTGTTTTGCTTATTTACTTGTTACTATTATTTTGCTTTTTATGACAGGTGGTTACCTATTAATTGCCTGCAGATTCGTTGAATCTGTAGTTCAGCTAATGACCTTAGCAGTCGATGCTGAATATTAAAAAAAAAAAAAAAAAAAAAAAGTACTCACCAAACAACCTATAGTGGCCAATAATTAATTCCTCGACTGTACATCCCTAAAAATTTAATCGCAGGCTGCAGTTTGTCGTAATGCACAGCTTCTACGAGCAACTAGCTCAGATGTCTCAGATTTATAGAGAAAATTGTGAACTAACCATTTAAAATATCTCTTGGGCCTCAATCCAGTAGTTCACGGCGTAAGCCGTGCCCTAAGTGACAAACCAAAAGGTCCGACACAAATACTCACCAGAGCTTCAATCAGTTGTCCGTTGGGTGGAAATGGCAAAACAGAATTGTTGTTTAGAGCAGCTCGTAGAGGCGCGTTTAAGAACATTCTGCAGAAGAGTACAGTAGGGTCTGAGGTACAGTTACAGAAAAATCTATTGGGAACTAGTAAGTAGCGACTTTTTTCTTTTCAAAAACTTGTCATAAGTACTCACCAAACAACCAATGATGGCCAACAATTAAATTTTCTACTGTACATTCCTAACATTTAAATTGCAGGCCGCAGTTTGTCGTAATGCACAGCTTCTACGAGCAACTAGCTCAGATGTCTCAGATTTATAGAGAAAATTGTGAACTAACCATTTAAAATATCTCTTGGGCCTCAATCCAGTAGTTCACGGCGTAAGCCGTGCCCTAAATGGTAAATCCAAAAGGTTTGATACAAATACTCACCAGAGCTTCAACCAGTTGTCCGTTGGGCGGAATTGGATAATCAGGACTGTTGTTTAGAGCAGCTCGTAGAGGCGCGTTTAAGAAAATTCTGCAGAAGAGTACAGTAGGGTCTGAGGTACAGTTACAGAAAAATCTATTGGGAACTAGTAAGTAGCGACTTTTTTCTTTTCAAAAACTTGTCATAAGTACTCACCAAACAACCAATGATGGCCAACAATTAAATTTTCTACTGTACATTCCTAACATTTAAATTGCAGGCCGCAGTTTGTCGTAATGCACAGCTTCTAGGAGCAACTAGCTCAGATGTCTCAGATTTATAGAGAAAACATGTGAACTAACAATTTGAAATGTCTCTGGAGCCACAATCCAGTAGTTCACGGCGTATGCCGTGCCCTAAGTGACAAACCAAAAGGTCCGACACAAATACTCACCAGAGCTTCAATCAGTTGTCTGTGGGACGGAAATGGCAAAACAGAATTGTTGTTTAGAGCAGCTCGTAGAGGCGCGTTTAAGAAAACTCTGCAGAAGCGTACAGAAGGTCTGAGGTACAGCCAGAAAAAAATATATTAGCCACTAGTAAGTGGCAACTTTTTTCTTTTCAAAAACTTGTCTTAAGTACTCACCAAACAACCTACGGTGGCCAATAATTAATTTCTCGACTGTACATCTTTAAAAATTAAATTGCAGGCTGCAGTTTGTTGTAATGCACAGCTTCAGACTCACATAGAGAACAACAAAAACGCCACGCTTATTTTGTATATTTTATTTTTTTTTAATTGTTTATACATAGTTTTTAAAATCAGGAACATTTTGTTGACTTTTTTTCATAAAAATGGTAGCATTCATTTACCTAATCTAATTTATTATCAAATAATTTTTAATTTACAATTGCAAAAGCTAGGAAGTGTTTGAATAAATTTTTTTTAAACTTCTTTTATACAATTAGACGAAAAAATAATGATATTTTATTATTATTATTTTTTTTACCAATAATACGATTAGTTTTTTTTTTATTTAGTCTAAAGAAGTCTCGTTATAAAAAACATTTAAAATAAATAAACAATTTTACTATCTATAATTTGAACTTTCCTCCCTCACTTATCAATTAACTAATTAATTGTCGTTCGTCTTTTTTTGGTTTACGCAAAATAAATTTCCTTCCGCACAAAAAAGGGGCGAAAAGTTCAAAAATTTATACAAAACAGTGTCTGACAATATTTTACAGTCAAAAACTTTTTCGTTAAAAAATTTTTTTTACTATAATTCTTATCGGCACATAATAAGTTTTTTGTCAACGGCGATTTCGATTTGAATAAGTCTCTTTTGCCGTTTGATGCAGTTTCGTTTTGTGCAAGTCGGCGCCCAATACACCGAGAATTGGGGTCACGACAATTTTCTAAAATTCTAGAAAATATTTCTTCACAGTTGTCCATTTTTTTTTATTTGCAACTCGTAGTAAATTAAATAACTTGGCAAAGCCAAATATTCAGTCAACAATAGAAGAAAATATTACCAACTCGACCGACAATACTCGAAAATGTAATTATTTTAATTTTACAACTTTTATCGATATTTTTTCGTCTCTCTTTATCCACGCAAACTGCAATTTTTCTTTAATTGTTATTTTTCATTAGGTTTTTAACCTTTGAACTTTATTAAGTAGTTTTTCAGTAATTTTTGAGCGTCGGAAATTTTATTCGAGACTCTTGAACTACAAAACAAAAAAAAAAGACGAGAAGCAGTCGTTTGACACATAAAGTACATAATCGAATAGAAATTTTTAAAGACAACTTCGTTTGCAAAAACTTTTTTATTTGCGCTTACTAATTTACAATCGAAAAATATTATTTATCGCTAATCTTTACTGAAGTACTTTCAATGATTTTATTATCGAACAAACAAATTAAACTTTTATCACTGTTATTTACGTGTCGGCAAATAAATATATTTTAATGTTCAAACTCGGTACTTTCAATTATACAGGGTGTCTCAAAAGTTACTTTCGAGGGACGATTTTGGCGCCCTTTAAGTCTCCCAGTGGATGCATAAGTTTGTTCATTGCCAGTTTTTGAATAAAACGGGTCGTATGAAACTGTTTATGTTACCTATGTAACTATTTTTTGCGCTCCTGAGTCGACCCAAGAGAATTACAGAAAAAAGCACAACAAGGTAAATACAGAGTGTGTTTGAGTGTTTGCACTTCAAAAGTTACAAGTTACAACTTACAACGCTCGCCCTGAATTCAAAAGTGCCAAATTTGTTTCCAATAAGCAATTTCAATACACTCGTGTATTGTTGGTTGTATAAGTTTCAGGGGCAATTAATCTGTTTTTTAAATTGTTGGGGGACTGAGTCGCACTGGAGATGCAGCGCAACTGCTGAAATCGTCCCCGAAAAACATTTGAGAGCGTTTCGCGTATTTGAGCAAATAATTATAGGTTATCGTTAAATTTTCCAAACTGGCTATCACAGAAAGTTGAAGCTAAATTCCGACAAATTTTCGTCAACACTTTTTTGGCACTTTTCGCAAGACTAAAACCTTTATGTGCTCGACCGTCACTATATAATTTAACCCTTTAAAACGTCATTTATCGTTATGTAAAATATATTTATAATACTGATATGATGATAAACATTATCGGACACTGTCACACAAAACACAAAAGTTTTCAATTTTTTTAATTAATGAACAGGTAATACTTCAGTTCTTTAACATTATAGGTAGGTATTTTTTTTCTTAATTTAAGGCATATATTTTTGCAGGTATAAATTTGCAATAGAGCATCTTATAGTGCTTGAAAAAGTTAATCAAAAAAGATCCTTTTTTCGTGTTTTTTTAAATTATTTTATTGCTTCGCCTATCTAATTTGGTACTCGCAAATTTTAATAAATCGAAAAGTTTTTCGTTTTTTTATTATTAATTATTTGTAAGAAAAAATCGGTAAGTATGTGGGGCGGGCGGCTGAGGAATCTCTTTGGACTAACTTCTAATCGTTCTGAAAGCTTGTGTTTAACTACAAGAATTAGATAAATATGGGACTAGCAATATTTTTTCTTTATATATGTTATCTTTTTATGAATTACTGTATAGGTAGACTGAAAAAATTATTAAGTACATTTAGTTTCTTTTATATTGTTATTGTCATAATCAAAGTTCATTATTTTACATTTTCTTTTTTTTCAAGAATATAAAAGCTCGTAGAAGCGTAAATAAATTAGAAAACAATGCAAAAATTTATACAGATCACAGGTCTAATTAATTAACATCGAAAAATCACATATCTTAATGGCAATTAAATTAAAATCACACAAGAAAATTAGGGTAATCGAAAATCACAATTTTTGCCTGTATCTCCACGGGGATTCCCCGAAGCGAATTTTTTAAAAAACTGTCAATAGTACAATAATAACAGACACCAACGAAAAGCCAATATACAAGCTGCTCCTTACAAGTTTATCTATCCAATAGGCCTATTAAGAAATATACAGGGCGCTTAATTGGGTTTGAGTGGTAGCTTACTATATCTTTTAAATTAGTGTGGGTACGTTAGGGCTGTATTATTGACGCAGTGTCTAAAATCTGATTAATTGAATAATAGTCAAGTAGACCATTCCAAAAGTATTAATTTTAAGGGCGTAAATATGGAGTATTTTATTAATAAAATTAAAAAAGATTGTGCCCAGATTAAACTAAACATCCTGTATATGAATATATACTTTTAATAAAAAGAGACAACCGTAAGAAGCAACTTATGTGTTTACTTTTCTTCATCTGCAATATTAACAGAGTTACCAAATAAATTCGCTTTCTTGATGCGCCACCCTGTATAAATAACCTAACTTTTACTATTATTATCATTAATTTCGATTACCCTTAATCGTAAATAAAAATTGGAATGATACACTTAAGCAACTCGTGTTAATTCGTTGTTATCAGTTACGATTATTTATTACGCCTTTTTTGGAAGGGCACTAATTGAAGATCAAAAAGACTTCGTTGCACTTAAAAAATTCGGCAATTAATTTATCATAAATATGTTTGTTTCAACTCAATCACTTTGAAAAAATTATTGAAGCTTAGTCCTCTATTTTTTTGGAAACATCAGACTTTTATTTACAACCGATAAAGTTCCTAAATATCAATTCCTATCGTAAAGTTTATTTTTTGAACATGTAGAATGCGCCTTTAAATTCTTTTCTCAACATTGCGTTTGTTGACCATATAAATAAGAGCCCGAAGTTTTTTATGACCGATTTTGATTGAGCGAATTCTCGACGAAAAGTTTAGTTTAGGTGTTAGCGGAATCGTGTTTTGTAGCTGTCCTAAACTCGAAATTGGCGAAAATTGAATTAAATTCGTTTCTGTAGTTGGTTTTTAGAAAAAAAAACGAAATTAAATATTGTTTGGGCTCCTTTGCAATTGTTTAACTGAACGTTAACTAGTTCGGGGGATTCCCCCGAAAAAGAGAATTTTACGCTCCCTTTAGAGATTTTACACGCTTGTACAGACAGTGTTGATGGCTGATGGCTTCTAGTCTGACATCAGATGTAGATTCTACAGACTCTATTTTACAATTGGAATCTAAAACTCAAAAGAAAATGAACTAAAAAGTATTTTTCCAACGCCTGCTTCTAAAAGTTGGAAAATACTTTTAAAAGTTTACTTTTTCTCTAAAACGGGGAAATTGGAGATGATACTAATTAGACCAAATACTCGATGTTCAAAATTACATTGTTTTATATTTCTTCACTGCATTAAAACTACAAAACATAAAAGTATAGAAAAACAGACTAAAAACTTTCTCGTAGCTTGCGGAGTTTCTTTATCAGTTACTACTGTAAAGTTTTATTTTTATAAAAACGTGCACTTTTTATCATTTTTTGGAGAGTTTGAAATTATTTATTACTCGTAAAATAATACACAAAAGCCACTCACAGGAAATTTTCGTTAATGCTATCACGATAAATTAAATATCAAGAAGGCTTAGAAAAGCTTGAAATGAAACGGTACAATAATCAACGGTATATAATACAACAGAGTAGAAACTAGAGGAGACCAGCTGGAAACATTTCCGTGAGAGCGCGTAGCGCGTGCCATAAAATCAGGTGGGAAAGCAATAAAACGAGAAGCGAGGAGAGGGGAGAGTATTCCCAAATTTTAACACAAAAATGAGCAGTATGATGACAACGTGAAAAACAATTGATTGAAGTTGTAGAGAAACTCGTAAAGAAACCAGGAAGAGCATTAGGGTTAAGTAGATAGTCTATGCGGGTTCTGCCTCAGTTTGAATAAATTAACTTTTTTTGCTACCGCAAGTCAACCAATTTAATCACGCCTTGAAAGCCGCAAATAATCTGCAAAAAAACGCGGCTTTATTTGATCCCGCAGAATATTACTATCTACTAACTTAAATTTAAATTTGACGAAAGCTAAGAAACGATAAATTAATAGAACTAGAGGGGGGACATCGCTACAACACCGCAAGGATGAGAAAAGATTGTGTGTCTACAAATAAATGGGTTTTTTGGGTCACTTCCAAAAATAGTATAGTCGAACGTATAAGTAGAAATGCAAAATATTGTAAGATGAGGTTAGGTTAGACCATCTGCAAATGATAACGACCCACCTTTGAGAGAGAAGTCCTTTCATCGACTTTGGCCTGAATCAGAACCCAATGGTTTTAGCAATACAACTGACTCTATGCTAGTATCGACCTACGGTTTACAGACCTGGGTTGCTATTGCGAAGCAAAATGGCAAGCACAAAACGAAAAATACGACGAACGCCACTTGTATAATTGTACCAACTTGAACTAATGATATGCATAGCGTTCACTTCTGTCGTCACTTCTCAACCTACCGTTAACGTGGCCTAACTCTGATTAAATTTAATTTATTCTAAGAAGGACCTTCTAGGGGCAAATTAAGGCTTCTTGAAACAGAATAAGAGAGCGTCTAATCGGAAAAGTATATAAAGTTCAATGCTAAAGCCTGCATTAGTTTTGACGTAACGTAATCGAGACGTGATGCCTTGCCAATAATTTAGCAATATGGGAACTACGTTTTGTAGGCACGTAGCGGAAAAATTTGACTAAACTAGGCTTGCAATTTTGTCTGCTTGTGCCTTGGAATAAAACGTTGTGACGTTAAGTGAAAGGTTGGTAGATACACTGGTGTCATTTTCAGCCAGATAATTTTAAATTTTTTAAAAACACCGCCCAAAAGTCTCAAGTCACGTCTAAGAGAATAAAATATTTGGATGGGCCATAAATATGCGAGATAAAGTTTTTAAGGTTTTAAAAACGCAACCCGTAGTACACTGATGTGTGGTTGGTGACTTACAATTTATAAATTAAAAACTACAGTTGTGCTCTGGCTTGCGCTTTTCTACGTTAAAAATTGTGTTTGTCATACTGTTGTGTTGTAGAGTCGGGCACTACTTTACAGGTGTGGAGCAGTTTGTCGCGTTTTTCTGCGTTACGTTAAACTAAAACGGGCTTAATAGTCGCATAGGTAGTTAGTTCATTAAAAGGCAGTGATTGATACAAAGTCAACTGTTTTGATAAGCCCATATTTTCTAATCTATTGTTTAATAGTCCCAATTTTGTTAGAACAAAATCGAGAATATAATAATATACAGAGTGTTATATAAAATTTTTCGGTGTAATTTAAAAAGGCAAAAAGTTTTCAAACATATTTTATGATAAATTGCGCCCTTAAATAAAATTAAAAAATTGGAATTTTTATACATGTGAATGCCGTTTTTAATTTAATTATTAAATTTGTTTATAGTTTTATTTTTGCGCCAGCAAATTTAAAAATTCCTTCTTCATACCTACCTTTTATATAATAAAAGTGAACACAACGCACTAAAACTTCAATTCAAAATTCACGTACTCTTCAAAAAATGGTCAAAAACCCCAATTTGTAACTTTATTTTAAATTTTTATTATATTTATATTTTATCATTATTTAAAGGAGTCTTTTTTGTTTTAAATTTGTTAACACCATAACTACTAGAAGTTTTTATTTTTTAATTTTATAAATTTATATTGCTTACGGACACCCGCACTCGTCCACAACCATTTTAGGTAAATCCCTTTTAATTATATTACTTTCAGGTCCGAAATAAATCATACTCATACTAGAAAATTTTAACGGCGCACAACAAGGTTGCATGCCGCTCAAATGTTGCGCTTTCCTCATTTCTTCTATCACATGGGTATGATACGTAACGTATGTATCGGGCGTGCGATGATGACCGCAATCTCCCCTACAATAATTAGCAAAATATCCTTGCGGAGCTATCACCCAATCGTCCCAACCTAACTCTTTAAAACTCACGTAAAATCGTTGTTTACAACATTGATTTCCAGATTCCGGCGAACAATCGAGCGCTCTCCTTCTAACACGTTTTGCTACATTAGGTTCTGTATAAATCACTAAAAACGGCCTGTTCGGATTATTTCTCCTTTCGATATCCGACTCCGACATGTACAAGTGCACGTTAGGACAACTACAACTACAGTCTATTAAGATTCTCAACTTGTTCGTATTTCCTTCCGTCAACCACCTCCTAACGGTGTCCGTCAAATTTAACTTCTGCCAACCACTGTTGTGGTTGTTGATTTCTTGCCTCGTCCCAAAATCTTCCTGAAAAATAAAAACCAAACAAAACATTAATATTCCTTCGAATTTTACGACCTACAGGCGATAATTTATCCCAAAAGAAAATTTTTTTCTCCCCCGCCCTTAAGATAAAACTAAACTAACTAACCAAAAGACACAACATAAAACTTTGTTATAATATATATTTAGGTCACAAGTGATTTTACTTGTGAGTCGTAAAAAAGTTTAGTTGGGAAGCTTTTTGAAATATTTCCAATCGTTTACATATCGCAGTTTCTTTACAAAAAAAATTATTAAATTTTCGAATTTATCTATACGAGTTTTCTTTTATTTTCAATTTCTAAAGAAGTTTATACTGTTTGCCATAAGTTTGTAGTAAAGTATAGATTTAGTTCTTTATCAATTTTAGAAAACTATCACTAGAGGACTTAAAAGTTTAATTTGCGATTTGTTACGCAGCAGCTTCTCAAACGACCCATCTCCAGTAAACACTCTAACTATGTAATGTAATAAATGTTCTAAAATGGTAGACGTCTGGGGTAAAAGTTGTTAAATTGACAACTGATTTGTTAATTGTTAAATTATTTGCTGAATTACTCAAAATTGCTTCTTTGGTCGTACAGCTGATCTACGTAGTTCACATGTGCGATGTAAAAATAAAAAATACGTACAATAACGTACGCAGTTAAAGTATAAGGTGGTGCGAATTTAATAAATGATAAAACAGGATGGGATTTTAAGAACGCCCCCCACCTCGCTCCTTACGAAATCAACTCAACCGTGAGGGCCCCCAGTCAACTATAGGGACCCCCATTTAACAAAAATATGGAGCTACGTACTACGCAAATTTCAAATTTTTTGCCAAACTTAGTCCTCGCATAATTTCAAATATATCTTCCGGTCAAAGTCCATAATTTAAAATTTCCCGCCAAGTATAGCCACGCCCATAAATTTAAATTTCTCGCCAAGTGATGACGTTACTTGAAATCCTAATCAGAAAATCGTGAGATTTAAAACAGTTCTCAGAACTGTTAAAAAGTTACAAGGAGTGTTCTTTGATTGTAGAAAAATTTAGTTGTTAATAGAGTTTTTGGCGAGAATAATTCTCATTAAACGGACTGTACAAATTAATCCCTTTAAGACGTGAGTCAACGAAAGAATAAAACCTTCATCAGCGATTTTATTTATGATTGCAAAATTACAAATCTTATTTCAATTTTTCACCCTTCTCTGTATAAGAACAATTTTTATCTTTCGAGGAAGCTATGAAAAATTGCTAGTAGAATAAACAACTTGCACACGAAAACAACTACTACAGCTGTCCTTGAAGCAGCCTACTGCAGTGAGTTGGCGGTCACCACGACGCTTGGCCTAGTGCCTACACTGCTAGTAACTGCACCTTGAAGGAAATAGTTTGTGTGTAAAAACGTAAAAACACACAATTTTTTAATTCCTGACAGGTAGGCAACCCAAATAACATACGTGCATTTACGATTTTACAAGTTGGTGTTTTCTAGGTACTTTTCGATAAAGTAATTAGCTAAAACTTTTAATACCGTCTAACTACGATTACTTGAAGTTGAAAATATTCCCCCTCGGGGGGGGAGGGGGGGGGGAGTTGAAAAATTATGCTAATGAGCGAAAGAGATGAAATTTTTTAGAAACTGTTAACATGGCTACTTCTAGCTTCTAGCTACACAAATTATTTAAAAGTGGCAATTTTTCACCTACAACCCCTTAAGGGAGTAAAAAGCTAACACACTTTCATCCTCTACTGTTGTTTGCTTTGTAATTAGTAATTACAGACCGAAGGCTACGGCGCGCTCTTAAAAGCAAGCTCTCGCCGCCAGCTGTCAAAAGCAGGTTTAAATATATTATGAGTTCATTCTAAATTAAAATCAGAACAATTCTATTAACGCTTTTCATTTTGGAGAAACTCGTGAGAAGCCCAGTGTTGCAGTTATTTTTAGGAACGTAAATTTTGGGGAACCAATATCGGAAAGTGGAAGTTTAAATTTACTTAAAAATTGCGTTAGCCAATGAGGCGTAATGCCATCGACGTCCAATTTTTTCCTTTTCAATTTTCTTGTTTCTTTCCTCCAATTGAAACTATTGAAACTTGTCGCATATATCTCCAAAATTAGGTCTAGGTTTTCTATTATAGGAGCTCACAGAAACCACTAAATATTTTCAAATTTCAATTTTTCATTTTTATATTTAGTTAACAAAAGCTCAATCATATCTATTGCTTTTTCCAAGATTCTTATGGTCTAAAAATTTAAATAAAAACATAAAATTTGCTCAAGTGTTGGAGTTAATGGCCCGGTTATAAATTGGGAGTAATTTTAAATAATCTAGTAAAATTTGAAAAAAATAAGAAAAAGTTGACAAAATGGAATTATTGTATCCTAAATGGTTTGTAAATGAAGTATGTGGCTCGTAATTGCTAGTTTTTGTGCTCTCATTATATCGCGAATATTTATGCACTCGTACGTTGTGACCATTTTTGACATTTTTATGTATTTTGTAAAACCAGGTCAGATATTTCAAGACTCAGAATTGCCATATTAAAATTTTCCGCTATATCTTCTGAGGAAGCGACCGCATAACTGTCCTACGTACGGTCAGAACCAATTTCGACGTGGCAAGAAGTCAAAAGTGGGAACGAAAGACCATACTCTACGGAGCCAAAGACGTAATTTAGTTTTGTTGCCTTTTGGGCGGGGTCATAGAAGATCCCTATGAGGGCAAAGGCTTCTCCTTAATTAATTGTAGAACCATTTTTCAGTGCACAACAATAATATCACTGTATCGGGCTGGTCTGGTAACTCCAGGGGCCAACCGACCAGCCCTTAAAACATCGGATGCTTCTCCTTACCCTGCTCTTGATGGGATGCAGGTAACGGGCTAAGCGCCGACGCATTTAACTGGAAGTAGCCCAACGTATGCATCTCAAGGTCAGTCTCAGTACACTCACTGATTCGGTGCGTTCCTCTGCACCAGAAGAGCCGTGGACTAGTCTATCTGCAGTTTAATGTTAGTGTTGAGAGGCTATTTAGTTGTTTAAATGTTTGGGGAGTTTGGGAGTTGGGCGATTGCCCAATTTGTAGGTACTTTAAATAGTAACTGGAAGACGAGAGGTTTGGTAGAAAGTACTTCGACGCTTTGGTAGTACTTACTCTAAATGATTAGGCACGTAGGCACCACCCTAGGCTTTCCGCAATCTACCTACACCATGTTGCAGGTGCAGGCTCCGCTGTTGGTGCGTGTCTCTCTTAACGCACCATCATGAAAAATCTGGTCTGTTTCAGGTCGTAACGGATGATTCGGAAGCGGAAAGGTGAGGGGTTCCTGATCCCGAACCGTTACCGATCACGGTAGACTGTGAGCGCGATGATCCCGTTCTCTGCGCAAACCGCGACGTGTGGGAGGTGTGAAGGCCAAGGACCTTCCACTCTAACATTAGTACTGCGAGCAGAAACTTGGTTCTGGCGAGGTTGGATTAGCTGTGGCTAACGGGTTCACTAAGAAGTGGTCACTTCTATCGCCTGCTCCTTATAACTGTATTATACTGTAAAATGGGTACAATAGGAGAATTAAACAGAATTTGGCTTAGAAAAACTTAAAATGAAACGGTACAATGATCAACGGTGTATAATCCGACAGACTAGAAAGGAGACCAGGTGGGAATAGTCTTGTGAAAGCGCGTGCCACAAAATCCTGTAGCAAAGTAATTAAACAAAAAAGGGGAGGGTGATATTTTCAAATTATACCACAAAAATGTGATGATGACATGATGACAACATGAAAGGCAATTTATTGAAGTTGAAGAAAAGTTCGTAAACACCAGTAAGAGCATTGTGCTTAAGTAGATAGTCTATGCGGGTTCTGCCTTAGTTTGCGCATTCCGTGGAATAAATTAACTTTCGCTACCGAAAAACCGGTACTTCGGTGTTTTGGCAATAGTCTTGCTCTAATTGATTAGGCAGGTGTAAGCACTATTAGTACGCGTCTAGGCTTACCGCAATCTGCTAAATCCCTATTGCAGGCGTATACCCCGCTGTTGATCTGTGTCTCTCTTAGCGCACCATCATGGAAAACCTGGTTTGTTTCAAGTCGTAACGGATGATCAAGAAACGAAAGGGTGGTTGGACTCCTGATCCCGAACCGAACCCTCTGCGCGAACCGCGGCTTGTAAGAGGTGTGAGGCCTAAAGAAGGTACTCAACTATTCGAAAATTAAGAGTAGTGGACGTGTTTCTTAAAATGGAAATTCTTTGCACTTAGATCAGTCGGTGCCGACATGTTATGGGCCTGCCTGTATTTCGCTGGTTCGGCATACGCAGAAATCAAGGTAGGGTATCTTAATGTCTGCTAAAGCTAGATATTAACTTCATAGATATTAGGGGGATACGATATAGGGTCTGTTATGGCTTCTTTCGTAGGTGCGTTAGAGTTTTATTGAGTGGACAGAGTATCACCGTGCTTGGTGTGTTTGCAGTATTTTGTCTTTAGCCGCACGTCATAAGCCTTCTACAAACGGTGGCTCTTCTGTTAACCACTGTAATCGCCAATACTTTCTTTGTCCCCGTTTGGAGCACCTCTGCAAGGTTTCTGCAAGGTCCGGTGGTGACCTGACGGTAATTTCTACAACAGGAAGAAATAGCTTTGCTGTTTAGATTTTGAAGTTATTTTGATTGTCTTCAAGTAATCGTTCAACTAGGGTACTCTGAGAGTACTAACTAAAAATATTAGAGTCCTCTGAAGCATTAAGTGTAAATGTCAGGCTCTTAAAAATGCCTCCAATAAATTTAATCTGATTCGGGATTTTTGGTAGAAAGAAAAAGGTTAAAAGATCTGAAGCGAAAGTTACAATTGGAGAGTCGACGACTTCTGAAACTGTCTCTTATAATGTGCTTTACTTGATACCTATACAATTTATATGTCTATCGTGTTATGTTTGGTTATTTTAATAACTAATGTTACATAATATATGGAATAATAGGCACAAATATTGATTTATGAAAAAAATTATGGTATAAAATAGAGAGAGAGCTCATTAAAGTTATTCTTAGTTTGTGATTTTTGTGAAGATTAAATGGTGTTGAAACGACATAATATAACTGTTACGAACTATCACATAACATAAAATAACTCTTAACTTTGTCGAACATCAATTCAGAACAAACACTATAGACAAAAGAAATAATTATTTTTTTACAACTTTTTATAACGTTATTTTCTAATTTTCTTCCAACTTGTTAACTTTTTATTTAAAGAAAAAGAGAGATAAGGACAAAACTCACCTCTTCTATTCGTAATTTATTTGAATAACTTGGTGTTTCCTTAACCCTAAATGCCCATAGATATTGTTGACACGACGATGTTATGGTGCGCTTTCTAAGATCGGCTTTTAACCAAAGTGTCGCCGATCGTATTCTCAGCTCTTGTAAAAGCTGACCTGGCTCTGTCGTAATTCGAAAGTCTAGAAAGCGATTTCCATTTACCGTGAAACCTATAACAAAAAAAATAATTTTTTAACTTTAGTCGTTAGTCTTTTTCAAAAGATACACTCACACACGCGTATTTATATACAGAGATGTTATTTAAAAAGAGGGACTTTTTGTACCAAAAAGGAGTTGTGGGATACGAAGCGTATATTATGTGTAAGAAAGACAATAAATTTTATTTGATTTTATGTAAAACAGACCAATAATGCACGAAACGGACTGTTACATGATTTATACTGTTGTGAATGTAAAGAAGTTGCATCTTGAGTAGCTTCAACTGATTTATAATAGCCCTAAACAGTATTCTCGGTAAAAAATTGGAGAAAATCGAGCAAAAAATAGTATAGAAACGTAATATATTGACTCTATATACAGAGTGTTTTACGGTTTTCATAGTAATGGCTGTTAGCTGTTATGCTGTTACTCGCCGTCAAACGCTTCTATACTAATCTTAATAAATCTCGTCTATTTCCGTAACTTTGTACAAAGTATGAATTACACAATATTATACTCAACATTTAGGATCGATGACCCTACACTCGATCACACACCTATGCTTTTTATTTATTCGCAAATTTATGCCTGTGTAGAGTTTTCCATGCTGCCGGTGATTGTAAAAGGCTATTGAGTGCGAGTAAAACTGCATTTGGATAATAGAAAGATGAGCGAACGGTTGTTAAATGAAATGATGCGACAGTCTCGTGTCATGCATGCACCATGCATGGTGTATTACGGAAGCATTCCTATGAACGTATGTAGCGCATTCCACTATAAAAGTCTCGACCGATATGTTGGAATCTCGTGGCGAATGAAATGCAGTTTGCACGACGATCTCGTTATTTATAATAAACCGCTTTTGCAGCACTGCTGATGTTACCGGAGTTATCCCAAAACGGTAAGCCGTACTTGAGCCTAGAGCGAACGTATACGAAGCCACTTAGCTCATTCTTTAACACCCGTAGCATATAAAACACTCAACTTCACGAGAAAATGCATGTGTCCTTTCCAGTTCAGTTGAGCACTTCAGTAGACTGGGTGGTCATTAGTCATTAGTCATTAGGCTGTTATTGATTATGAAGTCATGTTTACAATAGCAGTCTTACCGATGTTTAGTTTCAAGTAGTTGCAAACCACTCCGCGAGGCTCTAAAGTTCAAGTTGCACGTATAGAGTGACGGAATATTCAAATGAGGAAGGAAGATCATTCGCATAGATAATTAACAAATAGGGACCCAAAATAGAGCCATGTGGTACGCTTCTTTTTATGTACAATCCAATCAGATTTTTCTACAGTGCCATCAGAGCCCGATGGCTGGTCCGGATTTTTTGCCTACGCTCTGATAGATATGATTTAAACAACTCACCAGCTACTCTTCTTATCTCCATGCTTTTTAGATTGGAATGGAGTATTGTAATCGAGGCTATCAAGGGTTTTTGACAAGTCCAGATTAGTGCAGAGTAAAGACTGTCTTTTGTTTTTCTCTTAAAAACCGGAATATATTGAGCAGAACCTCTGCGATCGCAGTTTCGGTGCCTCTATTCCTGATAAAGTCGTCTTGGTCAGTAGTTAGAAGGTTTCCCGTTAGTAGGCATTTGACAATAATCTTCTCAAATACTTTCGACACGTTCGATAATAGAACTATCCGACGGTAATTTGTTATCTGGCTTTTTGGTTCTTTTTATAAACAGGTCTTATTATAGAGTCCTTCAGCATTACAGAAAAGTCGCCATTTTGTAGGCAAGAACCAATTATATCTGTGAGAAGTGTCGTCAGCTCATAGGGCATAAATATGTTTCAGGTAGCCAATATTTAAGGTTTTAGGCTTCTTAGTTCTCTTATAGTACCGATAACCTCGGATTCTGTCGTTGGTGAAATGAATATACTGTTTAGGTATCCGCAACATAAGTGCACAGGTGCACAGGTTTACAAAAATCGCAGCGCCATCTGTACGGGAATGGTCGAAATAATTATCTTTTGGCCCAGGAAGGGAAAATCTAAGTTACATTTCAGACTGGGCCCAAGATCTTTAGCTTTTGCTGAAAAGGCGCCACGATTTTTTTAAAATTGCCATTTTTGGCCTCTCTACCGTATTTGAAAAAAGTTAAGGGTTGGAAAAAACAGACGGAACACATCCTCTAGAGAAGAAACGCCACTGATTGGTAAATATTTCCATCTACGAGCATAATATTTTCATCTAATAAGACAGATACGATAATTTCCGAGTGGACGAACAAACGAAAAAACACGAAAAACTTAAAAGTGATGCACGGAATAAATTTTTGTAATAGAAGAAAGAGACGGAGAAAGAGGGGGGAATCGACTCATTCAAACTATAAGATTGTAAAGCAATTCATTTTTATGGGCCAAGATACAATCGAAACGACTTTTGAGTAAAAGAAATCTATAATATTATGCTATTGCGCTTTGAAATTGCACGATGCATTCAATCGATTTCTAAATAATATTTGTGCGAGAGTTTACCGAATGCATTTTTCAAAAATGCACCAATCTATAAAAATTGCATTTAAATGTTTAAATTTATTATCGTGTAAAGTGATAAGAATACCAAATTTACAACGTTTGAAAACTATTAAAAAATTTCAATTCGTTCTTCGCAAAACAAAAACGTAGTGATGTGTTATCACAAGACCTTTCCGTTAACTTCATCTCCAGTATTTCACTACCCTGTTAACCGATTAAAGTTTAGCCATTTTACACAAGCAAAGAGAGCTAATAATAATTAAACAACAACCCAATAAACACGTGTGTCTATGTGTGTAATATGCGTATCTCGTATATTTTTAAGACGTAAACAATAATTGGTATATTTGCGCCCAAACCGTTTATTTGAGGAAAAACGTTTCAAATAAAATTTATAGGAAATTTCATGTACTTTATTTTTATATAAATGCCTATTTCTCTAAAAGTGCGTAGTTTTCGAGTTAGAAGCGATAAATAAAAAAAAACAGTAGTTAGGCAGATTTTGGAAGTTTTGTCAAATTTTAACGCGCTCTAGCGCCCAAACCGTTTTTTTGAGAAAAAGACCTTTTAAATATAATTTGTAGGAAATTCTATGTAGTTTATTTTTCTGTAGACAAATATTTATCTAAAAGTGCGTAGTTTTCGAATTAGAAGCCATAAATAAAAAAAACAGTAGTTTGGCAGATTTTAAAAGTTTTTTCAAACTTTAACACGCTCTAGCGCCCAAACTATTTGTTTGAGAACAAAACCTTTTAAATATAATTTGTAGAAAAATCTATGTAGGTTAGTATGATATTGATAAATATTTCTTTAAAAGTGCGTACTTTTTGAGTTAGAAGCGATAAATAAAAAAAACAGTAGTTAGGCAGATTTTAAAAGTTTTTTCAAACTTTAACACGCTCTAGCGCCCAAACTATTTGTTTAAGAACAAAACCTTTTAAATATAATTTGTAGAAAAATCTATGTAGGTTAGTATAATATAGATAAATATTTCTTTAAAAGTGCGTAGTTTTTGAGTTAGAAGCGATAAATAAAAAAAACAGTAGTTTGGCAGATTTTAAAAGTTTTTTCAAACTTTAACACGCTCTAGCGCCCAAACTATTTGTTTGAGAACAAAACCTTTTAAATATAATTTGTAGAAAAATCTATGTAGGTTAGTATGATATTGATAAATATTTCTTTAAAAGTGCGTACTTTTTGAGTTAGAAGCGATAAATAAAAAAAACAGTAGTTAGGCAGATTTTGGAAGTTTTGTCAAATTTTAACGCGCTCTAGCGTCCAAACCGTTTTTTTGAGAAAAAAACCTTTTAAATATAATTAGTAGGAAATTCTATGTAGTTTATTTTTCTGTAGTCAAATACTTCTCTAAAAGTGCGTAGTTTTCGAGTTAGAAGCGATAAATAAAAAAAACAGTAGTTTGGCAGATTTTAAAAGTTTTTTCAAACTTTAACACGCTCTAGCGCCCAAACTATTTGTTTAAGAACAAAACCTTTTAAATATAATTTGTAGAAAAATCTATGTAGGTTAGTATAATATAGATAAATATTTCTTTAAAAGTGCGTAGTTTTTGAGTTAGAAGCGATAAATAAAAAAAACAGTAGTTTGGCAGATTTTAAAAGTTTTTTCAAACTTTAACACGCTCTAGCGCCCAAACTATTTGTTTAAGAACAAAACCTTTTAAATATAATTTGTAGAAAAATCTATGTAGGTTAGTATGATATAGATAAATATTTCTTTAAAAGTGCGTAGTTTTTGAGTTAGAAGCGATAAATAAAAAAAACAGTAGTTAGGCAGATTTTGGAAGTTTTGTCAAATTTTAACGCGCTCTAGCGCCCAAACCGTTTTTTTGAGAAAAAGACCTTTTAAATATAATTTGTAGGAAATTCTATGTAGTTTATTTTTCTGTAGACAAATATTTCTCTAAAAGTGCGTAGTTTTCGAGTTAGAAGCCATAAATAAAAAAAACAGTAGTTTGGCAGATTTTAAAAGTTTTTTCAAACTTTAACACGCTCTAGCGCCCAAACTATTTGTTTAAGAACAAAACCTTTTAAATATAATTTGTAGAAAAATCTATGTAGGTTAGTATGATATAGATAAATATTTCTTTAAAAGTGCGTAGTTTTTGAGTTAGAAGCGATAAATAAAAAAAACAGTAGTTTGGCAGATTTTAAAAGTTTTTTCAAACTTTAACACGCTCTAGCGCCCAAACTATTTGTTTAAGAACAAAACCTTTTAAATATAATTTGTAGAAAAATCTATGTAGGTTAGTATGATATAGATAAATATTTCTTTAAAAGTGCGTAGTTTTTGAGTTAGAAGCGATAAATAAAAAAAACAGTAGTTAGGCAGATTTTGGAAGTTTTGTCAAATTTTAACGCGCTCTAGCGCCCAAACCGTTTTTTTGAGAAAAAGACCTTTTAAATATAATTTGTAGGAAATTCTATGTAGTTTATTTTTCTGTAGACAAATATTTCTCTAAAAGTGCGTAGTTTTCGAGTTAGAAGCCATAAATAAAAAAAACAGTAGTTTGGCAGATTTTAAAAGTTTTTTCAAACTTTAACACGCTCTAGCGCCCAAACTATTTGTTTAAGAACAAAACCTTTTAAATATAATTTGTAGAAAAATCTATGTAGGTTAGTATAATATAGATAAATATTTCTTTAAAAGTGCGTAGTTTTTGAGTTAGAAGCGATAAATAAAAAAAACAGTAGTTTGGCAGATTTTAAAAGTTTTTTCAAACTTTAACACGCTCTAGCGCCCAAACTATTTGTTTAAGAACAAAACCTTTTAAATATAATTTGTAGAAAAATCTATGTAGGTTAGTATGATATAGATAAATATTTCTTTAAAAGTGCGTAGTTTTTGAGTTAGAAGCGATAAATAAAAAAAACAGTAGTTAGGCAGATTTTGGAAGTTTTGTCAAATTTTAACGCGCTCTAGCGCCCAAACCGTTTTTTTGAGAAAAAGACCTTTTAAATATAATTTGTAGGAAATTCTATGTAGTTTATTTTTCTGTAGACAAATATTTCTCTAAAAGTGCGTAGTTTTCGAGTTAGAAGCCATAAATAAAAAAAACAGTAGTTTGGCAGATTTTAAAAGTTTTTTCAAACTTTAACACGCTCTAGCGCCCAAACTGTTTGTTTGAGAACAAAACCTTTTAAATATAATTTGTAGAAAAATCTATGTAAGTTAGTATGATATAGATAAATATTTCTTTAAAAGTGCGTAGTTTTTGAGTTAGAAGCGATAAATAAAAAAAACAGTAGTTAGGCAGATTTTGGAAGTTTTGTCAAATTTTAACGCGCTCTAGCGCCCAAACCGTTTTTTTGAGTAAAAAACCTTTTTAATATAATTAGTAGGAAATTCTATGTAGTTTATTTTTCTGTAGACAAATATTTCTCTAAAAGTGCGTAGTTTTCGAGTTAGAAGCGATAAATAAAAAAAACAGTAGTTTGGCAGATTTTAAAAGTTTTTTCAAACTTTAACACGCTCTAGCGCCTAAACTATTTGTTTAAGAACAAAACCTTTTAAATATAATTTGTAGAAAAATATATGTAGGTTAGTTTGATATGGATAAATATTTCTTTAAAAGTGCGTAGTTTTTGAGTTAGAAGCGATAAATAAAAAAAACAGTAGTTTGGCAGATTTTGGAAGTTTTGTCAAACTTTAACGCGCTCTAGCGCCCAAACCGTTTTTTTGAGAAAAAAACTTTTTAAATATAATTTGTGGGAAATTCTATGTAGTTTATTTTTATGTAGATAAATATTTCTCTAAAAGTGAGTTGTTTTTGAGTTAGAAGCGATAAATAAAAAAAACAGTAGTTTGGCAGATTTTAAAAGTTTTATCAAACTTTAACAAGCTCTAGCGCCTCAACTATTTGTCTGAGAACAAAACCTTTCAAATATAATTTGTAGAGAAATCTATGTAGGTTAGTTTGATATAGATAAATATTTCTTTAAAAGTGCGTAGTTTTTGAGTTAGAAGCGACAAATAAAAATAACAATAGTTTGGCAGATTTTGAAAGTTTTTTCATATTTTAACGCGCTCTAGCGCCCAAACCGTTTTTTTGAGGAAAAGACCTTTTAAATATAATTTGTAGAAAAATCTATGTAGGTTAGTTTGATAGAAATAAATATTTCTTTAAAAGTGCGTAGTTTTTGAGTTAGAAGCGACAAATAAAAAAACAGTAGTTTGGCAGATTTTGAAAGTTTCTTTATATTTTAACGCGCTCTAGCGCCCAAGCTGTTTGTCTGAGAAAAAAACCTTTCCAATATAATTTGTAGAAAATTATATGTAGTTTATTGTTATCCGTATAGATAAATATAAATAAATGTATTGTAAATAATAATTAGTATTATTTGATATCTTGAATAAATCAATAACATTTCTCGAATAATTTCTGATGTGGCCTTATGAAAATTTTATATGTATGTACTATAGAGAAAAACCGCAAGTTTATGTACGCTTCCGGTTAAATTTGAAGTACAAAAATATATACCTCAGCTGCAGTTTCCGATAGTAAATTTGGAGTTTAATAAAATGTTTTGATCGCCCCTTTGCAAGAAGTTTTCATTTTTGTGATTTCTCTTTTATTTTTCACGAAACGTAAGATTTTCATCGTGAGAAATCTAATTTGGCAAGCGAATTGTACATTTTTATAAAAATTTAGGTGTCACATACTAAAGGAAGACTCTCGAAAAAGTATACGTTTGGCATTGGATGACAATCGAAAAAAACGTCCTGTGTAGTTTTTGTATCCACTTTTTTCAAAAGCAGTGTATTTTTCAATTTCAACTTTTAGATAAATGAATTTATGTTGATATTATATCAAAGTCTAAACAACAAATTTATACCAGTTTATCTATAAAGAGAAGTGTTTTGCTAAAATTAGATTTCTTTTCGTAAATTCTTCGCTTTATCCACAGTTTTATTAAAGTATTAACAGCACATATCAAAAATAATCGTTACTTTAAAATATTTTAGTGACGTCATAGCGATGACACCTAAGAAATCTAGTAGCAATAATTGAGGACTCACTTAAATTAAAAATGAGACGCAAGTCTTAGCACGTCTACGATTATTCAGTTTTAGGTCAGCCTATTACCTAACCTAAGTGGATAGTAGAAGGCTCGGCTTTAATATTGGTAAAAGCTGGAAGTTTTCCAATAAGTTTTGGATTCCAGTTTTACACTGACCCAAAAGTCGGTTGAACTAAAGCAAAACAAGGCAGCAGCCTATAGGACCCCGACTTGACTTTAATTGCTAACAAGTGCACTATCGATAATTTGACATGATAAGCTTTTTATATTTTACCTGAGATACGAGTTGCAATCAAAACAAAAAAATTGCCCCATTCGAGGAAACTTTCCCCTACGCCACCTTCAGTTACTCACTCATAGAAAATTTTGCAAAAGTTGGTAGTGGTGGAGCTTAAAGAAAATTTGTCCACTGGACAAATTGCAGCTCAGATTAGCCCTTGTTGTAGATGCCTTTAGTAGATATGTAAAGAGGCCCTTAAACTTTATTTTTACAAAGTGAATAAATTTGTAAATTGGCCCACTGTTAGAAGTCCATCGGCATAAAAAAAATGACTAGAAAATAAATTTTATATCATCAAGTCGAGAAAACAAATGGGTTACCCAAAGCCCATCTCTAACTTAGCTGTTGTAAGAAAAGTTTATGACCTATTAGAAAGGAAATAAAGAATGTTTACACGAATTAAATAAATAGTAGGAAAAATGTTGGATGTTGGAATGCTTAAAGAGATCAAAACATTCCAAAAGTTATGAAGGTTGGATAATATTAGAATTACAAATTTTTCTCCCTTTAAATAGTTTGCGAGTAGTTTTTCGATTCAATAAAATACGAAGTTTAAAATCTGGAAAATCATTTTCTCTTATACTATAAACGGAAAACAAATTTTCACAACTGAGACGACAGAACATAAAACGTAAAGGTTATAGTAGAAATTAAGAGCTTTTTTCATTTACTATGCGGAATCAAGACCGTTCTTGTGACTTTTGTTATTTGGACCGTGATGTCCTGTCAACGAACTATAAGTAAATATGAGACTACCCAATAATACAAATTATTTAATTCGATTATTGGATAATATGCAATTTGATTGTAAAAATACACTTTATTTCAAAATTAGGCTCAATTCGATTAAATCTCGTATCTAATAGTCTTCGTGTGTGTTGTGTTCCAGCATTGAAATCACCCATTGATTTAGTGAACGATTCTTACGTTATGTACATTAAGACCTCTCGTGATTTTAAATCGGTAACGACAAAAAATGTGTATTTATGTGAATAAGGAGCAGTGGTGGCTTTTCAGAGAAGGCTAGGGAGACTCACAGCGAAGAAGAAAGAAAACACAGAAAATTTACAGTGCGAAGTGTTTGAAATTAAAGACCAACTTGGCTATTTTTACAAAAACTAAATTAGGCCACGCCCTCTTTTGGTTGGGGGCCGCTGTTTGCCTCGCTTTGCTCGGCGGGTTTTGTTTAGCCTTCTCAATTTTGAAATTGATGGATCGCCACTACAGTGGCGGCTATTCAGAAGAGGCTAGGGAGGCTCAGCTTCCCTAACAAAAAACAGAAGAAGAAGAAGAAGAAAGAGAAAACCGAAAATTTACAGTGGAAAGTGTTGTTTGAAATTAAAATAACCAACTTGGCTATTTTTACAAAAACTAAATTAGGCCACGCCCCCTTTTGCTGGCGAAGCGCTCTTTGCTTCGCTCCGCTCTGCGGGTGATTTGTAACGATGTGGATTTTGTTATGGTGCGGAGTAGCTATGAATCCTGAGATTCCGGCTCCAAACTCTCAAACTGTCAAGATTAGCACCGTTTATACGCTATGTCTGGGGTAATTCGATAGTCACTGCAATTTTCCTTGTTTTATTCGTGTCCCGCTCTTAATCACTTTCCTTTAATTTTAAAATTCATGTCCGTGTGATCTCCATTTAAAGAGCATATTTAGTATTTAGTCCCAATATTCTTTTTCCCAAATTTTAATCTCTCTAAGAATTTTTCCTTGCATTTCGCAAAAGGGGCGCGGCCTAGTTTAGTTTTTGTGAAAGTAGTCAAGTTGGTTATTAATTTTTTAGACTCTTCAGACTACATAAGACTCCCTTCCCCTCTAAGAATGTTGCACCTCTATTTATGTCTGCGGAGCGCCCTTTGCCTCGCTCCGCTCGGCGGGTGCTCTTTACCCTTCTCAATTTTGAAATTGATGGGCCGCCACAGAGGAGGATAGTAAAGTAAAAACAGAAGAAGAAAGAGAAAACAAAACACTTAAAGTGAGCAGTGTTGTTTGAAATTAAAAACCAACTTGGTTATTTTCACAAAAACTAAATTAGGCCACGCCCCCTTTTGCTGGCGAAGCGCTCTTTGCCTCGCTCCGCTCTGCGGGTGATCTGTAACGATGTGGATTTTGTTATGGTGCCGAGTAGCTATGAATCCTGTGATTCCGGCTCCAAACTCCCAAACTGTCAAGATTAGCACCGTTTATACGCTATGTCTGGGGTAATTTGATAGTCACTGCGATTTTCCTTGTTTTATTCGTGTCCCGCTCTTAATCACTTTCCTTTAATTTTAAAATTCATGTCCGTGTGATCCCCATTTAAAGAGCATATTTAGTATTTAGTCCCAATATTGTTTTTCCCAAATTTTGATCTCTCTAAGAATTTTTCTTTGCATTTCGCAAAAGGGGCGCGCCCTAGTTTAGTTTTTGTGAAAGTAGTCAAGTTGGTTATTAAGTTTTTAGACTTTTCAGACTACATAAGACTCTCTTCCCCTCTAAGAATGTTGCACCTCTATTTATGTCTGCGGAGCACCCTTTGCCTCGCTCCGCTCGGCGGGTGATCTGTAACGATGTGGATTTTGTTATGGTGCGGAGTAGCTATGAATCCTAAGATTCCGGCTCCAAACTCCCAAACTGTCAAGATTAGCACCGTTTATACGCTATGTCTGGGGTAATTCGATAGTCACTGCGATTTTCCTTGTTTTATTCGTGTCCCGCTCTTAATCACTTTCCTTTAATTATAAAATTCATGTCCGTGTGATCCCCATTTAAAGAGCATATTTAGTATTTAGTCCCAATATTGTTTTTCCCAAATTTTGATCTCTCTAAGAATTTTTCTTTGCATTTCGCAAAAGGGGCGCGCCCTAGTTTAGTTTTTGTGAAAGTAGTCAAGTTGGTTATTAAGTTTTTAGACTTTTCAGACTACATAAGACTCTCTTCCCCTCTAAGAATGTTGCACCTCTATTTATGTCTGCGGAGCACCCTTTGCCTCGCTCCGCTCGGCGGGTGATCTGTAACGATGTGGATTTTGTTATGGTGCGGAGTAGCTATGAATCCTAAGATTCCGGCTCCAAACTCCCAAACTGTCAAGATTAGCACCGTTTATACGCTATGTCTGGGGTAATTCGATAGTCACTGCGATTTTCCTTGTTTTATTCGTGTCCCGCTCTTAATCACTTTCCTTTAATTATAAAATTCATGTCCGTGTGATCCCCATTTAAAGAGCATATTTAGTATTTAGTCCCAATATTGTTTTTCCCAAATTTTGATCTCTCTAAGAATTTTTCTTTGCATTTCGCAAAAGGGGCGCGGCCTAGTTTAGTTTTTGTGAAAGTAGTCAAGTTGGTTATTAATTTTTTAGACTCTTCAGACTACATAAGACTCTCTTCCCCTCTAAGAATGTTGCACCTCTATTTATGTCTGCGGAGCACCCTTTGCCTCGCTCCGCTCGGCGGGTGATCTGTAACGATGTGGATTTTGTTATGGTGCGGAGTAGCTATGAATCCTAAGATTCCGGCTCCAAACTCCCAAACTGTCAAGATTAGCACCGTTTATACGCTATGTCTGGGGTAATTCGATAGTCACTGCAATTTTCCTTGTTTTATTCGTGTCCCGCTCTTAATCACTTTCCTTTAATTTTAAAATTCATGTCCGTGTGATCCCCATTTAAAGAGCATATTTAGTATTTAGTCCCAATATTCTTTTTCCCAAATTTTGATCTCTCTAAGAATTTTTCCTTGCATTTCGCAAAAGGGGCGCGGCCTAGTTTAGTTTTTGTGAAAGTAGTCAAGTTGGTTATTAATTTTTTAGACTCTTCAGACTACATAAGACTCCCTTCCCCTCTAAGAATGTTGCACCTCTATTTATGTCTGCGGAGCGCCCTTTGCCTCGCTCCGCTCGGCGGGTGCTCTTTACCCTTCTCAATTTTGAAATTGATGGGCCGCCACTGATAAGGAGAAGGAGTCATACTTTGTCTACTCGTAATTTTCTGTTATTTCATCCTCAGCGCCTTTTTGGATGTTTCGGGCAGTTTATAGTTCGTTTCCGATTAAACATCATTCTTGCCATCTTATTATCAAGAGATTTAGTGATAGGACGACACGACCGAAGATGTGCTCTTTTACTATCGGGCTCTTACGTTTAAAGTAAGAGCTTGTTGCGGCTGCTTAAACCTGCCGTTTATAGTTTAGCCCAAAACCTTAAGTTAAGTCTTAAAATTTGTTATTGCTACCTACCTTGGCGGCATAGAGCATAGTAAACCTAAGCCGAAATAAATCAAAACGCGTTAGTTATAGAAAATAACGTTAACGCGTGTAAGCCAACTTATCGAGATTTGGAAAGTTAATACAAACTTGTAAGTTTGTTTTGATAAAGCCATTCAAGTTGTTAGTCTACTGTCCAGAAATGCCCCTATATCGTGCAAATAGGGAGACCATAAAATAACAATGTCTCAGAGCGCGGCAAAGTTAATGGCCCGTGTGTGTTTTTACAAAAATATTCCGAAACACTGGTAACGCCAAGTCAAGTTACCAAAAAGGAAGATTTTTAAAATACCGCAATTCGATTGAATGCCACTGACAATTGTCACTACGCGATTTTGTATAGTACTACGACTGCAGAAGTTGAAGAAACTGAAACGTTAGATTTTTCTATTTATTTAGTTACACGAGAAAATAATTCTTTTAGATTGATTTTTCTAAGTTTTTCACTAATTCATTTACTAAGTAATTATTTACTTAATTTTAATTGAAAATTAACGGCGTATAGTTTTGAAATTTTTTTTTCTATTAAACAAACAATATCACGTTACGACTTACGACATCGCTAATACATACAATCAAATCCGCTTTCTTCGAGTTTATTATATTTTGTGAAATTTCAGTTTCCTTTTTATACGGAAACAGTATATCATCTCTATACTTATAAAAACCGCACACGTTTATATTCTTTATTAAATGAAGTGAAAAATAGAGCGACTAAAACGTATGTTTTGTAGTAGAAATAATTTTACTCAAATAAATTTTTGCTTGTAGCTCTCTATTGAAACTTCGACCGATGCATGGCTTCACTACGGTAATGTGGAAACCAAAATTTTAACGAAACTTCGATTTATATTTTATTGAGCTGCTTATTATTCACTTTTAATAAAACTGACTCAATGAGGTACTAGGCTATTGGGTCACAGTTCTAAGAGTCCAAATAAGTGGTTAAAATCTTATAACATAACCAACCACAATTAGGTAACTCAGCTCACAACTCAAAACTGTCGTAAATTACCTGCAGGTTAGGCAACACACTGTACTCTGCCGTGTAATTGAAGCTATTTATAAAGGCTGGCTGTTTTTGTGACTTTGTCATGGTGTCATGGTGTCATAACAATGAGTTGTTCCGAAGACAAAATTCAGGTACATAACGAGCTTGGAATATTGGATGCGGGGGAAGGGGCTCTGGTTGTGGTGAGGCGTCTTAAGGTGCGATTTCGTTGCAACGTCCAGCAGTTGCGGCCGGACGCGACGTCCAGCAGTCGAGCACACGGTCGAGCACTGCTTCTCTCTTTACTTACATTAAAGTGCATTGTAGCAGTGCTCGACTGGTAGTGGTCGCGTTCGGCCGCGACCGCTGGACGTTGCAACGAAATCACACCTTTAAGTAGCGGGTTCAAGTAACTACCCTGAGGAACTCCCAAAATGACTCCAACAACTGTTGTATGGTAGGTCACCAACCACACTCTGCCAGCTTATTGTTGTCAGCGTTTTTCAATTTTTAAAAAGTCGCAGCCCTTTTTAGTTCGCGATTAATTAATTTTATTTACTATCAACGTATTTTTGCTTCTCACCGTCTACAAATTTTAGTTGTAAATTTAAAAAGAACCATTCTACATTACATTAGACAATATAAATAATAGAGTAGAAGTTTATGTTGCACTTAAAGAATAATTTTCTTAATTCTGCGTCCCAGTTTCATTAATATTGAGGTATAAAGAAAATTGATGTCACCATTACGAATTATTGAAAGCACTATTTTGGTTTGGACATAAAATTGTGTCTTAGGTAAATTTACAAGTTGCGGCGACAATAAATATTTATTTGCGAAACGTCTTTATGTAAATTTCTTTATTGACTTGATTGAGCTTTCTGTTGATTGTTGGGGTAATATACACAAATATTATTGCTTTTCGGTTCAAAGTAGAGGTATTGGAAGGAACAACTTGCTCAACTCAAGTTTCAAGACTGTTAGTAAAGAGCGCTCAAAAAAAGAACATTCGTGAGCAACTAGAGCTTTCTTCGATTACACAACGTACGCACTAGAAAGTCTAAGCTAGCGTGTGGGTTTGATTAAAAATTAGCTTCTTTATGTAAGTATGGCAAATTTTAAGGGCATTCCAAATATTATGTAATTGATTTTGTTCTAGCTCCATCAGTTTTGGCTTTACGACTATCTAAAATACAATTATCCTGTAGCCTAATCCAAAGATCCGTACTTGTGTATTCGGGTCGCCGTACCGCGTAAACTAGAAAATGGGTCTAATCGACTTTTAGGCTTTCCGAATCGAGAATTTTACGGAAATTCCAAATCTATCACTAATTTTTTTCTAGATCTACTATTTTCGACGTTACAGTCATCCAAAGTGGAAGTATCCGGTATCTGAACCGAAAAATGAAATTATCTTTTAGTACTGGTTCATTCGGGTCGCCGTCTAAACTAGTACCGTCTAAACTAGAAAATGGGTCTAATTGAATTTTAGGCTTCCCGAATCTAGAATTTTATGGGAATCCCAAATTTATAACTAATTTTTTTCCAGATCTACTATTTTCGACGTTACAGTCATCCAAAGTGGAAGTATCCTGTATCCGAGCCAAAAAATGGAATTATCTTTTAGTACTGGTTCATTCGGGTCGCCGTACCGTCTAAACTAGCAAATGGGTCTAATCGACTTTTAAGCTTCTCAAATTGAGAATTGTACGGGAATTCCAAATCTATCACTAATTTTTTTCTAGCTCTACTATTTTCGACGTTACAGTCATTCAAAGTGGAAGTATCCTGCATCTGAACCAAAAAATGAAATTATCTTTTAGTACTGGTTCATTCGGGTCGCCGTACCGTCTAAACTAGAAAATGGGTCTAATCGACTTTTAAGCGTCCCGAATCTAGAATTTTACGGGAATTCCAAATCTATCACTAATTTTTTTCTAGCTCTACTATTTTCGACGTTACAGTCATTCAAAGTGGAAGTATCCTGTATCTGAACCGAAAAATGAAATTATCTTTTAGTACTGGTTCATTCGGTTCGCCGTACCGTCTAAACTAGCAAATGGGTCTAATCGACTTTTAAGCTTCCCGAATCGAGAATTTTACGGAAATTCCAAATCTATAACTAATTTTTTCATAGCTCCACTATTTTCGTCGGTACAGTCATCCAAAGTGGAAGTATCTGAACCGAAAAATGAAATTATCTTTTAGTACTAGTTCATACGAGTCGCAGTACCGTCAAAACTAGAAAATGGGTCTAATTGACTATTGAGCTTCCTGCGTAGAAAATTTTATAGGCTTTTGAAATCCATAACTAATTTTTTTTTAGCTCCACTATTTTCGTCGGTACAGTCATCCAAAGTGGAAGTATCTGAACCGAAAAATGAAATTATCTTTTAGTACTAGTTCATACGAGTCGCCGTACCGTCAAAACTAGAAAATGGGTCTAATTAACCATTAAGCTTTCCATATAGAGAACTCTGCGGGAATTCCAAATCTATCACTAATTTTTTTCTAGCTTTACTATTTTCACCGTTACAGTCATCCAAAGTGGAAGTATGCTGTATCTGAGCCGAAAAATGAAATTATCTTTTGGTACTGGTACATTCGGGTCGCCGTACCGTCTAAATTAGAAAATGGGTCTAATCGACTTTTAGGCTTCCCGAATTGACAATTTTACAGGAATTCCAAATCTAGCACTAATTTTTTTCTAGCTCTACTATTTTCGACGTTACAGTCATCTAAAGTGGAAGTATCCTGTATCTGAACTGAAAAATGAAATTATCTTTTAGTACTGGTTCATTCGGTTCGCCGTACCGTCTAAACTAGCAAATGGGTCTAATCGACTTTTAAGCTTCCCGAATCGAGAATTTTACGGGAATTCCAAATCCATAACTAATTTTTTTATAGCTCCACAATTTAGTCGGTACAGTAATCCAAAGTAGAAGTATCCTGTAACTTGACCGAAAAATGAAATTTTCTTTTAGTACTAGTCGCCGTACCGTCTAAACTAGAAAATAGGTCTAATTGACTATTAAGTTTCCTGCGTAGAGAATTTTATAGATTTTCAGAATCTGCAATGATTATTTTTTCAGCTGCTTTAAGTTAGAGCTATTTTAAGTTCGTTGTTGAGCAGGACGGCACACTTAGATCTGGCCTAATTCGGCCAACCATCAAATCTATTAAATACAGCGGAAATAAACCAAAAACAAAAGATTTAAGGAAACTGTGGTGTTTAGAAATGAAAATTTAACCCAGTCGGTCTTTGTAATTCCCACTCAGATTTTCACCAATAGCTTGCAGTTTGTCCTCGTGCCGTCGAGAATGCCACACACCGTTTGTGAGTTAAAGTGTGTCTGTACAGCCTATTCGCAGAAATATATTATAAAGTTCTTTCACGTCGAAATTAATATTTATTTATTGCACTAAAAATGGATATTTCCGCAATAAAATTTTTTCTAAAACAGGGCAAATGAAACGAGTGTATGGAGGATGACTAATAATGTGAAGAGGTCACTAATGCGAATTAACATCGCTGCGCGTTCTTCCTCTTCGTCTTACATTTTCTTGTTTCCGTTTCCATTTTTTAAAACGAGTTTTCCTTTTAATACACACGTGCTGTTTAAATTATACAAAAAAATTAATCATTCTCGTTTTTGTGTTTCATTTACATTAAAATGCGTCTTAAAATGTGTCGTACGATCAATCACTTATAAAAATGGTTATTTAAGAAACACACAAGAGGAAAGAACTGCGTATTTTCATATTTGCCTATGTAATTTTTGTTAGTTTATTTTTAAGGAAAACACTCGTGGACTCGTGTGGACGGAGAGACTGTCTCGAGCAGTTTACCACCCTGTATAATAAAAAGTGGCCTTTTAATAAAGTTTGACAAAAATTAAACTCGATTGAATAAGAGTAGATTTTTATCTTGCGAAAACTGTCCGAAATATATATAATATGAAGAGATTCCTTTTTAATAAATCAACTTTTACATTTAGTTGTCTCGATATTTTTTGCCCTAAAACTGCTGCACCACTAATTCTCGAGCAATAAAAGAAAATATATGAACGTTAATTTATTCATTCGTTAGTTGCAGCCAACTTTTATGTTATACGCAATTTTTAGTTATTGGGAAAAATTTGAATTTTTCTTCTGTAGTAAGTGGTCGGTGGTGGGGTAGTTTGAGATATGAAAAATTGGAACGCTTTATTCTTAATGGGACGTCTTCATTGCTTCCAATTATAGTTACTTGAATTGTTTCAAATGTCCGTGAAAACATCCGATTTGGGAATCGATACTTAATACTTTTTTTAAGCTTCCCTTTTTTCGGCAACTGCCTTGTTTGTACCAATTAAATTTGCGACGCTTACCAAAATTGTGGTAACTTACTCAAAACGATACTCTATCAACATAGAAATTTATGAGGTCAACACTAGGGCTAATTTCGAAACTATAGTGGATGTAGTGTATATGTTATCCTATTACGAGAGAAAACAGTTCAGTAGGTTAGGAATTGTTAGATGGACAACATTTAAGTTCTTAAGAAATATATGGCACTTCCGGTTGGTTTCTTGTAGTTTTCCCGTGTCAACACATTATTTTCCTCTCTGTCTAACGTATAACCCTAACACAGTTATTGAGACGCAGATTAAAAATCAACTCTAACACTACTAGGGTTGGACACAGTAAAAAAAGGGGCGGTAAACATTTTAAAAATTTTTTAGAGTGCTGGTCGCATATATCTGTTTTGAAGGCATTACATTTAGCGTATACTGGGTGTAACCACCACAGGTGAGCATAGGGATTACACAATGTTTCAAACTCCGTCTAATACGGGAAACTCCATCGTTTGATTAGTTTTTCCATCTATCAGGCAAGGGTAGGTCTTTGGAACGTTATTTAAACGAGTTAACCCGACTAAATCCGTCGTACCTGCCCAGAGCTTCTCCAATGTTCTCGAAAATGTTTTCAACTTTATAAACTGTGGCTGTGGTCACAAATTTTGGAACAACAGCAGTAGGTATTATTATTAAATGTAAAAGTTAATGAAATGAATATTATCATTCAGAGGGTGTTCCATATTCAGGTCGTCTCGAGAAAATTTTTACGATTTTTATTTATTTTTTCCATTTTTATCATCCTCATTTTGGGAGCTATTCATCACCATTCAGTTAATAGTGCGATACATATACAAACTGTTATTACTCAAGGACTCAAGGGTGATAAGAAAAATGAATTTTGTGTTCGTAAACAATCAGAAAATGTGTTTTGTTTACGGCATAAAACTACTTCGATTGATAACTACTAGCTACTAGCTCATCGCCACAAAAGCGTATCTGTGTCTAGGGTAATTATATTTTTGCAAGCACGCGCTAGAGCTACATGGGGGTGAATAAACGACCGAATAGGTATACGCTCGCATTTTTAATATTATTTCTAAGTTAGCTAAAAGGTCTTAATTTGAAAGCGCATAAGGGTTAAGTGAATGAAAACGAAAAGAGTAAGTGGCGACGAAACGCTAAATTATTTACGACGATAAAAAAGCGAAAAATGAGGTCGTTCTATCTCTCAGAACACTGACTTACAATTTTTTTATTTAGAAAATCAGACAAAAATTTTTTCCCCCTAATATTACCATAAAGGGGCAAAGTTTGCGCATTTTGAAAAGAGAAGTTTTCAATATTCTCCCCTTTTGTTTTCATTCAAACGTTGAGTTTTTAATTTCAACGAGTCACTGATTAAAAATTGAAAATAGTTTTCAAAAGCAAGTATTTTTCTGTGAAAGTGTACGGCAGTTTTAAACTTTTTCATTGGCTTTCATCGTTATTTGTACTTTTATTGGGAAAGTTTCGTTGGAGCATAAACCGACGAAGTTTGCAATTTTCTATGTGTATTACTGCAATTTGGAGAACTGATTAGCGAAAATGATATTTTTATATATTATAAGAGAGAAGAATAATTTTATTCAAAAGAAGTGCTAAATGTCGCCATCGGTGCTTCCCCATATTGCAAATGTTAGATATTGGATCATCATTAACATCACCACTAGTCTCAGCCCCATATTTGTACTATGTTAGACCTTAAGGAAAATTTTTGTTTCGTATTTCGCAGAAGAAAGACTAGTGAGGGGTTAAAAGCGAGAAAGCTAGGCCAGTTTGGAAAGCAAAGTTCTCACAGCGTCTCTCCTCTCTTATCATCTCGTAAGAGTGTATCCCACCCACCCACATCTGGGTCTACAATAATTTGCAGAAAAGTGCCATTGGAAACCTGTGACCGCGCATCTAGGTTTAGTCCTTTGCAGAACAGTTAGAAGGTCAGGGCTAGATTAATACTTCCAGCCTTTAAAAATATGATTTGGAGAAGGCTCTGTTACTTTGGTCAGTCTGACCTTCAAAAAATAACGTCTAAAACCAACTATTGGGATCTCCTGCAGTTTTAGATGAACAGTTTAGACGTTCAGACGGACTATTTTTTCTGTTTTTCGCTCATAGCCCTAAAACTACGCACTTTCAGAGAAAAATTGTCGTATGCAAAAATATATTACATCAAATTTCAAATAAATTATAATTCTTAAGTTTTTTTTGGCAGACGGACAGTTTAGGCGCTAGAGCGCGTTAAAGTTTGACAAAAATTCCAAAAACGGTCACAAAACTGTTTTTTTTTTGTTTTTCGCTGATAGCTCTAAAACTACGCACTTTTAGAGAAAAACTTGCTTTTCTAAAAATATAATACATTAATATAATAATTTATATCTCTTAAGTTTTTTTCTGCAGACAAACAATTTAGGCGCTAGAGCGCATTAAAGTTTGACAAAAATTCCAAAATCGGCAACAAAACTGTTTTTTCTGTTTTTCGCTCATAGCTCTAAAACTACGCACTTTTAGAAAAAAAATTTGTTTTGCAAAAATATATTACATTAAATTCTAAATAAATAATATTTTTTAAGTTTTTTACTTTAGACAAACAGTTTAGGCGCTAGAGTGCGTTAAAGTTTGACAAAGATTCTAAAATCGGTCACAAAACTGTTTTTTGTGTTTTTCGCTCATAGCTCTAAAACTACGCACTTTTAGAGAAAAACTTGCTTTTGTAAAAATATAATACATCAAATTTTAAATAATTTATATCTCCTAAGTTTTTTTCTGCAGACAAACAATTTAGGCGCTAGAGCGCATTAAAGTTTGACAAAAATTCCAAAATCGGCAACAAAACTGTTTTTTCTGTTTTTCGCTCATAGCTCTAAAACTACGCACTTTTAGAAAAAAAATTTGTTTTGCAAAAATATATTACATTAAATTCTAAATAAATAATATTTTTTAAGTTTTTTACTTTAGACAAACAGTTTAGGCGCTAGAGTGCGTTAAAGTTTGACAAAGATTCTAAAATCGGTCACAAAACTGTTTTTTGTGTTTTTCGCTCATAGCTCTAGAACTACGCACTTTTAGAGAAAAACTTGCTTTTGTAAAAATATAATACATCAAATTTTAAATAATTTATATCTCTTAAGTTTTTTTCTGCAGACAAACAATTTAGGCGCTAGAGCGCATTAAAGTTTGACAAAAATTCCAAAATCGGCAACAAAACTGTTTTTTCTGTTTTTTGCTCATAGCTCTAAAACTACGCACTTTTAGAAAAAAAATTTGTTTTGCAAAAATATATTACATTAAATTCTAAATAAATAATATTTTTTAAGCTTTTTTCTTTAGACAAACAGTTTAGGCGCTAGAGCGCGTTAAAGTTTGACAAAAATTCCAAAATCGGCAACAAAACTGTTTTTTTAATGTTTTTCGCTTACAACTCGAAAACTACGCACTTCTAGAAAAAAGTGTTTTTATAAAAAAATTAAGTACGTTTAATTTACTACAAATTATGTATCTAAGATATTTTTTGCCAAACAAACAGGTTAGGTGCTAGAGCGCTTTGAAATATAGAGCCTCGAAAAGAGTGGGTTTTTGGGGATCGAACTAAACCGTAGGGTATACAAACAATTTGCATTTGTGTGTAGTATGTAAATACATTGTGGTGGGTGCTTTTAAGTGCAGCTTTCAAGGTCACAGATATCTCTGAATCGAAGCCAATCCGCCTGACCAAATTTTTGCCAAATTTCAACGCGCTCTAGCGCCTAAACCACGCGTCTGAGAAAAAACCCTAAGAAATGGAATTTGTTAAAAATTTACCGAAGTTTATTTTCATATAGAAGTAGTTTTCTCATAATGTGCGTATTTTTCGAGTTATAAGCAAACAAACGGAGAAACTCTTTTCGAGTCACCTCCAAATTAATGCTGCCACTTTGGAGTAACGGACGCTCAATACTGAGTTAATACTCCCACCCCTACCTAGACCAGAAAGTGAAGTCAAAAGTACCTTTTGCGGCCTAAATAACATCGAGAGTATTGCGACGAAGAGATGCTTAGACCAAACTAAGGTCTAACGAGGTCTAAGTCTCGAACATCGTACGTAAATATTTTTTTACAAAACCGCGTCTAAGCAAACACCTCTATCATCGCCATCCAATTAGTGAGGAAAAAAGGGTTCTAATTAAGTGGTGATAGTGCCTAGTAAATGTGTTAAAAGGTCAGCGATGACCAGGGTACCGTCAAGGCGTAGATGTCGCTATAATTCGTCCATTTTAAGTGGTTTAGATTGGCGATACTCCCAAGACAGTTTAGGCTCGATTTTGCCTCTTTTCCCTAGATACGATTTTAAGCAAACGGTTGACGTGACGTATACCGTCTACGCCGACGGCCACTTCGAGTCTTGCTAATCTACCCAGTTGGGCAAAATCTTCACTACCATGGGCATGAGCAACCCATTTTTATCTTTTATTTTGATCTACCCTCACTGGTGGTTCTTTCCTCATCGGTTGATCTTACGTCTAAGGTGTGGTTCCATGAACAGGACAGGTAGACAGACAGACCTAGGTTCATATAGACGAGAGAACAGATAGTCGAGAGATGGAAATAATTTTATGCGCCAAAACGACATTTCTCGCCCTAAAAAACGAAGAGGAGAAAAACCTCGACAAAAAGCTATTCAAATTTTCGACATCGTTACGAAGCTTGCCCGACTGTCTGTTGTCGGGCAAGGAAAATGAAAAAAATTGGATGGTCTTTTTGAGGCCGTAAGTAATAGAATTTTATTTTGGGTTTAAAAAGTTGTTTGTATATTCGATGCAAAAGAAGGGAAAACGGAAATTTTTGTTATTAGATATCGTAAATATTGTAACCATTTTCTAACAATTGCGCTCTCTGAAAATTTAGAAACGGATATGGCTCGTGTTTGTACGCTTTATTTAACTCTTGAAGAGAAAAATAAAAACCTCTGGAAGTTTTTCCCTCAAAAATAAATTAATTGCGAATTAAAGCTCCATATTCAATTTCTTCCTTATTAGGGTCAAGATGGAAACTTAAAAAAGAGCGTTTAATTTTTTTTCGCACGTACGAAAAGGTAATTTACGTACACTTAAGGGAAGAATTTTGTTTTTTCCTAAATTAAATAGTTTCTTAATACGGATCGCGAGTTATAAAAAAAAATTTTCAACGGCAATAAAGCACGGATCGGAATATTTAATCGGAATCTCTCTCAACTATGAGGTCGAACTATCGCAATAGTAAAAAATTATGTTTGAATGTCTGTAGAAACGATCGATGACGATGGCTCCGGCGCGACGCCTCCGTCTAGAAGCCGCGTCTGCATTGACAGCAGAGAAAACCATGCCGCATGCCAGGCCTACGTTACTTTTGCCATGCGGTCCCATCACATGTCACGTCACTTAAAACACAATTAAAACCCCCCCGATTAATTCGCAACTCGGAGACGCGAAAAAAATTTAAATTGGCGTCATTTTAAATTTGTAAACCGCGCCCTTTTTTTAAAAAAAGCCTCCATTTATTAAAGGGGACCTTTTTTGGCCACAATTAAAGCTCTTCTACTTTAATAAAACTGACAACCTGTACCAACCCTAACACAATTTCAAGTAAGAAAATTCAATCAGCAATCAAAATCGTGCACTACACACATACGGGCTTATTAAGTGTAACTTCGTCAATGATTAATTGGTTATTTTAATTAATAATTTATTCAATTATCGATTATTCGATTAAAGTCGTCGATATAATCAAACAGGAAGTGCGATTTCCTACCAAACAAACTTGGTTGTTTTAGTTTTGTAATTTATATATTTTTCTTTTTTTTTACTCCTTTACTTCTTACATAAGAAACGCAAGTTAAAAGACGTTTTTTCCTACTTTCTGATATTTAGGGGCTTGTTTGTCAGAACGACATTAAAAATCAGTAAAAAACTATTTAAATAAATGGTTTTGTTTGCTTTGACTTTTAAATAAATTGGTATTTGTAAATTTTTTCCCAACTCCCACCATCGAAACAACTAGGGCAGTTTTTAAACACCCTGTATGTGTAAGATTTCTTTTACGTTTATCCAAGTTTCACGACTAAAAAAATAGTCTACGACTTTTCGAAAATGGTACTAAAGGGCTCTCATTGTTGTGTTAATGTAAGTATTACAATTCGCCCGCATCTCGGACGACCACGGCGCAAAATACGTCTCTTGTTTAAAAAAATGTTTCTCTATGCGTTTCTACATCTCTATTTTGTAAGAGAAAACTAAACAAGACTGTATTAATTAATTTTGAATTCATAAATTAATGCATCATCATTGAAATTCCGTAGATTTTATGTTCGATTCTTCCAAATTCTTAACAATAAGAGAAAATAATAAATCAATCCAAGTTGGTGCTTTAGTCTTTGCTTTTAGGACAGCTCTTAACTATACGAAAAACTACCCTATATTAAAGTCAATAGTTCTTGTGATAAATGTGCCTAGTTTTGAAAAAAGCTTCACTTTCGAAATTAACTCAAAAATTTTTGAATGTTTACGTTCCGTGTCGTCGCAAAAATTTTGTCTCTTACACCAGCTACGGCTTCTCGGTTGACAAGCAGCGTAGCTTTTATAGTCCGGGAAGCAGTCAGCGCTTTACTGAACATTTTAACGATGCAGGATTAAATAACATTGTAAATGAGTAATAAAACCGAGCGTATGCCACTCCAGCATTAGCTTGGGAGCGGCTCGAGAAAGGTAGAAATTTCTCTTTTTTTGGTTTTCCGCTCATAACTCAAAAACTGCGCACTTCATGAGAAAAGTACTTCTACCTATATACGAATAATAACTATCAACAAATTATATTTCTTAAATTTTTTTTATAAGAAAATAGTTTAGGCACTAGAGCGCCTTAAAGTTTGACAAAAATTCCAATATCGGTCTAACACAGTTTTTTTAGTTTAACGCTTCTAACTCAAAAACTGTGCACTTTATGAAAAAAGTGCATCTATACGTATATTAACTGCATAAAATTTCTTATAAATTTGAATTCTTAACTTTTTTTTCTCAAATACATAGTTTAGCCGCTAGAGCTAAGTTTGATAAAAATTCTAATATGCTAATATCGGCCAAACACCGTTTATTAGTCTACAAATTATATATTTCCCGCTCTACGCGCTGTAGAGCCTAACTTGTTCGTTTACTAAAAAAAATTTAAGAGACAGGACTTGTAGACAATTAAATTTACCTTATTTTTGTACAGAAACACTTTTTCTTAAGCCCTGGTTTTTGAGTTATAAGCGATAAACAATTTTTAACCGATTTTCGAATTTTTGAACAATCTAATTGATAGAAAATTTAATGTTGTTTATATTTATATGGAAGCACTTTATAAATTGTGTAGTTTTTGAGTTATAAACACTAAACAACAAAAAACACTTTTTTGTCAAATTTAGAAATTTTTGGTAAACTTTAACGCGCTCTAGCGCCCGAACCATTAGTCTGAGAAGAAAACTTAAGAAATATAATTGGTAGAAAATTTAATGTTGTTTATATTTATATAAAAGCACTTTATAAATTGTGTAGTTTTTGAGTTATAAACACTAAACAACAAAAAACACTTTTTGGTCAAATTTAGAAATTTTTGGTAAACTTTAACGCGCTCTAGCGCCCGAACCATTAGTCTGAGAAGAAAACTTAAGAAATATAATTTGTATAAAATTTAATTTTGTTTATATTTATAAAGAAGCACTTTTCTTTAAAAGTGCGTAGTTTTTGAGTTAAAAGTGCTAAACAAAACAACAGTTTTTGTCCAATTTTGGAATTTTTGTCAAACTTTAACGCGCTCTAGCGCCCGAACCATTAGTCTGAGAAGAAAACTTAAGAAATATAATTTGTATAAAATTTAATTTTGTTTATATTTATAAAGAAGCACTTTTCTTTAAAAGTGCGTAGTTTTTGAGTTATAAGCACTAAAAAGCAAAACAACAGTTTTTGTCCAATTTTGGAATATTTGTCAAACTTTAACGCGCTCTAGCGCCCGAACCATTAGTCTGAGAAGAAAACTTAAGAAATATAATTGGTAGAAAATTTTATGTTATTTATATTTATATAGAATCACTTTTCTTATAAAGTGCGTAGTTTTTGAGTTATAAGCACTTAAAAGCAAAACAAACAGTTTTTTGTCCGGTTTTGAAATTTTTGTCATATTTTAACGCGCTCTAACGCCGGAAACAATAGTCTGCAAAAAATTAGACGATATAATTGCTAGAAAATGTAATGTTGTTTATATTTATAAAGGAGCACTTTTCTTATAAAGTGCGTAGTTTTCGAGTTACAAGCGCCAAACAAAAAAAAAGTTTTTGTCCAAATTTGGAATTTTTGTCAAACTTTAACGCGCTCTAGCGCCCGAACCATTAGTCTGAGAAGAAAACTTAAAAAATATAATTTGTAGAAAATTTTATGTTATTTATATTTATATAGAAAAACTTTTTTCATAAAGTGCATATTTTTGGAGTTATTAGCGCTAAACAAAGAAAACACTTTTTTGTCCGATTTTGAAATTTTTGTCACACTTTAACGCTCTTTAGCGCCCGAACCAGTAGTCTGCAAAAAATTAGAAGATATAATTGCTAGAAAATGTAATGTTGTTTATATTTATAAAGGAGCACTTTTCTTATAAAGTGCGTAGTTTTCGAGTTACTAGCGCCAAACAAATAAAAAAGTTTTTGTTCAAATTTGGAATTTTTGTCAAACTTTAACGCGCTCTAGCGCCCGAACCATTAGTCTGAGAAGAAAACTTAAGAAATATAATTGGTAGAAAATTATAAGTTATTTATATTTATATAGAAGCACTTTTTTCATAAAGTGCATATTTTTGGAGTTATTAGCGCTAAACAAAACAAACAGTTTTTTGTCCGATTTTGAAGTTTTTATCACACTTTAACGCGCTCTAGCGCCTGAACCAGCAGTCTGCAAAAAAATTAAGAGATATAATTTATAGAAAATTTAATGTTAATTATATTTACATAGAAGCACCATTCTCATAAAGTGCGTAGTTTTCTAGTAATAAGCGACAACAAAAATTAACCGTTCTCAAACCCATCCCAAGTTGATGCTGCTACTTTCGAGTGGTAGACGGCCAGTTTTAGTATTAAATGTTTTTCGGCTTACATTGTTACAAGTTAGTACAAGTGTTCGCCGCCTCCCAGACTATTAAGTCTAAGGTCTAAGTGATGTTTTGACCCAGTACCTATTCTGAGCTCTTGAACCAATGTAACTGACAAATAATTTTTATAAAAACATTTTTTTGTAGGTAGGTAGATACTGTTTTAAGTTTATGACTTATAACCCAAGATTTTCTTCTTAAATTAACGTAAATCATAGTTGGCCTTGGCATCGTTGGAAAGATTACATTTTTTGCATTTAATCAATATTACGGTGTACTGATATCATCATCAAAATTGGCAAAGTTATGGAGATAACTTTTGTAGAAAATAGTTGGCCTTGCACGCAACTAAAACTACGCCTTGTCCAAAGTAGGAACAAGTGGGAAAATTTCGTCTTAAAACCCTCCTAAGTCGCTATCGTGAAAATTAAAATATATGCGACGATTGGACTACCCTGCACTACTGCATTGCATCTCAATTGTGACTTAAAAGTAATTACTGTAACAAACATTTCTTGCATTTTACGATTTTACCTCGATGATTTATCTCAACATCGGATAATTTCCATCGAGTTTGCTTTATAAACTTACAAACTACCAAATGAGCCGCATAACGATCCCCCAACTTTTATTTTTCAACAATTTCCAGCATCCACGACTTTTCTTCTCCACGTTTATATATTATTCAAAAATCTTTTTTTGCCCAACACAAAATAAACAAATTGAAATCCGTTATGCCCCAAAAAGTTTCGCGTCTCTATATCTTATTTAGAAAAGTTGTTGCAATTTTAAATGAATCGGAAAAAGTAATTTTATCATTTTTCTATCGTGAGAGGTCAAAAAACTTTCGTAGAAAGACGTTATTTAAGCCATTGCATGTTGTCTGCTCAAGTTTTCCTATACACTCACTCACTAACTCAAACTCAACAATGTTTGTTTAGTACTCTCTCTTTTTTTTTTCTTCTTCTTAGGAAAAATGTTGGCGTTTTGTTAAAAATAATTTCGACGTCGCTACTTTTTTGTTTTCTAAATATCCAATTAATACGTTTATGGCGGATAGTAATAAATTCAATAACTCGCAGTCTCGCAGTAATAAAAATTTGATCATAATCTAGTTTTAAATATTTTCATGAGACTTAGAAATATGCATAATATCCAAAATATTGTGGCGTAGTAAAAGTTTTATTACTGTTTCCGTATTTCTGTATATGAATATACAATGTGTCTAGACCGCAGTTTTGCTCAATTGTCTATTTATTATATGACATCATGAACTGGTACTACAGTAATACGCTACTATGTTTGTAGGTACATTAAATTTTCGTATAAATAAATTTTTAACGAAGCAATTTTGGGCGATACTCCGCTTCTGTGGCGTTTAGAGAGCTCCAACCCCAAGCGGCACGACTTCTCTCTTTCTCTAGATCTTCTCTTCAAGTTTCTTATTATTGAAATAATAATTAGTCGAGACAATCCAGATACTTTTATGAGCAGAGAGGGGTGTTTGAGCTACTATTGCGAGACGAATTAATACAGAACGACCACAAATTATGTCAACAGATGAGGTGGGCAGAGGTTTAAAAAAGGAAAAGAGGACCAACAACAAATTTTAATTCAAAATTGCCTAATGTCTAAAATATTTCTATTTATAAGGGTATTGGGCTGTATCTATAAGGGCTTCTTTAAATTTCATCACGAGATTTGCGTCAATTAAAATTGCTTTTTGGGCCAGATACTTTATAGTAGACGTGGAAAGGCTGTTGATATAGTGCTGGGCAAAACATCGACACTAGACTTTTTTAAAGTATCGATACCTTTGGCGGTATCGCTCTACGATACGACACGAGTCAAAAGTGTCAAAGAATCAAAAGTCTCGAGGTATCGAAAGTATCGAAGTATCGAACGGCGCGAGGTGTTGAAAGAATAGAAGTATCGAATGTATCGAGGTAGGTATCGAAAGTTATAGAAGGTATCGACAGTATCGAAAGTTATAGAAGGTATTGATACTATCGAAGTACCTATGTTATGAATTAAAAGTCTCGAAGGTATCAAGAATCGAGGTATTAAAAATATCGAAGGTATCGAAAGTATCGAGGTATCCAAAGTTATAGAAAGTATCGATAGTATCGCAGTATTTTAAGAATTAAAAGTATTACAAGTACTGAGACAAGGTATTGAAAGTATCGAAGGTATCGAGTTCTGAGGTACTGAAGGTATTAAAAGGTATCGAAGTATCTTAAGAATTAAAAGTCTCGACGTATCGTAAAGGTAAAGTAAAATTATCGAGAATCGAAGTATTGAAAGTATTGAAGGTATCGAGTATTGAGGTATTGAAGGTATCGAGTATTGCGGTATTGAAAGCATCGAAAGTATTGAAGATTGAAACAATCGAAGGTATCAGGTATTGAAGATTGAAAGTATCGAAAGTATTGAGAATTGAAAGTATTGAAGGTATCGAGTATCGAGTTATTGAAAGTATCGAGGTATCAAATCGAAGTTTTCGAATAAAAACTAATTTACATACTATACAATACAGTTTGTATAAAGTGACGACTTCTATTTTCACTAAATTTGACGCAAATAGTTCGCATGTGAGCAAACTGTATCGTATAAGTATCGAGAAAAGAAACACTACAGTATCGCGAAAAACAAGCAGTGTTTATAATATAAAACTTTTTTTTAGACTCAGTACGTCATTACTCTCGATTTTCGATGCCCGGATACTTTATATACCTTAGATACTTACAGTAAATCGATACTTTCGAAAACTCGATACTTTTAACACCTCGATACTTTTAATACCTTGATGCTTTTGACACTTGGATAGTTTTGTACATCGATACTTATACCTCGATACCTAGATACGTTTGATACCTCGGTGCTTTCAATACCCAGATACTTTTAACGCATCGATACTTATACCTCGACATCTAGATACGTTTGATAGTTCGATACTTTTGATACCTAGATACTTTCAACGCGTCGATACTTATACCTCGACATCTAGATACGTTTGATAGTTCGATACTTTTGATACCTAGATACTTTCAACGCGTCGATACTTATACCTCGACATCTAGATACGTTTGATACTTCGATACTTTCGATACCTAGATACTTTCAACATCGATACTTATACCTCGATATCTAGATATGTTTGATACCTCAATACTTTTGATATCTCGACGCTTAAACTTCGATATCTAGATACGTTTGATACCTCGATACTTTTGATAACTAGACACTCTCGATACCTTGATTCTTTTGATATCTAAATACTTTCAACACATCGATACTTGTACCTCGATATCTAGATATTTTTGATACCTCGATACTTTTGATAACTAGACACTTTTGATACCTTGATGCTTTCGATACCTAGATACTTTCAACAAATCGATACTTCTACCTCGATATCTAGATACTTTTGATACCTCAATACTTTTGATACCTCAATGCTTAAACTTCGATATCTAGATACGTTTGATACCTCGATACTTTTGATAACTAGACACTCTCGATACCTTGATTCTTTTGATATCTAAATACTTTCAACACATCGATACTTGTACCTCGATATCTAGATATTTTTGATACCTCGATACTTTTGATAACTAGACACTTTTGATACCTTGATGCTTTCGATACCTAGATACTTTCAACAAATCGATACTTCTACCTCGATATCTAGATACTTTTGATACCTCAATACTTTTAATACCTCGATTCTTAAACTTCGATATCTAGATACGTTTGATACCTCGATACTTTTGATAACTAGACACTTTTAATACCTTGATGCTTTCGATACCTAGATACTTTTAACAAATCGATACTTATACCTCGATATCTAGATACTTTTTATACCTCAATACTTTTGATACCTCAATGCTTAAACTTCGATATCTAGATACGGTTGATACCTCGATACTTTTGATAACTAGACACTCTTGATACCTTGATTCTTTTGATATCTAGATACTTTCAACCCATTGATACTTGTACTTCGATACCTAAATACTTTCGATACATCGATACTTGTACCTCGATATCTAGATACTTTTGATACCTCGATACTTTTGATAACTAGACACTTTTGATACCTTGGTGCTTTCGATACCTAGATACTTTCAACAAATTGATACTTATACCTCGATATCTAGATACTTTTGATACCTCAATACTTTTGATACCTCGATGCTTAAACTTCGATATCTAGATACGTTTGATACCTCGATACTTTTGATAACTAGTCACTTTTACTACCTTGATGCTTTTGATACCTAGATACTTTTAACAAATCGATACTTATACCTCGATATCTAGATACTTTTGATACCTCAATACTTTTGATACCTCAATGCTTAAACTTCGATATCTAGATGTGGTTGATACCTCGATACTTTTGATAACTAGACACTTTTGATACCTTGATGCTTTCGATATCTAGATACTTTCAACACATCGATACTTGTATTTTGATATCTAGATACTTTCGATACATCGATACTTGAACCTCAATATCTAGATACTTTTGATACCTCGATACTTTTGATAACTAGACACTCTTAATACCTCGACACTTTTGATAAGAAGACACTTTTGTTGCATCGATGCTTTCGATACCTAGGCACTTTCGATACATCGATACTTGTACCTCACATCTAGATACTTTATATACTTCGATGGTTTTGATACCTAAATACTTATACCTCGATATTTATATATATTGATACCTCGATGCTTTCGATACCTAGATACTTTCGATACGTTCATACTTATACTTCGATACTTTTGAATAGTATCGATACTTGAGGCTTGATTGACGGTATCGCCCAGCCCTAGCTGTAGACTTTTAGAGGAGTCAATTGCAATTTTTCTAAATACAAGCCTCTCTACACTTTCTGAAATAACGCCTTTTGATAACGATAATTAATTAATTGAATAGACATAGTTTTTTTAGAAAAATGAAAGGTTGACTCATTCAATTTAATCCTTTATAAATTCAAATGCAAAACTTTATTTTTCGAAATAAAAAATCAGTATGAGTTGAAACAGCACTTTCTTTACCTTTGCATAAATTAAAATTTATTTCCGTTTTGAATTTATGTCGCAAATTTACTTCCCGTTGAACGTGACGTGAAATTTGAATTTATTTCGTATCGAAAAAAGGAATCGATAAAACTTTTTGAAAATATTTTTATGCAGCGCATTAAAGTCTTTTTGAAAAGTCATTTTTAATTTTCGGCAAACAATTGTTTCAAATTACGAATTTGACTATTACAATTTCTGTAAATGTCACCGATGTCGAGTAGTGAGTAACATTTATTATGTAAAACGAATTTCTTACTATAAATCATGTTGTGGATCTTTCAAATTTTTTTATACATAACTCTCTTCACTGTGTAGGGTATAGTCGGTATAGTCAAAATCATTCATCTCCGTTAGTAAAAGATGTTGAATGTCATCCATTCAAATGAATAAATAGCGCCTAAAATGGAACGAGAGTAGTCGCGCGCGCAAAGAATTTGTCAACATTGTAAATTCCAACAAATTAGTAACAAAAACCTCATTATACAGGGTGTCTTGCGGTCTGTACTTAATACAATAGTTACGCGAAGATTTTGAACTGTTACAAATGGTTCTGTTTGCGACGCCTAAAGAGTCAAAAAGTTGACATATTAAAGCTCCACCACCTTATTAATTCTACATTTACAATTTTTACTTGAAGTCGTACAAGAGTAATGGTTGTTTTACGCTACCCCCCCCCCCCCCCCCCGGGGTAGCTAAATTTTTATTACTAAAATTTTTATAAGTACTAAAATGAGCTCTAAAACAGTTATTTATTCCAAGACTACAGTTCGTACAAAATAACTTGATGTAACAAATAAATAAGAAATCGGCCAAAAAGTGACGTAAGACGACCACGCCCACACGTAAGAAGAGGTAACTTTGAACGGAATTTCTTTACTAAAAATAGTGTTGTAAAAAGTTATAAAACTACAATGCTGGTTTTTTAATCCAAATCTAAGAAAGTTTTCCGCGAGGCCTAACTACTAAAGGGTTGCAAATTCGACAAATAGTCACTAGATAGTTTTCGTTGAAAATTCAACGCAGAACAGCTTTCATTCAAAACACTTTTTCGTCGACACTCGGTTTGGCGGAAAGTGACGTTTTTATGTAAGCACCGGTGACCGACTCGAGTAGTTTTTAAGGTTTGTAATGTGTGATTTACGGACATTATGTTTAACGCGATTTAACTTCTTAAGGGTTGCAAATTTGATAAAAACTCACCTAATAGTTTCCGTAGATAATTTAACAAAGAGTAACTTTTATTTGAAGCATTTCGCATCCAGACACTTGGTATAGCAGCGAGTGGCATTTATAAATAAACAGTGACGACCAGCTCGCGTAATTGATCGATGGACATTTTTAACAAGAATTAACTTCTTAAGGGTTGCAAATTAAAACAAAAGTTATTAAATGTTTCTTGTAGATAATTTAGCGCCGAACAACTTTTATTTGAAACACTTTTCAGTCAAATGATCGGTTTGGCGGTAAGTGGCGTTTTCATGTAAGCACCGACGACCGACTCGAGCAGTTTTTAAGGTTTGTAATCCGTGATTTACGGCCATTATGTTAAACGCGATTAAACTTCTTAAGGGTTGCAAATTTAATAAAAACTCACTTAATAGTTTCTGTAGATAATTTAACAAGGAACAACTTTTATTTGAAACATTTCGCAGCCAGACACTTGGTCTAGCAGCTAGTGGCATTTATAAATAAAAAGTGGCGACCAGCTCGCGTAATTGATCTAAGGACATTTTTAACAAGAATTAACTTCTTAAGGGTTGCAAATTTGATAAAAAGCTATTCAATATTTTTTGTAGACAATTTAACAAGCAACAACTTTTATTTGAAATATTTTTTAGTCAGATACTCGGTTTGGCGGTAAGTGGCGTTTTTATGTAAGCACCAACGACTGACTCGAGTAGTTTTTAAGGTTTATAATGCGTGATTTACGGACATTATGTTAAACGCGATTTAACTTCTTAAGGGTTGCAAATTTAATAAAAACTTACTTAATAGTTTCTGTAGATAATTTAACAAGGAACAACTTTTATTTGAAACATTTTGCAGCCAGACACTTGGTCAAGCAGCGAGTGGCATTTATAAATAAAAAGTGGCGACCAGCTCGCGTAATTGATCTAGACATTTTTAACAAGAATTAACTTCTTAAGGGTGCAAATTTGATAAAAAGATATTAAATATTTTTTGTAGACAATTTAACAACCAACAACTTTTATTTGAAATATTTTTTAATCAGACGGTTGTTTCAGCCGTATATGGCGCTTTAATAAAAAACAGACGCCCACATTTTCCGTAATTATTCAGTTTAGTAACTCTTGATTGATATACATCTTTTAACAAAAATTAACTTTGTAAGGGTTGCAAATTTGATAAAAAGCTACTGAACATTTCTTGCAGATAATTTAACGGAGAGCAACTTTTATTTGAAACACTTTTTAATCAGACTATTAGCTCCGACGAAAATGGCGTACCACCGGCTTACGTAATTATTCAATTTTGTAATTTATCTAATGCTGTTTGTTAGTTCTTTTGTTTATTTTCACCCGTCTTACGGTGATTTTTAAAATTATTTTAATAGTTACGTATTAAATTATGGTAATCTAACAATCGCTAAGTGCGTGAATACTGTAATTACACAGATAAAATCGCAACCCCCTCCTTAACGACGCCTCTATCTATTAAAATCAATCATAATCTTTAATAACGGTAATTAGAAAAAGGTGATCATGCTTTTAATTGCCCTTAGGAAATAATTATTACGGGGATAAGCTAAATGATGTAAAACCACCTCTTTGAAAAGTTAAAAATTGAAAAGAGCTCTTATCAATTTAAGTGTGATCTAAGAGAGTCTTTAGGTTAAATTTGAAAACTTTGGCGCTTCTGAAAACTTGCATTTGGAAAACTAAATTAAAATCGTATCTACTAGCAATGATAATAACTGCAAAAAAACTATATAGTTGTAGTACTAACTTTTAATATTTTTAAACCCCTTCATGTGTTTGGTTCAAAGTTACAGCTCAAGAGTAGAAGCTTTCGTTAAAATTTTTCGACATAACAAACCATAAATAAACTTAACACTTTGTACGTTTAGCTTTAGCTTTTTTAAACAGAGGGTGTCACTTGTTAAATATTTATAGAGTTAAAATTTTGATTTGTGGGGTTTCGGATAAAATTTTTGAGATTGGAGACTCTCTCTCTCTCACACTATGTTGAGGTTAGAATGTTAGTACGAGCTCTCGTAAGAATGAACAATACGTGAAATGCTTGTAAAGCTCTCAAGGGGCGATTTTAGCGACTTACGACTTTGTTTTGCGTAAATTTCACCTACTCCCGTTTAGTTTTTTAGCAATCGCTACTGGAAGAGTAGTTTTACATTTTCTCAACTAAAAAGCGCATTTTTGACAAAACCGAGCCACCTAGAGGAAAATGTTTCTAATAAAACTTGTTCTAAATTCAATTTTCTACAAAAACTATCTCGTTACTTGTTGTCGAATTCGCAACGCTTTTAAAGGTACGGCCCCCTCAAGTCGATACAAATGAGAATGGTAAGGTGTGCGCTACGCACGAGCGACTGTGCCAATTTTGAGGCAAAAATGTTGCGGTTAATTTAAAATAATTCGCCTACAAACAAAATATGAGATATTTTCATCAACTTTCATTTATTTTCAATTGGCTACACTGTCGAAATAGTTCCAGAACCAAATTTGTTATCCGACACAAAAATGTTAATCGATATCGTCATCTAATTTGACGTGTTTCGATAAAACCGACAAAACCAATAAATCGGAAAGGTTTCTTGTATAGTTGAGAATTTACTTTTTATTTAATTCTCCATTAATGTTTCTTCTCTTTTTCTCCTCTTTTTATAAGTTGGAAGATGAACCACAAAAACAAGTGAAACGTTATATTATTTTAGTTGATTGGATTTATTTATCTTCTTTGTGGTAGATATCAAATTCTTTTTTAGTTCGTAATCTTAATTAAATTTAAAGGTAAATAAAGGGCTAATTTTATTTGTGCATCTCCCCTTAATTTCGGTTCTCAATTGAACCGATAGAGACGGCAGTTTAAGAGCACCAACCACTTACGTTTTTCTCTTTTGATTAATGGATTTTGAATGAATTACTCATTTTTAACTCAAAAAGGAAAACTTATGCAACAAACTCAACGAATTAGAGTACGATTTTTAGACGGAAGAAGGGGTTTTGATTTCAAAGAGACCCGAAAAATCAAAACGAAATTGTCGGTCATTTTTAAAAGACGATAACGGCTCATCAACCTCAGATAAATAGTTTATTTCGAGAACAACCACCTCAAATGATTAAGAATTGCAATCAAAGGCCCTCACTAGACACAATTAACAATGGGAATCGTTTTTAGGGGTGGGTGTTTAACAAAGTCAGCATTGGTTCGAATAAATATTCCCTTAATGTTTCCCCAACTTTTAATTTCTCGTTATTGCATTTGGCACGACTTCCAAGATCTTGTGATTTAACAGCCTCAGACTTTTTTACGACTACATCATCTTGAGTATTTGAGGGGGGGGGAGCCTAAGTTCGTAAACCGTAGACCGTAGACCACCAACAATTGTATCCTAAAATATTGAGACACTAATCGTCGTCTCATGGCGTAAAAAAGAGTTTTCTTTTCTTGCAGTCACTTAAGTGACACATTTAAATAGCTAATGGAGTCGTTTTTCTACAATTTACTACCCGTCCAATAACAGGCGAAAGGGGGGTAAACCTCAGTCCGTAGACCGTAGACCACCAACGAGAGGATCCTAAAATAGTGAGGCACTAAACGTCGTTTCATGACGTAGAAAAGAGGTAGCTTGACTTGCAGCCACTTAAGCGACACATTTAAGTAGCTAAAGGGATCGTTCTTCCACAATTCAGTGCCCAATGTTACGCAAGAGCTAGGGAGGGGGGCCTAAGCCCGTAGACCATCAACGAAAGTGTCCTAAAACATTGAGACACTAAACGTCGTCTCATGGCGTAGGAGAGAGCTTGCTTGACCTGCAGCCACTTAAGTGGCACATTTAAATAGCTAATGGGGTCGTTCTTCTACAATTTAGTGCCCACCCAATAATAGGCGAGAGGGGGGTAAACCTCAGTCCGTAGACCGTAGACCACCAACGAGAGGATCCTAAAATAGTGAGGCACTAAACGTCGTTTCATGACGTAGAAAAGAGTTTGCTTGACTTGCAGCCACTTAAGCGACACATTTAAGTAGCTAAAGGGATCGTTCTTCCACAATTCAGTGCCCAATGTTACGCAAGAGCTAGGGAGGGGGGCCTAAGCCCGTAGACCATCAACGAAAGTGTCTTAAAACATTGAGACACTAATCGTCGTCTCATGGCGTAGGAGAGAGCTTGCTTGACCTGCAGCCACTTAAGTGGCACATTTAAATAGCTAATGAGGTCGTTCTTCTACAATTTAGTGCCCACCCAATAATAGGCGAGAGGGGGGTAAACCTCAGTCCGTAGACCGTAGACCACCAACGAGAGGATCCTAAAATAGTGAGGCACTAAACGTCGTTTCATGACGTAGAAAAGAGTTTGCTTGACTTGCAGCCACTTAAGCGACACATTTAAGTAGCTAAAGGGATCGTTCTTCCACAATTCAGTGCCCAATGTTACGCAAGAGCTAGAGAGGGGGGTTTAAGTCCGTAGACCATCAACGAAAGTGTCTTAAAACATTGAGACACTAAACGTCGTCTCATGGCGTAGGAAAGAGCTTGCTTGACTTGCAGCCACTTAAGTGGCACATTTAAATAGCCAAGAGGGTCATTCTTCCACAATTTAGTGCCCAATATTAGGCGAGAGCTGGGAATATGGCCCAAGTTGCGATAACTCGTACCAAACTTCAGTGGTGAGGCTACCCCTGCACGGTCAGCCAAATTAGGCGTTTTTAAAAAATAATAATTCCGAGGGACTTTTAGCAATGTCTGCGTGATAATTTCTTTAAGTACAACCCTATGTGGTAAATGCGGGGTGAGTTAGACAGGGTGATCAGAAAATCGTATATGAGATATACAAATAAGTTGACCATACTAGAGAAAAGTATCTTTATGTGTCTATCAACAACAAAATCTGCCCTCTGGCACAATAATTGCAGTTTCACCGGAAAAAAAATTAATACCGTCCTGAACTTGATTCTAGAGCACAAGTAGGGCCGGTATCTAAAAAAGTTTGATCTTAATGTGAGCTGAAAAACGGAGTGGCATCGTACAGGAATTAAAAGAAATAATCGTCGATTGGTGTTCAGGCGCGCCACAAGCTAGCCAGTCCGCCCCTGCTTTCGGTAAATTATCAAATAAAAACGTCGACTTGCGTATAGTTAAAAAAAATTGCGTCTAACCCCAATTATTGAAAAATATGTAACTGAATGAAGCTCAAGAGTGTCTCTTGATGGCAACGACGACTTTTTCAAAAATACTTGATTCTCCATTCCCCAACGTTTCAGTTTATGAGAAAAAAAAATTTCTCGCAACAAATTTATCGTGTGTGTGTGTGGGATGTTAATTTAATAAAACGTTTTAAAATTGATATTAAAAGAAAGTTGCAATTACAACGCAAATAAAGGTGAGAAATCCGCGTGAATCACCTACACCGCACACACACTCACACACAACGGGGCAACTCCATCATGTCATTGAGTCAATAGGACCGTGAACTTGAAACACTCGCACAGGTAGTTTCCACATTTACTTGGTTATGCAATGCAGGTTTTTAGTTCCGGAAAAATCCGGGCCTAACGCGAGTAATAATTTTTAAAGAAAGTTAAAGGTCGTAAAATACTTCAACTATCGATTAATCGATTGTACGAGAAGTTACGTAAAAATTTATTTAAAAAGTGCACTTTTTTGGATTTTCAATCAGATGCCACGTGGGGTGGGGGCAATTTAGGTAGCTTTGGGTACATTGTAACAGATATTTATTTATTTAGAGTAAAATTTCTTACCTTCGCCGAAAGATATAATTTCGGACGTCCTTCCGTAAAAGTCGTCAGCGTCGACGGTATCGGCGTGCGAAGTCCTTGCGCTAGTTGTCGGCAAATCGTCTTCGTGATTAAAGTAACCAGAAAACACTTCGCCATCCTCTGCCCTCGAAAGCGTCTCTAATATAATATCCCTCGGAAGACTGTGAGTAATGTTTGGTTTGTGTCTCAATCCAAGTTTAGATAAAATTTGTCTTTTGATAGCTTCTAACCTAATATTGTCGGTTTGCGACTTTAATCCCTTGTCGATCTTATAAAAACAATTCGGACAACTAACCACCGGAGTTTCGGAATTATCGTCTATGGAACTCTTCTCTAATTGAGCCCTGTAAAAGTCATTTCCTATGTGACTGTGGTGGTGTCTTATTCTTTCTCCTTCTACCAAGAAGCAATTCACAGACGTGACGAACAAGCACAACCAGGGTATTGCGTAAAATTTTCGTCTTACGTAATTTACTGTTCTTCTAGTGCAGTGATTTTTGCAAACCGCCATTTTTAAAATTGAACAACTACGAGAACTTTTGGCAATGTTTGTCGGATCAATTTGTCTCAAGAGATACGCGCGTCCTAGAGTTTTGATATAGAAATTTATTGGTTTAAGTGTTTGGAAATGATTTATGGTTCTGGACGGTTTTAAAAATTGTTTCCTTATTATTACTATTATTATTGTTTAAATTGTAATTGTTTTAATTATTTATCATTAAACTGGTTACTAAACACTACGAATTCTAAGCGAGTATTATCTTTGAAAAATGTGCGGATTATCTAGTAATTTCGTTTTTATTAAAGTATACAATAACCATTTCTTAAAATCGATTTTAAAACACAACAAGGAGCTTTTCCGCATTTTCATCGATGCGTCTTTCAATTTTCTTCCCTTCAATCGAACGGTATACCGATGGCGTATTCAAATGGAGCCACTCAACTCGGCCTAATCATTTTTAACCAAGTTGGCGCGCACACATACACACACACACACAAACCGAAAAAATAGGGGTCGTTATACAGACGATTGATAAAAAATTTAGTTTCGATTTTCCCCCAAGTCTTGTAAACAAGTATATAAAACTTGGAAAAACTTTTCCGAAGTTCACACCTTCTCTCAACTTTATATGTTGCGTCTGTTACTTTTCGACAATTTTCGCCTTGTACACCCCAAAATATTTCTCGTCGACTTATTCAAATTTCCTCTTACGGCTGTCCACATTTTTCCACAATTTTTCCGCGCCTTTTCCCCGCCTACAAATTTTTTTAAAAATTAAACACCAAATCGCCAAGTTCCCTCGCGCGTTAACTCCAACTCGGCGCCTCTCACTCACTTTCCCGACTCGAAATTTTACAAAAAAAGTCCAAAACCATCTTTCAGCCTTACTTTTCCAACAACCTCACTAACACTATCGCGCAACATTTTTCCGCTTCGGCACAAAATAAATTTTTCCTCCTTTATTATAATTAACGCGTTATCGATTATTATTGCTCTTTTTTTAAATTAATATCGGTAAAGTTCGAAATTGTTTTAAAGCTCGATATAATGTGATGAAGTGGGCGCCCAAATGCGCGTTTAATCCACGCGGCGTGCAGATCGCAACTGGCGCTGGACGCGGCGCTGCTTTCTGCGATCATAGTGCGACTGCATGTCTATATGTCTCGCCATTATGCATCCCTTCATGACACGAAGGTGTGTTTTATGCTCATTAATAATTTATAGGCACAAAATTGATTATTTCAAATCCGAAATTATCGAATAAAAACAAAACAATTTTTAAACGGACGCCGATTTTCACCTCAAACATTTACCACTCCACGCGCGCAATTAACAAGTCGAAAAAGCCACAGAAGCACTTTTTCGAAACTACTAAAATGTTTAAAAGCGCCAATTAAAGCCCGTTAATTTTTTTTTTTTTGTGGGGCGTTATTAGTAAAGTCAAGTGCCAAGATATTTCGACTTTATTTTAGATCTAATAACAGATTATGGGATGTTGCTCTTATTTTAATGCATTTTTAAGTTTTTTTTTTATTTTTCTCTTAGATTTTCCGCTTTTCTGTAAAATTTTTATGACGGTCTTGTAAATTTTATTCCAAACATTGAAAACGATAATAAAATATGCAGTTTACGAAACTTATTGCGTTGGGCTGCGTTCAGATTTGTAGCCAAAAGTGATTAAAACGGAGTAAGTTTTAATATAAATATTTTTTCAGAAAATGGGTAGATGAACTTGCAGTGTTTATCCACTTTTTTCAATTCGCCAGAATTTAATTCCTCAAAAAAACTCGGGAAGACGAAGAAATGAAGCTTTCAGGTGCTTGTTTAAAGGGATAGGAAGTGAATGCGCGTCGTGATTAGCTTTGGACTCCAAAAACCATCGAGTTTTTCAAAAAACGTTTTTAACTTTGCTAAAGTTTTTTGTTGCTGTCTTCTGAAAAGCCATTCACATAAAAGATGGCGATATATTACCGCAAAACTGAAAAAAAAATAAAACGACAGGCCCCGACACAACCCCTTTCTTGTGGTATTGAATTTCGGTTTCAAAAGGCATTTCAAAATCTGAAAAAATGAGGCTCGCGCTGTATAAGCCGTTGGAAGAAACTTAGAGTGAGAGCATGTCTTGGAAGTCTGCAAGCAGAGATTGAGAGCAAGAGGGGAGTGTGCCCAAACCAATACAAGTGCGGCTCTTCAAATTACAACCAAAGAATGATCATATTGAGGGCATTTATAGGAGGCCGGGTTCTTCTCATTTGCCTGTTTGGAAACAAACGAACAAGCTACTGCTGCAAAGACTCGTCGCAAAAAAATAGTCAGAGTAGCAGAACTTCAAAAAGGGCTAAGGCCGCCAAAACTGATCGCAGACCTTGCTATCTGACAATTAAGAATATGTCACCAGTTCTAATACTATCTGGCCCAAGCACTCTCTGGCAACGGTTGCTACGGAGACTGTTTGAATGGGTTCAGAAAGAAAATTCCGAAACTCTAGACCTGCTGAGATCACTAATATTCGAGACTTTATTCTCTGGATAGAGGAACGCGAACTAGTCACACACGGTGTAGTCAAACGATAATTGGCCTACTTTCTCAAAACCCACAACTTCGTGCTGACTATGATGCAGGGAGAAGGAAAATGAACCACGGTGAAAGATACGGAACTTCAGAGAAGGTTGACAACAGTGAGAGACAACGATGGGTTACTCCACATCTACTCAGCTCCGAGACTAGGAAGGCCGGGGAACCATAACAGAATTAGCCCACGGAATAATGGAAGTGAAAGAGCGACTGGAAAGAGAGAAGAAATTATCAGCAATTTCCAAAAATTTTCGGCACTTAAGTGCTTTTTGAGCTCACTATCACGGTTCGATTCTCCATGTATGTCAATGACAGGAAGAGAAAGTCAGGTATGCGCTAGAAAAGACGTCGTACAATGTAAGACCGGGTCGGCAAAAAGGAGAAGGGCAAAGAGTTCCTGTCATCCTGCATCGGAAGAAATGCAAAAGCGGGTTTCCGAGTCCACTGATGTAAGACAAACAACCCCTTTCGAAGTGGGAGTAAAATGTTAGGTTAGGTTAGGTTAGGTTTTGGCCGTTTTTGTAGACTGTGCTATATGACGAAGTTCTTCAGCTTCACTAGCCTGGAGTCTTACTGGTGAGATTCGCGGACGTTGCCGTTGGTGGTTGTGACCGAAACTGAAACCGAAACCGAAACTGATGAGATTTGTAAATGCTATGCTAACGAAAGTCCAGAAATGGTTAAGCGGAAGTGGCTTAAACCTGGCTCCCAAAAAGCCATCTTCTCACAGGAAAGAGAAACATCTACTCATCCGTTTTCAGTTCCTGAATAACGAAATCGAACTCACTAATCAGCCGAAATGCTTAGAAATGACCCTGGACCAGGGCCTCGCCTTTGGCCCACACATACAAAAAACTGCAAAAAAACGATAAAACGGTGATGCTCTTAGCAAGACTGATGCTCAGAACCGACGACCCACAAAGCAGCTAGATGCGCGTCATGGTTTCCGTAATGTGCTCTGTTATTGTATGCTTCACCGATATGCAGAGACATCAAAACCGACTCCTTGCAACGCAGAGAAAGGTGGCGCCGAGGGTGAGCTTGGCGCAGAGAACGGTATCTACCGATGCTGTGCTCCTATTGTCAGGAATGATACCCACCCACCTACTAGCTGGCGAAAGATGGCAATATGGTTTAATACAGGCACGTCAGGCCAGACAGGATAGGACCTGGAGTTCTACATGAAGTTCGACTTCCAGAGCCTCAAAGACCAGGCTACTAATTTCTGGACTGTCGGCATGGGTTGGCAGGACTTAGCTTTTTTTTACTCAAGTACTAACGAGACACGGCCGATTGAAAACGCCCAGACTGGCAAATGCTACTATCGCGTAGAAGCAGATACCGCTGAGCATACCGTGTTCAAGTGATGCAGATGAAATAAACTGAAAGCCAACGTAACGAAGCAGGTCGATCTGCTATTGCGGAACAAGATGATGGAAGAAATGCTGACTAGCAAAGACAACTGGGAGATCATCAAAGACTGGTGGATACGATCATGTAGCAAAAAGTCTCTCATGAGAGAAGCCAAACCTTCAGACCGAGTACGACGAGGAGCGGCGATAACTACTACTGTGCTGTGTCTGTGATATCTTAAACCTTAATTTCGAGGATGGCTCGTGTCGCTCGTAGCGACACCTAAGTGTCTGTGATAACCTAAAACTGTGAAAAAGTAAACTCTAAGCTGAAATGACAGTTTCTAGACCGAATCGGGCAACCGCGTCTGTCTTCGAGTCATTAAAATACCTTATTTGTTAAACGTATAAAAAATAAATAGTTCATTGGTTCATTCCATCTCTCTTACCGACACTACCCGATGTAATGCGTAAGCGATCTTAAGTAATGATTGATGGTTCCTCAAGGAGGAGTTTTTTAGTGAGTAACAATCTCACACAGCCACCAAAGAGGTCAGGTCTAACAGTATTTTCAGGAATGGGTTGCACACAAGCGAAAGAGGGAGGAGAAGGGTTTTAACAGGTCAAAACATCCAACCCTTTACATATGCCTTGAAACTAGATCAGTCCCTGGTACAGTTACAGAAAGGAATTTTCCAATCCCTCCCTATAATCAACAAAAAAGGTTAGGTGAGATTAGATTAGGTTAGGTTAGGTTAAGTTAGGTGAGGTTAAGTTAGATGAGGTTAGGCGACCTCGCAGCTCGCACGCATCATACCAAACGTCGGGAGCCCCAAAACAATCAAGAGGATGCTACTCAGTAGAGTAGCCGAGTCAATCATCTTCTACGCGGCTCCGGTCTGCACGAGGCGCTGACCGTTCAGCAAAACAGGAACAGAATTTTGAGAATTTTGCGCCTATCCCACTGCCACGTCTAGGAAGATACCCGAGGAGCCACGAGGAGACATCAAATTTCAATTTATTCCAATTTCAACTTTGCGTATATTCTGACTGTTTACTGTGTTCAATTAATTTCAAAGTTAAAAAAAAAAGAAAAAAGAGGAAAGGGTTTAGTGGATAGGCGCCAGAGCGAACAACTTCCCTGGAAAATCCCACACTACCCAGGGTGCACGAACCTTTAAGGTAGCCCTGGGTGTCTTACGAAGATTCTGAAACCTCTTTACAAAAAAATATAAAAAACTTAAGAAAAAACAAAAGTAAGGTTAGGTGTGGTAAGGTTAGGTGAGGTTAGGTTAGGTTAGGTGAGGTTATGGTCTTCGAGTCCTAAGCTTTACTCCCACATGGTGACTCACGACAGCACTTTTTTCCCAGATCTCTAAAATGAAGTGGTTCTAGTAGATTTAGGTGATGCCTATCTGATAAGTCTTAATGACATGCAGAACCATTAAAGTCGCTTTCTGCGATACCTTCAACTTGAGTATCCTGTATCTTTGATACTCATCGGTCTACATATTATTGCCCAGCTCTATTAGGTAGGTAGTACACTGCCAAAAGAAAGATTTTCTAAACTCTATCATTAACGTCAAATAGTTCTTAATATTGCTATCTTGGGAAATTTCTCGTCTATTTAATCTTACTCTACGAGAGAGATCGATTTTTATTGGATTAACTTCTTCCACATGTTTCGGCCAAAATTGGGTTTGAAAGAAAGTTAAATTGTGTTTAAATAATTTAGCAAGGAAAAATTTATATTTAAAACAATAAAGTAAGCAAATTGTGTCTTCTTGAGCGTGCGTTGAAACTAAACTGGCGCTCGCATTAATCGTTTCTTTTTTTTGCGCACGTATATTATATAAAATGTGTATTATATTGTTAACTTATTTGGGATGAAGTTGTTTAATTTTTATTAAAATTGTTCGACTGGCGCCTCGGATCACACTTCTTGTTTCCTATTATGGATAATCTGTGTGCTAATATATCGACTTCGCGTCGATTCAATTGATAGTGGAAACTAACGCCGTCTAGTATTTATACGTGCGGCACTCGTTCCTTTTTCCTTAATTTATCGCTTAAGACGCGCGCACTTTTTAGAGAAAATAATTTTTTTCGCAATAAACATTTAAATATATAAATCGTAGAAACTTAAAAGACCTCAGAAGTAGCGACAAATAGGAGCCAAGTAGAAAGGATGGCGACTATACAAATTGGGTTAAAGAAGAAAATATGTTACGGTCCTTAATTTTTGTGGCAAGCTCGTTTTATATTTATTTAAGAGTAATGCATTTATCTAGAGTGCCAAAAATAAACATTGAATTTCTTCAACCTTCTCATTTAAACTTTATTCCAGTTCTCTTTTTTAATACGCCAATCATAAATTGCTATTTAATCGATAAGATACATTACACTTTGGGAATTTTACGGAACAAATCGTGTGTCATAATTTTTACTTATCTTATTTCTAAATTATTTTATATGAATGACCACAATTCTTTAAGTACTAACTCTGTATTGAGGGTTAGAAAATTATTAATTCGATACAAGGCGGGGTGACAATGTGAATTACTTACTTCTATCGTAGTTTTAACTAATCGGTTGAAACACGCAGTAAAAGTGGAAAAGAATAATAACGAAAATCGTCCAGAAGTAGCGAGTACTTTTAGTAAACGATCAAGTAAAACGTTATAAATGACGCAGGCTGAAACAAAATTTTAAATGAGTCATAAAGTCAACTGTCTGTCACTCTAAAGTGGCAGCATTAAGTTGGGGGTGGCTCGAGACGAGTGAGTGTTTGCTCGTTTTCGGTTTCTTACTTATAACTCGAAAACTACACGTTTTATGAAAAAAATCGTACTATATTAATATAAACTACATAACATTTTCTACAAACTATATATCTTACTTTTTTTTCCTTCGGCCAACGAATTAGGCGCTAGGGCGCGTCAAAGTTTGACAAAAATTTTAAAACCTACCAAAACAACTGTTTTCTAGTTTATCGCTTATAACTCAAAAATACGCACTTTTGAAGAAATATGTTTATCTACAAAAATAAAGTCGATTTAGTTTACTACAAATTATGTTTCTTTAATTTTATTCGACGAACGTACAGTTTCGGTACTAGAGCGCGTTAAAGTTTGACAAAAGTTTTAAAATCTACCAAAACAACTGTTTTCTAGTTTATCGCTTATAACTCAAGAATTACGCACTTTTGAAGAGAAATGTTTCTATACAAAAATAAAGTCGATTTAGTTTACTACAAATTATGTTTCTTTAATTTTATTCGATGAACGTACAGTTTCGGTGCTAGAGCGCCTTAAAGTTTAACAGAAATTTTAAAATCTAATAAAACAACTGTTTTCTAGTTTATCGCTTATAACTCAAAAATTACGCACTTTTAAAGAAAAATGTTTAAATACAAAATTAAAGTCGATTTAGTTCACTACAAATTATGTTTCTTTAATTTTAATCGACAAACGTACAGTTTCGGTGCTAGAGCGCGTTAAAGTTTGACAAGAATTTTAAAATCTACTAAAACAACTGTTTTCTAGTTTATCGCTTATAACTCAAAAATTACGCACTTTTGAAGAAAAATGTTTAAATACAAAAATAAAGTCGATTTAGTTCACTACAAATTATGTTTCTTTAATTTTAATCGACAAACGTACAGTTTCGGTGCTAGAACGCGTTAAAGTTTGACAAAAATTTTAAAATCTAATAAAACAACTGTTTTCTAGTTTATCGCCTATACCTCAAAAATTACGCACTTTTGCAGAAAAATGTTTAAATACAAAAATAAAGTCGATTTAGTTCACTACAAATTATGTTTCTTTAATTTTAATCAACAAACGTACAGTTTCGGTGCTAGAGCGCGTTAAAGTTTGACAAAAATTTTAAAATTTAATAAAACAACTGTTTTCTAGTTTATCGCCTATACCTCAAAAATTACGCACTTTTGCAGAAAAATGTTTAAATACAAAAATAAAGTCGATTTAGTTCACTACAAATTATGTTTCTTTAATTTTAATCGACAAACGTACAGTTTCGGTGCTAGAGCGCGTTAAAGTTTGACAAGAATTTTAAAATCTACCAAAACAACTGTTTTCCAGTTTATCGCTTATAACTCAAGAACTACGCACTTTTGAAAAAAAGTTTTTATACAAAATTAAAGCATATTGAGTTTACTACAAATTATGTTTCTTTTGTTAAAGTTTGTTAAAGTTAAAGTTTGAGTAAGATTCGAAAATCTGCTAAAACAAGTGTTCTTTAGTTTATCGCTTATAACTCAAAAACTACACACTTAAAAGAAATGTTTCTATACCAAAATAAAGTACATTTAATTTACTACAAATTATGTTTTCTAGGTTGTTTTCTATAAACGTACAGTTTCGGTGCCAGAGAGCGTTAAAGTTTGAGAAAGATTCGAAAATCTGCCAAAACAGATGCTTTTATGTTTTTTGCTCATAACTCAAAAACTACGCACTTTTAGTAAAAAGTACTTCTATACAAAAATAAATTACATTCAATTTGCTACAAATTATGTTTTGCAAATTTTTTTCAAAAAAGTACACTTTAGGTGCTAGAGCGCGTTAAAGTTTGACAAAAATTCTATAATTTGACAAAACAAGTGTTTTTATGTTTATTGCTTATAACTCAAAAACTACACACTTTACGAGGAAAGTGTTTTAATGTAAATATGAAGCATATTCAATTGACACAAATCTTTTTCTTAAATTTTTTTGACAAACGTACAGTTTACTTGCTAGAGCGCGTTAAACTTTTGTGAAAAATTCCAAAATCTGATTCAAAACAACATTATTCGTGTTTATCCCTTATAACTCAAAAACTACGCTGTTTTAGAGAAAAGTATACTAAAATAAAGTGCATTCAATTCACTACAAAAACGTGTTTCTTTGATTTTTTCAAGAAACGTACAGTTTAGGTGCTAGAGCGCTTTGAAGTATAGTATCTTGAGAAGGGTAGTTGCAGCCTTTTGTGGTGGCAGACGCCTTTGAAGTTCGAAGACTAAATTTTCTTCAATTTATTTTTGACAGTAGTTTGAAATGAGCGCTTGGCGGTTTTTAAAAAGGGTGCGGTCTATATTTCATGCCTAACTTACATCTAATTCAATAAAGATGAGGACAAACATTAATACCAGGACACCGATTCAATTCATAATCAATAAATCAGTCAATAATTGGTTAAGTGCGTACTAATTCTCTCCATGTTTCTGAACTGTTTAAAATTAAACCGCGTTTCGATCTCTCGGAATATTCTTCACCAAAATTAAGTCGCAGTTAAACTGTAACGTAAATAATTTACATTAATTTGGTTACTATGTTACGAAGAAATATTGAAATCTCTCTGCAAGCGAGTTGGGCTATCGTTCACTTTCTAAACTAGGTCATGACCGATTAAAAGTCGTCTGTAATAATTTTCCCTAATCCTTAATCCTTAATAATGACACTGGTTGAAAGGAAAAAATTAAAGACACGCAATAATTTATTTTCCGAGACTTGTGTGTGTGTAAGTGTGCGAAAAGTTCTTCGACCGTTCTAAACGTGCGCACGCGAATGTGTTAATTTTTGTTTGTTATACGTTATTTTCGTGAAATAGTTTCGAGAAAATTTTTCCCAAAATTATGTATATGTGTGTATTGAAATATTTTATTGTTAGAGGTTTATTCTAGAAAACTGCTAGCGAAAGAATCGATTTAGGAAAACACGATTGTGAAAATGCTCCTGGAGTGCGTCCAAAAATGCATTTACTATATATGCGCTTAGTCTCATCCGGTTTTAAAATCGAGCTTTAAAATCAATTGTAATCTTACGCAGAATTAAACTTTTAAGATGTACAAAAAGGATTTTATTTGATGAAAATTACAGCAGCTCATGTGGGCTTGAGTAGAGTCGTTTTACAAACGGTTTGGAAGCCAAAAGTTTTAAACAAAGCGTATTTTAATGTATTTGTTGTAACGGCGCCTACGAAAATATATTCGAAGTCTCTAGGTGTCGCACCGAGTGCTCTACCCGCTAAGCTAGCTCATCACTCAACGCAATTCCTTGGTACAGGTTAGTCTCGAGTCGCCACGGAGAGGATAGTAAATCTAAACGGTCGTCGTGCGAGACATGCCGTCCCTTCCTGGGCCCAATGAAAAATGTTACATAAGACCAATATTTGGAAACAAAAATAGTTGAGTTTTCCAAAACAAATTAAGAAATAAAAATATGACAAGATAAATATGTAAAGCGATCACGTTGATGATCACTTGGAGTTTAAGTTCTCTATTTGAAAAGTCTCGTAAATAATATAAATATGAGCACTTCGAGTTTCAAGCTAAATAGGAACTAAAATTTTATGTTCAAAAATAGCTGGCGTAAAAATTTTACGCTTTTACTTGGTCGTAATTAACCAATAAAATAATATTATCTCTCATTTCTCATGTAATACACGAAGGACATTTTGAGTTAAGCGCATGAAGGATAGTAGAGTTGCGAGTTGTATGCGATTTTTTACCACATAAACCTTCTGAAAGTGCCCGTCTTCTTAATGTAGTAATAGATGCCCGAATGTGTCACACGAACAATACCAAAATGAATTTTTAACAAACAAAAAACGAAGACCACTCCTAAGAGCTAAGAGCGAATCGCGTGCCAAACTTATAAACATTTGAAATTGAATTAAAATTTGCAAGAACAACAAAAATTGTTTATATCCACCGCTGACACTCTTCTCTCATTTTTGCACGAAAAATAAAGAAAGAAATGCGGAAACTCGCCAAGAGGTTGTTTCAATAAATCGGTCAAGGCTCGTGTAATACCAATACCGTTCAAAAAATAAAATACGCGATTTTAATCAAAGAAAAAGTTTGCGAAACCTCATTAATGGTGAAAAGTGGCCAATTAGGAACTTTTTTGAAGTGTTTTTGGACGAACTTTTGTGTAAGTGGCGTCTGGTAGCGGCGAGTAGGGTAATATCCTAATTTTAGACCCTGTTAAATTTTAACGACGCAACCCGCGATGCAGCGGTGCGCGGTGTGTTGCCTAACAAGAGGCGCAATTTTCAAATTATTAATTATCGTCGCAACTCGCCTTCCCCAATTCTTTTCAAATAATTTTTTTTAATTATTACAAAGTAGTTAAGTCAAGTTACACGTTTTGCGTTTCAATTAAATACATTTGGCTTCTCGTTTATAATTATACTGCACTTTTTTGCATTTCACCCTAATTTAATGGTGTAAGTTAATATTAAGTAGACAATATTCTAATATCTACTCATGTGACGCATGAAATTGAATATTTTATATTTGCGTGTTCTGTAAGTAGTTGATTAATCCTCGTATTTGATCCTTGCTTAAATTACTCGTATGGCTGCTTAAAAAGAAATTTTCGCAAAAGAAAATTTATTGCGACTTAAACGGTTTTAAAATCTTTTTGCCTCTTTATTAGGAAAGTAACGGAGATGTCGAGCTGAACGGGATTAATTCGTAATTCGTGCTCCGACTTAATTGGTCTTTTAATCGGTTATTGGAATTGTTGGACAAAAAACGTCTAATTGGCGATTTGAATACTTTTACTTTTTGCATGACCTGTTTTGTAAAGTTAGGTCAGTACTGCGACATACAACCTTTGACATTGCACTTACATTGATGTCTAGACTATCAAACTTCAATCAATAATGCATCAGGTCGATGCACACTTTTGTTAAGCGTCAATCAATAAATTGGTCGATTTTTTCGGCTTCTGCTTCTTTGGTCTTCGCGTATTATTGTCCTCGAGTCGCTCGATTCCATAAATGGACGTGGGAGGATTTGCTCGGTGGTTGGGAACCGTTTGGACTAATTTCGAGTTTCGTCGCGAGTAAAATTAGAAAGGACCGAAGTCAGCAAACTCTTAACCTATTAACTCGTATTCTAATGTCGAATTTTCTATTCATTAATTCGTCGTGTTTAAACTATTTATGAGCGAACGTCCTGTTGTTGTAAGAGCATCAGACAATAAACGTTGTCCTGGTCATGGTCTAGGTCTATTTCAAGGCCATTATCAGTCGGTCATCTCGTAGAATTAGAAAAAAATTTAAATTTTAATTCGAGGAAAAAAATTTACGATATGCAGTTCGATGGTTTTGGATGCACTAACCTAGCCAAGGCCGGAATATTTTTAGAGATGCAGTTTTACGAGTTTCTCATGGTTGTTCGTGCATTGTCAACTAAAAGGCAATGACTTTTGTTGATGTCACCTATGCAACAACAGAGCCGGAATTTATAAATTGAAATTACCATAAACGTCGATCTTTGAAGACTTCCACTTCTTTATATAGCTCAAAGACGCACGGAATATTAGGGACAAAATTCGCAAAGTTGCTCGTTTGGGTTGCTAAACTCGCACTTTATTATGCAAGTTGGCTTACAATTAGGTAATTGAGTAAACGATACGTTAACCCTTTTTGTATTAATTTCGTACAAAACAAACTTTTGTTGTTTTTTTTTCAAAAAAAACATAAATGGAGGAAGATAACGATGCACCCGCGTGCACTTTAATAGTAAGTTATTGAACGTCACTTAACATGAAATTAATTAACAAAATCGCAATTGTATTGATTATTTAAAGAAAAACAAGTTTGTTGTTTATAAAAATAAATATTACAATAATCTAAAAAAATATATATTTTTTTTATTTTTACACAAATTACAATTTTTTATTAGATACCGCTTATAATAAATTATTGTAAAATTGAACTATTATTTCTTAAGTGGTAATTACTCGCACTTTTGAAAAAAAACCTTCTATATTTGAATAAATATTAATTAATTTGACGTAAGTTAACACAAAGTGTATAAAGTTGAAGATAAACGCGATTTTTATGCAACTATCACTAATTTTGCTTAATTGCTCGATTTTAATTTAGTAATTAATTACTACACTACTTGTTAAGTCTTTTTTAATTTAATTTAATCTATAATTGAATAATAATCAACAAAATGAAGGACTGTCGAAGAGGCCGTAAAAGTTACATCTTTGGGTGGACTTGAAAAGTTTTTATGAACCGTAAAATATTAATTAATTAATTAATTAATTTTTTTTTCGATTAACAGTTAGTAATCGACAACCAATAAATTTCCTTTATGCTCGTACAGCAATCCTTGCGGACTTAGACTTATTATAATCGTTAAGAAATGCAGCTCATTACAATAAATTAATAGAAGTGTACAATGACTCAAATTCAAGTATTTTGATTTTGGCAGCGTTTAGGCGCGCGCTCAGTGCGCCTAGGGCTCCGTGCTTTTAGGGGGGTAAAATAGTTCATTTTATATTATTATGTCCAATTAAAATTTCTTTCTACCCATTTTATTGTTTTAATTATTGGAAAATGCATCATTTAGGTGTAAATTATAAATTCAAATTGATACCTAATAAGGAAATGGGGCCCAGGCCCACTCCACCATTACGCTAACTGGGCTAAATTCTAGAACTCTGGGTCAAAAGCGGCCGGAAATAAATTTCCTACTTTGTTTTGGTGAAACATCTTTTTTTGGAGACACTATCAATCGCTACTAAATTTCCTAAACTTCATTTTAAGCCATTTGACCTTGAGCAATCAAAACATTTTGCCTGCGGCTCTATTTCATTCTACTTCCTCTTCAAATAAGGGGCCCCTAAATTTGGTAGCGCCAAAGGCCTCAAAAACTATAAACGCGCCTCTGCCGTCACTTCATAATTGCCATTGCTTTCGGAACTAACAATATTCATAGAGTCACATAGACATAAATGTAATCGTGAACTACCTATCTAATAACTAATAACAGTATTGAATCGAGATGGTTTGCACTTCTCGACAAAATCTAAGTTCAGTGACTCTGTACGCCAGCAACTAAACAAATACGGCAATTTTATTGCCTTTCCAGGTGTTCCAGGTGGACACCTAAATTGATATAAATCAAAATCAATGAGAAACAGTGCAGACAATCAAATTCTATTTTTTTTTTCTGACAAAACGTAACGAGGCGTGAAATATCGGAGTTCGAAAATGGAACTAACAATGCCTAAAAATGCTATAAAACCCAACTTTTAATATTTTTCTTCAGCAACCTCCTAATAGGACACCATTGAAAGTAAAATAAGTAGGTAACGAAAGAAAACGAACACTTCAAGAGCTCTCTACAACAAATAGGAAAAGAGAGAGAGAGAAAGAGAGAGAGAGAGAGAGAGAGAGAGAAAGAGAAAAAGAGAGAAAGAGAGAAAGAGAGAGAGAGAGAGAAAGAAGAGGTTCTGAGTTAGGGCTAGAAATGCCCCAAAACATAACTTCTGGATTCTGGATTGTTCAAGAAGGGACAGCCTATCAGATCTCGAACTATTTCACTTTTAGATTGAACGGCAGAATTCTGGTGAGAGGGGAGGAACTAATTCTGGCCATGTCGAGCCGGAAGTGTCCTCGGAATATTCTTATCGACATAAGAGCTGGACAGTAGCAACGTACGTGGATAGCTATTTCCTCTTCTAGATCGTTTCCTCCAAGTATCCTTCCTGAGCCCATTATATCTCGAACCACTATCAGAATAAACTCCAGAATTCTGGGGTAAGAGGAGGTGCTAATTGTGCTCTTAACAAGGATCTCCTATCCCACGTAATAGCTGGAGAGTAACACAGTACGTGTTTAGCTGTTTCGTGTCGTCTAGTTACCTTCTTTCGAACGTCCTCCCCGAGCCCATCATATGTTGGACCATCTCACTTGCAGAATAAACTCAAAAATTCTAATTGTAGGGGAGGTGCTAATTCTGGCCATTTCGAGCCAGAACGCCCTCAACAAGAGTCTTCATGTCGGCGTAAGACCTGAACAGTACCATAGTACGTGTTCAGCTGTTTCGTCGTCTAGTTCCCTTCCTTCAAGCGTCCTTCCCGAGCCCATCATATGTTGGACCATCTCACTTGCAGAATAAACTCAAAAATTCTAATTGTAGGGGAGGTGCTAATTCTGGCCATTTCGAGCCAGAACGCCCTCAACAAGAGACTTCATGTCGGCGTAAGACCTGAACAGTACCATAGTACGTGTTCAGCTGTTTAGTCTTCTAGTTCGCTTCCTCCGAGCGTCCTCCCCGAGTCTATCAGATTTTGGACCATTTACTTGCTGAATGAACTTTAGAATTCTGGTTGTAGGAGAGATGCTAATTCCAGCCATCTCAAGTCAGAAATCCCCTAAGTCTTCTTTTCGGCGTAAGACCTGAATAGTAAATACCATAATGTAACGATGTGGATTTTGGGATGGTTCGGAGTAGTTATGAATCCTGCGATTCTGGCTCCGAACTATCAAAATCAGCATCGTTTGTACGCTATCTCTGGGGTTATTCAGTAGTCACTGAGATTTTCCTTGTTTTTAAATTCAGCAAATATCCCCAACATTTATGATTTCTAAATTTTGGTTCCTTTCGTCATTTTTTCCCCTTAATTTTAATTGTCATTTAGATTTAAATAACCGTGTTTTAGATATCGTTCCAAATGCAAGCGTCGATATGAGATTTACTCGCGACCTTGCACGCTTTCAATTCAATTTTAATTTCACTTTTAGTTAACGTTTAAAATTTTTAATTTGTTTTTTGAATTTTCTAGTCAGCCCTTGTAATTTTTTTTGCGTCATTACTCCCTGTTAATTTTTAGTCATTAGTCTTTAATCGTTTGTCATTTATTTAATTATTCTCCGCTCTTAAGTATTGCTCCTTAATTTTAAAATTTATATTCACGTGGTCCCCATTTAAGAGCGCTTCTCGTCCCAATATTAGTTTTCCCAAATTTTGATCTCCCTAAGAATTTTCCCTTGCATCTCTATTTAGATAACTTCGAAATCCCCACTGGTACCGCCATCACGAGGTAAGCTCTGATTGGTGCTCGTGTACGGTGGTGGAGAAGTTATAAATAAAGGTGCAACATTCTTAGAGGGGAGTCCGGTCCGAGTCCTAGTCCTGTCTTGTTGAGAGTCCGCGTTTGTCCCGTCCAATATTACATTTTTCAACCCTTCAGTGACACTGACCATCCCGATCAACCCTTGTTCTGTGGTAGTTTTTCGCAGTGGTTTTATTTAAGCCGCTGTGGAATCTAAGCTTCCGCATTATTTTGGGTTGGATCTTTTGTGGTAGTTTTCCGTAGTGGTTTTTTAAGCCGCTGTGGAATCTAAGCTTCCGCATTAGATCGGTATCAACTTCTTGTGGTAGATTTCCGCCGTGGTTTTATTTTAAGCCGCTGTGGAATCGAAACTTCCGCGTTAGTTGATATCATCTCTTCGTCCGTGAGTGGTTGCCGTTTTGCTGTGGTTCCTTCTGAGCCGCAGTAGGGCTTAAGCTTCCGCTGTTCCCGTGTTTTTTTTTTCCCGTGAAGATAAGAAGAGAAGATAATTTTTTTCTGTTGGTTTTTTTTTAAGAAGAGTTTTTTATTATATTTTATTTACTTTTGTTTTGAATAAACATTTTTTCCCCATTCACCGCGACTGTTTATTTTATTTTTTTCCTCGAACCCTGCCCGTCTTCGGCTTTGAGCTAAGTCGCTGGCAGAATAATAGCTCATCGACGAAGTTCGGGGTTACAATAATACGTGTTCAACTGTTTCATCTTCTAGTTTGCTTCCTCCAAGTATTCTTTCTAAGCCCATCAGATCTCGTACCATTCCACTTGCAGAATCAACTCTAGAATTCTGATTGGAGAAGAGGTCCTAATGCTGGCCATCTCAAGCCAGAAGTCCCCTGAGCTGAAAAGTAGCACAGTACGAGTTCAGCTATTTCGTCTTCTAGTTTGCTTCCCCGAGCCTACGGGATCTCGGGCCATTCCACTTGTAGATTAAATTCCAAAATTCTGGTGGGAAGAATGGTGCTAATTCTGGCCATCTCGAGCCAGGAGTCTCCCAGCAGGTATCTTTTTGTCAACGCAGCACAGTACGCGTTCATCTGTTCTGCCTTCTAGTTGGTTCCTCCAAACATCCTCTCCGAGCCCATCAGGTCTCGGGTCATCTAACTGTCAGAATGAACTCCAGAACTCTGGTGGGAAAGAAGGTGATAATTCTGTTCATGTCGAGTCAAAAGTCCCCCCCCAACAAGAATCTTCTTGTCCACGGGAGAGCTGAACAGTAGCATAGTACGTGCTCAACAATTTCGTCTAGAGGGACCGGTCTTTTCAAGCGATAGCTTGTGTTACTTGTCTATTTTACAGTGTGTAATAGATGGGTATTAGTTTTGAGGAGGGCATAACAGCATTTACAGCTGGTTTTAAGATTGACTCAGGGTTACAGGAAGGACTGTTTAAGCCCTTCTTGGCCAGCTCGTCTGCTTTCTCATTACCCTCGCTTCCTTAGCGTTCTTTGGCCCAGCAGAGTCTTTGGTTACCTGCTTCAGTAGCTCTGCCCACTCGCACAGAAGGCCATAGGTTACCTTGCAAGTGTTTAGAGCCCACTTGCTTGTTTGAAAATTTTCCTGTATGCAATAGGATTATGTTGACTCTGTATAGATTATATTGGGTTAGGACATTATTTATGTTTACTACCTTCTTCACAGAATATGATTTAAAGGAAAATAAATAACTAAAAAAATATGATTTCATCCACAACTCTCTACTAGAAATCGAACAAGAGATGGCGCTATTGAAGGTCAGGTTTAAATAGGCCAAAATGTGCCAAAAACTCTACTTTGGTTGTTTTTTTTCTGAAAAAATTTTTGAAGACAAAATATAAAATACAATCGGTAAGGAAATAAATAAGCTTAATCTAGAATCTAGAGGTAGAGTTCTCTGCGACAAATAGAGAAGTAGTGAACTCAACTTTTGATGTTTTGCTCCCGAAAACTTTTTTGTGGCTTCGACGCGTAGGACCCGATTTGAAATCAAATAAATGACTTGATAAGAGGTCGGTTACTTATTACTCAATATAGTAATATCAAATATGGGAAAGCCGTACAGAACAATTTTGGATTTTGGTTCTTGGACGTACCAAAACTATTCGGCGCTTAATTGTTGACCGCGATATGTCTCTCAAGAAAATAATTCGGCGCAGCTTCGCAGACGGCACAATTCAATTCAATCGCCCATAAATTTGGTCCTGAATTAAAAAAATATATAAATTTCAAAATAGCCGACGTAAATTATTCGCGAGGGCAACCTTGCGCCAAGTAGGTAACTTTTGTGTGTGGTCCGCCCGAGTCGTTTTAGAATTTAGAGGAAGCTGGGAGCCCTAAAAAGTTGGGTTGTTATTTAAATAAAAAATAATAAAACGATATTTAAGAAGGAAGAATAAATTTCAAAGCGTAATTGTTAAGTAATTGAGTTGATTGGTGCCGAAAAATACATTTAGTAGGCCATTCTTCAATTTGTTTTATGAAGTGCAAGATGCAATTTTGGCCAATTTGTCTGTGTCACTTATTCGATATTTGCCTGAGAATTGGGTTAAATATTTTACTACATCAATTTTTGTTTAAATAATCGATTTATTGCAATTTTTAGAGATAAAACTACAAAAGATCGTTTTTAACTTTTTTTTTGTGATTAAAAACCAACTAACGAGTGTCTGATTATGGCTTATTCGAAATGTTAGTGTTTTAATGTAACCTTTTTATAATTTTTCAGATAAATTAAATAATTAATGGCAATTTTGCTAATTACTATTAATACTAAGAAAATATAAAGAGACAGTAAGCTTAGTCATTAAGTGCAATTTAAAGCGCATTTTAAAAAATTTTCTTAATTTTTAAACTTTTAAATTTTTTAACCATTGGTTTAGTGTACTAAATTTTTTGGACACGAATTAATAATCAAGTAGCTATTGCTGCATTAAAAATAGAACTAACATTAAGCAATTTTGTACCTTTTTTTTTGCTTAGCGACTGTTACAATAATTCTGGATATTAAACCACAATATCTCTCTATTTTTGTATTCTTTTATAAATAATATAATTTTAATCTCTAGGGAAAAGAGCTAAAGTTCAAAGTTAAAAAAAAGTTTAAAACAATCGTTTTTTTTTATTTTAAAATGTTTTAATTACCAACAAACTAAGCCATAATCATAATCATAGTAGCTCGGCTCTCGTTGTACCTACCAAGCTCTGCAAGAATTTACCTTTGAGATTTCAATTTTTTACGACTTTTTACGTACTCGACGTACGTACGGTGCTTAGAACAACGTGAAATTTTGCAAAAAATGTTCAGGTTGCGCTCAAAATAAGGGGGTTATTTTTGTAGCATTTCGGAAAATGTTGACTTACACTATTTACACTTGTGGCTATACGTTAGTACACCTTAGCCCTAATTTAGAAATTTTTTTCCCAATTTTTAAATTAAAAATGGCGACCAGTTTAATGACGGCCTCATTTGCTTTTTTATTTAAACTTTGCAGATATAATTAATGCAGAATTAATTTTCTTCTCTGAAATAATAAATTAGCCGCTGCACTTCTTTTATTAATAATCTGGTGTGGGTTGTGGGTCTAATAATTGGTTTATTTTTCACTCTAAACTTAACGTAACCGTTATTAGTTTAAGATGCACTTTTCTGGGATGTGGAACGAATGATTTTTTTCGAGAATCATTCCAAAAACCGTCTGGAGAAGCGAGAGGGCTCCAAATGCCCAGATCTTTGTTTTATTGATTTATTAGACTCTCCAAGTAAGTCTAAGTAAGGGCCAGTACCACCAACACTGATCAAACAATTGAATTACGGTTACTGGCAAATTGTCAAGACAACTCATTGATTAACTGGCATTAACCGTCGTGATATTCTTTAATCAGAGTTGGTGGAGATGGCCCTTAATCACGGTTACTGGCAGATAATCAATTAATTGGCCTGCAAACTCATTATAACTCACTGATTAGCTGTCATTAACCGCTATGAAATTCTTTAATCAGAAATCAAAGTTGGTAGGGCTGGCCCCTAATCACGGTCAACGGCGGTTAATCAAAGCATTGTCCTGACAACTCTTATAGCCATTCACTGATTAACGGCCATTGATCGTGATTAAAGTTTTTAATTGAAATTAACCTTTGTGATATTTTTTAATCAGAGTTGGTGGAGCTGGCCCTTAAGCACGGTTAATGGCAGTTAATCAATTAAATGGCACGACAACTTACTATTATCCATTGATTAGCTAACATTAAAAGTGATTAAATTCTTCAATCAGAGTTGCTGAGACTGGTCTTTAATCACAGTTAATGGCAGTTAATCGGTGAATTGACACGATAACTCATTATCATCCCTTGATTAACTACCATTAACAGTAACTCAATTCTTCAATAAGAGTTTCGGGGACTGGTCATTAATCGCGGTTAATGGCACTTAATCAATGAATTGGCGTGGTAACTCATTATCATTCACTGATTAGCTGCCATTAACCGTGATTAAATTTTGTAATTGGAATTGGAAAGATAGCTCATTATCATTCATTGATTAACTGGTATTAGCCGTCGTAAAATTCTTTCATCAGAGTTGGTGGAGCTGGCCCTTAATCACGGTTCATGAGAGTTAATCAATGCATTGTCATGACAACTAATTATCGTTCATTGATTAACTGGCATTAACCATCGTAAAATTCTTTAATCAGAGTTGGTGGAGCTGGCCCTTAATCACAGTTAATGAGAGCTAATAAATGGATTGTCATGACAACTTATTGCCATTCACTGATTAACTGCCATTAACCGTGATTAAATTTTGTAATTGGAATTGGAAAGATAGCTCATTATCATTCATTGATTAACTGGTATTAGCCGTCGTAAAATTCTTTCATCAGAGTTGGTGGAGCTGGCCCTTAATCACGGTTCATGAGAGTTAATCAATGCATTGTCATGACAACTAATTATCGTTCATTGATTAACTGGCATTAACCATCATAAAATTCTTTAATCAGAGTTGGTGGAGCTGGCCCTTAATCACAGTTAATGAGAGCTAATAAATGGATTGTCATGGCAACTCATTGCCATTCACTGATTAACTGCCATTAACCGTGATTAAATTATTTAATCGGAATTGGTGGAGCAATGAATTGGGAAGACGACTCATTGATTAACTTGCATTAACCGTTGTAAAACTCTTTAATCAGAGTTGGTGGAGCTGGTTCTTAATCACGGTTAATGGCAGTTAATCAATTAATTGACACGATAACTCATTATCATTCATTAATTAGCCGTCATTAATCGTTTATGAAATTCTTCAATGAGAGTTAGTAGAGCTGGCCCTTAATCACGGTTGACGGCAGTAAATCGATGGACTGTCATGGCAACTCATCGCTATTCACTGATTAACTGCCGAAACCGTAATTAAATTCTTAAATCGGAATTGGTGGAGCAATGAATTGGGAAGACGACTCATTGATTAACTAGCATTAACCGTTGTAAAATTCTTTAATCAGAGTTGGTGGAGCTAAACAGTTAATCAATGGATTGTGATGGCTACTTATTGCCATTCACTGATTAGCTGCCATTAACCGGGATTAAATTACTTAATCAGAGTTGGTGGGGCTGGTTTTTAAAACGATTAATGACAGTTAATCAAGGAATGACAATGAGTTGTCAGGACAATTCGTTGATTATTCTTTAACCGTGATTAAATTCTTTAATCGGAATTAGTAGAAATGGCCCTTAATCACGGTTAATGGCAGTTAATCAATGAGTTAGCATGACTACTCATGTCATTCGTTGATTAAGCGTGATTAAATTCTTTAATTAGAGTGTGTGGGACTGTCCGTTTAGACTTTCAGGCCACCAGGTTTGTTGTTTCGGTTCACTTGACACTTATCCCTTCCAAAATTTAGCAAAACTGCTTCGGTTTATTCGGGACATTTTTGGGGCAACAATCTGAAATTAAAATGAAATTTGGCAACCTAGCAGGAAACTCTCAATTACATTTACATCCTTTAAATGGTAAATATGAGTTCTGGATAGAGTGTCTAATATAGCTTACTCTTATTACTTCTCCTCTTCGTTGTTTCGTCTTTGTAGGGCTAATCATCAAGTAATCAGCTAATAAATATTAATATTCTGCAGTGACAGAGTCTATAAAATTACAAATAAATTTTGGTATTGGTCCCTTCTTGCATCTTGTATCCATACCTCGACTCATCTGCTATACAAAATTTATTAATAGTTCTTGTTTCCTCTCGATTAGGGACGTATCAGGTAAAAACCCAGGTAGGTCGGTATTAAAAATGCATGTCAAAAGCTACCGATATAATATAGCAAGGGGTGAATATCCGCTATTGTAGTTTGCACAAAAAACTAAAACTATTGCATCTGAACTCTATAAACTTGTATAGAAGGTGCATAAAGTTGCGCCAAATTGGCAATGACTTCAACTTTTGAAGGTTACACAACTACCGTTCTACAACTTCTTCGTTTGCTTTGTCGCGCCGAAAAACTTCTGTGGAAAACTCATAGGACGTTTTAAATGAATCTGGGAGAGTTTGCAGATTTCTATAAAAGTCTCCTTGGAACAAGCTCTTGTTTAGTCCTCTGATCGATTAATCAAAAATCGACTAATCGAATAATCGACAATGGCCTTAGAAGAGAGTTTGGTGATTAATAAAAACAACACTTCACGTTCGATATTTTATTTAGCAAAAAAATAACTATTTACAATTACAATTATTCTATTACACAATTATTACAAAAGCGGAAAAGACTGAACATAGCAAAAGTTATGAAAAGACAAATAAAAACAAAACGTTATAAACATTGAAGAGAAAGACTAAATATTAGTCGTTTCTAATTAATAGTTTATTCGTCAATTATAATTAACATCAAATTATTTCAATAATTTAAAACAAAAATTGTAATAATTAAATATCCACGTTTTCAAAACCGACTCCCCCCCCTTAAATTTTACTTTAATTTAAAAGAAAAAAAACGAAAGAGATCTATATTAAAGACGACTGTTCGATAAGAGTCTTAAATATATAAATAAAGAAATAAAAAGATAATACGAATCGTCTTAAATTATTATAAATAAATTTATCAAGTAGCCCAATTTTTGGGAGACTTAATTTAAGTTTCTTTTTCCGGGGCCTCCCTCAAATTTGCCACTTGATGAATAATAGTCAATTATTTGCGTTAATTGTTTTACTTTTTATTTAAATTTACAAAAACAAACGAACATTGTGAACGGGCACTAATAGTCGAGGAAAAAAATTTTTTTAAAACGCACTACGTCACTAATTAAGTTGAAAAATACAAAAATACGGATTTTACAAATTTGTGCATGTGGATTATTTTTTTAATTTCGTAACAATTTAGCAATTTTTTTTTAGATTTTATCACAATTTTCCATGTTCTTGTTTCATATTATCACGTAATACTTTTTTGTTTATATCTAAACAGAATTTCCACTAAAAAATTTACTATTAAATTGAAATTATTCGAGTAATCAAAATCGAAATGTATCGAGAAGGCGTGGAAATATTTAATTTATGTGGCGTTAATCGCATCTCTTTTGGAGCACAGTCATCAAGCCGTTACGGCAATTTTCCCCACCCTCCCCATAAAAGTCTTTGGAATAGACTTTTTTTCATAAACTGTAGTAGGTAAGGAAAGCAGATAAAAGAGCTGGCCCTTACAAAACGCCAAATTCAAGTATAATAGTATAAGACTCCTCTCAGATCTCTCGATTGCACCCACGGAAGCGTTTCCACGAACACCAAGAGCTGCCGCTGTGCTCGCTTCGATGTTTTAACGTTCAGAGCTGATCTGAGACCGGCCAAACTGCATCTTGTCCCCCACAGGAAGCTGTGAAGAGAGCAAATCGACACCGAAAGTCCGGAAAGAAAGCTTTAGTCGAGAGACCTTATAAAGCGTAAGTTACGGAGGCCATTTTCTGGTACTAATAGGATACAATAATCAGCAGTTCGTCCCTGAATGGCACCGCACCTCCTTTTAGAAATGTTGGATACTTAGAGGACGATGTTGAAAACCAACCAAGTCGCGCGATGAAGCGACTCTAGAAGAGCGTCACCTCTTCTGTAAGGAAATTTTTAGGAAACTCCAATACGATGACGACCAGGGGGGGGTGAGAAAAGCTATCTGGTGTGATTTAGACACTTGAGGGACGAAATTTGCGATAAATTAGGTCCCGAAGGCGGCTGTGGAGCTTGGAACGACCTATACACCGATGGCGCAAGTTGTTGGAGTGGCATAACCTCCTGGATGTCTCGAATTGTTCCGTGTACGTTCTTAGAATAATTGAAAGAAAATTGTTCAGTTAATACGATTTTTTCTAGTATCACGTTTTGCCTAAATTTATTATAAAAATCTAATTTTGTATCACTATAGAATCACTGGTAGTACCAAAGAAAAAAAATTGTTCAAAAAATTACATTTCGCTTAATCTTATCGCAATTTACAAAAATAAATATTATAAATCTAAAAATTATATCACATACTTTATACAGTTTATATATTACAAGATTATGAAGAAAAAAGTTTTTATTTAGTTAATTCACTTAAACTGGAGTTTTCTCTCCAAAAGAGTTATAGCCGCAAACAAAATCGCAGTTTAACTATGGTCCGATTTTTGCCACTAATTTAATTTACGAACATCCGCACCTATCTACGACCATACCTGGTAAATTACCATAAACTATATTAGAATGCTGATCGAAGTATAGCATCGAGATTGGACTCATTTTTCTCGGTGCACAACATGGACCGGCCGATGTAGGTGACGCCAACTCCATCAAATGCGTATGTGCATGCTTTTGCAATGTTAAAAAAGGACAATCTCCTGCGCAATAATTGGCCTCGTATCGTTTAGGCGCAATTATAAAATCCCAACCAAATTCTTCAAAATCCACAGTTAATGGATAACGACAACACAACGGTTCATTCATCTTGTCGTCGCAATATAAACCTAGATTTCTTCTAGTTCTTCTTTTTACGTCGACGGTCGATACTTCCATAAACGGCGTCTGTAAATTGAAAGAAGAGACAAAATTAAATTTTGTTAAATCGCAAAAACAATTATTTCTTAATCCGATTGTTCCCAAAATTGCGATATTTAAAGTTGCATCATTACTAAATTGGCCATGACCTAGATCATAATTTATCTAATTTACTGTTGATTATTTATGGCAGTGCATGAGATTTTTTTTTACTCATTAGAAAAGTTCGCACAAAACTCTTTTACCCAATCGAGTGACCTATAAATGTCAAAAGTGCACTAGGAAATTTAGATTTCTAAAAGACAGCCCGAAGAGGTGCCATGTGCGGCTGTAAGGCGCAAACCACCGATTTCGTTTGTGCAGTTCGTCTGTTAAAACTGCATTTCTCGTGGCAGTTTCGGAACCCCTTCTCAACCTCCACTGAGCTGCTCTTGCACAAATTTTGAATTGTGCGCTCTTGGGGAGTCGTTTCGGGGGTTACTTATTAACTAATTTAAACCCTTTTCGCGTAGGAGTGCCAAGAATGGCGCAGAGCGGTCGTAAAAGTTTGAAATTTGGAAAAATGCGAAGGTGGACGAAGGGCCAAATTTTCCAAAGTCGTAAAATAGTACCTAAACCATTTGCTGCTCGTCTTCGACGAGCGGACAAACGCTCGAAATGGCGCCATTTTAAAATTTCTTAAATTAATCGATTTTTTCGCGGATTGAACTAAAACGCATTTATAACGAAAAAAAGTTAATTACGTAATTTCAATTTGCGAGCACATACGTTAGTACGATTTATTAATATTTTTTTAATCGTTTCGGTGACACGTTTTAAAAGATAACCCTTCTTATAATACCAAATTAGCATAACAAACAAAGAATTTACAACTTTATATATCGATATCAAAATACGGAAGTCAATGCACTGTCGACGGAGTCAAAAATAGGCAAAAACTGACGAATTACTCCAAATTAGACGATTACCATTAGATCACTTTGCAGAATCGGGTAAATTACTTATCAGTTATGTTATAAAACGAGAATCGAACGAACCCAATATAAAATACGATAAAAATTTGCATTATCTCCATAACACGCGTACTTCTTGATAAAAACCATTGCACTTTAACTTGGACGGTTACTATGTAAAATTTAATTTACGCGACGTCCTTACCAAAATGCAGTGATTAAAACGTGCATTAAACATTTAATTATTACTATTTTGCAATCCAAATTTTTTTACCAACGACGTAAGCTCCAATTTTAAATTTGGCCACTAAAAACGCTCGTTTTAATCGAGGCGCCATCTTAATGCACATTATCACTTTTACAAAAATCGTCAATGTTCGATTTGCTAACGATTATTTAATAAATGATACACTTAATAAATGCACGTGGCTGTTGATAACGAACGTCAATATTTTATTTAAATTTTAAGGAACCATAAGTTTGTTACTTGTTGCGGCTTTTCCGCATATTAATTTCGTTATTTGTTTAAAACGATTACAGACATTGTTGCAAAACACTATTCTTATCTAATGTGCAAATTATCGTGTAATAAAGTAACGATAGTCTTATTGCTATTTTGTCTAATCTGAAAATGCTCTGTAAATGAACTTTAAAGTATGCTAATTAAATTAGTAAGGCCAAAAACTAATATCCTACTTTGGAAAAATAGAAAGGCCATTAATTATTGAAAAGAAATGCGCATGTATAAAACTAGACCCCCTAACAGCCGCAAGAGAAACACAAGAGCATCAGTTTCAACCCTCAAATGCGAAAAATAATATTGAAAGAAGAAATATCGCGACGAATAAGGAGCGAAGACATCAATTTTAGCTTTCGTTTAAACCCCCCTTCCATCAGAGTAAAGCAGTGGTAATAAATAGTCACCAAACTAATAAAATACCGAAGGAACGAAGGAGATGTCTTTAATCTGAATGGTAGTGTCCAACTGGCAGCTTTGGATATAGATAAATAAAGACAGAGGCCACAGAGGTGCCAGTACTAACTCGTAGTTCGGAGTGAGGTAAATTAATCCTAAACCAATGGGGAGCCTAAGGTTATCTTGGGGAATTCACCCATTAAAATAACATGAAGATACTTCACTTAAAAGGGTAAGGCCCCACTTTTTTGCTAAAAACGTCCAAGCGTGAAGGCAGTTAAATAAATTAACTCTCAAATCAAAAGTGCATCTATAATGAGAGGTCAGATCGAGCTTGAGTACAGGAGTGAAGCAATGAAAACAAATAATCTTCAAATCAATAAACTCCAAAGTTTTTTTTAACGTGAAAAGGTCTTCTCAGATATTTGTATCAGTTGGGTTAAGGTCAAAACAATGACTAATTTACAAGACGGTTTAGTAAGCATTGTATATACAACTTCTGAATTGAGGTTGTTATAAATAAAATAAGAGTTCACACACTCTATTATAAATTATCCTTTAATCGGTAAGCGTAGTTTAGATAGTTGTGACGCAATAAAGATTTTGGACTAGGAAGACACGTTAAAAAGAGTTTTACTAACTCGAACAATTAGAACTGGATCGTTCGACTTATCGCGTTCTCTCTAAAAAACAGCTCTCTTAGGAGTGGCCCAACATCAATTGTATACCTTGGGGAAAAAGATGAAGTTCTAAATTCTATTTCAGAAACGTTAAAAACAGTTTGGTTAACTCGAACAATAATTAGGCTGTGAGAATGAGTCAAAACTAAGTGAAGTGGTCTCTTCTCTTTTAGGAGTGAGCCAACCTGTATTTTACCTCTAATGAGAAGTGTAAACTTTAAAATTATCTTTCAGAACGATAAACAACAGTTTTGCTAACTCGAACAGTTCGGCAGTTAAAATGAGTCAAATGTAAGTTAACTGCCTCTTCGACTTACAGCGTCTCTCTCTAAAATAGCTCCTTTAGCAGTGAGCCGACCTTTATTTTACTTTTCATAAAAAGTATTAACTTTAAAATTCTCTTTCAAAAACATTAAAAACAGTTTGGCTAACTCTAACAATTAGGCTGTTAAAATGAGTCGAAACAGAGTGAACTGGCTCCTTCGCCTTACCGTCTCTTTCCCTGAAATAGCTCCTTTAGGAGTTACCTAACCTTTATTTTACATTTAATAAAAATTATAAAGTTTAAAATTCTCCTTCAGAAACGTTAAGAACAGTTTAGCTAACTCGAACAATTTGGCTGTTAAATGAGTCAAATGCACGTAAACTGGCCCCTTCGACTTACAGCGTCTCTCCCTAAAATAACTCCTTTAAGAGTGAGCCAGCCTTTATTTTACCTCTAATAAAAATTGTAAATTTTAAAATTCTCTTTCAGACGCATTAAAAGTAGTTTTGCTAACTCAAACAATTAGGCTGCGAGAATGAGTGGAAACTAAGTAAACAGTCTGTTTCAACTTACCGCCTCTTTCCCTAAAATATCTCCTTTAGGAGTTACCTAACCTTTATTTTACCTTTAATAAAAATTATAAAGTTGAAAATTCTCTTTCCGAAACGTTAAGAACAGTTTAGCTAACTCGAACAATTTGGCTGTTAAAATGAGTCTAATGCACGTGAACTGGCCCCTTCGACTTACAGCGCCTCTCCCTAAAATAACTCTTTTAGGAGTGAGCTAACCTTAATTTTACCTTTAATAAAAAGTATAGTCTTTAAAATTCCCTTTCAGAAACATTAACAACAATTTAGCTAACTCCAACTGATAAAATGAGTCAAATGCACGTGAAGTGGCCCCTTCGACTTACAGCGCCTCTCCCTAAAATAGCTCCTTTCGCAGTGAGCCAACCTTTATTTTACCTTTAATAAAAAGTGTAAACTTTAAAATTCTCTTTCAGAAACATTAAAAACTGTTTGGCTAACTCTAACAATTAGGCTGTTAAAATGAGTCGAAACAGAGTGAACTGGCTCCTTCGCCTTACCGTCTCTTTCCCTAAAATAGCTCCTTTAGGAGTTTCCTAACCTTTATTTTACATTTAATAAAAATTATAAAGTTTAAAATTCTCCTTCCGAAACGTTAAGAACAGTTTAGCTAACTCGAACAATTTGGCTGTTAAAATGGGTCAAATTCACGTGAACTGGCCCCTTCGACTTACAGCGTCTCTCTCTAAAATAACTCCTTTAAGAGTGAGCCAGCCTTTATTTTACCTATAATAAAATATGTAAATTTTAAAATTCTCTTTCAGACGCATTAAAAGTAGTTTTGCTAACTCAAACAATTAAGCTGTGAGAATGAGTGGAAACTAAGTAAACAGTCTGTTTCGACTTACCGTCTCTTTCCCTAAAATATCTCCTTTAGGAGTTACCTAACCTTTATTTTACCTTTAATAAAAATTATAAAGTTGAAAATTCTCTTTCCGAAACGTTAAGAACAGTTTAGCTAACTCGAACAATTTGGCTGTTAAAATGAGTCTAATGCACGTGAACTGGCCCCTTCGACTTACAGCGCCTCTCCCTAAAATAACTCTTTTAGGAGTGAGCTAACCTTAATTTTACCTTTAATAAAAAGTATAGTCTTTAAAATTCCCTTTCAGAAACATTAACAACAATTTAGCTAACTCCAACTGATAAAATGAGTCAAATGCACGTGAACTGGTCCCTTCGACTTACAGCGTCTCTCCCTAAAATAACTCTTTTAGGAGTGAGCTAACCTTAATTTTACCTTCAGTAAAAAGTATAGTCTTTAAAATTCCCTTTCAGAAACATTAACAACAATTTAACTAACTCCAACTGATAAAATGAGTCAAATGCACGTGAACTGGCCCCTTTGACTTACAGCGTCTCTCCCCAAAATAACTCTTTGAGGAGTGAGCTACCCTTCATTTTACCTTTAATAAAAAGTATAGTCTTTAAAATTCCCTTTCAGAAACATTAACAACAGTTTTGCTAACTCTAACAATTAGGCTGTTAAAATGAGTCGAAACTAAGTGAACTGGTTCTTTCGCCTTACCGCGTCTCTCCCTAAAATAGCTCTCTTAGGAGTGACCCAACCTTTATTGTACATTTCATAAAAAATATTAAGTTTAACTTTCTGTTGCAGAAACGTTATCAACATTTTTGCTAATTTAAACAATTACGATTTGAGAATGGGTCGAAGCAAATCAACTGATTAATTTTATGAATTTCGTGTCTCTCCCTAAAATAGCTCCGTTAGGAGTAGTCAACCTGTAATTCAACTTCTTATAAAAATTAAAGAGTGTTAAATTCTCTTTAAGAGACGTTAAAGAGATTTATGGTAACTCGAATAATAATTACGCTGTATCGAAACGAAACAATGCGATCTGATTTGAATTTAACGACTAATCACGTTTCTCCCTTAAAGTTACGTCTTAATTGCCTCAAATATAAATTATTGGGCATTAAATTGCATTTAGAAATGTTATAAAATATTCGCGGTTGCCGTAGAGACGTGGAGGTACATCAAAGTCGTCATTTTATTTTCCTATATTAATCGTTTTTGGTATACCGCAAAAACTGTACTAAAAATCCGAACGTTTTCTTACGTCAAAGTGCAATTTCTTGCGGCGTCGCTGGTCGATTAACCAACTTAATAACCTCTTTAAACAGATATTGAAAAAAGTCGTTACGTTATTGTTTAACTATTAAAGCGTAAAATTTATGGATAGGTATAAACCGCAATCGACTTGCAAAAAATAGTACCGTAGTACTACAGGTTTGTTCGCCATGAAATTTATGCACGACTCGAGATTTAATTGCGGCTCAAGAGAGTGAAACACAAAAGAAAGTGAATTAAATTAAATTATAACGATAATACAAACCTTTTTGCCACCATCGACGGAAGGATCGGTAAATACAACTTTAACACCATTAATAGTTCCTTCTACAATAAATCCGTAATTATCCCTAGCACTTTTAAACCACTCCGACACCATAACCGTAATATCCATCCTGATCCAGTCTCCTTGTCCCAACGGTTGCGACACTCTTCTAGAAGCTATTTTAATTTTACCCGGCGTATCGGGATGGTTAGAATTTTTGTACACTTTAAAAATTTCTAATTGAAAACTCGGCTGCGGTCTCTTGTCGACCCCTTTGACGTAAACGAAAAGGGTCGCATTTCCTACTTGGTATTTCGTCACACTATCAGATAGTACGAAGTGTAAGATGTCGTGTCCTCTCCAACTGTGCCTCAATCTTGGATCTGGAACAAGAAGAGGATCGAAATAATTAAATGCGCCAATATGTGAACTCGGCGCTAATTAGTTTAAATTTATCTTAAACGGATTAATTACGACATCGCGTCCAACTATCTATTAATTGTTGTTTGTGCTGAGATTAAACGAAAATTAATAACATGCAGTTAATTAAAAGGATGCAACTTTGAACTTTATGTATAAGTAGTGTGCCTACCTAATAATACTTGTTATAAAAATTTACGACTAATTTGTTTTTTAAGTTTTATTATTAAAATTTACGAACCATTGTTTCTATCTCATCGATGCGACCCTCTTCGGGTAAAAAAATTTTTTTTTAATTTTTTGTGCAACTACCTACGAATGTAATAATTGCATTCAAGTGTTAAACATGAAGATGAGATACGTAAATGCATTTTTTTAAGTTTAAATTGCGTGTAAAGATCGCACGAGCGTTGGTGATTTCAACGCTAGCCCAAGCAACCAACTCGCTTTAAGTTTATTTATTTGCTAATGTTTATAAATAATCGCAAGCGAACGAACTTTATTTGCGCAATTTTAAGGGAATAAATTAGAATTTCGTGTAAAATCACCGTTTCGATAAGTAAAATGCATCATTTTGCGTATAAAACACAACTTCCGAACAAAATAAATTTGTTTTCAGGAAGCTCAAAACGTGCACTGTAATGTAAAATGTCTAATAAAGTACATGCGTATTATTTCTTCCAACAATAAAGATTTCAATTATGTATAATTTCGAGTACAAAATTATACGGAACTTGCAAGTTGTTAGTTGCAACTGCACGCAAACGTCCACCCTCACAAAGTTATACGATCTTTTCCGTTCTTAATTGTACTTACAAGGTGTCTCAAAAATAACACGATACGCTACACGGGGGCCGCTTAAAAAAAACTTTTTTAACGGTCTTTCAGATTACTATTTGGGACCAACCACCCCCCCACCTTCTTCATGCTTTCGTTAAAGTGACAATAAATTCCACTAATCAACCACCCACAAGCGAGGCCTCTGTCGTAGTTTTAACACATATATATGGAGTGATGAATCTTCATCTCTTAGGCTCGTCTCGTAGGGATTCTAGAGCCATCCAATTTTTTTTATCAGAACGTGAAAGTGGCAGCATCTGATGAGCACTCATCATTCATGATTGGGCGAAATTTAGAGAAAACCTTAGTTAGGGCAACCAATTGAGCAAATTGCTGGTATTTGGAAAAATGTCGGCCCCCGACTGCTCAAGAGCTCGAGAATATACAAAGCTCGCCACGGAAAAAAAAATCTGCTTGGAACTTACGAAATATGATGAACTCCAAATTAACTCGTTAAATTTGGACAATGCATAATGCAATCGCAATTGAGCCGGGTCATATAAGAACATTGCACCATAAGGGAGAGTTAAACTTTTAAATTGTTCGGTTGTTAAAAAATAAACAAATAAACAATACAACTAATATAACTATTTTCGTGATTTTATTTTTTAACGAGCCGAGAGAGGTTCATGGACGCGTTCGGCGTTGACCGTAATTTCTAAATTAACAACTTCAAACTTGACATGCAATCTTCGTGCGGATGCATTTCGCCAAGATGAATGAACAAAACAAGTGGGTCCGCTCGAAATTTTGCAACCGAAAAAATTTTTTTTACACGCCCACAAAAGCTGTTTTCTTCCGAACGACGATTCCGTCGGATTTTGGGGTTAGTTTTGAAATTTTGTCCACCTATTTTTGACTACCTACTTGCTTATGTGTAAGGCGTTTTAACGCGTTCAAGTGCAATTACTTGCAATTGCATAGAGGGGTCACTGGTTGGGTCAGTTAGGGCCGCTCATCAAGGTCAAATTTACCACTGACCAACATTTCATTAAAGAGGTGTTTGTTACTCTAGTACTTTAGTATCTCTTTCTTTTAAATTTTTAATTTTAATTCGTATATATGCAATGTTTGATTAACATATTGCATGTTACCTATTCGCTTTGTACTGATTTACATCCAACTTCAAAACATTAAATTATGTTATTTATAGTACCACCTCTAGGTAGTTGCATTTATTATTTGCGGATAGCCTATCAATCTCCACCCTGATATTAGATTTACAAGTTGGGTGGGTTATTTTTACATTTTATAATGTACAACAAAACTAATTGATTTTAAAAAAATTATTATTTGTCAAGGTTCAATTAGATTTTTTAAAGGTTGGATAATCTTTACAAGGATAGCCCTATCGCTTTGGGGGTGACAAGGTTATTCATTAAAATACACTTACCTAACACAATCTAGAATTTTTTAAATCGGTGTTTATATTTCTTCCATATTCCATTTTTTATGATTCTTCAATAAAAAAAATTTTTTTTTACTAAATTTCGAAATTTCAAAATTTTGTTTACGTCTAGTGATCTAACCCGCGTAATATCAATAATATCGGGTATATTAATTTAGTAAATAACTAATAAACAATTTTGCCATAAAATATTTCTTATTTTAGCTGGCAAAAATCTTTTGGCTTTGCTATACGGGTTGGGTAAAGGAATAACTACACTGCTCAACCCCTGGATCCAAAAGCCCGGTCCTGGCATACGTACTCAGATTAAAACCTACTGAACGAACTACCGAAACGAGGTACGACTCTTGATGGTTGTGAGATGACAAACCGAGTGGGGTGTGGAGTAGTCTACTGACCCACGTAGCTGCTTCAGCTCAACGTTTCGGCCTTAATGGTAGTAAATACTAAAAAAGTATCAGCTTACCAACTGGGAAGTAATACCTAGTACCCAGTCATCGCTATAACGAGGTATTGGAGAAAGTAGGGTGATGGAGTATGTTACTCCCTACAAAGTAAACCTTAAGCCACTGCAAACCCCGCAGTGCCAATGCCAAAATTGAGCCTGGATAGGCAACCTCCACACGTCTACTTACTTTATTGTGACTGGTAATGGTCGGGTTCGGCAGACACCATCAACAACACCTGGTGAACAGGCCTGAGGAGCATGTTGCTCGCTCTACCACGAGTCTCAGCTATTATCGCTTCCAGGTTGCTCCCGTTACCCTGTGCCCAAACAGATCATGGCCGGAGCCATGAGCTGGGTCTGCGCGGGTGGAACGTGGATGGCCTAAACACATCCTGGTGGTCCTATGTGCCTACCTATTTCGAGCGGGTGTAAACACCCCTACCAGACTCGTGTCTTCCCGTTACTATTTAAAGTGCTATTGCAAATAGATTAGGCTACCGCTCTTCCGGTCAAAAGACCGAAGCAGTCAAGCGACCAGAAGATCGCATATGGTTCCGCTGAGAGCCCCAACATGCATCACCTGAAGAGACCTAAATATCAACCGCATACACAGAACCTCTCTCCTTTCAGTTTTAGTCGTCGGCGCTTATATCATTTATCCGCAGCCTCATCAAGTGCGGGGTTAGGTAGAGCAATCGCCGCTTTCTTGGGCAAGCCCTTGGAAGTAACAGACCTGGAGACCAACTTGAGAGTAAACGAATCTCTAGACGTATTCCACGAACTTTATAAAGACGACCAAGAGGGGCAGGGCGTAGATTAAGAATTTCTATTCATCGCCAGAAAGACTCTTCCGATGATTTATGCAGCTCAAAGTTTCTCTCCTTTCAGGTTTAGTCATCGACGCTTATATCATTTACCTGCAACTCCTTCAAGTGTGGGGTTGAGTAGAGCAATCGCCGCTTTCCTGGGCGAGCCCTTGGAAGTAACAGACTAGGGGACCAGCTTGGGAGTAAACGAATTTCTAGACGTATTCCACGAACTTAATAAAGACAACCAAGACGGGCAGGGCGCAGATTGCGAATTCCAGTCCATCGCCAGAAAGAGTCTTCCGATGATTTATGCAGCTCAAAGTTGCTCGCCTTTCAGGTTTAGACATCGACGCTTATATATCATTTACTCGCAACTCCATCAAGTGTGGGGTTGAGTAGAGCAATCGCCGCTTTCCTGGGCGAGCCCTTGGAAGTAACAGACTAGGGGGCCAGCTTGGGAGTAAACGAATTTCTAGACGTATTCCACGAACTTAATAAAGACAGCCAAGACGGGCAAGGCGCAGATTGAAAATTTCTGTCCATCGCCAGAAAGACTCTTTCGATGATTTATGCAGCTACGGGTTGCTCTTCCGCCGTAGTGGTCAGGAAAATATTTTTTTAAGACGGTGCCATCACCTCATCAATAGCCAAGTGATTGAAGCGTTAAGGACCCAACGCAAAGTCAAATTGCGTGGAATTTTGGATCCACGCAAAGTTTGTTGTAACGCCCATCCAGACATCCAGAAGCTACTGCTGTAACCTCTGAGCCGTTCGCTCACTTGAAGAGTGTCATTGGTTTGTACAAAATAGACATTGCGACTTCCAATTTATTTTTAAGTTTTTCGGCTCAAAAACATAACTAAAGAATCTATCAAAATTCATCTACTAAGTGGAGAACCCATTGGCATTTTCTAAGCTGTCACAAATAAATGATGCCGGTGGAACGAGACACTGTGAGTAGAGAAAAACCTCGGAAAATTAGATAGTAACGCCTAAAATGAATGAAAGGTGGGTAGGTGGGTAGTGGGTACCCAGAAAGTGGTAGAGACCGGCGCTAGAGAGGTGGGAAATTCAACTTAAAGACATCAATTAAATAAATCGATATTTGAGAAACTCGGCAAACAATTTTGTTTACACTCAGTTGAGTAATAATAATTAAAGTTATCACAAGGTCCATTATCGAACTTGGTAGGCCTAAATCAAGGCCGTGTCGATAAAAGTTATAAAAAGCACAGTTAACGCTGTTTCATTCGTCACGAAATTTTTTTGTACCTACGTCAAGTGCGATATGCAATTATTATTATGTAAAACTTAAGCCCAACGCTTAATTACACCTCCTACTAGACTTCTTTAGCTCCTTCAGACTCTCCTGAACACATTGGTTTTGGCATTTTTATACCCTTAAGTTAGTCCGGCAACGTTCTAATAGGACGCTTTGAACAAAAAGCTCTAAAATTGTTGTGGATTGCAAACGGCGCGAGAACGGGACCGCAGAACATTAGAAATTCCGCCATCGTTACACCATTTCTTCAAAAATTACGTTTGCACCCGAATTTCTCACTAAAGCAGCTGAAATTGAAAGAAAATCTCATACGAGTGTCTCCTTAGACGATTTCGTTTGATCAAGACGCGCTAGGGACTCGAAGCCACTCTTATGGGCCACCCTATAGTATTATATCTGTAGATATACTTTCTGAAAAAATACAAATTCAGATATACCTTATAGCGACGAATAAAAAAAAAGTGACAAGAAAATAAAAATTTCCATTACATAAGTTTTTCGCTCCGTGATTATAAATTTAATTAGACTCAATTTATTAACTGAACTTCAATTAATTAATCAGCTGATAAATAACAAACTGTTAAAATTACAAATTTTTACCAAACTTTAAAAATAACCAAACAACTAATGCACCTCGTTGCGCGCCCCCTCCTTGGCACGGATAAGAATAAATTTTTTTGTGGCAATTGTGCGCCTCAACAAGGACAATTTAATTATTGGAAAGCGAAGTTTATTGAACTAGTTCAATTTTAAAAGTTCAATTATACAACTTTTTAAATGAAAGCAAAATCGCGGTGTAAAAGTGGACACAAAAAAATTTCAAATATTCGCGTATAACCACCTGCGCGATGATGGAAATTTCAAAACTCCCCGACTTCTCGCAAAAGTGTAATTTGGCCGTAATAAAATTTTTGGGTACTAATTGTCGTATTGAAAATTGTAACTATCAAGGTTATAATGTTTCGTTGAACTTCTCAAACTTCCATCTGGCTTTTTGAATTTTTTTATTTCTATATTAACAGCAGATAATATGTTATACATAATACGTCTGATGAGAAATTTTTCATCTTACCATATGATGACCATTTTTGCAAATTTTTTATGCGAGAAATCGTTAAAATAGAATTTAGAGACGGACCGATCCTTCCGTCCGAAATTGTATTTTCTGAACGACGCCGCACCGCTCTACAATCGCTATCCACCGAATTGAAACGAAATTAAGCAAATCTCACCAACGGCATAAATCTAAAACATAAAAGCTCGCCTCCCCGTTTCAAATCGTAGCAATGGGGACTTCTGAAATCCTGAAACTTGAGCTCGAGTTTGAGAAATATAAATTTCTGTTGATGGCCATGCTGAGCAATAACAAACCCGTCGACATACGCCAAAGTAGCTCAAAGTTCAAAGAAGAGGCACACACATTGCGGTCATTCCACTAATACTGGACTGTTGACAACCGTGGGCTAGTCCTGGATGTCTTGAACACATTTCCGAAAAGAGTTTTCCCATGCGAGCTACCACATATCCTTTCTGGCCTTCTTCTCCACCGATATTAGTGAGTTGGATGGTAACATTGAACTGAGCTGACCAACACGTCTGTTGGCACCAGCGAGATGGAGCTGGGAGATGGTCATCGTTACGTTGAATTAGTAACGGTTGAGACTGATCATCAATAGGCGTAGGTCCACCCAATATTGTAATCTTCGGCCAAGATATTCCTTGAAAAGACGGCACACGATACTTGAGACTCGCCATCGACAAATATCTCACATCGAAGGAGCAATCTCTCGAACGCGAGCCGCCTACTCCACCCTCTACCCTCTTTTCTCAGGAACAACTCTGGACCTCAGGAACGAGTTGCTTCTGTACAAGACCGCTATTCGACCTATAACGATCTACACCGCTCCCGCCTAAGGGTACGCCGCTCCGTCACATATCAAGAAGATGCAGACAGTTTAAAACAAGTTCGGTCGGAATCGGAACATCCATCAGAACCTCCAGATGATCTCCATCCAGGATTTCATCCGAGGCGCAGCCACCAAGTTCTGTGGGGTTACCAACGTTAACGAGACTTGACTCAGTAAGAGACCCAAATTGGTCCTCGACAAAGTCCAACATGACCGACAATCATTAACGTTCGCCTGTTTTTCTCTTTTCAGATTCGACCGACGAAGGAAGAATGGGACCCAGTCCTAGTGTCCATAGCCAGTCATGATCCACGAGGCGTAGGTTACAAGTGAGGACTCCGCATCTTGACTTAAGTGTATGAAATTGGGACTGTAATGACAGAAAATGCCAACCAATTGTTTCTATTAACACTTTAAATTTTCTACAGACTCGGGGCCACTCCTCCTCCAAGCGTAATTTTCTAATACCGAATATAGGCCTTGTTAAAACTGTACTCTGAAGAGATGAGTGCGTCGGTCCTCCTCCAATATAGTTCATCGGCTATATAGGTGTAGTTAATTAAACCCCACTCATACAGAGATTTCCCATGAACTTCAAGATTCATGACCTTGACGAGTAGCCAACAATTATCCAATAAAAACCAAAATCGGTCCGAATGCGCTCCTAAAAAATGTTCTCTAAGCCAAACTTTAAAAAAGTGCGAATTTTTCGGTGTTTCCCATTCGGGTCAGCTGAGATTGGAAGGTCATTGGGTTGCTTTATGATGACTCAATACAACAATTAACGAACAGACAGTAGCTAGACGACCGAATTCATCATTTCACTATATTAGTCTCGCACGAGTGACCATCAAACTACTACAACGACTTATTATATAATTATTATTATTTACACGCTTCGATTTCGAAATATTTGCATCGTTTTCCTAAGATAAATCGATGTACTAAACTATTTTTTAGCCGGATAAACTTATAAATCGAGGCGATGTGTTGGACTAATTTTGGAAATTTGGGCAAAAAGTAAGCCAAAAATTTAATTCAACGCGCGCGGGCTTAACAAAACGTCTTTTAGTGGCTTTTAATTGCAGCCCCAAATATTCGCCTTTCCTAATAGATATTAATTAACACTTAACAGCCTTACCGTGGTTTGTGGCCCAGTTATTCACGTAACTTATACGCACCGACGACTAGACAACTCTGACTTCTGAGCTGCTCCGCAATGAAGCACGAGCAGCTACTGAAAAAAAAATTACACGAGACCCCTCATCCAGTAGCGGAGTGTTGCCATGAGGTCGCGGGGTATTAGGGGCAAATGTAACCAATCCGGTCCTGGCTCCTCACAAAACGCCCCAGATGTGCCCAAAAATAATAAAATTTGATAGAACTGTTCAAAATCATGTTTGGCGTAACGGTTTAGTTTTTAATTTAAAGTCGACTTTGAGGATTCGATTTGAATATTTTGGTGACCCAATTGTTTTAATTAGACAATGCTTTTAAAAAATAACTCTTTGCCACCCACGCTCGAACTAGACCAAAGCTCTTATTTAAGCAACAACGAGAGAGTTTGACGTTTTTAAAGCCCATTGTAATCGAATTTGTTGTTGATTTTATTACAATATCTGATTGTTCTGCCAATTTTTGAAAAAAACACAAATATTTACCTTAGGTAATTTTCCAAAAAAAATTACAGTTTGCAAGTTGTGCAATTTTCTTATCGGGATAATTACAATAACTGAAATTGCGAAATTTGGCGATTTATAGTGCACGATGAAAATGATAACTAACGTATGTTATTTTATGAAAATTTATTTAGATGAAGAGTAAAGCTGTTCTGGTTCCAAAAAAATTTTTTTTTCAAAATAATCCAGCAGTTTTAGAGCAAGCGCTACGGTTTTTCCATTTTCCGATAAATAAGCGAGCTACGCGACTGATGCCATTCGAATTACGCGCGTAGGTCTCTTATTTTCAAAAATAGGGCCAAAGTTTGCGAACAAAAAACAACAATTAATTAATTATCTACCACTTAAATGTTTAAATAAATGTTTAACATTTTTAGGTGAACGCCACGATTTTTTTTTCAAGAGGATAAACCAGTTGTAGGAGAGCCATAAGCAAAAAATGTCACTGAAGACGTCGACATGTGTGTGTGGTTCGCTTAGTTCCATAAGTAGAGCAAAAGTTTGCGAATAAAAACTGTTAATTGATTAATTAGCTACAACTTTTGTATTACGAGTTTTACCATCCGGGCTACGCTTTTCCGGCTTTTCCATTTTCTTTCAAGTACACCCCGGCGCGCATATAAGTAATACGCCATTGGCATTCGAACAATGTTCGGAGGTCGCTTATTAAAAAAAAGTGGAGCAACATTTTAAGAAAAGAAAGTGTTTAATTAATTTGCAATTTTAGCATTTTTCACGTCCGTGCAGGCTTTTCTATTTTTTAAATTCGTCCAGTTCGGTTGTACCGAGTTGTTACCGCGCGATCGACATGCAATTTGTGCTTACCTACTAATAAAAACCTAACAAAAATTTGCTAATAAACAAACTGCTTAATTAATTATCCACTTCTTTGTGCTTACTAGGTAGTTTCCTCGCAAGCGCTGCGGGTTTTCCATTTTCTTTTAAATGGCACCGTTTTATAGCGCTACGTAAGTGGGATGCGAAAACAAGTTCATAGTTCGCTTATGTTTTAAATAGGTAGAGCAAAAATGCGCGTAACAAAATTGTTGCTTAATTACCTAATTTACAACTTTTGTCTTGCCGAGTTTTCACGTCAGTGCCGTGTACTGTGGATATTTTCCACAGGTAAATAACGCAACAGGAACGCTACCAAACAAAATATATCAAAATAATAATTAAAAAGGCGTCTACTTAAGCATTATTTGGAATTCAAAGCGCTGGCTTAACTTATTTTAACAAAAAATACTAAGTGCCCCCCACCCTATTTTGTTTATTTAATTTTTTACACAAATAATTGTAGGATGACAATTCTTCAGCGGTGAGAATGTACGTACGCGCGTACGCGCGTACTCGAAAAAACTCCTTTTAATTAAGTAATTCCGTCTCGCATTAACTTAATTAAGTGACCCGCGAATTAATAAGTGAATAAAATTAATTTTGTGCAATTATCGTAAAAATTTTTCGCTACAATGTATTTAATTGTCGCTGAATACCGCACAATCCAGTTATATAAAATAAATAGTTGCACATAAAAATTTGGTGGAAGTTTTACAAAATTTTCAAAAGTGCCAAGTCATGAAAATTCTACTTTAAAAATATTTAAAACGGATAATGATACCTTGGTACTTTCTACCCTGGGCGTACAAGTTTTTATGTTAATTATAATACGTATAATTTACAAGGTACTAAAATTTTACGATGCACAAGATCTATAATCCGTAATACGAATTACGAACACTAAAATTTGATCTACTACACACTTAATAATAATTGAAATATGTTGAGGAGCCCCCCGTAGCCCCCTCATTTGGGTGGTTGGTACCATTGGGTACCGGAGCACTTAAAAATTAATTATTAATTTAAACTAAAGGGCTGATTAATTATGTAAAAGTACGGAAAAACTCGAGCGCGCTATCTATTTATTTTTATTTTCTTTCTAATCCACAGTCAATTGTTTATAAATAGTAAAAAATATTAATTTGTTTTAAACGGTGCTCCAGTAAGCGAAATTTTCAATTATTTCACGAATAAATTCAACAATTTGTTTGACATACAAATACGCACCATTTAGGCCCACCATTTATTACTCATACACTACACCCAGATTCGGTTTTAATTATCTAATTTTATATTGTAGATCATAGTATGGCACACGAATAAAATTTCGCAAATTAAATTACAACGTTTCGAGCAAAATTAACCGGCTGCCCCCTCGGTATCAGTCGCGGTATTAGACTTGCGTCCTTAGAGTGGAGTAAAAAATGCGAAAAAAAATTTTAAAAAATGCAAAACTGCACTCTTTAGGTGCAACTCGAAAAAATTCGTCCTTGACGGCTTTGGGTGTCCGTTTTAAAAATTTTGGACATCCTTATTTTCGATTATTAATCGTTTATTAATTTAATTATTCAAATTAGGAGGGAATTTCCAATCCTATGCGATGAAAGTTAACTAGAAGAGCAATTAAAATTTAAAACAAATCATCGGCGGATTAATTTTTTTTAATTATCACGCGCGTTTTTATTTTTAAAAAAATGTCGTGGTACTTACATTGTTGTGCGAACGAAATGATCTTTTCTGTTTTGATATGAAAGTCGTCGTCTTCTTCGCTTATAAACGGCCCGGTTTTGTACGCGGGTTGATCTCCTAACATTTCTGCATTATCTACCATCGCCAGTACGTGCATAGGAACGTAAGGTAACGTTTTGGTGACGTTCGGTGCGTTTTTGAATCCCATCTTTTTCAAAACGTCCCCTTTAATTGCTTCTAAATTTCTATTTTTAAGATCGTCTCTAGTACCGCACGAACTACATCCTAGTAAAGACGAAGGCTGAGTAGAATATTCTTCCGATGTGTCGTCTTCGTCTGAATTATTAAGTCTATTAAGCGTCTGACTATAACTTTTCTCGCAAGCTAGTAAAAGGATTAAAGTCACGAAAAACATCGTAGTAGTCTTTTGCCACATATTTGTCCTTTGTCGACAAAATTTTTTACTAAGCGAACAACAGCAACAAGCAACAGTTGTCACAACGTCCAATTTACCCAACTTTTCGAACATTTTCTTTTTGTTTAATTTTCAAAAAATTGACGCACTTTAGGCTATCACAAAAATTTTTAAAAAATTTTTTTTAACTTTCCCCCTTAAAATCACAAACTTTTATCACAATTTTTTGGAACAAATCTTCATCATAATTTCTTTTTCTTGCCATTGCAAATTTTCCTGCTCAAAATTCGCATTTTTACGCGAAAATTCTCTCTTTGTAAAAATTCGAAAAACTCGCCCTCTTTTTTTTATAAATATCAATTATCACATTTGAGAAAAATCACAATCACAACCGTTCGCAATTAATTTTTATTTAATTTTAATTTAATTTAATTTTTTTCGTGTAAAATCAATGGACGTATTTTAATCGTTGTAAATTTTTGAATATAAATGGACTGAATGTCACATATCGTGCCGGTCGAGACGAACAATTACCAATCGAATTATCAGCAATTGCCGGTCGCTATCACAATCGCGCGCGTGTCGGAAAGAAGAGATCTGACGGCTTATATGCGCCGACTTATACAGTAGCATAGACCAACACTGAGAAATTTAGCAGTCAGCTGCTGCTTATATGTGTGTGAGTGAGCTGTATATGCGTGCATGCAAGCACCAAAATTGAAGATCACTATTAAAGATCGACCGTAAAAAATTTTTTTTTTAATCTTCGAAGCACGAGGGTTGATTTACGTCATCCAAGACGAATTTTATTGAAATTTTTTTCAAAGTCGGAAAATTGGGTATTTTCTCGAGTCGACCCTCTCTTCTAAAAAATTTATTTAAATCTCGGGGGTGGAATAAATTAAAAGCGTCTAGAAGGCTCTTGAAATATTTTTTCTTTGCGTAGGAAGTAGCATGTGTGGTAGGTAAATAATAGAAAATTAGCTGAATTTTAGGAAAAAGCCTTAGCCTATCCAAATCTTAATTTTACATTCAGCAGTGCCCAAAAAATTTTTTTTGTTAAAAAAAAATTATATATTGAAAATCGAAACGAAGTTAATCGTAGCCTAAACATGCACCCTTCTTGTCACGCTTTAGTAACCTTTGAAAATTAAAGACCCAGCATGAAGATGCTGCAACCATCTACGAACTATTCCAGAAGGATGAAAAAGAGGCTGTTTGCTTTTGCCATTCCGTTTTCTCAAAAATGTGACAACTGATGATCGCTCGATAGTAATATAATAGAAAACCGTAACCAAGCCGTAGCTTCCCATTTCTCACAGAGAAGATAATTCCCCAATCTTCGCCTGTGCGAGTGTATCCACTCTCCACTGACCCGTGCAGCCACTTAACTTTATTGGACAGTTAGTAGTGAGCAGCAGTTTTTTTCTTTTCATGTACGTTTTAACTGATAATGGCATAAAAATCGAGATTCCTGTAACTAGAAAAGATTCCATTTGTAATTCGTCAAAATTTCATTGCAGAAATTATGGACTTGCAGACAAAGTATTCGCCAAACAACCTACAGTGGCCAATAATTATTTCTCTGACTGTACATAGACGCCTGTAGAAAGCCGCTCGTGCTTCTGTGTCTCTACTACCAGATTTAGGGCCTCGATTCCAACTAGTACATGTTTTGATGCTACTGTTGGGGCAGTCACTAGTGTCGAATTATGGTTTTCATAGGCCCTAAGCCAAAAGAACAAAATGGCCCCTTTAAAAAAGTGATCCGGCCCATGGGCGGATCCTGGAAAAGAAACGGCCCGGGCAAATTAAATAGTGGCAGCCCCCAATTAATAACTAATTTACTTTAAAATGTTTTGCTGTTTTGCAACAGCATGTTCAGTGGTGTGGTGACATACTCAGCGCCCGGAAGCAAGGAAGATCAGAAGAGTTCTGGGGAAACTTGTTTTCTTAATTTTTGGCAATTTTGATTTCCCACAGGCCATCTAGCCTGTGAAACTGCTACTCGGGTCTTGAAATATTTGGGCAACTCAGTGTGTTGGTAAGTTGAGCCAAAAATACAGGGAAAGACTAAGGCAGAAATTAGGACGAGCAGAAAATTTCAACGATCAAATTCAGGGGTCCCCAATTCTCCAACAATATTTTTTATTTATCTCAAATCATATAGCCATATTTATAATTCTTAATTTTTCTACTTTGTTTTTGTGAAATATCTTTTTTGGAGACACTATCAATCGCTACTCAAAGATGAGGGGGAAACAAGCAACAAGCAAGAACTTACAGGGCCAATCGAAGGGAGGGGGAGATGCTTTGGTACAACGTGACCAAAGTTGTGACAACAATACCGGGAACGTCTAAAACAGATATTAGGACGAGTAAAAAAAAAATGTAATTGCCAAATTCCGGAGCCTTTTAACTCTCCAACAATAGGTTTTGTTTATCTGAACTAATACATCAACTTAAGCCTTTTAGACATCTACTTTTGAGAAGCTATCAATTGCTACTAAACTCCTTAAACTGCATTTTAAACCGCTTGACCTTGAACTATCACAAATTAACGTATCCTCTTTTGTCTTCAAAGATGAGTGGGAAGCAAGCAGGAACTTACAGGGTCTATCGGAGGGGGGCAGGGAATAAAGAGGGCTGCTGCCTTGGGTCTCGAAATATTAGGGGTTTCAACTTGGCAATGTTCAATGTTCAATGTTGCCAAGTTGTGACAAAAACACCATAGGCAGCCTCTCTAAGACGAGGGTTCTAAATTTGTCAGCCCTTAGAGGGTCTTAAAAACGTATTTCTAACTCACGATACTGAACCACTACTTTCAAAAAGCAGGGCAGGAACTCTTATAAAAATTTTTGCCTCCTCTTCCCTCAAATGTAAATCCGGGCTTGTTTACCCACAATTGTCTTTAATATTTTAAGCCAAAATTAATATTGGTTGACTCGGGTCTCGCATTTTCTCCGAAAGGTCCTGGGTACTAACTACTTTCTTTTTTTTTTCAGAGATTTTTCGGAGATTGATGTTTTGAGGATACTCCTCTTAGAACGATACTACTGAAAAAGAGGCTTGTACTGCTGTTGTAGTTTGTAATGAGGCTCAAAACTGCATATTAGGAAATTCTCAAAGTATTAATTTGAAAGCGGAAAATTCCTTTATTTGGTAACCACCAAAACATTGGATTGCCATTAACACTTGGAGAAGTGAAAAAATAAGCAACCTTCTGTTTTTCCACTTTAAAATCGTATTGTTAATGTAAATATTAAATCACATACAAATTTAAGCGTCGATTGTCGTTAATAAGACGTAATTATGACCTAACTTTACACCAAATGCAATTCAATACGTGTAATAACCAAAACCTCAAACTTATTAATATTTAATCAATCACCTTCTTCTAAATTTGGGCATTCCAAGAACAAGAGGTGGAAGAAGAAATACTGACGTAAACTGCGAGTAGTTACCATTTATTTTTAGTTATTACAATTACTAATTTGTAATTTGGAATAAAATAAATAAGGTGAGAAGCGCGAGAGGGACGTGCCAAAAATTATTTGCCACTTATGTAAATCAGCACAACATGAGAAAATATCAATTTTTTTGCTAGAGGTGTGCAACAAAATTAAGGCGTGTGTAATTATTTGATGACACGATGACTTGATAAAAAAGAAAATTGATTATTGGCAAATTTAATTAGCAAAATATTACCAAATTGTTATAATAATTAATTACGACTCGTATTATTTAAAAGGAACATCAGCAAATGTTTAAACTGTCGCCTCGGATTAATTTCTTAAAAAATTAGCCGGCTTAAAAGTATTGTTATCACTTATCAGTAATTACTAATTACTCAACAAAAATAAGCTTTAAAATTAATAATTCGAACATTTTTTTGTTTTCGCCCCTAGCAAGTGATTGGTTTCGTTCTCGTGTCGTCAACAAATTGCAAATATTTTGCACAAACCGTTGGTAAGTTATGGTGTGCTTCTAGAAGAGACTCTCGACTCTCAACAATGTCTCTTCTTAAAAAAGTGCAAAAAATGTAAGTCTAAGCACAAATTAATTTTTTTGGGGTGTACACTAGCACTAGAACGCGTGGCAGAAGAAGATTCGGAGTCGACTCTCTCTCACAACAAATTTGTGATGTGTTTAGGAAAAAAATTCAGTTTTTCATAGCATTTTACTCTCTGGTGTGGGTAGGTGGGTTTCTTATAGACTATAAGGCTCAATTATCTATTAAGTTTGTTTAAAATTACGATGATTATTATCAATTTTACTATTCCAAAAATATCCTAAACTGAGCAAACAAATAAAAATATCAAATAAGGGTGTATTGATGACTAGAACTCAATAATAGTTATTTATGTATGTTTAAAGAATGATTAAGAAAGAATGTTTAAAACCTCACGCGTAGCGGAGAGGTCCGTGAAGCTGACCCCACCCATTCACGCGTACTTTTTTTCTTTTTTTTTGTAGGCGTAAAAAATAGTGCAAAAAGTGTGTAATCGAATTGTCTACTTTAAAAAAGTGTGCGCTTCTAATAGCCTCAAAATATTAACATTAAAATGGGTGGGCCAATTTTATGCCAGCCTTACCTAGTGTCGCACACTTTTTATAAACTGGTGGAAAAAATAGCGCAAACAGTGTGCTTTCGAATGGTCTACTTTTAAAAAAGTGTGCGCCCTTCGTAAGCTCTTTTTTTCGATAATCTATTTTAGACGTCAGCACACCCAGTGAAGCACACTTTTTCTAACCTGGTGGAAAAATAGTAGAAAAAGTGTGCTTTCGAATGGTCTACTTTAAAAAAGTGTGCGCCTTTCCCTTTTTCCGTTTTTTCGATAATTTATTTTAGACCTCAGCCCTACCCAGTGACGCACACTTTTTCTAACCTGGTGGAAAAAATAGTGCAAAAAGTATGCTTTCGAATGGTCTACTTTAAAAAAGTGTGCGCCCTTCCTTTTTCCCATTTTTTCGATAATTTATTTTAGACCTCAGCCTCACCCAGTGACGCACACTTTTTCTAACCTAGTGGAAAAAATACTGCAAAAAGTGTGCTTTCAAATAGTCTACTTTAAAATAGTGTGCGCCCTTCCTTTTCCCCATTTTTCCAATAATTTATTTTAGACCTCAGCCCCACCCAGTGACGCACACTATTTCTAACCTGGTGGAAAAAATAGTGCAAAAAGTGTGCGTTCGAATGGTGTACCTTAAAAAAGTTGCGCCCTTCCTAAGCCCTTTTTTACGATAATTTATTTTAGACCTCAGCCCCACCCAGTGACGCACACTTATTCTAACCTAGTGGAAAAAAATACTGCAAAAAGTGTGCTTTCGAATGGTCTACTTTAAAAAATTTTGCGCTCTTTCTTTTCCCCATTTTTCTGATAATTTATTTTAAACACTGCCCCACCCAGTGACGCACACTTTTTTGAACCTGGTTGAAAAAATAGTGCAAAAAGTATGCTTTCGAATGGTTTACTTTAAAAAAGTGTGCGCCCTTCCTTTTTTCCATTTTTTCGATAATTTATTTTAGACCTTAGCACCACCCAGTGACGCACACTTTTTCTAACCTGGTGGAAAAAATAGTGAAAAAAGTGTGCTTTCGAATAGTCTACTTTAAAAAAGTGTGCGCCCTTCGTTTTTTCCATTTTTTCGATAATTTATTTTAGACCTCAGCCCTACCCAGTGACGCACACTTTTTCTAACCTGGTGGAAAAAATAGTGAAACAAGTGTGCTTTCGAATGGTTTAGTTTAAAAAAAGTGTGCGCCCTTCCTTTTTCTCATTTTTCCGATAAGTTATTTTAGACCTCAGCCCCACCCAGTGACGCACACTATTTCTAACCTGGTGGAAAAAATAGTGCAAAAAGTGTGCGTTCGAATGGTGTACCTTAAAAAAGTTGCGCCCTTCCTAAGCCCTTTTTTACGATAATTTATTTTAGACCTCAGCCCCACCCAGTGACGCACACTTATTCTAACCTAGTGGAAAAAAATACTGCAAAAAGTGTGCTTTCGAATGGTCTACTTTAAAAAATTTTGCGCTCTTTCTTTTCCCCATTTTTCTGATAATTTATTTTAAACACTGCCCCACCCAGTGACGCACACTTTTTTGAACCTGGTTGAAAAAATAGTGCAAAAAGTATGCTTTCGAATGGTTTACTTTAAAAAAGTGTGCGCCCTTCCTTTTTTCCATTTTTTCGATAATTTATTTTAGACCTTAGCACCACCCAGTGACGCACACTTTTTCTAACCTGGTGGAAAAAATAGTGAAAAAAGTGTGCTTTCGAATAGTCTACTTTAAAAAAGTGTGCGCCCTTCGTTTTTTCCATTTTTTCGATAATTTATTTTAGACCTCAGCCCTACCCAGTGACGCACACTTTTTCTAACCTGGTAGAAAAAATAGTGAAACAAGTGTGCTTTCGAATGGTTTACTTTAAAAAAAGTGTGCGCCCTTTCTTTTTCTCATTTTTCCGATAAGTTATTTTAGACCTCAGGTCCACCCAGTGACGCACACTTTTTCTAATCAGTAGTGTTAGTGATTGTTGTTAGTTTGTGTAAGTTAGTGTGTGATCATCAAAAGTTGACTTTACCAAATGAGTATACAGTATGTTACTTATAGCTTTAGCTCGTTTCATAGCCAAATTAGTAGACGCTTAAGCCATATTTACACCAATTAGTGCCAGAAACCATTAAATTTTTAATAAAAAGAAATTGTTAAAACCCATTTCTGATTAAATATGGCTGGATCTGTCTTAACATCTTTGCAAAAACTTGCAAGTAAGTACACAGGATATTGCTTCCGGAGAAGTGCGGCAACCACAGTCGCTGAAAACGACGGTGACACTAGAACTTTAAAACAAATGGGTGGATTGCGATCCGACAGAGTGGCAGAATTTTTTGTGGAAAATTCTTTTACACAATAAGATTCGAATTGCTCAAAGCATCTGTGGCGAAGGAACTTCCATAAGCATATACCGCAAATCAATGAAGGACCTGTTTCCCTTGGAGTTGGTGCAAGCTATGTGAATATTATCAATCTATGTCAAGTTGAATGTCGTTGCTTAGTGATTTTTTTGACATTTCCGTGCCATAAAGGCCAGATTATGCCCTCATTTGCGGGCCTAAGAAGAAGATTATGGCGCCCAAATAAAATAAATTTTATTATTGTTGTATACGCCCAATAAAAATCAGTCTTGTTTTGCTAAATTATTGTAAAATTAACGAAGATATTGTCAAGACCTAATTAACCTCCAAATAGTACTACATTACCTACGACCACGCAAATCGAAAATTGGCTATTTTTTACTTTTTCATTGACTTCGTCTACTTTGAATTTATGAATTACGATAATAATTTAATTTCTCGACGATTGGGGTCCCTCTGAATACAAAACGCTAAAAAATAAATAAAAACAAGCTTTTAAACGAAATTGATACAGAGTGGCCCAAAATAAGGAGGTTACTTTGTCACCATTTTGAAAAATCTTGACCCACGGTATTTATACTCGACTATAAGTAGTTGGTACACATCGACCCTAATTAAAAAAGTACCTTTTCAAATTTTTTAATTCAAAATTGATAGTTTATTTTGTAATTAAAATTTCTAATTGCAAGTTGTATTAATTTATCCTATAAATTTCTATTATTATTTACAATTTTGATTTAAAAAACACTTTCTGTTAAACCGGAAATTAGTCAAATAAGAGGAGCTTTTATAAACACTCTGTATATTTTTTAATTTTCTAAAATATTATAAGATTAGCGGTCTAGTGATGCTAAACACGTTAAATTTTAACTTTTGGTTCAACCGGAAATGGGGTTTTCTTTTCTATTTTAAATACAACACTCTGTATATTTTAAGTGATTTGGAAGATTGTAAAATTAGCTATCTAGTGATACTAAACACTTAATATTTTGACTTTCAGTTCAACCGGAAATGATATTAGCTTCCTATTTGAAATAGAAACGCCTCGTATAATTTTACTTTTTTGAAATCAAACTGGCCCTTCTTCCAGCCTTACCTTTGCACCTACGCAAAAACATGTAGATACAAAAAATGTAGGAAATTAAGTGCTGAACAATATTGGTTTACAACTTTTTTTGAAAAAATCGGTAGTTCTCTAGATTTTTTTAAATAAGCCGTCGTAAGGGGCGTCACTTTCAGTATGTTAGTCAGAAAATCGCCCTCTTTCGAAAAATTTCTCCCACGCTCCCCAAAGCCGCCTAAACTAACGAAAATTGATTAGTTTCTTTAAAAAAAATTGTTTTTATGGCTAATTGCCTCATTAGTTTATCGTGGCTTGACACAACTTGTAATTTACATAACATAAGTTTATAAACATTAGAAAAGAATTTTTTGATAACACTAGTATGCATACGTCCGTATGTATATGCATACTATGCAACGTATAAATAATTATATAATTTAAATAATGCTATAAATAATTTATCTTGCGCCGCTATTTTAAATAAATTTTCATTTGATTTCATTTTTCAAATAAGATCGATGTAAATTGGAAAGTGCACTCTTCTTCTTTTTTTTGTTAGTCAAATTAAAATAAACAAATTTTACACGTGTGTGCATAATTGCAAAATTTATGCCTATGGTGGATGAATTTAAAGTAGCAATGTACTTGTAAACTGTATACTTAATAGAATTATTTTGTTTATTTTAAGGCGAGTGATAACGAAACGATATTAGAGGGGTCGTCGTTTTACAATGACATTAGGGCCCCCGATACGCTACCCTGTGGAGCGCCGTATTTGCGTATTGAGAGCAATTGTTGGCAAATTTTTAATGCCAAAAGGGCCGTAATACGCAAAAATATATTTTACAGCCGGGGTAAAACTTAAAAATTAACGACGCGTCCAGGACTACAACTTGGAAGAAGAATAATCGCAATCGCACTCTCTTCTTCGTTTGTTGAATTCTCCACACTCCACAATCCGCAGGGTTGAAATATTTATTAAAGCAGATGTTTGTTACATGACAGTTGAAAAACGTTTTAATAATAATAATTTTTATACCTGGATTTTAAAAAGCAGGTAAAGCAGTTTGGTGAAAAGTAATACTTCATTATCATTATTATTAAAGAAGATTTGTACGTCCGTGCATCCTTTTGTTACCTAACTCATATTTTTGAGTTCCTTTTTTTAACCCCCTTTTATAATATTGCCTTTCTTCCATATGTGCAACAACTTCAATAAATTAATATTAGTTACGCCACTCGACGCAAGTTGAAAGATGAATCCCTTATAAGGGATGATTCTCAAACCGTGCGTTGTGATGGAGTCAAATTAATTTTTTTTTCCAACTCCAACTAGTGGTACGGGTTAAAAAAGGGGTCATGGGTCATTAGACATTATAGTGACCTCTCAGAATCTCACAAGTACAAGTATTTTAAAATTAAATAATTTTATAAATAATTCAAAGAGAAACTAATGCAATTGCAAATATATTTCGAATAGTAAGTTTTGAATTTCCTGTGTACTTTATGTTAATTTTGGGGTGCTTAAACGCTTAAACCAACGTATCCGTCAGGAGAGTAATTTTTCATTTTTGCAATTTCTTTCTTCTCTCTCAAAAACTTTTATTTTTAATGTAAGAGCACGCAGAGCATTTACATACATTTATTAGTTAATTTTTTTTACGTGTGGAAGTTTTTGCCTACAACAGCTCAGTATAATATTATCCCCGTGGGGGTTCAGGTCTTAATTCGAATCGTTGCCATTATGCCCACAGTTACGTAAATTAAAGTTGTAACAAAAGACAGGTTTCGTTATTATTATTAAAGGGTGCAAGTGACGCCAAGGCACGCCGGTGAAGGTTTGTTTCGATTTCAAAATTGACCTCAGGTGATATTTAGGTAAAAATTCGAAACACTAAAATGCGCTCTTTGCTTGTTTTATTATTAGTTTTCACCCCTGAACTGCGATTTATTTCTTCCTTTTTTACGCCATTCGGTCATGTCGGTCCTATAAAAAACGAACAAAGAAGGAAGACTCATAGATGATGCTGAGACTAGCTGTCCTGTATTTGGCGGTGGCAAGTTTTGTTAACCTTTAACGCGCTCTAGCGCTCAAACTTGGTACCTGAGGAAAAAACTTTTCAAACATTTTTTATAGGAAATTTTATATAGTTTACTTTTATATAGACGCAAATTTTTCTAAAAGTGCGTAGTTTTCGAGTTAGAAGCGATAAATTAAAAAGACAGTACTTTGGCAGATTTTGGAAGTTTTGTCAAACTTTAACGCGCTCTAGCGCCTAAACTGCTTCTTTGAAAAAAAAATCTGTAAATATACTTTATAGTAAATTCTATATAGTTTACTTTTATATAGATGGATATTTCTCTAAAAGTGCGTAGTTCTCGAGTTAGAAGCGATAAAATAAAAAGACAGTAGTTTGACAGATTTTGGAAGTTTTGTCAAACTTTAACGCGCTCTAGCGTCCAAACTGCTTATTTGAAAAAAAATTTTTTAAATATACTTTATTGTAAATTCTATATAGCTTACTTTTATATAGCTTCATATTTCTCTAAAAGTGCGTAGTTTTAGAATTAGAAGCGATAACTTAAAAAGACAGTGAATTGGCAGATTTTAGAAGTTTTGTCAAATTTTAACGCGCTCTAGCGCTCAAACTGTTTGCCTGAGGAAAAAACCTTTTAAATATAATTTGTAGGAAATTCTATGTAGACTACTTTTATATCAATAAAAATTTTTCTAAAATTGCCTAGTTTCCGAGTTAGAAGCGATAAATTAAAAAGACAGTAGTTTGGCAGATTTTGGAAGTTTTATCAAACTTCCAAACTGCTTATTTGAAAAAAAATTTTTAAATACACTTTATAGTAAATTTTATATAGTTTACTTTTATATATATGCATAGATATTTCTCTAAAAGTGCGTAGTTTCGAGTTAGAAGCGATAAATTAAAAAGACAGTGAATTGGCAGAGTTTAGAAGTTTTGTCAAATTTTAACGCGCTCTAGCGCTCAAGCCTGAGGAAAAAACCTTTCAAATATAATTTGTAGGAAATTCTATGTAGATTACTTTTATACCGATAAAAAATTTTCTAAAATTGCCTAGTTTTTGAGTTAGAAGCGATAAATTAAAAAGACAGTGAATTGGCAGATTTTAGAAGTTTTGTCAAATTTTAACGCGCTCTAGCGCTCAAACTGTTTGCCTGAGGAAAAAACCTTTCAAATATAATTTGTAGGAAATTCTATTTAGATTACTTTTATATAGACAAAAATGTTTCTAAAATTACATAGTTTTTGAGTTAGAAACGATAAATTAAAAAAACAGTAGTTTGGCAGATTTTGGAAGTTTTGTCAAATTTTAACGCGCTCTAGCGCTCAAACTGTTTGCCTGAGGAAAAAACCTTTGTAGGAAATTCTATGTAGATTAGTTTTATATAGATGAATATTTTTTGAAAAGTGCATAGTTTTCGAGTTAGAAGCGATAAATTTAAAAAACAGGTTTGTGGCTGATTATTTAATAATCTCCCCCACCCTTAGCCTTAGCCATACCCTCTTCCGACTAATAAACAGTTACGTTTATTATACGTAAAAACTACGTATACGGGGTGGGGTGTAACATACGTATCCCGTAAATTTTTTTGACGTATATGTATACTAAAAATTGGGATATTTTTTAAACGTAACCATTTTTACGTTAACTGCACCTAAACTTTTTGTCACAAACTTAACGTAATCAAGTAACGAGTAATATACGGAAATGTAAGGTATGTTTTATTGCTAAAGATAGTTAAAACTTAAAACAGCTACGTACTTAAGGATCCGCCGACCACTCGCCAGTAAACCACGTTAACTACTTCTTTCTCGATAATAGCATAAATAGCGTGTTCCACATGATCATTAGATCAAAAAATCGACTTTCGAACCGATTCTCACCGTGAGTCATTAAAAATGGCTCATACAAACCTTTTCTTACCTTTTTAAAACTTTTTCTACAATCCTTTACAAAAATTTTTAATTAGGTACGTATTTATTTAAAAAAACTGCTAAGTACCACTTTTTTACCCAAATGCCTTAGTTTATTTTAGGTATTTTTATACCGGTTAAAAACCGAAAAATAACGGTCTAAAACTACGTTAAAAGCGCGCCATCAGCTCCGTTTTTTAACCGAAATTAAGTATACTAATTAGCAGTGTTAGGTATCTGAAAACTTTATACGTATAGTAATATTGGTTACTGATCGGGGAAGCACCGATGGCAATACTCGCACCTATTTTTTGCAACTAACTCAGATTCTCAGATTTATTTTTATGGATTCGTCCTTGATTTTTGCACCATACTCTTAACATCACTCTCATGACATACATTATTTTGTTTCCAAAAAAAAAATAGAAAACAAACGCTGTATACAGGTATCAATAAACCAGTTCTTTTTTTGAACAAATTTTCTAAACTAATTAACCAAATATATTTTAAACGTAACTTATAAAAATGGCGATATTAAAAAACGGCTTGTTTGTTTGTAATGCATCTCGTTGCAATTTTATAATAATAGCGCTATTAATAAGGAACGTGCATAATTTTAAAAAAACTCGACCTTTTAGAAAAATGCCGCCATGTTATTATCATATTAAACTTTTTCTTTTAACAGTGTGCGAATATCGGTAGTTATTTTTTTTTGTCAATTTATTACATATTTATGTGAAAGGTGTACGTCGAAATGTTGCTGCTGAAACAATGCACTTTTATATTATATTTTACCTGTTTTCTTATTAACAAGTTTTTTAGCACGCAATTTTGGGTATGGCCAATTTTTTTCTCAACACTCGAAACGATTTAAATTTAAATTTCGCAACGACCAAAATTCTTAGACAAAAACCTCGCGTCCCAAACCTTTAATAAGTTTGACTTTTATACCAAGGCGCACTTTGGCGAAATTTAGTAGACTTAGCGTCTAATTAATTTTATGGGTAATGAATGGTAAAATTATTCCTAAATAACAAAATAGCGCGTTAGCGTAAAAAATAATGTGGGTAGTCGTATTATTTAATATTGAGGTTTTCTTCATTACATTGTTTTGGGGGTAGACTTTTAGACGGCTGCCACCTCTGGGACGCGTCAAGGCTGGCGGCGGACCCCCGGTGCCAGACGTCGGGACCGTCACATTTAACCGTATGCAAAATTCTAATTGACCTCTTATATTAAAATCTCTTACGTTATTATCAAATTTCTTATTCAAAATCTAAAAATGCTTGGCCGGAACAACTCTTAAATATCCAATTCTTTTTAATGAAGAAATTTATTTTCATCAATCTGTCTGGTAGAATTAATTAGACTCTTTCATGGTTGAAAATAACTTTATACATACAAAAGGTATAATAAAATAAATTACGAGTATTTACGAAGTCTAGGTTTGCAACGTAGAGGGAAACAGAACAAAAAAATTAATTTTCCCGAATACATTCATCAATTTGCTACTTTTTGGAAAATTGGTTTGTTATTTCTACAATTAATAGTATTATGTTTTTCGAATTTTTTTGAATGAAATCTCTTCAATCTACGCCATGCGTGAAGTAAAATTTAACAAGACACGAAGTAACACATTAGAACGTTAAAAAATTGAGGATTTTTCAGTAACTTAAATAAAATTTTACTACTATAATATAGGCCTATTGTATTTTATTTTAATAAAAAATATTTGTTACCGTAGGGCGGACGGGCGAATAGCCACGGCAGACAGACAGACAAACGGGCGGACAGACGGGCGGAAAGACAAACCGACAGGTAGACAAACACACACAGACAACCAGGCAGATAGACAAGCAGATAGACACACAAGCAGGCTAACTGACGGATGATAAGAAGAAAAAATATAAAATTGAACTTTAAGGCCCTGTAACTTTTTGACGAGTGTCAGATATACTTTTTCCCAAGGTATACTAGTTTAAGCGTCTTATTGTAACTTAACCAGTATCTTATCCTTTTTAAAGCGCCCTGTACATTGTTCGGATTTTAAAATCAAAGTGCAGTATATAAAGTAAGGTTTTAATTATGCTTCGTTTTTTTGGAAAAATGTGTTTAAAATAGTCTTGATAACGCTGATACAACCAGCTGTCAAGTCCTAGTGCTGTCAGTTTTTTTATACTGCGCTTTGATTAATTTATAAACCCGCCAAATAATAGTTAAAATCCTATTATTATACCTAAGTAGGTCTTTTGCACAGTAGATATAGCGCACACATGAGTAGTTTCAACGTTTGACACAGCTGTCAAATTGGAAACGATTTATATAAACAAAAATGTTTATTGATTGTTATTAGGCGTGCCAGTGCCATTTTGTGTTAAATTAATATAATTATTATGCTTCGAATGCTTAATTTGTTAAATTAGCTAAACGTGACATCAAAGGTAAGAACTCGACCGTTTATTATTTTTTTAAAAAACAATTCGTTTAAACAAATTTAGATTAGCAAAATGGTTCGTGTGCTAACTGTTCATAATTTCGCAAATCAATACATTCACACGGTCGAACAACCAACGGCAAGCACTATAGCGGCGCCCCACAGATTACTTTTAGCCTTATCGAGTCACTGCATAGAAGTACGTGACTTAAAAGATGACGTCAATTTGCTCTTTACTTTTCCAACAGTCGATCAAGTAACCAAAATTGTGCACTGCTTAAATGGTATTTATTCGCATCTTTTGTAACTTGCCAACTAACAGGCTTTTTTAAGGTGATTATGTCGCTACATTAGAGACGAAGTTCAATCGTCAAAATCGCGAAATTAATTATGTGCGTGTTTACGTTAATTGGGATAGCATCGCTACGTTGCAACAATCGAAGATGACCACAAGCGGCGCGAGTTTGGATTCGTCCGAGTGTGGTATGGTTCAACCGATGAGAGCTCGCATTGCTGGACGCGTTACACCTACTACTAATCAGTCTGAAATAAGCAACTTGGAAATGATCGAAATTCCCGTGAGACAAAACCCACACACTATCGAGTGTTGTCAGGTAGAATGGCGTTTTTGGAAAAGCGCTTGTTTAACTCGTCGATTCGTTTTAGATTTCTGGAAATATTTTAATTCAGTCTGGCAAGCTATTGACGATTTATACGTTCCAAGTGAAATCGCACGATATTTCCAAACTTAAGTTTGTCGATTTTGAAGAATTGCCCATTTATCTCGAAATTAGCTTTGTGCCCTTAAAAGTTGCGTTTTGCGAAAATTACATTTCTTGTCTAAACAAAGACAGCGTGCACTTGTTTAAAATTGAAAGGAAGCTACAAAAAAGTAGCGAGGAAACCAAAGATATGGAATATTGTGATACTAATTTTAAGTGTATGTTTACCCCTTTACGCCTTAGTTTGCGTGAGATTAACAATTAATTTTAGTTATCGAAGAGGAAGTTACCGTAGATTATAATGAGTTGTTAAGAAAGGAGAGTACAAATGCTGCTAAAGATAAAATTACAGTTAATTTACCGAGTATTGTAAGAAGCAACAGTTTGATTCACAAACATAGTCCGTTTACGTATATCGATAAAGATATGACAGCAATTGTACGGCACAATTTTACTATCGACGACAAATACAGCTACGAAATTATTAATTTGATTCAACTCAAACTAAAACCGCTACTTATTGAAAATTCGCTAACACAAGTGATGGAAGAGTTTAGGTGCATGGTTTTGAAACCTCTGTATGTCGATGAGAATTTACGAAAGTACGACAAAAATATTAGTGGATGGTTGAAGAGTAATTATAAGGAGAGCTTGAGTGGTGTCGTTTGTTTTATCACCACTTCGCAAGAGGGGTACTTATTTCAGTTCAGCGATTCTGGTGAGTTTTAAAGACAGAAATTTGCTCTAATTACATTCAAATATTATGTACAAAGTGCATGGCTGTCTCAAACTTTCCACTATTGTGTTGCTTATATATGTTGCCCTTATGTGACTGCATAGTTTGAGACGGGCAGGTATTTTTATGCACCTGAAAATTATTTTTCTTGTGGTTTGTAATCCTTTAACTAAGCGATTGTATTGGTAATAGATACGGATACAAACAACGACAATTGCGTCTCAGTGTACCCCTTCATGGGACCAGTTTATAACGTAATTTTAGAATATCACCTCTTGCACGCTCTTACAGAAACCGGTTTAGAATCGTACACGATGCGAATTGGACATAAATTGTGTCGCACTTTAGAAATTGTCGACAACATAAGTGTTGTAAGTACAATATTCATTTTTAGATGAAATAAAAATTTAACTCTTTACTTGAAGGCCTGCCCACCAACCGACGACTTAATATGTCTAATCGGCCACAAACAATTCGTCGGTATCGAACAAATACTTTTGTGCAATAACTATCTCGTTCTTTTGGCGAGTGCCGAAAACTCACCGACTCACTCGGTCGGCTCTAGTAATAGTTCGACCTCTCTAAACTGGACTTTATACAATCTCGAGCTACCGACTCCCAAAATGTTATTTACAGACATTGCTTTGGCCGCTAATGCGCATCGATTTACGGCTCCTCAAACTTATTGTCACTTAATTAGCGAAGCTCACATGATTTTGCGTCTGTCGTTGCTTTTATTGAAGTGGTCGATACGCGAAGGTAGTGTCTGCACAATTGGACCCTCGAAATCGAATATCGACGATTTGGTCGACACGTATCGAACTTCGTGCGCTTTACTGGGTGACCACTTTATTATGTGCGTCTTGCTTAATTTGTAATGTGTCGTAAAACTTATTTGTGCTCTTTTTGTAGGAGCTTAAATGAGCAGGATTACAAGCTATGTTTGCCGTACTATAAAATGGCTTGCATTTCTCCTTACGAGGTCTTGAACAGATTTAAACGAATCGAACAAAACACCAATGAAATGGTACGTTTTTAGACGCACTTTTGTCCACTCTATGTATATCAACTATTGTTTTAGTCGATGAATGCAGTTTTGTACTATCTCACAATGGTGCTCTCGGAAACTAAACTCAAGTCTTCTTATACAAAAGCTGAGGGTAAACAACATTTTATGGAAGAAATTTTGGAAATTTTCGAAAATTATAGTTCTAACGACTTGGCTCACTTGGTATTAAAGAATAGTATGTTGAGGGAGTATTCGACTTCGAAGTTTATTAACATCTTATTACATCAGTCTCATAGCGATCCGTTGAAAGAAACCGAGAGGCTATTGGCATTGGCCCTTTTGTACGTGCAAGAATGTAACATTAAACAAGCTGAAAATACGATCGAAATAATTACAAACAATAAGGTCTTATATCAACTTTTGGTGGAAAATTGGAAGCTCTTGTTTGAATTGTCACACGTTGCTACAACAAAACATAAAAATCCTTACTGCTTTTCGGAATTTTCGATAGTTTTAATGTTCACAAAGGGCGATATTTTAGCAGATATTTTTGTATCGTTGATGTGCGATAGAAAAATTCACCTTCATAACATTTTAAGGGTAAATTTTTGCTTCGTTTCTGATTGGAAGTGCTAAAACATGAGCTTGTAGATATTTTTGGAATATTTACCATCGAGAGTCGGCTCTGACGGTAACATGGCTGCCACGGTTATGCAAAAAACACTCGAACAGTACTTTAAGAATTATTTCGCCAATTACGATGTTAAAAATTTGACGAAGTTTATTAACGAAAAACCATCGTCTCTGCAAGAAGCTGTGAAAATTTTGGTTAGATCCTACCTTTCCGAATTGCAAATGTTGCATATAAAAGATTTAAACACACTGGAGGAATTGTCAGAAAAAGAGTGAGTTGATAATTTTGCGTTTATAACTTTTTTCATTAGTCAATCAGGAATCAGGGCGGTTATAAGGAGCTTTTGAAGTTTTGTGGTCTCATTATAATAACAAACTTTAGGGGCTTCTAACTTTAGAGCTTTTAAAGTCTTTCCGAGGGTTTAATTTCCAAAAAGCTGCTATCAACAAATGTAGAGCCCTTATCTAACTCTCTGGTCTAATATAATGTTTTAATTGTAGAAATTTAGAGAATGGTCAAGAAGAAGAACAAAAGAACGACAGTATGACCAACAGCATCGAAATGAAATCATTTAATCGTGTCGAAAACGGACACATATTTACGGACAAAAATGCTAAAGCGCGTTACCACAATGAATATTTATTTAGCGAATTAAGATCTGACTATTTGAACCGAATGCCGCCATTTCAAATCGAAATAACGTCTAAACTATACGAGACTTGCCTAGAAAATTACGTACCGAAAAAGCAGCTAATTATGAATAAGAAGGCCGACTTAATTTTAAAAAAGCTTCAAGCTTTGTTTTGTAGTCAAATTGTGTCTAAGGATGTTATAATCGAGGCGAAGACGTTTTTGAAATTAAACGAAATGCTGAGAGGTTATTGGAGTTTAAAGTCGATTTTGTTGGGCACAGAGGAGGCCGTGGTTTACTTGTTGGAAGTTTGCCCTCAGTGTTTACTACAGTTTGGAAAGGACCGTTTTACTAAAAATGACGAATGGAAATTGTTGATTACGAGTCTTCAGAAAAAAATTGTTGGTTTGTCCGTGGATCAAAATTTAAAACGAATCTGTTTCTACCACAAAAAATTATTGAAAGGTAAAAGTTTGTACAAATAATAGTTATAGGGTGCATTAACTTGTTTTTTTTTTCACGATAGACGTTCTTACGCATCTTGCAATTAGCATGTCGGTGGAGCAATTGCAACAAGTTTTACCAAATCGGAATCCTGGCTTGTTACCTTCGGACGTTTTGACTTCGACTATAAATAATTCTAGTCCAGTGGTCTGTGATGATATTTTAAACGAAATATGCTGCTACGAGCCGTACATTACCGTTTGTAAAGAAACGATGCAGGCGAATCAGATTAAAAAGTTGATTACGACAACCGGACAACAGTTATTGCTTACTTTGAATCTCTAAATAAATTTACACGATTGAAATTAGCTAATAGGATATTTAAACACAAATTTATAAAATGCTTCTAAATCAGAGTTGAATTTGTTTCGAATTATTGGTGCTACTGTTAGTGCTTTACAATTTTTTGGGGCTTTTTGTGTCGAGGATTTGGATTTAATTTTTTAGATTGAAATGATCGATTGGTCGATGGAATTTATTTTGTTGTTCAAAAGAACTTGTGCACGAAAAGCAAAAGGCAATTTTTTAAATAGACGTCAATTGATATATTCCACTCTTAACAAAGTACCACCAGCAACAAGCAACAACGCACCTTTAAGGAATAAAATTTATTTACATCTACAATGAATAATGTCAATATTTTACGAACTCTTAAATGATTTTTTTCGTGATCGTTACACTTGATGTGACCTTATCAACAGTTAAGATGCAAGTGCTTCCTTTTTATTTATAAACTTTTTATACAAAACAGTCTTAATATGTATGTTGTCCAATTATTTATAAGCAATTTTTATTTGTTTAGTTGTCAGTCTTTTGGTTAACTGGAGTTATAAATACTTTTGTACCTGACCATTGTGGTGTATCAAAAATTACTCACTAACTACTAGTCGCTCTCCTCTTGGACAGTTTGGTCAAGTGGTTTGATAGTAATATATTAGAAAAAATTTACAAAATTTGGCGACTCAACTCTACAAATTAATGTTTTGGGGTTTCCTTAACTTTAATTTGTTGCAGATTTTCGAATTTTTAATTAACTGACTGGAAAAATTAGTTAAAATAAATACATATAGAACAATTATGTTGTAAAATAATTTATTTGAAGCTCGATTACATTCCGAAATATTATATTGATGTATGTAAATCTTTTTCAATCCAATAAAGTAGGTAAACGTTTTTATTATTTAATTTGATGTATTTACAGCTGTTTGGTCTTCCAAAAACAAAATTGATAGTAATACCAGCGATTTTTCATACTGCACTTGAACAAAATGCTAACTAAGAAGACTTTTGTCAATATTTTCCGCCACTGTCTTAATTTTTTCGAACTTTGATCCTCCTAAAGAGCCCAAAAAATTTGCCCGATTCGGAAGTTTTCAAATTAGGGCACCCAAAACTTCGGAGCACTTATTTGGAAAGCTCTTTTAACCATGTATAAAACGTTAGTTTTTAATTATACACGTTTGTTTACTAGTTAGTACCGCGGCTCAAAAATGGACCGCTATTGTGTATACATTGAAAAGGCTTTTCATCTGTTCGTATCATCGTTTCTTTAAATTATTACCTAAGACCATACTGCAAATGGCGTTGGGTAGAATCTTAATGCTCTTCAACAGCTCAAGAGTGACTTATAGAACTTTCATTAACTTAGGAACTCGCATGATAGAAAAGAGCAACTTGGTGTCGCGCGAGTTGCCTATCTTTTAGGCGTAACCCATTTTTGTGCATTATTGTTTATTATTAATTTGTAAGAAGAGTTCGTTATGTAACGAGTACATAAGGGTTATAAAAATACTTTCTGTAGGACAAAGGTAAGAGGTGTAACAGGATTAAAAGTTAAAACGAATTGAAATACAGATAATATTTAATTTAGAAACTTTAAAAGGAGATAATGATATGATTATAAATATTTACAATTGTGAAATGATTTCAGATCTAAGATCTAATTAATTAAAATAGTCCAACACTATTTTATAAAACTATACAATAAATATAAAATGGAATTTTCGAAAAGTTTGAATTTTAAATTTGCCTAAACGTAAACTACCGAAGTTACATGTTACTCGATTTTCGAAAATTCATTTTATTTTAATAAAAAAATGATTAAAAAAACAATGTTCAAAACACTTTTGTTCTACAGCAAAAAAACTGACTAAGTTATATACTACATGTAATTTTAAAAATGTGCATCTATACATATTTTTTCTAATATCTCTTACGTTTTGTAAGTTTTTTTTTACGTATCATGTTTTATATTACAATGTGTATACATTGAATATGACGTAAATGGAAGAATTACATTAATTTTATATTTTTCACATATTGCCAAAAATATACAGATTACAAAGTCTAAAATGTTAAAATATTGCACTATCATAACGATCTTTTTTTTCAAATGACTTTGTGCTTATTACCATTTCGTTTTTAAAATTTAAAAACCAAAATAATTATTTACTGCTTAACTTTTTACAACTCTTAATTTTTTTTACACGACTATCGATATGCATTGTATGTTTAATAACTTGTAAAATTTAACAAAGTAGATTTCGCTGAGAAATAAGTGTTTTACTAATAATTTATAAGTTTACGAATGAGATCTACTTCAGAACTACCGAGTCAGTCGGTCACTTGTACTGGCCACACCAGAGATAGAAAATATTCATGCCCGTGTTTAATTTAGAAGACTAGAAAAAGTTAAAGTTAATGAAAACGCGTTCTTTTTGTTGTTGAAAATGGCAATAATAGCAAAAAAAAAAGATTTTGTTCTAATAAATTTTTGTAAAGCTAATGTTTTCAGTTTCTATCAATATGCGGTTGTTTTACATACCCTTTATGTACAAAAAAACGAACAAAAATATATAATTAAAATACTAAAATACGAAATGTAAACACCTAAATATATTCATAAATATTTAAGAAAAATTGGATTTTCTTAATTTAAAAAAAAATTCCTTACCAACTAATTGCAAATTTGGCCTTTTTTTTCATTTGGAAAGCACATAAGTGGATAAACAATAGAATTAATAAGCAGTATCACATTGTTTCAAACATTTGCTTTGCAAGTAGCCATTTTTTTATTTTATTTTGATTACAGTGGCTAATATTACTTTTTTATTTTATAATATGGTAACAGTCTTATAATATAACTACATAAATACGAAAAAAAGAACAAAACAGTCTCCCAATTCTTGGGGTTTCAAAAAACCTTATCATTTAACAAAAAACTGATATATACTATTTAAAAATCACAATAAATAACTGGGGGTATTTCCACGTCTTTCTTTAAAATTATCATTTAAAATCTGATTGCACTTTTAAATTTAATATACAACTTGTAACAACCACGCTCAGTTTGTTTAAATTTTCGTTGGTCAAACCAAAAAAAAAGTCACAAAGACAAACACCACAAATTGTCATTTACCTACAAAAACATTTTCATCTAAAACTTAATAATCCCATCTATCGTCCTCGTCTTGTTTAACGCACTTTTCACCGTCCTCACTCACAGTTTGTCTCTCACTCATTTCTTTAACTTCAGTTTCTTTATCGTCGACCCGCTCGACGTTCTCGTTATCGTGCTCGTGACTAACCGAAGACGCGTCACTCTGATCATCATCGAACCTATCCATAACCGGAGTGGGCTCCACGCGAACAGTCTCTTCCGAATTTCTCCTACCGTAATCTTCCGTCTGCATAACACAAACCCCATTTATAATAACCTCATTACCCGTCGCAGGCTTCTCCTTCTCGTCCTGCCAATCCGGATTGACCCATTGGGGCGCGGCGGGCTTCCTCCTAGACGACCTCCCCTGACTTCCGATTTGCGATAGAGGCTTTTCGTTAGGCTCGGATTTAACTTCGCCGTGAATGCTATCGGACATGTTGGAATCTTCCGAGCCGACGTTGCTCTCGACGTCATCCTCGAAATCGTCCGGTTCGCGTTTCAACGACGTCATAGATAAATCCAAACCGCTCATTTGTTCTTTAACTACGTTGCCCAACAACGAAAGATCCATGTCGCCGGACGGCAGAAGACCTCTACTTATTAAAGCGGCTAAATTCGGATTCGTCGATAAGTAAGGTGGATAAGGTAAAGGCATCGCTCCTAACCCCATTCGTTCTTTCGATAATTCTAATAATCTTTGGTTTAATAACAGCCTAAATTGAACGGGATCGAAAGGTGCTTGGTTTCCACTCTGATCGCGTGGAGGAACGTCTGCCGGCATTCCGTGTGGCGCTTGTTGTTTCAGCCTCATTCTGTGATTGTGGAACCAATTCGTTATAGTTCTACTAGAAAGTCCTAATTCGCCCGCCAAAAATTCGATTGTCGCTACGTTTGGATAAGGATCGAGCGCGAACGCGAGTCTCAGCGCTTCTTTTTGTTCTTCCGAAAAGAGGACGCGTTGCTTCTTGGCGGACGGCGGACCGGGGCCCGGCGAATTGGAATGGTAAAATTCGGAAGTGTCGTTCGACGACGTGTCGGAACTGTTGTCGTGCGCTCCCGCTCCGGTCGATCTGCGTCTTTTGTTCGCTTCCCGACGTTCGTTTTTGAGAACTTGCAACCTTTCGATGTTGTGGGCGTCGTTCAACCATAGTTGCATTCGAATGAAAGGTTCTCGTCCTTTTATGCTTAACATGTGCCAGGGTTTTGGTTTAGATAGTAGCTCGCTTACAGAGCCTTGCGATAGGCCCAGAACGGCTTCGCCGAATATTTTTTGACCGATGTTATTGGCTAAGAGGGCTTCTTTGATTTTGGTGGTTATTACTTGCGTGTCTAAATCTTGCGTTAAGGCTGCCATTTCGTAGACGCTCGGCGATATATGTGGATTGAGGCTTCTTAAATTTGCACTTTGGTGATGTGATAGAGGCGAGTGTGGAATGGCGTGTGGACTCGAATTTGATTTTTTTAAATGTTCCGAAGTTTGTAAGTTTATTGGATGTTGCGGCGGAATACCGGGTGGCGTTAATAACATGGATGGACCGTGAGGTTGATGGTTGATCATTTGGTTTTGGACCGAAACCATTTGTAACGATGGAGGGAGTAAGTTTGGGTTTTCTTGCATTTTGTTGAGAAATCCGGCGGCTTCGCTCAGCATTTTCGGCGTCGGCGGTAATGGTTTACTTAGTGGAGTAAGTGGAGTACCACAAGCTGTAAATTACGAACAAAATTAGTTTACAATTTTTACGCACGTCTAAGTAATACTTACGAGTTCCTCCGTAGCCTCCGGTTCTCATGAGTTTTTCCGGCGCTATTTTGTATTGGCTCGCTACCAATTTGTGAACGGCGTTGTCGTCTTCCAAGAACATCTTCATGCGGATGAACGGTTCGCGTCCCTTTTGCGTTAACATGTGCCAGGGTTTTGGTCTCGCCAAGAGGTCGCTCACCGAGCCTTGCGATAAACCGAGCACGTTCTCACCGAACAGCCTTTGACTTATCGAGTATTGACTTAATTGTTCTTTCACTTTTTTGACGATGTCTTCGGTGTTTAGATTGTTGTACATGTCGAATTGTTGTTGAGTTATCGGCGGTAGGACAGCTTTTAGTGGTCTTTGGCTGGTCGGGTGGTGTTGGTGCGAGGGAGGTTGGGAAATTAACGAATTTGTTATGGAAGCCATTCGTTGTAGAGGACTCGCAGCTGCGGATGTCGAAAAGTCGTCGGTCGGGGTCATTGCTGGAGGTAAAATACTGTTGCTTAATGGACTAGATGCTGTGGAACTTGTAGTTTGAGATTGCGTTCCAGGCTCTATTTTTGGTCTAACTAAACTAAATGCACTACCAGAATGTTTAATACTATCGTCCGAGTCTTTTTCTTTGTCTTCGACGCCGTTAACCATCTTTGGTTTTTCCTTTGGAAGGGATAAGTCTTGTGCGCCACCGTTAATCGATGGATTGTGTTGGTGAGCTAGCGCTTGTTGCTGTAAGGCGAGCAAACCTAAATTTGTCATTTGTGCTGAATTTTGGCAGTGGTTGAGTTTGGATAACTCGCGATGATAAGCGTCTAAAGCCATTCGAATTTCTTCTTGGGTGCGGTCCATGGGACCACCACTAAATATGTGCGGGAAAAACATACTAAATATTAGTTTAGCAAAAAGTTATCTCTCAAAAGTTATCAACTCACCCAGGAAAAGGTTCTCTCCTGAAGTCTTCGATGCGTTTTCCCATGAGTTTCGCGAGCTCTTCTTGATAAATTTTAACAACTTTTTCTTGAGGTATGTCGTCGTTTTCGTATTTTTTTAATTTTTGTTTTTGTAATTCTTTGGAAAATGGGCTCACGCACTGTCCGTGCGGGGACCTGGAATCTTCGTTGCTGTGACTGTCTTCTTGTTGGGGTTTCATTTGTAATTGCGAAGCTTCGTTTAGTATGTGAGCTATTCTTTCGTCCGTCATTTCGGTTTCGGGGCGTCCGAAATTAGGTATCCCTGTGTCTTTGCCTGAGGAAAAACTGTCTGTAAGGACCAATGGGATAACTCTTAATGACTCGTAAAATATTTTAATTTGTGCACACAAGCTACTGTTTTTGTGCGGAGAAAATTTATTTAACGATTATTGTTATAAACGAAATTTTATTTTTCCTACTATTTTAAATTGCGTTAATATAATTTTTAGTTACTCTCCATGATTATTCAGCAAAGCATAAAAATAAACAGCGCAAAATGTAGTTAACGAGCACGTAGTTTTGTAATGATAACTTTTGTTCTTAATAAAACAATACTTGTAAAATTATTACACATTTATCGTACTAGATATGAAATTCAAGTTCAGTTCCCATGAAAGCCTCCACACATAGGCACATACAACATTTACTTTTTCCATAAATAATTATCTGTAACTTTTGTAATTTGTCGTTTTAAAGAGAAATTCTCGACCATCTTAAATACAGATATTAAAATTGTCCTCAAACATTTTGTCACACGGTACCACACCGTTATTTTTTTTGCTTTTATTTCATTTTCTACTTGTTGTCGTAGTTAATAGCATTTTAATAACTAGGAAATGTTCTTAAAATAACTCATTGTAATTATTAGGCTACCAAAACATCGTTTATCGGGTAAAACTAAAACAAAACAAACATCGCATTTTCTTCCCAAGAAATTTTTTTTTGCCACAAACGTTTAATTTCGAATCAGAGGCGTATTCAAATCGCCTTTAAATTAACGACCCATCTTCCGTCACGGAGCGTCTTGAAGAAAGATGGCGATGTGTCATGGCGGCGCAACGATCCACGCAAGAGGACGCTCAGAGCCAAAAAAACGCAAAAACTAACAAACAGGGCGTCCCTTTAACATTAGGAGGTGATGAAACGTCCACTTCAAAAAGTAAGCCGGGCCACGCTATGGAAAAATCTAGAAAAACACCCAAGAGGGGTCTGCGTCGCCCTGCACTTTGCACGTCGTTTAAATTGTGGCCCTTTTTGTAAATTGCGAGTGCAGTGCACGTTACATTTCATATACTGCCCAACTTTTGCGATTTTCCTTAAGTTGCCACAACAAAACTAGATAATATCCGCGCAAGTTGGAGTTTGTTAATTTTTCAATAAAAAGGTAGTCATTTTGAGCGTTTCCACCAAACTCAATAATAATTTCAATAAAACAACCACTAAAACTCAAATCAATCGTTAATTAATATTAAAGGGCGAAATTTCCATAGATATCTAGTTTTGTACGAAACTTTAACATAACACCCATTCCTACAAAATTAGCAAATTAACACAAATTGGTTTTAGAACTTAATGAAGAAGTCAAAACCCAAATAGGGCCGGTTTAAAAGAAGAAATAAGCTCGGGACAAGCGTCGATATCGAGTCGAGCCATTTTTGGCTCAATAGCGCGCGACTCCACTCAAAGGCCTCAATCTTAATCGATAATTAGTCTAACGTAACTTAAAAATAGTTTTAAAATCGATTGATTTCCGTTAAAGTTCGCACGAGCTTTCGAGGGACCGGTACGTTCCTTTCGTGGGAGGGGGTATGTTATAAAAGTACTTCCGGTCTCGTACAATCAAATAAAATGTGTACGAAAGCTATAAAAGGCAATAAAAAAAAATCGTATCGAATGTTCTCACAATATGATTCAAATTTTAATACTTTGCTTTTCTTCGTTATTTTCTTCACGTAAAGTTTTGCGCTCGCAGATTTGCGTTCGTTAAATAAAAATCAATCCATATAAACAATAAGTACGTGTGGAAAAAAAAATAATTTAAGCAACAAGGATCGCGTGTTAAGTATTGCATGTGTAAAAACAGCGTAAACTTTTTTTTACAATTCTAACTGTGATAGGAATCGAACTTTTCACGAAAAGCTACACGGTTTATTGCGTCCGTATAAAATAGAGGTTTTTTTGCGCAACTACGGCCCTTAAAGGTATTTCTATTAATATTGCCTATCATTATCTACCATTCGATCGACCATGTGATCGATAATTAGTCGGAACTAGTGGGCATATTTGGAAAAAATTGACGAGTTCATTTCGTGTTCGATAATTAAAACAAAACGGCGGATAAGGCTCGACGTCGACTTTCTCCCAAAGTCGCCCGGCTCACTTTTGGGCCTTAACAATTTATTACAAAATATGATTTGTTTTAGAACCACAAACTGGTCAAAAGTCCGATTATATTTTCGTTAATTAAATAGACCACCCGGATTCCGTCGTAAAATAAAATTTAAATTTAACCGGCACTTTTATATTAAATAAAAATCGTTTTTAAATCGTCTTTCCCACAACCTTTTGTTCGCGCGCATTTAAATTATGAACAATTGTGAATTGCCACTTGGTTGTTTTCCTCAAAAACTAAAACTAACCGTTTTTATGTTAAATTTTTTTAATTAATTAATTACCAAGTTTCCCACCACGGCCAACTGTTAACGTTAAGTCGTTTGATTAATCGTCACCTGCGCCCCCAATCTAAAAATCCTTCCGTTCGAACATATATTGTTTCGACCATTTGAAAAAAAATACACAATTTAGAATAATTAAAAGAGACTTTTATTAATATCAAAGTCACGGTATTTATTTGATTTTATTGTCATTTCGATAAATCCCGGAGTATTTTAAAATTTTCTTGGACTCGCTCCAATCTCAAAGTGACTCACAATGAAAATTTTATTTTCGACTTTTTCTAAAACAATAAAAGCGTAGATTATTTAAAAAAATGAACGTAATTTATCTATACAAACAGGAAACTTGGAGTGCTCGATTAATATCTAATAATTAGATTACAAATTTCTAAAGAATGTTGAATGTTGGTGATACACACCGCTCAAAAGTAATAAACGAGCGAAATTAATACAAAATACGTATTTCGAGTTATTCAAAATTCACGTGATTTTAAAATAGATTGTAATTATAGGTAAACTTCTCCGTTACCATTGGAGCAAAAAATTTGATACCGAGGTTTCCCTTTTTTTTTAGTAAAAAGTGTCAAAACTTTATTTCCAATGCAAAAGTGAAACGCAAACTTTTTCTTTACTTTTAAAATACTTTTCGGCCTGAAAAACGCCTTTTTGAAATTTATCGAGTTTATTTCCACCAAGCCGATGGTATCTACTTCAATTTTGGCACAAAATCGCACTTGAATCTTGTTAAATTTATATTTGCTCGAATTTTTTTAAACCGTTCGATTAGGTGGGTAAATTTTTGAAAAATGTGCACCAATTTGGAAAAGTTTCAAGTGAAAATTGAAGAAAATTTAATTACGAGTAGTTTTCCTTAATAAAACTTTCCTCTAACTCCGTTAATAATTAAGTTAGAGATGGGTGCATTGCAAGAGACGTCATTACCTTTTAAAACGGTACTTTAACACTTAACGTTAAAATTTTGGAAAATCTGTAGGTGATACCGAAAAATTTTTCAAACAAAAGTTTTAGATAATTTCCTTGTGATTAATCTTTCCTTACAAAACTTTCTCCTAACTCCATTAATAACCGAGTTACACATGGGTTTATCTAGAATAGGGATGTCAATTTTCGAGCCTTTTTTAGTTAGTAAATTCAGGTGAGTTTGTATGTCGAATTATTAAAAAACAAACAAAAGCAGTTCGATTATGAGCAGTTTACAGTTTTCCCGAATAAAACTAGTACCTAACCATCAAGTTAGAGATGGGTTTATCGCGAGTTTTCCTTCAAAATCTTGCTTTAAGGAAGTTAGAGATTGTCCTATATACAGAAAGACTTCGGTTTTTAAAAACTAGCCTTTACCTCACGATTTAGGAAAACTTGGAACGTCCGAATGAAAAACGTAGCTAATAAAAGCTTTGGACAATTTCATTATGATCATGACTTTCCCCTAACTCCATTAATGGCCTATTTAAACAAGCGTCTATCGCGAGAAACGTCATCAGTTTCTATACACAGCTATCCACTTTCGTTTTCATTTTCAAGTTTTGGAAAATTTCTGCGCTTTATTGAAAAATTTTGTTAATAACGTTGTAAATAGTTTAATTGCAATTATTTTTCTTCAATACAATTTATTCTTACACAACTATCATAATAACAAAGTTAGAGATGGGTTCATTGCGAGAAAACTCGAGTTTCAAAAAAGTATTTTTTAATTAAAAATTTTGTAAAATCGGTGGGTTCGATTCAAAAATTTTATAGAGAAAAGTTTTAGATAGTTCAATTGTTATTAGTTTTGTTCAAGACAAGTGTCTCGTAACTTCGTTAATAACAAAGTTAGAGGTGGGTTTATATGCCGCGCAAAACTACGACTTTACACGAAAATTTTGGAAAACTGCTGGCGTAAATTGAAAAAACTTGTTAATAAAAGTTGAAGGTAATTTAATTACGAGTAGTTTGAGTCCGTACAGTTTTGCTCTAACTCCGTTATTAGTGCAATTAGAGTCCGCTAATCGGGCGAGATCGGCGCGAGACGACGTCAATTTCGCAACCCTTGAAAAAAATCGCGTTTTAAGTTTCGGTAGACTGTTTAATAATAACTAGTTTTAAATTTAATTAAATATTAAGGGGTGAGCCCCCGAAGGTGCGTCTTCGACAAATTGAAAAAGAAAATTTCAAAAGAGACAAAAGTTGAGAAGATAAGATTTTGGGTCAAAACGTACAAATATAGAAAAAACTAAAAAAGTGAATGCGAATATAAAGTGTTTATTTTGACCATTTGCGCGAGTAAATTTTTAAGCCAGTATATGTGGCTATGACAGACGCGCCTGTTAAAAATTTTCCAGTCCAATTGTTTTTACGTTCGAGGAGACATTTCTCATCCCAGTAATTCCATAGTTGATCGACAAATTAATAAAAACTAGACACAAAAATAACAAATTTACTTAACTAAATATACGAACAAGCGTTTTGGTGTTATTTTTGCGCTGGAAAAAAAATTTCCTTTTTTTCGAGTGTATCGTAATTTATTTTTCATTAGAGACGTGCACCGTACACAATTGTGCAGCGTTCGGAGAATAATATTTCAGGGCGGCTAACGCCGGGGTGGTGCATAACAAAAGATTGCACCAGGAAGTCGATGCAAATAATTTAACTCTATCGGTATATAAAAAGGACACACATACAGAAACACACCCGGAGTTTCTAAAGACAAAAAGGCCAATAAATTTTATCTAATTAGTTGTCACAATTATTATGCAACTTCATGGTATTGTTGCGAATTTAAATTTCGAATTCGAAATTAATTTTAGAAAATATTGCGCGCAAAGTAATTGTACTTTATAACATTTTTACGTACATAACAATAGGTGCGAGTACTGCCTTTTAAATAATCGAATACATAATTTCAAACTAAAGTGGCGTGTTTCATTGGGCAAATTTAATGCGGCAGTCCTCTCTATTACAACAAATCGCACTTTTTATTGCCTCGGTGTGGCGGTCGAGTTAATTTTCGTTTTTTCGTCCTCTTTGGAGCTTTTCGGCCGGAAGCCTTTCCTCGAAGACTTGCGGAACATCCAAGTCCGTTTTGGCGAGATGTAAATCTCGAGAAACGTCCACGAGCTTCCCGGCGAAGCATCGAAACGAACTTCTTGGCCCAGTTTAAATGTTTAATTCGATTCAAAAGTAATGTCTTTATAAATCCATAATAAAATAATATATTTAAGTAAAAAAATATATAAAATAGTTAGGATTTAGAGCAAAGCGAGAAATAGAAATAGATTAAGTAGATTTATGTGCTGTTAGCATAAATTAATGCGTTTAAGAAAGAAGTCGTTTTGAAATTCGTGGGAGTACAAGAACAATATAATTGTTCGAAATTACAAATATTTGGGTTACAATATTATTTTAATGCCGCAATTTTACATCGCATGTCACGTTATTGTGATACACAGACAATAAGAATTAGAAATAAAAAAATATATAAAACCGTTGTTTGATGATGGCAAATAATTACAAGACGTGTATGTGAAAAAAATCGAAAATTGAACCGATCGTTTATCGTCGTACGTTTTTTACTCGCGAACTTGTTAAGTAGAAAATTGGTTGCGCTCGGCGAATTTTTTTGGGATACGATTTTCTGGCACAATTATTCAAGAAATCGTAAATTTAACAATTGCTTATTAAGTACTTTATTTTAATCGGTCTAATTTAGTCTATCATTGGTGACTTACGTTCTAAAAACTAATTTATTTATTATTGAATAGACGGAAATGATTCATAAATTCGGACGAATCAAAAAATTATACACGAAACCAAGTAGAAAGATTACACTTAATTGAGTATAAATGAATTATTTATTTTATTAAATACGTATTTTTGTGTTGTACGGTTCACATTACCTTGTAATTAAGATAATTTTACAACATTCGGATATGGATTTTGTAATTAACGGGCGATTGTTTTCCACGTTCTTTGATTTTCTCAACACAATTAAGTTACCAATTACCTAATTGCCCACAACATTCAGTTATGTTCTTTATTAATTTGTTTCCACATCTTATGTTTACTTAAATTATAATTATATAAATTTCCAAATTATTTTTTAATAATTAATTACTAATCAACCTCAAAAGATATACTAAACTTCATAATTGGGGCACTTTGTAGTACGAAATTGTAATTTGCGAAAAAGTGCCTACTAAGTATTTAAAGACTATTGTTTTTCGGTAATTACAAAGAATTAACGCGAATGAAATTGCATCTTTAAAAATAAGGAGCTACCCATCCAATAACAACCGACAGTTGCACTCTTTAAAGCTGTAAACCGTAGAATAGTTAATCCGGTTAATCGAACGAATTTCAGAAGGAAACGATCGGACCTAGAGTTAATTTCACGACACAAAAGTTGCAGATAATTAAGTTGAGAGTAATTTTGGTTAACATAATTAAGCCCTAACTCGAAAATTAGCGGAGCTATAAATTTTTTAAAAGATGCGGTTTGAGCTATTTCTTAATAGTTAATCGAGCGCATTTCAGAAGAAATCTATAGGACCTACAGTTAATTTCACGACACAAAAGTTGCAGATAATTAAGTTACGAGTAATTTCGGTTAACATAATTACACCCTATCTTTAAAATTAACGGAGTTATAATTTTTTAAAAAAAATGCGGTTTGAGTTAATTCTTAATAGTTAATCAAGCGCATTTCAGAAGAAATCTACAGGACTTACAGCTAATTTTACGGCATAAAAGTTGCAGATAATTAAGTTGCGAGTAATTTTGGTTAACATAATTAAGCCCTAACTAGAAAATTAACGGAGCTATAATTTTTTTTAAAGATGCGGTTTGAGTAATTTCTTAATAGTTAATCGAGCGCATTTCAGAAGAAATCTAGAGGACCTACAGTTAATTTCACGACACAAAAGTTGCAGATAATTAAGTTACGAGTAATTTCGGTTAACATAATTACACCCTATCTTTAAAATTAACGGAGTTATAATTTTTTAAAAAAATGCGGTTTGAGTTAATTCTTAATAGTTAATCAAGCGCATTTCAGAAGAAAACTACAGGACTTACAGCTAATTTTACGGCATAAAAGTTGCAGATAATTAAGTTGCGAGTAATTTTGGTTAACATAATTAAGCCCTAACTAGAAAATTAACGGAGCTATAATTTTTTTAAAAGATGCGGTTTGAGTAATTTCTTAATAGTTAATCGAGCGCATTTCAGAAGAAATCTATAGGACCTACAGTTAATTTCACGACACAAAAGTTGCAGATAATTAAATTACGAGTAATTTCGGTTAACATAATTACACCCTATCTTTAAAATTAACGGAGTTATAATTTAAAAAAAAAATGCGGTTTGAGTTAATTCTTAATAGTTAATCAAGCGCATTTCAGAAGAAATCTACAGGACTTACAGCTAATTTTACGGCATAAAAGTTGCAGATAATTAAGTTGCGAGTAATTTTGGTTAACATAATTAAGCCCTAACTCGAAAATTAGCGGAGCTATAAATTTTTTAAAAGATGCGGTTTGAGCTATTTCTTAATAGTTAATCGAGCGCATTTCAGAAGAAATCTATAGGACCTACAGTTAATTTCACGACACAAAAGTTGCAGATAATTAAGTTACGAGTAATTTCGGTTAACATAATTACACCCTATCTTTAAAATTAACGGAGTTATAATTTTTTAAAAAAATGCGGTTTGAGTTAATTCTTAATAGTTAATCAAGCGCATTTCAGAAGAAATCTACAGGACTTACAGCTAATTTTACGGCATAAAAGTTGCAGATAATTAAGTTGCGAGTAATTTCGGTTAACATAATTACACCCTATCTTTAAAATTAACGGAGTTATAATTTTTTTAAAAAATGCGGTTTGAGTTAATTCTTAATAGTTAATCAAGCGCATTTCAGAAGAAATCTACAGGACTTACAGCTAATTTTACGGCGTAAAAGTTGCAGATAATTAAGTTGCGAGTAATTTTGGTTAACATAATTAAGCCCTAACTAGAAAATTAACGGAGCTATAATTTTTTTTAAAGATGCGGTTTAAGTAATTTCTTAATAGTTAATCGAGCGCATTTCAGAAGAAATCTATAGAACCTACAGTTAATTTCACGACACAAAAGTTGCAGATAATTAAGTTACGAGTAATTTCGGTTAACATAATTACACCCTATCTTTAAAATTAACGGAGTTATAATTTTTAAAAAAAATGCGGTTTGAGTTAATTCTTAATAGTTAATCAAGCGCATTTCAGAAGAAATCTACAGGACTTACAGCTAATTTTACGGCATAAAAGTTGCAGATAATTAAGTTGCGAGTAATTTTGGTTAACATAATTAAGCCCTAACTAGAAAATTAACGGAGCTATAATTTTTTTAAAAGATGCGGTTTGAGTAATTTCTTAATAGTTAATCGAGCGCATTTCAGAAGAAATCTATAGGACCTACAGTTAATTTCACGACACAAAAGTTGCAGATAATTAAATTACGAGTAATTTCGGTTAACATAATTACGCCCTATCTTTAAAATTAACGGAGTTATAATTTTTAAAAAAAATGCGGTTTGAGTTAATTCTTAATAGTTAATCAAGCGCATTTCAGAAGAAATCTACAGGACTTACAGCTAATTTTACGGCGTAAAAGTTGCAGATAATTAAGTTGCGAGTAATTTTGGTTAACATAATTAAGCCCTAACTAGAAAATTAACGGAGCTATAATTTTTTTTAAAGATGCGGTTTAAGTAATTTCTTAATAGTTAATCGAGCGCATTTCAGAAGAAATCTAGAGGACCTACAGTTAATTTCACGACACAAAAGTTGCAGATAATTAAATTACGAGTAATTTCGGTTAACATAATTACACCCTATCTTTAAAATTAACGGAGTTATAATTTTTTAAAAAAATGCGGTTTGAGTTAATTCTTAATAGTTAATCAAGCGCATTTCAGAAGAAATCTACAGGACTTACAGCTAATTTTACGGCATAAAAGTTGCAGATAATTAAGTTGCGAGTAATTTTGGTTAACATAATTAAGCCCTAACTCGAAAATTAGCGGAGCTATAAATTTTTTAAAAGATGCGGTTTGAGCTATTTCTTAATAGTTAATCGAGCGCATTTCAGAAGAAATCTATAGGACCTACGGTTAATTTCACGACACAAAAGTTGCAGATAATTAAGTTACGAGTAATTTTGGTTAACATAATTAGGCCCTAACTTGCAAATTAACGGAGCTATAATTTTTTTTAAAGATGCGGTTTGAGTAATTTCTTAATAGTTAATCGAACGCATTTCAGAAGAAATCTACAGGACTTTCAGCTAATTTCCCAACACAAAAGCTGCAGATAATTAAGTAAAAATTATGCACAATTAGGCCCTATCTTGAAAATTAAAGAAGTTGGAATTTCTTAAGTCTAAGCTACTGTGTGGAGTTTACGTAACAGTCCCTCGATCAAATTTCCGATGCAACTGACCTGCACGAAATTCCAATATAAAACGTCCCATTATCCGCGTTGAGAGTTAGAATTACGGTTTCTGATTAATAGTTTAATACGTAAAGTCCACACAGAAGTAGTTACGCCTTTAAGAGACCACAAAATTACCTAACATTACCGCAACGATTGAAAATGCTATCCTAAAACGTCATAGAGATCGTCTAGAAAACAACGAAATCTAGGACGATCATTATTTACACTACGATTTTATTAATAAAATTAATATATCATTTAACAACATTAAACATAAAAAAAATATATGTAGTATCGCTAGTTATAAAAATTAATGACCGATTTGAAGGTTTTAAATATATAAAAATTATATTGTGCGTATATCTATTGTCAATCTAAACTTTAAACAAAATCCTGTTTAATAGTTTTTCAGTCCCGATCATCATTAAATAAATCATCTTCAAAAAACATTAATAGCATTTTTGTGTTGGTCGTCAATAATATCAATAAAAAGTATAAATAACAAGCGTGCACTATTTTTGCAAAACAAAGATGTGATTAGAATAGTAAAAATATAAATGAAGACTTACCTTTCTTTGGTATTAGAGATTTAAGAAGCATGACAGCGTGTTCGTCCAAAGCCCAAGCGTGCATTTTTCTATAACTGTCTCTCCCTTTTTCCGTCAACTTATCCCAAGGTTTCGGTTTTGATAACAATTCAGAAACTGTTCCTTGAGATAAACCCAAAATGTATTTTGCAAACAGTCTTTGGCCTATATTGTGTATGGATAGTAATTCTCGTACTCGTCGAGAAATGTGTAAGGTGTCCAAATTTTGGGCGGCGTATTTGTCCATGTTGTACCTCAACATTTCTTGCAGTCGCGCTTCCATGGGGTCGCCTTTCGGTATGAGGCTCTCGCCTAGTCGCCCGACCATCGAACCTGGAGGTAAGCCGAGCTCGTCGGAAAATCGAAAAGACGGCCTATGGTCTTCGAATCTGTACGGACTTTTGAGCGAGTCGTCGTTTCTTAAGAAGTTATTTACGGCACACATGGTCGCCGCTAAGGGCACGTTATTGTTGCTTAGGTGGTGGTTGTTGTTGTCCTCTGGACTTTTCGGGTTGCCGTTGAGGAGAGGTTCTGTGGGCGACGATTGTGGTCCGTAGACTGATTCGGGCGGTTGGGGCGTCGACGCCGTGCTCTTTTCCGTCGAGTCGGCCGCTACTGGTGTCGACGAGTTAACAGGTCCATCTGTAGAGGGCGAGGAGGATATTATTCGGTTATTTAAGGTAATTTGTTCGATGCTTCGTCGCCAAGTTGCCACGATTTCTTCGCCGAGAATCGTGCCGAATGTCTCGACGTTTTGAAAAAGCGGAGGAAGGGAATTGTTTGGGGGCGATTTAGGAAGACCTGAAGGTGACTCTGAAGGTTGTGTCGACGATGGAATTGCACCTCCTGGAAGGTAAATAGGGATAATATTTTACTCGAGGGGTAACGTAAAATATTAAGTTCGAAAAAAATATTGCATGCTAATAACATTCAAAGAAAGTAACGAAAATGTAACAGATAGTAAACAAGGCAGGTTAATTTGTTTGGTTTTTTTTTGTCAAAGTTTTGCAAAGTCTTTTTTTTAGTTTCTGTTAAAGAAGTTTGCGTTCATATCTGTTCAGTTCATCAATAGATCTGATGAACGACTTCCTCAGTTCATGGTCGACCGACAATAATTTATTACGAAGAATACTAATTAAAAATAAAACTTATATTATGCGAGCAATTATGTATAGTAAGTAACTAGTCCATGGCAATTTCGAATTTTTGGGAATTTACTAGCCAACCGTATACTGACTTATTAACATTCAAGATGGTATCTCGATTATACCAAATATAGTCAAAGTTAATTCTTTTTTATGTGAACAATTATTAAGATGCAGAACGAGAATATCTTGATTACTTTTTTTATTTATTATTCTTATATACGTTTTATTATACTTTAATCAAAAATATAACTTTAATATATTAAGTAAACAATTTTCAGATAAAAGTTGAATTATGGAAGTTTTCACTTTGGCGAGGGAAAAAGAGCCTCGAAATATTTAATTAAATACTACGACAAAAAGAAAATCATAGTTAACTGTGATATAAAGAGTAATAAATAATTTAGTATTTTGGTGATAACGTTTTAGCAATTTAAAAAAATTACATACACTTATTTCAAACACGTAAACCATAAAATATTCATAAACAAGAAAAGTCGGTATGTACCGCAATGTTTCAAAATGTAATGCCTTGCATAATAAAAATATAAGACCGTTGTTACTTAAATTAATAACTCCTGGTTTTGTTTCTTTTATTACTTCTTCTAGTTTAAATAAATTTCTATGCAAAACCAGTTTATTAAAAAAAGGTTTCGACAATAGTTTGAAAACAATTTCCCACGTCATTCGACAATAATAAAGAACAATAGTTGAAAAAAATCGCGTCTATTTTACTTTTTAAATTACTCTTTTACGCAACGTTTCGGATAATTATTTCTTATAGCTTTTCGGTTAATAACAATTTAAAAAACTCGTTACACCAACGCTCGTTTGGAACGGGTTAAAAAGTGCGCGGTTAAAAAAACGTTCCGTTCGAACCGGACGAATCGGGCGAGAGCGCGCGTGTGAAGGGCGCATCACTCGAGTCGAACAAATCCGGAGCGGCCACCTATGCTAATGCTACGGCAAAAATAACCAACTCCCCCCCCCCCTTAAATGTATAATAATTTCTGATTGTTTGTTGATTAATCGAAAAAGTTAAAATACAAATTGATTACGACTTTGCAAGAATCAATTTTTCCATCACGTGAAAACTAACGATTAAAAGCGTCTTATAATTCGGGAGGAACGTTAGTTCGAGAACAGGAATAGATTTATCTATATACGTGGGAGAGGTTCGGAAAAATCGGTTTTAAAAAAGGGAGGCGACTCGTTTATCGAAATAAAAATAAAATTTACGAAAATTTGAAACAATCGCTCCATGCAATATGAACTTTCTTTTTTAAAACAAAAATAAGAGCGCCCTTACCTTCGTTGTCTTGAGCTGACGGCGCGTTCGATTCCGAAGCTTCGCTCCTCGATCTCTCCAAGAGTAATTCGACGGACTTGCTGTCGGGGTTGTTTGAAGAAAAATTAACCGACCTCAATATGCTGCAACACAAAACAAAGCGACCTCCTTAAACGACTCTGTTGCGATTGAAAAAATTAACTATTCCGATCGCGAAATCGATTTAAATTTATAAAACAACCGAGCGATTTTAAAAAAATGTACACTTTATAAAATTACCGCCTACTTTAATCACATCAAAACACAATAGACAGGATATTACTACACTGCTATCGGTTCTATCAGCAACCAATAGGAAGCAATCTGATATCGCGCTTAAATATTTACTTTCCACCATGTAACTTGTACAAAGAATGATAAAAATGTTTAATTTACAATTATTTATTAACAAAAAAAAATTGTTAATTTACCTAATTTCCCTTTTGAGATCTTCGTAATCTTTTTGTAAATCGAGTCTTGCTTCTAGTCTATTTGTGAGTTGTCTTTTTTGTTCTAATTCTTCTTCCAGTCGTGAAATTTGGGTCATGGAAGATTCTTGAAGTTTCGTAATACTTAATTGGAGACGTTGGACTTCTTCTAACAGCTGATTTATCTGCAACAAAAAAAAGTGGGTGAGCATTTCAAATTCGAACAATTCTCGTCGGGGAAGTCTTGGGGGCTTCCCCCAAGTTTGTTGGGGGAGCTCATAACAGACAAGACTGAAACGGCCGGTTGAGATGTTTATTATGCGTCAAATCTAACGGTGGGCTTGGAGACAGGAATGGGACCAACGAATGGGTATAGGAAGAGAGAAGACTGGACGTTACGCGTCTTGGGACTGTTTCGCTTCCAAATGCGGCGTTAATTGCGAGTAGTATCCAGTCGGAAAAGTGGAAGATGGAAAGAAAAACAAAATTGGTAAACTGGAAGAGGCGTTTGATGAACAAGTATCGAAGAGTGGGCAAAAAGACAAGCGATGAGAAAGCAAACCGGAGATTGTGGGCGAAACGAAATGCAGAATAAAGGCGCAAATGCGAGAGCATTAATGAACCGAGTAAATTGTTACATTTGCTTCGATTTTGTGGCTCAATTTTATCGGAAAAAGAAAACTCAATTACCGGAAGAGTTAAACTCGACTTGTGTGAGGAAAATTCAAAGACGAATTTTAGTAAAACCCAAATTTCCAACTCGATAATCGTAATCACAAATTGACAATTTCGTAATCCAATAAATTAAGTCAAACTTAATCGCGTAATCAATAATCTTGAGATGTCAATTTTGCAAATTATTTAATCTACTCTTAGTATCTTCGATCGCATCAAACTTAATAAACTATGGGAGACGACGAAAATAGACAACTTGCATAAATTGAAAATTTGTCTATTGGAATTTTAGGAAAAACAATTTGGGAAAAAATTTTTGAAGTGGAAGACTGTAATAAATTTTGTACGTAATTAACAAATCAATCAATAGCCTTTGCGTATGAAGACATTAATCCGTTCAACCCCCTTTATATGTTACGTAAAGGTGTCAGTAAAATCGATTCATCGATGTTTTATGCTAATATAAGCCTTAGAAACAAAAGACGCTCAAAATAGTTAATTAAGAAAAACTTTTTTTAGCTTTCCCTTCACAAATTCAAAATTCGGCCCTCAAATCAAAAACGGTCGCGTCAACTGGAGCTTAATCGGCGCGTTTTCCGTCAAAAATCGAAACGAACGTCAAAAATATTTATTTCGTTTCAATTGCGTGTTGGCACAATTAAGGAGCATTTCAGTAACTTAAGGGGATGAAAAATTCGTCCCATTTGTAAAAAAAAGTGAAATAATAAAAGAAAATTAATATTAATAAATCTTTAGAAAATTCGTCTATACGCTTGAGCGGTAAAAAATTTTCGCGGTCGTTTTTCGGATCCAGTTATCCAAACAAACGACGTCTAATTAGTTAAAATCATCGCCAGCAAAAAACGTGGGTCGAAAAACAATTGGCCTACTAAAAATGTACGCATTTTTTGTTTTGGACGCCAATAAATTTCGCTTTTACTATCGTTTCTCCAATTTTATTTAAATAGGAGAGAGGAGAGAAAGAGAGAGGTACCCCCCCAAAAAAAGAGGAAGTCTCGTTCGGAAAAAGGATTGTTTGTATGTAAATACTAACGAGATAAAGAGAGATAACAATCTTCGGATGTGGCTGTGATTGATTCGGAATCGGCTGAAGTTCGGATATGCAAAAACACACCCTTAACGGAGGTATCTATCTGAAATATTGGTTTATATTTATCATCTGTGAAGGGTTTCCTCTTCCGTTTCCCTTTTCTACCCTTATTTTCCAAGCTGTTCGATATTGTTTTTTTTCATGTTTTTAATGAGAAAGGGGAATTTGGATTTATTAACAAAATTTTGCACTCGCGTATTAATTTGACATGCGAGCCAATACGCAAATTGGAGCTCATTTTAACTTTACCCCCAAATTAACAATCTTTACTACCTGCTTTTAACTTTATTTCGCCACAAAAAAAAGCAAATTTTCCCCTAAAAACTTACGTTCTCGTTTTCGTCCATTTTATGTTATCACATCACCCAACAGTCAAAGTACTAACTGAATCTATAATCTTTAAGATATCAAAAGTTTAAAATATGATGAGACAATACTACTTCGTCGCCAAAGTGCAAACAGAATTTTTACCTACTCTTTAACGGCAAAATTGAGTAAATTAACGATTAAAACTGCGACGGAAACTCCTAAGTCGACTCGAGTTGGAATGAGAAGAAATGAGAGGACGCGTGTAAAAAAATCAACAATCACGTAATTTTTACAACGGGCTCTTAAATAATTATTCTACGAAAATCAAACACCTAGGTATTTGCATAAGAAAAATATCTTCTGATATTAACGAATATCTGTAGATAACGAATAATTATAACTGATAAGCTCTTTATGCGCGTAATGTAAATAGCAATAAAATTAAGATAGAGGTGCTCCTAATTAATTATCAAACAAATAACTGGCGGTATAAATCATATCATTCGGGACAATAGGTACAATTTTTATCATACCAAGGAGAAAATCATTTGATAGGGCCTCGTTTAGTGGCCCATTTTTTCCTCATCTAGAGTCTCGCTTATGCACCGGTTTAACAGGAGCTGACCTACTAAATTGAGTAGTTTTGTTCTCTACACGGTTAACAAATCTAAAGAAAATTGAATGGAAAATGAAGAAGAAACAAATAAGGCACCGCAGTTCTGCTTATCTCCCCTTTACATTTCAGAAGCTTGTAGAAAGCGGTTAGGTCTAGAATTGGTTATAGATGGGCAAGTGCAGAATCTTTTAATATTGGGTTATCATCTCAAACAGTATCTAACATAACCACACAAAGACGCTTACGTGGTACTAATCACTCTCCCCTCTTTGAAAACCTTGTAGAAGGCACTAACCCACCCGATTGGGTCTAGAACCGATTCTAGATGAACTACTGCAGAATATCTTATAATTTTATTTTTGTCTAAACGCTATGTAACTGAACCACGCAACGACAAGTAACGCTTAGTTGGTAACTCTGCCCTCTTTCAGAAACTTGTAGAAGGTACTAATCCAACACAATTGAGTCTAGAACTGATTCTAGACGGACTACTGCTGAATAGCTTAATATTGTGTTCTCGTCTGAACACTGTGTTACGAACCACGCAAAGACAAGCGTGTAGCGTTTAGGCGGTCCAATTCTTCCTTCTTTGAGAAACTTGTATAAGACACTAATCCAACACGATTGAGTCTAGAACTGATTCTAGATAAACTACTGCAGAATATTTTAATACTGTGTTCTCGTCTAAACACTGTCTAACCGGACCACGCAAATACGAGTATCTAGCGCTTAGTTAGTCTAACTCTTCCTTCTTTGAGAAACTTGTAGAAGATACTAACCCAACACGATTGAGTCTAGAACTGATTCTAGATGGATTACTGCAGAAAATATAAATGTTGTGTTCTCGTCTGAACACTATCTAACGGAGCCAAGCACCGGCAAGTACCTGACGCTTAGGTCATCTACCTCTTCACTCTTTCAGGAACTTGTAGAAGGCACTAACCCAAGAAGATTGAGTCTAGAACTGATTCTAGATGGATTACTGCAGAAAATATAAATGTTGTGTTCTCGTCTGAACACTATCTAACGGAGCCAAGCACCGGCAAGTACCTGACGCTTAGGTCATCTACCTCTTCACTCTTTCAGGAACTTGTAGAAGGCACTAACTCAAGAAGATTGAGTCTAGAACTGATTCTAGATGGATTACTGCAGAAAATATAAATGTTGTGTTCTCGTCTGAACACTATCTACCGGAGCCAAGCACCGGCAAGTACCTGACGCTTAGGTCATCTACCTCTTCACTCTTTCAGGAACTTGTAGAAGGCACTAACCCAAGAAGATTGAGTCTAGAACTGATTCTAGATGGATTACTGCAGAAAATATAAATGTTGTGTTCTCGTCTGAACACTATCTAACGGAGCCAAGCACCGGCAAGTACCTGACGCTTAGGTCATCTACCTCATCACTCTTTCAGGAACTTGTAGAAGGCACTAACCCAAGAAGATTGAGTCTAGAACTGATTCTAGATGGATTACTGCAGAAAATATAAATGTTGTGTTCTCGTCTGAACACTATCTAACCGGACCACGCAAATACGAGTATCTAGCGCTTAGTTAGTCTAACTCTTCCTTCTTTGAGAAACTTGTAGAAGATACTAACCCAACACGATTGAGTCTAGAACTGATTCTAGATGGACTACTGCTGAATAGCTTAATATTGTGTTCTCGTCTAAACACTGCCTAACCGGATCACGCAAAGACGAGTATCAGCGCTTAGTTAGTCTAACTCTTCCTTCTTTGAGAAACTTGTAGAAGATACTAACCCAACACGATTGAGTCTAGAACTGATTCTAGATGCTGAACAACTGTATAATATCTTAATATTGTGTTTTCGTCTGAACACTGTTCTAACCGAACTACGCCATGATAAGAATCCAAATGTTTAGGTGACCTAAAACTATTACCTCTTTCTAAGCTTGTAGAAGACACTAACTAACACGACCTGAGTCTATAACTGATCTAGATGGGCTACTGCAAAATATCTTAATACTGCGTTCTTGTCTAAACACTGTCTAACCGAGCCACGCAAAAACAAGTATCTAATGCTTAGTTAGTCTAACTCTTCCCTTTTTGAGAAACTTGTAGAAGACACTAACTAACACGACCTGAGTCTATAACTGATCTAGATGGGCTACTGCAAAATATCTTAATACTGTGTTCTTATCTAAACACTATCTAACCGAGCCACGCAAAAACAAGTATCTAACGTTTAGTTAGTCTAACTCTTCCCTTTTTGAGAAACTTGTAGAAGACACTAACTAACACGACCTGAGTCTATAACTGATCTAGATGGGCTACTGCAAAATATCTTAATACTGTGTTCTTGTCTAAACACTGTCTAACCGAGCCACGCAAAAACAAGTATCTAACGCTTAGTTAGTCTAACTCTTCCCTTTTTGAGAAACTTGTAGAAGACACTAACCCAACACGATTGAGTCTAGAACTGATTCTGGATGGATTACTGCAGAAAATATAAATGTTGTGTTCTCGTCTGAACACTATCTAACGGAGCCAAGCACCGGCAAGTACCTGACGCTTAGGTCATCTACCTCTTCACTCTTTCAGAAACTTGTAGAAGGCACTAACCCAAGAAGATTGAGTTTAGAACTGATTCTAGATGGATTACTGCAGAAAATATAAATGTTGTGTTCTCGTCAAAACACTCTCTAACCGAACCACGCCAAAAGACAAGTATTTAACGATTAGGTGACCTAATTCTTCCTTCGTTCAGAAACTTTTAGAAGGCACTAACCCAACACGATTGAGTCTAGAACTGATTCTAGATACTGAACAACTGCATAATATCTTAATATTGTGCTCTCGTATAAACAGTTTCTAGCCGAATCACGCAAAGACAAGTATCTAACGCTTAGGTGGTACTAACTATCCTCTTGCATCTTCCAGAAACCCATAGAAGACACTAACCTAAGGAGATTAGTGGCCACTAGAATCTCCTTTGAGTGCTGGGTTTTTTTCTCAACCATTGCCAACCATTATGTTCCTCTGGAAAGCTTTACTGTTTACTCCATAAATGTTTGAACAGCAGATGATGGAAGAAGGCCGTTTGGGACGTGGTACCCAAGGCATCAGGACGACTATACAATGGGTATGGCGGCGAGTCTTTCATGGATATTAAAATCGTATAATTATGAGAAGCCACGAATTTAAAATAATTAAGGAATGTGAAGGTCGTGAAAAACCATAACGGCCATTTCCGGGAAGACACTCAAAACCGTCGAGCCCGGTAGTGAGAGCGACCGCGTAAAACTTTTCCGTAAAGCGAGCAGCCCGCGAAAAACTTCCACAAAGTGTGTCGTTTGTCCTCGGCACCTCTCAGCCGCCCCTCGAACAATTATAACTTTATACCATGCCTCTAAAATGCATTTCGATTTAAACGTTTTTAACCATCACGTCCATCAGTCGTCCACTCCCCAATTATATAAGTTTCGTTTCTCGTGTAGCACACCATTTAGGTTTCTGCATTATCGAATTTCTTCGATTCTCTAATAAATAATGCAGTTCCTAACGAATACCTTAAATGTTCGAGTTAAAAGGTATTTTAAGTTTTTGACACGTTTAAAAAATGACTCTCAAATTTAAATTCATTACCGATCGGATTTGATTAATACGACTACTGTCATCGATTCCCGATAGTTAATAAATTTGTGGTTTTCCTTGAACAAACTAAAAACCTCCTTAGTTACTGTCCAAGATACCGAATCGACCATTTTTCTACAAATTTACTTCTAGAGTGAAAGCGAACCCGCAACCCGCGAGTGAACTTAAAACAAAAGTTTTTTTTTTTTGAGGGAAAAAAATTGGTTTGGATCGTCGACAAATGAGTAATTGGAAAGTTAAAAAACTGTTACTTGATTAAATTTGAAAAAAAAGGACGCATTTCTAAAGCTGCGGTCCTTGAAATTATTTGATTCTTTATTTACGCACATGATCTGGATCCCGCACGAATGTTATCCCTCGTCCCTTTAACCCTTTAAACGAGTTTTCTCTAGAGAGGGACGTACGCGCGCGTATATTCCCAAAAACTTGTTTAGCAATCCATTTTATTTGATCGAAAATATTTTGTCTATCTTACGTGGTAGGTTATATAGAAACGGTTTTGTATAAGCATTTTCTTAAACGATTCGTACTGTAGGGATATAAAAATAACGTTGGGTTTTGTTACAACAAAAAAGCGTACACGCACACAAAAGTCTAAAAAGAAAATGGAAAAAAGCTCTCTTCAAAGCTTAAAAAGCTCGCACACATTATCTTAAAACGTAAAAGCACGTACATTTTCAACCGTGTGTGGTGTGGTGGTAGTGGCGGTGGGTAGGAAAATCCTGCAAATGAATAATCTGCATATGTGTGAGAGCGAGACGAATTTAAGTGATCAATCATGTGTGGAAAAGAGACGGTTACCCAATCAATCGATATTGCTCAGACTTAGCCGGTATCATTCTAATTGTCAGTAACAAGGGGAAGTATGAGGTATAAAGGGAAAACTGAGAACCGAAGCCGAAATATAAATGTGAGCAAATTGTTTTAGCAGCGTTGCATGTTCTCAATTTTCATTTTACACATCGCACCGCGCCGATATTTCCTTCGTTCTGCTCTCCGTTGCGATCTTCCGCAAAGTAAATAAACTTAAAATTAAAAATTTTTTTACGAATTAAAATAAATTCGTACGTTACCGATCGAAAGGAGCTTGCGAGCGAGCGAGTTGGGGTTTTAATTTAATTTTTTGGGACGTAAAATTTTTAAATTGGTCTGATGTTAGTAGAAGTTTTAAAAAGCTATACGAAAGGATTTGGAGTTTTGAGTATTGAAAAACTAATTAAAGCCGCATATGATTCATGCAGTATTGGAACTCAGAATCGGATCTGAATGTAAAGTGGATGGCTACAGTACAGACCAAGCAAGAGGAAGGCGAAACAACGACCATCCGTCTCCCTTTCACAAGGAATAAGTGATTAGTTGTCTTACTCTGACTCATTAGCGCCAGCAAATCAGCATTCGGTAGTCTCGTTTTCTCTTTATATTTGAGTATAATTATTGATTATTGGGAGCTTAGACGTACAGGGGTATGGGGAGGTGATTAAGCTATATGGAAACTCACCCTTTACTAGGGAACTGACTGATTGGGATAAAATACGTGATATAATGTTTAAATTAGATCTACTCGATTCGACTCGAATCAAACTTCCAATAACTTGTTAGACAAACTTTGCTTAGTACTCTTTATATCGGTTTTATTTCAAATTTTCAACTTCACTCCAGGCCGGACGAACATCTCCGCCAAGAAACTTTTAAGAATTTTCTCCAGAAAAAAATTTTAAAAGCGTCCAATAGTGTAAGAATGCTAATGGAGTATTACTCCACAGACACAAAACTATGTAGAAACGTAAATAGATGGCCACATTACGCATTTGTGGTAATTCGGATGAATATTAATGAAAAAATATCGTTTACGAAGTCGAATCGCATATAGGTTCTTAACGTATCTCCTAACTTGCGAAATGAAGTTGCGTAACTCGTCTTAACAATAGTGAGAAAAATCGACGAAGTAGTAACCTACAAAAACTTGACCAAAAAAAAAAGAGAACAAACAATAGAAGTATAAAATTGTATAAATGAGTTAACAATTCTCTTCCCCTCGCTTCTCGAATAAAACACCAAATTCCTTTTGTCAAGTTCCATCAAAATCGTGTAATACAACAGACGTTTAGAATGCATACAGCAATCCGTTTTCAATACCTTGGCAAAACAAATCAAAGCGGCTTAGTTTTGAGGGCTAAATCAAATTTTGAGATTTCCAATAACGCAAATGCCTTTAATATTAAACATTCATAATCTTTAGAGTAAGACTGTGATCGTATACGGTTCGAAATGGGCATAACTTTAACTCGAATTTCTAAATTACCGTGGTCTCTTTGTTTCAAATTTATTCCAATCCCTCTCTCCACCTCCCCCCAAACAACCGATATTTTGATTCGTAACGTTTAAATTCTTAAACATTTAACTCTTTTTTTTTCTTAATCCCCATACTATAATTGATATTCAAAATTATTTTAATTATTTGACTTAAATTCCAGTTTATTGAAAATTTATGCGAAATGCATATTCAATTATCTTAATTTGTCTTGTCATTATTATTGAGTTTTCGTTTTATATTGTTTCGATCACAAGATAACTTTACGAGTCGAGATTATACTTCAAACTACCACCACTTCAAGTTACTATTATAACAAGGGATTCTCTATCATTTCTCAGGGCCGTATTTAGCACCTTTCGCACTTTTGTCTTCGTTGAGAACCGCTGCTCTTTACAGCGAGTAGGCGACTTTTTCGCACACGTCCGGAAGCCTCGCGAAGGGTGGATATTTGCTCCATATTAAGGTTTTCGCGTATAACTCGAAAACTACGCACTTTCATAGAAAATTGCTTCTAAATGAAAACAAACTACGTCAAATTTTCTACAAATTATACCTCTTAAGGTTTTTTCTCAGACGAACGATTTAGGCGCTACAGCGCGGTAAAGTTTGTTAAGAACTCGGTCTGGAGGATTCTTTTCGAGTTCAAAGGCGTTTGCCGCTACGAAGACTGCGCTCAAACCAGTCTGACACAAACTATTTAAAATCTACACAGAAAATGCAATTGTTTCGCGCTTTAATTTTACGTGTACCCTGTGGTTTAGTTTGAACCCTAAAAACCCACCATTCTCGAGGCGCTCTAGCACCTAAACTGTTCGTCTGGCGATAAAAATTTTAAAGAAATAATTTGTAGGAAATTGAATGCACTTTATTTCGATTTCACAATTTTCTCAAACAGTGCGTATTCTTCGAGTTATAAGCGTTAAACAAAAAAAACAGTTTTTTTGGCCGATTTTGTAATTTTTGTCAAACTTTAACGCGCTCTAGCGCCTAAACCATTCGTTTGAGGAAAAAACCTAATAAATAGTATTTGTAGGAAATTCAATGTAGTCTGTTTTCATATAGATGCACTTTTTTCATAAAATGCGTAGTTTTCGAGTTATAAGCGATAAAACAAATAAAACAGTTTTTGGTCGATTCTGAAACTTTTGTCAAACTTTAACGCGCTCTAGCGCCTAAACTGTACGTTTGAAAAAAAAACCTAATAAATAGTATTTGTAGGAAATTCAATTTAGTCTGTTTTCATATACATGCACTTTTCTCATAAACTACGTAGTTTTCGAGTTATAAGCGATAAAACAAGCTAATCGGTTTTTGGCCGACTTTGAAATTTTTGTCAAACTTTAACGCGCTCTAACGCCTAAACCGTTTATTTGAGAAGAACACCTAATATATATTATTTGTAGAAAATTGAATGTACTTCCTTTTCATATAGATGTACTTTTCTCATAAACTACGTAGTTTTCGAGTTATAAACGATAAACAAAAAAAACAGTTTTTTGGCCAATTTTGTAATTTTTGTCAAACTTTAACGCGCTATAGCGCATAAACCGTTCGTCTGAGGAAAATAACGTAAAAAATAATATTTATTAGAAATTTGATATAGTTTATTTTTATATATACGAACTTTTCCCATAAACTGCGTAGTTTTTGAGTTATAAGCGAAAAGCCTAAAAGATACCAAAAATGCACCCTTCTCGAGTTATTTCAGCCACCTAGGAGTGGCAAGTAGTCGGTTTCATTACTAGTTTGCAATGTTATTTCAACTTGAATCGTTAAACTAGGAAGTTTGCCATTGCCTTCCGACAAGTGCGGTGCCGTATACGTTTGGAAAATCAATAGTTTACGATTCAGTTCTGAGCTAAGTTCAAGGATTGAGCGAGTCTTTTGAAGACAAAACCGCTGAGTTCTGTTTTACAACGAACTGCGCTATCAGATGAAGATTCCTTCTACTTCGGCGTTCCCACTTAGTGTGAGAAGGCAGCAGGTACTAAAAACTGATGTAGAAGCCTGTACATCTGTATAAGACTTACTTTCTACTTCATTACTACCAATAAGTTGAAGGACGTATCTGAACCTTTCTGTAGTCATTTACAATCAAAAATTTTGGTGTCCGGAGGACACCCATCTACTGGTCAGTCCAGAGAGAATAGAGGCCCCGAATAGCCATTTTCTGAAGACTGGGACTGACTGGCACTTTCTATTTTTCTCGGGCCATTCTTGACAGTACGTAAGTCACTGAGAAGGCGCGTTTTGAGTTCAGAAATCAAAGCTGCTCTGTATGCTCGGCGTAAGAGCAACTCGCACGAGTAATAGCGCAATTTTTGGCTAAATAAGTAAGTGTGCCATGCGTGTTATAGAAATTTAAAAAAAATTTCTACTTAGTTAATTAAAAGCCCATAAAATTTTATTATAATCTCTTTAAAAAAGGTAATAAATTAAAAATTTTATTAAACGATTGTTTTGCGCCGCGGAGAAAAAAATTTGCATAAGAAAGAAGTGATTAAGTTAAAACATTTTGGGGAAAAATTAGCGGAGAAATAAATTCGAGTAAAGTAAAAGGAAAATCTAATTTTCAAGAATGAGCCAATAACCAAATCAATTTACCAAAACGTTCCTCAATCGTTAAAATAAGTCAGCCATTTTAATTGAAGTAATTAGGAAGAATCTTAATCCCCACTTTGATTTCTTATCCCGTTTCGCGTTCTCCCTCACTTATATATTATTTTAAAAAGTTCAAATTGTGGATGACACGAAACGGATATTTTCTAAAATTTTTTTTCTCCTCTGGGCTTTTCTTTTTTTTGTAATTTAAATTCGAACTGAGGGGGTTAATGAAAGAAGTTTTATTTTGTAAATTGAGGTAATAAGAGTGAGGTAGGTGGGGTGGATATTTAAAAAAAAGAGCGAGTGAGTTAATTAGTTTTGTCAATTTCCAATTCCGATGAGAATATTTTATAATTGAAGATTTCAATCTATTTTGTTCTGCTTTAAGAATCTTAAAACGTAAATACGTCACTAGAAACTAATTTGAGTGCATTACTCGAATGGTAATTAATTTCTTAAGTCTCGACTCGAGGTGACTTGACGACCGAATGGAATAATTTGACATTTTTCTCCTTTTTCAGTTATTTTTGCACGATACATCACTCGTACTTTTAAACAATCGCTAAAATATACTTCACATATATGGCCATTGCCTACAAGGAGTTCACGTATGCGTTGGTGCGAATCCAAGCGTGATGAGAACACAGGCAATCAGTCATACCGAATGAGGCACCTGCATTTTACCTAAATTAATGACAAATTATTCCAATTCCTTTTTAAGAAAAACGCAAAAAGAGAAAAATTAAACAAACGAGCGTCTTGGTCTGTTTAATAAGTGTTTGGAGAACGGCTCGTTTTCGATTTCCAAATCTGATTTATTACTCTTTTAGAACAATTAATAAAATTAATTGACGCGAGTTTATAATTTAAAAGCAATTAGAGAAAAAATTCGATCGGAACTCGAAAAAAAAAAGAAGTCGCGAACCTGTTGCTCGTCGTGACGCGCTTTAAAAAAAGGGTAGCGACCGTCACATCGACGCTTGTGTGTGTCACGAAAAAACTCCAACTTTTCCCCGACGACCCTCGATTTTCAAATAAAATCAAGGAGCCATAGACTAAATTGTAAACATTAACCGAAAGCAAATCACGTATTTCAGGTGCCTAAGCATGAGATTCCCCATAGTAATTCGAGATTTAGGACCGAAGTTCGGATTGAGTATGCGAGATGGAGTAATTATGCGTGCAATGGCAGCCATTTTGATTCAATCTATTGGGATGACACTCGAGGGATTTTGCCTATGGATTGGTACAGATCTTAATTTGCTTTAAGACTGCTTTCAGTTGTTTCATGTCTTTTGTTCGAAATTTCAACCGTTTCTAGTTGTCATAAATGATTTATACGTACGCGATATTTGAAAATTCCCGACGAGAGTGACGAGACGCCACACAATGATGTTTTTCAGGTAATATTTTTATTTTGGATCGGGTCCAAGATAAATTTTGAATACACCTTAATTACCTACAAATATTTAGTTCAAACAAAACGAAAATTAGAGTTACGAAACTTTGACGTTAACCCAAAAAAATTTTTTTCCAAAGATTAATTACGGTAATTAAATAATAAAGCGATCAACTCCTTTTTCACCTTGTCAGGTGTTAAATAAATCGTACAAATAACAAATGATCAACTATTAAGTTCAAAAATTGCTTTTTTCAAGGCCGTCCCGAGACGTCACCAAAAAAACTTTAATTCCGCCGACTCCCGACTCAAAATTTTATGCTCTCTGCTCTCTTATAAAGAATTTTTCCGCGAGTATGCGGCAAATTAGACTATTTTTGTATAATCTGATGTTTTAATAGATACGTACAATTTTTTGGTCATTAAACTATATAAATGAATAAAGTTGAAAACGTTTGTGATATTTAAATGATAGGGTGTACTCAACTTTCGTCTAACAATAGAATTCGTGTTCCACACGTAATCGACTTGATTGGGCCAGAAAAATCTCGTTACTTAAATCAATTTTTGAGCAAAATTTACCTGATGGCCGATGCCAACTATTTTGCTTTAATGGCGGTCGTCGAAATGATTATTAAACAAAAAAACAAACGAACAATGGATATTTTTTTGTCATTAAGATACCTAATCACAAAATCAGATTGCATATTAAAATTGACTCATATCCCATTTGTGTTGATTTGCCTAAAAATGATTTCCTCTTGATGCTTCATAAATCATCGATTGTAGTGAAGGTTGGTCATTAGTGGTCGTCTACGTAAGTAGTTAAAAAACCGCAGCTCGAATCTTATAATGAAACGCCAATGAATCAAAGTTGAAATTCCGCGGAAGGTCGTTTCGTTCGTTATAAATTTAATTTGAGAGCCGTAGCGGTAGCGTACAAAGCGTCGGAATTTTTCTCCAAGAAAATTAACGTGCAATTAGATTTATTTTTAACGCAACTGCCTCGGTGACTCGTTGCGGAAAAGTGGCTTCAATTCGCCACGGGATGAACTGAAATGCGCTCAAATGTCGAGGGGTGACCGGAGTCGACAAATTTCCGTCCAAATCGTAGATCGTAGACTCGTAAGGTGACAACTCGTAAGGTTTGATTGACTTCGTAGAGGAAGGGCAACTGTAACAGTATTTCCAGGAGCACCTACAGCACAGACAGACGGACAGACAGACAGGCGGACAGACAGGCAGACAGGCAGACAGACAATATTCTAGTTTGTTGCTCCTGGAAAAACTTAAACACCCTCCTTACACTAACAATAGCAGCTTCCCTTCTTCTATCAATAGGGGGTTTCCATTTTTTTGGGCGGAAATTTGTCGACTTCGGCAGACAAACAGACAGAAAGACAGACAGACAAAAATAGAGAGCAACAGACAGACAGACAGAAAGTGCTCTAGGTTCTCCTGGAAAAACTGAAAGACTGTCTTTACACTAACAGTTTCTCTTCTTCTATTTACGAGTTGTCAATCGGAGTTTACGATTTTTTGGGCAGAAATTTCTTGACTCCGACAGGCAGACAGACAGAGAGACAAATAAACAATCTGATAGACAGGCAGTGCTCTAGACGACTCTAGATCTTGCTAGAAAAAACTGAAACCCTCTCCTTACACTAACAATAACAGTTTCTCTTCTTTTATTTACGAGTTGTCAATCGGAGTTTACAATTTTTTGAGTGCAATTTGTCGACTCTGACAGACACACAGACAGACAGACAGACAGACAGACAGAAAGACAGAGCAACAGACAGGCCGACAGTGCTCTAGGTCCTCCTGGAAAAACTGAAAGACTGTCCTTACGCTAACAGTTTCTCTTCTTCTATTTACGAGTTGTCAATCGGAGTTCACAATTTTTTGAGTGCAATTTGTCGACTCTGGCAGACAAACAGACAAACAAAAAAGACAAAGCAACAGACAGACAGACAGACAGTGCTCTAGGTCCTCCTGAAAAAACTGAAAGACTGTCCTTACACTAACAGTTTCTCTTCTTCTATTTACGAGTTGTCAATCGGAGTTTACAATTTTTTGGGAGGAAATTAGTTGACTCTGGCAGACAGACAGACAGGCAAGGAGAAAGACAGACAAAAAGACAGAGCAACAGACAGACAGACAGTGCTCTAGGTCCTCCTGGAAAAACTGAAAGACTGTCCTTACGCTAACAGTTTCTCTTCTTCTATTTACGAGTTGTCAATCGGAGTTTACAATTTTTTGAGTGCAATTTGGCGACTCTGGCAGACACACAGACAGACAAACAGAAAGACAGACAAAAAGACAGAGCAACAGACAGACAGACAGTGCTCTAGGTCCTCCTGGAGAAACTGAAAGACTGTCCTTACGCTAACAGTTTCTCTTCTTCTATTTACGAGTTGTCAATCGGAGTTTACAATTTTTTGGGAGGAAATTAGTTGACTCTGGCAGACAGACAGACAGGCAAGGAGAAAGACAGACAAAAAGACAGAGCAACAGACAGACAGACAGTGCTCTAGGTCCTCCTGGAAAAACTGAAAGACTGTCCTTACGCTAACAGTTTCTCTTCTTCTATTTACGAGTTGTCAATCGGAGTTTACAATTTTTTGAGTGCAATTTGGCGACTCTGGCAGACACACAGACAGACAAACAGAAAGACAGACAAAAAGACAGAGCAACAGACAGACAGACAGTGCTCTAGGTCCTCCTGGAGAAACTGAAAGACTGTCCTTACGCTAACAGTTTCTCTTCTTCTATTTACGAGTTGTCAATCGGAGTTCACAATTTTTTGAGTACAATTTGTCGACTCTGGCAGACAAACAGACAGACAGACAGACAGACAAAAAAGACAAAGCAACAGACAGACAGACAGACAGTGCTCTAGGTCCTCCTGAAAAAACTGAAAGACTGTCCTTACACTAACAGTTTCTCTTCTTCTATTTACGAGTTGTCAATCGGAGTTTACAATTTTTTGGGCGGAAATTTGTTGACTCTGGCAGACAGACAGACAGACCAATCTGATAGACAGGCAGTGCCCAAGATCCACCTGAAAAAACTGAAACACTCCTCACACTAACAGTACTAATAGTTTTCCTTCTTCTATTTACGAGTTGTCAATCGAAGTTTACGATCGTTTGGACGGAACTCCGACAGAGAGACAGACAAGCAAAGTACGTCAAATTTTTTTTGATGTGATGAGCGATAAGCAAGCAATCAAATAGTGTGTTTGATTAAATTTTTTTTGTGCCTCCCCTTGGCCTGTTCGAGCACCAGAAAGCAATATTTCTATCAATTAACTTTTTTAATCTTAAAATGCAATCAGAAATCGAAACTGGAAAGGCATTTAACAATAACGGCCCTATGGGGACACATTGCAATTAGTAGAATAGCTTCTATTCTCTTTTCTAATGCTATCAAATGTCCCTTAATACATAAGATCCAATCACGGGGTATAGCATGCAAATATCTCGTCAAGAAGGGAAGAAAAGGAGTCGTTTTGTGTGTGTGCGCGCCGAAAATAATCCAACGATTACAATTATTGTACTAGTAGCTCGAAACAAAGTCGGCGCCCTCGTGAAAAAATTAAATTGCACGCATCGAGAGAGAAATGATAAAAATTTATCAAAATTAAATTAATACCAAACCCGTAATTTGCATTTTTTCCGTCATAGATAATACGCGTTGTTGCCGATGACTTAACAAATTGATTTATAGCTTAAAAGGGAGAGAAAAAACAAGACAAGTTTTTAATTGAAGATGTTTTATGTTTTTTTGCTCCTCCACAATACCATTTGATACCAACAAATCAACCCCCGACTCCTATACGCGCAAACTCCTCTTGGGGGAGTTTAACGTTTGAAAATAATTACGTAATTAAATTACCTTTAAATTCAAGGATTGTCCATTTCAAAAAAATTAGTGTTACCTGATCCTAAAATAAAAAAGTTGAGTAACTTTACAAAATCACAAGCACAACTGATTAAAATCCAATACTTTTTCAAATCAGCAACTACAATATTTATTTCTAATCGAACGTAAAGTAATGAAGGAACCTCGATAACCTACGATTTTTTTTTGGTACACTGTTTTTCGTGTAATTTAACAAAAAAATTAAATAACGCGGTACATTGTGTAAAAATACTCGAGTAGGTACTTGAAATTGTAATTAAAAGAAGCGAGAATCCACATTAATATAAACCGTAATTAATTATTTCTTGTATTTCGACCGCGCAATTGGATATATTTGAATTTTTAGCAAAAATTGCTTTCGAAAAAAATGTGATTTTTTAACAGTGTAAAATTTGAGAACGGATCATCAAAGTCAAAGATAAAATTAAGTATCAATATATTCTTCGATTTTATTATTTATTATTTATTGGTACTATGACCTATTAATTTGATATTCTAAATATCGTTTACGTATACGATCCCATGTTTACTCATTTAAAAAAAAGAGAGTAGACTTAATTAAACGAATTATGCAACTCTTTGCTAATTGAGAAACTATCGGTTCTGTAGAAAATTACCAGCGCACGCGGAGCTCGAAAAGACCTGGCTGCGAGAGCAGCCGTCGAAATGGAATTAAATGTGAAAGAGAGCAATTTTTTGGCATATTTTGAGAATTTTTGTAATATTTGCCTCCGGGGCAATGGCGCCAAGGGCTTCTCTTTCAAATAGGATGGGCCATTCGTTGACATTTCGAGAAAAAATAAAACTTTTCTAATCGCGAAAACCTTAAACGCGCTCTTTAGGAGCGTGAAAATGCCCCAAAAATTACGAATATTACACTATGCCGCCTCTCGAACTAGTTTCGAGGTTGTAAAGCCGCTCCTGATTGTTAGATCACTCGGTATAAGTAGTTAATTAAAAATAACATCGATTACCTCATAAAAATCGAAATTTAATTTTAGTACGAAATTAACGTAGATTAAATATAAAAATAATAAAATACAACAATGAGCAATTATATAATTTTTATTCAATTATTCGATTCTAAAGGTACAATTTATGGCCGTAATTAATAATCAAATGATAAAAAAATTGTATTTTTGATAATTTTTTGGCATTAATCTTACGTAATTTTTCCCAAATAATCAAGAATTCTCAATTACAAATTACAACGTATACATAAGGCATAACTAATTAGGTAAATAATCAACTGCGAATTAATTTCGAACAATAGAAAAATAGAAAAATTGTTTACTCCTAAATATTTAAACAAAATTACGTAACAGGAGCCCAATTGTGTAATTTATAAGATAATTCGTTATAAATCTACAAGATATAATTATAAATTGATTTGTCTTAAAACGCGAACATAATATATAATTAACTTTTTTTCTAATTAACGATAACGATAAAAAACGAAATTAATGCAAATATAAATTTTATCAATTTTTATCAGCGTTTTTTAATAGTAATTTTAACACTACTCGTATAGTACAATCGATCAAACAAAATTATTTCGAAACAATTGGCGCCCATGTAGGGGCACGCGGGTCCAAAAATACAAAAGTTGGCTATATTTAGCATTACAATCTACTTAAAAAAAGACTTTCGTGCTTAAAAATAATTTAAATAAAAAACAAGGTGTATTTTAAAAGAACTGGCTCCCGAGCAGGGTCGTTTACTATCTGCTAGATCTACGCAAGCCGATTTGTAAATTTTTTGGCAGTGTGCTCAAATTTTTTCAGAATAGTAACACAAGAAGGGTTATTAGATCTACAAACGGTTGATTATTTTTAAAAACTTGGCGCCCAAGAAGGGCCACCAAGTGGATTGATTATTGAAAGACGTGTAAACTAATTAACATTACGCTACGACCCTATAAATGTAGTGAACGAAGTCTGAAAACTTAACTAGGTGCCCCAACGCCATTTTATGAAATTTAAAATTTCTCCCCAATGGCGTAACTGGCGCCCGAGAAGGTCAATTCCGCTACCTACTAGACCAAAGTGTGCTGAGATGTTTCCGAATCGCAACAAAAAATTGTTGGTTGTCTCAAAAACCAAATACGGGCAGTTAGGTAGTTTAAAACGGCACACTTGCAGCAAGGCCGTCTTAAATAAAATAATTTGCACGAGAGCAGAAATTCCGTTACGGCGCACGTATAAATAATTACTAATTATACGCAAACATGGCAATTTTACAAGAGTCAACGTCTCGTAGCTATCGTAAACAACAAACAAATTTAAGACAATCGCCAAAATTAGTGGTCCTTCGAGCCGGATGCGATGCTTTACAAGCGTTGTGGGCGTTTAAACGTCGTGAAAAACGTTTTGTGAATCAACATAATGATTTCCCATCAATCAATATTCTCTTTTTTGATGGCCCCCTTAAGGTAAAAAACAATTTATATATATATCGTAATTAACGAGAACTCTCTTTTATTTTTTTTAAATAATTATAAATGTCTGCGGATCGAGAAAAAAAAAGTTCAATTCCATCAAGTTGTAACTTGAGGCAAATTAAATCTACACCTACATCAAAAACTTATCAAAACGTCAAAGAGTCAAATTTAATCAAGAAATGAGGAGAACTATTTTCTTTTTTTTATTAGGTAACAACGATTTGAAGAACAAAAAACAAAAAAGTTCGATACATGTAATTTGGATGTGTAATTAAAAACAAAATCCAATTAAGTTTAAATTTTTTTTGCCTCTCCTCTCCGCTCTTGATCTATTGTTTTGAGTTATTCCGTATGAAATGGGTGCCTTTTGGACTCTTTTTAATAAAAAGTAATATCGTGATATATTAAAGGCGTAAAGTGTGTTCGTTCGATAGAGTAGGAAGATGATAATCTGAGTGGTAGCTTGACGAAGATAGATTGTGTTAATAGCCGAATACCATTATTAATAATGAGTGCCGTATAATGATATTTGCGCCAAGTACATCGTTTTAAAATAATCCACACCGCCCTGCCCTTAATGTGATCTTTTTTCGTCTCTATTTTTGTAATTATTATAATTTGGAGAAATTCGAACGATTCTATCTGCGGGAGGGAATTTTGTTAACAACCTACCCTTAATTACTTAATTTAATTTAACAATAAAAAGCGATGTTCAATTTTTTTATCAGTTCTTTGTTACAATTACGGTTTATATAACAGACGTGGAGTGCTCTCGTTCAAATATCATCGCCGATGAATATTTTCGAAGGGTGGGGGTTAAAAGAACGGTGGGGGTATAGATGAAAGGGTTCGCCGATGGATATAAGGCTCGGCATGGGAACTTGATATGAAGTAATAAATTAGAGAAATTATACAATGGGGCAAATGAATGCGAGAAAGACAATACATTTATCTTATATACAGGTACGTCACTTTTAGGGGCAAAAATCCATATTCATTAAAAGCTTTTAGGCATTATGTGCCGGAGGATTATTGTATTTCGAGTTCAAAAGTGAAATATCAGTTACTTGTTGTGAAAGTATCCATTGTTTGGATTATCATGTTAACAAGTATTGAATACAAGAATGATAATAAAGATAATGTAAAAACATTTAAAACTGAAACAAAATACGCGAATCGATAAAATTTGCGTTTGGCACTCAAATTAACACAAAGGTCAAAGAAACCACTAATTATTTCACATCGAAATAGAAACTCGCCCGCTTATTCGAAACGTGCCATTTTGCACGAATAGTGCCCAAACGGCAGAAAAAATCACCCAAAAACAAACAAGCCTCGCAAAATACCTCCAGTGTGGCAGACATTAGCGCGAGATCTCCTTTTCTAAATTTATAACCACCGACTAGGCCCGGTCTCTCGTCTCGCTTGAAATTTCCACGATTCCGAGCGAAAGCGACAAAGATAAAAAATATTTTTTCATTAGGTATTTACTTACAGAAATCTATATTTGTATCGATGCCAACCGTATATTTCGGTGTTAAAAATGGATCGCGTTAAGAAACATTTTGATATGCCTCTTAACAAGACGTAAAAATTCTTTTGTTATTAAACGAAGATGCAAAAAAAAATTATTTTAAACGCGCGCGACCGACTAAAAAAAGACTCATTAGTCGGTTTGCTAAATTTCGCATAATACCTGAAACATTAAATTTCTTGCTTTGTTCCACAAAGATGCTACGATTTAACAATTTTATTCGCCTACATTTCATCGCTAATGTTTCGGAAAAAATAATAATAATAAATCTCATTTATCATATACAATTTTGGTAATGATTTTTTTTGTAAATTGGGGTTGAGCGATGCGGCTTTTAATCAAATATTGTAACAAATCACGCTCGCGATTAATTCGAGCAAGTTTTTGGGCCAATACTCTTTTTGGGCGTGAAAATAGCTATAAAGGCCACACTCTTTGCGTTAAGAAAAGGACGAAAACTTGCCCTTACAAATTGAGGCTCAAATTGTTTTCTTTTACAATTTTAAAGCTTAAACGGAGACTTAATAAAAGGAAACGGTTGACCTTGAAAAAAAAAACATTTTGAAGTGACCCATTCTGGAATTTTCGTTTAAACACCTTGACACAATGAGCAGAAAAACACCGGTAGTTGGCGTTGAGACGGGCCTCTGGAAGTAAAAGCTGCAAGACACTTCATTGTTGTTGCGATTTCAATGAGTTAAAGACGCTTTTGATTCGAAAAGCAACATAAATGAGTACAAAAGTACTTAACAAAAGTCGCAGTTCGTGCAAAATACGACCTTTAAAGCCAAAAGTCGAACCACTAGACTTAACAATCTTGACAGAAACGTAAAGTTTAGAATTTTTTATTTAATTTTATAAGTAACAACTAAAACTGTTAAGGCCCATTGACCTTTGGAGGCCATATATTCGAAAAATCGCGTATTATATCAAAATGAAATGATTTAAAAACGTTTCAGAAAGTTAAAACTTAACAGAAACTGTGAATTTGGCCTTTAAAAGACCTTTTAGAGGTAGAAAGTTCTCTCTCGCTTCTTGACAAGTTCTAAGGCTCCAAGAACATTATAATGGAAAGGCTAGCGTAAGCAAGAAAATTGTCATTTTTCCATCGAATTTTGGTATAAACGTTAACCGAAAAGTTCCAATGACCTTGAAGAGAACCTTTTGGAGGTTAAATGTTCAAGTTCTCTCACTTTTTTATAGAAATTCTAAGGTTACAGTCGCAGCAATTGGAAAGCTAATGAGCAGGCTTGCGTAAGCTGGGTAATTGTCTCTAACCGTTAACCGAAAAGTCACAATGACCTTGAAGAGAACATTTGGAGCAAAAAAGTTCAAGTTCTCTCGTTTTTGGGCAGAAATTCTAAGGCTACAGACGCATTATAATGGGAAGACTTGAGTAAGCTGTCAAATTGTAACTTTTACATAAATTAGTTCTAACCGTTAACCGAAAAGTTCCAATGGCCTTGAAAAGAACCTTTTGGAGCTAGAAAGTTCAAGTTCTCTCACTTTTTTACGGCAATTCTAAGGTTACAGGCGCAACTAATGAAAAGATAATTAAAAGGCTCGTGTAAGCTGGATACTTGTAATTTTTCAACGACTTTCGGTTAAGAAAGGTCACTATGACCTTAAAGAGAACATTTGGAGCTAAAAAGTTCAAATTCTCTTGCTTTTTGATGGAAATTCTAAGGCTACGGGTGCATTATAACGGAAACACTCGAGTAAGCTGAGAAGTTGTAAATTTGCCATCACATTTTGTTCTAACCGTCAACCCTAAAGTCACAATGACCTTGAAGAGAACCTTCGGAACTAAAAAGTTCAAGTTTTTGCACTTTTTGACGAAAACTGTAACGTTACAGGCGCACCTGATGGAAAACTAATGAGAAGGCTCGCGTCAACTCGGTACTTGTCACTTTTTCAACGAATTTTGTTCTAACCGTTAACCGGAAAGTCTCAATGACCTTGAAGAGAACATTTAAAGCTAAAAAGTTTCAAGTTCCCCCACAGTTACGGATATTCTAAGCTACAGATGTTTTATAAAGGAAAGGCTTGCGTAAGTTGAGAAATTGTCACTTTTCCATCTAATTTTGTTCTAACCGTTAACAGAAAAGTCACAATGACCTTGAAGACAACCTTTGAAAAAAGTTCAAGTTCTTTCACATTTTGACAAAATTTCTAAAGTTTATAGGCGCACTATAATGGTAAGGCTTGCGTAAACGGGTAATTGTTCATACTTCGTCGAATTTTGTTCCAACCGTTAACCGAAAAGTCATAATGGCCTTGAAGAGGCCCTTGTGGGTCTAAAAAATTCAAGTTCGTTTATATTTTGACGGAAATTCAACGGTTTACAGGCGCACTATAATGGGAAGGGTTGAGTAGGCTAGGTAGTTGGCAATGTTCCATCAAATTTTGTTCTAACCGTTAACCAAAAAGTCCAAATGACCTTGAAGAAAAACTTTCAGAACTAAAAAGTTTGTTCTTTCATATTTTGACAGGTCTCCATTAAATCTTTGATTGGGAATTTTCCATGAAAGTTTGGACTAACCGTTAACCGAAAAGTGCTAATGACCTTGAAGAGAACTTTTGGAAGTAAAACGTTCGAAGCTCTCAAATTTTCATGGAAATTCAATTGAGGTAAGTCCACTAAAATCAGTTTAAGTTCTACCTGTGCACTAAAAACAATGGCCGATTTGAAATATGTACAAAAAACACAAATCAAGATAGTAAAAGTGCTTATTATGAGGGAAAAAAAGTTAAAAAAATAATTTCTCGTGTGTTTTTGTGTGTGTTATTAAAACATGCACGAATCCTAAATATACAAAGGACGATTCTGTAGTAATAAAGCAGTTAAAAATTATTGAATATGCATGAATGCAGTAATAGCAAAGGTATTTTTTTAAGTGCTCCACAATAAAAATGTAAATACCCCCTCATCAATACACACAGAGTTTCTAACTTCACCAGAATAGTCCATTAAACACATCCGTTCGCAAGTCATTTGTTAATGCAAAATTCATTTGTTTCGTGTATGTGCAACGGAATAAGTTAAAATAACACGACTCGAAAACAATGACAAAAAGTTGATAAGATATTTTTTGATAGTAGATAGTCTCTTGTGTTTGCTTCCGTTTCCGTTTTTTCCAATCGTTTCGATTCAAAATTTGTAATCTAAGTTCACTGGCATTTTGCTAATAAGAATTCATTTTCCAATAATTAATCACAAAAAAATTTTTCCCCTACGAACAAAATACCAACGGTGAACAACTTCAAAGTAATTTTTAACTGAAGCAAATAATTAACCACCACCACCGCCGCACACAAAAAAAAAGAATAATTGAAAATCGGGTAGTAATTAATAACGGTGTTTTCTTTGTATCGAGACGGTTTTCCACAACGCTCTTGACATAAATTCGATACGCTGGCGTTATCTTAAACGATAAAATACAAGCAAAAGCTTCGCGTGATTTCAGATCCCTCATTATACATTCACTGACGTTAGGGTTGCAAAACTAACCCGAACAAATTGTAAATTTTTTTTCCTTTACTAATTTTAAATTATCGCAATACAAACTATTTTCTATTTTCGGTCTACTGTTTTTTACGTTTTAGTGATTGTAGACGAAAATCATTAACCAAGACCACCACCACCAACCAGTCTGACATACTTAAAAAGGGGCAAGTTTAAATTTGCGCCAAGTGATAAGCAAATTGAATAGTTCGTTATTTTAATTTGACCTCAAATTTTAACTCGAGTCGAGTTGAAATCGTTATCTGCGAGAAAATTTATTGCAGGCGATTTAATAACTGCTGGAATGGGTTTCACAAATTGGCGCCCGAGTAGGGACAAATTTGAAAATGTGTCGATTAAATTTAAATTCTCATCTAGAGACGCTTAAGCAAAGGTCTCTTCGGAACCAATTGCTCAAAAGCATCAAGAGTTGGCCTTCTGAAAAGAACATTTTCGAGTCCCTGTTTCTTTACTGTGGCGAGCTAGCGCTCGCGTTTGCCACAATCCGAGTCCAAGTAGAGTCACTTTTAACTTTGGGGTAACTAACATATTTTTGTCACACGTTAAACATCGAAATAAATTTTTAGTCACTCTAAAAAAACACTCGATACCTACTCGAAATGTAAAAGAACTATTTTAAGAAACGTTTAGGGTGACTGTCTCATTCGATATTTATAAATATCATATAATTTCAATGAAGATATTTGTCCGGTGTGTGTTCCTCATCTGTCTCGTACTTTAAGCTTCATTTATTAACTGAGCAATAATATGCCAAGATATGAAAATACATAAAATTAACGATTGACTCTGTCACGTAATGCCAATTCAATTAATATAATTGAAAAACGTCTTAATTTAGCTTTTTGTGCGTGTATACGAACGTAGGTACCTATAGGTAGACTAATGCAAAAACAAAAAAGTAAAAATATCGATTAAATATCAATTTTACTATCAATTATTGTGTATAAAATGGTTTTATTACGTGTACGAGGATAAAACTATTACAAAATATACAATTTTTTTTCAATTTCATCACAACCTAAGTGAATTTTCTTGTTATTTACGCCTTATAACATGTGGGTGTCCTTAATTGATTGTTTTTATTATACGATTTTTAAATCGACTCGTAATGTTCTTTTTAACTTAAAAATCCTTGATAGGTTTCCGGTAACAATACTGATTTTCTGTTTCGTTTTGAAGTTAAATTGCGTTATATTGTAATTTGTTATTGAATTCAAGGAAATTAGTTTGTCGTCGCTCGCTCGATTGTTTTTCAAATAAAGAAAATTTCGCAATATTTCGCTCAAACGACCCAGGCTTAAACAGCCTTTCCCAAAACGAGCGGTTTTTTGCCATCCAACTAGCCTAGTTACGTCCAAGAAGAAATATACCGTTCGTCTACAGATTTCTAATTTTGCCTTTAAAATTTCCTTTGAAGTCTTTTGTCAATTTTTTTACTTTACAACCCGCCCCCTTAGTCTTTTGCGCACTCTTCCAGTTTCAAAACGAACTAGTCGTCAGCTGTAGGCACTTCGAGCTTAGACCTGACGACCCGAATGTGACAGCCATTTAAACGCCTTGCCATCTTAGGGTAGTAGAAGTCACGGTGGCCATAGCGGAAGAGGCGTTTATTAGAAAGACACAACACGAAAGTAGGCACAGACCGTTGAGCCTCAAGGTTCAGTGTCACTTCTTAGCCTAAAACCTAGTCGACCTAGTCTAAAGCAATAGATCTCGACCTAGACGGCCGTCCGAACAGAAGGAACGCCTCCCTTACGACTTTGAGAGAGTAGTGCAACACGACCTTCGATGTTCAACCTGAAGATGGCAGTCGCGCCCTACCAAAGTGCAAGTAATACATCTATACGAGACATTGAACGTATTGGGCTAACTTACGATCGCATTCCATTGCCCCCAAATTTTCGCCATTGCCCCAGCTTGCGCATCTACTCAATTTGAGGAAATTTTGAAACGCGGAAACACAAAATGATTGAAAGCCAAATTCAAAGAACTTTTTATAAAAATTAATTTTCAAACACGCATTTGTTGCCAAAGCAATTTATAAAAAACATAGTTCGGAATCGCTGAAATATCCTTTTGCTTAATTTTTTTTCTAAATTTATTTTTAAAAAGAGTAAAGCGATAATTTGTAAAAGTCGAAAGAGTTAATAGTCGTTGTTCGGCTAAAACAAAATTTTCGAACGGTTCAACAAGAAAGTCACAAGAGCACGTAAAGTGTCGGTTCTAACAATAGCCGAAGTATTTCGAAATAAAAGTTTTCTGATTAACATCTGGCACTTAAACTATTTTCACTCTTCGAAAGAATCGCATTTAAATGGCTTTATAAATTTATATACAAATAATAAACGAGACTTTTAAACCGAAACATGCAAATAATAAGTGATATAAAGTATCAAGAAGTTAGCAACATTCTAAAACGTCCCATTCTATGTTTGTTATCGCGATCAAACATGATAAGCTAGAAATATTTGTTACAAATATACGGAATACTTGGGGATTAATATAAATTATACGTAAAGGGCAAATACATAAGTAGACTGTTCAAGTTAACGCAATTCTCATAAATTTATTACTTTGTTTTTGATCCTTATTTAGATAAGCTTTAAATATATGACATTTCTAGATCATGGAATATCAACTAGATCAAAAAAATATTTACACACACATCGTTTTAATTTCGTATCCCATAAATTTTTAATAGCAAATAAAACGAGCAAAAAACAAACGCGTTCCACTTGGAAACGAGTGCGCCAAAGCAAAACGCACGTGTGGCGCCCGAGCAGGGACCCATATAGTCTTGAGAAAGCGTCCCACTTCGAAGTGAGAGGTGCTCGAGCATCAGGGCGAGTAGTAATAAAAACGTTGGTACCACTATTTTTGTATTTTTTAGGTGAACTTGCGTCACACTAATTTTAATCTTAACGTGTGGCACCCGAGCAGGGACCCATATAGTCTTGAGAAAGCGTCCCACTTCGAAGTGAGAGGTGCTCGAGCATCGGGGCGAATAGTAATAAAAACGTTGCTACCACTGTTTGTACTTTTTAGGTGAACTTGCGTCACACTAATTTCAATCTTAACGTGTGGCGTCCGAGCAGGGACCTCTAATAGTTGTGAAAATGCGGTCCACTTCTAAGTGAAAGGTGTGGTCGAGCATTAGGGCGACCAGTTTGTTGGTACAAGTGTTTTCAGTTTTTAGGTAAACTCTCGTCACACTAATCCGAATCTTAACGTGTGGCGCACGTTTAGGGACCCCTATATTCGTGAGAACGTGGGGCACTTCTAAGTGCAAGGTGGTCGAGCATCAGGAAGATTAGTCACACTAATCTTAATCTTAACGTGTGGCGCACGAGCAGTTTTTAGACAAAACTTTTGTCACACTAATTCTAAACCTAACGTGTGGCGCTCGAGCAGGAACCTTTATAGTCTTGACAAGGTGTTCCAAGTCAAAGTGAGAAGTGCTCAAACATCAGGGCAACTTTTTGACTAATAAAACCGTTGGTACGATTGCCCTTAGTTCTTAGGCACACTCTCGTCACACTATTCCTAAACCTAACGTGTGGCGCCAGAGCGGAAGCCCTTATAGTCTCGACAAAGCGTTCCACTTTCAAGTGAGAGGTGCTCGAGCATCATGGCGACTAGTTTAATGACAGCGTTGGTACGACTTTCAGTCTTTAAGCAAAACTTTCGTCACACTAATTCTAAACCTAACGTGTGGCGCTCGAGTCGGGACCCTTATAGTCTTGAGAATGTGTTCCAGTTCAAGGTGGGAAGTGTTCGAGTAGCAGGGCGACTTCTTGTCTAATAAAAACGGTGGTACGACTGCTCTCAGTTCTTGGCACACTCTCGTCACACTAATCCTAAACCTAACGTATGGCGCCCGCGCAGGGACCTTTATAGTCTTGAGAATGTGCCCACTTTGAAGTCGAATTTCAGTTTCCAGGTAAACTGTCGTCACACTAATCCTAAACCTAACGTGTAGCGCGTGGCGCCCGAGCAGGGACCTTTACAGCTTTGAGAATAGAAATGAGGCCGTTAACACTTTTAGTGAGCTCACTAATGTGGGCGCCTTTTAAAATTTTAATCATATTAATCCGAAACTAGAACTCAATTATAAAGTAAACCGTGGTAAGCGGCGATTATAATTTGTTTTTACGAAAAACAATTTTTTTGTTTAAAAAAGTTAAAAAGCGTAAAATTAACCCCAAAAGCGCGCGAATTGATATTGTACGAACTAGTAAAGATCACCGATAATGCTTTAAAACCTGTAAAAATCCCCCTAAAGTGATTTATTTCCCGCTTCCTTGTTGGTAATCGGTTTATATAACAAGTGTATCTATAACAGAGAAAATTTTTACCCCATTTTGTCTAAACGTAAACTTTTTCTCTCCACTTCCAAGCTACTCGATTGTAAAATAGAACGAGAAGGGTAAACGTTATTGGACGTAAATTTTCCGACATTAAATAATCCTACTTAAGATGTTGCGAGGAAAAAAACACCAAGTTGAGAATCTATAAACGATGAATTCGAGTTCGGAAATTAGTTTAGAACCGTTGATAAAATTTTTAATACGTCTTAACAAACACGATTATCTATACTTATTTCCAAATTGTACAGATGTTAATTTTCTCAGATGTTAATTATGAAAATACGTCTAAAGACACCCAAAAAAAATTTTTGTTTTTGTATATTTATAGAGGGGGAGACTAACTGTCGCAAATAAAAGTGTCCTACCTCTTTATCTTTGGCAGCGAGTTCGTTTTCAAAATTTGGCTTGTCCATTATTCCTTCCTTACTATCACAACCCGAGTTACCAGTTGCTAATTGTTCCTTTAATGTAGTCACTTCTTTTTCGGCAAGTGTCGCTCTCTGAAACAAAAATTTATCACTTTAAACTCTTTTGTTTACAATTTATCTTTTGTTTTTTTTATTGTTAAGCATTTTAATAATGGCAATTCGTTTAATTTTCTCCAACGCGTACACACAAAAAGGGTTAGAAGGAGGAGACAAAAATCTCGATTTCGCACAAAAGGCGCCTTTAAACTTTTGTTACCGAAGTTTGGAAAAATTTTTTCCCTCTTCAATGAAGGGTCAATTGAAATTTATATTTAAACGAAAATGTCAATAATTAATCTTTTTAACTTGTGAGTCATGGTTTGTTGGCAAACTTAAATAACAAAATAATTAATTTTCTTAATGGCTTTCGAAAAAATAATTTACTGCTCTTAAAAATTGACGAATTATTTGCGAAAATTAATTTCATTCCTCGAAAAATTCGGGAAGAAATATCTTCCACACACTCGACACAAACAAAAATGAGTCAAAAAAGTCGCAAGCGACCATTTTTGCGGCTTCAACAGTTGGTATGATTTTCCAAGCGGAGCTTGGAGAAGCAAGAGAAGCTATTGTTAGATAGAGGCGACCCCAAAAGGTTCCAAGGTCTCGCAAAATTACAAAGACGTCTCTAGACTTCGTTCAGAAAGCCTGTTACTCTCTCATGAGATTTCGCGTTGGTATTGTTTGGCGCCCGAGCAGGGAAACTTCAAGTTAAAACTTGTAGGGTTAAGGGGGTTACGGGAGGGGTAAGATTTCATTACGCGGCCAAGCACCAAGTTTCAAAAATGTAATGCGAAAAGCCGAGAGTTATCTCGAACATTGGACTTTTAAAGATACCGACGTATTATAGAAGCCAACTCTTTTTCTAAGTAGGCATAGAAATATAATTATCCTTAAATTTACTCGAACTACAAATGAGTTGAAACGTAAACGAAAGCGTAATTTTCTATTAGTCACTTTAAATTGAGTAATTTTTCAAATTTTTAACAACCATTTTGTGCGCTGCTTTTCGGTACAATATACGTAGGTAACTATTTTGAGCCACACAACACAACATAAATAATAAAACGATATTTACAAATTTTCTAATGGTACTTGTTAACAAATCAATATGCTACGTGTGCCTATGTGAGAAGAATAAATAAATACGTGTATTAAAAATTACTTTGTGCCAGAAAAGTAATTATCATATCAGTTAGTGATTGTCATATATTATGGTTGAACGTTCGTGGTAAATATAGGTACATAATCATTCGTGTGGAAATTTTGATGCTAGAAAAGATACATATTTTATTTATTTAAATAAATATGTTAAAGTAAAATTTGTTTTTGTTTTAAATTGATTACATTATGTACTCTTTATCTCATTCTCTCACTCTCTCTTTATTAAAAATGTCCTCTAATTTCACGAATTAATACAAATTTCTATTAATAATTAATTTTAATAAGTGTCTCTATGGGGTCGTTTTAACGCATCAATGTATTAAATTAAAAATGTATCGATTAAAAATGGCAGAAGGGCGCAACAAGCCCACAAAAATATAAAAATTGTTGTGTCGCTCAAGGGACACAATCACTAATGCTCTTCTCATACGTTGAGTTGATCTCAATTTAATCGACACTTCCAAGGACAATAATAGATACGTGTCTATGATAATATGACCGCTAGATGGCGCCAATGATACTCATTTGAGATCAATTTGTCCCCAACCACTTCTGTAGATCTGTGGACTTATTATTGTAACTAAACACGTATGAAAGAGCTAACGAGTAGAAAGGTTGTGAGTTTTGAGAATTATTTGATGGTAGCGCGCTTGCGTCATCTCATCACTTAAGTGTTGTAGAAGAACATGAGCACTGTTAACGTGTGTGTGTTACAAGTAGCCCTGTCTACGCGCAGCTTCTAGCAAGGTCGCGGTTCATGACATACGACGCAGGCTCTACTGCCGACATTTAAAGCTGTCATCACACTACTTTCAAAGGTTCCTGTCTAGTATAGACTGAAGCAAAAGAATGCGGAATAATTAACCAGATATTAATGGCAAAATAGAGCACTACCCTTTGACTGAGAAGATTTAGAAGTTTTAAGTACGCCTCTTCGCTATGAACTAGAAACCGTTTGAATCTGGTGACCATACCAAGGTCTAGGTGGAATAGTTGTTGCTACTGTTTGGTCCAGCAAGTCGGGGATACTACCCACAGGGCTCGAGCTCAGGGAGGCAGCTTTCTCTAATTTAGCTTTACGGCTTCTCTGCCAGGTTACTGTCCGGAACTCCCGACAACTTACAACGTCTCTATTAAGCACGAGATTTTGACGCTTGCAGACATGTGAAGACAGCTCAGACTCAGGCTCAGTCTCCCTCCATGTCTTGTCTTATCTTGTCAGTCTGCGACTACTTCTCATATTATGGATCTGGATCATTTAGGGTAGGGGGCAAGCACCCTGCACTTAGGCCATTTAATCAGGCACATTGTACTACCTCCAAGCGTGCCCAACAGATCTCGAGTCATCGTACGTCAGGATTCTGACGGGAGAGGTGGTGCTTATTATGGCCATGTCGAGTCAGAAGTTTTCTTATCGACGCTAGGGCTGGACAGTGACAAAGGACATGTTCAACCGTTTAGTCTTCTAGTTCGCATCCACGGCATATGAGATTATCTAGCAAGACCAGAGTGTGCAGATGTTTGTCTAATCAACAGTGTCGCGAGAGTGTCCCTGGAGTTGTTCGTAAATTACTTTTGCTTTGTTGGCAACTTACGTTTCTTGTCCATCTTTCAGTCTGTAGTTGCTGGGTATTAACAGTAGTTACGCCTGGTTTGATGATTGGCTCAAAGCCACAGGGAAGCCCTTTTATACCTTTCTTGGTCAGCTCGTCTGCTGTATCGTTACCCTTTCTTCCTTTAAGTTCTTTGACCCAACATTTGTTTTTGGATATCTGGTTCAGCAGCTCTATGCATTCCAACAGAAGACCAGAAGTTACCTTGTAGGTGTTTACGGCTTGCAAGGCAGCGTTACTGTCTGAAACTCCTAGCGACTCATAACGTCTCCATTGAGTACGAAATTTCAGACATGTGGAAACAGCTTCTTACTCAGACTCAGTCGCCTTCCATGTCTCGCCTTATCAGCTTATCGCATATCTCAGTGCAAAGTCTACTTAGGTAGGTACTGTCCGAATTTTTGGCAACTTCTTCCATCTCGGTTTGCCCCCCTTTTGGTCGTTTAGCCTCTCATCGACGTTCGTATGTTAGAAGCAGTACGGGAACTAACTAGTAAGATCGACAGTATAGAGAAGAGAATAGGCCAGACGTGAGAGGTTCTCATCGGGCTAATGGTACGCCACTGATTTAAAACGATGGTAAACATCGTAAAAGAAGAGCACGCGGGTTTATTGGTGGCCCACCACAAAGCAGCAAAGTCAATGTTAGTTCAGGGGTCCGGTCGAATCCTTTTTTGGAATTCTCAACTCAAATTAAAATTGTTCACGCCATGCCTCCGATAAAGGGAGTCTATAAAAAGCTTAAAAAAATGTCGTTTCACAGGCAATCCCAAGTCGATGATTTAGAACTCATATCCTGTTGAAGCAAAAGTCATATATTGCATTGACTTAACCAGATGTGACACTGGTTTTAAAAAAAAGCGATTTAAAAACATCCACCAAGGCACCAAGCACCAAGAGAGTCGATTTACACAAAAAAGCGTAATTATCGATTTCTATTTTTAAAGCCGTTTTAAATTTTAATTAGACAAGTTTGTTAATAATTTTTTTTGGGAAACGCTAAAAAAAAGAGGACTTTCGAATGGAACTTAACAAAATCAAAAGTTGGAAATTTGTACAAAATCAAAATAAAAATTGTCGCTAGCTGTTTAATTAGGTAAAAGTTTTGAAAGGGAATCCGCTTAAAGGCACCGATAACTTTATTAGTAATCACATCTGTTAATTAACTAAGTAACTACCCCCCATCTTTTCACCTCCTTTAACCAAACCCTTATATTGAAGAATCCCTTTTATATAGGAGAAGAGAGGAGACTGCGTTCGAGTTTATTATTTTTCAAAGTAATCTCTCCTTAATCGATTTTGATAAAAATTAAACAAAAGAATCCAAGGGCCCCTTTTCAACTCTTTTTTGCAAATAAAAAAAATAACGTTTCTTGTATTGTTAAAGAACTTTTAAAGAGTCTTGTTTATAAAATAAAATAATAGAATTAACCAGGAAGCTGGATTAGGTATGATCGCGTACGCTTATGATGTTCAAAGGTTTTTGTTTAATCAAAATCTCAAATAATTTTCGAAGCGTGACAAATAATCGAGTGGAATTTATATTGAAATATCCGGGCATTACTTCATTAATTGCAACTTGAGATAGTTTATTATTAGATTTTGGATCTAAAGTACTAATTCGCCGCTCACGTTTTAATGAAATCTAGGTATGCTATTTCAAAATCGTAAAGTTGTCAATTCGTACAACGTTAAAATCAAATGATTATTTCGCGTGTATAAATCTCTCTCTTCCGAAAATGCACGCCTCGCGCCCACCTCCTTCCCCCAATTTTATTGATATCAATTCAATAAAGTCTCGGAACAAAATCCTCTCTCCGAAACTTTTGGTAAAATATTAAAAGCGCCCTCCCCACACAAACCTCATACTATACCTGTGTGTGCACATAAAAGTAAATTTCATCGCGAGCTTAAAGATAATACCTCACTTTTTAATTGATCCAAAGTGATTACATCGCGGGAGAACACTTCTCGAACTTAGTTTTATTGGTAATCTCCAAACAGTTACTCGGAGCCAACTTGGATAAAACAATGATAGAAAGTGCATCGAGAATCAAGAAGACGAACTCGTCTCGAGAAGTGATACTTTTGGAGCATTGTTCAAGAGAGTTGACTTTTCAATTACCGCCTAGCAGCAACTTTGGAAATTGCTCCTCGTTTCGATTTTAAAGAAAGCGAGTTTGTAACAATAAGTTGATTTAGTTAATATGCCGTAACTAATTTCAAGTGGCGATATTTGTTTGCATGTAGTAAGTTTCTGATGATGCGTATATACGAGCAGGTAGGTGTACCTGCTGAATGGTAAGTTGAATTTATTGCAAAAATATAAATAACACGATTGCGCATTATAAAATCGCGAGCTCACGCTTCACGACTTACTCGTTTTAATATTTATATTTTTGCGTTAATTAAAAAGTCGCTTCAATTATAACCACTTTAACTTGATTGAGAACTACAATTACGTGCGTGGATGGTTTCAAAAAGTATCGTCTATCTTTTGCTTTTATGGGTATCCGGCTCGAAGGACCAGCGCGATTGCTATAATTTGCTTCAGGACAGTGCCAACTCGATTGAAACGATGGTATAAAAGCGTTAGGCGCGCTTATAGAAAAACACCCCATTAGATTAGATCTTATGTGTGCGTCTTCCTTTCCCATAGTTTCCAACCCCCCACTCCTACAAAATAGAGGAGGAGAGGAGACAAAAGAGTCAAGACTTAATGTCGAACAAAATTTCTTTAAACTCGGTTTTACAATAATTACGTACGTTGACAAAATGCAAAATGATTCTACAAGAACAGTGTGCACTTTTATCAGACTCGAAGGACCAATTCGATCAATTAATTGAAGGCCATTAAAGAGTTACGAATAACTGAACCTAACAAATTCTAGTTCAAAACGCAGCTCATTACAAATAAAATGACTGTATTTCCTTGAACAATAATATCAAAACGAGCCCGAGATGTTTAACGGTATTTACCGTTTATATCCGGCTCGAAGGACCACGGCGAATGCCTTCAGGAGAGTGCCAACAACAAGGAACAATTGGGAAAATGGACTAATAACTTTAGTAATACTTAGAGAGCCACCACAATAGATTAGAACTTATATTGGCTTCTTCCTCTTACATAGTTTCCAACCTCCTACAACTACCCTTACAGAATAGTGTCGCTCAAGAGTGGCAAGTAAGAAAAAAAAGAGGAGACAAAGGAGTCAAGACTGAATGTCGAAAAAAAAACTTCTTTAAATTCGGTTTTTCAATATTTACGTACGTTGACGCGCTGCAATATAATTCTACAAGCATAGTATGCAGTTTGATCCGGCTCGAAGGACCAACTCGATACATTGAAGGCCAATAAAAGAGTTATGAATAACTGAAGCTAACGAATTTTAGTTCAAAACACAGCTCATTACAAATGAAGTGACTGCTTTCTCGAATAATATTTTTAAAAGCGAGCTCAAGGTGTTTAATAGCATTTTTTGTTTATATCCGGCTCCAAGGACCACGGCGAATGCCTTCAGGGGAGTGCCAACAACAAGGAACAATTGGGAAAATGGACTTATAACTTTAGTAATACTTAGAGAGCCACCACAATAGATTAGAACTTATATGGGCTTCTTCCTCTTACATAGTTTCCAACCTCCTACAACTACCCTTACAGAATAGTATCGCTTAAGAGTGGCAAGTAAGAAAAAAAAGAGGAGACAAAGGAGTCAAGACTGAATGTCGAAGAAAAACTTCTTTAAATTCGGTTTTTCAATATTTACGTACGTTGACGCGCTGCAATATAATTCTACAAGCATAGTATGCACTTTGATCCGGCTCGAAGGACCAACTCGATACATTGAAGGCCAATAAAAGAGTTATGAATAACTGAAGCTAACGAATTTTAGTTCAAAACACAGCTCATTACAAATGAAGTGACTGCTTTCTCGAATAATATTTTTAAAAGCGAGCTCAAGGTGTTTAATAGCATTTTTCGTTTATATCCGGCTCGAAGTACCATGACGAGTGCCTTCAGGGAAGTGTCAACTCAAGGAACAATTGCATCAATGGCCTTAAAGCTTAAGGCGTACCTACTTAGAGAGCCACCACAATAGATTAGATCGCATATGAGCTTCTTCTTGCTTTCACGTAGTTTCCAACCCCCTACAACTACCCCTACAGAATAGAGAGAGAATAGAGAACCTCAAGAGTGGCAAAAATAAGAAAAATGAGACGAGTCAAAGAAGAAGTCAAGATCGAATGTCGAAAGAAACTTTTTTAAATTCAGTTTTACAATAATTGTGTACGTTAACAAGCTGCAAAATAATTCTACAAGCACAGTGTGCAGTTTAATCCGGCTCGAAGGACCAATTTGATCCATTAAAAACCATTAGAACAGTTACGAATAGCTGAGCCTAACGAATTCTAGTTCAAAACGCAGCTCATTGACAATCAAATGATCGTATGAAATGAATAATATTTTCAAAAGCGAGCCCAAAGTATTGTATAATAGTATTTACCGTTGATATATCCTGCTCGAAGGACCAGGGCGAGTGCCGTCAGGAGAGTCAAGAGAGTGCCAACTGAAGTAACGATTGGAACAATGGTTTTGAAACTTGAGACGTATTTAGAAGACCTCTACAATAGATTAGAACTTATATGGGCTTCTTCGTCCTTTTACGTAGTTTCCAGCCCCCCCACTCCTACAGGATAGAGTACCAGAAGAGTAGCAAAAATAAGAAAAAGAAGAAGAGACAAAGAATATCAAAAAAAACTTCTCTAAATTCAGTTTTACATGACTAGCTGGGAAATAATTCGGCAACCACTGTGTGCACTTTAATCCGGCTCGAAGGACCAATTCGATTAATTGAAGACTATTAGAACAGTTACGAATAACTGAACACAACGAATCTAGTTAAAAACGCAGTTCATTACACATGAAATGACTTTACTTGTTGAATAATATTTTTGAAAGCGAACTCGAGGTGTTTACCATTTTTATCCGCCTCGAAGGACCAAAAGAGTCCAACGTATAGGCGACCTGGCCAACTGGATGTACAAGTTTTAATTAACAAAACAAAAGAGCAAACTATAAAGTCGAGTAGCGACTTATCGTTTTCAATTAATCAATTTATCTGTAGAAGTAAAGAATGAGACACTGGGTATTAGAGGTTAGGTATTTTAACCTTTATAGAAGAGAATTATAAAATTTTACACCCCCTTCCGTAATAATCTTAAGACGCTCTAATTATTGACCTCAAGGGTCTCTCGCGATATTCCGAGAGAAGCAACAAGTATCTGTCGTCTGTATAAAAAAAATAAATTCGAGAATTGATTGCAAATCCATCCCCTAACGAAATTGAAGTTTTATAAAGTGTAAAGAAGGTTAATCGAAGTTGTCTTGAGTGAAAAGTAAACAGTTTTTTAAAAAAAATTAGTATATTAAGAGGGTTTAAGTTTAGCATGGGAGCACACAAAGAAAAATAGCTAAAGGGTTGCCCATCTCGATCTCGGGCGCCAACTTTTTCACCTTTAGTAATAGCTAATTAAATTTGTTTTTTAGACAAAAAAATTGATAATCAAATAGATTTTAATACGATTTCGGTTCGAGAAATTTACTAGACGTCTATGCATATAACGTTAAATTTGTGAAGCTAACAAAGTTAATAGTTGGACTAAAATTCAGTACTAAATCGTATTGCCGCACTTTGTATTAGTGAATTCCACTACAGCGATCTCCGCTTATTCCATTAGGACGACTTTCCTATACGTTAAAGCAAATTATGCATTCATCTCGTTCTAGTAGATTATGAAATTTACAAATCAAGAGGGTGCAAGTAAGAAGAAAGACTAAAATATATATGTGTATCGCAAAGTAAAACAGTACTGACTCTCGTACGATATCTGACTGAAGTAATTCTATCTGTTAATTTTATTAATCCCTTCTGGAGTTGCTATAGTAGTAGTATATAGACGTGTATGATAAAGTTTTTGATTTACGCGTGAGTACAGCATCTCTCTTCGATGCATTTTACAAAACACCCCCTTATTTAAACTTAAAACGTCGCCCGCCCGCTGTATAAAAGCTTTTTCGCAAGTTACAATTTCGTCAAAGCTTCGCATTTCTCCTCTCTACTCTCTATCGAAACTCTACATGGTAGTAGTATATTTTAGTTGTCTCATGTACTGAATTTAAAACAGATTAGTTCTCATTTTGCGCGAGTTTCGTCTTCAGATTACTTGCATTTTGAGTTCTCTTCTATACACATCAGAAAATTAGTGCTAATAGTTATGTTACCGAACAAAGTATCCACTTTCTCCCTCGCACTCGTTCGTTTTCGTCGCATTAGAGTAAAAAAAAATTTTTCTCGAGTAGGCGTTGGTCAATTTTTGTATTTAGGCAAAAAAAGAGCTTTAACTCTCGAAAGAATAAACAGAAAAAGAGAAGCTCTCTTGTATTTCCGATTAGAAGTGTCATAAACTGCTCGCGTTCTTCAAAATAAACCCTCATAGCATTGAATTTTGTCACTAGTCGCAACTCTTTGATAACTAATTAGTGATGCTAGGGGCTCTCCTACTCTTATTTTACTACTGCTAACCCTTTTATATCAGCCCTTGTCTCTCCACCCTTTCTCGACGTTTTATTCCGTTCTAAACGAGTTTGCCTTACGTTTTTTAAAAAATCGCATTTTTTCCCGCACCAAATTAATAATTGAACGGCCGCCGACGCGAACTTTCCTCACCAAAAAAGTAAAAACTCGCCGCACGTAGACCCACGCGTAATTTGAACGAAAAATCGCCCGTTTCAGCAGTCTCAGGTGTCGCGACTAAACGCAACGTAAAACCGCCACAATCGTGAAATATGGAAAAGCACTTCAAATTCAAAATATTCCAAGTCCTTTTCAAACCAATCCTTCACTTTAGCTTTACATTTCAGATAATGATTTGCTAAAACCAAAGTCTTTGAATGTCTCTTATTGATCCTTATTTGTAGCAAGTAATGATTTTGATGAGAGTTAAATAGTTTTCTCTCCCTTTTCTTCTCGTCGTACAATATTTTCTCGACTCGTTCGACAACTGTTGCTAAAAAGCAAATCGTTTTCGACGTAAAGAAATTTTACAATTATGTTAACTTCCATAATGTATGAAAACGCAATTATCGAGATGTGGAAAATGATATTGATTTGCCTTTGTCTTAGGCAAAACCCGTCAAATATCATTAATATCGAGCAAAAGCTACAGCGAATGTACGAGGGGGTGAAACTACGTCGGATGTAATTAGATAATGATTAATTAGAACTTGAAAGTTCGATACTTTTCGATATTAATAAATAAACAAAATTTTGATTAAAATTTCCAAATTAAATAAATTTCACATTTTTTTTCTTATAGTAAGAGGTGGGGTGAATTATTATAAAAGTAACCCACCGCATTCAAAACAATATGCAAAATATAAATGATAAATATCTACCCATATATGACTAACTTACCCTATTTTGAATGCGACCCGACAATATTAGACCTTATTCGCCAAGGACAGACGACTTTCTTTTCAAAAAGTATTGTTTGAATTTTTGATCAAAATTTATAGTTGATACGTCATGAAATAAATCCACTCCCGACTAATACTTTTTTTTTTAAATTTCCCTCTCGAAAGGGGGTTGCTTTTTTTTAATACACGCGGGAAATGCACGCAGATATTTAATAACTTACATCCCATTATCGTACCTTCAATAAGTAGCGCTATAAAGGCGCCATCGGTGCTTCCCCAAAGCTACGACTTTCAGCACGGTTCGAGCGAGTTCTTTAACCACTTCACTATACTAACTTCAACGACAAAAGTTTCAGGCTTTTCGCACGCTCCAATTACCATCACGCCAATACGCATTGTCTTCGAGAACGGAAGTAGAATTTGAGGAAAGTCGTAGAGCGTCAAAACGCTTGGCTGACCCATTGAAGTCTCTGGCAGATACTCAGGCAGACGGCCTCTCCGGTTTTAAGAGCTTTTGGTTAATTCGGTAAATCTTTTATAAACTTTCCATGCGCTTTCCTTAGTAATTTTCAGGCGTCGACTTTTAGAACAGTTTTAACAGTTGAACGCGAAAGAGAGTTGAAACCAATAGCTTTTGCCTAGGGTTTTATTAAGATCTAAAACACTCCGACCCTCAACTATTCGTACGAACTTTTCAAGCGACATCGCTAGTAATTTTCAGGCGTCCGCTTTCAGAACATTTTTGACAGTTAAAAGCAAAAGAGAGTTGAAACCAATAATTTGCCTAGAGTTTTATTAAGATCTAAAACACTCCGACCCTCAACTATTCGTTCGAACCTTCCAAGCGACATCGCTAGTAATTTTCAGGCGTCCACTTTCAGAACAGTTTTAACAGTTGGGAGCGAAAGAGAGTTGAAACCAATAGCTAGCCTAAGGTTTTATTAAGATCTAAAACACTCCGACCCTGAACTATTCGTTCCAACTTTCCAAGCGACATCGCTAGTAATTTTCAGGCGTCGCCTTTTAGAACAGTTTCAACAGTTGAGAGCGAAAGAGGGTTAAAACCAATAGCTTGCCTAGGGTTTTATTAGGATCTAAAACACTCCGACCCTGAACTATTCGTACGAACTTTCCAAGCGACATCGCTAGTAATTTTCAGGCGTCCGCTTTCAGAACATTTTTGACAGTTGAAAACCAAAGAGAGTTGAAACCAATAGCTTGTCTTAGGTCCACAAATTTTAATAAAGATTTAGAACACTTGGACTTTAACTTACTATTCAATTCTGAACTGTTCGTACAAACTTTCCGCGCGCTTTCTCTAGAAATTTTCAGGCGTCGACTTTTAGAACAATTTTAACAGTTGAGAGCGAAAGAGGGTTAAAACCAATAGCTTGCTTAGGGTTTTATTAGGATCTAAAACACTCCGACCCTGAACTATTCGTACGAACTTTCCATGCGATATCGCTAGTAATTTTCAGGCGTCCGCTTTCAGAACATTTTTGACAGTTGAGGGCGAAAGAGAGTTGAAACCAATAGTTTACCTAGGGTTTTATTATGGTCTAAAACACTCCGACCCGAATCTATTCGTACGAACTTTCCGCGCGCTTTCCCTAGTAATTTTCAGGCGTCGCCTTTTAGAGCAGTTTTAACAGTTGAGGGCGAAAGAGGGTTAAAACCAATACCTTGCCTAGGGATTTATTAAGATCTAAAACACTCCGACTCTCAACTATTCGTACGAACTTTCCAAGCGATATCGCTAGTAAATTTCAGGCGTCCGCTTTCAGAACATTTTTGACAGTTGAGAGCGAAAGAGAGTTGAATCCAATAGTTTACCTAGGGTTTTATTATGATCTAAAACACTCCGACCCGAATCTATTCGTACGAACTTTCCGCGCGCTTTCCCTAGTAATTTTCAGGCGTCGCCTTTTAGAGCAGTTTTAACAGTTGAGGGCGAAAGAGGGTTAAAACCAATAGCTTGACTAGAGATTTATTAAGATCTAGAACACTCCGACCCTGAACTATTGCGTTTTGAACTATTCGTACGAACTTTCTGCACGATTTTATTAGAAATCTAAACCGTTTCCGATGTTTTCGAAGAAACAATTCATTTATTATTTCATCTTTGGTCAATAAGTTCTCATTGGAATCTTCCCACCCTCCAAAAGGAAGAAGAGAAAACCTCACCAAGTACAAATCTCGGATAGAAGTTAATTAAGCGTAGATCGTGAGCTCTACTCTAAAATTGGGCTTGTAATGAAATAAATCGTCGGAATACACACAACAAAATATTTAATAAACGATGCGACTATCGTGCACCTGAATAAAAATGAAAATCGTTACCATGAGCTTTTCCTCCTTATAAGTAGGAGGTACGACACAAATTATCAACGATGCATATAAATTTAATACGGGGGAAAAATGAATAACATTTTTGTATTACTTCTTGACTATCTTATTATTCAACGCGTTCACTTTTTTACTCCCCCAAACCTTCTTATTACGTGAAATATGTTCATAGCCACCTTTCTATACCGCACAGTGTAATATCTCAATGTTATTATAAAAACAATAGCTTCATCCGCCAATCCGTTAAACAGTGGCGCACTCGTTTCGTTCGCCTTCGTAATTCGCGAGAATGGGAAAAAAGTCGACGTAAGATTAACAAATTACACTTTTTGGTCGTTAAAAGTTTGAAGTTGAACTGAAAGGGCGGGGTGGGGCGAAGGTGTCGGCGGGTCGTCGGGGAAATTTTTGTAAAATCAAACTGTGCGCCACTGGTAAAATTCTACCTTATTAAAGTAGCTGGGGATATATGCAAAGCAATATATTTTGATTTTTAATTCAAACTCAGACACTGTTTTATGGTATCAGAACTCGGAAGCTGATACCGAGTAATAATGATTCTTATATACGATCGCGCGAAATGGGAAAATGTAATGAACATTTTAAAATTTGAGCTCTTTTTAAAAAGTAAGTATTTGCTTTTATTTATAACGGTAAGATAAATTTTATTAAATTTAATCAAGAGCCAAATTTGCGTTAATAGTTTACCTATAGGTGCTGCAATTATTAGCAGCGGAACACTAAAGTTATCCAAACAAACCACATTTACACGAACTTCAATACACGAGTGGATAAATGCGGTAGTTTGAAGGAATATACGGATCAAATACTAATAGGCCTTAAGGTTAATTTGCTGTCGACTATATCACTAAAATAAACTTTAATCTATAAATTTGTGCGCGCACACACACCCACATACACGCCAGTTTTGATCGCCTTTATTTTTTCTTCCGAATCGCCAACTAGTTCCTTTTTATTTCCGAAACAAAAAGGCACCAGAAATTTTAAATACGAAATTCCCGACATTTTTAATCTTTGGGAACAAGAACTTTTTGTGCTGTTACGGAATTTCTGATATGTTTCTTCGCGTAGCCCCCTATTTTGCGAGTCCGATGGGAAAATCGTCCAAATTTTTTTCAAATTGTTTCGTCGAATCAATTTTTTTTTATATTTATTTATTAGTTGGGTGTTCATCGTTATTAGCGTTATTATTAGTTTTGTGGTTAATGACCTTTTCGATAACAATTCCGTAGTAGATTTATCATCTGGGCGTTATACGTTTCCGTTTCTGACTTTTTTTTTCCTGTTAAAATTTCACGATTAGGATAAATAATGAAAATTGAAAACATTGACGGTTTAAGAAAATGTAAAGAAAATTAAAAGGCTTTTAGAGATAATCAATTGTTTCGAGTTTGACAGGTTTGTTGTCTTTTAAAATTATTTACCGTAAGTAATTGATTTTGTTTCGAAGACGATTAACATAAGTACGGTTTGCAGAACAAATGCAGTCGGAGATAATTTCCTGAAATGAAAGGATACGAAGTAAATCTACAGTTAGATATCGCGCCATCGATTTAATTTTTGATTAGAGACATAAAAAAGCAAATCTTAGACTTGAATTTTTCCTCAACTTTTCGCGCGCCCTTAAATCATCAAAAAGGCAAATAATAGGTTCACAGAAACTCTTCATGTCGAGCTACAAATTAATGAAAAGTAAGGGAACCATTTTACTTCCACCAGACAAGACATCCTGTAGGTATGTACCTAATACCTAATCCGCAGATCGCCACATAGTCTGGGGGCAGCGAACACCACAAAGCAAAATGACATTTTTAAGTTTTTCGCTTATAACTCCAAAAATACGCACTTTATGAGAAAAGTGGATTGATATGAAAATAAACTACATCTAATTTCCTACAAATATTATTTCTTAGGTTTCTTTCCTCCGACAAACGGTTTAGGCGCTAGAGCGCGTTAAAAATTGGCAAAAATACCAAAATCTGCCAAAAACACGATTTTTTTGTTTATCGCTTATAACTCGAAAAGTACGCACTTTATGAGAAAAGTGCATCGATATGAAAATAAACTACATCTAATTTCCTACAAAATTATTTGTTAGGTTTCTTTCCTCCGACGAACGGTTTAGGCGCTAGAGCGCGTTAAAATTTGGCAAAAATTCCAAAATTTGCCATAAACACGATTTTTTTGTTTATCGCCTGTAACTCGAAAATTACGCACTTTATGAGAAAAGTGCATCGATATGAAAATAAACTACATCTAATTGCCTACAAATATTATGTATTATCTTTCTTTCCCCCGACGAATGGTTTAGGCGCGAGAGCCCGTTAAAATTTGGCAAAAATACCGAAATCTGCCAAAAACGCGATTTTTTGTTTATCGCTTATAACTCGAAAAGTACGCACTTTATGAGAAAAGTACATCGATATGAAAATAAACTACATCAAATTTCCTACAAATATTATTACTTAGGTTTTTTTCCCCCGACAAATGGTTTAGGCGCTAGAGCGCGTTAAAATTTTGCAAAAATACCAAAATCTGCCAAAACACGATTTTTTTGTTTTTCGCTTGTAACTCAAAAAGTACACACTTTTCGAGAACATTGTTTCTATATAAAAATAAAGTAAATAAAATTTCCTACAAATTACCACTTCTGTTTTTTTTCAAACTTACGGTTTAGGTGCTAGGGCGCCTTAAAATTTCTAAAAATTCCAAAATTGGCCAAAAAACTGTGTTTTTGTTTATCGTTTATAACTCGAAAAGTACGCACTTTTCGAGAACATTGTTTCTATATAAAAATAAAGTACATCAAATTTCCTACAAATTACTACTCTTACGTTTTTTCTTCAGATAAACAGTTTAGGCGCTAAGACGCGATCACATTTGACAAAAACTCCAAAGTCTGACATTTTTTGTGTACCCCAATCCAGCACAAACTGGACAAAGCTGAAGTTTTTCTCTACCATTTGAGTCGTACAAATCGCACTTGAAGAACACAGAGGAGGGCTTGGCACCGCGTGCTCCCGAAAAATAATTTTATACAGCACTCGGATGATTCACGCCGCTCATTGTAGGCACCAAATAAAGAAGGAAGCGCATAAATTATGATAATCGTTTGTCTAAGCCCTAATCTGTCGATGACTTGCATTAAGGCGACTTTTAAAGTTCGAACGGAATCGAATATTGGTCTGTGTGAATCGAATATTAGATTTTAGGGTTAACCCAAAGCAAAATTGAGAATTTTAAAGCAGATCTGAGTGCTTTGGCAAACAGTGGCTTTAGTCAAACGTTTTAACGTTTGTTAAGAGAAACAAAACTGATAAGATGTAAATAATTCGATTCAAGAGAACTGGTGGTTGTTTATAATTTATAATAGCTTATACAAAAAACAAATCGGTTTTTGTTTCAGGTATGTACTTATCGAACGGTTTATAAAAGGTTGATTATTTGAAATAATCGGGGAAGTTTACACAAATAATATACATCACACTGATAAAGTAAACTATTGACTTTAATATCAGTTTACACTTTTGTAAATAAACTAACACAACCTGTTGGCCTATTGGGTTAAAACTTAGGTGAAGGAGAACAAATAAACACGAACATAATATTTGTGAGAAAATCTTGGGGATATTAGTTTATTTTGGATATTGGCAATAAACAGTTTAACGATTCGTAATACAAAACAAACTACAATTAACTAACTGGCAGCGCGAAAAGAAGACGGTTAAATACTCTTTGATCGTTAGTTTACTAGTTTAACTTGTTGATTTTATTTTAATTTCTCTATAAGATTTTCAATGTGTTATTTTAAACATTTTATTTCGACATATGGTACGTTTCAGTTTATAAGAGGGAAACTTTTTTATGTCGATAAAACTTGAAATTTAAACAAGTTAAAGCTTCAGTCAATTTTAAAACCACCTTTTTACTTTTTAGGGGGTCCTTGTGATGCGTTCCCAACACACACGAGCATTGATTTCGGAAGAAACGAAGGCATCTGGTATTTATTAAAAGTATAAAAGTGAAATGTTTATGACTATTTTGTCTGTTGGGGTGTTGGGGGACGATTTTTTTATGTCTTAAATATTGCATCCCCCTTCTTTTAATTACAAACTTCACATCGCGAGTTGGAGAAACTCGAAAAGGTGCACGACATTACTGTGACTGAGTATTTATGTGAAACTAATTTTGTGCAAGTCGAAGTAAATCGAGTCAAGGTACTATATGTTTTACATTTTAGGTTAACAGCCTTTTATTTACGATGACCTAATCTTGTAAAATTTATGCTGTAGTCGTAAATAATGAACATCAAATATTACTTATTGTAAAGTTTGTAATCTCTATTATAATGAGCGCACTATTAAATTAACGTATTATTACAAGGTTTGCGTCTAGGAAAACCGCTGGTCTAGGGTCAAACGCTGTACGCTACACATCAAGCATTGATATGAAAACAAACTACATCTAATTTCCTACAAATATTATTTCTTAGGTTTCTTTCCTCCAACGAACGGTTTAGGCGCTAGAGCGCGTTAAAAGTTGGCAAAAATACTAAAATCTGCCAAAAACACGATTTTTTTGTTTATCGCTTGTAACTCGAAAAGTACGCACTTTATGAGAATAGTGCGTCGTTATGAAAATAAACTACATCCAATTTCCTACTAATATTATTTCTTAGGTTTTTTCCTCCGACAAACGGTTTAGGCGCCAGAGCGCGTTAAAATTTGGCAAAAATTCCTTAAATTTGCCATAAACACGATTTTTTTGTTTATCGCTTATAACTCGAAAAGTGCGCACTTTATGAGAAAAGTGTATCGATATGAAAATAAACTACATCTAATTTCCTACAAATATTATTTCTTAGGTTTCTTTCCTCCAACGAACGGTTTAGGCGCTAGGGCGCCTTAAAAGTTCGCAAAAATACCAACATCTGCCATAAACACGATTTTTTTGTTTATCGCTTGTAACTCGAAAAGTCCGCATTTTATGAGAAAAGTGCATTGATATAAAAATAAACTACATCCAATTTCCTACAAATATTATTTCTTAGGTTTCTTTCCTCCGACAAACGGTTTGGGCGCTAGAGCGCGTTAAAAGTTGGCAAAAATACCAAAATCTGCCAAAAAACGATTTTTTTGTTTATCGCTTGTAACTCGAAAAGAACGCTCTTTATGAGAAAAGTGCGTCGATATGAAAATAAACTACATCCAATTTCCTACAAATATTATTTCCTAGGTTTCTTTCCTCCGACGAACGGTCTAGGCGCTAGAGCGCGTTAAAATTTGGCAAAAATTCCAAAATTTGCCATAAACACGATTTTTTTGTTTATCGCTTGTAGCTCAAAAAGTACGCACTTTATGAGAAAAGTGCATTGATATAAAAATAAACTACATCCAATTTCCTACAAATATTATTTCTTAGATTTCTTTCCTCCGACAAACGGTTTGGGCGCTAGAGCGCGTTAAAAGTTGGCAAAAATACCAAAATCTGCCAAAAAACGATTTTTTTGTTTATCGCTTGTAACTCGAAAAGAACGCTCTTTATGAGAAAAGTGCGTCGATATGAAAATAAACTACATCCAATTTCCTACAAATATTATTTCCTAGGTTTCTTTCCTCCGACGAACGGTCTAGGCGCTAGAGCGCGTTAAAATTTGGCAAAAATTCCAAAATTTGCCATAAACACGATTTTTTTGTTTATCGCTTGTAGCTCAAAAAGTACGCACTTTATGAGAAAAGTGCATCGATATGAAAATAAACTACATCTAATTTCCTACGAATATTATTTCTTAAGTTTCTTTCCTCCGACAAACGGTTTAAGCGCTAGAGCGCGTCTAGGGTCAAACGCTGTACACTACACATCAAGCATCGATAGCAAAGCGACACGATCGTTCGAAGAAACCTCATGCGACTTCTAAAGTCGGAGGTGGAGTTAGACGCGAAATAACCGAGAGCGAGGCGAGTTCAAAAGGGTCCTCATGTATACCGGGTGTTTATAAGACTAAAAAAATATGAAATGCAGCCCACAAAATGTCATAAGGTGCGACGTATTGAAACATTTAATACATCAAATAAGAATAGTATTACAAAAGACAGACGTAGTAAAAATTTGAGAACACTTCTGGTCAGTCTGGTCTGAGTAGGCAAATACTTTTCTTTTCTATGGTCCTGGTCCACCCTGTATGTACTACGTACTAAATTGAAATAGCGCGAAATTTTAATTGAGCAACTACAACTAATCCGGAAGTATAAAAAAATATAATTAAAGCTTCTCGTATTTCAATTGAACTCTCTTTAACACGCCTGGTGACAAAGAAGCAAACCGACATTAGGCTTTTTTACAAAAAAATGTTCCACAACCCCCCATTTACAACTATTGAAATTAAAAAAGCGTGCATACTTAAAAGGTTTATATATCCTTAATTTTACAAATAGTTCATTAAACGTTAAATACATTAAATGCGTAGGAGAAGACAACTATTGTTAAATTTGACAGCTGCGTTTAAAACGAGTTACCTTAATTTGCATAGAGACGTCATTTTGGTACCTTTGATTTGGGTTACAATACCATCGAATCGTTGATTTCGTTTATTTAAAATTTTTTTTATTGTTTTATTATTATTTATTAATAATAATGAATCAGTGAATGAAACGGAAAAGGAAGTGGAGACGATTAGATGTCGCACATTTATTTTAATTCTTCTCTAAAATAAATTTTTCGATTCAATTGCTATTAACGTGAGTTATTTTTAACATACTTATTCATATTATTATTATATAAAAAAAACAAAATTGTACTTACATAAAATTTGTTTTTTTCAAAATTTGACCTTCAAAGGGCGATCGAAACGTGACCCCGAGCTTAATGAAAAATGACAAATTTATTTCGGCGAAAATGAAGAAGCTCAATAAATATTTATTGTACAGGTGTTTACAGGTAGAGGGGGGGGGGGACAAACTACTATGGTGCGTTAAAATTAAAAGTGGTTCACATGGATGTGGATTTACGATTAGCCATTACAGTCCAATGCCGTAAAATTACGTGATTTATTCCAGGACGAAATAAGAGATAAAAATAACGAATCGTTCAGTCGAAACAAAATTTAGACAGACGGCCGCGTTTGTCCAGCAGAGGCTTTTAAAGATTCTCATTACATCTCAGTTTAGCGCGTAAGCGGTAACTCGATAGAGCGAGACGTCTGCAGCGGGCACCGCGTGACTGGCCGAGAGACAGCGCGCAAATACATTAAACAATCAGTACAAATGTATAACAATGTAAGCTGAAAGAACATGTCAAATGAGTAATAAAATCTGCCGTCTGTCATTCTTAAATGGCGGCATTTCCTTAGGAGAAGCTCGGTAAAGTGAGTTTCTGTTCTAGTTTTAGTTTTTCGCTCATAACTTGAAAAGTATGCACTTTTTGAGAAAAATGCGCATATATCAAAATAAACTACATAACATTTCCAACAAATTAAGTCTTTTAGGTTTTTTCGGAAGACATACGGTTTAGGCGCTAAAGCGCGTTGAAATATGACGAAAATGTCAAAATAAGCCAAAACTTATATTTTTCGTTTATCGCTTGTAACCCAAAAACTAGGCACTTTTGGAAAAAACTGCTTCTATAAAAAAATAAAGCGCATTTAATTTACTACAAATTATGTCTCTTAGATTTTTTTGTCAGACACATGGTTTATGCGCTAGAACGCGTTCAAATTTTACAAAAACACTAAAATAGGCCAAAAAAAAATTTTCCCGTTTAACGCTTTTAACTCAAAAACTAGGTATTTACGAAAAAAACTTCCTCTATATAAAAATAAACCGCATTCAATTTTTTACAAATTATGTCCTTTAGACTTTTTTGTCAGACACACGGTTTACACGCTAGAGTGCGTTCAAATTTGACAAAAATACCAAATTAGGTCAAAACTTTTTTTTTAGTTTAACGTTTGTAACTCAAAAACTAGGACCTTTTGGAGAAAACTGCTCCTATAAGAAAATAACGCCCATTTAATTTACTACAAATTAAGTCTCTTAAAAATTTTTCTCAGACACATGGTTTACGCGTTGGAGCGCGTTCAAATTTTACAAAAATACCAAAATAGTCCAAAACTTTTTGTTTTCGTCTATCGCTTGTAACTCAAAAACTAGCCACTTTTAGATCAAACCGATCCTATAGGAAAATAACGCCCATTTAATTTTTCACAAATTATCTCTCTTAGATTTTTTTGTCAGGCACACGGTTTACGCGCTAGGGTGCGTTGAAATTTGTCAAAAATGTCAATATAGGTAAAACTTTTTGTTTTCGTTTATCGCTAGTAACTCAAAAACTATGCACATTTAGAGAAAACTGCTTCTATAAAAAAATAATGCCCATTTAATTTACTACAAATTAAGTCTCTTGGAACTTTTTGTCAGACACACGGTTTACGCGTTGTAGCGCGTTCAAATTTTACAAAAATACCAAAATAGTCCAAAACTTTTTGTTTTCGTCTATCGCTTGTATTTCAAAAATTATGCACTTTTAGATCAAACTGATCTTATGAGAAAATAACGCCCATTTAATTTGTTACAAATTATGTCTGTAAAATTTTTTTGTCAGGCACACGGTTTACGCGCTAGGGTGCGTTGAAATTTGATAAAAATGTCAAAATTTGCCAAAACTTTTTGTTTTCGTTTATTGCTTGTAACTCAAAAACTAGGTCCTTTTGGAGAAAACTGCTTCTATAAAAAAATAGCGCCTATTTTCCTATTTAATTTACTACAAATTAAGTCTCTTAAAATTTTTTGTCAGACCCACGGTTTACGCGTTGTAGCGCGTTCAAATTTTACAAAAATACCAAAATAGTCCAAAACTTTTTGTTTTCGTCTATCGCTTGTATTTCAAAAATTATGCACTTTTAGATCAAACTGATCTTATGAGAAAATAACGCCCATTTAATTTGTTACAAATTATGTCTCTAAAATTTTTTTGTCAGGTACACGGTTTACGCGCTAGGGTGCGTTGAAATTTGACAAAAATGTCAAAATTTGCCAAAACTTTTTGTTTTCGTTTATCGCTTGTAACTCAAAAACTAGGCATTTTGAGAGAAAGCTGCCCCTATAAAAGAATAACGCCCATTTAATTTTTTACAAATTATGCCTCTTATGTTTTTTCATCCGACGAACGAAATCGATGAATCTTTGGTAATAATGTTTACTAGTACTAGCTGTTGGCCTATTAGAATTATTATGTGGCATTTCATATTTGAAATGTTGATTGTTTTTTTTTAATTTGATACCGATTACTCGCGCACATCTATTTTTAATAATGAAGAAAAATCCCACGGTCTCGTCCTTTTCCTTGGTAAATAATCAACACAACAGTCGTTAGATAGCAAATAAAAAGGGTAATTTTACACTGCATATAAATGCACTTTTATTAATATTACTTTGCATGGTGCAAATTGTAATCTGAAGCACTGCTAGATTTATCCGTAGTTAAAATATTGAAGTCAGCAATTAGTTATGGGAAAAGAAAGATTATAAAATATACATTTAAACACATAATCTGCAAGTGATAATAACAAGAGTTATGGGAAAATTATTACGAAATTAATTTTCCCCCTTTTTTTTCGAAATACCATCTGAAAAAATTGCCACGTCCATTTAGATAATTACGAATTTCATAACGCTTGCAATGAAGCCTTCAAAATCGACTGCGAGAGTAATTGAACGGCCGATATGATGAAGCCACTTCGATGTTATTAATAAATAATTGACGGTTCGGTCCGGAAAACACCTGTTGTTGTCATTGGAAAATCAACGGTTATACGTCAGTCAAACAAATTGATGCGTTTTACTTGAATAGCCCCCTTCAAATGCTTATTAATCCTCCACATACACACACACAAACAGTTACGATTTAATATTCAAAATACTCGGTTACGAAACATCAATTATTGTAAATTACGAAGAAAATTCCTTTTTTTTCCGAAACGATTAAAAGGTATATTTTCGATCGTAGTCGTAACCCAATGTAGGCCCTATTATACCACGTAATTTAAACACAAAAGCCGTTTTTAAATCTGCCTACATGAAAAAATACATCAGAGTCTATACATTAAAAAAAAAGATTCTATTGTCGTCTGCTATTAATAAAGTGTGGGTGTTTTAAAAAGTGGTTTTAAAGTTACGATTTTGTATCGTGGCAATCGAAAAGTTGCGCGAGTAAGTGAGAAGGCAAACGCTCTGGGGGTTGATAATTCAGACAACCCGTAGGTGTTTGAATGGAAATTACGTTTATGATTCAGTTTAGGCGTGGTGCACATTATGTTAAGCTCATTCTCTCAAACAGTTCACCTAATTTTACAAGCAACACGTGCCCTTACCGTAATAAGTTTGCCAAAAATTATCCCTCGCCCGCACTCCTCGCTCTTCGCATCCGAACTGTCCCTCTTGACTCTTTGGGGTTTCTAACTGCTAACTGCGCTGTTTTAGGTTTCTAATCGTTTGATTAGAAGTTCCTTGGATTTTTTTTCTAATAAATAAACCTAAGTACGTCCCATTCTTTTATAATAAGCTAATTTTTAGACCAATTTTAGTCAAATTAAAATGTTCGTTTTGAGAGCTCGCTCGTACTACTACCGTTATGTGATTATCGTAACATAATACAACAACCAATTTAAATAACATTGTCTTCTTGTTATATACTACTCAGCTACTTCAAAGGAGGCAATAATAATAAAACAATAAATTGATATTATCCAAATAAGTCGAGTTAATACCAGTGAAAGGTTCCAATAGTCACCGAAACGATGAAATTGGCGAGGGGTATTTATAGGTCTTGAAAAAATACCGCAGGGAAAATCGCGTTTAAATTAATACATTCCGTAACTTTCAAAAGTTGGCTATGGATTAGTGTGTTCTCAAAAGAAGGAAACTTAAAAGCGGAAGTAAGAAAGAACAAAAGAAGATCGCGCCAAAACAAAACTTATGTGGATCGAAAATTTAATTTCTAAAAGTGGTGAGACGCAAAGGGTGGAAATTTTTCAAATAGGGCACTATTTGGGCGCCCTTATTAAGTTTTATACTTTTGTGCATGTGTATAGTGTGTCCCACGAAACGTGGGTTAACTGTAACAGGGCCAAAATATGAAAAATGGAAATTTTAAAGTCAAAGTTTGTTTGTCCTTCACAAATGTTTTCTTGAAACGCGCAACATTTAGATGTTTTTTTGAAAGGTTCGGGGGTGGTTTAATTTTTAAGAAGTGGCCCTTTTGAACCACGTCTCGTGAGACACTCTATACTACTCCTACAATAAGAAAATTTCAAAAGAGAACAGTGTCACCACCTTTTGATTCGGTACTAGGAAAAGTACAAATTGAGGGGCGAATAAATTTCAAAAAATTCCACCCTGGTAAATTAACGTCTTTTAGGAATTCCAGTTACGGTCTAAAACGTCCGATTATACAAACCCCATGATTTCATTCCGATTCCTTATACACCATGCGTAACTAAGGCCATAATTAGACGTTTAATATCACATTATTACCCGAACCAGTATGTTTATGTCTTGCAACTGTATCAAAACGAAGCTTAAGGCCCATTTGTGCAATTTGAGGTTGTGAGACTGCGCGTCTATAAATTAATCGTACCCTTGAAAAGTTGAAACGAGATGCAAATTTCAGGTCAGCGATAAATAGCCAGACAGTTATTGATATTAAGAAATCGTATGATATTGATACCAATAGAAGCCGATTAAATTTCCTTCGACATAAACATAAAAAGAGAGAAACATTGTAATGAGTTTACGTGACGATATGATTAAATTAAAAGGAAATTGTACCCATCAAGCCGTGCAAAGCCAGACTGTATTAATGGCATTTAGAAATTTCATAGCTGATAAAAATTGATAAAGTTGCAAGAAATGCAAATGATTTTATTCTCATTATGCTACTATGTACATCAATAGCGTTTTAATATCAATTAGTATATTGTGCAATACGGTGATTAATAATCGTAATTATGCAAGCAAATCATTCTTAAAGTTGTCCTGGTATCATAGCCGCCTCATTAAAATCACCAGTTTGTTTTAGGTCCCACGTCCCACGACCCACGAACTTGTGTTTTTCGTTAAGGCCGTTTTGAAAAAAATGGGGCGTCGGAATTCAGTTGGCAAAAAATAAGGCACCTACTACTAATTTTAAGGCCTTTTGGGCCGATTAACTATGTTCGGGTGACTTCGTAAGTTTCCGCCAAAAAAGTTAATTTCGATATTTTACACAGAAGACTTGCTAAAGCGCCCAAATAAGGTTTGCTGACCAAAAAAATTCGTAAAATCGTGTTTTAATTACGCGAAAATTGGTTATTGAAGCATCGGGTAGCCTCGTAAGTTTCCGTCGCAGGTGCTTTGCGCTTATTGGTTAATGGACAATTACGTCACGAATGCGCAAATTTAAAACTAAAATCGAAAATGGGGCATAAAAAAGTTTTTATTTGAGGGCGAAACCTTCAATGGTCCAATTAGTTGCTATACGCCAAAAATAAACCGAAAACAAACCGTCTAAATTGTTAAGACAAGACAATCTAATTAAAGTCTTCAAGTTTAACTTAAGTAAATAGTAGACTCACCATTATCTCGAGTCTCGAGTATTTATAGAAATGAGGTCACAAACTCCTTACCTGTAAAAAAAATCAACAATTACAAAATTGCATTTGATGAGAAAAAAAGTTTGAAAAAAATGCGTTTATCATCATAACATGTAAAAGTGCAAGTATCAATTTAACGACCTATCACAATTTCTCGAGAGGTTTTCCATATATGGTTTTGTGAAAGAATGTGCGATATGAAGAAAAATTAGTTTTAATAAATGTATCATCGTAATAGTGTGTCGGAGTTAGATGGAAGTCAAAGCTCTTTCTGATGGCAAATAAATATATGAACTCAAAACAAGTTAGCGAGCAATAAAAAAAAACGAGAAAAAAAACCGTAAAAGTTGGAGGCTGTGCTGCATCTATCTGGTATCAGATATGAAAGGGAGGAGAAGTTGAAGGAGGTCTCAGTATCGGAACCTCCTACTTCGATAACCCTTTTTACTCCCCACTCTTTTATTCGAATTTTATTATAGTTTTATACTTTTCGAGTTACGCGCAATGACCAGTTTTTCTTTTTTTAAATGTCTTTTTGTATAAATTGCGCGTATTCCCTTTACTTGGTCTTAACGTTCTCGTTTGTGAATCGAGTGCGCGTTGAATAGAGAAACAAGTCAATGCTCACTCTACACGATGAGCAGTCTGTTTGATGAACACGAACTTGTGTTTATACTCATTAAAACAAATGTTTTTGACCTTAAAATTTCTATTGTTCGAAACACGAGGTTTTTGAGTACAATTTTTCGTTGTGCTCGTTTCTAAATTCATATATTTTACATAAAAAAACAACAAGAGCGCGCACATATGTTATTGATTTAAAAAAGATGCCCCCCATCTTTTAGTTTTTTTAAAAAACATGTGCTCGAAGAAGTTAAATTATTATAAACGTCATTTTAAAAAGTTGTAACTCGTCTATATTGATTGCCTTTCTTATAACATTTCGTTACGATTTCGTATTTATAAGCTCTTTCTTAATTAGTAAATTTGACGAAGAACGAGCGTAGTTGCCTCGTGACGAAAAATAACGTCGAAATGTAATGTCGAGACACATTTTATGGGTTCGAGTGATGTCTTTTATTATTTATTTTTGTATATTAATAAAGCACATGTGCTTAACGATTTTTCCGCCGCAAACATTTTTTTCGTTTATCGCTTGGAACTCAAAAACTAGGCACTTTTGGAAAAAACTGCTCATATAAAAAAATAAAGCGCATTCAATTTTTTACAAATTACGTCTCTTAGATTTTTTTGTCAGACACACCCTTTACGCGCTAGAGCGCGATAAAATTTGACAAAAATACCAAAATAGGCCAAAACGTTTTTTTTTTCGTTTATCGCTTGTAACTCAAAATCTAGGCGCTTTTAGAGAACACTGCTCATATTAAAAAATAAAGCGCATTCAATTTTTTACAAATTAAGTCTCTTAGATTTCTTTGTCAGATACACGGTTTACGCGCTAGAGCGCGTTCAAGTTTGACAAAAATGCCAAAATAGGCCAAAACTTTTTTATTCGTCTATCACTTGTAACTCAAAAAGTAAGCACTTTTATAGAAAAGTGCTCCTATCAAAAAATAACGCCCATTTAATTTTTTACAAATTATGGCTCTTCGTTTTTTTTGTCAGACACGCGGTTTACGCGCCAGAGCGCGTTCAAATTTGTAAAAATTACCAAATAGACCAAAACTTTTTTTTCCGTTTATCGCTTGTAACTCAAAAACTAAGCACTTTCAGAGAAAATTAACCCAATAAAAAAATAAAGCGCATGCAATTTTTTACAAATTATGTCTCTTAAGACATTCTTGTCAGGCACGCGGTTTACGCGCTAGAGCTTTTTTTCTTCAAAAAGTATCCCACAATTGCTTTTAAGCAAAAATTCGTTTGGAGGGGGCACCAAACTCGAACTTCAGGCACACGTGTACTATCTAAATGTTTTCAAAAATAAACACGACGTTTATGATACGAAAAACGACTTGTTGTGGATCATTGCAATGTAAAGAAATAATTTTCGGTCCTACAAAAAAAAAGGATTTGAGTTATTTATTTTCTTTATTTATAGGACTCCCGGTGCGATTTACATGTACCCCATACCAAGATAAGTGTGAAGATCAAGTATTGCAATTATACCAAGTGTTTTGATATTGATTCAATTTTTTTTTAATTTTTATTACCTAACGCCAGATGCCCAATTAGATAAAATGGGAAATTCCAAATCGTGCGGTGGGCGGGGGGCATTTTTGCTATAGATTTAGCTACCGTAAGACTGTAAAGTCCTCTAAGCAAATCGTCTAAAACGATCTCGACGAAAAAGGTCTTGACGACCTGATGTGAACGAATTCAGGCATAAAAGCCCCCCCCCCCATACTTTTTTAAGAGTTGCGAGCTTAAGTAAATGAGAACAGCAGAACAAGCGCAGATCTTCTATAGATCAGTTCTCCAGTTTTGTTTTTGCACGACTTTTGAATGGATGGTCAGGATGAACCATTAGAAATTAAATCTAAGATTAAACGCAATTATTTATAGCGTAGTGTAAAAAAATAGTTGGCCCCCAAACTGAAGACACTATCGCCCCCTTTTGATTAGGGGAACTCCCTAGCCGCAAGTCTCTCGTGAGATAGACTTGCACCATCGCTGAATGTTTTTTACGAATTCTCTTAGGATTGTGCTTGCGCTCGCCCCTCCCAATTAAGTTTTTTTTCTAAAAACCTGCCCTATAGCTAAGAAGCGCTACCTTTTGACATTAATTTCCATAAATTTCCCATCGCACACAAAATTATTAATAAAATAATGAAAAATGCATAAAATGCACAAGCATTTTATTTTAATTAACTCTTAAAGTAATTTATCTTATAATAGATGTAACTTAAAACTAAAATAATAAAATTAAATTAGTGTAACTAATTTCGAAATTAGTTATGAAAAAGTAAAGTCGCTTCAATGATTTTCTGTGAAGCTTAAATCCCGTCTCTTCGTCGATGCCTATCTCTTTTGCTCTCTTTTAATTGTCTCGGAAAAAAATTAAAGTGTATTATGGATTCGATGTATCACATTATAAAATTTCAAATATTTTAAACAAATAAACATTTATAGAAAGTAATATACAAACAAATCACTGTTAGTCGACAATTTTCAATTAAAGAAATTATGTAGCAAAGAAAACCAATTAAAATAGTTGGATTACAAAGAAATACCAGTGGATGTTAAAAATAAATCAAATGATTATAATAATAGCAAACTCTTAGTTTGTGTTTGCTATCATAAAGGTCTTTAAAAGTTGGCACTTTAAATTCCACAAGCACACAAGTGCTCGCTCACGATGGGTAAATGGTAGAAATACAAAACGATTCTGAAATCTGAATAAACATGGGAGGCTCTCAAGTCCAGGGGGTTCCCCGGACGAACAGAAAGCATCCCGAGACATTTTGCAGAGTAACCAAAAATTCTGAATATGGAGATGAACAACTGGGTGGTTTTAAAGCAATAAAAGGGTTGTGGGTTACCAAATGGGAAGTTTGGTAACAAAATCATTTATTTCGTTTAGGTTGAGAGCCTCCCTTGGAGAAGGTGCTCCTCTCCACACATCGGCGAACCGAAACAAAAAACGTTATAATGGGAAATTTAAATTAAATGTGTCATTCATGTTAATGAAAGAAGGTTCTTAATTGACGAAGTCATCAAATACTTTATCGATGTCTTTTAATTAATTAAAAACATTGCTGTTATAGCTAAGTAAAGTAGAACTTAATACATTTCACACTTGGAGCATGAAACGAAGTGACTCACATTTTATCATATCATAAATTGGTATTAGTTCATCGATACATTTGAAAATTTTAATAATTGTTAATTAAATTAAAAAATTAATTTTTATTCTTTACTATGTTGTTGTACTTATTTTTTATTGCGATGTGACTTTCTTTCACAAAAATTGCTTTGGAAACGTCTCGATTTACAAAAACCCCAATAAAGTGCATCCCTCTTTTACTCTTTTTTTTGTGTAAAGAAATGTTTGCACGCACAAACCATTAAGATATAATACCACCCTACCGAAATTTCAGGTAACGTACAACGACACCTGTTAAATTCCCACAAACCCACAATTCAAAGATAAACACCAAGAGATAAAAATCGGATCGTTAACAAGTGCAGTCGTTTGTCGTTTATTAAACGATAATAAGTCAAATTCGATTATTGAATTAAAATCAATAAAAAAAGCCAACTGCCATCAACCAGCATACTATAAATTGAGCCCAATATTTTATTAACAGTAAATAATAAAAAAAAGTTAAATTCCCATACATTCCAATCAAACGAATATACAGTCTGAGAGTTATAAAATAATAAAAATTTACAGACATTCTATAAATATTATACAAGAGAGAAAAGCTATAAAAATTAATAAAACAAACCTTATAGTTTTTAGTTTTATCTATTTTGTTAATTTTGTTGTCTTCGTCTTATATTTTTTTTCTTCAAACATCAAACTTGTAACAAACTCGACTTTTGATGTTCGTTATGAGCCATTATCGACGGTCGTAATTAAAAACTAATAAATGTCTCTCTCCTTTTCGAAAAAGTCTTAAAATAAAAGAGAATCAATCGCATGCTGCGATCGTTTAGTTTGGGGAGAGTCGTTCGCTTATATAAAAAGAACATCCTTGAAGCTTTAATTTTTTTAAATTACAATAGTGGCAGTTAGGTAACGTCCCTGGGATAATGGCATTTTTTAAGTTGCTTCAGAACGAATCAGCCTTTAAAAATGGGGACGGGAACGTCGCTGAAAAATAAATGGAAAATTAGGAAGTCGCGGAGGACTCATTTTGTCCTATTTGGAGTGCGATCTGCCTCACCAATTTGCACTACTTATATGTAAAATAATCTTCCCGTGGGCTGAACTGACGAGTGATGAGCAAAAATCAGCAAAAACGCTGGAAACAATGATAACTCCCTATGTTCGTCTTTGTTGGCTTAGAACCGGTATAATAGCGGCCGATAGTCACCGATTAAGTCCCCATATCATCTAGATACTCATTAAAACAAACGGAAGGTTAAAAACACTGCGAGATCCTCTAAAAATGGGGACGGGAATGTCGCTGAAAAATAAATGGAAAATTAGGAAATTCGCAAGTCGAGGAGGACTTATTTCGTCCAATTTCGAGTGCAGTCTGCCTCACCAATTGTCACTACTTATCCGCAAAATAGTCTTCCCGTGGGCTGAACTGACGAGTGATGAGCAAAAATCAGCAAAAACGCCCGAAACAATGATAACTCCCTATGCTCGCCTTTGTTGGCTTATAACCGGTATAATATGCCAGATAGTCACAAATTAAGTCCCCACATCATCTAAAGACTCATTAAAACAAACGGAAGGTTAAAAACACTGCGAATTGCTCTAAAAATGGGGACGGGAACGTCGCTGAAAAATAAATGGAAAATTAGGAAATTCGCAAGTCGGGGATGACTCATTTCGTCCTATTTCGAGTGCAATCTGCCTCACCAATTTGCACTACTTATACGCAAAATAGTCTTCTCGTGGGCTAAACTGACGAGTGATGAGCAAAACTCAGCAAAAACGCCCGAAACAATGATAACTCCCTATGCTCGCCTTTGTTGGCTTATAACCGGTATAATATGCCAGATAGTCACAAATTAAGTCCCCACATCATCTAAAGACTCATTAAAACAAACGGAAGGTTAAAAACACTGCGAATTCCTCTAAAAATGGGGACGGGAATGTCGCTGAAAAATAAATGGAAAATTAGGAAATTTGCAAGTCGGGGAGGACTTATTTCGTCCTATTTCGAGTGCGATCTGCCTCACCAATTTGCACTACTTATCCGCAAAATAGTCTTCCCGTGGGCTGAACGGACGAGTGATGGGCAAAAATCAGCAAAAACGCTGGAAACAATGATAACTCCCTATGCTCGCCTTTGTTTACAACCGGTATAATAGCGTCTAATAGTCACCGACTAAGTCCCCACATCATCCTAGACTCATTATCTCATTAAAACAAACGGAAGGTTAAAAACACCGCGAATTTGTAAAATCGACGATTTTATTCGAATTCCCTCCGCTAATTATTACTTTAATTTTAATTCGATGCCAACTAGTCTAAACAAAACTGAAAAAAAACCTGTTTTTCTTTAGATAAAAGTTTGAAGCAGTACTAAACTACTAAACCAATGAAATTTAAAAAAAAATCTATGTTGCCATGTCTTAAAACGCCTTAAAAATTTGTTAACACGGAAAGTTTACGAAAATAGACCTATAACAAACGTAACTCTCAAACTTTTTAAAAAAGTTCAACAAGTTGGCCGTCTGTGAGCACACTTGAGCAGGTTTTTAGTTTTTCGAGTAAATAAATTAAGTTTATCCGACCCACGGACTTGGAATAGATAATAAATAAATCGAACGATTGGACAATATCCAAATGAGGCGTCGATAGGCCAACTTGGGACAAGAAATTAAGTTTTAAAAAGGCTTCTCGCCACAAAGTGCGCGCTATGGGTGTCGTTAAGCGCTAACGCGACGGCGTATTTAATGAAGGTATAACACCAGACTCGGGATTATTATGCCGTTTACGGTGGTGAAGTAATTTTTTTAGTCTGAATTGGAACAGAGAATTGTTACGTTTGGCCCACATATCAATAACCCATTTGTCACCGTGAAATACCAATGTTCTCATTGTAGTTGGACGACTTAAATTTTTTTTCCGGTAAATATACGTGTTGTTTAGTTGTTATCCATTCCAATAATTTACGTAACCGAGCAGCTATAACAAAAACCATTTTTTCCCAAAACGAGCCTCCCCAAATGAACTTTTACAAATGGTTATATTTATTTTATATTAATAATGATGGAAAATTTACATTTTTTTAACAATCATTAACTCTTGGAACGATATAAAAAACATCGTTTTAGACACGAAATGTTTATCTAAAATAATTGTTTCAAATCTATAGTGGAACTCTTCTAAACATTATCATCATCATCATCACCAACACACACACGAACGACGATTTATAACGGTCGGCTCAGGTATGCAGAGCATCAAAAAAAATTTAATGAGCCGTAATATCATCTAAGAATTGTATCGATAAGTCGATGTATCGACATCGCCAATTGGGACATCGATAGCTCGATTGATGATTCAAAAGTGGATATAATTACCTATAATGAGTCGATAGTTCAATAGTTCAAAGATAAGCGGCCAATGGCCATCTTATCCTGTAGAGTGTAGAGACAAGGTGGAAAAGTAAGAGCGTGAGGTGTATTAATTGCAGTGCACCAAAAAGTATCAGGCGTAATGCATTGTTGTAGCCTGGCGTCGAACCTAGCACTATCACGTCCACTTGTAGCGTGTGAAAAGTTGAAAAGTAAGAAACTCAAAATGGCGCATTCTTCGCCATGCAGGGTCGAATTTGCAAACTCTTCAACCCCTTTAGAGGCGTAACAAAAAATCCTTTTAGGGGAGGGGTGGGTCGGAAGCAACTTGATACCTGAAGAAGTTTATTTAATCCGAATCGTTCCATAATTGAGAAGGGGGGGGGGGCGCTCCTTCGTCAATCATCGAGCGAAATGATGCGCCTTATGCACGAGTTTGGCGAGAAACGAACTACTCGAACCCGAAAACGCATCACCTGCGGGCTCCGATATAACCCTATCACTACTGCATCTTTTAAGATGCCCCTTCCAACTTTAATCGAGAACAAAAAGAAATTAGTTTATCTTCTATTATAAATTGTAATGTAAAGGAATGATATCCTTCAATTGAGTCAAACTTATTACAATTGCAATTTCTTAATTCCCAATATGAAACAGTACCGGATATGACGTAATCACAATTTTCTAATCATCAATCATTTATTTATGACTGCAGTGAATTACCTCTTTTATTGGGACACATTCGTATTTTCAATTGATTCCCATTTTACCGCAATTACCTCCATCTTCATTGCTTCGTGTACCGTTACTGTGATTGAATAGAGACGGGATAAGTGACCAGATTAGATAAACGATATTAAAAGGATATCATACAAGGGGCAATTAGTATTAGTATTGGTAACATCCTCCTTCAATAACAATTGATGTTTTTTAATTAAATCAACCCAACTTACTCTTCACTAGTTTTTTCTCAACTTTAACTTTTTTAAATATTTCGAATAAATAATAACCACACAAAGAGAGGGAGGCCTCGTGGTTCGTGATGTATTTAAAATAGTTATTGATGCCACTGTGTTTACTTTCGATTGTGTTCGGACTATTATTCAATGAAAATGAAATTAACTAACTTGTTTTTCAGCTATGAATAACCTACTTTTTTTTACTATATTAAATTACATTAAAAGAAAGAGAGATGTTATTGAGCAGCGAAGGAGATGAGGAGAAAAAAAATAAAATTAGAAATAGCTAAGCCATTAGCAGTTAAATTTGTCTACAACTCTCCAAGAATGTTGTTTTTGATATGGGCGATTATAGGTATTAACAGATATAAATAAATAAAAATTTTATAGCGTCGCACAGCGGCGTACCATTTATCCGTGCGTTTAAAAAAGACTTAAGATTTGAATTTTTAAAAATGCTCGGTTGTTGTACTCGTCGGGGAGCATTTCGAAAGGTAAGCGCGTGAAATGGGGTCGGATTGTTGCTTCGCGAGCTCGCGAGTGTCAATTTTTATGTTTTTGAAAAACAACACTCGAAACGCCCTTATTCAACAAGTTGGTGGAGCGAGCCCAAGCCCAAGATTTGAAATGGCCACGTTGGGACGATTGGAGCAATCGAGGTCTACACTAATGGAAAAGGCGAAATTTGACCCGATGAAGCAACTTTTGTAGGAAAAAAAGAGGCGCAAAAATTCAACCTTGACGAATAAGAAATTTGAGAATTAAATAAAAAGAAATAAAATAGATATAATTTTCATTGTATAACGATTCGAAGCACAGATGTTATTTTTATGAGTCATAATCACTTAAAAGACAGATCGAAAAGCAATCAATCTCATTCTACCGTAGGTTGAGAATTGACTTAACAGTTTCATCTATTGATGGGATGATTTAATCAATTTATTAAATCAAGTAGTCAATGAATCACTTTATTGACCGCACTCGACCGATTTTATAATCCACAAAAGAAACGAGCTGTTTTTGTTCGTTTATTGATGCACGTAGCTCTTCTAAAACGATTTTTTTTCTCTTCTTAAACAAAGTTAAGTCCGACGTAGCATCTGCTCATTTTCGTTGATAAATTCTCCGGCACGTTAATTTCAAACAGGCACAAAGAACTGAAGCATTACTTATTAATCCATCTAATATCTTAAATTTTACTTCACTCGGGTAGTTTTAGTGTCTAAAATGAAATTAGTAAAGTGATACGTCTACGTGTCATATTGGCATCCTTTTTTTATACAAATAACAGCCATATGCCAAAAACCCAAAGTGAAATAAACTGCTTGTGCGGAATTGCGTCTGAAGGAAGAACAATAAATCTGCAGTATTGTAAAACTCATCAGTGCATAAGTAAGCCAGTAATAGCTGAGAAAGGGTAAAACGCTAAACATTCGGAAACGTTTAGGCGACAAGTAGAGTTAATTCATCCGGAATTCTTACATTCAGTTTCTAAATTCAATTATTCACTCAAGAACAAACTACCTAACAGTTTTACTATTATCAAATTTTATCAATTAAAAACAAAAAAATTCGAAATTTCGCCAAACGCTCGCCTAATAGACAATGGATAATTTGCAAAAATTCGATCGATCGAGACGGCCTTGTTTTGCGCCAATCGAGTCTTTGTTCGTTCGTTCCAAGAATTAATAATTGATTAATGTGAATTAGGAAAATTGGAATTACCAATTAATTGAGTGATAGAACAATGACCGCGCGCACACCGTGGCCTTCTCCTTCTCAATTTTAATTGCAGTTTTAATTGGCACCAAATAAATCAAAAATCGATCCAAAACTGCTCAAAGTCCCCGAGTGCAATTATTTAGACGGGATGCTCACCTTAGGCGAGCGAGTTTCAATATCAGTTTGTGGGACAGAAGCGTAAGCCCAAACTATTAGCCCAATCTCACTATACGTATAGTACAAGAGGCCACGTAACCCCAAAAGAGAGCACAGTAGCAAAAGTCTAGAGATCGCAACCCAAAAATCAAAGTTTAGATGTTTAGAAGCAGTGGACCCATCCATTGAAAAGAGCACTTTTCCTTAAATGGAATAGGCAATTAATCAAGTTCTTACGCCAATAATATTAAGGGAGAGTTTAACAGAAAGCACAGCAGAGCGTCGTTTTCGGCTAAAAATATGCGCGAGAAGATTCATTCTCGATCCGTTCATTAAAATTCTAATCCCATAGCTTAAGAAATTAGAAACCTCTCCTTCCGAATTCCCTTACGACTGTTGACTTAATAGTTTAAATTTCCCCTCAATTACGCCCCAACAGATGCAACTGTTATATTCAACTCTTTCGAATAACCCATCGTAGACGCATTAATGTGCTCCCGCGCGCGATGGAAAAGTTTCAAGCCGAAACCAACGAATAATGCCCAATTTAAGACATAAATTGCGCCATTTTGAGAGGAATTAAAAATTTAATTTTTTTTCGAGCCGAAAATACCTAACTAATTTAAATAATCGAAGCGTAAATCAAACATTTTAATTCGTAATTGTAGAAGGGTCTTTCTTTTGCTTAACAATCCTTTGTTCTCTCCATTCTTTACTTATTCAATAATCAGGATTTAAACGGTTGAGAAAACTCAAACTGCTTGGGTTTGTAGGGAAACGATTTGTGTGTGTTTTAATATCGACAGATATAAATCTTTTTATTAAATATTTATCCTTCTCGAGTTTGTGCAAACTTTGGTAATTTTAACATTTTCGCGTTTAAGTTGCGATTTTCTTTTTTGTTTTATTTAAATTGGTAAAAAATGTAGGTTAAAGTATTTTAAAAGCGTATCGATGAGAAGGGGCGAAAAAATTCGGTTTTGGTAGACGATTAGATAAGGATAGGTGCAAAACTTTTGCCTTGTTTGGGAATTCCGCCGTCTACCCCAATTCCCGATCACTTACCGATCACTGAATGGGGGAGAAACGAGTAAAAAATATCCTCTTGATGGCTTTATCGGTTCCCCTTTATTGAGGAAGACACCGGATATAGCGTAGACGTGCGTAAGACGATTGAAGTTTCGTGGAGCAATTTTTCTTTCAGTCTCAATATAAAAAGGTAGGTCATGGCATTTTTTCTTTCTCTCGCCGACACTCGTTTTCTTTTATTGGAGAAAAACCATTTTATCAGTTTTATGTATCCCTTTTTTTAATTAGGCAATTAACACTTACTTTAGTCCTTAGACGACTAACTTTCATTGGTTTACGCCGATTAATGAATATATTAAAAGAAACAATTAACTCGAACAAAAATTTAAGGTGATTTTCTATACTTATCGAAAAGACCGTAAAAATGTTTATTTATCAATTAAATAAAAAAGTAAAAGTTAACTTTTGTCACGCATTAATGGGTGCTTTCGGAAGGGTTAAAGGTGATGAGGTCTCTCTTTAAGTGCGAAAGTTCTATTTGACGCTAATAATATCGGCAAATGAATCATAAACGATAATAAACGTTTTCGAGTTAATCCGCGAAATTGGATACAATTTTTGACAGTTTCATTCACACGTCAAATGTCCTCAACTCGTAACGAACCAATTTACATATTTTTTTGTTAATTCTTGACCAGTAGAAAATAATTATATCAATAATTTTCCGTTAGTGATTATTTTCAGATAGTTTTTACAACTTAAACACGCCATCACACACAAAACAGGAAAAGCAGTTTTTGAAAAAATTTCGAAATACCCATTTTAAGACTTAATGTACCAAAAAATTAATTTGGAATAAAAAATGTCCCCTCTGCTTCTATAACAAATAACAATTTGCACATATTGCTGAGCTCTCTGAAACACCAAACACCACTCATGTATATGCTTGGAAGCAGCACTCGCACTGCTACAAGCAAGTAGCCAAGCACTCGTAGTAGCAACCGTCAATGGTTGGAAGTAGCATACTCGCGCAATTAATAAACACTCCTGGTAACAAAAGAAATAGTAATTCCCATAAGTTCAACTCATACTTGAAATAATAAAGCCCAACCAATAAGATGTTTTTATAACTGGCACGAGTACCAAGCACGAGCATAAACCCACCGATAAAGTGGTTTTGGAAATAGCACTCGTGGTAGTGATGGCTGATGAGTGATGAGTGCACCAATTATTTATAAAACTTGGATAGTACACTCGTGGTGGTATGTGGAAAAATTCAATTAATACCAATGTCATAGTGTAGCCAATAAAGTGGGTTTAGAAATATCATCACTCGTGCTTTGCACTCGTGATACAGATGTGAAACTTGTCTAGGCAAGATTGATCAGCCTTGGCGTAAGTGTTACAAAGGACAATTCAACTCACACTTGAAATTGTAAAAACCAACCGATAAAATGTATTTATAAGTGGCACTCGTGCTTCGCACTCCTGCAATTAATAGTCCAGCATAAACCCGTCGATAAAGTGATTTTAGAAATAGCACTCGCGATAGGCGATGGCTAATGAGTGATACTCGGGGTGTTATACCTACATGGACAATTTCAATCAAAACGTCAAATGTCATAAAATAACCAATAAAGTAAGTTTAAAAATATCATCACTCGTGACACTAATGGGAAAATTGGCTAGCCAAAATCGACTAGCCTTGTGAACAATTCAACTCATACTTGAAATAGGAAAAATCAACCGGTAGGATGTTTTATAACTGTCACTCGTACAATAACAGTCCAGCATATATCCACCGGTAAAATAATTTTGGAACTAGCACTCGTGATAGTGTGAGAGTGATGACTGATGAGTGTACCAATGATCTAATAAAAGTTTGATTGTCTACTCGTAGTGTTATATGGAACAATTTAATAAACACCTCCAATGCCATTCTTAAAATAGTCAATAAAGTGAGTTTGAAAATATCATCACTCGTGCTTTGCACTCGTGATACTGATGTTAAAATTGTGTATACGAGATTGACCACTCTTGTCGTAAGTATTAGAAGAAACAATTCAACTGGTCAACTCATACTTAAAACAGTAATAATCAACCGCTAAGACGATTTTAATACTGGCACTCGTGCTTCTCACTCGTGAAATTAATACTCCAGCATAAATTTTGGAAATAGCACTCGTAATAGTGATGGATGATGATTGTACCAATGATCTTATCTATAAAACTTTGATAGTATACTCCGTTATACGAAACAATAATTCAACTATCACGTCAAATGTCGTAAAATAACTAATAAAGTGATTTAGGAAATAGCACTCGTTATAGGTGATAGTGATAATTGATGAGTGATACTCGTGGTGTTACACCTATGGAAAATATCAATCAACACGTCGAATGTCGTAAAATAACTAATAAAGTGAGTTTGGAAGTGGAGTTGGTATGGAAATATCATCACTCATCACTCATGCTTTGCACTCGTGATACTGACTGATGTGAAAATCGTCTAAACAAGATCGAGCGCTTTGGTCGTGAGTATTACAAAGGGCAATTCAACTCATACTTGAACTCTAGTGACAACCAACCGATAAGATGCTTTTACACCTGGCACTCGTGCTTCGCACTCGCGCTATATTAAAGGTCCAGCATAAGACCAGTAACAAAGTAATTTTAAAAATATCACTCGAGCTACTGAAGATGATAACTGTTTAAAAAAATTGAAGAGCTTATTATATGGTGATGTTTGTTGTAAGTGAGAATTCAATTCGCACGTCAATTGTCACAAACCGCCCAAAGATGTGGTTCACAATAATAGCACTCGTGCTTAATCAGCACTTGTGATCGCGATGTAAAAACTGCGGACTAAGTACTCGTGGAAATTTTTGCACTAATTGAGTAATAATTTGATTGAATTAGCTCTGGGGAAAATTCGCTAATATTTCTAGGCAATAAAACAAACAAAGATTTTCTGAACTGAGCAAATTTATCTTAGTGAAGTGATGAGAGACAACATACGTATTAGAAAAGGATAGACATATTTAATATAAGTCAGAAAGAGAGAGTTATTTTATCTCCGCATATACATATACAATATTATTGATTAACTAAGCCAAAGCCTCGACGTTCATCTTTTATACCCCTAACCCCTTCCAATCTTACCCCTAAAACCCCTCCAATATGTATTTTATATCCCCACTCCGATGATCTTTGACTTTAGATATGTTATAAATGTGAAGCAAAAATTTTAAACTTTTTCGTCCACTCTCTCTCTACGAAACCATTTTATTAGTTTAATGAACGATATTATATTATAGAAGGAGCACACATTAAGGAACTTGGGTTAATTCGCTCGGAAAGTGAATCCGAGTGTTCTCTTCTTCACCTGTTGTTAGTTGTTACATCCCCTCCTCTCTTATTAAAAAAAAACTGCACGGCACGGCATTGTTTTTTTTCAATATTAATTTCAAAAAAAGTTTAATTAAATGCAATTTCGTTTGTTATAGATATCTCATTAATAACTTTAAAACTTTTACACATATCATCCACACAAGATAACTAATTAAATTTATACTAATTAACTCCAACTGACAAATACGTTAACGTTTTGGCTACGTGCAGCGACGAGTTCGTTACCTATTGATACAATTTTGTTTCGCGTATTGATGTTAGTTTATTAATCAAACTTCCTAATTATTTAATTACAAAAACGTTTCGAAAAAAGCCTCCGTTTTAAATCGAAAATGTTGGCTTACGAGGGTTGATGAAACACATCACGTAAGGTGCTGCCGCAAGTTACCCCTTGCGGAGTTTGTAAGTACTATAAACGCACCGACTTAACAGTTGCATTGCGACCGTCTTTCCCACACATTGTTTTCGTTTAAAAAAGATTTTATTGTCTTTTTACGACGAATTTTTAAAATTCGATTTACAACCGACCTAATCGTTAAGTCGCTTATCGCACGCCCGTTTATTTTGATCTTTCGACTCTCGTTCCAAAATTTTTCGATATAAATATAGGGCAGAAATAGTTTCTTTTTTAGTTATACGAAAACAAAACTGAAACAGTTTTTTTCACAATTACGAGGCGAAAGGAGTTGAAAATCGCAATTTTAAGGATATTTATCGAAGAAGACTAAAATACGACCATTCCATTTTTCATGCACGGCACATTTTATGTAAAAATTGAGGCACAAAAAGACACGTTTAGGCATTATCGACTATCAAAAAATTTGGCTTTTTGCCCTTCGGGCAAAAATTGCAATGTAGCTCTACAAAAATTCGAATTATGGTATTGAAGGACTCAAAGGAGGTTTTTAAGTTACAAAAAAAATGTTTTTGATTGAATGAGGCCGTTGTGGGCTTAAAAGGCGGAGCACAAAAATTTCGCCAAAACAACATTTGTAGAGGACATCGAGACGAACAACTTTTATTAAGAAATTTTTTTGCTAAGACGTTCATAGTTTTCGCAACGGAAGGCGACGCAAAGAGCGATGCCTTGCCCTGTATAAAAACAATAGAGCGATGGATAAAAAAATTTATTTCAGTATTACCTACGATTACACCCATCCAACTATAAAATTACAACTTGGTGACACTTTTTATGAAATGTTATACGAGCAATTTCAAAAAATATATGCGCACTAAAGTTGCAGTAAGTGCTTATTAAGAAGTTAATAGGTCCTAAATAACGTATAGATACTAAAACCTAATTTTATTTTGCTTTTAAACAAGTTTGTCTATAAAACTATAAAAAATGAGACGTCTACAATTAAAAGGCCAAAAAAAAGTCGAACACACTATAACTTATCGGTTGTGGTGTGCGTTGTTTATAACAAAATTGAAGTGGAGTTAGTAGAAGGAAAAAAATACTAAATTTGGAATGTTAATAAAGTAATTATGACAGAGGGCTGTTAATAAATATGCACCCGCATTTATAAAGTTGTAAATTCCGAATTTTTGTATTATTAATTTTTTTTGTTTACTAGTAAATTCGAAACGTAATTTTGGAATTTCGGATAATTATTGATACGCGCACATAAACGACGTTTATACGAGGAAATTGCGCTAATTGATTGACATTTTTATTAAAAATTTAAGTTAAAAAGTGATTAAATTGGAAATGTATTAATTTTTACTGCATCGAATAATGAAAATTTAAAAAGTTGAAATTAAAAACAAATTGAATTGTTAACAAATGCTACTTTAACAAATTTAAGTGACAGTAGGCCTAATTCGAGCTTCGATTCGCTTGATTTTTCGCCAAGTTCACACCGAAAAAAAAACAAAAGGCGGTCGAAATCGAAGTTTATTGGTTGGTTTGCTTTTGGGCAAGCGTACGGCTTCCGTTAAACTTTTAGGACGATATTAACCTTCCAATTAGGCACCGGGCTAACAATGTAAATTTTTAAAAGTCATCAAAAGACGATTACCACCAAAACGGCGCAGGAATGTTCGTAATTTGACTTTTTTTAACATTAAATGACTTTAGAAACATTCCCCAAGTATTATTTTATTGGGTCTGGATGCTTTTTTGTCGTTTGTCCGACCCTAAAGGCTTATCGATGTGCGGGGTCGAAAAATTACCGAAAACATAAATGGCGAGCCGCGCGGGTTAAAATTGCGCCAAGTCATATTTTCAAACGCATTTTAAAAGAAAACAGTTGAAATTGTAAATTCTTTAGTTTGTTGATGTTTTCGGAAACAAAACAAAATCGTTTCTAATGGCGAATTTTCAATATCAAAGGTAAAATTTCAAAACAAAACACAATCGTTCATCGCTCCACTTTTAAACAAACAATTTTTTTGTAAAAACAAAACACTCGCGTTTAGGAGCGCTCTTTAGAGGAAACTACCCCGTGCGATTTTCGTGAGACGTTTCTGAATTTTTGTGAGCGCGTCGTCGAAGTTGAGAGAAATTTCGTGCAAACTAAATTTCGATCTAAAGCGGCAAAAAAATTCCGTTCGAATTCGTAGGTGGAAGTTTTCAAAAATTGTTTATTCGGACGAAACTTAAATTTTCGGACGATTTTTTCAAAAATGAACTTTTCGCACGGAACTCGCAAAATTTCGTCTCATGATTTTTAAGAATTGCAAAAAGACGTTTTTAAAAACAAAAAAAATGGCGTTTCTTCGGCTTGAAAATTTTTTTAAATTAGAGCCGCGAACTAATCCATACCCTCTTTTGATTATTTTTTCAAGAAGATATTTTCCGAAATTACGAGAAATTTCATAAAAACAGCCGAGCATACGCCGAGAAAAATAAGTCTCGAGAAAAAGAACTTCGCGAGTGGGGAAAATGAATTTTTTAAAAGAAAAGCCCAAAAATGTTACTTTTCCGCGAGCTTTTAAATCACCGGACGAATTTTTCCGGAAAAAATTTTTTCGCCGACTCGCGAAAGACGTCAAAAAAGCGTAAATACGAACTTTTAAAATTTAATGGAACAATTTCGTGTTTTCCTAAACATTCACACAAACAGAACAACATTATCGCCCCAAAATGCTCGTACGCACGCGGTCACGAGGTGTTAATTCAGTTATAAGCAGCCGGTCGAAATTCCAATAGTTTACTTCGGAAGTTTGAATGCCAAGTTGGTGTTTGATCTCTACCGTATTAAACAACGTGTTAAGCATGTTGTAGTTCAAAGTTTTGTTGTCACATTCCTTCTCTTAACCCGGAGATATTCCCAAATTTCCGATGTTGCTAAACTGTTCATTTGTTTACTAAATTTAACGTTTTTTCTGGTCTTAATTTTTTTAGGTTTTTGGGAAAAAAATATGAAAAACTCACCTGCTGCCAAAATTGCGCTAATAGATAAATCCTTTCTTTTTTAAAAAGCCAATCCATAGATTGCATAGCTTGAAGGTCCATATCCGCAGGGGGCGGTATGGAAGCCGTTGCCGTAGGCTGCATGCGGATACGCTCTTCTACGTCCGCAAGAGCTGGGGTCTTTGCTAAGAACGCCGTGGTGACGGTGGGATTAACCCCAAATCAACCACTCGACCGCGAAAACACCATCACTCGTCTACAAAACGGCCCTTTAAAAACAAAATCGCCACTTTGCACTTTTATTTTAATAACGAGTCGGGGGGGTGGGCAACTTTAATAATAATAATAAACAGTCACGTGCTTTATACGGAATGAAATTGTCACTTTGATGGCATGTCGAAAAAAATTTAATATTTCCACTATGAGACTGTTACACCGAAAATTCGACTATAACAACAATAATTGACGAGGTTGGCGCAACAAATAAATGTTCTTTTTTTGGAAGCTCCTTGGTTTGTGTTTTCCTCCGATCGATTTAATAATTTCGAAATGTGAAGGCCGTTTTTAATATTCTCCGGGGCTAATTTCGTGAGAGATTCGATAAAATTGACGTATAATTGGATTATAATGATGAGTGTTTTTCTGTGGGTATATGACACAAAACCGGCGTTGGGAGGATTATGTATCAGACACCAACTTGACGTGTCTAAAGTGCTCTTTTTTGTGTCTTAGAAATTCGATTCAAACGATTGCGTGTTTAAAATACATCGAACTATAGCACGCAAACACAATTTTTGATCGAAAATGTCTTTCACACAGAAGTAATTTCGGGTCGAACATATAATTATCTTCCGATACAAGAAATTACGTGTCACTTTTGTTTATTTTTTTGCGTCGATACCGAATTTTTTACTTCTCAAAATAAGAAGTGGTGTCGCGCCAAAAAAAAATTCGGAAGCACTTATGGAAGTCACTCGATGAAGTTACGGATAAACTTTTCGATTAGTAACAAATAACAAAAAAAATATTTTTTTAAACAAACACAAACGCACGATATCAATTTTGTCGAAACTTAAGAAAAAATGTGTCCGTGAGATTCGTAATTTCGATTGTTTCTCAGTATTTATCGAAACTGATAACGAAACGCCGACAACAAATCAGCTAACCTGCGCTCGCATGTCTTCGTCGGGATGATCACCCCAACACTGACTCATAGAACAGCATGCATGGTGCATCACAGTAGGCGCCTATTCCATCCCGCTCGCGGTGACTTCTGTTTCATGCGAGACTCCGCCTCCTTTGTTGATCGTAGGCGCCAACTGTCGGCGGCTTAAGGAAATTCAAAACGCTTTTCTTTTCACTCTTACGGATACGATTTAATATTTCTATCTCGTTTCTATGTACGACCACATAGGCGACCAATACTGAAGCAAAAGGCTAAGATATATTCTTTTTGGTTAAAAATCGAAGTATGTTCTATGTGCGCAAATCGTACCCCTACCCCTTTAACTCGTTTTTCTTGTGACTGATGTTAAGGGATGATGTTGTTGCGCATGTGCCCGTCTTTAAATTCTGATACTTCTTGAGTGATTTCCAACACATTATCCTTATAGGTGTTAGAGGGTAAACATCGGGACCCATTTACGGACGGAACACTAAAAATATTCATTTTATTACTAATTCAAACTTTTTTAATCGACAACCGTCAATTACCTTTTTGTAATTATTGCGCAAAAAAATAATTTCGAAGAACAAAATTAAAAATAGATAAACGTAACGTAAAATTACTCGAATTGTTTTATTTAAATAATAGCAATAATTATATCTCAGTCGCCTTATGAACACAAACAATTGCAATTATGAAAATAATTTGCGTAACGAATAACGAACACTCCGATTTTAATCGCTCAGTTGACTTCGACACGAATTTTTTCGTTTTAAACTAACTAAACGTAAACTACCCTTAAGTTTACTACAAAATTAACCCTTTTTGTTAGTTTGTGATAAATTATGAGTGTGTAAGTACACCTTTAGCCTTTAGCCGTTAGTGCGCCATTAGTGCGAAATTAAAATTACCGCTTCGAAAATTTAAAAACTTTTTTTTAACAAAAAATTCGAAACCGTCAAAGCGTTTACCCCGTTTACCACAATTTTTTGTTTTTCCCAACTTTTCCATATTTCGATAAAATTGTGTTCGCTGCGGCGAGCATCCCGCGCTCTCCAGCGCGTCACCATCCTAAGAAAATTCACTCAACTTTATGCATTTATTTAATTGCATTCAAATTGATTAAGTTTCCCTAAATTAAACTCAGTTTGAATTAGCCCAATTTTCGCATTAATTGCAATTTAAGTCGCAATTTTTAGATCTTTTTTAAAAGAAAACCTAAGCGGACTCGCCCGCCGACTCATTCGAGGCAAATAACGAAGAAATTTTGTTTTTCTTTAGACTCACCAATTAATAGGGCGATAGGTTTTTGTTTATAAACGAACTGAAGCGCTTTTCGTAATACGAATAAAAGAAAATTGTCACCCGCTCGTCTCGCAGAGTCTTGTCTTTTAATTGTCGAACAGTAAGGACTCGCAGGAAGTTTCACAACATGCACTCAACGTTAAATAAATCAAAAGTTACATACAAACAGCCCCTATCGTTTAGTCGAATCTTGAAGACTCAAATGCTAGCGATTAGGCAAACTTTTAACCAATATTTTGACTCGCTAAACTAAGTGATGAAGTGGAGGATAAAACTTAAACTAACAACGGCGGTATAAACGCAGTCGACAGTCGACACAGAGCACGGCCTTCTTAGTTTCTAAAGTCACGTCAGACGAACTTCGTTTAGTGGAGAAAAATGCATCCAAATAACTTATTTTACCACTTACTCGATATTTCAGGGGAGAGGGTTAGTAATTCGTAAACTTCAAAGATCGAGTCTTGATCCGATAGAGCAAAAAAATTATTGGTGCGACCAAACACCGAACACTGATGAGCAAGTTTTTCGCCCAATGACGAAAATTGGCGCAGTCGACCGTAATTCTGTAATTCAAATTTTATTAGTTATCGCTTTACTGGTGCTATGCATTTCTACCATTTTCCAAGTGCACGGTGTGTCTGTAAGTCCGCGATGGGCCCTATAAGGGTGGAAACTTGAAATACGCTACATTGTCTAAAGTTTTGTAGTTACAGACAGGTATTTTCGCATAGGGTGGTTTTCAGTTATTAATATTAATCTCTGCGATCGTTTTATAGACAGGACAGCTGTGTTTGTTTAAAAATTGTTAAATAAACAACTCTGTTTATTACAAATTTTATTAATTAAACAATTTGTATTATTTTTGACTTTTTGTTCCCATCAGCATTATGATAAGGGTTGAAATTACAATGAGATTATATTCATTTATTTCTATTTTATTTGAAACAAAAAAATTATTACCAGTCTGCGTTAGGTACGTACCTATAACGTACTACAATAAACAATTGAAAATTTCAGTATCTAACCTATACTACTCGACTTATTGAGAGAGAAATTTGTAATTTGGTGCTATTACTCTAGTTAAAGTTGAAGATAGCCATCTAGAGGGTAAAAAATAAATTGTTTTGGTTTAATTTTTCTATTGTCTGTGCACACACTTACAGTTTAGTTGAAATAGAGACAAAAACGTTGGAAGAGGGTAGAGGGGGGTGAGTACATTTATAGATCAAAAACTTGTCTAATCATAGTGGCCTGTTAGAAAACGCCACAACTTCTCCGCTTTTTCGCAAAAATCTTGAAAACTACCATGTGTATTAAAATATTTCGTTAACAAAAATTACTCCCCACTCAATTGTCTACAAGTTTCATCCCTACACATTTTTGGCTAGGGGTTAAGATAAGGGTAGAAATAGAGCTCCGAAAGTTTGAAAACTAAAGGGGTCCATCAGTTTCGGTAATAGTTTTGTGTTTTTGGTCGATTGTTATGGCTTTACCTTTGCATCTACACAAAAATATGTCAGAAACAAATCTATGAAGAACTAAACGAGGAACAATTTTTGTTTGCAAAATTTTTCTGTATCTGAGATAGTTTCCAAATTATTGCGAAAAATCCAAGTAAAAGTGGTGGAATTATTAGTACTCGTGTTCATTTTTTTAAAACCACCTTTGAAATATTTAACAAAAATTCCTTGTGACTTAATATCACAAAATTAGATGTGCTATGGAAACGTAAGTTTTAATCCTACCGACTGCGCCATGTGATGTCCCGAGGGTACAATTCAGCGACGAATTTATTATAAAAATACAAATATAACAAAATTCGATAGAATGCCTACCTGAAGGTTACTATCAAATCCAAAAAAATACGTTTTGGAATAAAACGCCAATTAATTTTTTAAATATTGGGCACTAAAAATTCAAATAAATATCTTTCGATGTTTCTATTAAAAAACACATTTACTACTTAATTTCTCAGATTCCTTTCGTCGTTAGTACTAAGTTATTAAATAAATGTTTTTAATCGGTGTATTCAACCTCTATTTATAAAACAGTTCTGTTGGCCCGCCAAAGTAGTAAAACCTTCCCAAAACGACCCGCCCAATATATTAATTAAATCCAACTTCTATTTCAATGTTCGACGCCTTAAAGGTCAATCTATCTCACAAAGCCTTCTCGCGGAGTTGGGTAATATCTTTTTTCGAACAAGAAACAATTTATTTTCGTATTTATTAATAATAATTAACAATAGTTCAACCTTCATTGTTGTAAAAAAAAGTAGAGCACCCATGTTAACAATCAAATTGCAAAACTTGTAGACATTACATCGAGAACATTGAGTTGTCACTTTCAAAATAATAATTTTTTTTTAATTTTACGATAATTCAAATTCTCGAGATTTTTATATAAAGTCGAATTATTGTTCAATTTGTTTTTCAAAATGCGGACGTTAATAAACATTACTTTATAAGTTGATGATGTAATGGCTAATGCATTGATTGATTAAAGACATGCAAGAAAGCGATCAAGAAATTTGTATTTTTTTTTATTTTCTCTTTATTATACGTTACTATTGATTTTAATTGTGTGGAAACTAACAAGAATATGGATATTTGAAAAACAAAATCTTAAATGACACACAGTAATATAATACAGTGTCGGGCTTAAAAAAGATATTATCCAGAAGTAACTTTTTGCAATTTTGTACTCGAGAAAGACTTAAAAACAGATAGTTGTAAGTTGTAAATTTTAGGTGGGGTATAAAACAAAATGTTCACGAGATATTGTCACCTTGGCCTAATTAAGTAACTAAGCAGCCGAGGTTAGGAAAAACTAGGTTTTTCTTCCAAAATTTTAACAGAACACCCTGTATATTTTTACTATTTTGAATTCGCGATAAAATTTGGAGTTGGGAAGTTTTAAAAGCACTTGTGTACACCAAATCGTTCTAGAGATATTGCCGCGTCAGTCTTCTTTCCCGGTTAAAATCTTCCAAGATATAAAATCTAGTTTTTTCTCCCATTTCTTAAATACAACACCCTGTATATTTTCACATTTTTGAATTCGCGATAAAATTTGGAGTTAAGAAGTTGCAACAGCAGCGGTGTACACCAAACCGTTCTTGAGATATTGCCCCCTCAGTCTTCTTTACTGGTTAAAGTCTTCCAAAATAGGAAAAACTAGTTTTTTCTCCCATTTCTTAAATACAACACCCTGTATATTTTTACATTTTTGAATTCGCGATAAAATTCGGAGTTAAGAAGTTGTAAAAGCACTTGTGTAGGTACACCAAATCGTTCTAGAGATATTGTCGTGTTAGTCTTCTTTACTGGTTAAAGTCTTCCAAAATAGAAAAAACTAGTTATTTCTCCCATTTTTTAAATAGAACTCCCTGTATATTTTTACATTTTTGAATTCGCGATAAAATTTGGAGTTAAGAAGTTGTAAAAGCGCTTGTGTAGGTACACCAAATCGTTCTAGAGATATTGTCGCGTTAGTCTTCTTTACTGGTTAAAGTCTTCCAAAATAGAAAAAACTAGTTATTTCTCCCATTTTTTAAATAGAACTCCCTGTATATTTTTACATTTTTGAATTCGCGATAAAATTTGGAGTTAAGAAGTTGTAAAAGCGCTTGTGTAGGTACACCAAATCGTTCTAGAGATATTGTCGTGTTAGTCTTCTTTACTGGTTAAAGTCTTCCAAAATAGAAAAAACTAGTTATTTCTCCCATTTTTTAAATAGAACTCCCTGTATATTTTTACATTTTTGAATTCGCGATAAAATTTGGAGTTAAGAAGTTGTAAAAGCGCTTGTGTAGGTACACCAAATCGTTCTAGAGATATTGTCGCGTTAGTCTTCTTTACTGGTTAAAGTCTTCCAAAATAGGAAAAACTAGTTTTTTCTCCCATTTCTTAAATACAACACCCTGTATATTTTTACATTTTTGAATTCGCGATAAAATTTGGAGTTAAGAAGTTGTAAAAGCACTAGTGTTTAATAAGCCGTTCTAGAGATATTGTCGCCTCAGTCTTCTTTCCTGGTAAGATAAGAAAAACTACTTTTTACTCCCATTTTTTAAATACAACACCCTGTATATTTTACATTTTTAAATTCGCTATAAAATTTCAAGATAAGAAGTCGTAAAAGCACTAGTGTAAACCTAGCCGTTCTAGAGATATTGTCGCATCAGTCTTCTTTCCTGGTTAAAGTCTTCCAAGATTGGAAAAACTACATTTTTCTTCCATTTTTTAAATACACACCCTGTATATTTTTACATTTTTGAATTCGCTATAAAATTTAGAGTTAAAAAGTCGTAAAAGCACCGGTGTACACCAAACCGTTCTTGAGATATTGCCGCCTCAGTCTTCTATCCTAGATAAAGTCGTTGGGATGCAAATCTAAAGGCTCTTGGTTCGAATCCGGCTGACACCACTAGATTTTTCTATGTGTCAAATAGCTTGGTCCGGGTGGTTTGGAACCCACCTAAAGCTGTAGTATGTCCCGTCTGCTAATAACCATAGTTGTAGGTAGTTGATGCGGACGTAAAATACCATGTGTAATAAAAAAAAGTCTTCCAAGATAAGAAAAACTGCTTTTTTCTCTCATTTTTTAAATACAACACCCTGTATATTTTTACATTTTTGAATTTGTAACAAAAGATTCACAGATGATAAAGTTAACAATCTTGAAGTAAACCGTTTCTGATGAGATAGGTGTAGGTGCTATAAGTAGTTATATAGTCGCACGAGCTTTAATTTCTGGAAAAGTCGCGTTCTTGAGATATTGTCACTTTCCCACAAAGACGCACGTCGTTTCGGTTTAATATACCGTATAGGTACTTTGTGTTAGGTATGCATTTTTTTGTCAAACCGCAACCGCAAATAGATATTTAAAAATCAAATTAGGTAGATGGACAAATTTTTTATACGTAATCCAAGTTGTGCTTCCATATTGAGCATCGAATCCACTCGACGCCGTAAACGCACATATATAGAGACAAAACTTAATTATGATGCATCAGTTGAGGTGATGTTAACCACATAGTATAACGTGGGACAATGAACCGATTGTTGTAGCTGCGGTTAATGCTCAATTTAGCGATTGTTATCAAATGTTAAGACTGTCGTTCTTTTTTTTGAACACTTTTTGCCCATTTTTTGAACATTTCAACAATTGAATCGACGCAAGCCCAAAAAAGCGCGTGTTCACAAATACAGAAATAATTTATATTGATCACTTTTAAAGAGCCTTAAAATTTTCTTTTAGAATGCAAGTAACAAGTTCTAAATGGGTCGTAGCGCAATTTGTCTATTCCAGGTGTGTGCGTGCACTTTAAAAAAACTGATTGATGTATCACATCATTGAAAAATGTTGAAAAGTGTAACACATTTGTGTATAAGCGTTCCCAGCGAAACTATGGCTAATGGAACCTTTTAGTGTGTGTATAATAGAGGTGCAGGTATATTAAGGTATCGAACCGTAAACAGTCGTGTTTGCCCTTAAAATAAAGACCAAAATCAACCGAGGGTTGTAAACTTTTTACCCAAGTTACAAGTTACGCAAACTACTACAATTTAAATACAACCACCAGCGTAACTATCCTTTACCGAAGCACCGGCTATATTTACATAATTTTAAGACCTTATTATTGAAAGAATTTTTGAATGGGGATTTATATTTCCATTTGAAGTGACACAGTTTTTTTAATATTTAAAGAGTTAGGACGTTATGTGGTCTTAAGTACACATTTTAAGAGTCATTATAGATTCGATAATCGATTTTGGGTTTCCTTTATATTTTTTTTCATTTTTTAAGTATCATTTTAACCCTTAAGTTATACCATTTCGGGTCTAATATTAGAATATTTTTAAGTTTATACATCTGGTTTGATTCATGGGAAAGTAATTTGAATAATGTGACACTCAAAATATATTTAAGTTTGGGCGATAGTGAAAACTTTACACGAATTTATTTTTAGTAATTTACAAAAATTGAAGATGAATAACTACCATTAGGTGAGCTGCTATAAATCAGATAATGATCAGTAATAATATTCCTGAAGACGTAAACAAACTCACAAGAAACGTAAGAGACTGATGACAATAAAAGTCGGCTCTTTAAAGAGCACATTTCTGGAAATAATTTAGAAATGAGTGGATGTACAAGAGGGCAAAAGTCACAAAATAGTTGAGAAAACTTGAAAAGTTACAATAAACGTTCGAAGAGCCCCCAGAGGTTTTTTTAACCTTCGAAAATGTAACTAATAGGCTCCTCATACCTCATCAGTTGGTACAATACCAACTGCACGCAGTAGCAAAATGAGGAAGGAGCACTAATGCTCATCCTACCGTAATTGGTAATGGTCAGAGTCAGGTTACCATCAATGGCGCCTTGGGGTCTAGGCCTAAAAAGCGGGTCCTTCATCCCCCTACCACTAGCCACCTACTAAAACGCCTCTGGGTCACCCCTTCTGTACTGAAACAAATCCAGGTTTACCAGCATAGTATGTGCTCAAAGAGCGGGTGTATGACTCAACCATCATGCGCATATTCCAAGAGCGAAATCTGAGTCTTTCAACCACGCTTACCATCACAGAGACACAAAGTCCCACAAGAGCGGGTAGGGTGCCCTAGTAGTAGACCGTAGAAAGCTGTCTATCGGAAGACTCCTTAAAAGTACCTAATGGGAGAGCTGTTCCGGGTGTTTTTTGAGGGTATAGTTAAAGTAGAAGCTTCAGTGGTTAGAAATCCCAAACTACTACTTTGTAGGTCACGGCTACTACGGAGATTATTTGGAGTCGCTGGACTCTGTGGGGCTTCATTGGAATAGAAACGCAGAATAATCAAAAGACAATTGGGCTACTCCATAAATGGATACCATATACATTAGAATAAGCTGACACATCTGGTTTAGGTCGCCATGGTCAAGAAGAAGAAACGAGAGAAAAACAATGAGAAACAACAGTAAAAAATTAAGGAAGGCAACACAAAACGAAGGAGAATGGATGTAAGCGAGATACAACTAACATATAATACTCAATAATAGTATTAGGCCAGTCAGTAGAGCTCCAAAACACCCTTCTATGATGCAGTAAATGGGGTAGAAGCTTTTATTTTTTTAAATTGTTTATATAGGTGTAAACATGTAAAAAACAAAAATGTTAACACCGGCGACCTCGGGAGACTTTTTGGCAGCCAAAAAACCCCCAAATTTTAGGCCTTGCTTTGTTTTTTCGCCTATAACTCCTAAATGGAGCATCTTCACAAAAAAGTATGTCTATAACAAATTAAAGAGGATTAAACTCTGCGTCGAATGAGTACCAACACTTAATAATTTGGTCAAGCGGTATAGTCGCCAACCGCGGTCAAAAAACGACGATTTTTCCCAACTTTTTCACTGACATATTGCATTATATATGAGTCTGCTGTTTAGAAATTAGTACTTTAACAGAAAAACTTATTAAATAAAAGTTGTAGAGCATCTAATTCTACGTTCATGTATATTAAAATTTTTAAATTCGGTCAAGCATACCTCTCCCAAATTGGCAATATTCTGATGTCCGGCAGTTGGTATAGTAAGAAAATAGTCCACTCGAATAAGGATTTTTGGTCAGAATAATTCCTACGAAGCAGGATATTGGTCTACACGTACATTAAGATGTTCCAAATAAGTATATCACAAAATCAGAAAAATTTTGGCGGAGCAATTTGAGATATTCAAGGTCAAAGGCTACAAAAATTGTTTTTGGCGAATGACTCGCCTTCTATAGATCGTACGTTGATGAAGGTTATTATAAAAATTATAGAAAACATTATTAGCTACAAGATTGGTTATACACATTTTTTTCATAAGTTTAACCCTTTTCGAGATATAGCGCGGAGAAGGGTCGAATTCTGGTTATGGATAAACTCCGGAGTAAGACGCGTAAGTCTTATAAAGGAGTCAGCCACTAAATTTACCAACTGATGAATAATGTGGCACTGTATGAAGTTGAATAAAGGATGTAATTAAAGATTTATGAAAGTAAAAATGGTGTTAGGTCTCGTCTTGACATATTGCAAAGAAATTTAAAAAACAGATAGTTCGAAATTGTGACACTTAGTAAGCGCGCTATTTAACTTCAAGAGCTTCTTATTCACAACTTAGAGCCACGATAGAGATTTCTCATATCACATCTGATAGAATAAAGACGTAGTTAAAGGTTTTTTAAAAACAAAGTGGTGCCAGGTCCCCCCCTTTTCATTTTAGGAAGGCTTTAAAAAAAGTTTTTATCGAAATTGAAAAATCAAGAAGTGCGCTATTCAACTTCAAGAGCTTTCGTCGCAGTGGTCGCATTTGGGGGTGGCTAGTTTTCCAGTTTGGTGCTTGTAGTGGTTGAAGCAACCGTGACCTGCGAGCAGCTACGACGTAAGATGGTAGCTCAGCTCCCCGTTATTTCTCTCTATCCATGGCTGGAGGTTGTGCACGAGAGTTTTCGTTTCAAGACCTTTGTCCGAGTTTGTCTACCGGTTCTGCCACTGCGCCATGGTATCCTCGCAGGTTCTAGAGTGTTTGTCGCGTTTGGTCGCCTTTTCCATGGCGAGCAGGTCGATGGGTGGCAGCGATGCAACTACAAGCGCTGCGTCGAGCGAGATGGTTCTATAAGCGCATGTTATGTAACTTTAAGCATTCTGGTCATATTGCGGTCGACTGTTTGACCTTTTCAGTTACTTTTCACTCTGCAGAAGAAATCGAAAATCGCATGTTTATCTGGACACCCTGTATCCGATATTATTGCTTAATAACGACTAATTGAAAATATGTGGATGAGTTGCTTAGACAGTCCAGCATTCAAATCGTATAATGACTGCATCAGAAGGTGTTCAAACGTCAAGCTTCTACGGAAAAACCTTCTCGTAGTCTGTTGAGTAGAACGCTAACTATAATACTAGTCGTCTATCTGAATACACCTGTACAGCTTCGTTTACGCGGCGCTAGAGGATTGCTTAACACTTAACAGTTTGTCTTAAGTCATTTTTATGACTTCTTTAACGTCTGTTCGCAAAACGATAGATTATCTTTACTAACAGTCACTTTAAAAATTGTTTAGGCGATGGTAAAACATTAAGAAGAGTAAAATTAAATAGCAACAATTGAAACACAAAAATATAACAAAATACCACTTATTAGCACAATAACGTCAGTCCATAATTTCCGAGTTGTAATTAAGTTACACGACGCAAACACGTTTTCGAGTTAACTTTATAATGAGTGGTTGGTACTAAATTTTTATTAGTTAGGCACTAAATTCAGTCTCTCAATACCATCGCTAATCCATCACATTTGAAAATATTGCAAATTATAAATAATTTTCGTAAAAGACATTAAATAAGTTCATATTCTCGTCGAGTCTCTTGTCGAGTTACTAATCAAGTCGTCGGTCAAGCACTTTGTCATGTCGCTTTTATAACAGCTGCTTATTAAGCAGAGAAGTGTTTGGTAGTAAAACAACTACACAGTGTTTAGTGAATCTTGCAAATTAAACTCGAGACTGTTATAACTATAACATTATAACTATAACTGATTTGCTAGGATCTAGAATGGTTTGTACTTTGCATCCATCTACTCGATGCAGTCTTGTGATTTGAACTCGTTTCGAGCGGGCTAATCCCACTTCTGATATCCAATCGCCATCGTTGCTAAAGTCGATTCTGAAAAGGTATGCAGGGAGCTTGATTAAGGTTTTAAACAAACAACATGTTTTATGCAAATAATATAACAAAATTGTTGTAGTAGTATTATATTTACACATTTCTTGTAAGGTACCCAAAGCTTATAGTTAATGAATAATAAATAATAGGTCTTTCGTTGAAAGTACGTTGTAATTCAAGCCGAGAGTAAATTTTCTAGTCAGTAGGTTGCTCGGTATATTTAACACTTTTGTGTTACCCAACACATGCAAACCTGATACATCTACTACTACTTGTTTGCTTTTCTATTTTTAATGCGAAAATTGCTTTTGTCGTTTAATCATTTATTTATTTTATATATACGTGCGTGTTATGAATTTTACATTAAAACGAGGTAAGCTTTCAATAACTACTTAAAAAGGGTTAAATTTTCATGTAAAGTGGGGCTTTTTTCTCAAACCTACAATTCGACGTATAATTTATAATGTTTTCGGTTACTTTCGTGAGCTTACCTCTTCTATTTTATTTTCGAGAAACAAAAGATAATTCTCAACAGGAAAATTGTTAAGCGAACGGCGACCGAGTAGATCGAAAAGGCCCTGATTCGACAAATCGTGCAACTTTATCTTTGAATCGAATGCAGCAAAACAAAGTGCCATGCTTGACCTTCTAAACAGCCCAAGCTTAACCTCGCTACGCTAGACCTGAGCACGAAAAAGTGGAAGATGTGCTCTGGGGTTTCAACAAAGAGGAGACGTGCTCCAGGTCTTTAGCTTTTTGTCCTTTCCAAAATTGTGTGAAGCACTCCATCCACTTTCCATCATCTCTCTACTCGCCGATTTTGTTGCTTAGGCCCATTTTACGATATTCTTCCCAATTTGATTTGTCACTTTTAGGTTGTTTTTTAATTATTTATTGTCAAAAGTATTGGCCCTACTTGAACTAAACCTAAGTTAGTTCAACCCAGCCTAACATAACCTCACTACGACGAGTCTGAGCGCGAGACAAGTCGAAAGCGTGCCCTGGGGTTTCAACTAAGCCGGCTAGCTCTGACAGCTCTAGATCAGTAGCTTTTTGTTCGTTCTAAAATTGTGTGAAGCTCTCTCCACTCTCCATCATCTGTCTCTTTGCAGATATTTTTGTCTATTCCCAATTCCATTTGCCGCTTTTGGATCGTTTTTTATTATTTTCAAAGATGCTGATCCTATTTAAGATGCTAACCTATGCTGGGCGGTAGTTGGGAATTTCTAACCACTGAAGCTTCTACTTCAACTTTCTTCTCAGAAAACCTCCGGAGCAGCTCTCCCATTAAACAGTTTTAAGGTATCCCACCGCTTTCTACTGTATTTGTAATTAGCTGTAGTTACAGTGAAAAAAAAGAAGAGCAGAAACCAAGCCAGAAAGATGCACTGTAGAAAGAAGTGCCAAAGACCAAGACCGAAATTGGTATCGAGGAAGAACCCTAAGCTCTTGGCGTGAAGAACTGGACGAAATTCTAACGCGAATTCCCAGCCTTCACGTAAGACACATCCCCACCCCCACTGAAAGTGTGCTATCGGGTGTGATTTTAGTGAGTCGGACGATTCTCTAGAAGTTAGGTTAGGTTAGGTTCGCTTAAGTTATGTTAGGTTAGGTAGGTAGAGCCACCAAGCGCGGTGAAACACCTACAACCCGCGCCGATACTATGGCTCAGCTCCTCACGGGTCACGGGTGCTTCAACCACTATCTGCACCAAATTGGGAAACTCGCCACCCCCCAATGCGACCACTGCGACGAAATCGACACGGCTGAGCACTAGCTGTTCAGTTGTGTCCGATGGGAACCAAAAAGAGTCGCGGCAGCCCTCAAAGTGGGATAGTCTCTGAGCGTCAATAACATCGTCTAGATAATGCTCAGAGGAATAGAAGAATGGAACACGATGCTGGAGCTAGCCTCGAGCATCATGAGAGAAAAGGAAAAGTTTGAGCGGGAGAAGCAGAGAGAAGCAAATGCCTGAATCCCCGAGCACTAAGTTCTCATAGCTCGGGACGTAAGATATCCGCTAATCTAAGCCAATCACAACCAGAAGAAGAACCGAGGAAACCACGGAAGAAAGACGTGTTGCAGAATAAGTCCGGAAAGCGGCAATGACGTAGAGAGTCCAACTGTGGCGAGGCGAATTGGAAGAAATGCTTACGCGAATTCCCAATCACCTCGCAGGACAGAACCCCCACAGATAGTGGGGGTTCGTGTGTGGTTTTAGTGAGTCGGACAAAAACACCCTGTCTAACCTCACACTACCTCCACAGAAAGTGGTGGTGTCTTTCTAAAGATTTCCACATCCATAAAACAAAAAAAAAAGTTATGTTAGGTTAGGTTAGAGTAATGTAGGTTAAGTTATTGTTATAGGTGTTAAATCCTTAATTAATTATGTAATGCTCTGAGTCTGAGTTGATCCACATCTCTATAAAGAAAATTGTATTTGCACTTGCGCAATGCGCATCCTTTAGCTAAAGCTATGTAAGCTTTCTGCAAATTTGGACGTTTAGTTCAGTTAAAGTATGTTTCTCAAAACTTTGATATTTTGGGCTCAATTTTAACCCTAATCTCTAAGAAATGGAGTGGCATTTTTAACTCTACTGGAACCTGGAACCTCTTTACTCTATAGAGCTACCGGTTGGAAACTTTTAGAAAAATAGTAGACTAGTTCTGTAATAGACACGAGACTTAGCGAATTAGTCAGTGTGGCCCTTGAGCTAAAAAGTTCAGAGATATTACTTTTTCTGGGGTATAATAAGGGTAACGAGGAAAAAAATTGTAAAATAGTGAGGTTATGGTTTACACGAAACTGGAAAAGTCTCATTCTCAGTTCACTTTGTTCAAAAATTTCAATTTTGATGAGGTGAACAGGTGAACCAGGTGAGAGTGATATAATGAGGGTGAGTTCATTTACGAGTTTCTAATTCTAAATATGAGCGATCAAATGAGCCCGTATTGAAAACCATGTGGATAATATTCGCAAATAAAATTTTAATTTAGAACTAACAGGTAAATAAAATCGGTAAAATTTGAAAAATTTATATTAAACGTCTACGAGACGAAGTAAATAATAAAATATTTGCGAATTTCTTATTGATTGTCTGTAATTTGGCTATGTTTCAATATGAATAAAGGGAGAATTCTTTGACAAATAACCTCCTACGTTTATAAATACAAAATTAATTTTCCGAAAAGCAACAAACACAATTTATTAAAGTGCAATTTTAATTTATTCCATTGCATGGCTTCTAAACAGCAAATTATAAAACGAGTTGTACGACAAAAGAAAGAAAAGTAAGTAACTTGGATTTGGTTAACGAAAATAAAGCAAAAACGACCAAAAATATTTAAATAAACAGTTAATGGTAAAAAAATTTAAAGCACCAACGTTTAAACACAGAATAATCAAGTCGTTTGGCACAGATTTCAACCTCAAACTTCAATGACCTGTAACTATTTTGTTAAATCTATTAAAGTTGTGTTTACACTTTTAAAGTTACAACTAACGCGCTTTTACCTCAAAATTGCAATTTAAACTCCCCGACTGTCTCGTAATCAAATGGGATCGTACGTATACGCACGTAAGTTCGATTTTACAACCACCCAAAAGGGTAGCTCTTATTTATTCAACATTTAAACGGATCGAATAAAAAAAAAGTTTGTACCTATATACTACCTGTCTTTTTCACGACGAAAGTAAAACCGACGACCGACGAATATATCCAATTTCCCTACAATATCAACGTAGTTATTATTATTACTATCAAGAGCGATTGAATCGAGATCCTTTTGAAATGGGGGTCAGATTCCGACCAAAATCTTCTATTTTTTATATAGCCTCAAGGACACAACCCATTCAGCACCTTTTAATATATCATCTCGATCTATTGAACTATAAGCTCCTTATTTAAATATATAGTCTGCATATTTAAAGTGTGGGACACAAACCGAAATTTGCATGTTAGCATCTGGTTTTTATCCATAATTTGTTTATTTAAGTATTCAAATATATGTAAGGATGCTATGTTTGCCAACTAAAGAAAGGGTTGAAATATAAGATCTATTGATGGTTGATTTATTAATAGCTCTCATAATGCGTATGAGGTAATCCGTGTGAGAATCCACTCTCGATTTCGTCTTTAGGCTATAAATTTTGTATTGAAAGCTTTTTTTGGTTTTGAATATTGGAGATTATTGCTTTTTTATTTACTTAGTTTTCTTTGAATATTTTATTTTACATTTTTCTCACTGCTATAACCCTATAACTTTAACCGACAGAATTAACGGCCAATTTGGAAACGTTCAAGTTTCGGGTTGCGAGACTTTTAGAAAACTCTCGTTTATGCACATCCTCCCGCATCCTCTCTTCAATAAGACGAATTTAAAGAAACTTCGACACCACACGGTCTTCTTCTGCAAACAAAATGAGGGTGCACTAGGATGCTTTACGCTTTACAATTTATACAAAAAGGGAAAGTTTTTGTAGTTAACAATTATACCCTCGACAATATCTTCTAATACTGCGCCCAATAAACACAGTTATGTATATTATACGTATAAAATTTTCAGATACGTAACGTTACTAATTAGTAGCTATATTTAATTTCGGTTAAAAACGGAGCTGATGGCGCGCTTTTTACCATAGGTTTTGACCGTTATTTTTAGGTTTTCATCCGGTATAAAAATACGACAAATAAACGAAGATATTCGATTTCAAAAATACCAATTGCATATACGTCTAAAAAATATACGAGACACATGTATATAACACCACCTAGACGTATTTTTAACGTATAATAAACGTAACTGCGTTTATGAATCAGAAGAGGGTATGGCTAGGGGTGGGCGAGATAATTGATAAATCGCCAAAAAACTGTTTTCATAATTTAGCGCTTCTAACTCGAAAACTACGCACTTTAAGAGAAATTTGTGTACAAATAAAAATAAACTACATTCGATTTCCTATAAATTATATTTGCAAAATTTTTTCCTCGGGCAAACAGTTTAGGCGTTAGAGCGCGTTAAAGTTTGACAAAACTTCCAAAATCTGTCAAACTACAATTTTTTTAATTTATCGCTTCTAGCTCGAAAACTACGCACTTTTAGAGAATTATACATCACTATAAAAATAAACTACATCTTATTTCCTACCAATATTGTTTTTTAGGTTTTTTTCCTTCAATGAACGGTTTAGGCGCTAGAGCTTGTTAAAATTTGACAAAACTTCAAAAATCCGACAAACTACTGTTTTTTTAATTTCTTGAAAACTACGCACTTTTAATAAGATATGCATCTATAAAAAAGTAAACTACATAAAATTTCCTATAAATTATATTTGAAAGACTTTTTCCTCAGACAAACAGTTTAGGCGCTAGAGCGCGTTAAAGTTTTACAAAACTTCAAAAATCTGACAATTTACTGTTTTTTTAATTTATCGCCTCTAACTTTGAAACTACGCACTTTTAGAGAAATATGCACCTATATGGAAGTAAACCATATAGAATTTTCTACAAATTATATCAAAAAGGTTTTTTTCGCAAACAAACAGTTTGGGCGCTAGAGCGTGTTAAAATTTGACGAAACTTCCAAAATCTGTCAAACTACAATTTTTTTAATTTATCGCTTCTAACTCGAAAACTACGCACTTTTAGAGAATTATACATCACTATAAAAATAAACTACATCTTATTTCCTACCAATATTGTTTTTTAGGTTTTTTTCCTCCAACGAACGGTTTAGGCGCTAGAGCTTGTTAAAATTTGACAAAACTTCAAAAATCCGACAAACTACTGTTTTTTTAATTTCTCGCTTCTAACTCGAAAACTACGCACTTTTAATAAGATATGCATCTATAAAAAAGTAAACTACATAAAATTTCCTATAAATTATATTTGAAAGACTTTTTCTTCAGACAAACAGTTTAGGCGCTAGAGCGCGTTAAAGTTTTACAAAACTTCAAAAATCTGACAATTTACTGTTTTTTTAATTTATCGCCTCTAACTTGGAAACTACGCACTTTTAGAGAAATATGCACCTATATGGAAGTAAACCATATAGAATTTTCTACAAATTATATCAAAAAGGTTTTTTTCGCAAACAAACAGTTTGGGCGGTAGAGCGTGTTAAAATTTGACGAAACTTTCAAAATCTGTCAAACTACAATTTTTTTAATTTATCGCTTCTAACTCGAAAACTACGCACTTTTAGAGAATTATACATCACTATAAAAATAAACTACATCTTATTTCCTACCAATATTGTTTTTTAGGTTTCTTTCCTCCAACGAACGGTTTAGGCGCTAGAGCGTGTTAAAATTTGACAAAACTTTAAAAATCCGCCAAACTACTGTTTTTTTTAATTTATCGCTTCAAACTCGAAAAATACGCACTTTTAGAGAATTATACATCGTTATAAAAATAAACTACATCTAATTTCCTACCAATATTGTTTCTTAGGTTTCTTTTCTTCTCTTTTCTTTTAGGCGCTAGAACGTGTTAAAGTTTGACAAAACTTCAAAAATCCGACAAACTACTGTTTTTTTAATTTATCGCATCTAACTCGAAAACTACGCACATTTAATAAGATATGCATTAATAAAAAAGTAAACTACATAAAATTTCCTATAAATTATATTTGAAAAATTTTTTCCTCAGACAAACAGTTTAGGCGCTAGAGCGCGTTAAAGTTTGACAAAAGTTCAAAAATCTGACAATTTACTGTTTTTTTAATTTATCGCCTCTAACTTTGAAACTACGCACTTTTAGAGAAATATGCACCTATATGGAAGTAAACCATATAGAATTTTCTACAAATTATATCAAAAAGGTTTTTTTCGCAAACAAACAGTTTGGGCGGTAGAGCGTGTTAAAATTTGACGAAACTTCCAAAATCTGTCAAACTACAATTTTTTTAATTTATCGCATCTAACTCGAAAACTACGCACATTTAATAAGATATGCATTAATAAAAAAGTAAACTACATAAAATTTCCTATAAATTATATTTGAAAAATTTTTTCCTCAGACAAACAGTTTAGGCGCTAGAGCGCGTTAAAGTTTGACAAAAGTTCAAAAATCTGACAATTTACTGTTTTTTTAATTTATCGCCTCTAACTTTGAAACTACGCACTTTTAGAGAAATATGCACCTATATGGAAGTAAACCATATAGAATTTTCTACAAATTATATTAAAAAGGTTTTTTTCGCAAACAAACAGTTTGGGCGGTAGAGCGTGTTAAAATTTGACGAAACTTCCAAAATCTGTCAAACTACAATTTTTTTAATTTATCGCTTCTAACTCGAAAACTACGCACTTTTAGAGAATTATACATCGATATAAAAATAAACTACATCTAATTTCCTACCAATATTGTTTCTTAGGTTTCTTTTCTCCGACAAACGGTTTAGGCGCTAGAACGTGTTAAAGTTTTACAAAACTTCAAAAATCCGACAAACTACTGTTTTTTTAATTTATCGCTTCTAACTCGAAAACTATGCACTTTTAAAGTAATAATATGCTTCTATATGAAAGTAGACCACAGAGAATTTTCTGCGAATTATATTTAAAAGGTTCTTTTTCAGACAATGAGTTTTGGCGCTCGAGCGCGTTAAAGTTTGACAAAACTTCTAAAATCTGCCAAACTACTGTTTTTTTAATTTATCGCTTCTAACTCGAAAACTACGCACTTTTGGAGCAATATGCATCGCTATAAAAATAAAGTACATCTAATTTCCAACAAATATTGTTTCTTAGGTTTCTGGCCTCCGACGAACGGTTTAGGCGCTAGAGCGCGTTAAAATTGGCCAAAAATAGAATTTTTTTGTTTATCGTTACTATGTTACTCAAGCGGTTTAAAAATCGCCCACCCCCTTAGAAACTATACTTGAGTAACAAAAATAATTTATCGAGCGCACTTTATTAATTGGTAGGTAATAAATTTTTTTGTTCCACGGAAATAAATTTCAGAAATGATATAGATAGGGTAAAGAAAGGTAATAGATATCCAATTATAACAACGGAATCGACCATATGCCTTTGCTAATTGTTATTACTTCGGTCCAATATCTGTTATTGCTTCGCGAACACGGTTTACACAGGAAAATTTAATTTCGCATCCCAGACATCGCCGAGTTTGTTTTTCTAATAATTATTTATTAAATCCCAATTTATGCGCCCGCTTTCACTGGAAAAAAAAAGAAGAAAACGAAAGAGTAGTATTTAACAATCGTTTAATAATTAATTCGAAGAATAAATATTATACACACGTGGCGTCTTTATTAATTGCTAAAGTGTATTTTAATTATCTTTTTGGTAAACGCAGAAATAGGTAGTAAATTTGTTTTGTACATTTGTAGGGTTAGTGTAAAGCAAATTTGGGAAATTGTAACTAAATTAATACTCTACACTTGTAGCGTTTTCAATTTTCCAACGACAAGCGTTTTGTCGTTTAAAGCCAACTTTGTCTTCAAAATTTAGAAATTGGCAATGAGCTTTAAAACAATTAAAACTAAACTCGGAAGGGTTGGAATCGAAAAAAGTGGATGATTTGTAGAAATAGGGGTAGCTTCCCTCCGCGATTCTCTATAAGGTTTTAGTTAATTTTATATACGTACCCTCCTTTTCTTCCTCGCGATATTTGAGCCTCACCGATGCCCAAATTAATTCTTCTGCGTTTCGATTCCTAATTCACTCTCTTTCGTGCGCGCTTTTTTCTCTCTCGGAGCATATTTAAAAGACGTCAGGTTGTAATTAAGTTAGCTTTTCTTTTTAATTTGTTTACGAGCGTAATAAAATACATCGGAAAATAGCATTTCGTATACTCTAATTCCGTAGAGTGACAATAAATATTGTAGTTCTTCCAAGAAGTACACAGAATTTAAATCCGTTTTGTCGTTGTCTACGTACAATTTAGGAAGAAAAAACAACACACGGCGCGTATACGTTCGATTGTGTGCCCGACGAAGACGAGCAATGCGAGGGTGTACGGTTTATCAACAATCATGTAAGATATTTTTCATAAATCTCTTAGGTTGAGGTGTTATATTCGGGACTTGAAATATTGCGTATCGGTGGAAAAATTAAATTCTAAGAAGAAAATTTATGTGTATACCTAAGTTTTAGCCTGTATTCTGTATTGTATTTAAGTTGCCAACTTTTTATCAAGGGATGGGCAATTTTTAAGATAAACACATTCTATCTAAAAAAAGAGAATTTTATATTAAAAACTTTATTTATACAGGGAGAGACTAGGAGGGTCGTTTAGGTCTAAATCCAGCTTCGTAATAATTAGAAGGAAATTATTTAGACAAAAGTTATTATTCGCTGTTCGCGGCAAATTTGATAAAATTACAATTAATTGAAAATATACAGGGAGGTCCGTAAAACAGATATTTTACCTAACTCGGTTATGTTCAGCCCATCATTAGTCAATCGTTCCAGCTCTGGGTCTCGTGGGGTAGAGGAGCAGCGAGCACTTTTACTAAAACTATGAAGTACGCAATTTTTAGCAATGCAGGATAAAGAAATATTGCAAATGTGGAAATGTGTAGTACAACTGACCGTCTGCCACTCCAAAGTGACAGTATTAACTTGGAGTAGCTGGATAGGCGAATTAAAAATCTTTTTTTGGTTTTTCGCTTATAACTCCAGTTTATTATAAAAGTAAACTACCTAGAATTTCCAACAAATTATATTCGACAGGTTGTTTCTTCAGACAAGCAGTTTAGGCGCTAGAGCGCATTAAAGCTCGACAAAACTTCCAAAATTGGCAAAAGATGTTTTTTTTAATTTATCGCTTTTAACTCCAAAACTACACACTTTTAGGGAAACATGCGTCTATATCAAAGCAAACTAAATAGAATTTCCTACAAATTATGTCTTTAGGGTTTTTTCCTCGGACAAACAGTTTGGGCGCTAGAGCGCGTTATAGTTGAACAAAACTTCAAAATCTACCAAAAAACTGTGTCTTTAAGTTATCGTTTCTAACTTGAAAACTACGCATTTTTAGGGAAATATGCGGCTATATCAAAGTAAACTACATAGAATTTCCTACAAATTATGTCTTTAGGGTTTTTTCCTCGGACAAACAGTTTGGGCGCTAGAGCGCGTTATAGTTGAACAAAACTTCAAAATCTACCAAAAAACTGTGTTTTTAAGTTATCGTTTCTAACTTAAAAACTACGCATTTTTAGGGAAATATGCGTCTATATCAAAGTAACCTACATAGAATTTCCTACAAATTATGTCTTTAGGGTTTTTTTCTCGGACAAACAGTTTGGGCGCTAGAGCGCGTAATAGTTGAACAAAACTTCAAAATCTACCAAAAAACTGTGTTTTTAAGTTATCGTTTCTAACTTAAAAACTACGCATTTTTAGGGAAATATGCGTCTATATCAAAGTAAACTACATAGAATTTCATACAAATTATGTCTTTAGGGTTTTTTCCTCGGACAAACAGTTTGGGCGCTAGAGCGCGTAATAGTTGAACAAAACTTCAAAATCTACCAAAAAACTGTGTTTTTAAGTTATCGCTTCTAACTCGAAAACTACGCACTTTTAGGGAAACATGCATCTATATCAAGGTAAACTATATAGAATTTCTTACAAATTATATTTGAAAGGTGTTTTTTTCAGATAAGCAGTTTTGGCGCTAAAGTGCGTTAAAGTTTGACAAAACTTCCAAATTCTACCAAAAAAGTGTGTTTTTAAGTTATCGTTTCTAACTCGAAAACTACGCACTTTTAGGGAAATGTGCGTTTATATCAAAGTATACTATACAAAATTTCCCACAAGTTATATTTGAAAGGTTTTTTCCTCAGACAAACAGTTTGGGCGCTAGAGCGCGTTTAAATTTGACGAAACCTGTCAAAAAACTGTTTTATCGCTTATAACTCGAAAGCTACGCACTTTTTGAGCTAAGTGTTTCTATACAAAAATAAAGCGAACCCAATTTGTGACTTTTATAACACTAGATTAGGCTCAGTTGGAGTTGATTAAAATATTTCCAGTAAATACTAGTTGTCACAAGTCTACCCAAAGTCTCTGAAGCGTTTCTAGCCGATGGAGAAGGGCTGGAAAAAAATTGAAACTTGTCGTGTTTCGAGCTGTAATTAGTATAGTAGTAAAACGTAACGTGTAATCAATAATGTAAAGTGAACGAAACGGTTGCATCATTCGAAGAAATTAAACTGTCTTTAACCGAAATACACATATAATACCGGAAACGTCAGTATTCATCAATAAGGTATCGAACAGGTGTTCTATCAAGACGTTACGAACTAACGACTCCAACATTTATAGATATAAATACACGCACACACACACAACTTTTATAAATATGTATTTTCAAATACGCGGTGGTTCAGTGATGATTCAAATTTTAAATGAAATAGATAAATTTAAGTTAAAAGTATCTGTAGAATTTGTAAATTTTGACAGCTCGTCTATTTTCGTCAAATAAAAAAAAATGTTTCTAAAGCTTTTCACGCGAAAAAAATTAATTTTTCTTAGCCTAAATTTGATAAGGTAAAATTTTGTTGAAAGTTAAAATAACTCATGTTCTCTCTACCAGTAATTCAGCAAGTGGTCCTAATAAATCGCACAGTGACAGTGACTTCGGTCACAAAACTGAATTCCAGTCTGCAATAGTTCATTTACTACAGTGTACACCCGAGCTATTACGCCACTAATTGAGAATTGCATTAAGACCGTAAATTTCAAAAGTCGCCGCTTCTGTCTATTGTCCTGTTTTGGTGGAATACAATTTTGAGCGTATCCAAAAATAACAAATTTTACCCTCTTTTCCTCTTCCTCTCTCGACGCTCTCACTTTACTTACTGTTACTACCACTACTACATCCGACGAATTGTTATTGTTATTATACTTACTTTAAACACGCATAAATGTCACTAATAAGAAATTCTAATTAAACAACGCAATTGAAACTAACATTGATGTAAGTTTACTACATATAATTTTATTACCGTCAAGCAGTCTCTCGCTTTCAACGAAATCCTTTTGTTTTCAGTCCGGATTTGGGCGCATTACACATTTGGACGAGAACGGTCGATTAAAAGAAAGAAATTATTACCCCGAAGCACCATCTTGGCAATGAGTAGAAATTCGAACTTCTGAAATATTAGGAATAATAAACGTTTCACGTTACTCAGGACGAACTCCATCAATCCCATTATTTGGCTGACAGAGCGGAGGATTAATTTTTCTTCAAAGAGCTGTATCTAGTCACAAGACTACCACTTGGAATGGTAGCTTCTCAGATAATTTCGTAGAAGCTTTCTTTTGTCTTCTAAAACCAAAACTCGCTTCGCTCGTCCAAGACCAACCCCCACAGGCCAAACTACAAGAGTCGGAAAGCCTACACCAGAAACAACTGATATAGCTCGAGTAGTGGAGCGATTAGGTTACAATTCAGATTGAACTGTCCAGGTAACTTTCGTGGTTCTACTTACAGTTTGGATTTTTCAAGCCTATGTGAATGAGCCTTTATTCGTATGGTCTGGGAATTTTGGACAATTGTGTACAATATTTGAGACCTATACGCGTACACGTAGTACACGCTCAGAGGGTGTGTTTGCCATCCTCTCTATAGCCTGTGCATCTCGAGCTTCTCATTGGCACCTATTATGTTTCTACGGTTCTCTTTAGAGAACAGGCCTGCCATTTTACGTCCGTTCAATTGCTAAAGTCATTAGAGAAAGGCCCTACAGCTTTAGGTGGGTTCAGAACCACCCAACCAAGTCACTGGGGCTTGCTTTCAAATGTAGTGCATTCAGTGGTAACTCGTAGCCAAAACATGTCTTGTGGCTGGTTCACAATGACCTCAAATTGCTCGTCTTACTGTTATAGGGGCTACTGATCTTCTCGTATAATATGTGTAAAGTTTCTATTCGCTTCTTCTCATCATAACCTCAATATTAGTCGTTCTGCAGCATTAGGAAATTATTAACCTCTTTTATACGCCTTACATTCCAAGTGTTTTTGGGTGAGCACTGGTGCAAATTAGGTTCAAGTCCAAAAGCCTACGACTGCTTGACGACTTGTTATGCATGTTTTTGAATCTGTAATAAAACCACGTAGTTTGAATTTTGACTTTTGACAGCCCTACCATTTTACACCCGTTCAATTGATAAAGTCATCACAGACGAGACCTACAGCTTTAGGTTAGTTCAGAACCACCCAACCAAGTCACTGGGGCTTGCTTTCAAATGTAGTGCATTCAGTGGTAACTCGTAGCTAAAACATGTCTTGTGGCTGGTTCACAATGACCACAGATTGCTCGTCTTACTGTTAGGAGATACCGATCTCCTCGTATAATAGGTACTAAGTTTTTAATATTTTCTTTTGATCATAACCTTAATATTAGTCGTTCTGGAGCATCAGTCTTACACTCCAAGCGCTTTGGAGCGAGAAATGACAAAAATAGGACCGCTCGACGACCGCTTTTTGCTTTTGAGAAGAATCAAAGACTTATCCTGTTGTTTTTGACTCTTTGAGTCTAAAGAGATTATTCAATTATTAGTGAGTGGTATCGAAGTATCTCGAAAAGTAGACATTGAACGTTGTTCCTATACATAAATTAAAATTGGGCGACCTTTTGCTTGCCCCCGACCCCCTGTTCGGTTTTATAAATTTTGTTTACTTACTATGAAAATTAACTTCGCAATAAAAGATTTTTAATGGACTGTATTTGCAATTAATTCGAATAGAATTTTTTAAATTAATTCTTACGTAGGTTAATACAGTTTTAAATTAACCATTGGATAATTTACACGCTGATAATCGAAATTACAATTTATATGAATATTTATGTCCAAAAAACCTCATTACTTGAAGTAATAAATAGCAGGAAATATTTGAGCAAAAACTATATTTTTTAAAAATAAATTTATAAGGTAGATAATTTATCCATTGAATTATTAAATAAATTATAATAGAAAACAATAACCTATAAATAATAAAAAAAAGTCAATGTTTTTAGTAAATTGAAAAAAATTGGAAAATTACGACAACACACAAGGTAATTTGAAAATGACGCATAAACGCAAAAGAGATCACACGGTTACGCGCACTAAAAACGTTGAATGCTTGGCTCGTTTGTATATTTTAACAAAAAAATACACTGCTAAATTGACAGACCAAATTAATGTCAAGATGCCTCAAAGAGAACAAAGTTTCGATTGCGACGTTGCCAAGATTTCTAATTTTTTCCGAGAACACCATCATCAGAGGGTGGTATTTGCAGTTGCTTCAAATTAGTCGGATAAAGGCTCTAGAATTTCCCTTAGGCAGGAACCATCTTATGAGATTGGTAGCAAACAATGAGCCCTATTTAAATAATCGAAAATATACAGGGTGTTTCGTGTAAAAAAATTGACTTATGGCAGTTTGTATAAAAAATTCGACTAGAAAGTGCTTGGAGGTTAAAGTTGTCTTACCCTTAGAAGGAAAATAAATTCCCTCGGCCCACACCGCTGTTTCTAATGTGTTTCTAAAGTGGCCACTTTTAAGGTCGTGGAAAGGTTAAAAATTTTGGAAAAAATTTAATATTTTGGCAACGTCGCAACCGAAATGTGAAAAGTATTAGTGGGCTGTGTAGTAGGCGCCCAACTCTTGTTTTTGCAAAAATCTGATCTAAAATCGCAACTATTTCAATTATTGCCATTATTAGTGACTCGCCCTGTATTATTATTGCCTTTTACACCATTTTAAGTAAACTACTTGAAATGAATAAAAAAAAATTCTAGCTATTGTTATCTAGGTGTTAACTACCCATTGATACGCTTTTATCAAAGAAAAGTTGACGATTTAAAAAAAATTTAAAAAATGCCAAGACGCCCCTTTCCAAAACTTATCGAATCGAAAACGAATACGCACAAAACTAACTTTCTGTGCTGTAGTAATAGCACGCTAAATAAAATAGCTAGGAATTAATTCAATTTTGCGCAATACTATTTGTGGTGCTTCAGGCTACGCTTTATATGTACGTATGTGTACGTATTAAACTAAAATTGTTATTCTGCTGTTAATTGTTCTCTTAGTTTGTAATGGTTAAATACATGCGTCGACTTCAATGACAAATGTTTTTCGGTTCCTATTTTTTCTAAATCCCTCTCTCTAGCGCTATTAGTAATGGATCAACCTATTTTTTGTAACACCTTGATACTTAAATTTTAAATTAGTGGTGTAATTAGCAAATTAGGATTTAAAAAAAAATTAATAAGTTTAAGTTATGACAAACGTAATAATATTTAATGAAAACGTTTCGAACAATTTGGACACGATGAGACGTGCGAGCGTGTGAGCATCATCAGGTTTGAATATTCAAACTAAATTGTCACTTTAAAATTTATTGTGGCTTTAATTAAATTTAATTACAAATTACATGTAGTGAGTAGATACAGATCAATGTTTTTCCATTTCCTCAAAAAAATATCAACTTAAATACATATGTCGTTTAAATACTATCTATACATGTGATCATCAAAAATTTAAAAATTAGAAACAACAGTTGGTTCGGTCGAGTGTTAATTATTTGAGTTAATTTTGACTTATTACTTTTATTAATTATTATTTTATTTGTCTATAATGCGCGTGGTGGTTTTAAATTAATTGTTTCATTGACTTTCTTTTATACATTTGGCACTAGAATGTTACATTAAGAAAATGTTAATAAAAAAAAAATAAATGAATGTGAAATTCGGTGCAATTTAAAATATTGGCTAACGCTCGGGGAAATAAATATGAACTGACGACATTTAAAAAATGCGATATTTTCTTTAATGTCATCCAAATATGCGAACGAGTCGGACTAATTTTGAATTTATACGCGTTCGATTATTTTTATCCAAAAAAGGGTAACCAATCAAATTTAATATTGTCATGATATGTGGCTTCTAGTGCTTGTATACGCAAGTAAATGACTTTTAAAGTTTACCATAGGTATAAGGTCTTAGGTAATCCGTAGTGGGGAATAGAAAAAAAGGTCTACGTTATCAAAGGTTTTGCGTAATTTGATGGTCGTCAGGTTTTATTTAAAAATACCGAGGACTCGCGTATTACAATATTTTGGATTATAATAGAAAAAAATAGCACCTAAACTGTTCGTTAGACGAAAAAAACCTAAGAGACATAAAGCAAATTAAATTTACTTTATTTTGTATAGAAACACTATTCTCTAAAAATGCGTAGTTTTTGAGTTATAAGCGAAAAACAAACAAAAACAGTTTTTTTGCGATCTTTGTCAATGCAGGTAGATTTTGGAATTCTTGTCAAACTTTAACGCGCTCTAGCGCCTAAACCCGTTGCCTGAGAAAAAACACTACAAATATAATTTGTAGAAAATTCTATGTAGTTTACTTTTATACTTTACTACTTCTCTCTAAAAATGCGTAGTTTTTTAGTTATAAGAGAAAAACAAACAAAAACAGTTTTTTGGGGATCTTTGTCAATGCAGGCAGATTTTGGAATTCTTGTCAAACTTTAACGCGCTCTAGCGCCTATATCCGTTGCCTGAGAAAAAAACACTACAAATACAATTTGTAGAAAATCCTATGTAGTTTACTTTTATACTACACTACTTTTCTCTAAAAATGCGTAGTTTTTTAGTTATAAGAGAAAAACAAACAAAAACAGTTTTTTTGGGATCTTTGTCAATGCAGGCAGATTTTGGAATTCTTATCAAACTTTAACGCGCTCTAGCGCCTAAACCCGTTGCCTGAGAAAAAAACACTACAAATACAATTTGTAGAAAATCCTATGTAGTTTACTTTTATACTACACTACTTTTCTCTAAAAATGCGTAGTTTTTGAGTTATAAGAGAAAAACAAACAAAAACAGTTTTTTTGGGATCTTTGTCAATACAGGCAGATTTTGGAATTCTTATCAAACTTTAACGCGCTCTAGCGCCTAAACCCGTTGCCTGAGAAAAAAACACTACAAATACAATTTGTAGAAAATCCTATGTAGTTTACTTTTATACTACACTACTTTTCTCTAAAAATGCGTAGTTTGTGAGTTATAAGAGAAAAACAAACAAAAACAGTTTTTTTGGGATCTTTGTTAATGCAGGCAGATTTTGGAATTCTTGTCAAACTTTAACGCGCTCTAGCGCCTAAACTAGTTGCCTGAGAAAAAAACACTACAAATACAATTTGTAGAAAATCCTATGTAGTTTACTTTTATACTACACTACTGTTCTCTAAAAATGCGTAGTTTCTGAGTTATAAGTGATAAACAATAAACACAGCTATTTTAGACGATTTTGGAAGTTATTTTATCTTTTTCAATTTTTAAGGCACTCTAGCGCTTAAACCGTTTGTCTGAAAAAAAAACTTCAGAATATAGTTCGTAGGAAATTTTATTTACTTTACTTTTATATAGATGCGGTTTTCTCAAAAAGTGTGTAGTTTTGAAGTTATAAGCGAAAAACTGAAAAAAGTGAAAAACCAACTCTTCTCGAGCCGCCTTCAAATTAATGCTCTGCCACTTTTAAGAGACAGGCGGTCGATTTTATTACTCGTCTGCAATGTTCTTTCAGCCTGCACAAGTCAAAATTAAAAGTTTGCTACTTTTTTGTATTTCGAATTCTGTCTGTCGGACACGCTATTTCGAACTCAACCATTTGCTTGACAAAAAAAATTTAAGAAGCGTGAGTTGTAATAAATTGAATGTACCTTATTTTTGTATAGCAGTACTTTTTGTTCCAAAAGTGCGTAGTTTTCGAGTTATGAGCGATAACAAACTTCTTAGGCTGATTTTGGAAGTTTTTTAAACTTTATTTTTTTCCTTGAGTACACAATTTAGGCGCTAGCGTGCGTTAAAGTTAAAAAAATTTCAAAAATCGGCCCTAATTTTTTTTATTGGTTATAACTCAAAAACTACGCACTTTATGAGAATGGTTTTTCTGTACCAAAATAAAGTGCATTAAATTTTCTACAACTAATATTGCTTAAGATTTTTTTTTAGGTGAACAATTTAGGCGCTAGCGCGCGTTAAAGTTAAATAGCTTCCAAAATCGGCCCAAAATTTTTTGTTGCTCATAACTCGAAAACTACGCACTTTTGGAGAAAAGTGATGATATATAGAAGTAAACTACATCAAATTTCAACAAATTGTATCCGCAAGGTTTTTTCTACTGCAAGCGGCTTAGGCGCTAGAGCGCGAAGTTTGCCAAAAATTCCAAAATCTACTAAATAGCGTATTTATCGCTTATAACTCAAAAACTACAACTTTAAGAGAAAGGTAGTTCGGTATAAAAGTAAACTACATAGAATTTCCTACAAATTATATTTGGAAAGTTTTTTCTCAGACAAACGGTTTAGGCGTTATAGCGCGTATGAGTTTAACAAGAATGCCAAAATCTGCTAAAATTGACAAAGATACGAAAAAACTGTTTTTTATCGCTTATAACTCGAAAACTACGCATTTTTAGAGAATAGTGTTTCAATACAACAAAAAAGTTAATTTAGTTTCCTACAAAATATTTGTCAGTAAAACTTGAATTCCAAACTTATTGGAAAACTTTCAGCTTTTACCAATAATAAAGCCAAACCTTCCACTATCTACTTAGGTTAGGTTAGGTAATAAGCTGACCTAAAACTGGATAATCGCAGATGTTCTAAAACTTGCGGCCTATTTTTTCGGAAGAGAACTGATCCATCCCTCAATTATTACCTACTATAAATACTGGGTTAGGTATCATTACCTCATCACCATCAGCGCTCAGTGCGATGCTACAAAAGTTCGGATTCTCTTTGAGTAAAGTCGCTTCTTCGGAAGGGTGTGAAAATTAAGGCACAAATTTGGGATTAATATTGTGAAATAAAGACGTGGGAATTTTGGCGTCTAATAGTATCTAACCAGAGCCCACTGTAGAATGCTAAAAAGGTGAATGGAGTATGCGTCCTTAATTTTTTTTTAAATTACAGGCTAATGAAGCATTTTTTTGTATTTCAAAATTTTTATCCAATTTATTAAATTACAAATTTGGTAACCTTCAAATTACGTCGACTATATATTTCTTAAATCTGTAATATATATTTCTTATTGTAAGTTAAAAAAAATTATCTAATTATATTGTCCAATGTGTCACAAGCAGAGCGTCCTTCGCTCATGATTACTTTAATTTGATACCTTTCAAAATATAGGATAATTACTTCAAAATAAAATATTTTAAAACACGCCATTTACAATAAAAATATGTATAAAATACATATTACAATACGAAGGTCTTAAAATTAATTGATAGTCTTATAAGTCTGTCCAAAAAAACGCACACGGTCATACCAATAAATTGTCATTTATCACACGGTTACGTTCGTTTTGCAAAGCTATACATAAACAAAACACGAATTTAAAAAAGAATTTAAATATTCACCCCACTTTACGAGTATATACCTATCGATATATTTTAATTAGTGCTATGCATTTAACGTTTTCAGCCCTTGAAGATACCAGCTGGTGAAGAAATACAGGATAAGAAACGCTAAGGGTAAAATATTGGCCAAAGTTTTCCAACAGCTGTTCTCGAACCATTAGGTTCGATGATCCTCACGAAAATTAACATTCGTGTCTTTCTCGAACCCTTTCATTAAAAAAAAGGGGATCCGATTGCGATTAGACAGAAAGAAAAATTTAAATCGTAAAACTATTTAAAATTCGATACAAACACACAGGTTTGGCGCACAAGTTATTAACTATGCGTATTATTGGTTCTTATTTCTAAGTGTCGTAATTAACATACCTCCCTCCTTATAATACCTATTGGAGGATACGATACCGAGCGTAAGATATACCTAGGGATCCGGTTTTATTTACATACGTGCATAGATTATTGGAAAATAACAATGATAATTTGTAACGAGTTTAATAAGCTCCGCATGGGAAAAATTAAAAGTTGAATTCGAAATTAAAATTTTGATTTGCAATATCCTTTTGACAATGATCTCGTTTTCTCACACGCGTATCTTTCGTAAATTTACATTTGTAATTATTGTAATTGATTAAATATGTTTTTACTGCATCGGAAGCTTATTAAAAACCGGTTCGTTTCTTTTAAAGACGCCGAATTTAAATAATAATAGTAATAATAATAACAAAAAAATTTCGTAACGAACTTATCGATTCGGAAATTCGGATTATTTGATGAGTTTACAATTAAATTAAATACAACTGTTTTAAAGGGGGAAAGATTTTCGAGAGAGAGAAATGTGTACTACGGGAAAATGTGGAATAATTTAATTAGATGACTTAAGAGGATTCGATGGGAGGTTTCTTGTGAGTTGGGTGCGCTGAAATTCAATATTTTAGAACCATTTTTTTATAGCAAGTAAAGTGAAATTTATTTAGCGGAAAACACAAATTTGGGATCACTTTTTCTGGGCATTTTTTTTAAAAAAAGGTCGTCGTATAAGTGTCCAGTAGTCCAGTATCGACGCGGCCGTTCGATATACGAAGAGTTGTGTCGATTATAATAATAAATTCAAGTGTTTCAGTATAGTATAAATCAAACAAGAAAGCGCATTAAAGAGGATTTCCAAAAATCTTCAAGTATAGGGGAGAGCTCCTTTAAATGGGGAAATTCTTTTGTTTTAATTGTAACTCAAATCTCAGGCAAAAATTAAAAAAAACTTAGAGCTTCTACAACTGACATCTCTCAAATTTTTTTTCTTAGGTCAATAATTAAAGCGCCAGCGCGCGTTAAAGTTACAAAAAGTTTCACGTTTGGCCCAAAAATTTTTTCTCAGTCATAACTCGAAAACTACGCACTTTATGAGAGCAGTTCTTCTATACAGCAATAAAGTATATTCAATTTTCTACAGCTGATATGTCTTAAGATTTTTTCCTTAGATAAACAATTTAGGCGCGAACGTGTGTTAACTCGAAAACTGTGCACTTTATAAGAAAAATTCTTTTATACAAAAATAAAGCACATTAAATTTTCTACAAATAACATTTCTCAAGATTTTTTCTTTGGGTACACAATTTAGGCACTAGCTTGTGTTAAAATTAAAAAAAACTTCCAAAATCAGCCCAAATGCTTTTATTGGTCATAACTCGAAAACTACGCACTTTATGAGACCAGTTCTTCAATTAAAAAATAAAGCACATCAAATTTTCTAAAACTAATATCTCTTAAGATTTTTTCTTTGGGTACACAATTTAGGCACTACCTTGTGTTAATATTTAAAAAACTTCCAAAATCAGCCCAAATGCTTTTATTGGTCATAACTCGAAAACTACGCACTTTATGAGACCAGTACTTCAATTAAAAAATAAAGCACATCAAATTTTCTACAACTAATATCTCTTAAGATGTTTTTCTTGGGTACACAATTAAGGCGCTATCGTGCGTTAAAGTTAAAAAAATTTCCAAAATTGGCCCTAAATTTTTTTATTGGTTATAACTCGAAAACTACGCACTTTATGAGAACAGTACTTCAATTAAAAAATAAAGCACATCAAATTTTCTAAAACTAATATCTCTTAAGATGTTTTTCTTGGGTACACAATTAAGGCGCTATCGTGCGTTAAAGTTAAAAAAATTTCCAAAATCGGCCCAAATGTTTTTATTGATCATAACTCGAAAACTACGCACTTTATGAGAACAGTACTTCAATTAAAAAATAAAGCACATCAAATTTTCTACAACTAATATCTCTTAAGATGTTTTTCTTGGGTACACAATTAAGGCGCTATCGTGCGTTAAAGTTAAAAAAATTTCCAAAATTGGCCCAAAATTTTTTTATTGGTTATAACTCGAAAACTACGCACTTTATGAGACCAGTACTTCAATTAAAAAATAAAGCACACAAATTTTCTAAAACTAATATCTCTTAAAAGCGAGATATCAAAAAGGTAGATATTTTAGTTTGTGGAAACCTCAAAAGACACACGGTGTCTTTAGAGACACTATCAATCAATTATTTTTGTAAAACATGTTTTTGAAATACACTTTATATTGTTGTCCACTCCGTAAACACACCTATCCATTTCAATGCAAGTCTACCCATGAAGTGGACACTTTGAAAAGGACATAAAGCACTTTTTCTAGCTTTTCCCCTCCAAGAACGCCTATAGTGAGTCTGAAGAAGATTTTGAGAATTAATTTGTTTTTGAATTTCAGCAACAGAAAATGCAATCTCCCTCCCCATCTTGTGCACGAATAACATCATGGATTACAGAATCGTTTTCAGCAATATCTTGGACGTTTTGAGAAACATTTTTGCTAAAAACTTTAACGTGACACCTAATAATATTGTTTCGCTACTGAGTTTCTTAGTTATATGAAGAAGTTTTTGAATTTTTCAATTTTCACCAACACGCGGCTTTTAATAAAGGCCAGAAATTTCAGTTCGCCTTCATGTGAGGTTTTCAGCAAGAAAAACAACAATTTGAGGGATACTCGCTCCGCAACGATTTAAAACAAACCATTTCGTGTTTTAGAAATTGTTTTTGAAAATAAAAATATATAGTACTAGCAAGATAAATATACGCAACAACATATTTATGTAAATATAAAAGAGAATTAATTTATACTATTTATTTCATCATTGGTTGTTGTAATTGCAAATTTCAGGTAATTCATGGACTTTGTTTTATATTTAAAATTTAACGTGGGTAGATAGTCAATTGTTTTAATAATACATTAATTTAATTTAATGTATTTGTTTTATTTACGAAAAAAAAGCATACATATCAGATTAATTTAATATTAAAAAATTGAAAATATGAGGTAATTGTTTACTTTAATTAACAGCACATTTTGTAATTATAGGAGGGACAGTGATAGATATAATACATTCTCGGAATTTATCTTTTCTATGCACGATACATATTTTTCTAAGTAAGTAGATTATAGATAGCAGATAGAATAACAACTGTTATGGAGACGAAATACTGTACCTGGAAAAATATTCTCGGCCTAAGCTCAAATCGTCAAAGTGAAGTTTTCGAGCTGGACAGCACCCCGGAAAGGCATCACCTTTAAATCTTCCTCATCGTTCTAGTTCTTACACCCTCCCATCTCCCATCTTCCTTTCTACTTTTTATCCAGGATCGGATACCCTATAGGTTGAAGCTCTATGATAGCCGAGTTCCTAGCAACTGCCGCTATGCAATCGACATTTCTCTCCATCCATCTATAAACGAACAATTCACTCTTACTCTTATTGGCTCACAATTGCTCTAAAGTGGTGGCCCGAAGGGCCCACCTGCTGGTACTAGTGTCAAATAAGTTCAATTAAACCAACATTTGAAATCGGTGCCGAGGAGGCCGTGTATAGCGCGATGATGGAATTCTCGAAGCAGCCGAGTCGGAGTAGGTCTGTCGGCCTTAGCGATTATTTAAATTTGTGTGCTAAGTGAAAACGTAATTGTTTTAAAAAAAGGAGTGAGGCAGTAATATATATTTTTTGTATTAAAAAATCTCAATTAAAAGGAATATAGCATTTGCGGTTGTCTACAAATGTAGCTTTGATGTGCAAAGCTTGAAACACATTTAGGTTCGTAATTACATCTTTTTAATATTTCATACTGTGTGCACAAGAAATGTTTGTAATAATAATTATGCATATACGGAAGGAAAATATGATAACGTCTAAAACTAAATTCATTAGTAGATTTTAAAATAGAAATTACCAGAGTAAGCATTCCTTTTCTCATATGCAAATTATTCCTGTAGCTCGCCCAGTCATTAGACGGACATTACTAATTGTGGCTTAGGCGCTCGTACATTTTACGCCCGGATGACACGGAGTTGCCCTCTTATGGGCCCACCTTCCATCTCTCCCCTAAAAGGTAGTACGATTACAATAATTTTCGCCTTCTTTCCCAAAAAGAACACCTTTTAACTTCGAAACTTCCAACTCCAATTTACTAAATTACAAGAAGACTGGACAACTTTATTAATTTCCCCCCAAAAAATGTTAACCATCCGTTGTTTAAATGAAATCATTGGTGCAAACTAATCAACACCGAAAGATCAAAATTAAAGTCATACAAGCAATTAGTGTATCTGATTAACCCCTTTCCAACCCAATAATACCATGGTCTTACTTTATGACTATAGAACCGTAACTTTATGACTATATACTAGTCATATCCGGTATGGTTGAATGCTTTTTCGATATGCTTTTAACATATTTCATTTTTCTTCAACATTTACAAATGGTTACAGGTTGAAAAAAGACGGCAATTGAACGAAATAATATCGTCGTAACAATTTTTTTTGTACTACGCGTACGTAATATAACGATGCAATTGATTTTAAGTGTATTCCAGTTGTTAAACGTAATTAATGTGTAATTTATTAATTTATTCAGATATTGTTTCGAACCGAGCGTTAAAATTGCCGATAACGGACGGAGATAGTGCTTATGTTATTTCTGTAATTATTTTTTACAACCCGCACTCTCTCTCTCTCCTGCCGCACGATAAAATATTCTCACATGACAATAGGTTCAATGATTTTTGTTATTTTTCTATCGAAATACTCGCTTGGGAAGCATTTTTATTGCTATTTTTCTCTTTACACAAAGAGGCGGCTTTACACGACTTTGTACGATTCGGGTCTAACCTAAGGAGGGAAGCTAGTGGAGCGTGCCCTCTCAAGCAGTGTCTCTACCCACCAAACAAATGCCCATCACTGGAATTCCATTCTCATAGTAAAGCCTCGACTAGGTCCAACGATTTGATTGAGTTGATCCAGATCCAGAGCCAACGCCCAACATTTTTACCAAATTAGCTTACTCTTTACTAACATTTTTTACAGCGCACTCACGCACGAAGTGGCCCTGAATGACTTTGTTTGACCTCCCACCTACAGTCATGTCTGCGAGATGCAAGAGTTTAGTCACGCCTTGAGTCATTAATTCGATCGAGACCTGAATTTCCCCTCTTAGGTTAGACCCGAATCGTAGAAGAGCGTGTAGGATCTAACCTAAGAGGGGAAGCTTAAACCTCGACCGAATTATTGACTCAGGTTAGACCTTACACGCTCTTGTACGATTCGGGTCTAACCTAAGTGGAGCGTGGCCTCTCGAGTATTGACTCAAGCAGCGTCTCTGGCCATGCAGCAACCACTCACTGGTATTCCACTCGCATAGTAAAGCCTCGACTCGGTTCAACCATTAATGATTAAGTTGATCAAGATCCAACAGTTATGGATTTGTTTCCTCACGATTTCCAAACTGATGTTTCTTGAACGATTCTTTCTCTACACCGACATTTTTTCGAGCGCCCTCACGCACGCGCACGAAGTGGCCCAGAATTCCTACCGTCGTGTCTGTCATGTCGTGTTTAGTCACCCATTGAGTCAATAATTCGCTAAGGGGGGAAGCTCAGACCTCGACTAAATTATTGACTTAGGTTAGGTTAGACCCTACACGTCCTTGCACTATTCGGGTCTAACCTAAGGATACGATTCGGCTCGAACCTAAAAGAGGGAAGGTAGTGGAGCGTAACAACTGGAGTTTCTACTCAAGCAGCGTCTCTGACTATGCAGCAAACACCCACTGGTATTCCATTCGCATAGTAAAGCCACGACTCGCGGTTCAACGTTAATATGATTAAGTTGATCAAGAGCCAACAGCTTTGGATTTGCTTCTAAACCATTTCCAAATTTGTCCATTGAAGGATTGAAAGATACTTCTTAAGCGCTTTTTACTCTTTACTTATTATTTTTCCAGCGTACCCACGCACGAAGTGGCCCCAAACCGCTTTACTTGTCACCCATTGAGTCAATAATTCGGTTGATACCTGATCTTCCTCCCTTAGGTTAGATCCAAATCGTACAAGGACGTGTAGTATCTAACCTAAGGAAGGAAGCTAAGGTTTCTACCGAATTATTGACTTAGGTTAGAGTCTACACTCTCTTGTACGTGCAGCGTCTCAGACCACGTAATAAACGCACACTGGTATTTCATTCGTAGAGTAAAGGTGCGACTCGGTCCAAGTTGTTGATCGAGAGCCAACAGTTTTGGATTTGCTTCTACACCATTTCCAAAGTTGTCCATTGAAAGTTGGTTCTTGAGCGTTTCTTACTCTCTACCGACAATTTTTCTAGCGTACCCACGCACGAAGTGGCCCCAAACCGCTTTACTTGACGTTCTGTCTGCGGGATGCAAGGGTTAAGTCACCCATTGAGTCAATAATTCGGTTGATACCTGATCTTCCTCCTTTAGGTTAGATCCAAATCGTACAAGGACGTGTAGGATCTAACCTAAGGAAGGAAGCTAAGGTTTCTACCGAATTATTGACTTAGGTTAGAGTCTATACTCTCTTGTACGTGCAGCGTCTCAGACCACGTAATAAACGCACACTGGTATTTCATTCGTAGAGTAAAGGTGCGACTCGGTCCAAGTTGTTGATCGAGAGCCAACAGTTTTGGATTTGCTTCTACACCATTTCCAAAGTTGTCCATTGAAAGTTGCTTCTTGAGCGTTTCTTACTCTCTACCGACAATTTTTCTAGCGTACCCACGCACGAAGTGGCCTTGAATCATTTTGCTTGACGCTTCACGTACCGCAATGCTCGCAAGGTGCAAGAGTTTAGTCACGCCTTGAGTCAAAATTCGGTCGAGTCATAAGTGTCCTCCCTTAGGTTAGACCAGAATCGTGCTAGAGCTACAAGCCCGAGAAGCTAGTAGAGCGTGACCTCTCTAGCGTTTCTTGCCACCTAATAAACGCACACTAAAGCTTCGTCTCGGTTCAACGATTAATAATCCAGTTTATCAAGAGCCGACAGTTTTGGATTTGTTTCTACAAGATTTCCAAACTTCTTAATTAACGGATGTTTCATGAGCGCTTTCAACATTTTCTCCAGTGTACTCACGCATGAAGGAGCCTTGAATTATTTTGCGTGACGTTCCACCTAATCCCGCCATGTTTGCGAGATGCAAGAGTTTAGTCACGCCTTCAGTCAATAATTGGATCGAGGCCCGAAGTGACTCCCAGTCACGTTTTTGCTTTAAGCTTTATTTGCAGGCCAATATTCAGTACCAATTGTAACGTTGGGACCATCAAAATATGAAAAATCATGTGTTTGCTGAAGGGGAAGGTTTGGAAGGGCACGTTACTCAAAGGTCGGGTCCGAGGTCGCGTGGTCCGACGTCAGTGGTTTATAAAGGGCCGCTTCTATAGCTCTTCCCTTTCTTTTTCAAATTTTGTCGTAACGTTCGTTGACGAGCTTTGTGACGAGTATTTATAGTCGTCCGAATGAGTTAAACTGCTAGTCTTAATTTAGGAGTCTTTATGTGTCGCTCGACTCCTTGAATTTTTCATAAGTTCCTATAACTGAAAAGAATAATATCCAATAGCGATCCGAACCTCAGTTGACCTTTAGTAGCAATCGATAACGACTTTAAATTCTGGAAGCGTCCTCTGAAGCGATGAAAAATTAAAATTTGTAATTAATTAGTAAAAAAAATAAAATGGCGGAAGTAAAAATCGTTGTTGGATTTGGATTTGGATTAAAGAAAGAGAGTGGAATGGGCTTCGATTGTGGTAGTAGGTGTTGGAATAAATTACGTGTAAATATAAAACATCTTATGAGAATAGATTTTACGACAATAACAAATTAGAAGTGACAATACGTAAATTTGTGAATGCAGTTGGCTGTGAAAGAAGTTTTGCAACACAAAACTGCTTTTATTAAATTTATTTATAAATGTATTACTCCCGGGCATAGATCATGATGCAGTACTCCTACGACACCTACTCTATTTATGTCCTGTTGCAGATACATGACATTCTTGGCAGAAGCTCAGGTTGCTATTATCCCAGACAATAACACATTCTGCACCTTCATAATCATTAATAACCGTAGTATTCTTAGATAGTTTATATCAAAACACCAAACAAAACCAATCGACTATCGAAATTGTTCGTTCGTCGTTCTAATTCGGAACGAGAACGAAAATAACGTAAAAACCACCGCACACATCCGTCAGTATAAGTGCGCGACATCATTATTTTCTTGCTCGATTGTTACAAACTTCATTGTGAACTAATTACACGTAACCAATCTAGTAGCCTTATTTTCAATATTTTAAGCATCGTGCCTTTGCATCCCACGACAACCCTGCAGGCTCTTGCTCATTAGAACACACTTCATTTGAAGAGCCGTGACTCTTCAATTGTCTGCTTTAGAAGAGCCCTTCGTTCGCTCATCGTCCTTTCCAATATGTTGACAGGATAAATTTGACATTTACTTATGTATATTGTTATTACAGTAGTACGCGTGACATTGTTTTATTTATTTCTGCCGTTTTTTCCTCTAAATTAATCGACGCTTGATTCGAATAAATAAAATACAAGAATTTTAAGTTCATGTTTAATTGCTACAACGTGTAAACAATAAATTAAGAGACAAATAATAACGATTCGAATTCATAGCCAACTTGGCAATAGCTGATGATCGGATGTTTGTTCAATTAATATTAAGCAGTCACATGATTCATTGCCAATTTCCTCACCCGCGCCTGCATAAATTTTCATTAAATTCCCGTGTGGACGAGGATGAGAAAGAAAGAAAGAAAAGCGCCGTCACGGTCGTCGTCGTGTGCCGTGTCTTCGCGTAGAAAAATTTGTTCGGTACAGCTTACAACATACCCAATATATTTTAATCCAGAAATAACTTTATTAGATTAAATTTTGAAAGGTACAATCGAAAGATTTGTTTTTTTTCGAAAATGTCTTTCGAAATTATTTTAAGGTAGATGAACTCAAAAAGCGAGATATTTTGTATACTCGCACCTGCCACACGGTGCATCATCCACGGCAATACGAAAGTCCAATCTATTCTACAGTCGAGGGCAATCGTCTATATCGACCATCAAAGAGTTGCTATATTTACAAATCCGCACCACTACTTCATTATCTTCAAACACTTGTACACATTGCTTTTGGATTATTAAACATGTTCATGTCATAAAATTAAATGCTTATTTACAGAAGTGCCAATTTAATATTATTGAGACGTATTTGAAAGATAAATAAACAATTTCGTTTTTAATTAAATAACTTAATTAAGAAGTTTATTTTAACACCTTAATTCTTTGCTTCGGCAAAATGTGCGGGAGGTGGTTTTAAATATTTATTTCCGACAGTAGCGCTCGTCAGTTTTCTTGAAATCTCACTCTGAGGACTCAGGAGGTCATCAGTCATCAGATGTTAGAATGGTTCTTACAAATTGAACGTTAGAAGCCCTCATATCAAAAGTCTCACCTTCTGATACTCTGCCCCTAAAGGTGGCCAAACGCGCACAGATTGGACGGTTAGTTGCCCCTTCTATAAGAGCAGCCATCAAAATCGAAAATCTCAAACGATTAGTCTGATTATGGTCATTAGTCTGATTATGGTTAGTCCCTTAATTGAGAGGTCTCATTGGCTTATACAGCAAAAATTTGAAGTTCAAAATTAGGAGCTTCTAAGAAGTTAAGCCTGCTGAGCGTCAAAGCCTAAATAGTAAAGTAAGTTGACCAAAATAGTGAGTATCAGAACCCATATCACGTTCAATTAAGAAAGAAGTGAAATTATTCTAAGTATGGCCTCTTGAGCTAATACTACAAAACAGAAAGTATACTAAGGCCCAGTTGTATAAGCGAGCTAATCTGGGAGTCAGAGTTAACTCCACGATCTAAATATAAAGTTAAATCTTTGCGTAGATTTGATAAGGTTAACTCGTAGGCACTTAGTCCAGGAATAATCCATCAATTTTCTAGAGTCAAATATATTTCAATTTAACTCAGAATAAGTTGTTATTTATGTTGAATTTAGGTTAATCTCTGAGTTAACTCTGACTCCCAGATTAGCTCGTTTATACAGCTGGGCCTTAGGGAGATCACTAATATCGTTAGTCGATAAATCTACTTAGCTAATTTCTTAAAAGTTAGAAATCATTAGGCTGAGTCCTTAATATTAGAGAGTCTGGATCTTCCAAGAGGTCGATATCAAAAGACTAGAATCACTGTTCTAAATAAAATATCATCAACCCGATTCGGCAGAAAACGTGTCCTCTCAGAACCGTTAGTATCAAGAGCTTGAAATGACAAGTTCTAAGTTCTCAGTCGTCAGCTTAATAAATTCTAAAAGAAAAAGTTATCTCTGATTTATAGCCATGCGTCTGAAGAAAACAAAAACATCAATAGTTTCAAAATTAGAACTAATGGTGAAGGTTCTCAAAGGTTAAAAGTCAAAAACCTAACCCGACCTAACGTGACCTAAAATGACATAGTCTAACCTAATCTAACCTAACCTAATATTTTTTTTTGCGGAGGTAGAAGAGAAATCTTCCCGCACGAAAACAACCACTAGCAGTCCGCACTGGAGGCTGTATGAGATTCTTATTCACTAAAAAACTCTTCCTCGAGGGATCATCGAACAGTACCTGGAACTACTTGCGCATTACATCAGGTATTGCCGGTAAAAGAGTTGGTAATATTATTTTTTGGGGTGTTAGATGAAAGATTAGTTACTTTAAGGACTCGGAGACTGATGCGGTTGACCGTCGCTGCCTCCAGCATTCGCGAATGTATCACAGTTACATACAGTAATACAGATAGTTTACTATTGCTGCTTATAATGATATCACAGTTTATATGTTTGCGCCAAAGCGCACGGATAGTAGAGCAGACACCCACAGGGTAGGGTACTGTGCAAGAATCGTCGATTAAAACGCAGCTAATTGGTTATGTTCCTTTTTGCATTTTTCCTCTTGTGCCAGTATTTCATTGATGTGAAATACATCCACATCCGTGGGATGGCGATCCAGCCCTGTTCGTCTCTCGGGAGCAACGAACTGATATTTTCTGCTTTCACCGTATTCTATAGCTGTGCTCTTGCGTTTTGTACGTTCCATTCTGCACAGTAGAAGAAAGTGTGTTCAAAAGTATCCACCTCTCTTCAGTACCAGCACTCGTGATTATTTTTCTTGATTATGCAATACAGATAGCTGGCAAATAAACTGTGCCCAGTGAGGGTTTGGGTCATGTACGAGTAAGAATCTGTCTCACCATTTTTCTACATGTCCACGTTTCAATACCTTTGACAAAGACCTTCGGCCACTCCTGGTATTCGTTCCAGATATCTTGCCATCTTCTTAGAATGCCCCTCCTAGCTACTTCTTTTTTATTCTATTTCTATATGTAGAGTTTTTTCTGCCACTTCGAGTGAAATGGATGGAATTCCGGCAATTACTAGTTAGTGTCCTGGTAACATGTTTTGGTACTGTTTCTACTTTCTGACCGATTCCTAGATTTCAGCACCATAAGGCATAATGAAAGACGCAGCCGGGATTAGCACTTTTCTCTTCTTATTAGCTTTGGGGCCTGAGGTATTAGGCACTGTTTTATGTGGGTTGTTTCAAAGCTCTTATCTAAATACACTCCTATGTACTTAATGGTTTCCCGGCTTTGGAGAACATTTCCATATGCGTCGAGTTCAAATTCTTTGAGTTTTTTTCTTCCGGTTAAGATCAGTAGCCTGTAGTACATAACTTATTATTGAGAAACAAAACCTTTAATAGAAACCACAGCGAAGATGTTCTATTGTAAGTGGTAAGTGGTGGCGTTGGACTCTCCTGGGAAGATGTCCCAAGTTAATTTCTTGCTTTTATAGAACCATTGTTATTGCATTTAGTCTGCCTTTAGGTTAGGTTAGGCTAGCAGTACGTAGTACTCACACTCTCATACTCGGGTGTTTGCTATTCCTCTCTCCTTTTCTCCTCCAAGGCTTCTACAGTACAGGAGACAACAATTTTCCGTTTCTCTAATCGGCATTTCATATATTAAAGTTTCAGGAGTTACCTCTTCGCCTAATTTCCTAAAAGTATCTCTGCGCTTCTTCTTTTACGTTTTGCAAAGAAAGGGGAGATGGTCGACTGTGTGTCCATTTGTGCGCAATATTATGCATTTATTGTCGTTGGTCTTTCCGACGTCGCATAGAAAGCTCCTGAAGCACCCATGTCAGCTAAAGATTTGGGTCTGTTTCACCACGGTTTTGCTCGGCCCAATTCCCGACGTTTCTGATCAAACAGCTGTTCCATCTGGCTCTCTAATTAGCGTAGAGGAGGTTTCTAGAGACTTACATATCCATCCTTTCTCCAACTTGCTTTCGTTTCTTCTCGAAGAGATCGATAGGGGGTAGGCTGCCTATAACTATAGTGCACTTGTGTCCTGTAGGCTGAACAAATCTTGATGAACATTCCTGTATATACCAAAGCACCACATATAAAGCCACTGGCTGGGCTAACGAGGCTAGCAAGCGTCTCTTGAAAGCGCAGGGTAGGACGGATGGGGCCGTATAATCGTCTTTTGCGTTTTAATGGCCGTTTTGTCTACCTATGCGATATTTCAAACTGCTGTTTCGGTTGAGCCATACACTCCCAAATACTTGGACGCTACCGTGGACGCTCACCCTGATTTCAGAAGGTTTTCTTTTTCCTTCTAGGATCACCAAGTTTCCCGAAAGTTCAACATCAAAAGCATAAAGCTCTGACCTCTGAAAAGTACTAATGTCGAAAGACCTGATATCAAAAATCCAAAAATGTTAGAATTGACACTCAGAACTTCTAAAATTGTAAGACAATGGAGAGTATGCGAGTATATGGATGGGCACTGGTATGAAATAATTTTTTTTCCAGAAGAAGTAAATGTAAATTAATAATCCAAAAGAAATAATTAAACAAACAAAACACTTTGTAGAGGTATAATTATAAACATTGTGTATTTTAATATAATATTATTGCACAAAGACGAGTACAAGAATTGTTGTTGTTGTTTTTGTTGTTGTAGTAATACGTGAAATTTTACACGACACACAATTAAAGCTATGAAATCTGAAACAATTTTGTATTCCGTTTGACATCATCTTTACTCCAATTAAAAATGGTCTCGTTAGAAATGCTATTGTGACACACGAAGAATAAGTACATACATAGATCTCTTGAAATTCTAGTACCTTGTACGTATAACTACGTTTTTAAGAGGCGTCCAACTATTGTTGGATCACATTTGTATTTCTCGTTGTTTTATAATTCCTACTAGCTACAATTTGTTACTTTGACACACATTTTAAGAGAGTTCGTTAATGTAAAGATTACACTTCAATTTTTTTTTTGTTAAAATAATTCTGTTATTTAACGTTTCTAAGGATTCCACCTCATTAGCTTAGCTTAGAGCGTTGTAAGTTGTAACACACCCTGTATAGAAGTATAATCGTGAAACAACACAATTCTCCAACTTTTACAATTGGCCTACGATGACGTCAATTAACACACGAACATACCACCCTCCTCGAAACGATAAATTTCGGACACAATTTGAGTATTCAAGAAAAGGGAGTTTAAAAAAGAGGGATAAACACATTTTAGTTAATAAAGTTGTCGAATCGGTAGTTTTAAACGACCAGTTGCTTAAACATTTATTTGTATAGTGACCGCGACTCTCAACATTTTTGCAATAAAAACGACTGAGCTGGAAAATTAAATTTTGTAAATGTCTCATACGCATTAGTTTTTGTTAAGAGTTCGGTCGTTTTTGTAGTCGTTTTGTATTTAGTCGATATTTTGGTCCAATTAAACCTCTTTTAGGTGATTACAATTTTAGGAAAAGTTCACTTAAGTTTTAAGTATTTTTGTGGTCGAATTAAATTAAATTAATTGCGAGTCTTCGAGTTCGCTTTTAAGGGACGTCGGTGTAAAATGACGGCGAAACAATAACGTATAATAAATAATACATTTTAGCTTAATTTACTTATCATTAATATCCCCGATAATAATAATAAAGGTCTATCAAAGGTTAATTTACTTCCAATATATTACGATGCTTCCTCCGACTATACCTCGTCCTTTTCTGTTTGCTTAAATTTATCTTACCGTTTCTATCGCCCTATCGTTTTGCCATGTTCTCTCTACGACTCGAAAGGAAACATGTTTCACTGTAAGCTATTGTCTCATTGATTTATTTTACAATTAGTATACTGACTTAAAGGTAAGGGAAAGTGAATTGAAGGTGAAGGAAACACCTTTGCTTATTAACTCTTGTTTCTATATTCCTTTATGAAATTTCCACATGTAATTAAACTTTTGCTTTAATTTCTTTCGATAAATTGGGCCGCATTTTATATCTTTTCCACTCCCTAATTTTCACCCATGAACACCCCTAGTCGTTACGTACGTTTTTGGCAAAGATTTTTCTATTTTTTTAAAAGTCAAAATGGGGTCTTCTTTGTCAAGTCATTCATCTTTGCGTCTTTACGCAACCAGCAGGACCTAATAAATGCTCTCATTGTCATAAGTGGTGTAGTCATAACTTTTCAAGGTCACACTTAACCAAAAATGCATTGTTGGTAATCACATTATACTCAAAAATGCAGCTGGAGCTGTTTCTCCGTTCTAAATCACTCGATCGCCTACTACGCGAGACACGAGTTCGGCATTTCACGATCTACGAGGTCCACATTTTCAATATTTTCTAGAGAATTTTCCATAAAATTTATTTGGGTTTTCTGGTCTATTCCATTTGGAGGCAGGTGAGGACCACGCTTTAACCACTAACGGAACATTGGGAAAATGAGAGAGGAGCTATAGTTATTGTTAAGGAGAAGTCATAAACAACCCTAGAGTTGAAGTACCCACCTACAGTTAATTGCGCTCTGATACGCAGTCGACACTTCCAAATGAAGTTAGCACAGTTTCTCGAAAACGCTGGATGCTGTACCTAGGCTGGGAAGTCGTATTATGCAACATTAGTTTTACAATTCTAAACCTTCCCAGGTAACGTGTTGGATACTATGTGATGCCTGGGTGTAAATGTGTAGTCTGAAGCTCAGGAGAAGATATTTACGGTACATAGCCAAAAGCGGGACTACCCTTCTGAAGGGATCTTACGAACTGTGAGAAAATCGCTAAGCTATTTATGGAATATTAAAGCTCTTTCAGCGTTTGTGACACTGTACTGAAGACCTGTCAGTCAAAAAGTTTAGAAAATGAGATGGACTGGACGACGAGGAAGTTGACTCATTTTAACCTCAAATTTTGCAGCATTGTGCTTATCTATCTGATCAGTTCTGCTTATCTAGATTCACCGAACACACTTATTGGAGCTTTTTTTGAAAAGACATGACTAGGTAGTAGTTACGAAGAAGTTGAGCCGGTAGAGCGTCAGAACCGAAATACTTATTCGAAGTTCTATTGTATCGTATTGTATTTTAACCTAACCTAACTTTTTTAGAGGTTCCTTAGAAGGAGATCTTTAAAAGACACCCCTTACTAGATCTTACTAAGAGGTAGTGTTGGATTCACTTAAATTAGCGGGTATGCTAATAGGGTGACCTCCTTCCCTGGTGAATCCCACACTCCCCTTCACTTGACACCGTGGGGGCCGTCTATAAAAAGATTTCCCCAATCTTTTTTTTTTTTAAAAAGGTTAAGTTCGGTTAGGTTAGGTTAGGTTAGGTTAGGTTAGGTTTAGTTATTTGGGAGCCCGGTGCACGATTGCGAGCAGAAAGCACGTTTTTCCTCGTACTCAACTATTTACGACGTAACCTAACCTGTTTTCATTTTTTTAGAGGCTGCGGAAATCTTTTTATAGACGCCCCCTACGGTATCAAAGGGGGGGAGAACTCGCTAGAAAAGGAGGTCACTCTAGCACAGTGGTATTCAACCGGGGGTACGCGTACCCCTAGGGGTACGCGTAGCGATCTTTGGGGGTACGCAAAGGACTATTTAGCTAGGTTAAAAATTCGAAATACTTATACATAAAACTGAAAAGAATTATTGAAAAATATTGGAAAATATTACATTACTTAATACATTTGGCATAACGCGACCTATAGGCGCCGACTTCCCGAGTGCTCTGAAGCTCAAGCACCCGACAAAACAATTTGTAGTATTGGGGTTAGCGCTGCAAAATTCTAACGTGTCCTAGGCCCCATACAATGCGCCACTGAGCACCCAATAAGAATTTGAAATGTCGGCGCCAATAACGCGACCTGCCATTTTTGCAACACAAAAACGTAATCTTACTTATAGAACTTTATTGTCTTTAGCTGGCACTAAACATACGTCATCAAAATTTTTTACATAAATATGATAGGGGTACTTGAATATAAGGAAAGTGTTCAAAGGGGTGCGCGAACAAAAAAGGTTGAATAGCACTGCTCTAGCATACCCGCTAAAACCCTTTTCTCCCTTGCCAACGTCTGGAGCAGTCTGGGAACGCCAAACATGGCGTACCGTCAGGGGAAATCTAATCTAACCTAACCTATCCTAATATAGCCTAACACTCCCTCCTACTATTATAGCGGGCGTCTATTGAATATTACGCAACAGCATAAAAAACATAGCCTAACCTAACCTTGCTTTTTTTGATTATGGAAATTGAGAAATGCGTCAGAAAAGTGTGTTGGACTCATCTTGGAAGTTCGTCCAAGTACATACCAACTAAGCTCCTCCCCTCCCTTCCTTAGTGCGTGTTGGACTGGAACTGCTTCTCGTTATGGGTTTCACGACTCTAAACCTTCTTGAGTAAAGCGTTGGATACAATGTGATGCATGAGTGTGAGTGTATGTCGAGTCTGAAGCTCAGGAGTACGTGGAACTGAGGTAAGCGAATTTACATTAATTTATATTAACAGTCTGGCTGCTCTGAGAGCTTTTCTGAACTGTGAAAAAATCTCTAAGCTATTTATGGACCGTTGGCCCATTCAGTGTTTGTTTGTGACACTATACTGAGGCCCAATCATTCAAAAATTTAAGAAAATGAGGTTTAGGTCGGGATAGCTGCAAGAGTTTATCGGAGCGCCTACAACGGCTCCGACCCGCATCTATTTCCCAAAGTTCCGTCGAAAGAAACCTTGCCCAAGGTTCATTGGGTTCCACGGATGCTTAAGTATAGGCGTTACGCTTTATAAAGGAGGGTACCTCTGAGGAAGGTGATTTGCTTTATGTCAGATTAGGCTACGGAGAGGATGCCAAATCATCTCGACGCATTCAAAATCAATGCTCAAACTTTGCAGCATCGAGCCTGTGAATTCTCATTCGTTTTTATTGGTTCTGATGCTTATCCGGATCCACCGAACAGACTTCTCTTAGAAGGCATGACTTATAGTAGTCCTATACGAACGGACCTAATACCATACCTCGGAATTCTAAACGGTTGCTTTATGCAAAACATTTAGGTGCAAGCTCATTTTTCTGAAGATCCTGAGAAAACACACCAACTGGAGTTTTAAATTATTGCGACTCGAAGGTCGACCTGAATAGCATCGTCTTCTAAAAAACACTTTTTCACAGCGTTTTTGAGGATATTTAGGTACTACCTTCTCTGTACACTTTTAGTGAGTCTATTTGAAGGGTTTGTGCTGATACTAAGGTGCATATAGAGAAGCTTAACAAAAACGACCATTTTAACATTATTATAATTTCTCTTCAAATTTCCGAGCCTTAGAAAAGAGATATGCCCACACAAGGATAGAATAGGCGAGGTTAGCTATGCTGTGAGTATACTACGTTCCAACAAGATAAGCGGCTGTATCCTGAAGTGTCTGTTTTATACGGAGACTTGGAAGTTCTTTTAGTAGTGGCGAAAGACAATCTATGCTCGTGACAATACATAAAGAGAGGAGGAGTGTTACCTACCTATCTCGTTGGAATAAGCCGTATTTGGCCTATATACACGGAAAGGCTTGTCGGGAAGAGGAAGCCTATATAAGTAAAAAATAATGGAAGAAGAGCATCGTTCACATATTACGTTGGGCTTGACAAAGAGCTCTCCAATTAATTTCGTCTGGAAGAGGAGTATCCTCTTAAAGAGTAACTATCGAACACCTGAAGAAAGCACCGCAAGAAAAATTATGGAAGTTGATAAAAAAGGAAATGAAGTATAAAAACAATTGAATTTAATTTAAATAAAAGAAAATAATAATTTTTCTTTTGTTTTACTCGACTGGGTAATAAATAATAGAAATAATTTTCTTTTTATATCATTGATAAAAGAAAATACCACACAAAGGCGATGATAATCTGGGTAACAATATATGGATTTTAAAAACAATAAAATAAAATCAAAGCTCATGATCTTGTAAGACATTAAAAGCAAATTTAAAAAAATAAAAAGAACATTCAGTTATTCGAAATTAAAGTATAATCTCCCCTAAAGTAATTAAGAAATGTATTTAAAAAATGTCCAGATAGGAGAAAAGTTGCGGTCATATATTTATCCTTTATGCTTTTATAGGAAATAACCTTATGTTTCATTTTAGTTAGTTGGGTTCTTAAAAACAAATTTCGTTTCGTTTTATTTTCCCAAACATCGATTTCCCGACATTAAAAAGGGATGCCCTTAATACTACGTGTAATTTTTATACAAAAACGATTTCTTTGCGTTCGCTCGCTCTGATAATCCATACTTATTACGTGTTCTTATTCTTTTTCTTACTTCAATTTTGCTGATGATGAACGATAATAGGTGAAGCGATAGATATTTTTTGGCTCAAATCCCGATGCCCCACAGCTTTTGCTTAAATATCGCCCCTTCTCATCTCCTCGCCGTTCGCGGAGGCTCCCATTTTTTTTAAAGCGGGCAATATATAGGGCTACTCGAGTTCGATTTTTTTGTGTGTGTGCCGTACAATAAAAGGTAATAAAACTACTAAAACTGTTCGAGTTAATTATCTAAGAATGATTAACACCCGGGCCAACTGCGATAGGATTTATTTATAACTTCAATAACAAAATGACAGCGATTAATGGCCGACTTGATTAAGATATAGTTTCTATAGATTAATTTGGAAAAAAATTGGAATTTTTACGAGTCGTAAAATAAAAAAAATGTATTTTTTTCGAGTGTGGAGAGAAACAAATATGGGGGATGAAAACTGTCCAAGTGTAAGTGAACCTGCCTAACTACCCTAATTTACGATGAAAGGAACTCTAAGAACACTGCGTAATGATTATTGGTTGTTTTTACACGCCGTTTTAACATTATGGATGGCGGATAGCATCCTCAGGAATATGTTTTAATAAATTTGCGCGTTTTCGTTCGGAAGGACGAAATTTTTTTTTAATTTGACGGGACTTAAGGGCGGTTAAAAAGGTGCGAAAAGCGTGGCAGTCGACTAAATGTTGTTTCTTTTTTTTTCTGTTGGTAGTAGCAATAACAAGTAGTAAATTATGTGTATGCTTATTCCTGTATTATGAACGACACGCTATATTTCCATCCGGGGCTGTTTTCTACGCGATCCCCCCCTAATGCCGTGATATGAAATATTTCCCTACTTAAGATGATAGCTTTTCTTAAATTCGTCGCTCGTTGTCGCCTTGGAACTTAAATAAATTATGTGTATTTTTATTTTCGTGTATGTGTGAATTTATCTGCCTCGAAACGGGTCTTCACGATTTATTGTTTGGAAAATTGCTATTTTACTTTTAAGGTTGTAAAATTTAAGATTTTTCATAAATATCGTTCCTAAATTTTTCACCAAAAAAAAACCTCGAACCACCAATTAAAAAAATTTTAACTTTACGATCGAAATTTGAAATTGTAGATTATTGGATAAGCAACAAAATTGTTCTCTCTTTGACCTAAAAATTGGATAACCTAAAAATGCCCTCATATATTTTCTATCATGCACAATTTTTGATTAAATTGCTTTAGAATTTATTGCGAGCATTTAAACCGAAGAACTTTCTAGCTTTTTGCCTGCTCGTAATTTTTAAATTTTTGTGTGTGAATTGTGCATATAGTTGAGAAAATCGATTGTCTGATGTTCTTAGACACAAATCTCTATTTTACATTTTGTATTTATTAGTTCTTTTACACATTTTTATTCTTCGTGTTCGTATAAAAATGTTTTATAACGTGGAAAATTTTTATAGCTACTCGTAGTAGTATAAGAATTCGTTCGGAGGAGCTCCTTGTATTATTTTATAGTCGGCTGTGTATCGACAGTAGGTAGTCCCGAGTTCAGAGTATCGAAATCTGCCGAGAAATACTTTTTAAATCCTTGAAGCGAGCGACTCATACAACGATTTCTCCAAAATCCACTTTTCGACCTTATCGGATCTATCATCCGGGGCTCATAATGCAATGATGCCATATGATGTTAAATTCAGTCCAGTTGTTGAGTTGTTGCAGTATACCCATAGTTTTATTCCAATTTTGGCCACATCTTCAATTGTTTTTCAGTACGTTATAAGGCAGATACTACCTTGTCGTATCCCAAGTCGGATTCAAAATATGTAGATTAAATCAATTAATCGATTGAGCAGTTCACCGATAGACCCATAGTTAATTAATAAAATTATTGTTTTCTTAATCGACATAGAGCTACAGAAAAATGTATTGGGCACTTAGTATACGTGATAAGTGGCCAATAATAATTTCCTCGACTGTACAGATAGTCGATTGCTCAATTATTAATGTCGACGGTGTACTGAATTTTTGATCACATTATCCATTAGTTCATTGGTGTTCTTGGACTGGTTGCCAGCATGAAAAGTGGGCTTGGATTGGATATTCCTGGAAAACTCATTTGCATCGTACTCTCTTGAGAAGAGTAAGAAGTTAAAAAAACCTAATCTAACCTAAACCTCTCTTCTGGCACATGGCAACGGCCCAGAGGAGGTTAAATTTTAACAGAAAACAGGGTTTAGTTATTGGTAGACGATAGGGTTATCTTTCTTACTGAATCCAACACTCTTCCTGGTACTATAGGAGACATCTTTTAAAGATTCTTCAACCTAACCTAACCTAACTAAACCTTTTTTTTTTGTTTAACGGATGTGAAAATTTTTAGAATGACATCTCTTATTTCTGTAGAGGTAGTGTGAGGTTGGACTAAAACCACCCGACTCATTAGAACTACACCCAAACCCTTACTTTTGTATAGGGGTTACCTATGTCCTACGTGAAGGCTGGGGATCCGCGTTAGCATTACTATCACTCCGTGTTCTTTCTTTGATTTTAGCACTTCTTTCTGCCAGAGCTTCGTTTGTATCACAGTCCATTCAGCGATGTTCTTACATACTGAGCTCAGAGAACTTAGAGGTTAAACTTCGACAGAGTACGGAGTTTAGTTGGTAAGCGATGGGGTTTTATGTTCCCTACTCAATCCAATACCTCCCTTATTACTACCAGGAAGCGTCTTTTGACGACCCTTGTACCCCTCAAACTAACCCAACCTAACTTAGTCTTTTTTCGTTTAACGGATGTGGAAATCTTCAGAAAGACACCTCCTCTTTCTGCAGAAGTAGTGTGAAGTTGGACCCAAACCACCCGACTCACTAGAACCACGCCCTATCCCCACTATTTGTATAGGGGTTCTGTTTTACGTAGAGGCTGGAGATCCGCGTGAGCATTACCATCACTCCTTAGACGCCGTGATGTCCGTTCTTTTACTTTAGCACTTCTTTCTGCCGTGCTTCGTTTGTATTACAGTCCGTTCGACTCTGTCTTTAAGAACTTAGAGCTCAGCTTTTTAAGGCTCCGCTGCTGTTCGATCAGCAACTTTATAGAGTAAATTCGTCCACTCTTATTGCTCTTTCAACAGTATGTTGATGATGTTGTCGGCGCTCAAGGTCAGCCAACTTTGAGAAATGCCACGACTGTCTTCTGTCCCCACGATAAAACTTGAAAAGTGTGTGTTCGCTGTATCGATGTTGTCGCATGCTAACCTAACCTACCCTAACCTAACCTACCCTACCCTAACCTACTCTAACCTAACCTACCCTAACTTAACCTAATCTAACCTAACCTAACCTAACCTAACCTAACCTAACCTAACCTAACCTAACCTAACCTAACCTAACCTAACCTAACCTAACCTAACCTAACCTAACCTAACCTAACCTAACCTAACCTAACCTAACCAAACTTTATCTTTTTCTGCGGAGGTAGAGAAAAACCTAACCTTGAGGTTAGACTAATTTTGGGATTTGACCAAAGCCGCTCGACTCACTAGAATCACGCCCAACCCCTTACTTTTTATGGAAGTTCTGTCCTACGTGAAGACTGGGGATCTGCGTTAGCATTAATTCCAGTCCTTCAGAAATCGACGCCGTGTGCGGTCCTTGCCTTTATACTTCTTCTGCCAGTGCTTCGTTCTGATGGCGTATCGTAGTCCGTTTGGGGACGTCCTTACATCCTGAGCTTAGTACTCAGGATTTTGGGGCTCCGCTCCGCGCTGCTAATACTGCTGCCGTTCAATTGGCAACTTTATCGAGTCAAGTCGTCTATTCTTCTTGGCGTTGGACTATTTTGTCGACGCTTAGGGTTAGTTACACCTTGAGAGATACCACGACTAATTTCTGCTAACATCGATAATACTCGAAAAGCGTGTGATCGCCGTAACGATATCGCATCCTAACCTAACCTAACTCACCCTACTCTAACCTAACCTAACCTAACCTCATTTTTCTGTAATTTCCAAGTTTAATCGTTAAGGAAGTAATATTCGTAGACATCTTGAGAGTATGCCAACGTGGCCTTATCACTCAAGACCATAAAAAATTGAGGCAACATCACTGAGAGTGATGCTAATAATACTGAAATACGAGAGGTCTCTTCTAAAGTGTTATTCGATTTGTTCGAAAAGTAAAAATGTCGGAGTAGGCCATGCTGAATTGCTGAATTTTGTGAACGCGGCGAAGTGCATAATTGTTGCACACGATTTCTACTTTCTACCCTTGCCTGGCGAGTTTTCTACCTCTACCATCACTAGGTACTCATCTACCCAATTTTACGAAATGCGATTTTTTCATATTTCTCAAATATTTTCTAAGGTAAACAAACGTCAATCAAATTATTAGGGATATTTTCATCTTTCCGTGAGTTACTATACCTATGGAGATAAAATACTTAACACGAGGGAAAATATTAGGTCAAACAAATTTCTGAAAGGAAATAAAAATGCGCTTTAAAATACTAAATTTTGTTTGAAGTTCAAAAACTGATTTCATTTAAATAGGTTATTTTGGCCGACAGCTCAACAAAAGATGTAAAAAATAATTTTTTACGGCTCCACGCGAATGATTTAAATAAATTTAATTTTGGCTCAAAATTGAAAAATTATTTCCGATCATTTTTTTTAATTAAAAAAAATTGAAAGGAAAAGATGTAAAGCGTGACAGAGTACTTTATGTATAAAGTGTACATAAAACTCGAAGTTCGATATCGAACCGGGTTGGCTATCGTAAAAAACTCCTATCGGTGACCCCCCTTCTTCTATCGGTGACCCCCTCCCCCTGTTCCTCTCTCCTATAACCTCTGACCTCACGACCCGCGTTCGACTTCTTGCGCACAGAACTATAGATGTTCGATTTTTGTGGACGCCGACGCCGTGAGTCGTTTTCCCCGGCGGGAGACGCCCTTGTCGATGCTACTTTGCGATGTAAAAAGTCGAGAGACGGTTTTTTTACGCTTCGTTCCGTTTGCTCTTTGCGGTTATTTTGTTGGTCGCCTTTATTAACACCACACGCATTGTACTAGAGTATATACAGAACGAAAGTCGAGAAAAAACAAGCGCCGGTTACGTTTTCGCTTTTTCTTCTCTCGGCCTCTTCCGAACGTCTCTCCAAGACGCTCAAGTCTTGCGTATGCAAAAAGTTCACTTTCGAGTGAAAAAGAGGAGTCGATCGAGACGAATTGGGAAAATTGAATGGGTGGCGACGCGTCCGGAAAGCTTTATGCCGTCTCCTCGGAAGAATTCAATTTTGATGTTCGAGTCCTCGCGCGATATACGCGACGTAATTACATAAGAAGTACATAATGTATTTCGAGATCGTTTGGTTTTGATACGATCCGAAACAAAAGCCATCTCGATTTTCCTCTATAACCCAAGAGACGTAGTAACATAATACCATGTATAGTATATAGAGGAGATGTATAAATATAAACAGAAAAACAAATAAAAATAAGAAAGTCGTTTTCTTTTAATACGGGGAAATTTATTCAAACGGAAAAGACAAAAGAAAATGAATTTGCAAAAAGGATTGATCTCATTGAAGTACGTAATATCAGATGCAGCATCTAAAACTTATACATATTGCTACGAAAAAGTAATTTTACGGAATTGGTGTATATATTGAAGTAGACGGAAGAGGAAAAAGAAAAAAAAAAGAAAACACAGACATGTAAAATCGATATTCTATTCATTTCTTAAAACAACAGTTGACTTTTATAGGAAATTGCGACTCTCACAAACGGGAGCTTGCCGGGTTGTAATTTTTTGTACCGATCCAAAAGTAAATTTTCGCTTAACGATTTTATTGGCCAATCGAAATTCAATTTGTGGGTTTATGTAAAATTTGATACTTGGGGTAAAACGTTTAAAGTAAACGTAGTGCGCTATATACCGAGCTATGTACTCTATATAACAAGTCTGTTATTGGTCGGATATCGCCTATAGGTAGTCATCTATAGCAATGAAATAGCGAACGATCGATTCTGCGCGTTAACAACCAATGAGCGATTGGTGGAGGAGGATTGGGTTGTTCTGATCGGAACGATCGGTTCACACTCTGACGCCAATAGCTTTTCCATCGCCACTTTTTTTAAACAAAAAACAATCGAACGTTACGAACCGACTCGAAATATAAATTTTTCCCATTTTAATCCGACGACTTTCGACCTTGAACTTGCGCTTGTTTATTTATTACGTCCATATTGATTTTTAACCTCTCGTTCACGTTAATTACACGTTTCGAATTGGAACGTTAAAAATTGTTCACCTCTCTCCTCTTATTCTAGTCTATTCTCTTTTATTAAAACGAACGCCTAACTTTGGAACCGCACGAGCATTTCCAGTGGCGTTTTAAAGGAAATCGGACTTTAGTCTGTAGTGCATTAAAGATTTCCCGCAAGATCGTTACTGCAATGTAAATCATTGACTGAAAGACTTGGTCCAAGAATAAGGAGCGAAACAATCGTATTCCTATGGGATGAAGTGAGTAAGTTTGTGTAGTAGTATATACGCGATTTCTAACTGAAACGATATATCTCGAGGTTTTTTTAAGGCGTTTGGAAACCGAAACATATATAGCGGTTTGTGCCCCCAGAAGATCTTAAGTTATGGCCTCCGATGTTAAGATGCTCGGATGTTTGCTATATCGAACGTTTCTCTCCGCGTTTGTGGGTGTTACTATTTTGTATCGTTTATCTTTTCTTAGTTTACCTTCTCCTTTATGGGCTTTGCGTGTTTGTATAAATACACATCACGGTCTTAATTTAAACTCGCAACTTTTTTTTTTCTATTTATGGAATTAATTTTTTTTGGGGCCATAAAGTGTCGCTTTTCGAACAGGACGATTTCGTGCTCGCGCGAGAAATAGCTCCCATTTTCCCGTACGCGAGTCGACGATCATTTAAAAATGTGCTCATCTTAACGCGCTTGGTCGCCTAATACTATTTTTTCTTCCATATTCATGTATTCATATTTATGAACATAATAAATTGGAACTTTTCAGGTGTAACTGTTGATGTATGTAGATTTTTTTTGATTATATCGTCCTACTCTACTAACAAATCACCCTAATTTTTATTTAATGATAGACACGACGTTAAAGGCAAAAAATGTCGTTTAGTAAATCGATATTAATTTAGCGCTAACGTCTAAATTTAAAATTTTGATCAAAAGCCAAGAAGCGAAATTTCGCCCGCCACTTCTTGATGAGTCGATGACACGTGATGGATTTAATTTACTTCATATATGCAAATCACCACACACTGTTTAAGTTCAAGGTCAAGTGCCTTAGGTGTATGTACCTACCTATATACGAAAGCGGGGAAACTCTCTGGTGGGAGGGCCACTAGATCTATTTGAAGACTCATTGTGTTTCTAAAAATATAAAGAGCAATTTATGCGTAAAAACACCAATTGAGAGGTCCATTAACAAAATAACGAAATACAAAAATAAGTTTTCAACTGCGCCAAAACACCAATAGGTGAATAGATGAATACTAAATCAAGTTGGATTTTCCTAGAAAAATGTTATTTCATGATTGCCAATGATAGTCGTTGGCAACCGAGACCGACGACTTGACGTGCTCTCTAAAGCACGAAGTCTCTGCTTAGACAACTTTCGACGTTTACATTTTTTCGTTTCATTTTTAATTTTTCTGCTTGTCTAAAATTCACAAACATCTACACCTGTAGGTATACCGGGTGGCCCTCTAATAAGTATTTAATAGATAAAGGTAGTTATTGGACAGTTCCGGTCTCTCCTACCTAATATTAGCTATGAGGACCTCACATATTTTGTGGTTACGCGTCGTAAATCTTGACTCCACATTGTTATATCGATAGGTTGCTGGTTCGTATCCGACTCGAAGGACCTGTGTTTAAATTTAGTGGACTAATATAGGTATACGTTTTTCTTTAATTACACACAAAAGAGCTTAAGTTATGAGTTAAGTTAGGCTAGGTTAGGCTAGGTTAGGTTAAGTTAGGTCAGGTTAGGTCAGATTATGTTAGGTTAGGTCAGGTTAGGTTATGTTAAATTCCGTAGCTGACGTACCGACATAGGACCGCAAATTAGTATTTACGCAGCTTCTATCTAAACACGAGATCTTCGGAAGATATTTGAAAAGAAGAAGAAAAACCGAAGACTAGTGCGGTGCTTCGGAAGAAACGGCGGCACATATTCTCTTCGACTGCCTTAGATGAGAGAGAATAAGAATACAAGCCATTATTATACTGTGGTGAGAGTGCCAGAGCAAGACACTCTGATGGATAGAGATTATAATGGTGGAAGACGCTGAGTCATGAGTGACCATAGAAAACCTGATGATGGATATAATAATGAATGCCAAAGAAGGAGGGAAGTGAGAGACTTAGAACTTTCAGAAAATGGCTTGAGCTGAGACAGAAAACTTGTGATAAAGTAAACGTGATTTAAAAAAAAACTGTGACACGGAGACTGTGTCCTGCTTGTTTGTTTTATTGCGTTATCGCACCTAATACAGAAACTGATACGTTGACCCTGTTGGATACCGCCACGAGACCTGAAGAAGGCGATGGCAGGCTGCTCCCGACATTGGTGAAGAGAGGAAAAGAGTTTAGTTGTTAGTTGAAAGTTAAAAGGCTGTAGGGACACTTTCCCCACCGGATTCAACAATACCTCTCCCCCCCCCCTACATCATCGATTAGGGGATGTGTTTTGAAAATTCCTAAACTACTGAAATAAAGAGTTAGGTTAAGTTAGGTTAGGTTAGGTTTGGCAAGGTTAGGTTAGGTTAGATAATGCGACAAGCGAGAGGTGCGTTTACTGCGCGCAATATGACGACGCTGAGCACACACTTTCCATGTTTTCCAAATTTTATACTGGAAGGCTCAAGCTAGTTCAGGAAATGTTGAAAACGTTACCCTAAGCAACCTGACTGAAATAATGCTTAGAGAGAATTTGCAATGGATGGCTATTGTGCGGTTTACAAAAGCTGTAATTGGGAAAAAGCAAGCAGATGAAAGGAAACTACTACTGTAAATAAGCCCCACGGAACTGGAATAACAGCGAGACCCTACTGAGACTAAAGTCTAGAGGCCACCCGTAAATACAACGCGCAACCGGAGGCAGACATCATCAACTGCATCGTTCGTGCAGTCTTGAAACTATTTTTTACCTGTTGTTAACGCCGAAATTCTTCTACCGAGAATGGCTGATGTAACGCTCAAGAAAAAAAGGTTATGTTAGGTTAGGTTAGGTTAAGCACGTCGATGACGTAACGATAATAACAACCAAATTGCTGAAATTACTGGGTACTATTTTGCCTAAAGTTGGGGGCTCTAGGACCGAAAAAGAAAAAGTCATGCAGATGGCCATCCAGTCCTTGTTGCTCTACGCTGCTCCGGTGTTGAACAGAGCCCGAAAATTAGAAACCTGCAAAAGCAAATTGATTAAAACGCATAGAGTGTACCATTGATATTATGATTGAAGTAAAAGTGGAAGTAAAAGTTATCAAGGTAGAGTGCAGAGACATTTCGGTCAATATTTGGCAGCAAAGATGAGACGAAGGTCGAGTGGGCAGGTGGATCCACACACAGGACACATGAGAGGATAAAGGTTTTAGTGGGTATCACAAGGTGAATACCTTCCCTGGTGAGTCCCACACTTCATCTTTAAAAGATTTTGCCTATATACCTCTGTAACAAAGAAGGTTAGGTCGGGTTAGGTCGGGTTAGGTTAGGTTAGGTTAGGTTAGGTTATGTTAAGTTAGGTTAGGTTAGGTTAGGTTAGGTTATGTTAGGTTAGGGTAGGTTAGGTTAGGTTAGGTTAGGTTAGGTTAGGTTAGGTTAGGTTAGGTTAGGTTAGGTTAGGTTAGGTTATGTTAGGTTAGGTTAAGTGCGGACAGGACGGGGACAATGCAAGGCATGTCCTAGAATGTGTACGATGGGAGAGAGAATGTAGAATGCTTAAAGCTGTGTTGGGTGAAAAGCTGAGTGAACGGAACTTCTGTGGAATGATCGAGATGGGTAAATGGGATGAAATGAGTAAAGAAATAAGCGAGATAATGAGAATTAAAGTTAGAGAAGAGGAGGAGTGGTATGAAAGAATGATGAACGGATGAAGCACCGTCCGGAGTGAATAGGGCTCTCCTCACCTGAAGAAATACCGACAGGTCTACTAGGTGTGGATAAAGAGTGTGAATGAGGAGAGGTTTAGTCGGTAGCTTCACTTCCGCTTCACTCCCGGGTGAATCCGACACTACCCAAACGGGTGTCTTACGAAGATTCCCCTCCTGCATAAAAAAAAAGGTTAGGTTAGGTTATGCTAGCGCGAATCCCCAATTCATTCCGCAGGACAGAACCCCCACAGAAAGTGGGGGTGTGTTTTTAGTGAGTCGGACAATACCATCCTGTCCAACCTCACACTACCTCCACAGAAAGTGGAGGTGTCTTTCTGAAGATTTTCACACCCATAAAACAAAAAAATACAAAAAAGGTTAGGTTAGGTTAGGTTACGTTGCTTTACGTCACGCTAGTTCGCCATTACAATGATAGTTAGATTCCCATATCCTTCTATCGAAAGCCTGGGGTATAGCAACGTGTAATTTTTTTATATCTAGTGCTGGCCGCATTATCTTAATATTACTCTGTTCACGATAGCGATCATTACACGCTAAAGTTTTTAATATTTTTTACTGTCTAATAGCGTCTGTGTGTTTCTTTATCTGCAGCCTGCTAATATACGTGCCAACGCTCATAGCATTAATTATAGAATTGAAAGCTCTGGCAAAAGCTACCTCCATATCCTCATTTGGTTCTTACTGGTGCATCTTTTTTAAAATGTTTATCAGAAGTAGATTTACTTATTAGCGTTTACAAATTATCTCCGAGAATGTATTTGAGAGTATATACACAAAAGTCTCTTTCGGCTCCTGATATTCGAGTAGGTGTACAATCCGAGTCTACCTGGGCATGTGAATCATTTTAACTCGTAGCGCTATTGATGCAGAACCGAGAGTGCACGGATTTATCGAGAATTGTTAGGCTCCGGCTGGGGGAAGCCCCGCCTCAAGTCTCTCTCTACTTAGTGACTATTTAGTTTCTTGTTTTTTTTTGTAAAGCTTTCCTGAGAAACCGAGAAGGGCGCGCATTGATTGTAAGGAAGGACTGAGCGGCACACTACCGTTTTGAATAATATTATCGCTTCGGTATCTCGAAAATAGTAATTTTAGAAACACAATGATCTAGTTGACAAATTTCATCTTGATATGTTTGCCATTGTTATCCAAGTTAAACAATTGCTCAAGTGTACTTATAGTTGAAGCAAATAGGTTTAGTGATTAGTACTTTCCATTTTGTGCATATAGTCGCTTTAGCAAGCACAAATTATATCTCGTTTAAAACAAATTAAGGCTACTTATACTATTTCGGTTGAGTTCATATAAAAATCTAAAATTTTCTTACACCATTGTTTTATGCCTCAGCGCCTTCAACTGTCATTATAGTTATATTTATTATTGTTCAAGTTCACTATGGTTGTGCAGGCGTGAAATATAAAATAAAGAATAACGAACCTTAGAGAATACGTGAAATAAGGACATTTTTTAAATCATTAATATCGAGTCAACGATCTGAAAAGTGTGATTTTATAACGTGAATCGTTAAGATTGTTTTTTCTACCGGCTTTATGATGTGTGATGTCAGGAAAACAAGTGCAATTGTGAACGCTTCTATATATAACACCACCTGAAGACCCGAAGGAAGTGCCGAACGTCTTCTCCGCTCAATTTACAACATATTTCATTAACCTTTTTTCAAATTCACCCAATTTTAATTTTGAGAACGTCTCGAGTTCAAGTTTCCCAACGTAAACGTCGCGTCCTTTTCAAAAAAGGGGATGCACAAATTGCACAACCCCCAAGTTATATGTAGGTTAGTGGTGGCATATCAAAATCAGCTGTTTTAGTCCAATGTTCGTTCGCTCTCACTACGAAGGACCCTTTTAACTAATCGATATCCACACAACTAGTCCTTTAGGGACTTGATAACAGCTGAACGAACAAACCACGCCAATTTTTGTATACGAAACGAAATAAATGACGAAAATTGTAAATAAACGCAAACTTTCTTTTTTTTTGCAAACCCAACCACAACTTTAATTACTCAAAATGAACAAATTAAAATGTCATTTCTTAAACTACTCGCGCTAAATTTGCATTTCGAGTAGCCGAAGAAGTTAAAGTTTGGTATCGACCCCCTCGACGCTTAATGAAGCGCAATTTTCGCTGTGTGTAAACCGCGATGCGTTTGTAAAATTTGAAATATTAGACAAATCGAAAAAATAAATGAGTGTGGAAATAAATTTAGCTTTTGCGTCGATGTAACGGTGTTGTTTAGGTTTTCTCTGCGCTTATTGATCGAGTAGCTTGGTGTTTGATCAGTGCGGAACCGTCCATCTGATGTGGCTTGACACACTACAAGACGATACACAATTGTACTTGACAACTTTCAACAAGAAGTTTCGAAGATAAAATTGCAAACTTTTTGTTTTGTACTTAGAGTTTGGTAGATTATATTTACTGTCGTTTCTATTCGACTAAAGTTTTGAGTTAATTTGCGAAAATTATGTACAAAAAACTTATATATTTTGTTACATGGGAAAAAAAGTTTAATTTTAATTATAAAATATAGAACAAAAGTTATTCTTAACTACGAGTTGCTTCTTATTCTTTAAACTTCTATCCTCAGATGCTCAGATGCTCAGATCTTAGAATCCTCGTCTCGATTTATTTTTCGGCCCTACTGAGGTCCTTTGCCGTGCTTATCATTTATCAACGCTTCTACAATTCTCGACGTACAGATTATAAAAAATTCAATTTTAATAATCATACAGGGCGTTTAACCCATTTCTAAATACTCTCATACCCGTAAAAGAACAAAAATGTGCTCAAATCTGTTCGTATTAGACACATCGGCATAAACGCTAACATTCGTGCTAAGAAGCGCCAAAATTTATTTTAAATTCCCTCAATTTTAGAACATTAAACGCGGAAATACGACATTAATTTACTCCATTTAAAAATTACTAAAACCATATCTAATCGAACCTGACATATCCTAACGTTTAATATAAATGTAAAATTAAGTAGAATTACCTTGAACGCGCTAAACATTTTCGTTTCGTCCGCATTGAGCTCTAAAAAAATTTTTCTTTTTCGCTAAAAAGACGCCTTCACTCTTACGCAACGCCCAACGCTTTTAAGTTTAATTGAAAAATGTAAACATTGCGTCTTAATGTAAGTTAAGTGAGGTTAGGGATACGGCGATAAAAATTGTAACGTGTTCTCTGTTCTATAAAAACATTAATTTATTATAGTACAGTCTTAATATGTGAACACACATGCTAAAATGAGAAAATTAGAATTTTCTCATTAGAGTTGGAATGCAGTGTGTTTTGACTCGTGCTTTATTTCTGTTTATTATAAAATATTCCAGCAATAAGTTTTGGATAGTGCTCCTCTATTTTTTTAGTTTAATTCTTTAGAAGAAAACTTCCACATTAGTTTGAGTAATATCTTATTAGAGCGAGACCATTTATTTTGATTTAATTTTTTCATTAATAAATTATGCAAATTGAAGGCAATTAAGTGTTTATAAACACCTAAAATAGGCAAATTAACAGGAAACGAAATTTCCAAAACAAAGGTTACAATTCTGTTTTGTTCCGAATAAACGGGTATACAGGGTGTCTGATTAGTAACGAGGTTCTAATTGAAGACCATTTCGAACATTTTTGTACAATACTATTTATTATTCTACCACTACTTCGCGAGAGCCCACTCTAGAAATATTCAAAAACTCGAAGCTTTACAGAACACATGCTTGGACCTAAAAGGGCCGTTTTTACAAAAACTGCTGATCTGAGCGAAACATATCTAAGGAGAAAATCTGCTAAAAATTAAATTTTCTTCAAAAAAGTGTTTCTTATTTTTTCTCCTATTTTAACCCCTTAAAGAGTTACAGCCCTTAAAAGTTTTTTTTAAATTTTACTCGTCATAAAAATGTTGAAAATGTTGAAGTTTTGCACTTTTTGAACTAAAAGAGCCCTATCGTCAAAAAGTATTTATGTGAGAGAAAAATGTTGAATATAAAATTTGTTCAGAAATAAATTGTCTACAAAAAAGTGTTGGTTGCTTTTTCTCAAATTTTAAACCCTTAAAGAGTTGCAGCCCTTAAAAGTTTAAAAAATTTCGCTCGTCCTAAAAATGTTGAAAAAGTTGAAGTTTTGCACTTTTTGAATTAAAAGAGCCGTATCGTCAAAAAGTATTTATGTGAGAGAAAAATGTTAAATACAAAATTTGTTCAGAAATAAATTATCTACAAAAAAGTGTTGGCTGCCTTTTCTCAAATTTTAAACCCTTAAAGAGTTGCAGTCTTTAAAAGTTTTAAAAATTTTACTCGTCCTAAAAATGTTGAAAAAGTTAAAGTTTCACACTTTTTGAATTGAAAGGGCCGTTTCGGCAAAAGCAAAAAATATTTTGCACACAATTTGTTCAAAAATAAATTATCTACAGAAAAGTATTGGTTACTGTTTCTTAAATTTGCAACCCTTAAAGAGTTACAGCCTTTAAAAGTTTTAAAAATTTCACTCGTCCTTAAATTTTTTATAAAAATCGAGGTTTCACACTTTTTGAATTAAAAGGGTAGTTTCATCGAAAACTGCTATCTGAGAGAAAAATTTGTTCAGAAATAAATTATCTACAAAAAAGTGTTCGTTCCTTTGTCTCAAATTTTCATCCCTTAAAGAGTTACTGCTCTTAAAAGTTTTTTAAATTCCACTCGTCTTAAATGTTGTAGAAATGTTGAAAAAGTTGAAGTTTCACACACTTTTTCAATTAAAAGGGCCGTTTCGTGGAAAACTATTTATTTGAGAAAAAAATGTCTAACATAAAATTTGTTCAGAAATAAATTATCTACAAAAGAGTGTTGGTTGCTTTTTCTCAAATTTTCAACCCTTAACGAGTTACTGCTCTTAAAAGTTTCTTAAATTCCACTCGTCTTAAAAATGTTGAAAAAGTTGAAGTTTCACACTGTAACGACCAAAATGTCGTTAGTAATTTTGTTGTGCTCTGTATATTCATTTAAATTTTATTAATCCACATAAATGTATGCATGTTATGATAGGAGATTATGTTTCCTTGCGAACGATAATTGAACGAGTCGTCGTGGAATTGATTGTTATTTTTATTTTCACAAGACTGAATTATAATTGTTAAAAATTTATAAGCACATAGAAAAAGATTAATAATTTTGGGAAAAGCTGTTGTGGTTTTTTTGGCTCTTTTTGTCAAAGTTTTAACAGCTTTTTTCCTTGTATTTTTTTGCTTATTTGATTATTTTGGAAGTCAATAGCAATAAATTAATTATTCGATCGTATACATGTATATCTAAACTATATTTTGGAACGACATAGAAAAGGTCCATAATCGTTATAAATATTATAGTTGTCTTTTATCTTTCAATTTTGAAAAAAAAGAAGTCGTCGTCACATCGAGTGAAGGAGTATATTTAGTATCATTATTAAAATTATATATTTTTTTTTATTGATTCAAATTTTTATATTTTTTTTTTTGTTCATTTCATCAAGTAATTCAATTTAACAATTTTTGCAATAAGTTTCAGTTTTTTTTTTATTTGTTGTAGCTCAAAGTAGTGTTATTCATCTGTGGCTAGATGTGTTTTGTTTTTTAGCTCATCAAAGTATTTTTTTTGGACCTTCCTCTAAGAATCTGTCGAAGCTTGTTGATATCCGGAGTGACGTTGCATAAGGACTAAGACTAGACTGAGATATTTTCTGGTGGAAAGGATTAAGTTCGTTGGTGAGTATTTTGGTGAGTTATTGAGCGGGATACGTTTGGTTTGCGGGTGTTTAGTACTCTTTGAGGCTTGGTTTTAAAAAAAACCATTTTCGTACATATTAATGTATTGTTTAGATTGGGTGAATTGAATTTAAACTTGATAATCCTTTCAGTAGTTTATTTTGTTAATTTAATTGTGACAATTCTTAAACCTTCAGCTAGATTTCATTTTTTTTTATATTAATTAAATTTTTTCCTCGAAGTATTTGACAGTGTTTCAATTTATTTATTTATTCCTTCTTCTGTATTTTCTGCAAATACTTCTGGCGCCCTATAGCAGCAATTTTGAAGGGAAGAACCCATAGACTTTCGCAACGAACTGATTAAAGCTAGCCGTTCTTTTATAAAAGAAAGGACTTTTAGGGTAACCTTTGTGGGGTTTACATTAAACCGTGGCAACACAAAAGGCCGTTTCGTGAAAAACTGTTTATTTAATAAAAAATACTAAACTCAAAATTTGTTCAGAAATAAATTATCTACAAAAAAGTGTTGGTTGCTTTTTTTCAAATTTTCAACCCTTAACGAGTTACAGCCCTAAAAAGTTTTTTACAATTTCACTCGACTTAAAAATGTTGAAAAAGTTGAAGTTTCACACAAAAGGCCGTTTCGTGAAAAACTGTTTATTTAATAAAAAATACTAAACTCAAAATTTGTTCAGAAATAAATTATCTACAAAAAAGTGTTGGTTGCTTTTTTTCAAATTTTCAACCCTTAACGAGTTACAGCCCTAAAAAGTTTTTTACAATTTCACTCGACTTAAAAATGTTGAAAAAGTTGAAGTTTCGCACTTTTTGAATTAAAAGAGCCGTTTCGTGGAAAACTGTTCATTTTAGAATAAAATGTCTCACACAAAATTTGTTCAGAAATAAATTATCTACAAAAAAGTGTTGGTTGCTTTTTCTTAAATTTTCAACCCTTAATGAGTGACGCCCTGTTAAAGTATTTAAACTATATTCAAAGAAAAGTATCATCCAGGGTTGCCAAATTGCACTATTTGGTCGCATTAACAATAATTGGAATGCAAATGTTCAAGTTTAAGTGTCTCGAATTACAATAAGTGTATTTTACATCAAGGACCACCCCTTACTATTCTTAACTAAATAGTAGTAGACAACTAGCCTGACAAGCATCCTGTATGTTACGTTTGTACAATAAACCCATCGATAAAAAGCGTTAACCTTCAATTTTACAAATAATTGTTTTTCATCAATACAGGAAACAAGGAAGGTTAAACACATCGTTCTAATTTACAGGTCTAGACTTATCGAGATCTACATCTCTATTGTTTCAATTTGGCAATCATGGATGACTTGATATGACTCATTGTTGATTAGTCCTTATTTATCGTATGTGTGTGTGTTGTTTTTCGTACAGAATGTGTTTTGAATATTTATAGCCCCATTATATTTATCCCAAAAATTGAGTTTCCTGTGTTATTTCGTTCTTATTAAGAGGCGGTCAAACGAGTCTTCTTAACCAATTTAATTTTTCATTACGAAACAGGATCACGATTTTTGCGAATTGTTCGATGGGAAAGGATATAGTTTCGAGCACCCAAGATACAAATATGTGTTGATGGTTTTTATAAACTTCCGATGATTAAAGGTAGATTAATTTGGTTTCTCACATTTAAATGTTCTCGAAGGGATATCCTATATGGCGAGATGTGTGTTGAAAAAAAATTGATCTCGAGCCAAGATGAGAGTTCTCATAGGAAATCAACGCCTTTTGTCCACTTGAACTTTCAAGGCTATTTTTTTAACTGCTACAACCTGTACGTACATCGTACACTTAGCTATAACTATCGGAAGTGAATCATTCGAAATTAGTAAATTAATTATTATTAATTCGTGTGTATAAATTATTCGGGAGGAAAAAAATTAGTTTATTTAATTATAGGACGTTATGTACGTATACGTATAGTAATAAATATACGATTTTCACACCAAACCATCATTTATAAATTTAACCGCAGTAATCCATGATGTCATTCGTATCATGCGAATTACTGATATTGTCACCAATTAACAATTTAACATAAGTTGATATTAATTAGTTGCACTAATTTTTTTTAATTTTGAAAATATATGTTCATTAGAAAGTTAACTCTTGCGATATTTCCAATTGCGGAGCTTTAAAGCTCAGTACTGGATACTGGATCTTAACTCTTGATGTTAGGAAACGTATCAGTTAGCTATACCTGTCATAGAAAATAAAACACCTACATTAGTGACTTTTAGGCTCTATAAATTGGTACATACAGAGTGTAACAAATTCAGCTTAAAAATTTGAATTTACTCCGTTGGAAAAATATTTCGACAACTTCCGGTTTCACCGGAAATTACATTAGATGACCATGTACGCCGTACGTCTACATTTTTTTAATTCAGAAAGTCATTTTGAGTGTATTTGTTCATTTTCAAAAGGAAGTTGCTCAAAAATAGCTTTTAGCAAATTTAATTTTGCGTCTAAGCTGCGTCGACAACTAAAAGTTCTTCCCACGACCCACAACCCTCATTTAGTTTTTGGTTTCTCTCTCAAACTCAATATTGAGTGAGTTGGAGCCCCTGTAAGTCAAAGAAGTTCATTTCTCTACCAGACATTCTTTAAAAGCTACCCATATATAGATCAAATTCGCTTATTTATGAGATGAAGCGTTGCAGATCCAGAAAGAGCATGGAATTAATCGAACTCCCGGCATAGGCTATGCCGTAAATTCTGGAGATTGGACAGTGTGTATGTTTTCTGCACCACACTCTGTACCTACCTATACAATTTAATATACCACAACCAACCAGGGTATAGAGAGCAGGCTGGTAGGGTTAATCACCCTCGAGAAAAGCAGTAAGCACTGCGGATCCAATCTCATCAGAAGGTAAACTTGTGCCCGCAGGATCAATGTTAGAGTGAGCATGTTTAAGAGAATCACCACGCTCCGCGGTCACGCAGAAAGCCGAACCATGTTCACTTGCTCACTCTACCGTGATTGGCAATAGTGTTCGGAATCAGAAAAACCCTTACCTTACCACCAGTCAACCTCAACCACTAAATCGCTTCCAGATCACCCTGAAACAGGTCATTACCATGGTATCCCAAACCATAAATCCTCTACGTAAGAACCAGCTCGCAGTTCTTCTCAAAACTGGACTTTTTCACTTTTTTGAAGGGTCCCCTTACAACCCTAATTGACCTAGACACAAAATTCAAATTACTGTTCCAACTGAACTGGCTCATTATTCAAACTTCAGAAGAAAACACCTTTAGAAGAAGAAATGCAGCTCATAAGTCGCCTTCTTGGCTTATTGCAAGTACATCTTGCTCAACTTAACGCGCAACGAGCTCGTTAGAAACTGGCCCTACCTTTAATGAACTGTTCATGAGCACTAGAGACAGTAAACCAACAAATTAAGCCACTCGACTCTTGCCAGTTGAGCGTGGCGGCTGAAAAGCCCCCAATAACCATTCGTGCGTTCGTGCCATTCAAGCAAATTTTAATATTTTCTTGCTGTCGCTGAGGACTTCTCGCTCTTCTCCACTTCTTTTGATGTCACTCTTACAAAACCCTAATTGACCTAGACACAAATTTCAAGCTCTTGTTCCTACTGAACTGGCCCATTATTCAAAATTCAGAAGAAAACACTTTGAGAAGAAGAAATGCAGCAATGCAGCTCATAAGTTGCCTTCTTGCAAGCACTGCTTGCTCAACTCAACACGCATCGAGCTCGTTTGAAACTGGCCCTTTTATGGATTGCCCATGAACGCCTAGAGACAGTAGCCCAACAAAGTAACAAAGTAACAAAGTAAGCCACTCGTCCCTTGTCAGTTGAGCATGGCGGCTGAATAACCATTTCAAGCAATTTTTAATATTATCTCCTTGTTGTTGCTGCGGACTTCTCGTCCCTTTCCACTTCTTTGGAGGGCCCTCCTACAACTCTAATTAACACAAAATTCAAATTCTTGCTCCAACTGAACTAGCTCATAAAGCTAATTATTCAAAATTTAGAAGAAAACACTTTGAGAAGAAGAGATGTAGCTCGTAAGTCGCCTTCTTGCAAGCTTAGCTTGCTCAACTCAACACGCATCGAGCTCGTTAGAAACGGTCCCTTTTATGGATTGTCCATGAGCACCTAGAGACAGTAGACCAACAAATTAATCCACTCGTCCCTTGTCAATTGAGCATGGCGGCTGAAAAGCCGCTAATAGCTCATTCGTGCCGTTCAGACAATATTTAATATTTCCTTGTTGTTGATGCGACGTTGCCATATCAACTTTTGAGCTTGATAAGTCGTTCCGAGCAGTTGCACAGGTTGCACGTCTTTTAATATAAGCCTGGTTTAACCCTGAGCTCGTTGGAGATGAACTCGTGCTGTATAGACAATATTTAAGGCGTGGTGGGGCGTTGGGAAAAGTATTGGTTGCTTGGATTAAACTCCTGATAGTTAATGCCAGAAATTGTCCGATGCTTTGTTAGCAGTTTCAATAGCCCATGATCGTTTAGTTTAGCGCAGCACCGCCACGCCAATGTTGCCTCTTGTTCGGAGCTCTCATCACTCGTTGAAGATTCACTATTTTTACTATTTTTGTTTTGGGATTTTGGGAACGAAACTTTTTAGGTCTTGACGACCCAAAATCAGTTTGAATATTTTTTGGTAATAGACACAGAAATACGTCTTCAGGGCATTTTCTTACGACTCTTATGATCTGCCCTTCTTTAAACAGCCGAAATTCTCTTCGAAATGTTATCAGACAGCAACTGAAGTTTCGCAGTGTTGCTTGAAGTCGTCGTCGAGTGCTACGAGGACAAGATGACGTATTTTGTTGTTCTGTGCGTAAAATTTTAATTAAATATCACTAGCGTCCACTTTCTTGTTTGAAGTAAAAATAATAATTCGGTGGCCGAAATAATCTTCGGGGCTTTTAATATTATCCAAAAATGAACGTGACCCGCTAATTAATTAAATTTGTCGAAAATTATACCTTTTGTTGTTGAAGTGGTTTACTTTGTCTTACCAACTTGTACGTTTTGATAATTAAGTTTAAAAGCATTAATTGTTTAACAAAAAGGGTACATTTCACGTTATATAATTTAGTAGGTAATAGAGAATATATTGTGAACAATAACTTATAGTTATCGCATTAATTATGTATATGAAGTGGTGTTAAAGCGCAATTAATATCATTCGGTGTGTGTGATGTTGGTGTGTTGTGTTGTTGTATAGTTATACGCGAGTATTAGTGAAGTGACCCACGAGTTTTTACAAATTAATGAAACGTTGTGTAATTGTAATCAATTAATAGATGCATATTCTATGTGTTATGTCTCCACTAGTTTAATTGAGTATATCCGGTTTTAAATGCGTGTGGGTATTCGTTAGTTTGTTAATTTGTTTAAAATGATATTGCTTAATTTATTGTCACGCCTAATGAAACACTTTTTAGTCATGCTGTATTTGTCTCGCATAAAAAACCTATATGTTAATGTCATTAATCAACTCATTTTCGTCATAATTAACGGTCGTAATTAATATACATTAATAATATATAAAAAAAATTATTCGAAATTAAACATCAAAAAGAAATACTAATAATAATAACAATAAAATGACGGATAAAAATTAACGAGTCGAAACGCATTAAAAAAGTGTATTAAAAAATATATTAATTGATAATTTAAATAGGGGTAATCTTTTAGTTATTAACGAATTTATTACGATTGGGGTTTATAAAGGCCCTCATACACATACAATTAGAGTCAGGTCAGGTAACCGGCGGTATCAAGGTTCGAGCAATTAATTTAGATAAAATAACATAATTATTGTCTGCTTTAATTATGAGGCTGTTTTGTTTATTTATACCTTGTTTATTGTCTATACTACCAACTTATTGAAATAATACAAAGTTCAAAGTGTACGCTTTTATTGACAAATACACCTATTACCCATTATGTTTGTAATTATCTAATTAATCGGCGTATAACCGTAAAGCATTATTTCTATAGGTAATATTCGTATTTGAAGCTATTAAACAGCGTTGAAAAATCTTAACAGCATCAACCTTCAACAAAGATTTGTAGTACAGTTTGGGGCGCGTTTCCTGGATCCAACCCAAAACGATGTTATGGAGAAGTTTCCCCATCCGAAAGACAGCGAGCACTTTTACTAACCGATAAAGTACAAAATTTCGAACGATACAGGCATAAAGAGCATTCCAAATAAGCAAACGGGTAATAAAACTGACCGTCTGCCACTCTTAGTGGTAGCATTAATGCATTGACTTAGGGGAGGCTAGAGAAAGATGGGTTTTGCTATAGTTTCAGTTTTTCGTTTATAATTTGAAAATTAGGCAGTATTTTGGAAAAGTGCTTCTATTTAAAATTAAACTACAACAAATTTCCTGAAAACTGTATTTCCTAGTTTTTTTCTCAGACAAGAGGCTAACGCGCTACAGCGCGTTAAAGTTTTACAAAAATTTGAAAAAAATTGGTTTCTGCTCGTTTTTTCGGTTTTTCGCTTTTACTTCGAAAATCACCCAGTTAGTGGGAAAAATGCGTCTACATAAACTAACTGCAAGAAATTTACAACAAATTACACCTCCTAGATTGTCTTCCTCATACGAACGGTTCAGGCGCTAGAGCGCTTTAAAGTTTGACAAAAATTCCGAATTTGGTCAATAAACTGTTTAAGCACTCATAACTCAAAAACTACGCCTTTTAAGAGAAAAATGTTTCTATATAAAAATAACCTACATTAAATTTCCTACATATTACATGTGTTAAGTGTTTTTCTCAGACAACCGATTTACGCGCTGCAGTGCGTTAAAGTTTCAGTAACATTCGAGAAAGATGAGTTTCTGTTCGGTTTTCGGTTTTTTGCCTTTAACTCGAAAACTACTAACTTAATAAAATAGTGCTTTAATATAAGTACAACTAAATTAATTTTACAACAAACTGTACATCTTAGAGTTTTTCCTCAAATAAGCGGTTTAGCCGCTAGAGCGCTTTAAAGTTTGACAAAAATTCCAAAATCGAATAAGAACTATTTTATCGCTCATAACTCAAAAACTACGCACTTTTAGAGAAAAACGTTCTTATATAGAAATAAACTACATCAAATTTCATGCATATTACATGTTTTAAGTTTTTTTCTCAGACAAGCGGTTTACGCGCTACAGCGCGTTAAAGTTTCAGAAACATTCGAAATGGATGAGTTTCTGTTCGGTTTTCGGCTTTTTGTATATAGCTCAAACACTACTGACTTAATAAAAAAAATGCTTTAATATAAGTACAACTAAATTAATTTTACAACCAACTATACCTCTTAGAGTTTTTCTTTAAATAAACGGTTTAGCCGCTAGAGCGCTTTAAAGTTTGACAAAAATTCCAAAGCCGAATAAGAACTACTTTATCGCTTATAACTAAAAAAGTATGCACTTTTAGAGGAAAGTGTTTCTGTACAAAAATAAAGTGAATTTAATTTGCTACAAATTATGTTACTTACATTTTTTTGTCAAACAATCGTTTAACTTAGAAGTGGCCCGAGAAGGGTGGGATTTGCTATTTTTTGCAGTTTTTTGCTTATAACTTCAAAAATACTCATTTTTTGAGAAATCGTTGTTGATATAAAAGTAAACTATATAAAATTTTCTACAAATGACACTTTTTATGTTTTTTCCTCAGACAACCGCTTTGGGCGCTAGAGCGCGTTAAAGTTTGAAAGAAATTCCAAAAGGGTGGGTTTCTGCTCTTTTTTAGATTATTTGCTTATACCTCGAAAACCACGCACTTAATGAAAAAAATGCATCCACGTGAATTAACTAAAAGCTACAAGAAAATTACTAAATTACATCTCTCAGATTGTTTTCCTCATACAAACGGTTCAGGCGCTAAAGCGCTTTAAAGTTTAACAAAAATTCTGAAATCGGCCAAAATACTGTTTTATCGCTCGTAACTCAAAAATTACGCACTTTTCGAGAAAAGTGTTTCTATACAAAAAGACATTAAATTAAATTTGCAACAAATTATATTTAAAAGATTTTTTCTCAGAAAAATCGTTTGGGTGCTAGAGCGCGATAAAGTTTGACAAGACTTTAAAACCGGTCTAAGAACTGTTTTATCGCTTATAATTCGAAAACTACGCACTTTTAGAGAAATGTGCTTCTATATAAAAGTAAACTACATCAAATTTTCTACAAATTATATCTAAAATGTTTTTTTCTCAAAATAACGGTTTATGTGTTAGAGCAGCGCCTTAAAATTAGAAAAAAATTCCAAAATTTGCCAAAAAGTGTTTTATGGTTATATCTCTCAAAACTTAAAAACAACACACTTTTAGAGGAAAGTGTTCTCAATAAAAAATAAAGTGCCTTCAATTTCCTATAAATTATGTTTTCAAAAATTTTTCACCAAACGAACAGTTTGTGTGGCAGACGCTTTTGAAGTCCGAAGATCTAAGTTTCTTCAACTTTATCGTTTAGTAAGAGTACTCCCTGCCTCTCGGATTATTAGCTTTTGATTCCTCAAGAACGAAGATGACAAGATGGGCAGGTTAGGCGAATTATTAGCTAAAAACTCATAAAAAAGCAAATGGCTCGTCCGACCGACTGTCTAGGTAGATAGTTACAGTGGGAGAAGACAAACTGGTAGTCCTAGTATTAACTGCGATATCGGCTCACAGTCACAGTAATCAAACAATATGACCATCATGGTGACTGTCAGGCTCTACCGGACCCAGACAGCCTAAGTATCATAATGAAATGCTTTAAGGAGACCACAAAAAGAAGCGAATGAGCATTTCCACTCGAGCCAACTACTCTATAGGAACGCCAGTATAGCGACTTCTCAATTTTTTCTCAAAGAGGGCCCTTTGAAGCTCGAGAGCACATCTGTTGAATTGAATCAAGCCTCTCACGTACTCTTCTCAATCAAGTCTTCTCAGGACACGACCACCTCGTGGGGTTTCCATAAAGCTTGGTGACGAGCGGTATATGCGGAAAGGCGAAGCGGTCCTAAAGCGGCTCCCTGAGGAACGCCTTTAGAAACGCGAGTAGTAGCATTATTTGTCTTATTTAAACAAATAAAAATTGCGTCCAACTTTTCCCCACAGAAAGAAGGAAAAAATAAATCAATTTAATGGTCAGTTATTTTCAACAGTGATAATCACGTACTACGTAAAAATTAACGTTGGTATATTTCTTTTTTTATTAAATCGCACGCGAAAAAAAAATTTGTGACAATTCTTATTATTTATTCTAACAATAAATTCAAAAATATCTGACTCATTTTATTCGTGAGAACAGACTTCTTTATTAGTAGATCATTATTAAAACTGTTAATTAGCTTTAATATTCGTTTTTTAATTTTCTCCACGTTAACATTTATCGTCTCTCGCCGTTTCAACTTGTTGAATTTGCCTTAAAACTTTGTACAACAACCATCTTAAATTACATAAAATAAGTTTTAACCCGCATCCCTTACTTTGGTTACTTAATTAGTGCATTTTCATTGCGTTTATTATTATAACTTATATTATTATAAGCTATGGTCTATGGTTATAGTTACTTAATTTATCAAACTTAAAATTAAATATATGAAGTAATTAATATAAGGAGGAGAAGAAAAGGTCGTTAAAATTGATTGGTAAAATCGTAAAGTTTATGTCTTTAACAAGGGGGCTCACTTAATTATTTTTTTATAAGTTTATTGAATGTAACTAAACATTTTTTTAAATCAAGTCCTTACGTGTAGGTAAGGTCTGAGAAAAAAACCCTTTCAAATATAATTTGTAGGAAATTGTATGTAGTCTACTTTTTATATAGACGCATATTTCTCTAAATGTGCGTAGTTTTCGACTTAGAAGCAATGAATTAAAAAACAATGGTTTGGCAGATTTTGGAAGTTTTCTCAAACTTTAACGCGCTCTGGCGCCCAAACTGTTTATCTGACGAAACCATGCTTCAATTATAATTTGTAGAAAATTTTATGTAGTTTACTTTTATATAGACGCATATTTCTCTAAATGTGCGTAGTTTTCGACTTAGAAGCAATGAATTCAAAAACAGTGGTTTGGCAGATTTTGGAAGTTTTCTCAAACTTTAACGCGCTCTAGCGCCCAAACTGTTTATCTGACAAATCAATGCTTTTATTATAATTTGTAGGAAATTTTATGTAGTTTACTTTTATATAGACGCATATTTATCTAAAAGAACTTAGTTTTCGAGTTATAAGCGATATACCAAATAAAACAGTGGTTTGGCAGTTTTTGGAATTTTTGTCAAACTTTAACGCGCTCTAACGCTTAAACCATTTGTCTAAGAAAATACCGAATAGATATAATTTACTGGAAATTGAATGAAATTTATTTTTCTACAGAAACATTTTTCTCTCAAAGTAAGTAGTTTTTGAGTTATAAGCCAAAAACTAAAAAAATCAGTTTTTTGGTCGATTTTAGAATTTTTGTTCAATTTTAACGCCCTCTCGCACCGAAACCATTTGTCTCAAAAGCACCTACGAAATATTATTTGTAGGATATTTGATGTATTAGTTCAGTTTTGTATAAAGACACTTTTGTCAAAAAGTGCGTAGTTTTTGAGTTAGAAGCAATGAATTAAAAAACAGTGGTTTGGTAGATTTTCGAAGTTTTGTCAAACTTTAACGCATTCTAGCACCCAAACTGTTTATCTGACAAAGCAATGCTTCAAATATAATTTGTAGGAAATTTTATGTAGTTTACTTTTATATAAACGCCTATTTATCTAAAAGTACGTAGTTTTTGAGTTATAAGCGATAACTAAAAAAACAGTAGTTTCGCGAATTTTGAAAGTTTTGTCAAATTTTAACGCGTCTGATGCCCAAACTGTTTGTCTGAGAAAAAAACGTTTTAAATATAATTTTTAGGAAATTCTATGTAGTTTACTTTTATATAGATGCATATTTCTTTAAATGTGCATAGTTTTCGAGTTAGAAGCAATGCATTAAAAAAACAGTGGTTTGGCAGATTTTGGACGTTTTGTTAAACTTTAACGCGCTCTAACGCCCAAGCTGTTTATCTGACAAAACAATGCTTCAAATATAATTTGTAGGAAATTTTACGTAGTTTACTTTTATATAGATACATATTTATCTAAAAGTACGTAGTTTTTGAGTTATAAGCGATAACTAAAAAACAGTGGTTTTTGCAGATTTTGAAAGTTTTGTCAAATTTTAACGCGCTCTAGCGCCCAAACTGTTGGTCTGAGAAGAAAACATTTCAAATATAATTTGTAGAAAATTCTATGTAGTTTACTTTTATATACATGCATATTTCTCTAAATGTGCATAGTTTTTGAGTTAGAAGCAATGCATTAAAAAAACAGTGGTTTGGCAGATTTTGGAAGTTTTGTCTAACGTTAACGCGCTCTAGCGCCCAAACTGTTTATCTCAGGAAAAAACTTTTCAAATTTTTACTTTTTTAAGTTCTTTTGACAATCCATCATTAAAATGCTTACAAATATCTTTGTTTATTTTAGGTATTTTTATACCGGATAAAAACCGAAAAATAATGGTCTAAAACTACGTTACAAACGTGACGTTCATTAGGTATTTAACTTAGTGATAAGCACGCCCAACGAAACTTTTCGAGACGAGACGAGACTTCATCATACGAGACGGGACGAGGCGAGATTCTTTAAGACGAGAGGAGACCACGCTAACCACGCGAAAACGAAATTGAGATTGCACTTTTTGGTGAAGAACTTTATTCTCGCGTTTGCAAAACTAAAGATATGAGTCACTTCAAGCTTCAGACTCTCTCACACCTCATCTCCAATAAAATAATTTTTTTGTGAGTTACTAAATTTCCTTAACGTGTGAAAATTTGTTGGAATCTTATAATCCGTTACGAAGGTAATTTTAAAATTAATACTCGGATTATAAATGAAACATTAACCTTAACACTGTGCAAAAACTAATAAAAGTATTTACTACCTATTGTTATTACTTTTTTTAAAACAAACTATAAATAAATACATAACCTAAAGTATGTTAATTAATTACCATTTCAGATACCATTTATAATTTCTAACTTTGGGAAATTTTGAGTTGCACAAACGATTACAACTTAATTGAGACGCAAAATGGAAAATTACCAAAAAAATAAATAATTTTTTACTCTCAAAAATTAGAATTTGAGAACGTGAGACTTTTTGAAATCAAAATATGAAAGTTAAAACAAAGATAATAATAATAACGAGCAATAAAACTAATGAATAATAGTTTCGAGTTGACAATAAAAATCACAGAAACAATGTGACATTTTTTTATTACATTAACCAAAAAAATAATTACAACATTCGTATAATTATTAAGTAGTAACGATTTAATTTTTTTAACAGTTCTTCCACTTTTCCCATGACTAAAAAGTCAAAAACAACACTTAAATCATAACCTTTTGACTTAAAAACTTTTATTTTTTTAATTTCGTAGAACAATTTACTTGTTCTCGTTGATTTATTTCTTTCAAAAAACCACTACAAATATAATGTTTTAAATAAATAATAAAACGCTATTTAACTAGTTTTGTTTGTTGAAAACATTTTTTTTTAGATTTCTTATTAATTTAATGGTGTAAGTTAAAATTTTTCAGCGTACTTTTAATAGTATTATTATTGCTATTTTTTAAACATAAAAAATGTTAAATAGTAGCAAATCGCATAATTTGCGACTTAAGCGTACGATCTCGCCACAAAAGCGTTTCTATTATTGCTATTATTTTTTTATGACTCGCTTTTCGAAAAATACCGGTCGGTCGTCGAATTTGTCACGCTTACAGCGCGATTGAAATTCGTTGTGCAGCATCTGAAGAGCTAGAGTATGGGTTTAAAATTAGGCAAAAATGCTAAATTTGGTGCTAACAAATAATCTAAAAACAAATTTCAAATAAATTTACGCGTTTCGTGAAAACTGAAAAAACGAAAGTTCTTATTTTTGCTCTATTTTCAGTTTTTCGCTTGTTTCTTGAAAATTACGAACTTTTTATAAAAAGTGCTTTTATATAAAAATACTCTAAATTAAATTTTCTACAAATTATATTGGTTATGTTTTTTTCTCAGATAAGCGGTTTGGGCGCTAGAGCACGATGAAGTTTAAAAAAAATTCAAAAAGAGTGGGTTTCTGCTCTTTTTAGGTTTTTTGCTTGCAACTTGAAAACTACACAGTTAATAGGAACAATGTTTGTATATAAAAACAAAAAAATTGAATTTACAAAAAATTATAGCTCTTAGATTTCCTTCCTCAGACAAACGGTTTAGGCGCTAGAGCGCTTTAAAGTTTGTCAAAAATTCCAAAATTGGCAAAAAACGGTTTTCGCTCTTACGCACTACTACGCACTAACGACGCACTTTTAAAGAAAAGTGGTTTTATACAAAAATGAAGTAAATTTAATTTTAATAAATTATGGTTCTTAGATTTTTTTCCTCAGACAAACGGTTTAGGCGCTAGGGCGCTTTAAAGTTTAACAAAGTTTCCAAAATTTGTAAAAGCTGCTTTTTGCTCTTACGCACTACTACGCACTAACGACGCACTTTTAGAGAAAAGTGTTTCTATACAAAAATAAACTAAATTCAATTTCCCATAAATTATATTTTTTAGGTTTTTTGGCTCAAACAAGCTGATTGGGCGCTAGAGGGCGTTAAAGTCTAAAAAAATTTCAGAAGGGTGGGTTTCTGATATTATTTCGATTTTTCGCTTGCAACTGGTAAACTACGCACTTTAAAAAAATATTTTTTATGTAAAAATAAAGTAAATTTAATTTTATATAAATTACACCTCTTAGATTTTAGTCCTCAGACGAACGGTTTAGGCGCTAGAACGCTTTAAAGTTCAAAACAAAAATTCCAAAACTGGCAAAAAACTGTTTTTTACTACTACGCACTAACGACGCACTTTTAGAGAAATGTGTTCCTGTACAAAAATCAAGTAAATTTAATTTTCTATAAATTGTACTTTTTAGGCGTTTTTACTCAGACAAGTTGTTTGGTCGCTAGAGCGCGTTGAAGTTTAAAACAATTTTAGAAGGGTGTGGGTTCTGATATTATTTCAATTTTTCGTTTGTATCTTGAAAACTGTGCACTTAAAAAAAAGTGTTTTTACACAAAAATAAAGTAACTTTAATTTGCTAAAATTTATGTCACTTACATTTTTTTGTCAAACAAACAATTAACTTAGGAACGGGCGGGCGGACTCGAGAAAAATGGGTTTTTGCTATTTGTTCAGTTTTTCGCTTATAACTTCAAAGTTTATTGAGGAAAGTAACTACTCCTATATCAAAGTAAACTACATCATAAAATTTCCCACAATTTATATTTGAAAGTTTTTTTTCTCAAAAGAAGGCTTAAAGGTGTTAGGGCGCGTTATAATTTGGGAAAAGTTTCAAAATCTACCAAAAGAACTATTTTTTGGAGTTTCTTGTTTATAACGCATCAAAAGTGATGTATGGTTGAATTCATAATGTGAAAATTCATCATTTGTTAACAAATTCAAATATGGTGTCCACAAAAAAAAATATTTAAACATACGATCTAACTCTTCAGATAAGCGATATCCCATCCTCAGCGAATTTCGACCACCCTGTATACGATTGAAAATATTTCAAGCTTTCGATTTTTTTCTGCTATCGATACTTCGAGTTATCGATTGTTATGAACCGAATCGTTCATTCAACTTTTCAATATTTTAATTTTACCCCATTTTGGAAATTTGCCGCTGCACCGAGTTCTCCGAGAAGAGCTCTATCTGACCTCCACATTAGGACATGATTTAAATACGAACTTTTCGAAAAAATGTAAATTTGGTGAGTCACGTTGAGATTTTTTTGGAAAAAAACAGGTAAAATTTTATTACCAACTTGATAATAATTTTAATATGATTTATAAAGTTAATATTCAGGTTCTGTGCGTATAAAGATGCCAGATAGTGATTAAGTTAACACTAGTGGTGACAATTTTAACCACAAACATTGGTTAGTGATGACAAAATGAATGCAATATAATTCAAAAATAAATTTTATGTGAAATTCTAATGTTGTTATAATATACACGAACATAACTGAAACTGGTAGCACTATCATAAATTTCAACAAAAATTTTTTTTCGAATTCAGATAATCAAGATGAAAGTAAAAGAAAAAATGTATCTAAATAACTAAATGACTTACAAATTTTCTTTGTGTTTGAGAAAAATAATGATATTATCGCCCCTTTTAACATTCTTGGCATTTTCGATTTTTTTTCTTTGTGGGTAAAGTTTTGGAAAATTTTTATTTATCTCCGCCGGTAAAAATCCAAACTATTTTAATTACTAATTACGACTCGAATAATTTCTTGATTTGCCAAAACGATATCTGAAATCTTAAACTTAATGGTTCTCGAAAGCTTCGCCACTTTCTTTTTTTTTTTGTTTAATTTGGCCGCATATTCGAAATTCGTAAATAATCTTAGTGAGCTTTGTAGATTAATTTTATTGGCTCAATAAAATGCGAAATAAATTTCGTTAAGCTCCTTATTAAAGTACGCGTGCTCATGAGTATTTGAAAAAATGGTAGGTAAGAAAGACCTCGTCTCAAGTAGAAACATCCCTGTGTGCATCATTCTGACTTGTAGTGCTACTGGGATGCAATACAGGCGCAGGATGACAGGATTTTTGACATTTATTAGGTCACTAATGTCTAACTAAGCCACGTCTAAATTATCAGAATTCTGCGAGGTCATACAGGGTGACTCAAAAATTTCATAAAAATTAAATTTTTTATGTTCTATCCTCAAATAAGCGGCTTGAGCGCTAGAGCGCGTAACAGTTTGGAAAAAAATCGAGAAGGCTGGATTTCTGCTATTTTTAGGTTTTTTGTTTGTAACTTGAAAACTACGCACCTAATGAGAAAAATGCTTCTATATAAAATCAACTAAATCAAATTTACCACAAATTATACCTCTTAGATTTTTTCCATCAGATAAACGGCTTAGGCGCTTGAGCGCTTTAAGTTTGACAAAAATGCCAAAATCGGTCAAAAAACTGTTTTTTAGATTCTACGCGCTAGTACGCACTAACTACGCATTTTAGAGAAAGGTGTTTTTATACAAAACTAAAGTAAATTCAATTTGCTACAAATTATACTTTTTAGGGTTTTTTCCTCAGACAAGCTATTTGGGCGCTAGAGCGCGTTAAAGTTTGAAAAAAATTCCAAAAACGTGGGTTTCTGCTCTTTTTTAGGTTTGACGCTTGAAACTTGAAAACTACCTAGTTAATGAGACAGATGCTTTTATGTAAAAAAAATTGAATTTAAAAGAAATTATACCTCTTAGATTTTTGTCCTCAGACGAACGGTTTAGGCGCTAGGGCGCTTTAAATACAACAAAAATTTCAAAATCGGCTCAAAACTATATTTTCGCCCCTACGCCCTACTACGCACTAACTACTTACTTTTAGAAAACAGTGTTATTATAGAAAAACAAAGTTAATTCAATTTGCTACAAATTATTCTTTTAGGTTTTTTTCAGACCAACAATTTGGGCGCTAGAGTGCGTTGAAGTTTGAAAGAAATTTCAAAAGAGTGGGTTTTTGCTCTTCTTATGTTTTTGCTTGTAACTTGAAAACTACCCAGTGAATGAGACAAACTTTTTTATATAAATACAAGTAAATAAAACTTACAACAAATTAAACCTCATAGATTTTTACCCTCAGACAAACGGTTTAGGCGCTTGAGCGCATTAAGTTTGACAAAAATGCCAAAATCGGTAAAAAAACTATTTTTTAGATTCTACGCACTACTACGCGCTAACTACGCAATTTTATAGAAAAGTGTTTCTATACAAAACTAAAGTAAATTCAATTTGCTACAAATTATACCTTTTAGGGTGTTTTCTTCAGATAAGCTATTTGGGCGGTAGAGCGCGTTAAAGTTTGAAAAAAATTCCAAAAAAGTGGGTTTCTGCTCTTTTTTTAGGTTTGACGCTTGAAACTTGAAAACTACCTAGTTAATGGGGCAGATGCTTTTATGTAAAAAAAATTGAATTTAAAAGAAATTATACCTTTTAGATTTTGGTTCTTAGACATACGGTTTAGGCGCTAGAGCGCTTTAAATACAACAAAAATTTCAAAATCGGCTCAAAACTATATTTTTGTTCCTACGCCCTACTACGCACTAACTACTTACTTTTAGAAAACAGTGTTATTATAGAAAAACAAAGTAAATTCAATTTGCTACAAATTATTTTTTTAGGTTTTTTTTTTGAGACCAACAATTTGGGCGCTAGAGTGCGTTAAAGTTTGAAAGAAATTTCAAAAGAGTGGGTTTGGCTCTTTTTTATGTTTTTCGCTTGTAACTTGAAAACTTCCCAGTGAATGAGACAAATTCTTTTATAATAATGCAAGTAAATAAAATTAACAACAAATTAAACCTCTTAGATTTTTACCCTCAGACTAACGGTTTAGGCGCTAGAGCGCTTTAAGTTTGACAAACATTTCAAAATCGGTCAAAAAACTGTTTTTTAGATTCCACGCACAAACTACGCGCTAACTACGCAATTTTAGAGAAAAGTGTTTCTATACAAAACTAATGTAAATTTAATTTGCTACAAATTATATTTTTTAGAGTTTTCTCCTCAGACCAGCTATTTGGGCGCTAGAGCGGGTTAAAGTTAGAAAAAATTCCAAAAAGGTGGGCTTCTGCTCTTTTTTAATGCTTTTCGCTTGAAACTTGAAAACTACCTAGTTAATAAGCAGTGCTTTTATATAAATAAAACAAAATTAAATTTAAAACAAATTATACCTCTTAGATTTTGGTCCTCAGACAAACGGTTTAGGCACTAGAGCGCTTTAAGTTTGACAAAAGTCCCAAAATCGGCCAAAAAACTGTTTTTCTCTAATACGCATTACTACGCACTAACTACGCAATTTAAAAAAAGTGTTTCTATAGAAAAATAAAGTAAATTCAATTTTCTACAAATTATGACGTACACATTTTTTTGTCAAACAACTAATTAACTTGAGGGCGGCTCGAGAAGGGTAGGTTTTGTGATTTTTTAAAGTTTTTTGCTTATAACTTTAAGACTGCACACTTTTTTGAGAAAAGCGCGTCTATAAGAAAGTAAACTGTATTTAACTTTCTACAAATTATATTTGGGAGAGGGGGGACGAGGGGAGGGGGGACGAGAGGAAGGGGGACGAGGGGAGGGGGGACGAGAGGAGGGGGTAGAGAACAGTATAGAGAATTTAGTAAAGAACTAAAATTTGTCGCAATACGAAAAAAATATTAAAAGAAATTCTTACGTCTTATAAGGTTGGGTAATTTTTTCAAAAACTCGTAGGTCATGGAAAGCAACAGAACAACTTTTGCTGTATTCCAGACATTGAAGAAACTGTGCAGAAGCTAATAATAAACTTATTTTTTTGTTTTTTTCTTGTACCTATCGCCAGTAATACTACAAAAGATTATATATCTGGCTAATGATAAATTGACAAACCAGCCACCCGGTATATTAATAAAAATATAATATACGATTTTAAAATTAAAGGTGCATAATTTATGAAGGCGTTTTAAGTACAAAGGTTGAAATTTGTTGTTAATAAAATCGTAAGTGAATTAAACATTAAACGAAACTATTAAATCACGCAGAGCTATCTTATAATTCATTTCACATATTTTCAAAAACGTTATGCCTAATGCATTTAACTCACATTAAAATATTTATTACCGAATAGTAATTAATTCAAAATTAAAATATTTAACATGCGAAAATCGGCTTAAAAATTTATTTGAATAACTTTCCTAACTTATAAGCTTTTTGAAATCAATAACAAACGTATAAATCTTATAATTCGATAGCGATCTTCGCCAACTTTACACCAAATGGTTTTTATCGGCAGTAAGTAAAGGGTAAAGCAAAGTTATATATTTCTTGCCTAAGAAATTAACGTAGTCGTAGATCTTGTAGCGACAAAAACACTTAAACACTGAATCAAGACATATAGACTTGGATATTGTGAGTTACGCCCCATTTGCATTGCTCCTAAAAATCTTTAAGTTCGTTTCTCCTTCTCATTTTAAAAACAAACTATCACAATGTTTGCCAATATTCGAATTTTCTCCTCGTACACTGTTAAAACGTAACGCGTACGAAAATTATGAAAAAGTATAAGCCGAACAAAAAAATGGGGCCTACACGAGCACCCCGAGGCACCCCCCTCTTAGTAACGTTTCCGTCTATTATAGCCCACTTTTAATTAAATGTGGGCTCTTTTGAGACTCGGCTACGCAACATTTATATAATCTCGAATAAAATAAAATCTCCGCCATCAACCCCCTTCCAACCCCTACATTTCCTTTTTCAATTAATTCGGCGGACGTTAAATAACATAAAACCATTTGACTTTAAAATTCGATTATTTCTCTTACCAAAAATGTTTTTCAATTTAACAGTGTGCAATACTGGAGTACTTGATTTATTTTATTGCTTTTAGTAGCGTTAATGTTTATTTCAGTAAATTACAAGAAAAGGGTTTGCATATATTCCTTATGCTGAATTTACGTCGTTTGATAGTTGCTTTTTTAAATTTTACTTCGAGATGGTACTTTTGGCTCGTTATAAAATAACGTTGGGTTAAATAAAGATAAATTATAGAGGACGTGAGGTTGCTTTTATTTTAAAATGTAAAGACAGCATATGTGTTTAAAGCTACTAGTTGGTTTTCAGGTCGAATAAAGAATGGTCTTGTAGTTATTTTTGCTTCTACATATACGGGAATAAAATTTTGTTGTAGTCGTGTATCAATTCGACACATTGGTCGTTCAAATTTATTATTTTCTTGTTTTAATAAAAACTAACAGCGAGGGCTTTTCTATAAAAATATCAAACGAGACAAACTCCAATGGGTCGACCGAAGCGAAGATTAACCAATAATTTTGCTTGTAAATAGTGTTTTCCAATTATCTCAATAACTGCTGATTTTACAAAAAACAGTACTAGACGTAAAATGTAGAAAATAAAATTAGCAACAAAAAAGTTTCTATAAATTTTTGCCGTAATGGTTTTGGTTTTTTAAGTTTTAACCCTAGAAGAAAAGGTTTCAGTTTTGCTAATGCGTGAGCGATCATCACATCATCGCAAATCGCAACTGCCAACTGCGGCGGATCTAGGAGGCTTTGGAAGTTTGGAGTGCTGTTAGAAAAGCTCAAATTGCTTAATTAACATTCTTAAAACCAGAAACAATTGAATCATTAAAAGATTTTATAAAGTACGCTCGAAATCACCTTTACAAGTGGCTTTACTAACGTTTCAATAAATCCGATGACTTCGTCATCAATTTTGGCAATTATCTCGTTAGCTATAAGTTCAACAGAAAAGGTGATTTGAAGTAAAATGTAGAAAATTAAATGATAAACAATAAAGTTTTGATAAGTTTTTGTCGTAATAGGCTTAGTTTTTTAGTTTTTAACCCTAGAAAACAAGGTTTCAGTTTTGTTAATGCGTTAGCGATCATCACAAATCGCAACTGCCAACTGTCATCATCATTTTTGGCAATTATCTCTTTAGATATAAGTTCAACAGAAATGGTGATTTGAAGTAAAATGTAGAAAATTAAATGACAAACAATAAAGTTTCGATAAGTTTTTGCCATAATAAGCCTAGTTTTTTAATTTTTAACCCTAGAAGAGAAGGTTTTAGTTTTGCTAATGGGTGAGAGATCATCACATATCAGAACTGCCAACTGTGACAGATCTAAGAAGCTTTGAAAATTTGGAGTGCTGTTAGAACAGCTCAAATTGCTTAATTAACATTCTTAAAACTAAAAATAATTGAATCATTAAAAGAATTCGGCCTTTACAAGAGGGCTTCACTAACTTATCAATAAATCCGATGACTTCGTCATCTCGTTTTTCGCAATTACCCCCTTAGCTGTGAGTTTAGCAAAAAAATCTATTTAAAATAAAATGTAGAAAATTAAATTCTAAATAAAAAACTTTCTATAAATTTTTGTCGTAACAGCCTTAGTTTCAGCGTTTCTAGCCCTTGAACAGAGGGCCTCAATTCGTTACGTTACTGACGAGCGATCGCAATACAACTCGTACGAATCTAGGCGGCCGTAGAGTGGTTTATACGTGAGATTACGCCATTTTCAACATTTTTCAAGCGATTAAACGTTTAAAACTTTAAATTAACACTTCGGGGCGGCCCTGGATTCGAACGATTCCGTCACTTTGAATGCCACAACACAACACCTGAAGCAAACTGATGAAACTAAACTGTAGTATCACTGCAGATATTTTTAAACTTGTAATAATATAAGCCAAGGCGGTAAAAAGAAATAGCGGTTATAGGAATTTCGAATAAAAACTCTTTAAAAAAAATTTAAGCATGTGCTAGAGTACTAGAGTAGAGCAGTGGTCCCCAAACTTTTTGCTATGGCTAATTACTTTGTTACAGTTGCAGTTTTTCCCGATTCTTTTCTAAACTGTAGTTGTGCTACGAAGCGATTAAAACTAGAGTACTATATCTAAGAAGGCCCTAGAATTATTTTATTTTAGGTAAACTCGCATTAGAAAGCGCCCACACTTTAGTTACGACGAAAAAGTGTAATGTCCCCAATTTTGCGGCGACATGACCACCTAAAATCGAATTAAGTATCTTTCAGGATCCACAGAAATTTTGATCGCTCTCTTTAAAATTAAGTCGCACCCTTTAGTTCGTAATAATGATAATATTAATTGAACCAAAAAAGCGCGCCCTTAGTGCTAAATGTATTAGAATTTACGTTTCTCCATAGAGTAATTCTATCGCTAATGTGTCTCCTCAAAACATCGCTGTTAAAACAAAAGGGAAAGGGTTGAGAATAACTCGCATCTTCACATAATTTTACGCGCAATCGATATAATTTTTCAAACACACATTAACGTATCCGTCTTTTACATTTAAGTTTATTAAACGAAGAGGAGGATAGTTTTGTCGAAAGGGTTGAAATTTTCCAATACCAATTTCTTGTATAGGTGCACATGTGCTAAAGACCCCTAAAAAAGGGCTAAGCGTCGATGATTCTAGGGAATTATTTTAGGGGAAACAATGAGAGGGGTGGCGCGGGTCTATTGGCGAAAGTAGATAAAGGGTTGATGTTTGTTATGTAAAATAAGGTAATTTTTTTTTCTTTAACGAGAGCTCGCTTGTTTTGTCAATAATTAATGTGGTTCGTACTATACGTAGTAGTATATCGCGAGAGGGAGACGTTTATAGAAGTGCGACGCACGCGGGCGGTTCGCCTCGAGAATAGTCTCGCCTTCGATCAACAATCAACAAAAGAGACGATTTTATCGGGGGAGGGTTGTTAAAGTTAGTTGGGTGGCGATCGAAGTGGTCGGAATGACGTGTGTGGTCGGGAATCGAGTTAGGGCTTCGCAATTTTTAGCGAGACGCGCTTTGAAATGGGTAAAATAAAATTAAGTCTCGCGAGAACGAAATATTGTCTAAATAATAAATAAATTTTCGGTATTTTGTGAGATTTTGATCTTTTACTTGTTCAATTTGGCGAATTGCTCAGAGGGTTTTGTCGACAAATTAGTAATCATAATTGGCGTATGTTGTTGTGTATGTCCGGTAGGTAGAGGTCGTTTGAAAAGAGCGAGTAGAAGGCATGCAACCAAATACACCATTTTGAGTGACTTTTAGTTACCCTAAAGGAATTATACAATGTAGCAGCCGCAATACGCCACTCTCTAAAGCAAAACTTAATTTAACTAACCCCGACGTTAGCCCAATCGAGTATTCCGCATTGTGGCTTATAGACCACTTTTGAGTGTTGACTTGGCGGCTTGTTTGAACAATTAAATTATTTATGCTTTGGTCAACCAGTACCTATACGGAACATAATAGAAAACAAACTTAATTACATACATTTCCAGTTAAGAACAAGCGGACTGTGTGTGAATGATGTTGAATTAGCAATTGTGAAACATTCAATTTATGAATTATTACGACGAGGCTTTGCTTACTTACGGTTCCTACCACACTCAAACATTTCGTTAATTTCGTATTAAATTTAGAGACTACCCACCGTATAAGTCGGCGAATTATGACAATTTCCCTTCACGAGCTCAGATACAGGTAGTCAAAACGTGGGGTCCCTAAACTCGATGATAACGCTCTAAATAAATTCGCATTCATATACGCGGAGCTCGCTAAGAAAATCCACATGTGTACCTACCTCCTAATCAGCATCACAATGCTCTCGCATAATAACAATTTACCCCAATTAAAACAATTGTCAAAGAAAATTCCCTTAATTTAAATAGCTCTCGAAAGACGCACGAAAAAAAAAAGAGAGACGAGCAAAGATCGCACACAAAATAACAACCGAGGCAGGACCGCAGAGGAGGGTATTTTTTCAGAGGGATTTTTTTAACCCTCGTACATTCAACAGGTTGCTATTGATATCAGTTTATTGGAAAATAGGGGATTTTACAAGAGCTTTCCGTGTTTTACGCGTTTACTGTCGATTCATCCGCCCCCGCAGTTCACGAGTTCGTTCCGATCAAATAAACGTTGTTTTATACATATAAAAGGGGTGATTTTCGTTTATTTGCCATTTGACAGGACGTTATTATTTTTTTACGAATGTTGTCAGTTGTCAGTCATTTATTTTGAAATTAATCGCGTTTTGTTTTTGACTATCGTTCACGTTTCGATGTGTAATTGTTTTTATTAGCGATCAAACGTGCAGTCGTACGACTAATCTGACGAATGTGATGTGTTTGATTTGTTTCCAGTAAAAATCGCTTCATTTTTTTTTGTGTGCAGCCAACTTTTTGGCTTTTAAAATTTACTTTAAATTTAATTATAAAACTGGAAACTAACCATCATAATTAATTGAATTTGTAGGTTCGAAATTATATTACAAATGTGAATTTTGTGTGCAGTTTTACATCGCGTAGAAGAGAAAATAGTACATCTAATTTGGTAAAGTGAAGTAGTATTTCACTAAATAAATTCGTTATTTCATTATTTGATTAAATATTAAAGTATAGAAACAATTTTCTGGCAAACACGTAGGTACCATAATATATTAAGTTTGCTAATTGCATATATTTTCCCAAAACTAACAAAAATGGAACTATTTTTCTCTAATTACATTACACATTATTTCATGTATTTTATAAAATATTAATTATATTAGTACTCGTGTAGTTAGTTCTATATGCAACCGGAAGATTTAATTTTGCATTATAAGCTTTACGAGCTTCCGGAAAAATTTTAATTCCAATTTTAAAAAATTCATCGCACTGACATAAAATTTACAGATTTCCAAAAAATTTTTCACAATTCCACAAAATTAAGCATCTATAAGCAGCTAATACAGAACAAAGAGCGCGAGCCTAATCAACTATTAGAGACTAAAGAGACTGAGATACTGAGCGACTGAGAAACTGAGAAACTAGAAAGACTAGAAAATTCAGACTGGAGTATAAGACAATAGACAATATACTAGAGAGACTCGGAACTAAAGACTAAAGACTAGAAACTAGAGACTAAAGACTATAGACTAGAGATACTAGAAAATAGAGACTATAGACTATAAACTAGAGAGACTACGAACTAGAGACTAGATACTGAAAACTAGAGACTAGCGGCAGGCGACTAGAGAGACTAGACTAGAGAAACTTGAAACTAGAAACTAAAGGCTAGAAGAGACTAGAGAGACTTGGAACTAAAGACCAGACAAACTTAGAACTAGATACTAGAAACTAAAGACTAGACAAAACAGACTAGAAACTAGAGAAAAGAGATTTGCAACTAGAGACTAAAAACTGGAAGAGTCTAAAGATACTTGGAACTAGATACTAGAAACTAAAGACTAGACTAGAGAGACTAGAGACTAGACTAAAAAGACTAGAGATTAGACTAGAGAGACTTGACTAGAGAGACTAGAGACAAGATACTAGGGACACAAGACTATGGACAAGAGATTAGAGACAAGAGACTAGACTAGAGAGACTTGAATCTAGAGACATGAAACTAGAGCAAAGAGACTAGACTAGAGACTAGGAAGTAGAGACTAGTACTAGAAACTAGAAACTAGCGCTTAAAGACTAGAGACACTAGACTAGAGATAATTAGATCTAAAGACTAATGAAAGTAGACTGTAGCGATTAGAAACTAGAGACTAGAGACTAGAGCCAATAGGCTAAATATACCAGACTAGAGAGGCAGAGTTTAGTAAGACTAAACTAGAGGGACTAGAGAAACTAGAATCTAGAAACTAAACTAGAGAGGCTAGAAATAAGAGACTAGAGAGACTAGACTATAGAGACTGCAAACTATAGACTAGAGAGACTGCAAACTAGAGACTAGAGAGACTCTGAACTAGAAACTATAAAAACTAAACTAGACAGATTTGTAACTAGAGATTAGAGACTCAAGTAGATAGTCTTAAAGCTAGAGACTAGAAACTAGAGACTTGAGACTAGAAGAGGCTAGAGAGACTTGGAGCTAAAGACGAGAGGGACTAGACTAGAGAGACAAGAGACAAGCGACTACAGAGACTAGGCTAAAAAGACTTGGAACTAGGGCTAGAGACCAGAGACTAGAGACTTGAAACTAGAGAGAGTAAACTAGAAAGACTAGACTAGACAGACTAGAGTAGAGAGACGAGACTTTAGGCACTAACCTTGAGAGACCAGACTAGAGAGTTAGACTAGAGAAACTAGACTAGCGAGACTAGACTAGCGAGACTAGACTAAAGAGATTAGATTAGATAGACTAGACTAGGGAGACTAGACTAGGTAGACCAGACTAGAGAGACTCATAATTTCAGAACCACTAGTATATAAATTCTAAAAAAATGTATGTTATGCAATAACTAATATAACGATAAACTAGAACAGATATAAATAAAGCTCGTAGAAAAGATTTCGAATGATGTTCACGAATTTCTTTGACTTCTGAAACAATAACTGGGAATAGAAGCGAATATAAATAGAAATTTAATAACAAAAACAAGCATCACAGACGGTAGAGAAATGTATAAACATTGATTCTATACTATAGGGGCCGTAATTGTGAAGTGGTAGTCCTGGACACAAATTAGAATTAGGTTGGGTGTTTCATCAAAGATATTTCGGTGGATACGGTGATTAGTCAAGGACTTATTGTAATTCGGTCTGTCAGTTTGTCTATGATATATGAATCGAATCATATATCAAACAATATTTGAATTATTATTAAATAATGACGAAGATTTCTATCCTTATTTAACTTAATAATAAGTAAGTGGGCAAGAGAAGAGACGAAAATTTATGACGTACGCTATGGATTTTGGGGACAAAAGGATGTAATATGTTTTGTCCGATTCGCGACTCAGAATGTTGAGTGTGGGTGAACGGATGTATTGTGCTAATGCTTATGACCAATGATAGTTGACAGTTTTTGTTTTGTAGTATAGAATGTATAATATATGAATGATGGTGGCATCTCGAATGGATACGATTCATTAACGAAATCGTTTTAAATTTCGCGACTATCTCGATTTTAATTGTCTTTATTTTAGTCGTGTCAATTTACTTTTTCGACCAAACCAAATTTAAGAGAATTGTCTTCGTGCCCAAAAAGAAATTGTATAACATTGGACAAAAGCATCGGGCTCTCCAAGAGATGGAAACCACATAATTCTAAAATAACCTACGAACAGTAACCTTGAACGACACTCCCTTGTAATATTTTTTTTCTGTTTTCGGTCAAAATGGAGCTGACCAGAAGACTGGTAAATTAATGGGCATTCTCATTGCCCAATATTTAAAAACCAACTCCACAGGAATTAAAAAGGGAGAGCGAGAGCCTGAAGTAAATTTATAAAGAGAGAAATCAATAGGGAGTTAAGAAATCACCCTAAGGCACTCCTTCAGAAGAGCCTAGAAACTTGAGATTAGAAACTAGAGACTAGAAACTAGAGACTAGTCTAATAGAGAGTTGGACACCAAGAACCAGAGAAACTTGGAACTAGAGACTAGAGAGATTAGATTAGACACTAGACTAGAGAGACTTGGAACTAAAGACCAGATACTAGAGATTAAAGAAACTAGACTAGAGACACTTGAAACTAGGGACTAAACTAGAAAGACTTGGAATTAGAGACTAATAGAGATTAGAGACTAGAAACTAGAGACTACAGAATGTAGACTGGAGACACTAGAGATTAGAGAGACTAGATTAGAGACACTTGGAAATAGAAACTAGAGACTACAGAGACTAGACTAGAGTCTAGAGAGACTTGGAACTAAAGACTAGAGACAAGAAAGACTAGACTAGAGAGACTTGGAACTAGAGACTAGAGATTCTAGACTAGAGAGACTTTGAACTAGAGACCCTTGCAACTAGAATGCTTTGGAACTTGAGACTAGAGATTAGAGAGACTAGACTAGAGATTAGAGAGACTAGACTAGAAAGACTTGAAACTAGAGACACTTGGCACTTAAAAGACTTAGAGCGAGAGACTAGAGACTATATATTAGAGGCGCAAGACTAGAGACACTTGAAACTAGAGACTAGATGCTTGAGAGACTAGAGAGACTAGACTAGAAAAGCTAGACTAGAAACACTTAGAACTATAGACGCTTGGAACTAAATAAACTTGAAACTAGAGACTAGGCTAGAGCGACTTGGAACTAGCAACACTTGGAGCTTAAAAGTCTTGGAACTAGAGACTAGAAACTAGAGAGACTAGACTAGGGAGACGTGAAACTAGAGACTAGAGAAACTAGACTAGAGAGACTAGACTAGAAACTAGAGTCTAGAGACTAGAGACTAAAAACTGGAGAGACTAGAATAGACCCTATGACTAACTTTAGGTTTTACTTTACTTTTTTACGGCTCCTATGTTCTCCGTACTAACAAAAAGTAAAAATCATCTATTACTTGTTATCATTATCGGAGCTGATAAGATGTTTTTTCAACATTAGACCCTAAAGTCGGTTTAAAGGGCTAAAATCTAAAAAATGAGAGAAACCAAAGCCAATGGTTTTGTACTTGGAAGAACAGAAGAAGGTGAGTTCCATGAGTCTTTTTGAATCAATCCCAATTTCTTTATAGCTTTAGAATCGTTCAAGTTTTGATCGCTCGTTTTCCTTTTTATAATAAACTGAATAAAAATTATAGCTAATTACAGTACGGATTATGCAAATCTATTTCCTCGGTATAAAACCAATTTGTACATTGTTAGATGCAAAAATGGATTTCTTATCAATTTTCTTCAATTTTCTTTAACTTTAAAGAAAAATTACAATAGCGTCGTCACGAAAAGTTCCAATTAAATGGTGGCGCTTTTTTTTATAAAAAAAGGAAGTCTTACATAAATTTAGAATATGCATTACCGTTGAGGGGTTAAAATCTAAGAGCACTAAGTTATTTACGTTTTATATACCTACTATGAATTACAACATTGCGTTTTGGTTTAAATACGTCAACTGTTGTATCGGTAACAGTCAGGCACAATATAAATTAACAGGGGAATTTAAAGTAAATCATTAGTGCGTATAGTTTATTTCCTTGCCAAGAATAAGAAGTTGTTTTTGGCATAAATTTGGCTTGTTAGAATGTTAATGACTTATGTTAATAAGGTATACTATTTCGATAGCATGTCTAATTGAATATCAAAACTTAATTGCTTCTTAATACGAAAATGCTCTCTCAAACTGCCACTTTTTTTACCAATTTATTTTAATTTTTGACTTTTTTCACTTATTCGCGCTTTTGTGTCAATTTATCGCTAAATGATGATGCATCAACGTGACATTGTTTTTGTTTATAATTCAAAAAAAATTTTTTTACGTCAATTAAGTGGAAGTTTGTCGGTCGCAAAAAAAGTGAAATGAGGGGGAATGGGGGAGAAATTACGTCTATCGCCGCTTTTCAAAAAATAAGAGAAAGAGTGTCGAAGTCGTGGGCCTATTAACACGATTGGTATAAATTATAAAAGTAGATTAAGGCGTAACAAGCAATGAAATTAAGTTTCGTGGAAAAAATCGATTTGAAATTTTAAAAAGGGTTATTTATTGGAAAATGTGCAACTTATAGGAGAAAATTTTTGACAACATTTTAAACTTGGGGTATTTTTACGTAAAAAATGTCTTTATAAATTTTTCTGTGTATGCGCTAGTTTTGCCATAAAATGTATTTTAAGAAAACTGCGCAAAGTGCACCCTGCACAACTCTCTACGCTAACATTTTCAAGCGCGCCGACGCTTTTTGAGCACTTTGACCTAAAATGAAAATTTACAAAAATTAAAAGCGCTTTTTTCTATCTTCACCCAAGCCACTTGGACATTTTTTGAGGTTGAAACGCTTTGCGACCAGCTTAACGTGCAGTCCAGCTACGCGAGATAGTTCAGGGAGCGTCCGTAACCTCGTAACTATAAATATAAGGCCAACGGTGGACTTAACCCTTCTTTATTGGAGCTCTTGAGTCCTAAGCGACTCGTGGACCAAATTTTTGATTTTTTCCAACACTGTGAGAGACGCTTTTGCACCAGCGAGTTTCCATGTGAAGGAGAAAAAAGTTGAAAAATCACAAACAAACTCAATTTATAATAAAGACAAGTAATCAATATTTTGTATATATTTACAGTTAAAAGGGGTCAGTCTCTTAGAATTTAAATTTTGGGTTGATAGATAGAGTAACGTCAGTCGAACCGAGAAAGAGGTTTCGGCGAATATAAAGGGTTATGTCGTGATTGATAACCTTAAATGAAAGACCATATAAGCAATGTCAGTTTTAGGGTGAGAAATTGGCAAGAATCAGTTTGTCTATAAGGTCGAATTTCAAGTCAACTCTTTGCTGATTAAAAACGACGCGAATACGACCAACGTTTGTTTAAAAAAAAAAATTTCTTCGATGTGTTGTGTGTGCGCGCGTATAAATAAAGTTTGGTTCTGATTTCGGATACGGTCGAGTTATTAAGACAGTAACAGTCAGTGACAAATCTATCCTTTTCAAACCCTCTCTGGAAGTCCCTTCTTCAATGTTCATCAGCGCCCCACACCACAAACCGCCCGTTTCAATGTGACTGTCACAATGAGACTGGACGTGCCGTGTGAATACAAATATAAATCTATAAATTTAAATATTAACTTAAAAAGTTAATTTAAAAAATATTATAATTGCACAATACACGCGCATCACACAAAAACAATTAAATGCGCGGAATTACAAAATCATTTGATATTTAAATTCGCATTTGTCTTTTTTTTAGTTTTTTTGCCTTACTATAGTGTATAGTGAGACCAATTAGTAATTTTCTTAACCACTGGTTAAATTGATTGGGGTAACTTCAAAAAAAATTGCGTAATTATTAAATAGTATTGTTTACTCTCGGCGTAATTATTAAAAAATAATATTCATGAGTAATACACTTATAATACCTAATAAGATCACGATTTTTTTCTTAAATTAGGTAATTAAAAATTTTTATTATTGCATGTGTGTCGTGTTCTTAGATTAGGTAATTGTTATTACGTATTTTTTAAAACGGGACTTGTGTTTAAACATATTTTTTAATAGTGGTAACAAACAAGCACTTTTCAGCAAGACTTAAACAGGAAAATGCGATTCAGCCTTTCGGAAAGAGGCTGCTAAAGAGACTAGACCAAAGAGACTTAGAATCAAATACTATTAGAGACTAAAGACTAGAGACTTACTATAGACTGGAAACTAGAGATCATAGAGACTAGACTAGAGAGGCTAGACTACAGAGAGACTTGGATCTAGAACCTAGAGACTTGGATCTAGAGACTAGAAACTATAGACTAGAGACTTGAGACTAGAGTAGAGACTATAGTGACTTGAAACAAGATACTAAAGACTAAAGACTGGAGACTAGAGACTAACTAATAGACTAGAGACTAGAAACTATAGACTAGAAATCATAAAGACTAGACTATAGATAGACTTGGAAACTAGATACTAGATACTAGATACTAGATCTTAGATACTAGATACTAGATATTAGATTCTAGATACTAGATACTAGATACTAGATACTATATACTAGATACTGGATACTAGATACTAGATACTAGATACGAGATACTAAAGTAGAGAGACTAAACCGGAGAGACTTGGAATCTGAGACTAGAGACTAAAGACTGAGACTAGAGACTAGAAACTAGAGACTAGAGCCTAGAGACTAGAGACTAAAAACTAGAAATTACAAACTACAGACTAGAGACTACAGAGACTAGACTAGAAACACTTAAAGCTAGAGACTACAAACTACAGACTAGAGACTACAGAGACTAGACTAGAGGAAATTAGAACTAGAGACTAGAGAGTAGAGACTAGACTAAAGAGATTTGGAGCTAGAAACTAGATACTAGAAACTAGAAACTATGTACTAGAGACTAGAGAGAATAGATCAGAGAGACTAGAGACTACAGACTAGAGACTAGAGACTAGAGACCAGAGACTAAAGACAAGAAACTAGAGAGGCTACACTACAAAAATTTGGAACTATAGAGCTAGAAACTATACGCTAGAGACTAGAATGTAGAGAAAATAGACTAGGAAGACTTGGAGTTTGAGACTAGAGACTAGAGACTAGAGACTAGAGACTAGAGACTAGAGACTAGAGACTAGAGACTAGAGACTAGAGACTAGAGACTAGAGACTAGAGACTAGAGACTAGAGACTAGAGACTAGAGACTAGAGACTAGAGACTAGAGACTAGAGACTAGAGAGTAGAGACTAGAGACTAGAAACTAGAGACTAGAGACTAGAGACTAGACCCTAGAGATTTGAGACTAAAGACTAGAGAATAGAGACTAGAGACTAGAAACTAGGGACTAAAAACTTGAAACTAGAAGCTAGAGTAGAGTAGACTAGACTAGAAGCACTTGAAGCTAGAGACTACAAACTGTAGTCTATAGACTACAGAAACTAGACTAGAGAGAATTAGATCTAGAAACTAGAGAGTAGAGAGAATAGACCAGAGAGACTGGAGACTAGGTACTAGAGACTGGAAACTAGAGACTGGAGACTAGAGACTGGAAACTAGAGACTTGAAACTTGAGACTGGAAACTAGAAACTTGAGATACTATACTATAGAGACTTAAAACTATAGAGACTAGAAACTATAAACTAGAGATTAGAGAGACTTAGAACTAGAGACTAGAGACTTAAGAGACTAGACTACAAAAACTTATAACTTGAGACTATGGACGAAAATGGAAAAAAGTTGTCTTTAATATTGTATTTTTGTAAAAAACTAAGGTCAGGCTCTGTAGTACAGCAATTGCTGAAACGTCGCTTACAGGGGCATGCTAAAAGGCTTTTAGCGTCGAGCGGAGTTGGACCGACTATCTAGAGCTGATGGTATACTGCCTGGAAGCCGTATTAACTCAACTTGGCATGAAGATACGCCAAATCCTTTTGGTAATATTAGTGGTGGCCTCATTATCTCAATCGTAATGACAGGCTCACGTATAACAAGAATGGCTTCCAATAAGAGGGCTCTGGTAGTAGATTCAAGCTTTCTGAAAACTACCGAAATTGTTTTGGCAACTCTTACTTTCTGGAGAAGTTCCGACTGCGCCAGTTATGACCAGTAAATTCCGATCGCAAGCACCTAACGAACAAGAAGATATAAGTTTAAGAGCGACGATATCTTCAAAAGAATCTTTCCGATGGACGCTTCAAGTTAATAGATTGTACGGGGCCGTGCTCGATATAATTTTTCGTGCGACATGTTTTTTTTTACTATAAACAATTACGTGTGACGCCATGGAATTGTGAACACATCACGACAATTCTAATTATTGCTTTTATAAATTACCTTCTTCATCTTTTAAATATTATAAAAAATAAATTTTTGCCGTTACGTAAGCGGTAAGCTTCGTGCTCCGCTTCATACGTTATTACGTAAAAAGTCAAACGTTTAAAGAAGTTTATTGCTGTGCGAGGAGTTTTTTTCTTTTATCGTATATTAACGTTTCTCTTATGGCTTATCACATTTGGATCGTGAGCCACTGGCCAAGCGAAACAAATGACACTAGTGTGAGCCATGTGAAGAGTGAAGAAAGGGACAATTTTACCATTGACGACGACTTAAAAAAAAAGATAAGATCAATTAGGGGGGATAATTATGTCAATTTTTTATTATTTTGTAAAGAAGTCTCGTTTTACAATAATGGAAAGAAACAATAGATTTTTTCAAGGTACGCAAGAACATGTCTTACCCATCAAATTGAGCAAAATGAGCAATTTCTTTCTTTTTTCCCATGATATGAAGGTTATAGGTGACTTTGCGACCCGTAATGACCATAATTAATATATGAAATAACTGACGAGGACTGGCAGCCATGACATGTCGAACAATTAGACCGGAAGTTAGTGGATGTAGCAATAATTAGAATCACTGCGTGTTCGTTCAACCGCTATGTTATGATTGCTAAGTTGTTGTACCTGTTGTTTGTTGTATCTTTATGTATAGGTAGACACAAGTGCGTTTAGCGTAGTACCGCGTTTTTTTAAAAAAGAAAATACCTCAATTTATAACCGAATCACGACATTTAATTTGGTTATTGTTGACAAAATCGGAACTCAATTACGTCAAATTTGAGCGTTTACTAACTACGAGACCCCATTTCGAGTTCTCGGTGGTTAAAATTAGCAAAAATAAGTCTAAAGCGGCGTAACTAGCGCCATCTGTTAACAATCTAAACAGAAGTCAAATATGCGCTTGTTCGTCTTCAAAATTTGTTTTTCTATACTGTGGGTCGTAAAAAAACAATTGAAGGCGATCTAGTGTACTTATTCTAATAGTAAAGTACACTTTTTTACCAATCACATGCTTACAATCATTTCTGCATGTTAAAAGTACAATGCAGTAATAAAAAAATAGTAAAATAGTAATAATCCTTTTCTCCACACGCACATGAGTGAGAGAGAGAGAGAGGCACTTTTTTCTCGAGAACGAGAACTAAATTTATCCAACAGTTATAAGTTTGTAAATAACGACTAAAGGATTGAGTTTATTTCTATACCAAGACGAGTCCGTTGATAATGACAGAGTACACCTTATAGTTTCCGCCGGAAACAGATCATTGTCTGATATACATTTTATATTCTTATTAGATCAGTGTAACGACGTTTATAATAACAATTGAGTCTTTAAACGTTCGCAGTAGAGTTTCAAATTTAGAGCGTCTCATTAAATCGAAGTCGCAAGACTTTGATCAATAAAATCTTTTCGGTATAGTCCTTTAAGACCAAATCTTGAATTAATTGACCATGGACGCCATAATACGGACAATGGGCGTCAAAACGGAGAAACAAACGAACATGCAGACGGCAGAACAGGTCAGTAAACAGACAGACAGACAGTCAGATAAGCTCCTAATTCGAAGACGCCTTTCGTTAAGAAAGAAGCGTTCACGTAACGGTCAAGAATTTAGGAGAAGAAACAAACACCCTGTAGACTTATTATAAAGTGAAGGCAAGAAAAATGAAGCGAATCTAAACTGAAAATAGTTACATGACTTCGGTCCCCATATTAATCACTTATCCATTGAAAGGATGCATTAAAACCAAGGCGGCCAAGCTCATCAATTGTCTAACAATAGCACAGCGACATAACACAGCACATGTGAGATTAAGTAATCTGTCAGAGCCCACTTCGTTCTTGTTCAATGCTTTTAAGGTTGATATCATTGAAAGTATGGCCATTTAATTACGTAAAATGAAAAAAAAAAATGAAAAAAAGAAAGAAAATCGAATTTTAACGATTTTGTAGACAAATAACTTGACGAGAGTACCAACCGTTAAGGTTGAAAAGCAAACAATTACAATAATCGCCGGTTTTAGATATTAATTTTTCGCATAGTTTAGTTAGCGGTAGATCCTTTGAACCCTTTGATCCTGTAGGATATTTAGGACTCATACGAGAACAAGCCTCAGGTATCGGGAATAGTTGATGCATTCCTGCTTTTGAACTGAAGAATTCTATTGCGGTGTACGTTCAGGTCGGAGGTACGACCTAATATTAGAAGAGCTTTTTCACTTTACCCATCTTGCGAAAAATAAAAAAAATCAATTTATTAAATTAATATTTCAAATCTCAACCAAATAATCGAAAATAAAAATAAAATTTCCGTTTGATGTTTCACCAGCTTACGCTTCACGAAGGGAGGATGGGGCGAATTAAGTTTAAAAGCCGCAAAATGAAAAATTTACAAAACGATATTTTATTTGGTTTGGCTTAGATTTTGAGTTATCTGAAATACCGCAAAATATTAACTGAAAAATATTTTGCTTTGTATTATTTAACCCTCTTGTGAATTTGAGTAGGCAGATAAGCACTCCAAAGAAGATACGTATAATGAAAATGAAAGATTTTAGATAAAAATTTTAAACTGAAAAGGGTTTTTAACTTATTAAAATCGATTCGAGTTAAATAAGGATTAAAGATGTATTTCGTTTTAATTAAATTTTCTTTTTGAACGTTAAAGAAGAAGTGCAAAGTTATTGAATATTATTCGTGGGAAAAGAAAGGAGGCGGTGGTGTGTTATAAACGTATACTCGTTTAAGCTATCGGTTTGGTTTATTTAGACACAAGTTGGCAGAATTGGGCGCCGGTTAACTACTACATTCCACCACAACACGCAATATTTCGCTAATTGAAATGTCCGTGAAGACATATTTATAATTGAAACCGGAAGTATATATAGGTGTATGAAGTAAATTTAGGTATAATCTATAATAGAACGTAATATACGGGGGCTTTGCAATATACACAAGGACGTTCTTTAAAGAATACGACTCTCTAAAGAGTTAATGAGTATCAACTTATTGGAAATTTGATCAGGCTTTAGCGTAGCACTGGCGCTTTAGCACCTGAACTGTGGTTCTATTACTTTTATAGGTCTCCCATGTCGGTCATCCTGGAATTACTCAGTAGAAAGTAGGGCAAACGAAGACATAGTGTTTCTGTTCTGTTTGGGCCGCTGTACCGTCTAAACTTGAAAATGGCTCTAATCGGATATTCAACACTGCACGTAGAGAATTTAAAGGGCTTTCCAAAGCTATCTTTGATTTTGTTCAAAACTCACTAGTTTTGGCGTCACTATTACTCAAACTGGGCGTGCCCTTAATCTATACGATATATTAGTAATTTTTGCAGCTTAGCGGCCTGTTTAAGTCGTTATACCTGCTAAACTTGAGAATGGGTTAATTCGAAATTTAAGCTCTGCCAGAAGAGAATTTAAAGGGCTTTACAAATATGCGTTTGATTTTGTTCCAGCGCCACTAGTTTTGGCGTTACATATACTCAAACTAAACCTGTCCTAATATATGAAAAATCGTGGAAATTTTTATAGCTAAGTGATCTATTTGAGCCGTTATACCGGCTAAACTAGAAAATGGGTCTTATTGGCTATTATACTCTGTCAATAGACAATTTAAAGGGCTTTCCAAATCTATGCTTGATTTTGTTTCAGACCTACTAGTTTTGGCGTTACGACTACTCAAACTGAACATGTTCTAAATCTATGCGATATTGTCGACATTCTTATAACTTAGTGGCTTTTTTGAGCCGTTATACCGGCTAAACTAGAAAATGGGTCTAGTCGGCTATTATCGGCTCAGTAGAGAATTCAAAGGGCTTTCAAAATATATAATTGATTTTGTAATTTTTATAGCTTAGTGGTTTGTTTGAGCCGTTATATCGGCTAAACTAGAGAATGGGTCTCAACGGATATTTGATCCTGTTCGTAGAGGATTTATAGGACTTTGCAAATCTAAGTTTGATTTTGTTCCACACCCACTAGTTTTTGCGTTACAATTACTCAAGCTGAACATGTTCTTAACCTATGCGATATGTCGACATTCTTATAACTTAGCGGAATGTTTGAGTCTTTATACCGGCTAAACTAGAGAATGAGTCTAATCGACTATTACACCCTGTTAGTAGATAATAAAAAGGGCTTTCAAAATCTGTAATTGAATTTATTTTAGTCCTAGTAGTTCTCGCGTTCCAATTACTCCAACTGAACTGTCTATGCGATATCGTCAACATTTGTATATTTTAGTGGTCTATTTGAACCGTTATACCGGCTAAGCTAGAGAATGGGTCTAATTGACTCTTACACCTTCTCAATAGAGAATTCTAAAGGCTTTCAAACTCTATGTTTAATTTGGTTCCAGACTCACTAGTTTTGGCGTTACGCATATTCAAACTAGACGTGTTTCTGGTCTATACGCCATATTATTGTCGACATTCGTATAGCTTAAGGTCTATTTGCGCCGTTATACCGGCTAAACTAGAGAATGGGTCTACTTGGCTATAACACTTTGTTAGTAGATAATTAAAATGGCTTTCCAAATCTGTAATCGACTTTATTCTAGTCCTATTAGTTTTTGCTTTACAATTACTCAAACTGCGCTGTCTTTTGACTTAGTATGCGATATTGTCAAAATTTGTATAGCTCAGTGGTTTTTTGAGCCGTTATACCGGCTAAATTTGAAAATGGGTCTGATTGGCTATTAGACCCTGTCAGTAGAGAATTTAAAGAGCTTTAAAAATCTGATATTGAATTTATCCCAGCCATACTAGTTGATGTGTTACCATTGCTCAAACTGGATGAGTCTTTTGACTATGCCATATCGAAGTAATTTTAATAGCTTGGTTGTCTGTTTGGGCCGTTATACCGGCTAAACTAGAGAATGGGTCTAATAGGCTTTTACACCACGTCAGTAGAAAATTCAAAGGGATTTTATAACATATTATTGATTTTGTTCCAGCCTTACTAGTTTTGGTGTTACGAATACTCAAAATAGACGTGTTCATTTCGTCGTAATTTTGTTAGCTTAGTAGTCTGTTAGGGCCGTTATACCGGCTAAACTAGAGAATGGGTCTAATAGGCTTTTACACCACGTCAGTAGATAATTCAAAGGGCTTTTATAATATATTATTGATTTTGTTCCAGCCTTACTAGTTTTGGTGTTACGAATACTCAAACTAGACGTGTTCATTTCGTCGTAATTTTGTTAGCTTAGTAGTCTGTTAGGGCCGTTATACCGGCTAAACTAGAGAATGGGTCTAATAGGCTTTTACACCACGTCAGTAGATAATTCAAAGGGCTTTTATAATATATTATTGATTTTGTTCCAGCCTTACTAGTTTTGGTGTTACGAATACTCAAACTAGACGTGTTCATTTCGTCGTAATTTTGTTAGCTTAGTAGTCTGTTAGGGCCGTTATACCGGCTAAACTAGAGAATGGGTCTAATAGGCTTTTACACCATGTCAGTAGAAAATTCAAAGGGATTTTATAACATATTATTGATTTTGTTCCAGCCTTACTAGTTTTAGTGTTACGAATACTCAAACTAGACGTGTTCATTTCGTCGTAATTTTGTTAGCTTAGTAGTCTGTTAGGGCCGTTATACCGGCTAAACTAGAGAATGGGTCTAATAGGCTTTTACACCACGTCAGTAGATAATTCAAAGGGCTTTTATAATATATTATTGATTTTGTTCCAGCCTTACTAGTTTTGGTGTTACGAATACTCAAACTAGACGTGTTCATTTCGTCGTAATTTTGTTAGCTTAGTAGTCTGTTAGGGCCGTTATACCGGCTAAACTAGAGAATGGGTCTAATAGGCTTTTACACCACGTCAGTAGATAATTCAAAGGGCTTTTATAATATATTATTGATTTTGTTCCAGCCTTACTAGTTTTGGTGTTACGAATACTCAAACTAGACGTGTTCATTTCGTCGTAATTTTGTTAGCTTAGTAGTCTGTTAGGGCCGTTATACCGGCTAAACTAGAGAATGGGTCTAATAGGCTTTTACACCATGTCAGTAGAAAATTCAAAGGGATTTTATAACATATTATTGATTTTGTTCCAGCCTTACTAGTTTTAGTGTTACGAATACTCAAACTAGACGTGTTCATTTCGTCGTAATTTTGTTAGCTTAGTAGTCTGTTTGGGCTGTTATACCGGCTAAACTAGAGAATGGGTCTAATATGCTTTTACACCATGTCATTAGAGAATTCAAAGGGATTTTATAATATAAGATTGATTTCGTTCCATCCATACTAGTTTTGGTGTTACGGATACTCAAACTAGACTTGTATTTTGTCTATATGTCAAATTTCGTAATTTTTATAGCTTAGTCGTCTGTTTGAGCCGTTGTCCCGGCTAAATTACAGAATGGGTCTGATCGGCTATTAAAGGTCGTTAATGAAAAATTTAAAGGGCTTTCAAAATCTACGATTGATTTTGTTCCAGCCTTATTAGTTTTTACAGTACGACTTGGTTGTTAATATGCAGAGAACTATAATGTATCCTATAGCAAGTTTACTATATATTTATTTGTTTATTTATTTGTTAAACTTACAATGGTACAACAATATCGTCTAGTGACGGCTAAGTCATTTCTCAAACGTTGACCGAAGTAAATTTGAAGAGCAATCTCAGGTTTTGTAAAAATAGTGTGAGATACTTCCGAGAGACTTTCAATATTAATTTGACCTATTAACCCAAGTTTTGGCGTAACTAACCTACCTCATTAACGAGTCTTGTCGTATACCAAGATAACAGGTTTTGTAAAGTTGGGCTTCTTTTAAACAGCAAGAATCGAACATTTCGGAAATTTCAAAATAATTAATTTTTGTAATGGTCTAGAAAGAAGTCCAAGCAGTTTGTTGAATTTACAATTTACTTACCGTGTGAATAAGTCTAAAAGTTATTAAAAAAATATAATTGAAACAAAATTATTTTTTTCGTTCATACGTAACAAGACTTGCCTTTTTTAATAATATTAACAACGTCATTAATGTTGTTAAAAATATGATTTCTTCAACAACCATCCGGTTCTATATTTTAATAAAAGAAAATAATAACAGTTTCGCATTTTGGGATAGGTACACACATACAATATAATCAACTTATTACTTTTAACAAAAACTTGTAGTTTAGTAATTGTAGGAATTTTAGAATTGCCATTAATTACAGAAAAGTCGATAGTATTACTCTTTTGAATCATCGAGTCCGCAAAATTCCTCAAATTTATCACAGAACTTATATGTTCATACGCTCATTAGATTTTGCCGACAAAGGATAATTTTTGGCAATCAACTTCGGTTTCTTTTTACTTCAACATCAACAGCAATCAATCTATCTGTTTAAAACTATTCAAACCTTTTATATAATTCGAGACAGTTACTAATAAGTAAATTTCTTATTCTTCTTCTACTTTTTTTATTTTATTTTTAATATAACATTAATATCATTATTGTTACTCGTTATTCGAATAAAACAATTTAATAATCTGAGACTTGGAAAATAAATGGTTGACAGCAACAAATTAGGCCAATAATAAGATTGGGTTGGGGACAAAGTCGTGAACGCTCATTCAAAATGAGAGAGAGATAGCGAGAGTTTAGCTCTTTGGATAGACTGTCGGTCTGTCCGCGTTTCCATCTGTCCTTCATCCTAATGTGGTTCTTTTTCTACTTCTCTGTGCCTGTACAGTCTGTCAACGCTTGTCAGTCTGTTTATTCGTCTCTCTTTATCTTCCAGACTCTCGACTTCACCCTTTCTTTGTCTCTCCATCTCTCCTGGCCAGTTTCTTATTTTTTTATTGCTTGGTGTCCTACTGTCTCTCAAGATTACTGTTTCATAGCCTCTCTGCTTGTTCGCCATTCAGTTTCTCGGCCTCTTCGCCTCTCTGAATGGTTGTCCATCTGTATCGCTGTCTTAGTTGTCTTCCTGCCCTTTCTGCTCACTGAATGCCCGTTTCTCTGTCGATTTTCCGATAGGTTAGGTGTTTCCTGCTAACCTAACCTAGGAGAGGTTAGATGCGGCTTCAGTAAACCTCCCCTAAGATAGGTTAGGTGCGCTCTTACTAAGGATTAATTGTTTGTAATTTTCAAAGACGCTTAGCCCGCTTAGCCTAGCTCAGCCCATATTTAAATGCGCAGGTTGTAAAAATAAAAAGAGTGTTAAGAATATGTAACATAGAGTGGGAATTTTTCTCACAGAGAGAACTTTTAAAAGTCGATCGCATATTTTCGCAGGTATGTAGTCGGCATCGTCAAAGACAAAAAGCGCTTTTTGCTACAAATGTAAGGATTATTTTAAAAGTAGTCGATTGGCATTATTGACTTAAAAAAGTCAAAAATATATTAATTAAATTTTTCCCAAAACATCTGCCGTAAATCGTTTCGAAATAATTTTGTTAAGAAAAAAACAACAAATTCCTTCGAATCGAAGAGACTGTTTTCAATAACAATCAATTGGCATAAAACTGTCAGTTTCTTAACCCTTACTATTATTTTGAAACTATTTTGTGTCATATAAATATTTTAAAACTCCGCGTGGTGCCGACCTTTTACTTATCTAAAATTAATTTATCAAAGATTTTCTTGAATCGTTAATTATAAATAACAACCCAACTCAAAGGGTAATTAGTAGAAGAATTTTTTGAAATAAAAAAGAGAAGCCGGGCAGAGGAGGGGTGGCGTATTTTTGACAAATAATAATATTTTATTTACAAGTCTATTTGTTGGGGCTTAACGTCGTTTTCTTCTTTCATCCCTTTAGATATCATTACGACTATTGGTGATAACGTATAATGTGAATATATTGCAAGTGTTTCCTGTTCTTGCTTTTTCCAGATGGGAACTAATGTTATACCTTTTGCTCGATCTCGATGTTATATCTCATATTTTCTTTGTGTTGTTCCGTTAATGGTCATAAGATACCGTTTTTTCTGCTCCAATGGTGATAAAAAATTATTGCATTTTTTTTCAACTGTATTTGTTGCTTTTCGCGGATTATACCGAAAGGAGCTTGTGCTTAAAAATGTAAGTGATAAATTTTTATGGGGGGACGAAATGATGATGAAGTAATATGAGATTAGTTCTTTTTTGTTTTCCACCTATCACGTGCTTTTGCACAATAACGCGCCAGCAATTCATTAATTCGTTAATAATATAAAAAAATCTATCAAATTATTTCGCGCAAAAAAGTAACCTCGGCGCCATTGTTTAAAAAGAAAACGTTCATGACACTTTTAAATAATAATTTAATAATAACAACAAACACAAAAGAATTTAAACTCGCACAATGCGCAAACTTTAATTGTCTGGAAAAGAATCCAAACTACAACCTACCCGAAAAAAAAAACGTCTAAATTATCGATTTCGTGGGTGCCCATTATTTCGCATTTAATAGTTTAATAAGGGCGTGGTAAAAAAAATAATAATCGAAAAACGAGACATATTAAAGAATTCTTCAAAATTTAAAATATCGATGTTGATACTCTAAGCATATTGGATGCACGAGGGATGGTTGTAAATAGCAATAACTGTCACCTTTCTTTGCTCCGCGGTAATAACCAACGTCTGAATCGTCCTAGTAACAATAAGAATTCAGAAACCGAACACACATATTATATATTTATGACTATTTTTCGAAATTTACCTAGTCTACCTGCTTATAGCAGTTGTCTTTGTTTATGCCGTATTATATTACCTACACTGTTATTCGGAAACGAGGAGTGAGAGACTCAAAACTGTTCGGTCTTGGAGACGCTATCGTCATGAGAAACCAACATGTGCGAAAAACCGTTTTTAAAAGACTCCATATCTGTACTCGTGGGGACAAACGCGGGATCAACTAGTAGCCCCCACTCGAAATAGTTAGTGGTTAGAGCACTCGATGCAAGTCGAAGTCTTCGAGTTCAACCCAAGTGCTTCCGTGGAATGCCTAAATGCGTCAGCATGGAGGTCTAGCGCCTACAACATCGAAAACGAGCACCAAAGTGGCAACCCTGACGTATTAGACGAGTCATTCCAAACGTCTCGTACGCAAAATTTTAAAATTGACCTAACCTAACATTTAACTTCTGAACAAAATGAGGGAATTGATGCAGCCCTTTTAATGAGGGTAAAATGATGGAGAATAGACGTTTACAGGTTTACTAATTTTGAGGACTCGAATTATTATTTTAGCCTCATCAGTCAGTTGATGTAGAATACCGATATTGAGATTAACTGTAACTCGATGTAATTATCTTCTGTAGGAGCTGAACGTACACGTACCTTTGGCAGATCTGTAAACCATTGTCAGAAGTTCTGAACCTCATCCTATTCCCATAGTGAAGCATCACGTAGACATTGGACCATAGTCTATTGGATTTATTTAAAGTACCCGCTCTGAACTAGAGAACTAGAGACAAGAGTCTAGAGAGAGTAGTCTTAAGAGACCTGGAACTAGAAACAAAAGTCTAGAGAGAGGACTTGAGAGACTTGGAATTAGAGACTAGGGACTAGAGACTAGAGACTAGAGACTATAGAGACTAGAGACCAGAGACTAGAGACTAAAGAGAGAAGTCTAGAGAAACTTGAAATCAGATACTTTTAGACCTTGAGAGACTTGGAATTAGAGATTAGAGACTAGAGAGACTACACTAAAGAGACTTGAAACTAGAGACACTTAGAGCTTGAGGGACTTGGAACTAGAAGCTAGATACTAGAAAGATTAGACTTGAGAGACTTGGAATTAGAGACGATGGGAACTAGAGACTAAAGAATAGCGGCTAGAGACTAGAGAGACTTGAACTTATATACACTTGGAACTAGGACTTGGGACTAGACACTAGAGAGACTAGATTAGAAAAACTTTGAACTAGAGACTAAAGTAGAGACTAGAGAGACTAGACCAGAGGGCCTTGGAACTTGAAAGACTTAGAACTAATTGAGACTAGAGACTAGGGAGACTAGACTTAAGAGACTTGGAACTAGGAACTCGAGAAAAGCGGCTATAGACTAGAAAGAATAGACTAGAGAGACTTGGAGCTAGAGTCACTTGGAATTAGGATTAGGGACTAGACACCAGAGAAACTAGACTAGAGAGACCTTGAACTAGAGACTAGAGACTAAAGTAGAAACTAGAGAGACTAGACCAGAGGGACTTGGGACCATAGACTAGAGACTAGAGACTAGAGACTAGAGACTAGAGACTAGAGACTAGAGACTAGAGACTAGAGACTAGAGACTGGAGACTGGAGACTGGAGACTGGAGACTGGAGACTGGAGACTGGAGACTGGAGACTGGAGACTGGAGACTGGAGACTGGAGACTGGAGACTGGAGACTGGAGACTGGAGACTGGAGACTGGAGACTGGAGACTGGAGACTGGAGACTGGAGACTGGAGACTGGAGACTGGAGACTAGAGACTAGAGACTAGAGACTAGAGACTAGAGACTAGAGACTAGAGACTAGAGACTAGAGATTAGAGATTAGAGACTAGAGACTAGAAACTGGAGAGACTAGACTCTAGAGTCTAGAGAGACTTGGAGCTAGAGACTAGAGAAACTAAACTAGAGAGACTTGGAACAGGAAACACTTGAAACTAGAGACTAGAGAGACTATGCGATACCCTATAAATAACTCTAGGTTTGACTTTGTAAATAAAAGTTGTAGAAAGCCCATTTGATTGGTTGATGATAGTTTGGGTCTTGAGTGAGCTGACGCTAACAAAATATCCCATGTTCTTAGTTTAAGTTAGTTTCCAAGAGAAACAAGCCATCCAAGATCCAATTAGAATGAATCTAATACAATTCAGGAGAGATTGATGAATAAACTGGACAACTGAACATGTATGGATAACGGGTCACTGAGAGCGTTGTCGGAGTGCAATTCGGCCTTTTTGTTGCTTGTGGCTCGGGCAGGGGGTTTTCTAGATTGAATATAAAATTCTTGAGCGGAAATACGAGACGTCTGAGAGCTTTTATTCGTGCAATGTCTAGCAAAACGCCGAACTACCTCACCCGCTCACCCCGAATGAAGAATATGTAAAACTGTCGTTCATTATTGGCACCATAAAAAGACAAGTCGATTATCCATCACTTCGTATTATTTGCAAAATCGAATTTGTGCACCGTCATTCGTATTTATGAGGACAAAAAATTTGAATTACAAATGCGAAATGAGCTGCAATAAGAGTAGCAAAGAAGGCGATTTTTACAGTGTATCCTATAATGATATGATAATGAACAAAGCAATGGATATTAATTCAAGAATTATAGTATTTTATGAATATAATGTCTGTTTTTATGATTCTTTATGCGTTACAGATGATTGGTTAGTATTACTAATGTCTTTTACCGAAAAATAAACCTCACGTTATTACGTTTCAAAAACATAAATACCTATAATAATCGTAGTAATAATAATAATTTTTAAAGGCCAAATTTGCATATTTGATTACGTCCAATTATTCGATTTCTGCTCAATTTTTTTAAAATTAATAATACCAACAAGAGCAGCTCGTTTACGGAAAGTTGAAAGTTTTTCCAACTGCCCCAACAGTCGTATTATCGAGGGGCTGCGAATGTATCAGAATATATCAGCATCGTTCAAAGTTTCCAGATACGGGTATTTCTAACAATATTAATTGTGAATATGAGTCTACATTCGATTGTTGACATATGAGCAGGAAAAGCAATTACCTGATAGCAATAGCGAGTATCTATGCGTGTTTAGAAGAGATATCAACACAAAGCAGGGATCTCAATGTATTATTTCTATTAATTACTGCTTCAATCCACATGAGAAGTTATTTTAGGATGTTATATTATAGAAAATGAAATAGTTATTGACACAATAACGACATTTTCGTTTAATAACACCTAAAATTCCATTGAAGGCAAAATTATTTCTTAATTTATACGTTTCGAGTGCTATAGCAGGTGTTTATCTTTACATTATTATTACGAGAATGTAATTTTATAAATACGTCGTGTCCTTAGGGTCCGCGCATTAAAACCCCATGCGTGTAGAATTATTTTGGAAGGCCCACGTATGGATGTATCGTTAAAAACGTCAGTTTTAATGTAAATTGTCTCAAATTTTAATCAATTTAGTGTAATAGCCCTAAACTAAATAAGATTCCAATCTGAACTCTTCATTTAACATTTAAGTTTACCTACAAGGGTCTGGAAAAATCCTCTCCAAGTAAGTGTGACGGCTGATTAGCGTTCTGTAGAAAGAGTTTTAGAAGAACACAAACGAGAGTGGCGGCGTTTCCAAAAACTGGCATAACAGTTTTCTCCCCCCCCCCCCCCCCCCCCATAATTTTAGCACGGTGGTGGTAGGATCGAAATTCTCTAGTTTTTTAGAAAGGTTTAGCAGACCATGTAAACTTTACGATTTATGCAGTGTCCCAGACACCGTAGAGCATGTTGTCATGCTCTGTGAAAAATAAACAGATGAGAGATCAGATTTAAAGAAAATGATGAAATGAAATGAAATGATGAAATGAAATAGCTGTAGAGCTAGGTGCATAAAAACGTCGATATCTGGAACGAATTTTTGAAAAATGACAAAGAAGATTCTAAAAAGAAAGAAGCTCTGGAGAGAGTAGAAAGACCAGGGTGAAAACATGAAATTGAAGAGAATATAACGCCAGATGCGAGGCGATGACTACGGGTTTGGAACAAAAGGGTCAGGATCGAGAGGTCATTTGGTCAATTGACTGCTTCTTTAGATTATTATCTGCAATTGTAGAAACGGAAAGACGCGTGATATTGGTATTGAGAGCAGAAGGATATCTTCTGATTAGGACGGATTTGCAGTGGCTTCTGGCTTGTCCAAGAAGGGATTAACGCTATCAACCTGCCCTTCCATACTTTAAGGTAGCTAAATTGCTAACTCTAGGCACGGGGTGGAAGATAGGAGGATCCTGGATTCATTCGAAAGTAATGTCATCTTGTTACGTCATTACGGGCAAGTCTGGTACTTCCAGCAGCTTGACCATGAGGAAAATGTCGATTGTTCTACCAAATCTTGTACTTATTGGAGGTGCGGGCAAAAGATGAACGTCGACGATTAAAACTGGCAGTGGGGAGTTCTCAGTGTATGCGTTCCATGGTCCACCCGTTCTTTTGACACGTTGAGGCTCTCAGCGGAGCCATACGTAACGTTTTGGTCAACTGGCTACTGCTGTAGACTTCTATCTGCAGTTGTAGAAACGGGAAGACGCGTCATATTGAAGCTGAGGGCAGAAGCATATTTTCTGATAAGGACTAATTCGCAGTGGCTTATGGCTTTTCTAAGGAGTGATTAACCCTATCGACCTGTTCTTCCATAGTTAGCGTAGTTAACGCTCGGTACTGGGTGGTAGGTAGAAGAATCCTGGATTCACTCGAGACTCGAGAGTCATGTCATCTCGTCATTACGTCATTACGGTCAAGTTTGGTACTTTCAGTGGCTTGTCCATCAAGAAAACGTCTATTGCTCTACCCAACCTTGCACTTGGCGGAGATGCGAGCAAAAAATAAGCGCCGACAACTAAAACTGGAAGTAAGGAGTTTCTGCGCATGTGGTTGATGATACATCCGCTCTCCCATTGCGTTGGGGCTCTCGACGGAGCCATACGCGGGCATTTGCTCAATTTGCAAGTGCAAACTCTTGATCGGAGGAGCTGTAGACTAGTCTATCTGAGGTTAAACTTGAAATAGTAACGGAAGACACTAGGTAGGAAGACACCACGTTCTACCTCATCTTTGTGTTCGGCGCAGACTCCGCTCTTTGTGCTTAGGTCATTATGGTTAGCCTGGTCAGGCTACTTGATACAGGATACTGTTGACGATTGGTAATTAACCATCTGGGGAGGTTGGATTCGCAGTGGCTTACGGTTTTCAATCTAAAGGAGTAATAACACCCTACTCTCCAATACCTTGGTATAGCTAAAGCTAGGTACGGGGCGAGTAGGTGAGGAGTAGGTGGAGCTACCAAAAAATGGTTGGATCATGATTGTTAGCCTGGTCAAGATACTAGATACAGGACACTGCTGACAATTGGCAATTAACCATCTGGTGAGTTTGAATTCGCAGTGGCTTATGGTTTTCAATCTACTCTCCGATACCTCGGTATAGCTAAAGCTAGGTACTGGGTGAAGAGTAGGTGGAACTAACTACTCAACAGTTTGAGAGTCTCATTTGGGACTTTGGGCGTATGTGCAATAGACCCATTCAGTTAAAAGCGTACTTTAGGACGATCTTTTACTACAAGAGAGCGTCCAATGCTGCAAAAGGGCAAATGAGGCCCGTTCAAACCTCCATATGAAACCGAAAGGGCATTTCGTGCAAGAAATTAAACCAATTAAGTCACCGCGGTTTGGCGCTCTTCAAGAAGAGCTAAAAAGGTTTCTATTGTCAATTTTTCAGCCACTCTCTAGCCTCTCTCTTTAGAAATACATAAAGCACCACTCAACCATCTCACAGTCACTTTTTTGGCAGTCATAGGTTAGGTAGTCTCTTAGCCCCGTAAAAAGCCTGGTAACCGGCTGTTTTAAGCGAATTTGTTGATTGGCTGGTTATCGAGATACCAACTTACCAAGTCGCCTTTTAAAATTGTAGAAGTGATGGCGGGGGGATTCTAAATCTCACATTATGCTCTACTGCTCGGGCGCCAGGTAAATTGTTATTTGTTCCAAATAAAAATCTAGAGTGGTGATAATCGGCGATAATTTTTTCTGAAACTGTCCGTCCCACCAGTAGTAGCCCCCCGGTGGTCCCTTCCCTCAAAACATTTCGTTTTAGTACATTTAAGAAAAAGGAATTCGAAGGCGGTAAAACGAGCACAATTTGTATTTGTATAAAATTAATAATTAATGTTTTATAAAACCACAATTCATTATAAAATGACACCCAACATATTTTATTAGTTGTTGAACCAGTCGGTTATAGTTAAGAAAAGAAAACTGCTTCTACTCGTAAGATTTGTGGTTGTTTAATACATTGTATTTTAAGTTTGACGGTTTTATTCTTGTCTGCTTGTTGGATCGCGTGTAATAAAAATCGTTTTCGATGTTAATTCAATATGTGGCGTGATGGTTTAATATTTAAGGGTTGTTTCTTTCTTTTTAATTTCTAAATTTTGTTATTAGAGCTACCTGAGTTTTTTTTTACCACACGAAACGCGAATACGTGCATGTGCGTACTTTGTACGTGGGTGGTGATCCGTCTCGTAGACTGATTGTGCTCGAGTGCATTATTGTTGGGGACGACTACTCGAGATAGTTTCCCCAATAAAGGAAATATCTTCGGCTTTTCGTAAAGTTGGGTTAAAAATCAATTTTGGTTGTCGTCAACAACTTTCAACAGTGTCACTTGTCACTTTTAATGACCAGAAATGTCATTAATGCGAAAGAACGCCTTCGATTTGTTATTGGTAATGAATGGTGTAGTTTAGGGGTTGAAATGTATCTACAAGCTTTTTTACACGTAACATACGATTTTTCTTCGTGTTGTTGTATTTTCGCGTGTTTTGTTTCTTTTGCTTCGTCCTAAATGACGTGCTGTTTCAAAAATGGTGAACACAAAAATACTTAGGAGCAAATAAATAAGAAAACAAAAAATACATGCTCTTTGAGGAATTGCTGATAGAGAAACGGAAAACGGAAATCTTAGTTCACTACTTCCTCTTTTGTTGGTGTTAATGGTGCTTTGGACACAAAATTACTCAGTGGCTCCCAAAAGTTTTCAGCTTAATCCCTATAAACTGAATTTCAAGTTCAACGGCCACCTTTTGAAATTTTAAATCCACCACCTCTTCGGATTAATTCGACTTTTTACTAATAGAAGATAGTAGTTATTCATTACCATAATTAATGACACCGCACATATGAGTAACCTTTTATACCTGACTTATTAGGCCTTTCATGTGTTTAATAGACAATCGGACCAACCTACACGAATTGATCAATAGTGGTCGACCATTGATTTACGAGGTGTTTACGACCTTTTTTTTTCAATTCTCCTCCACCTCCTAAGATTTATGCTAAACATTCCAATCTATACACAAATTCAACTGGAGATACAAGGCCCAACCGAGTCCCATATATGCGACACATTACTAAATTTCGTCCCTGAAACGACCTTCACAAAATTACCTTTTATCTTCGTCTACTTAACAGTAAATAAATAATAACATTTCTGCCTTTTACATATTCTTTTTAAAAGTGTATAATTTATTATATTTCAAGCACATTTTTTTGTTTCGAGTTAAGAAATGAAGTATCCGATATAAACCACTTCGGCTTTTAATGTTTGCTGTATCAGTTTTAATTTTTTAAAAATCTCATTTCAATGTAAAGCTTACTCTAAATAGACTGAAATGGATGTCCTTTATAATTTCTTCGATTTCTTGTAGGTGGAAAAACACGAACTATTGTAATCGCGAAAGTTAAAATGATGTTAAGTGCCCTTGTAACCTGTCAATATGTGTTTTTGCAATGTTAAGGATTGAATATTTTATTATTTATACTACCACGCTATCGTCAAACCGACCACGACGTTTAATTCAGTTTCCATTAATTTAATCTCATCTACCTACTAATGCGAGATTAACGAGTATAACGCTAAACTCAAATTAAACGGTTTTAGTGATAATTTTTGATTAGCTATACATTCACGAGGCACTCACAGCAGTAGAACTTGTGGGAGTAGAAATCTCTATAACATACAAGTGCTCTACAACTGATCAGCTCTAACGAGAAGATAGCTGTTGGTTGACAAAATTCTGACTAGACGTGGTCACAAGAAGAAGCACCACAGCTCCTACCAAAATAACTGGAGTTTTACCCTTTATTACGAGGGTTGTTAGTGGCTTGAGAACATATGGAACTAGAGAGGCTGCTAAGAAAACGCCAAGAGGGCTAGATTGGGTTTGTTAGGGGCCACCCCCTGGTTCATAGACCTCAATTCTAGATTATGAGAAAACCAACCTAAATAACTCTCAGCTCTTAAAGAGGTAATTTCCAAGCCTCGCTTAATGACTCTTCACAATTTAAAAAGTGCGGAGACGGGTGTTGAATTCAAGAGGTGCTAGGTTAGGTTTTTTGAGTTCTTTGCACAATCTGCCTAACCTCAATTTAAAAAGCTGAGAAAGGCTGCCTAACCTAATTCTCAGATTATGAAGAATTAGTTTTTAAACTTCTCGCTTAGTAGTCTTCAGAATTTTTAAAATGCGGAGATGGAGAATGGAGATTGAATTCAAGAAGTGTTAGGTTGAGTTTGTTAGGTTTCTTACAGAATCTACCTTACCTCAAGTTTAGAGGCTTAGAAAGACAACCTAACCTCACTTTCAAATTTTGAAGAAACAATTTCTAAGCTTCACTTAGTGGTCTTCAGAATTTAAAAAATGTGGAGATGGTTTTTGAATTCAAGAAGTGTTAGGTTGGTTTTTTTAAGTTCTTTACAGGATCTACCTAACCTCAAGTTTAGAAGTTGAGAAAGGCAAGCTAACCTAACTCTCAGAATTTGAAGATGTAATTTCTAAGCTTCGCTTACTGAGTTTTCAGAACTTAAAAAATACGTTGATTGAATTCAAGAGATGTTAAGTTGGGTTAGTTAGGTTTTTACAGAATCTCCCTAACCCCTATTTTTTAAGCTGAAAAAGGCAACCTGTCTTTATTATCAGGTTTTAAAGAAGTAATTTCTAAGCTTCGGTTAGTGAGTCTTCAGACTTTAGAACTTAAAAAATGCGGATAAGGTGATTGAACTCAAGAGGAGTTAGGTTGGGTTTGTTAGGTTTTTTAACAAAATCCATCTAACTCTTATTTTAGAAATCGAGTAATGCAGCTTAACTTAACTCTCAGATTTTGAAGAAGTAGTTTCTAAGCTTTGCTTACTGAGTTTTAAGAACTTAAAAAATACGGCAACGTTGATTGAATTCAAGAGATGTTAAGTTGGGTTAGTTAGGTTTTTACAGAATCTACCTAACCCCTATTTTTTAAGCTGAAAAAGGTATCCTGCCTTTATTATTAGGTTTAAAAGAAGTAATTTCTATGCTTCAGTTAGTGAGTCTTCAGACTGCAGAACTTCAAAAATGCGGATAAGATGATTGAATTTAAGAGGAGTTAGGTTGGGTTTGTTAGGTTTTTTTACAGAATCTATCTAACTCTTATTTTAGAAATCGAGTAATGCAGCTTAACTTAACTCTCAGATTTTGAAGAAGTAGTTTCTAAGCTTCGCTTACTGAGCTTTCAGAACTTAAGAAATACGGCGACGTTGATTGAATTCAAGAGGTGTAAAGTTGGGTTAGTTAGATTTTTTACAGAATCTACCTAACCCCTATTTTTTAAGCCGAAAAAGGCAACCTGTCTTTATTATCAGGTTTTAAAGAAGTAATTTCTAAGCTTTGGTTAGTGAGTCTTCAGACTTCAGAACTTAAAAAATGCGGATAAGGTTATTGAATTCAAGAGGTGTTAGGTTGGGTTAGTTAGGTTTTTTACAGAATCTACCTAACCCCTATTTTTTAAGCTGAAAAAGGTATCCTGCCCTTATTATTAGGTTTAAAAGAAGTAATTTCTATGCTTCAGTTAGTGAGTCTTCAAACTGCAGAACTTCAAAAATGCGGATAAGGTGATTGAATTCAAGAGGAGTTAGGTTGGGTTTGTTAGGTTTTTTAACAAAATCCATCTAACTCTTATTTTAGAAATCGAGTAATGCAGCTTAACTTAACTCTCAGATTTTGAAGAAGTAGTTTCTAAGCTTCGCTTACTGAGCTTTCAGAACTTAAGAAATACGGCGACGTTGATTGAATTCAAGAGGTGTAAAGTTGGGTTAGTTAGATTTTTTACAGAATCTACCTAACCCCTATTTTTTAAGCCGAAAAAGGCAACCTGTCTTTATTATCAGGTTTTAAAGAAGTAATTTCTAAGCTTTGGTTAGTGAGTCTTCAGACTTCAGAACTTAAAAAATGCGGATAAGGTTATTGAATTCAAGAGGTGTTAGGTTGGGTTAGTTAGGTTTTTTACAGAATCTACCTAACCCCTATTTTTTAAGCTGAAAAAGGTATCCTGCCCTTATTATTAGGTTTAAAAGAAGTAATTTCTATGCTTCAGTTAGTGAGTCTTCAAACTGCAAAACTTCAAAAATGCGGATAAGGTGATTGAATTCAAGAGGAGTTAGGTTGGGTTTGTTAGATTTTTTACAGACTCTATCTAACCCTTATTTTAGAAATCGAGAAATGCAGCTTAGCTTAACTCTCAGATATTGAAGAAGTAGTTGCTAAGCTTCGCTTAGTGAGTTTACCGAATTTAAAAAATGCGGAGATGATGATCGAATTCAAGAGGTGTTAGGTTCTTTAAAGAATCTACCTAACCCATATTTGATAAGCTTAAAAATGCAACCTGACCCAACTCTCAGATATTGAAGAATCAATTTCTAAGCTTCGCTTTGCAAGTTTTCAGAATTTCAAAAATGTGGAAATGGTGATTAAATTCAATAGGTGTTAGGTTGGGTTTGTTAGGGTCTTTACGGAATCTACTGAACTCATATATTATAAGCTGAGAAAGTCTGATCTAACTCTTAAATTCTGAAGTAGCAATTATTAAGCTTCGTTAGTGAATTTAAATTATGCGGAGATTCTAGTTAAACTCAAGAGGGTTTTAGGTTCTTTTTAGAATTTTAAAAACTGAAAAAAAGAAAAGTTCCAATTAATCTGAGTTTCTTTGAAGTTTTTAGAATCTGGTAGCTTTTCAAGCCCATTCTTCTGATTCTGAAGACACCAAGAAACTCTGAAACTTTTGAGACATTAGGTCCTTCTTTTAAACCTTAAATTGCATATAACCTGTCTGTCAGATCCAGGAACTCAAGAAGTAATTAATCTGCGTTTTAGATAGGTAAAATGTGTTTTTAAAGTTTTCAGAGCCTGAAAACGTAATCTTAAGAAGAAATTTTATTCAATCTAAAAATTCACATTCGATAGAGGGTAAGAAGTGTCTGTAATGATGTCTGGAGGTTATGAAAACATTAGTTTAAAATGCACTTTTTTCAGGGGCAGATTGGAAAAATTTTCGAAATGTAGGAACCGGCGACTTTCCTAATTTTCTTTGTTTTTCACACAACTCAGTTTTCGTCTAGTGTTTATGTTTGTCCTGTGACGATCGTGACAATACAAAAGCGATTTTTCGGTTTGGAAAAAAATTTCTACAGACTAGGAGCGCCAAAAATTTGAGAAAAACAATTTAAATTAGTTATGCAAAACGCAACTTTGTGTAATATTATTTTACATTATTATGTTATTATTTATTTATAAGCGTTCTATTTAAAATATTGAATTATTAGCAACCTCATTTCTAAAATCATTTTGCATTAAAATTGCAACACAAAGGCTTTTTATTTTAAGTTGTTGCTTTTTATATTCTCTTATTATGAATAATTTATTTTAATTACTCATATAAAGTAATTATTTTTAACGAAATTTTGAAAGAAATTAAATTACATTGTAAATAAAATTGAAACAATATAGAACGTGTGTACGTAACATGTACTCTGAAACAATAATAATTGCACGTCAACGTGTTTCTGTAAGTGGGTTTTGAGGGGTAGTGAAGAGATTACAAAGGAAACGTTAGTCCGGCAAAGGGCAGGAAATTTGACAGCCTCGGTCAAAGGTTAGCCTCCTGTTTAGAGTTGGCCGGAGGGCGCGTTGGACCCACTGATGTGCTACTAAATTATCTAAGCTGCAGCTAATTTGTACTTTACTTTGATTTCGCTTTGATTATGGATTTGTCACGGTCTACTAGATCTTGTGTTTTGCTTAAACGAACGTCTGTTATTAACGTACCAAGTTTGAATTAGATATTTGGCGAGTAACTTTGCATTATTTTTAGAAATTTTCTTCGGGGAAGAAAAAATTTTTTTTCGTCTCGCTCTAAGAAAAAAATGAAAAGTTATATTAGTCTCGGCCTCTTTATCGGTAACGGAAATCTACCCCTTTTATATAAGCCGAATTCGAATAAAGTAATATTTTAAGAGTGGAATAATTAAATAAGTTGATTAATGAGAAAGTCATAAGTTCCATCTGCGAATGGTATTGAATATAACTGAATATTTTTTAGGCGTCCTGAAAAATTAATTAAATTGTGAATAACGTGGCGATTGAAGACTTGAGTTTTGTTTTGTAATTTGTTTGGGACTAAAAACCGCGATGTTGTGATGTTTCAATGAATTTGATTAAAATTTTAATATTGTTGATTTGCTTCTTTTATTCTTTGAAGCTTTTGATAAATTAATGAATTTTTATTCGGCGTAACGAAGCGTTTCTACAAATTCTATACAATTTTCATTTATTAAAAATTAGTTTTATACATATATTTGTTATTTTTCCAAACTTAAATTATCGACCTTTTCAAAAATTAAACCAAAAACCTCTTAATTTGTCTCTATATACCTACCTACCCCTCGTTTAATATAATAACAACCCTATCGTGCAATAACACTTTGTTCATGATTTACGTCGATTTTTTTTTCAGAAAGTTTCCTTGATAAAAATTCTAACCCTTTGTTTAACTTCTAAATTACAGCCATAACTCAATTTGTATCCGATCGTATATTTTTTAATTATTCGTTTCAACACTTTTAGGTTCTTTAAAAGGGGTATATTTCTGATAATTTGATTTGTGATTCAAAGGGTTTCTATGTATACACTGCTTAATTGGTTGGAAGTCGTTTTTCTTAAAATTTATTAACACCCTACAAAATTTTTCTTTATTTTTCCCTTTCGCAAGTATCGAAAATAAATTACAAAATTAAAAAATGAAAAAGACGTCCCTCGGGAATCTGAATTTCCACCAAAACTTTGCAGACAACCAGACGATCTTAGCCTCACATGCATATGATTTCGAATTAATGTTTAAGAGAATTGAGCAAAGAATATGAAGGGTGGGGGCTAAGGCTAACAATAAATCTGAAATATTTGGAAGTTAGCTCAGTAGTGCATTATCAAGCTCCAATTGACGAAACCAAAGAGATGGGGCGAGTAGGTGGAACAAGTCGGAGTGACATCAAAGTGATATCTACCTAGGTCTCCTAACGTCACAGTTTTACACGACTCTTGGAATCCAAGGATTCCAAGGATTCCCAGGGCCCCTATCCAAATTTTTCGGCTTAACCACATTATCAACAGACGGGCAGACTCATGAGCCTAAATGTTTGGTTTCTGATTTTACTATCCGAGCCACATAATCGTTTCAAATTTAAGATCTCTACTGACCTGGATAATATCTTTGCCAAATGTTCTGTACGTTCTATCACATGGTGTCCTGTCAAGCTTTTTCCACACAGAACTTCTGGATTCCTTTAAAGAATTAGTTTCTCGGCCAACTCTTGACGATTGGTGCATGAGTGCGAAGGCGGCAGCGGTAGTAGTTCCTACCAGAGAGAGCTTCTGTTTCGCGAGTTTGTTGCTCTGCGGCTCCCGGAAGACGTCATAATATACAAAAACCCCGGGTCAAGATCGTGCAATTGCATTGAAAAATTATCGATATCAATTTTCGTGTTTGTTATTAATAAATTAATGTTTATTACGGTGGCAATAACATTAATTTTCACCTTCACAAATTTCTTTTAAATTTGATTTCTAATAAATTATTAGTAATATAATAACAGGACAATGAGTTATGGCATTATTGTTTAATTCAATGCTTATAACTAAAAGCCACATTATACAACAACATAAGGATCTTGTTTGGAGCACACCTTACTTGATTATAACATATGATGCATAATTTGATACAAGCTATTGTTGTTCTTTCGATTGCTCGTAATTTTTTTAAACTTAAACCAGTTAGTAGTGCCACATTAAATTTATTTTGAATAAAAATTTATTACTTTATGTGATTTAATGTTATTTGTTATTGTTTAATCGAATTTCAATGACCCAACCTATTTATTTTAATCTCGTACTCTCTTATTTTCTTTCGATATTAGTGGTGCTCACACTGTATCGCTTAGCATATTTTAAATTGCCTAGTCTACAGTCCGCAGTCCGCAGTAGACTGTCAGTAGTTTGCAGTTCGCCGTCCGCAGTGCAAAACCGCCAGTGCGTAGTGCGCAACCGGCAGTTCGCAGTCCCCAATCGGCAGACCGCAGTCCGCAACCGGCAGTCTGCAGTCCAAAACCGGCAGTCCGCAGTCCCCAACCGGCAGTCTGCCGATCACCACCGGCAGTGCCCAGTCCGTAGTCCGCTGTACCAAGTCTATAGTCTGCAGTCCGCTGCCTCTAGTCTCTCTAGTCGCATTCTAGATTCTTTAGTCTCTCTATTCTAACCAGTCTCTCCAGTCTTTCTAGTCTCTCTAGTCTAGCTTCGAGTCCTCAATCCTCAGTTTCCAGTCTCCAGTCCCCAGTCGCCAGTCCCCAGTCCCCAGTCCCCAGTCCCCAGTCTCCAGTCCCCAGTCTCCAGTCCCCAGTCCCCAGTCCACAGTCTTTAGTTCCCAGTCTACAGTCCCCGCTCCACAGTTCACAGTCCACAGTCCACAGTCCACAGTCCACAGTCCATAGTCCACAGTCCACAGTCCACAGTCTACGGTCTACAGTCCACAGTCCACAGTCCACAGTTCACAGTCTACAGTCCACAGTCCACAAATTACAGTTCACAGTCCACAGTTCACAGTTTACAGTCCACGGTCTACAGTCCACAGAAAACGGTCCACAGTCTACAGTCCACAGTTTACAGTTAACAGTTTACAGTTTACAGTTTACAGTCCACAGTTTACAGTCCACAGTCCACAGTGCACAGTCCACAGTTCACAGTTTACAGTCCCCAGTCTACAGTCCTTAGTCCTCAGTCACCAACCCCGGACCTAAAGTCCACTGTACACAGTCCCCAGTCCCCCAGTCTCCCAGTCCCCAGTCCTCAGTCCACAGTCTATAGTCCACGGTCTACAGTCCACAGTCCACAGTCCACGGTTTACAGTCCACAGTCCACAGTTTACAGTTTACAGTTCACAGTTCACAGTCTACAGTCTTCAGTCCACAGTCTACAGTCTACAGTCCACAGTCCACAGTCCACAGTCCACAGTCACAGTCCCCAGTTCCCCAGTCTCCCAGTCCCCAGTCCTCAGTCCACAGTCTATAGTCCACGGTCTACAGTCCACAGTCCACAGTCCACGGTTTACAGTCCACAGTCCACAGTTTACAGTTTACAGTTCACAGTTCACAGTCTACAGTCTTCAGTCCACAGTCTACAGTCCACAGTCCACAGTCCACAGTCCACAGTCCACAGTCCACAGTCCACAGTCCACAGTCCACAGTCCATAGTCCACAGTCCACAGTCCACAGTCCACAGTCCACAGTCCACAGTCCACAGTCCACAGTCCACAGTCCACAGTCCACAGTCCACAGTCCACAGTCCACAGTCCACAGTCCACAGTCCACAGTCCACAGTCCACAGTCCACAGTCCACAGTCCACAGTCCACAGTCCACAGTCCACAGTCCACAGTCCACAGTCCACAGTCCACAGTTCACAGTCCATAGTCCACAGTCCACAGTCTACAGTCCACAGTCCACAGTCCACAGTCCACAGTCCACAGTCCACAGTCCACAGTCCACAGTCCACAGTCCACAGTCTACAGTCCACAGTCCACAGTCCACAGTTCACAGTCCACAGTTCACAGTCTACAGTCCCCAGTCCACAGTCTTTAGTCTTCAGTCACCAACCCACAGCCTAAAGTCCACTGTACACAGTCCCCAGTCCCCCAGTTTCCCAGTCCCAAGTCCCCAGTACACGGTCTACAGCCCACAGTCCGTAGTCCGCTGTCCGCAGTCCACAGTTCGTGGGTTTAATTTCGTTCGAATCCCCAATATTTCAAAGCTCACTTGACACCAATTTAATTAAATTCCCGGCGTAATTTCAATTAAACCATCGTCTTTCATTTTTTCCGAAACTGCCAGTTTACTTATCGATTTGAATACTCAATGAATCGTTTAATTGTGTTAAATTATGGATTAATACCTACATAATATTATGCAATTGTTTTAATTTTCGTAATTAAAAAAAATATTTAAAAAATACACTTTTTTTTAAATTAGATAGGCACTTAATATAAAGATCAAATTTGGAGTAATGTGAATGCGCATTTAATTTTATATTAATTATATGTCTCGTTTTTAAATTGCATATAGTTTTCGACATCATCTTAATTATTTAGACATTATAATTGAATTTATTATTACAATACATGAAAAACTAATTAATTGTAAATTAAGGAGTTTGTTTCTACTTCATTCTCGGAATAAAATAACCGATTGTGTTGGTGTTGACAAAGATATCAGTTTCTTTTACCCACGAACAACTACGCCAATATATCTTATAGAAATTTAATTGAAAAATTACAAAATATTGCTTAGTAGACTGAACAATAAACTTTTAATTTCAATTTAAGACGGGTAGTGGCGACAGCAGATTTGAAATTGGCGCCAAACCACTATGTCGGTAGCAAGTGCTCTGTTTTGCTGACTGGCAAGGTGGTAAGTGTCGACCAAAACGTTGTCTAATGTCGATTAAGCGGCTGTGCTAACGGTCACATCTTTAGTCTTCGAAGCAACGTCATCTTCATCTCAGCTTCCGCTCAAGCTTTATCTTGTACTTGTACGATGTCTTCTTATAGACTTTTTGCGTGGACTTCTGTGTTCAGGATCCAAGTGGCCACCCTGTATAATAGGCTTTTTCATATTTTTTTAAAAAATTGTTTCTAAAAGACTTTCAAAGAGATACGATCTACTTGACTTTTGTCAACACTAATTTATATGTTACGCGCGTGTCGACAGCTCTTTCGAAGCGAAGCAGCGGAGCGCCGCAATTTTCCAATTTTGACGGGCTCTAGCGCTTAAACCGTTTGTCTTAGAAAAAAATCTTCTAAAAATTATTTGTGGAAAATTTCATGTACTTTATTTTTGTACAGACACACTTTTCTCTAAAAGTGCGTAGTCTTCGAGTTATAAGCGATGAAACAGTTTTCTGGCTAGTTTAGAATTTTGACAAACTTTAACGCGCTCTAGCGCCTAAACCGTTAATTTTAAGAAAAATACCTAAGAGATATAATTTATAGAAAATTTAATGTAGTTGATATCATATTTACATAATTTTCTCAGAAATTATGTAGTTTTCAAGTTATAAGCAATAAACAAAAAAAAAACAGTTTTTTGGCTAGTTTTGGAATTTTTGTCAAACTTTAACGCACTCTAGCGCCTAAACCGTTTGTCTTAGAAAAAAAACCTTTTACAGATAATTTGTGAGGAATCTAATTTACTTTATTTCTGTATAGATACATTTTTCTTGAAAAGTGCGTAGTTTTTGAGTTATATAGGTTTTTTACAGTTTTGCAAACACCAATGTTGTGCGTCGTGTCAACAGCTTCTCCGAAGCGGAGCGAGGCAATTTGTTCAAACTTCTCTTCGACAAAAGGGCCCAGTAAAATATTTTTGTTACTTACTAAAACAGTATTTATACTAAGGCGAATTTAATGCTTCAGAAAAGTAAAAAATATTTCTACTTTAAGAGAGTTCGAAGAAAAGAGGGTTAAAAGTTGTTATTAAGACGTTTGTTGGGGTGTTAACAAAAGAAAATCAAAAGTAACAAAACAATTATAATATCACACGACGTAGTAAGTAATAAGGCTGGGAGTGAGCTTAATATTAGTGTAATTAGAGTTAGAAATTAATTAATTAATTAAATAAAGTGACTGAAAGTCTTTAGAAGACACATAAATTGGTTACTCGATAGGTGTCCTTATAGGAGCTCCACGTCATTTTCTCCTAATATAATAATGTCTGTCCATTTGTCCAAAGTCTGCGAGAGTAGAAAATGACATCTTCATGTAAATTAGATAGTACACATTTCCCTGTCTTGCTCCTCATTTCTTAATGTCAGAATATGTAAGCTTCATATTTAGAATTAAACTCAACTTTACAAATTGTTAATCCTGTCGTCGTGTTTTACTTTATGTTCTATATATAATGTGTACCATGTTTGTGTATATACACGAAGACGAATTTTACCTCTTTTGTACTTAAATACAAATAGAATCGTCTTACAACATCTCATTCAATAAATAATTAATTAATTTAAAAGTTTATTTCGAGAAAATTATTATAACAAACGCCTTCTCGTTACTCGTCTAATACTTCTTCTCTGTAATAAGTTAATTTTGATCGCACACTAAATTTTGGTGTCAAAATGTACCATTTTCATTGGCAAATAATTATAAAGTGAGAAACAACTTATAAGTTAATTTTAAAACCATATAATAAATTACGGCAATTAAAATAAAGACCAACAAACATATAAATTTCAAAATTTTTATTTTTACTTTAATTGCTCTCAAATAAAATTTTGCGCATACGAGGGCGGAAAAATAAATAATTTTAATCTAAGATTACCAGTTTGAAAATAAAAAAATACACGATTGGCGCACTTTTGTCAATTTTGACATTAACTATCGTTCGTACAACCTGAAAGAATCGTCTTTGGCGCATAAACCATAATAAACCAACACATGCGGACGCGGACATCGCTGAAAGACATTCAACTTCCTAATCTACCGATCTGACGATAATTCTTTAGTGTGGTCCGATACACCAAATAATTGACTAAACTAATTAGTGCGAGCATAAAGTCATAACGACGTGACTTTTAACGTAGGACCAAATCAATTTACTGCCTTATAACGTTGCCAAAAAGAAACAGTAAAGGTTGAGGTAAACACTTTAGTTCTAGTTGCTTATTTAAAACAATAAAAAAAAGAGAAGTCACTCTCGATTATTTTTGCCAATAAAATAGTTAGTAGGAAACAATAAAATAGAAGATTACACAAAAATCAAAAAAATACATTTAACAGGTGCTGCTAAATTGGACTTTTATTGATTTAAAACATTTTTTTTTTCGAAAAAAAATTGTTATATTAAGACATTTTTACACACCACAATAAATTAACTTTAATTTGTAGTCTATTAATTATTGGTTAATTTAACCAATTAAACTTTATACAAGATAATTAAATTGGCCAATAAAATTCAATTGTAATAAATTACCAAAATGCAATTTAAAATTTAAATTTAAATTAAGTAGTACAAGACTAAAATAGTATAACAAGTGGTTTGACGTTGTAAAAAAGGAGAGCCTTAAAACGTGAGATTAAATTCAAATTAAATAATAGTTTTATGGGGCTTAACCTGTTAATAATTTTGAGGTTAGAAGACGCTGGATAGTAGTGCTTTTATTACGCGATAATGAATTAGAGGTATTTAGATTTAGAGGAAACATTTTAATGGGGGGCTGTCGGCTCCCCAAAGCTCTCGAACTTCCACTCTGGTATCGTTTAGCTTGGAGATCTTCTTGCTTTGCCAACCAGCTTCTAATAACACTGTCAAAGCGCTCTCAACAGTTTTGTTTTTCAGTTTTCAGGGAGGAGATGGTACGGCGAGGAAGCCTTATTTGGGGCAAATTCACAAGCTGGTAGATCAAAAAATCCCTTCAACAATTTTTGGGCAATTTTTGTTAAATTTTAACGCATTCTATAGCGCCTAAGCCGCTTATCTTAAAAAAACACCTTACAGAGATAATATGTGTTAAATTTAATTTACTTTATTTTCATATAGACATACTTTTTTCTAAAAGTGCGTATTTTTTAAGTTTTTAATAGTTTTTTTTGTGGTCTATTCAGAATTTTATAAACTTTAACGCGCTCTAGCGCCTGAACCGTTTATCTAAGAAAAAAATCTAGGAAATTTTATTTATAGGAAATTTGATGTAGTTTATATCATATGTACATAATTTTTTCACAAAGCGCGTAGGTTTAATAATAAGCGGAAAACCAAAAAACAGTTTTTTGGCTAATTTTGGAATTTTTCTCAAACTTTACCGCGCTCTAGTGCCTAAACCGTTAGTTTCAGGAAAAAACCTTAAGAGATGTAATTTATATGAAATTTTATGTAGTTTACTTTAATATAGAACTACTTTTCTCTATAAGTGCGTAATTTTTGAGTTATAAGCAAAAAATCAAGAAAAACCTCTTTTCGGCAGATTTTGAAAGTTTTGTCTAACTTTGACGCGCTCTAGTCTCTAAACTCTAAACCGTTCGACTGAGGAAAAAAACTTGAGAGACTTATTAGTTTATAGGAAATTTTATGTAGTTTACTTTAATCTAAAAGTGCGTAGTTTTCGAGTTATAAACGATAAATAAATAAAAAACATTTTTTGGCTAATTTTGAAATTTTTCTCAAACTTTAACGCGCTCTAGCGCTTAAGCCGCTTGTCCTAGAAAGAAAATGCAAATGTTGTTATATAACAACATTGTTTTCTAAAAGTGCTCAGTTTTTGAGTTATGATTAATATACCAAAAAAAGCAAAAATTCATTTTTTTCAAGTCACCCCTAAATTAATGTTGCCATTTAGGAATGACAGGAGGCCGATTTTATTACTCTTTTCTTACGTTATTTCAGCCTGCACCGTCAACGTCAAAAATTTTGTATCTTAGTATGTATCTGTATTCTGCCTGCGACGGCTCGGCCCGGATACGGCCCGTAGTATGTCCGGACAGTACGCCAGATATACACTAAACTTCAACACGCTCTAGTACCTAAACTGTTCGTTTTAGAAAGAAAATCCAAGACACCTATTTTGTAGGAAATCGAATTTACTCTATTTTCACATAAGAACTTTTTTCTCTAAAAGTGTACAGTTCTTGAGTTATAAGCGATAGATAAAAAAATTAATTTTTGGCCGATTTTAAAATTTTTGCCAAACTTTAACGCGCTCTAGCGCTTAAACCGCTTGTTTTAGGAAAAATATATTTGAAACATAATTTGTAGGAAATTGAGTTTACCCTATTTTTGTATAAGAACACTTTCCTCAAAAAGTGTAAAGTTTTTGAGCTATAAGCGATAGACAAGAAAACAGTTTTTGGCAAATTTTGAAATTTGTGTCAAACTTTAACGCGCCCTAGCGCTTAAACCGGTTGTCTTAGGAAAAATATCTTCAAAACATAATTTTATTATGTTTATATTTTTATATAACGACACTGTTTTCTAAAAGTGTGCAGTTCTTGAGATATAAGCAAAAAACCAAAAAGAGCAAAAATTTACCTTTTTTGAACAGCTCCCAGATTAATGCTGCCACTTAGGATTAGCAGGCGATCGGTTTTATTATACTCTTATGCTACGTTCTTTCAACCTGCACCGTCAACGTCAAAAATGTAGTATCTTAGTGTATTATCTCATTATCTGTATTCTGCATCAAGAAGCCCGACCGGACCCGGCCCGGCCCGGTCCGGCGGTGTAGCCACTACACACGAACACACTACGCCAGATATACACTAAACTTCAACGCCCTTTAGTATCTAAACTGTTCGCTTTATGAAGAAAACCTAAGAGACATAATTTATAGGAAATTGAATGCACTTTTTTTTTGTATACAAACACTTTTTTCTAAAAGTGTGTAGTTTTCGAACTATAAGCGATAAACAAAAAAACAATTTTTTGGCAGATTTTTAAATTTTTGTCCAACTTTAACGCGCTTTATCGCCTAGACCGCTTGTCTTAAAAAAATCATTAAAAACACAATTTGTAGGAAATTGAACGTACCTTATTTTTAAATTAAATCATTTTTCTCTAAAAGTGCCTAGTTTTTGAGTTAGAAGCGATATACAAAAAACACGTTTTTGGACATTTTTAAGCTTTTCTCAAACTTTAGCGCGCTCTAGCGCCTAAACCGTATATCTGAGGAAAAAACCTAAGAGACATATTTCGTAGAAAATTGTTTGTAGTTTACTTTTATATACAAGCACCTATGTGCAAAAATGCGTAGTTCTCGAGTGTTAAGCGAAAAACCAAAAAAAGTGTAAAAGTGCTCTCTCCTCAAGCCACCCCCAATTTAATGGTGCCACTTTACTGTACCATTTTACCATTTTACTATAGTGGTGTAAACGCGGCTTTACAATCAGAATTAACTCTAACATTACCCACTGGTATTTCAATTGTGTAGAGATCGATTTCAATTAATTGAGTAATTGAATATCATTATACCACCTACATTGAAGATTATCGCAAAGTCCATTAAGTGCATGTAAAGCAAATTACTTATCAAGAGCAGATTAAAAAGTGCATGCCCATTATCGATTCCGTTCGGTTATAAATAATAATCGAATATTTAACGAAATTATGCGCTTGGGATAAATTGATCTTCGATGTTTTTTAATGTTTGCCACATTTCGTCGCACCTTTACTCAATGGCGCAATTTTATGAATTAAAATGCGAAAAAAAACGATAACAAATTGCAAAGTGTGGCACATCACAATTAAAAACAATTTGTTTGGATTACTTTGCTTCGTGATTGCGTGTAATGTAAAACAAAGAAATCACGGTAAGATCATATTCAAGGCAATTTAAATTGAATATCATTGCGCTGTCGGCATATTGTCAAACAAATTCTCAAAAGTAAAAATAAATTAAAATTATTGTTTGGTAGTGAACTAAAGTAAAACGATAACATAATTTCGTGTCTTTTGTAAAAATCGCGTCGTTTCCACCAGAGCCATCGGAACAAACTTTGGCCCATTTTTGTTTAAGGGGTTTAGGGTGGCTTCGATTAGTTGGTAAGTCGAACGATTCGGCGCGAGTCCCAATCAAAAGAGGCGTTTGTAGGCGGCGAGTTTAAAGTTGACGCGGTGAGTTTTTGACTTTTTTAAAAACCGTGGTCGAATAGATAATTCCCACAGTCATAAACTTAGCATAATAACATATTCAGGTAGCATTTCTCCTGGTCGACCAAGACTAGCTCATACATCACATATATAATTGCGGACCGAGATGCGATCTTTCCTCATAAATTTGTAAAATAAATACGACCATCTCAGGTTTACGTGCAACTATGAGATGAAATGAGACGATTTGATTTTGTTTATCGTGTGTTGACGAACTTACGCGAAAATATTATTTTTATAATTTTATTTTTTGACGAGCCGCTTTGGACGATTGTAAATAATCGAATCGTAAAAAAACAGTCACGATCGAAGATAATCATTAGGACGAAACAATCGGAATAGTTCGAAAACTTGGGTGGAATTTATTTAAAAACAAACAACAGGACTTTCGTACGTGTAAAGCTAATTCGCGAGCTCTCAAAATATTAACAAATTTGGAAGGAAGTGCCATCTGTGCCAAACAAAATTTTTTTTACGATCAAGTGGGCGAAGTCAGGAAAAAGTGAGAAAAAAAACAATTGAAATCGAATAGTTTTGTTTATGCGAGTGAATTTGTTTTTGTTCGTTTGTTAAATGACAAAGGCGGCAATTTTAAATGGTGCGAAATTAAACAAACTCGAGGCAATTGTGTTGAATCGTACGAATGGGGGTTTCGTCATTTCCCAAGCTAAAGTTACCCACCCTTAGAGGAAGTAATGTATAAATCTTGAAACGAAAGGAAATGAACCGAATCTCGAACGTGTATTTTTATTAACACACATTCCACACACTCAAGAAGATTACCATGGTGACGGTGATAAAAAGTACAAACATTAAAAGAGTAAACAAAACGACAATATTACCACCTGTAAACTCGAAACGTAACAGCTTTTGTAAGCAAATAAGATAATTATCAAACTAGGAGTATTTCAAAGATCTTTTCAGAAAGGAGAGACTTTATATGCACAGCTAATATTACAGGTGTAAAATTAAGAAAGTTACCATTCAAAGCCACCTTAACCTTTGTCGGAATCAAATGCCAATATTAGTGTAGGACTAGGCGGGGTAGTTCTTGTCGGCACAGGTAGATCAAAGGCGGTTCGGTTTATCATTGATAGCCATAACCTACAACAACCGGACGGCCGCAACAATCGATACGAACAAATCGAAAGCGTCCAACAGAGTAGATCTGATCGACTGTATAATTACAGTTCGATCAAAGTGGCCAATTTCATTATATTGTCATTTGTGAGAATGCACGAAATAATAATTCGAAACGCGCTCATGTGTAAGAAACTTAAAATTATACCTATTGTTTGTTTGAATTATAAATAAATATGTAAATCGACTATTACATTTTTTATTTTAAGAAAAATTAATATTTATGAATGCACGATAGCGAAGAAAAATAAATTTATAGGTGTAAAATTTCTGTCTTCGATTAAAGCATAGATTAATTTAAATTAATTATTATACCCCTTCACATAATAAAAATAAACGAACATTATATTCTTGATGTGTGATTGCTTTATTATACGAGGTGGATACATATTTTGCGGACAGTTACAAATTATTAATTAATCCGTTGTGGGAACTTTAAAGCGACCAACGGTAAAAATCGGAAGCAAAATAAACAAAATGTAAAAAAACACAAACAAAATGGCGCCTCAAGCAATATGGCGGTCGGGGATATCCATGGAACTAGAAAATAAGTGGAATGACTATAAGCTAGTTTGAGGGTTTCTTCGAGTGAAGCATCAGCAACGAAAGGGGAGCTTACTCAGTAAGTCTGCTGAGCCATGTACGCCAGGGTACTCTAACTACGAATTTCTCGAAAGGTCTTTATGCACCTGACAGCTTGCTCTTCGCCAGGCGCTTCATGTTCATGTAATGCTTCGTGCGTTCAGCTCTTCCACTTATTTTCTAGTTCTATGGGGATATCTATAAGCCGTTTGCTGAACAGAGATAGTTAAGTTACGCCCCCAAAAACCGAGTGACATTCGAATAGAATCTTTCTACTGGACAATTTTTGAAAAACCCGGTGTACAACACTCACACAATAAAGCACATGCATCAACCTTATTTGATCACAATATTAATATTAGTGTAAAACTGGTTGTTGCGCTCATTGATCTACGCAATCATAAATTCTTGAGGGCGTGGCTTAACTGTCTCTGTTCAGCGAACGGAGTATAGAGGTTCCCCATCTGCCTCTAATTAGGTTTCATGTGTCTCTAATTAGTCGACTCGACGCTTTATGGAAAACAAAAATGTTGGGAAGTTGCTGATCTTTTTGACAATTTTTCTTCCAAGTCATCTGGACTCTGGACTATTGTTCGTTTACCGAACAGAGACAGTTTACGTCACGCTCCCAAAGAAATGAGTGACATTTGAATAGAATCTTTCTATTGGTAAAGTTTTAAATAACCTGGTTTACAACTTTCGCCCAAGAGAGCGCATGCGTCACCCTTACTTGACAGATGACAGTACTATGGCCTGATCTATATAAAATCAAAAGCGTGTGCCATTTATAACATCCACGCACTTAGAATGCTAAACAACGTTAAGAAGAGGTATGAAACCCATAAATTGATGCATGTACGCTTGTACGCGCCAAGATCGCTGAATAATACTACCGAACAGAGACAGTTTACATCACGCCTCCAAAGAAATGAGTGACATTTGAATAGAATCTTTCTATTGGTCAATTTTTGAAATACCCGGTTTACAACACTCACACAATAAAGCACGTGCATCATAAATTCTTGAGGGCGTGGCTTAACTGTTTCTGTTTAGCGAACGGAGTATAGAGGTTCCCCATCTGTCTCTAATTAGGTTTCAGTCGACTCGACGCTTTATGGAAAACAAAAATGTTGGGGAGTTGCTGATCTTTTTGACAATTTTTCTTCCAAGTCATCTGGACTCTGGACTATTGTTCGTTTACCGAACAGAGACAGTTTACGTCACGCTCCCAAAGAAATGAGTGACATTTGAATAGAATCTTTCTATTGGTAAAGTTCTAAATAACCTGGTTTACAACTTTCGCCCAAGAGAGCACATGCGTCACCCTATATAAAATCAAAAGCGTGTGCCATTTGTAACATCCACGCACTTAGAATGCTAAACAACGTTAAGAAGAGGTATGAAACCCATAAATTGATGCATGTACGCTTGTACGCGCCAAGATCGCTGAATAATACTACCGAACAGAGACAGTTTACATCACGCCTCCAAAGAAATGAGTGACATTTGAATAGAATCTTTCTATTGGTCAATTTTTGAAATACCCGGTTTACAACACTCACACAATAAAGCACGTGCATCATAAATTCTTGAGGGCGTGGCTTAACTGTTTCTGTTTAGCGAACGGAGTATAGAGGTTCCCCATCTGTCTCTAATTAGGTTTCAGTCGACTCGACGCTTTATGGAAAACAAAAATGTTGGAGAGTTGCTGATCTTTTTGACAATTTTTCTTCCAAGTCATCTGGACTCTGGACTATAGTTCGTTTACCGAACAGAGACAGTTTACGTCACGCTCCCAAAGAAATGAGTGACATTTAAATATAATCTTTCTATTGGTAAATTTTTGAAAAACCCGGTTTACAACACTCGCCCAAGAGAGCGCAAGCGTCAACCTTACTTGACAGATGACAGTACCATGGTATTATTCAGCGTTCTTGGCGGGTGCGTCATTATACGTTTTATTGGTAAAATAGAGTGTGCCATTTATAACATCCACGCACTTAGAATGCTAAACAATGTTAGGAAGGGAGTAAAAACAATAAATGAAACTGCATTGATGCATGTACGCGCCTAGATCGCTAAATAATACTATACGAGTAGTTGGTAATGATTAATGATGAATAATATCAATTTCTAGACTCCTTAGAATAATCCATAGAAATATCTATTTACGTGCAATTATTTATGTATTATTTAAGAATACATTTGTATCGTGTGTAATTGGCTGTTACGCCCATTGGGCTACGCACTCATAAATTTTTGGAGGAGTGGCTTAACAGTCTTTGTTCGGTAAACGAACTATAATATAGACTGTGATGTGAGTTAGCTGTGGACTAAATTAACAAAGCTGTCTTAGTTAAGGGCGTCTGAAAGTGCCATGCTAGCCACACTACCTTCAGGTCGTTTCGGAAGCGATCTTCCGACTCGTAATTCAATGAAAGCTTCTCCTGTCTCTTTTGAGATATCACGAGTGAGGGTTAATGACACAATCAAAAGATTGTGCCAGCACCCTCTTTAAAAATAAAGATTTTTTGTGTCTTAACCATTTGTTCTATTTCCTAGACGTGAAACTTAAAAAAAATGTCGGGGAGTTCCGAATATCCTTGACATTAATTTCTACTTCCAATGCGCCGCCGATCTGGACTAATAAACTATTATGTGAGTTAGTTTAAGGACTAACTCAACAAGCTGTTTTAGTAATGCGCGTTTGAAAGTGTAGTGCTAGCCATACTACCTTCAGATAATTTCAGAGACGACCTCCTGACTCGCCACTCAATGAAAGCTTCTCCTGTCTCATTTGAGATATCTCGAGTGAGGGTTATTGACGCTATCAAAAGATTGTACCCGCACCTTTCTTTAAAAATAACGATTTTTTGTGTCTTAGCCATCTTTTCTATTTTTTCGGCGCGAAACTTAAAAAAAATGTTGGGGAGTTCCGAATCTCTTTGAAATTTCTTTTTCCATGAGCCGCCATATAGACTAATAGACTGTGATGTGAGTTAGTTTGTAAACTAAATAAACATGCTGTCTTAGAGATGGGCGTTTAAGAGTATATGCTAGCCACACTACCTTCAGATAATTTTGATAGCGATCTCCCAACTCGAAATCCAATGAAAGCTTCTCCTGTCTCTTTTGAGATATCTTGAACGAGGTTGATTGGCGCAATCAAAAGATTGCACCCGCACCTCTCTTTAAAAATAACTGTTTTTTGTGCCTCAATCATTTGTTCTATTTTCTGGGCGCGTAACTTAAAAAAATGTTGATGAGTTCCAAATCTTTTCGACATTTTTACTTCCAATACATACCTATCTGGACTAATATTTGACAGTCATGTGAGTTAGTTTGTGGAAAAACTCAATGAAAGCTTCCCCAGTCTCTTTTAAGATATCTGGAGCTGGGTTTTATGAACGCAATTCAAAATGGGTTAAATGTGGAACTTGAAAGAGATGGGCCCAATAGCCTAGTCGTTAAGGTGAGTACATACTGGGGAGAGTCTGGAGAATCGGTTTTGGGGAGCTAGGCGAGGAATGAAAAACGATTCGATTCAAATTTTTAGGCACTCACAACGAGCAAATACTGCAAGTACACGAAAAGCTTAAGAGTGGAAGGTTGCAAGGTTCGTAGCATATTATATCAACAGGTTAGCTGCGTCCAATGATTGTATCATTGTATGGTTTGAAAACTATACTGTGGGTCACTACAAAAGTTGGCACACGAAGAAGAAGAGTGACTTCCTTCCTTTAGCGAACTACTCCGTATGAGCATTTTTAATCACCCCACTGACTGATTGTGAGCCCCCCCCCCCCCCGAAGAATGTTTTAACTTGCCTTTCTTAACTTTTATATTGCTTGTACTATTCTCATCTAACGGTCCCTAAAAATGAATGGTGTTTAAGCTGTTTGATTGTACTTTGATGTCGGCAGTATGTTTCAGGTGTCTTCAAGTGCGTCTCATGAAGCCCCGACATGTAGGGGGCGCTGTGGTAAGCACAGAAGGATCGGGCGCCAGCCCGTCTGTAGCCGTCCCAGTGCAGATCTTGATGGTAGTAGGTACTTCAACTCCAGAAATTCCCAGGAGGACTAATATAGGCATGGAGAAAGGTATACTGTGACACGAGTCAGTCGACCTTAAATCCTAAGCTAGAGCCAATGTAGGTTAATGCAAACGCAGAATACAAGTACTTTCTTATGTTACCTGATCAACGACAAGTACCTCTTTGAGTTCTTCTGATGACCTATCCAACCGTTGGTTTAATGAAACCATGGAAGTATAAAATAAGTGGGAGGGTTAAGCCGGCAAAGAACATGAAGCTCATATGAAGCTCTTGGCTTCATATGAGCTGTCAGTTGCGTAAAAAAAGAGTGAGAGTGTACCCTGGCGTATACTCAGGCGCGCACACTTACTGACCAATACCCCCCCCCCCATGTTACTGATGCTTCACTTTTAGATGCCCCTAAACTATAACCATTCCACTTATTTTCTAGTTCCATAAGTGGAACATAAGCAGAGGCCCGGCCCGCAAAAGCCAAATAAAGAAACAAGTTATAAAACGTAACTCCGGCAGTAACTATACTTTGGCATTCTTTGGCGTTCCAGCTATTGGAACGAACTGAGCACCAATCCCACTTTTGGCCATTTGATCACTTTTTCGTAAAACAAATCTATAAATCAATTGGTATTTATGGAAATAACTACCCACGTACTTTATAAAAAGACATGATTATGTTAAATAAACAGCAGTTAATCGATACACGTTTTGTAACACCACGAAACCACAAAATATTGTTTCAAATAAATTTAAAACAACAAGCTTCTGAATCAAAGTGACATACTTAGACTAATGCGTTTGAAATATAATACTTATCCGAATTTATTTAATACCACCAAAGTTTTAAAGTTGCCAGCCCCTAGCACTGGCTTCTCGAGCACGTCTTCCAGGATAATTTGTGATTAGTAAAATAATGGTGAAGTGATACGACGCTTGAGTTCAGAGGTCTCGGGTTCGAGTCTCGGATTGGAGACCATTTAGTATTTTTTTGGACCCGACAGGGCTTTTCCTTAACATTCGGTACCCATCAAGTGCATACTTTGTGGAAATAGTAGGCGGTTAGCGTATTGCGGCTACTCGTTCTCTCCATTATAATGCCTGGTTCACATTATTAGTTGGCTACGCTTCTAAAGTTATAAAAAATGTTTCGTGTGCTTTTTTGGAACGCGAAAGAAGTAGTGGAGAGAATTTGGCTTTTGCGGTTTGTATTTTGATCACACCTCTCCCAACTAACAGTTATCCAAATTTTTCTACCTGTTTGTGGTGGAACAAACACGAGATGAGAATGTTATAGTAAGTCCTTATCTCCAATCGGGACACCTGTAGTAAGCAATGATACTGATTTACCTCAACCACAAAAAATGTGTCACCTTTCTTAGAATTCGACGGTTCGTTTTTTAATTTACGACGATTTTTAAATATTTTAAAATTATTATCCTGTCGAATTTTTAAAATATGGGCAGTTTCGATATATTAATAGGCCATAAATAATTGAAAAAATTAAATTAAATTTTTTCCACATTCAAAACGTTCCATTAGGACGGCGACGAAAATCGGAAAATTGCACGAGTCGGGAAAATGAGCAAAAAATTGTACAAAGCCATACGATATATATCACGGAAGAAGTGGAAGTCTAAATAAAAAGTAGAAATAACAACAAGAAAAGTTAATAAATCTAATAAGGAAAAGTCTGCTAGTGTTAGACAATGACGTATGAGCCAATAAGCTGGCAATGTTCGAGTGGGCCATGACCGATCGTCAGCTGTTCCCTGCAGAGAACCCATGCAGAGTCAAACTCAAATCGAAGATGTGCTATCTGTTTGAATTTTTTGATAAAGACACATTACGTATTTTTTATTATAGAATTTTAACAATTTATCGGTTTCGATTTTAGAACAATTTAAAATTAACAAAAGAATTTCGAGTCGGTTGTTGACGATTCTTTAAAACTGTCGATAAATTTTGCTAAAGTAACATGTTTTTAACGTTATCGATCTCTCAGCACGATAATTCTCATTAAATATTAATAGGATTATCTGATGTGCCTTCAAAAACTAATTATTTAACCATTATTGGGTATTAATGATTCTACTCAGGAAGCAGGTGAGAAAATAACTTTATTGCCGCGCTCATTTGATAATACCGAATTGTTCGTTACTTGTTTATTTTTTGCACCTGTTTTTTTGGATATTGATATAACTTTATTTTAGTGTTATGTTTGCAATTACACAAATTCCATTTGAGTGAAATAGGATCGTTAATGCTTTTAAAATACCACCACACCGCACTCTAGAACCACTATCAGTAGTAGGTAGTACCACATACGGTAAATTTCGATACGATTGATGGTAGCATTGGGCGTAAATTACAAACAAAATTAAAACTGCACCAAATGGTGATATCTGATATAAAAACACAACAATAGAATGTTAAAGAAAAGCAACAATAATGTAGCGCCATTGTTTTTAAAATTTTAGAATACTTATCTGCGAAAACAAGCTTAGACCAAAGTAGCTCCAATACTCAAGCCTCCTTATCGTTCAGGAGGCAGCGTGCACTTTTCGTAAACGATAAAGTTCAGGCTGAAAGAGCATTACAAATGAGTAATAAAATCGACCTCCTGCTACGCCTTAGTGGCAGCATTAACTAGCGAGTGACTCGTAGAGGATGCATTTTTACCGTTTTTCGGCTTTTCACTATTAACTCAAAAACTACGCACTTTATGAGAGAAGAGTTAGTACATAAAAGTAAACTACAGTAAATTTCCTACAAATTATGTCTTTTAAGGTATTTCCTTTAGATAAATGGTTTATGCGCTAGAGCGCATTAAAGTTGGACAAAAAATTCAAAATCAGCCAAACAATGTGCTCAGTTTGTTTCAAAAAACTGTTTTTTCATATATCTCCTATAACTCCAACACTACGCATTTTATAAGAAAAATGCTTGTACATTAGACTAAACTACATAGAATTTCCTACAAATTATGTCTCTTAAGGTTTTTTCCTAAGATAAACGGTTTAAGTGCTAGAGCGCGTTAAAGTTTGACAATAATTCTAAAATTAGCCAAAAACTTGTTATTTTTGTCTAACGTTTATTGCTCAAAAACTACGCACTTTTAGAGAAAAGTGTTCTTATATAAAAATATGTTTAACTTATGTTTAAAAGGTTTTTTTCTTAAGATAAACGGTTCAGGTGCTAGAGCGCATTGAAGTTTGACAAAAATTTTAAAATCAGCCAATGTGTTCAGTTTCAAAGAAATTGATCTTTTAGTATATCGCTTATAACTCAAAAACTACGCACTTTATAAAAAATGTACTTGTATATAAAAGTAAACTACAGTAAATTTTCTACAAATTATGTCTCTTAAGATTTTGTTCTCAAATAAACGGTTTAGGTGCTAACGCGCATTAAAGTTTGACAAAAATTTTAAAATCAGCCAATGTGTTCAGTTTCAAAGAAATTGTTCATTCAGTATATCGCTTATAACTCAAAACTACGCACTTTATGAAAAATGTACTTGTATATCAAAGTAAACTACAGTAAATTTTCTACAAATAATGTCTCTTAAGATTTTGTTCTTAAATAAACGGTTTAGGCGCTAACGCGCATTAAAATTTGCCAAAATTTTAAATTCAGCCAATGTGTTCAGTTTCAAAGAAATTGTTTTTTTAGTATATCGCTTATAACTCAAAAACTACGCACTTTATGAAAAAACTGCTTGTTTATAAAAGTAAACTACAGTAAATTTCCTACAATTTATGTATCTAAAGGTTTTTCTCGCAGATATACCGTTTAGCCGCTAGGGGGCATTAAAGTTTGAGAAAAATTGCATAATCAGCCAATGAATGTGTTCAGTCTCTAAAAAACTGCTCTTTTAGTATATTGCTTATAACTCAAAAATTACGCACTTTATAAGAAAAGTGCTTATATATAAAAGTAAACAACATTAAATTTCCTACAAATTATGTGTCTTAAGATTTTGTTCTCAGATAAACGGTTTAGGCGCTAACGCGCATTAAAGTTTGACAAAAATTTTAAAATCAGCCAATGTGTTCAGTTTCAAAGAAATTGTTCTTTTAGTATATCGCTTATAACTCAAAAACTACGCACTTTATGAGAAAACTGCTTGTATATAAAAGTAAACTACAGTAAATTTGCAACAACTTAAGTATCTTATGGTTTTTCTCGCAGATATACGGTTTAGTCGCTAGAGGGCATTAAAGTTTGAGAAAAATTTCATAATCAGCCAAACAATGTGTTAAGTTTCTAAAAAACTGTTCTTTTAGTATACTGCTTATAACTCAAAAACTACGCACTTTATGAAAAAAGTGCTTTTATATAAAAGTAAACAACAGTAAATTTCCTACAAATTGTCTTTATTAGGATTTTTTCCTCAGATAAACGGTTTAGGCGCTAGAGCGCATTAAAGTTTGACAAAAATTCCAAAACCAGCCATAAAATTTTTTTTTTCTATCGCTTATAACTCAAATACTACCCTCTTTTAGAGAAAGGTATTTTTATGCAAAAATAAAGTACGTTTAATTTCCTACAAATTATGTTTCTTACATTTTTTTAATATAACCACCAGTTTAGGTGTTAGAGAGCGTTGAAATACAGAGTTTTGAAAAGAAGGGTTTTTAGACGTTAAACTAAACCACAGTTTCCCAGACTATAATTCTTAGCCTGTAGACGTTTGTTGGTGGAGGCCTCGTCTAGGGCCTGCTTGTACTTTTGACGAGCTCTAGCCAAAGTCGCTGCTACTCGTCAAAGTTGGTGATAAGATTTATTTTGTCTACACAGGCACACTAATAAAGTTTAGTTTGAGTGCATTTCTACCCTTAAACTTTAAGCTAGTAGAAAATGGTGTATTGAAAGCGGAAAGTGTGTCCAGGTTCCAAAAACTTAAAATAGAAACTAAGCAGCAAAGCAGGTCATGGAAGGGAATAATAAAGTTTTAAGCTTTCTGCATACGAGTTCAGCTCCAAATATAAAATTGCAATTTAAACGATTACTACCTACCTACTTATCGTACAAGTTTAATTACGGAGCCAACACCTTGTCTTATTAACAAATTTTTTTGTGGCACTAGATGTGGAGATTGACTCGAAGAGTATTTGTTAATTTAGCTAATATGTGAAAGTATGCCCACAACTAACAAATTTAGCAACTTAATTGTACTCTATTAATCACTCTTTGACAATACAAAAGAAAATTCGGTGTAATTTTTTTTAATAGACAAAGACTAAATACTTAATTTAAATACATCTAGAGTTACATCATTGGAAAAAAAAATAGGTTGAAATATAAAAATTGCCCAAGATTACTCAAACGAAATTTAATAACTTTTTATTAAAGTGTAGATTATTGTATTGCTCCTCCGTTGATCCCACACACACACACACACACATGAAATTTGAACAAAAAACAATAGTTGTAAGAGTAAAAACGTAGAGACGAAAGTTATTATAGTAATGGCCGATAATCAATCAATGATTCGATAAGTCGGCGTCACGATATAGACATAATGGACACTCCTTAAGCGTGGATGATCCCAGTAAGCTATTGCGTAATGATTCTTCGACACTCAAACTATAAAAACTGACAGTTACAACTTTTGATTCATGAAGTCGATCAAGATGTAGACGATTTCACGTTTGACGAATCGCTTTCGAGATTGGCGATTAAACAAAGCGAGTTTAGCAAAAAAATAAATTTTTAATTGCTCCCGAACTACCGAGCAAGGAAATCAACCTAATAATTTACCACTACCACTGTATCAAATTTGAACACCCTGTGAAATATATATAACAAAAAAAGGAGAGGAGAAAAGCGTCTTGAATTTCTAAAATATTGCATCCAGTTTTGCATTCATATTTTTCATCAGATGGCTATGCAGCTTGTTCAAACTTGAATTAATTTCTTTTTTTTTCTTCGTCGTGTTGTTTGTGTGGTTCAGAAGGACACACTTAAAAAAAGCAGTTGACGGGAATGTATCGAAGATATCTGTGACATACCTATTGATCAAACAGGTTGTCTTTGTTTGTATCAAGGTGTAAATGGAAGAAATAATGTAAAAGACAAGAAAAGCGTTTAACAATGGAATGTTGCGCTTTTATTAGTTTACACGAATGTTATTTTACGTAATATCGCATTTGGGCGCTTCTTAATTAAAATTTGTTGTTTAATCTCGTTATAATTAGTTTTTTAATGTGTATTGGTTGTCGAAATTTATAGTTGCTTAAAGCTACAAATCAATCAATGTACGATCAGTAATCGCTTTTTTTGTTACTTTACGTGTCTAATTTTGCTAGTCTACAAGGAGGAGCCTTGGGGGAATCTAGTTCGGATTTTTTTCGTCGGTACCTAATCACGTAATCGCATTTTTTAAGAACTGTATAGGAGCAACGCTCCTCAACTACTAACTGCTTTTCACCACTTTCAGATACGGCTTTGGTAAAAAAAGTCAGGCAGAGGCATTAAATTATCGAACTTCTGCTCAAAGACATCTCCAGTTGAGTGTGGAACACAACAATTAGAGCAGCTAAAGCAGGCATAGACGAAACTATACTTACAAACATATTAAATTTAAATAAAGTTGGAAAAGGTATCGAATCTTTTGATTTTTAAGTCAGAAGCAGAACAGTCAGAGCAGCTGATGCTCTCATAGCTAAACTGAACCCAACGATAGGCAACTTCAGTTTGAACCGGTACCTAATCCTTCTTTGCTTTTTAAGTCATATACTGAACAGTCAGAGTAGTTGGAGCAGCTAAACTGAACTTATAAATAATCGGGTGCGTTTAGCGGACAAAGCTGCTTAAAGTAAGCGGTCAATTATGCTAAGTACATTGACATTCAAAAGCCTACAATCTGCTAAGCAGTCAGCGGAAAGTCAGCATACGATGAATTTAGTTACCATAGTGCTGTTGTGCTGACTCTCAGCATATAGTTTAGCGGACTGTAGGCCTTCAAATGTCAATATAGTCAGCAATAATTGATAAAGAAGAAGAGTTACAATTATAATATTGTAAGACTAATGTGAGAAGATTCCGGTTGTACTATTCATGCCAAAAGATAAAATTATTTTTTCTTGAAGTCAGAAGCATCAAAAGAATCAGTCTTGTACTATTCCATATATGCTTGATGACTTGATGTACTCAAAAACACCTCAAGAAGTTAGGTTAAGGGTAGAACACAGCAATAAGAGCATTCACATGCAAAACTGAACTGAACAGTTTGAGAAAGTATCGAATCTTTTGCTTCTAAAGTCAGAAACAGAACAGTCAGAGCAGCTGGAGCACTCATAGCTAAACTGGCCTTATACGAATCCCAACTTAGAAAAAAGTTGCGTCGTTGTTCTAAGATAGGAAGTAGGCCCCCCCAGTTTCGTCAGATACCCTGGTACTTAATCCTTTGTTACTTCTTAAGTCATAACCTTAATAGTCAGGGCAGCTAATGCAGTCACAGCGGAACTGAACTTATAATTCGTAAAATTAAAAAAATGAGAGTTACAATTCTTAGATTGAAGAAATCAATGTGGGAAGGTTGTACAATTCTTGGTATAAGATCAAATTATTTTCTCCTGCAGTCAGAGGATCAGAAGAATCAGTGTTTTGGGATGCCATATAAGCTTGATGTATACAAAGACACCTCTAGAAGTTAGAGTAAGTGTAGCACACAGCAATCAGAGTAGCCGGAGCAGCCACAGGCTAAACTTAACTTAAAATCATATCAAATTCAAAAAAGTTTGAAAAGGAATTGAATATTTTGCTTTTTAAGTCAGAAGCAGGACAGTCAGAGCAGCTGGAGCACTCATAGTTAAACTGAACCTATACAAATCCCAACTTTCTAAAAAGTGGCGTGGCTATTCTAAGATGAGGGATAGGAAGCTTCGGCTTGAGCAGGTACCTAATTCTTCTTTGCTTCGTAAAGAACAGTCAGAGCAGCTCGAGTTGCCACAGGCTAAACTGAACTTACAATCATATCAAATTAAAAAAAGTTTGAAAAGGTACTGAATACTTCGCTTTTTAAGTCAGAAACGGAACTGTCAGAGCAGTTGGAGCTCTCATAGCTAAACTGAACCTATACAAATCCCAACTTTCTAAAAAATTTCAAAAAAAAGATAGGAGACATGTCCCTTCAGTTTGAGAAGGTACCTAATCCTTCTTTGCTTCTTAAGTCGTAAGTTGAACAGTCAGAGCAGCTAGATGAGTCGCTACAGCCAAACTAATTTTATAATTTATGACTTATAAATAGAAACAAAAAGTGGAGTTACATACAATTCTAAGATTGGAAAATTTAGTGAGAGAAGGCTGTACAACTCGTTGGAAAAGATCAAAGTTGTCTCCTAAAGTCAGAGAGCCATATATACTTGATGCATTCAAAGACACCTGCAGAAGTTAAGTTAAGTGTGGAACACATCAATCAGAGCAACTGCAACAGAGCACTCACAGGCTAAACTGAGGTTTTAGAAGATACCAAATCTTTTGTTTTTTTTGTCAGAATTGAACAGTGAGAGCAGCTGATGCACTCAGAGCTAAACTAAACCTATACGAATCTTAACGTTAAAAAATGTGGTGTTGCTATTCCATACAAACCTTCAGTTTGAGCAGGTACCTCATTCTTATTTACTTCTTAAGTCATAAACTGAACAGTCAGAGTAGCTGGAGCAGCCACAGCTAAATTGAACATATCAATAACCAATTTAAAGATTTAAGATTGGAAGATTCAGTTTGAGAAGGCGCGCAACTCGATTCAAAGGAATCGAATTGTTTGCTTCTGGAGTCAGAAGCGCAACAGTCAGAGCAGTTAGAGCAGCTAGAGCAATTTTAAGAATAGAAGATTCAGTTTATGAATATGTACAGTAGCAGAACAGTCAACCCCCAAAAAATATTCGGTAGAAAAGAGAATCGAGGATAGAGGAGGGCAAAAAAGGTGTTCAATCTTCAATTACAAAAGTCTTCAAAACGTGGTTAAAAAGAACCGTTCACAAGTAAGAGATTTTACGTCGACTTGAACCTCTTGTAAAGTTAGCACCTGTAAATACGTAAAATCTAAGGTGAATTATGAACCGAAGTTTTCTTTATGTTCTGTGACTCGGATCAGGTTTATTTATTTACGACTACAACATTCAATAAATTTTACGTTAATTTTAATAAAAGTTGTTCCTCTCCGTCTCAACTCCTTGAATTTTTATCCTATCGGAGAATCTCGAATTTGATACCGTTTCTCTCTAAATTACGACTACCGTGGCCGCAAAATTAAATTATTCTCCAAACTTTTTTCTTTTTGAGTTTGTCAATTTGACACATATTTTATAATGTACATCGAAAGCGCCACATTCCTCTCGGGAAAAGTACAAGAGATGCAGCCATAATAGGCTTTGCTAATTTGCGCCACGAGTGTTGTAAATCATGAAGAAGAAGAAGAAGAAGAAGAAAAAAAAGGTATTGAAAATATACAAATGTGAGCAAAGACAGCCGACTTTAATGTAAGTACATGTTAGGCGGTAAGAGCTTAAAGAACCAATAATAAATACAAACATAGAAGTATAATTAAGATTAAGCCTTTATTAATTATGTTGCCGATTGTCCATATAAATTATGTGAAACAGGAATCGTTCCCCGAGGCCATCGAACTAATTTGGCCCAAAACAGTAGTTATCGGTCTCACTTTATTATTATAAATATAAATAAATTCCGTCTCGTAAAATTATTGAGTCGTGGTAATAAAAAAAAACACAAGTAAAGCGTCACTAATTGAACTCTCATCAATACCAATTATCTTAATTAAGTATTACTTAATATCATAATTGATTCTTCAGTTCAGACACCCGTATTTCCTTTATTGGAAATTTGAGCTTTATCCGCTCATTTAGTAAAGAAATATTGACCACTTTTAAGTGTACTAATTATTAGCAAATTAATGCAACGATTACCGTGCACTTTTCTCCTTTATAATTTATCGGAAGACTGAATTTTTAAATTTTTTGCCCATAAGATTGGATAAATAAGAAAAATGACAAGGAATAAATACGACGATACTTATTACTTGTGTGGGCCACACAAGGTGGTCAGGCAAAATGTAATGACGCTATTAGAGATCGAAATTATAGAGTCAAGAGATGAACGGCCACTCTCTTGTGCGCTACTACATTAATTTAATAATCTGGATCGTCGCTCTTTTTTTAAAAAATTAAATATCCACAACGATCGAAACGAAATTGCTTTATTGTTGTAACAAGAGAAGTGACGCGCAAATGTTCAGGATAATAAAGCTGAGTGGAGAACAGAAGAAGGGTACACAACTTCTAGAAAGCTTCAGGGGAGTAGAAGCTTTAGGCACAAGAAGATATTTTCGTCACTTTCATGCTCGCTACGTGAGCTTAGAGTTTGTGCAAAAGGTATACTCGTACTTTGCTTGATTTTGAGGTTACCTGCTAAGCAATAGCACCGTAACTCTTAACTCAGCAGATCGTGTCTTGGTAGAGCCTCAGAGAGGTCTTGGACGATTCGGCGCAGGTTTTACTCACCACTGTTATATATTTTCGTAACTTTCATGCTCGCTACACGAGCTTAGAGTTTGTGCAGTAGACACGGCGTAGATGTAGTCGTACTTTGCGTGATTCTGAGGTTACTTGCAAAGCTCGGCAAAATTATGGCTCAGTATAGAGCCTCAGAGAGGTCTTGGATAATTCAGCTCAGGTTTTATCCATCACTGTTCTATATTTTTGTTACTCTCATGCTCGCTACGCGAGCTTAGAGTTTGTGCAGCAGACACGGCTTATATTTAGTCGTACTTTGCTTGATTCTGGGGGCTACCTACCAAGCTACAGCAAGGTAACTCAGCAGCTTAGCATGGTCATGGTTTAGTAGACCCTCAGAGAGGTCTTGCATAATTTGGCTCAGGTTTTACCCATATCACTGTTAAATATTTTCTGTACTTTAATGCTTGCTACGCGAGCTTAGAGTTTGTGCAGAAGACACAGCGTAGATTTAGTCATACTTTGCTTGATTCTGGGGCTACCTACAAAGCAACGACATCGTAACTTAGCAGCTCAGCAAGATCATGGCTCTGTAAAGCCTTAGAGAGGTCTTGGATGATTCGGCGCAGGGTCTATACATCACTGTTATATATTTTCTTTACTTTTATGCTCGCTACACGAGCTTAGAGTTTGTGCAGAAGACACAGCGTAGATTTAGTCATACTTTGCTTGATTCTGGGGCTACCTACAAAGCAACGACATCGTAACTTAGCAGCTCAGCAAGATCATGGCTCTGTAAAGCCTTAGAGAGGTCTTGGATGATTCGGCGCAGGGTCTATACATCACTGTTATATATTTTCTTTACTTTTATGCTCGCTACACGAGCTTAGAGTTTGTGCAGAAGACACAGCGTAGATTTAGTCATACTTTGCTTGATTCTGGGGCTACCTACAAAGCAACGACATTGTAACTTAGCAGCTCAGCAACATCATGGCTTAGTAGAGCCTCAGAAAGGTCTTGGATGATTTTGCTTAGGTTTTGCTCATCACTGTTATATATTTTTGTTACTCTCATGCTCGCTACGCGAGCTTAGAGTTTGTGCAGCAGACACCGCTTTGATGTAGTCGTACTTTGTTTAATTCTGGGGCTACCTACAAAGCAACGGCATCGTAACTTAGCAGCTCAGCAACATCATGGCTTAGTAGAGCCTCAAAAAGGTCTTGGATGATTCGGCTTAGGTTTTGCTCATCACTGTTATATATTTTTGTTACTTTCATGCTCGCTACGCGAGCTTAGAGTTTGTGCAGCAGACACCGCTTTGATGTAGTTGTACTTTGTTTAATTCTGGGGCTACCTACAAAGCAACGCCATCATAACTTAGCAGCTCAGCAAGATCATTGCTTAGTAGAGCATAAGAGATCTTGGATGATTCGGCTCAGGTTTTTCCCATCACTGTTATATATTTTCGTTACTTTTATGCTCGCTACGCGAGCTTAGAGTTTGTGCAGCCGAAACCGCTTTAATGTAGTCGTACTTCGTTTAATTCTGGGGCTACCTACAGAGCAACGGCATCGTGACTTAGCAGCTCAGCAAGATCATGGCTCTGTAAAGCCTTAGAGAGGTCTTGAAGGATTTGGCGCAGGTTTTACCCATTAACGTTCTATTATTACACTGGCAAAAAGCAACAACTATACATTTCTGAGTGTAAAAACAATTGAATAATTATTTAAATCCTGAATTAACAAAGATATTTGTGCCTCTAATGTTGCTTTAGTATGAAGCTGCGAAGAAATTAGGAAATACAAATTGTAGTTTTAATTTGAAAATAGAAATATAAATTAAGAAAGTTTAACAAGAAAATTAAAGTTTTGATAAAAGAAACTTAAACGTAATCACAGACCATACTGAATAGCTATTTTAACTAAGGATAATATAAGTTTGGTAAACACATCATGAATATGCAAGACAAGAGCTGATCCTAAGGCTAAAACAGAATTCATTAATTATCCTGTCAATTTTCAGAAATTCTTAGTCAACTTTTCGTATTTAGATTTAATCGTTAAATTTAAAAAAAAATTCGACAAACATCCCGAAATTGATATCCTCACAGGTACTACAACACTCGAGAGCGTCCGCTAGTCTCGCTAAGTAGACGAGCTTACCTGAAATGTACTAAAAACATGTACAACTTTTACTTATATGTATTTGTGCCCAAAATGAAGATAATTACTTAAGAAAATCAAACCTTCATAATCGCAAATTTGTTATTCACTGCATGACTGAACTTTCGAAGTATTAAAGCATAACAAAACTTTAGAACGAAGTTCGTTTAATTAAACTCAGTGCACGCACCACCTCTTTCTTCGTTAACTTTATTGTAAACTTAATGATAAAAAGAGTACAAACTATAGTGTACGTCTTCTTATTAACTAAAGTGTTATAAACATGTAGATTTTAGACAAGAGATCAGAAACAAACTTCCTATAAGTAATTACAATCAATCAAGATTACTTAATCTGAAATAAACGATACATCCACGGGCGTAGTCTGGAAAATTATAATGGAAAGGTAACAGATTTTATACAACATTCAAATTAAAAATGTATGCAACTCCATCACATTATAATATACGCGGGTAACGATTATTAGAAAAAAGCGTCACCATCATCGTAACTGCGCGATGAGGACTCTTCACGAGAACAGGACAGTGTGGATCTCGTGGCCTCAAATAAGTTGGAACAGGTGACATACTTTAGGTAAGAATAAGCTCGAAGGGCTTTAGAAAACTAACCTCAGCGTAGGTGTCTTTTACTCCCACTAACGTTAAAAAACGAAAAACGAGTACTTCAGAGGGATCATTAGCTCCAATTTTAATTGAGTGGGAATCCAGGATTTTTTGGGCAAAATCGTAAAGAGACAATTAAGCGTAAACAAACACGAACAGGTAAGTGTCTTGACCAGAACTCCAAGTTCCATGTCACTCCCACCTACAGTACAAGTCCAGAAGAGAAAGTTTGGATCTCAAAAGCTGAAATAGTAGACATTTCTTAAAATGACTCATTTTAACAGTTTATGTTTACAAAATTGATTTTTTTAAACGTAGGGTACATTAGTTTTCTGCCTAGCTATTATACAATGTCTACTCAGACAGACTTAAATAAAGGCACCGTTAGGCTCTCGAAAACTGAAACAGTGGACATTTATTAAAACGATTCATTTTGACAGTTTATGTTTACAAAAATGATTTTTTTAACGTTGGATTTATTAGTTTCCCTCCCAGCTATTAAACGATGTCGACTCGGACAGACTTAAATAAAGGCACCGTTAGGCTCTCGAAAACTGAAACAGTGGACATTTATTAAAACGATTCATTTTGACAGTTTATGTTTACAAAAATGATTTTTTTAACGTTGGATTTATTAGTTTTCCTCCAAGCTATTAAACGACCTTGACTCGGACAGACTTAAATAAAGCCACCGTTTGGCTCTCAAAAGCTGAAACAGTGGACATTTATTGAATGACACATTTTGACAGTTTATGTTTATAAAAATGTTTTTTTTAACGTTGGATTTATTAGTTTCCCTCCAAGCTATTAAACGATTTTGACTCGGACAGACTTAAATAAAGCCACCGTTTGGCTCTCAAAAGCTGAAACTGGACATTTATTAAATGACACAGTTTGACAGTTTATGTTTATAAAAATGTTTTTTTTAACGTTGGATTTATTAGTTTCCCTCCAAGCTATTAAACGACCTTGACTCGGACAGACTTAAATAAAGCCACCGTTTGGCTCTCAAAAGCTGAAACAGTGGACATTTATTGAATGACACATTTTGACAGTTTATGTTTATAAAAATGTTTTTTTTAACGTTGGATTTATTAGTTTCCCTCCAAGCTATTAAACGACCTTGACTCGGACAGACTTAAATAAAGCCACCGTTTGGCTCTCAAAAACTGAAACAGTGGACATTTATTAAATGACACAGTTTGACAGTTTATGTTTACAAAAATGATTTTTTTAACGTTGGATTCATTAGTTTCCTTCCAAGCTGTTAAACGACGTCGATTCGAACAGACTTAAATCAAGTCACCTTTTGGCTCTCGAAAGCTAAAACTGGACATTTATTAAATGACACAGTTTGACAGTTTATGTTTACAAAAATGATTTTTTTAACGTTGGACTCATTAGTTTCCCTCCAAGCTATTAAACGACGTTGACTCGGACAGACTTAAATAAAGCCACCGTTTGGCTCTCGAGAGCTGAATCAGTGGACGATTGTTAAAATGACACATTTTGACAGTTTACGTTTACAAAAATGGTTTTTTAACGCTGGGTAGGGTTCACTAGTCGCTTGTTTTGGTCTGATGATGGTGGAAAATATTTTATTAATGCTTCCAGCCTAGCTTAATATAAGTAGTGAATTCAGGTTGTCTTAAGCCACCCTTTGTCTCCCAAGAGCCGATTAAAAATGTTTGTTCGACGCTCTTTAGATGACACATTTTGGTAGTTAAGTTCATTATAAATTCTTTGAAGATCGTCAACCTATTATTACTATTGTGACTCGTCTTACATGCTCAAAAAAAGAGAGTAGCCAATTACTCGCAACAAATATTAATAATTTGATCCGTTTCAGTTGCGCAAGTAAACGATTATTATCGGTAATCACATTTTCATGTATGAGAAAAATATTTTATACATTCATGTTGACATAACACGGCTGATTTATTATTATAATGCTAAGGAAGGAAAGTATCACCTGAGAAAATCAGCATCATGCGATGACAACTTGTACGTTCTCAGAAGCAACGAGTGCAATCATCTCGGGTCAGAGGTCACGCTAATTTCAAGAATTTTACAGAAAATTTCAAACGTATAACTAACGTCTCGAATTCCAAAAGGTGAACTTGCGACTCTCGTGTGCCCGCGAGACGAAATAAAATTAATCTCGAATCTCAAATATTTATGATACATCAATAAGCTTCCAATTTATAATTTACATCCATTTATCATTTTTTATTTATTTTTGTCTTCTTCTTCTCTCTCAATACACTATCAAGTCATGCAGTAGCGTCATTCTGTCAGTCATAGGTAGCCTCGTAACAAATGACTTCTCTCACCTGTATCGGCGGCGAACAGATCGAGGTGGTCGAGCTTCTGTTGTATTCATTGTGATATGTATGGACAGGAATGATGTATTATCAACGTCCGACAATCTCAAAAGTTCGTGTTTCATTTTTTTATTAATAACAATAAGTTTTCGATTAGACTACCGAACAGCGGGTTTTATTTGATATATTCGCGAAGAATTTGGATTAATTCGAACAATTTTAAAAATAAAAGTTTGGTACGGATGGATGGAAAAAGTAAGTGCTCAACAATTTAATAGAGATGAGTTGAAGGGGGAGAAATTTTAATATTAAATTTTAGTTTTATTGTTGTGGTATCATGTTATACCTACAATAAATTAAAATCGATTTTAATGTTTGAAAATAATTTTATTAACGTATCCGTCTTAGCTATGCTCTTCTTCTCAAAAACGTAGCTTGGGAGGGGATCAGTAGGGTTTACCCCCCCCCCCCCCCCCCAATTTACTTCAGAATTTCGAAAAATGCGTAATAATTTACAGTTTAAGTATTTTTCTGCAACTGCATCCCCGGTAAGAAAAGCTCAAGAGAACATTGGGTAAAACCTAGGGACCCCGGTTAAAAGGAACCTTGTAATAATTATTCCATAATATTGTGTGTTTATTTAAATTTGCATCCCTTGTTTTGGTGAAATATCTTTTTTGGAGACACTATCAATCGCTTTAAAAATGCAGAACTTCATTGTAAGGCGCTTGAGCTCGAGCAATCGACAATTTTTGCCTATGGCGCTATTTTATTTTGTTTCTAACTCTTGTCCGGCTCTACTTGCCCCCCCCCCCCTTCCCATAACATTTTTTGAGCTACAGCCTTGCTCTTTCTTGAACGCAAACGAGTGGAGTATGGTGCCGAATTTACGGTTTTTCACCACGCAAATATCCCCACCACAGCTTATCCTTTACGTAATCGCTTATGAAACTGCGTAATTTTTCAGGTACTTTTGTACTCCCTACCCCAACACTTTACTACTTTGGTATCTGTAAGAATTTTTCATTTCTGTCAACTGTGAAGCTTGAAGCCACGGCCCAACTACAAAGCCCGTTGGTCCAGTACCTTCTTACATTCCCGACGTTTGCCCTTTTAATTCATCAAAGTGAACACTTGCTTACAAGTTGACGTCCGGCTCTTGCTGTCTCGCATCGCTGCCGCCACTACTAAAATTAAAAAAAAAATACAGGGTGTCTCATTTAAACAATTTTGAGTTCGAATTTGCGTATTTCTCGGACCATTAGGCGCAGTAACTAAAAACTTCGTAAAATGCGAGCGACTCTTTGGGTAGGCCGACCCTGTGTATTTTACATTTTTTTAACAAAAAAACGCGAAGTTAGAAATTAAATTTGCATATTTTTGCAAAATAGCAAATTAGCACTTTTCCTAGAAAATTTTGTTATATTGAACATAAATGAAGACTAATTTGCACGTTCATTAGTCTGCGTTTTTCTGCAGCACATAATTTTAAAATTAAATTTTGAGAATCAACAAAGTTTGAAGTCAATAATTTAAAGGCGTAACTATCTAGGATAATAAATAACTAGGAAATAAATGAATAATACTATGACAGAGACGTATCCTTGTATTATTCCTAGTCCGTTTGAGTCAGATTGCTTAATCTGTAGGTATTATTACATCAATGTCATTTATTAGATTAAGAGAAGCCACTACAAAATATGTCAAATTTTCCATTTTAGACATGTGAACTAATTCTACGATTTAAATACACATTTGTGCACTCAAAAGGTCGGCTTTAATTTTAACAATAAATAGATTTAAGTTTAAAAAGGTTTTAATTAGCAGCACGACAAACTTCTAATTAATATTCCTTATCCTTAAGCCTTAAGCCGGGAAGAATTTCTTACAAATCCTTCCTTGCGTTATGTGAACGTTTCTGTTTCTAATATGGCGCTTTTGCTAAAATATACTGTACGTTTATAAACCTATACGTGATGTATTATAGATATGATTAATTAATTTATTTGGGTTGGTTTAAAATGAAGGGGTATGGAGGGAGGGATGTTCTAGCGGTAAAGGGTGTAAAGAGAAAGGATTGGAAGTGTCGGACAGTAGCCTTCTGAGGATAACTAATGATATGTAAAGACGCCACCGTCATCCACGCTCACCAATGTCCGTTAATTTTCCCTGTTACCATTATTAATAATATTAAGCGACGTCTTTCGTATATTATGAGTTACAATAAATTCTATAATATTGTATTCCCTTGATACGCAAATACGCATCCTTTCATAATACTACTACTCGTATTCAAAATAAATTTTAATTTTTTTAAGATGAGCTGGCCAATCAAGTCTTCTTTCGGTGCGCTCCCGGAGTTCTTAAAAACCGAGCAATAAATTTAGCGTTTGATCCTCTGCCGTCGTATTCCACTTCGCATACAATCGGCGGAGCCAGTCAAGGCGCACAACTTCAAAACGGAACTTGCATGGTGACCCCGACGTGATCAGATGAGGCAGATGTGCTCTCATCTACCTCACTTGCATATAAAAATAAACTACATAAAATTTTCTAAAAATTATATTTGAAAGATTTTTTTCCCAGACAAACAGTTTGGGCGCTAGAGCGTGTTAAAATTTGACAGAACTTTCAAAAACTGCCAAACCACTGCTTATTTAATTCAGTGCTTCTAACTCAAAACCTATGCACTTTTAGAAAAATATGCATTTATATAAAAGTAAACTACATAGAATTTCCTACAAATTACATTGACAGCATTGTTTCGTCAGATAAACAGTTTGGGCGCTAGAGCGCGTTGACATTTGACAAAACTTTTAAAATTTGCCAAACCACTGTTTATTTAATTAATTGCTTCTAACTCAAAAACTACGCACATTCAGAGAAATATGCGTCTATATAAAAGTAAACTACATAGAATTTTCTACAAATTATAATGGAAAGGTTTTTTACTCAGACAAACAGTTTGGGCGCTAGAGCGCGTTAAAGTCTGACAAAACTTTCAAAATTTGCCAAACCATTGTTTTTTAAGTAATCGCTTATAACTCAAACACTACGTACTTTTAGATAAATATGCGTTTATATAAAAGTAAACTACATAAAATTTCCTAAGAATTCTGTTTAAAAGGTTTTTTACTCAGACAAACAGTTTGGGCGATAGAGCGCGTTAAAGTTTGACAAAACTTTCAAAATCTGCCAAACCACTGCTTTTTTTAGTTATCGCTTATAACTCAAAAACTACGTACTTTTGAGAAATATGCGTCTATATAAAAGTAAACTACATAGAATTTCCTACGAATTCTATTTGAAAGGTTTCTTACTCAGATAAAGAGTTTGGGCGCTAGAGCGCGTAAAAGTCTGACAAAACTTTCAAAATCTGCCAAACCACTGTTTTTTTTAAGTTATCGCTTATAACTCAAAAACTATGCACTTTTAGAAAAATATGCATCTATATAAAAGTAAACTACTTATATAAAATTTTCAACAAATTATTTTTGAAACAGTTTTTCTTCAAACAAACAGTTTGGGCGCTAGAGCACCTTAAAATTTGACAAAACTTTCAAAATCTTCCAAACCACTGTCTTTTTTAGTTATCGCTTCTAACTCCAAAACTACGCACATTCAGAGAAATATGCGTCTATATAAAAGTAAACTACATAGAATTTCCTACAAATTATATTTGAAGGGTTTTTTACTCAAACAAACAGTTTGGGCGCTAGAGCGCGTTAAAGTCTGACAAAACTTTCAAAATCTGCTAAACCACTGCCTTTTTTAGTTATCGCTTATAACTCAAAAACTACGTACTTTTGAGAAATATGCGTCTATATTAAAGTAAACTACATAGAATTTCCTACGAATTATATTTGAAAGGTTTCTTACTCAGATAAAGAGTTTGGGCGCTAGAGCGCGTAAAAGTCTGACAAAACTTTCAAAATCTGCCAAACCACTGTTTTTTTTAAGTTATCGCTTATAACTCAAAAACTATGCACTTTTAGAAAAATATGCATCTATATAAAAGTAAACTACTTATATAAAATTTTCAACAAATTATTTTTGAAACATTTTTTTTTTCAAACAAACAGTTTGGCGCTAGAGCACCTTAAAATTTGACAAAACTTTCAAAATCTTCCAAACCACTGTCTTTTTTAGTTATCGCTTCTAACTCCAAAACTACGCACATTCAGAGAAATATGCGTCTATATAAAAGTAAACTACATAGAATTTCCTACAAATTATATTTGAAGGGTTTTTTACTCAAACAAACAGTTTGGGCGCTAGAGCGCGTTAAAGTCTGACAAAACTTTCAAAATCTGCCAAACCACTGTGTTTTTTAAAGTTATCGCTTATAACTCAAAAACTACGTACTTTTAGAAAAATATGTGCTTATATAAAAGTAAACTACATAGAATTTCCTACAAATTATATTTGAAAGTTTTTTTTCTCAGACAAGCAGTTTAGGTGCTAGAGTTAACGTAAAAATGGCGTACTTATAGGTCTAAAAAATATACGAGATATGTATGGTACACCACGTAGACGTATTTTCTACGTATAATAAACGTTAGCTGTGTTTATTGGGTACATTATCTCGAAATGTATGATTTATGCTTAGAGGTTGTAGGTTGGAGCCCTAAATTTAGAACCTGGAGACCCGAGTTTGGTCTCGATCTCGGCTTAAGTCGCGCGAACTAAAGATTAATCGAGCCTCTAATAATTAACGACAAAATATTTAAAAGTCCTTGGCAAGTCGTATCGGAATCGTTTTGTAAAGACCTGGTATATTAAAGCGTTTGGAATATTATAAATCGAAGCTTTGGATTATAAATTTATTGTAACAAATAATATAGGAACAGGGTGTGTGGTCAGTAATAAATAGTTGTCGTTACAGACTCCCTGTGCAGACGTGTTAAAATAAATAGCACAACATAAATAATTTCGGGGTGATCTTTATTTGTAATCAAATCTTAAATTTGGAATTTGAATAAAGAAGATTTAAATCAAAGAAACTAAAACATGCATAATATATAATTAATAGTTTTCAATTATTTGGTTAAACTTTGTTTTACATCACAGTTCGTTTAATTCTATATTGTCGAAAGCACCTGTTGCAAAGTAATTTTCAACACTTCAATACTAAATAGTTAAGAATTAATTTAAATACGAGCGACGTGGAAAATTTATCTTATTAAAAATTTTTTAACTAAGTTAAGGAAAATAAAAGAAGAAGTAGAGATGGGGCACAGTATTAAAATTAAATTAAAAATCAGAAAACAAAAGTTGTATCCAATTATTGCTGTATCAATGCAAGTGACGTTTAAGTAATTGTCGTAGTGACATTTGTCGTAGTAGAGATTTAGACTAACGAGATACCGTGTCTTAAACAGACACAAACTTTTCAATCTCAGATCGTCGTAAAATTCGTATTAAAAGAAAATTATTTTAAATTCTCATTGACGAATCGAATCGGAAAAAATTCCTCGGGTACAATTTAAGTGCCCACGAGAAATGTATTGATGAAAATAACTATAGCTACCGTTTTACACGTCGGCAATTCCACAAATTACAAGGCACACTTGATTGCTTTTACATCTACTAATTTATATCTTGAGATCTCCGTACTTTTATATTTCATGCCGACTTATTGAATTTTTATAATAAACTGGATTATTGCGAAAATTAGGAAAAATTACGTCCACTTTATTGGTGACAAGCGAAACGTACGTATCCAATTTAAATCCTACTAATATGGGCTATGGGAATAACTTATTTGAAATGGTAATTTCTATCGTAACACAATTAACTAGAACATTTTATAGAAAAAAAGACTTGAGAAAAAATAATAATTAAATTATACGCAATTTTATTTACATAAGTTAGAAGGCGTTTCTACATTTTCTGTTAATTTTCTATAATTAAATAAATCTTTAAATTAAAACCAAAACTACTCCTTCGAGCAGAAAATAGAGCAAAATTTTGATAATTAAAGTTATTACCTACAGCTATATAAATACTAGTCGAGTCATCTACAATTTTTTTAAATAAAAACAAATTTTTTTTACTAAACAACACCAAAATTGGCCAGTTCCGCAAACAACAAGTTTTGAAAGAAAAAGTATTTGCTTTAATAAATTAGTAAACAATTTAGTAGGGCGAAAGTTTATTAACAAAAATTATTGGTACCTAATTTAGTTGTCTATAATTTTTATATTACGCCTCTTTTTTATCGAATACAGAACTTTAGTTAATTTTACGAAATTAGCGTTACGTTCCAAAAAGTGCAAATTAAGCTAAAGAATGTTTTGAAACTTAATTATTAATTAATTGGCAGTAAAATGTTTCAAATAAATGTTCTTTCGTGTTCAATTACCTGCAACAACTTTTTTAGCAATCATTTTTATTTGCTTTAATTCTTTGAAATTAGAGGTAGAGTTTAGGACCAAATTAGCTAAAATTCAATTAGTTAGTAGCAAACCTAGTATAAATTTATGTAAATAAAAATTGGTAATAATAAGAAAACTTCATTTATAATAAAGTTATTTACAACTTTTATTAACAAGAAATTTAGCTTAGACCTAGAATTTTGCTTAATTTTATGAATATAGCGTTAGGTGCTGGAAACAGCAAGTTGAAGGCAAAACTACGTTGTAACGTACTTAATGCTGAATTTACAGTAAAATATTGCTAATAAAAGTTGTTTATAGTAAAGTCATTTACAAATTTTATTAATAAGAAATTTAGCTTAGACCAAGAATTTTGCTTAATTTTATGCAATTAGCGTTACGTGCTGGAAACTGCAAGTTGAAGGCAAAACTGCGTTGTAACGTACTTAATACTGAGTTGACTGTAAAATATTGTTAATAAAAGTTGCTTATTGTGAAGCTATTTACAACTTTTATTAACAATAAATTTAGCTTAGACCAAGAATTTTGCTTAATTTTATGCAATTAGCGTTACGTGCTGGAAACTGCAAGTTGAAGGCAAAACTGCGTTGTAACGTACTTAATACTGAGTTGACTGTAAAATATTGTTAATAAAAGTTGCTTATTGTGAAGCTATTTACAACTTTTATTAACAATAAATTTAGCTTAGACCAACAATTTTGCTTAATTTTATGCAATTAGCGTTACGTGCTGGAAACTGCAAGTTGAAGGCAAAACTGCGTTGTAACGTACTTAATACTGAGTTGACTGTAAAATATTGTTAATAAAAGTTGCTTATTGTGAAGCTATTTACAACTTTTATTAACAATAAATTTAGCTTAGACCAACAATTTTGCTTAATTTTATGCAATTAGCGTTACGTGCTGGAAACTGCAAGTTGAAGGCAAAACTGCGTTGTAACGTACTTAATACTGAGTTGACTGTAAAATATTGTTAATAAAAGTTGCTTATTGTGAAGCTATTTACAACTTTTATTAACAATAAATTTAGCTTAGACCAACAATTTTGCTTAATTTTATGCAATTAGCGTTACGTGTTGGAAACTGCAAGTTGAAGGCAAAACTGCGTGTAACGTACTTAATACTGAGTTGACAGTAAAATATTGTTAATAAAAGTTGTTTATAATGAAGTTATTTACGACTTTTATTAACAATAAATTTAGCTTAGACCAACAATTTTGCTTAATTTTATGCAATTAGCGTTACGTGCTGGAAACTGCAAGTTAAGGCAAAACTGCGTTGTAACGTACTTAATACTGAGATGACTGCAAAATATTGTTAATAAAAGTTGCTTATTGTAAAGCTATTTACAACTTTTATTAACAATAAATTTAGCTTAGACCAACAAATTTGTTTAATTTTATGCAATTAGCGTTACGTGTTGGAAACTGCAAGTTGAAGGCAAAACTGCGTTGTAACGTACTTAATACTGAGTTGACAGTAAAATATTTTTAATAAAAGTTGTTTATAATGAAGTTATTTACGACTTTTATTAACAATAAAGTTAGCTTAGACCAACAATTTTGCTTAATTTTATGAAATTAGCGTTAAGTGCTGGAAACTGCAAGTTGAAGGCAAAACTACGTTGTAACGTACTTAATACTGAATTTATAGTAAACGTGTTAATAAAAGTTGTCTATAATGAAGTTCTTTACAAATTTTATTAACAATAAATTTAGGTTAGACCAACAATTTTGCTTAATTTTATGCAATTAGCGTTACGTGCTGGAAACTGCAAGTTGAAGGCAAAACTGCGTTGTAACGTACTTAATACTGAGTTGACAGTAAAATATTTTTAATAAAAGTTGTTTATAATGAAGTTATTTACGACTTTTATTAACAATAAAGTTAGCTTAGACCAACAATTTTGCTTAATTTTATGAAATTAGCGTTAAGTGCTGGAAACTGCAAGTTGAAGGCAAAACTACGTTGTAACGTACTTAATACTGAATTTATAGTAAACGTGTTAATAAAAGTTGTCTATAATGAAGTTCTTTACAAATTTTATTAACAATAAAGTTAGCTTAGACCAACAATTTTGCTTAATTTTATGAAATTAGCGTTAAGTGCTGGAAACTGCAAGTTGAAGGCAAAACTACGTTGTAACGTACTTAATACTGAATTTATAGTAAACGTGTTAATAAAAGTTGTCTATAATGAAGTTCTTTACAAATTTTATTAACAATAAAGTTAGCTTAGACCAACAATTTTGCTTAATTTTATGAAATTAGCGTTAAGTGCTGGAAACTGCAAGTTGAAGGCAAAACTACGTTGTAACGTACTTAATACTGAATTTATAGTAAACGTGTTAATAAAAGTTGTTTATAATGAAGTTCTTTACAAATTTTATTAACAAGTAATTTAGCTTAAACCAACAATTTTGCTTAATTTTATGAAATTAGCTATACATTATGCGGGAGACTGCATGTTGAATGCTGCTAAACTACTTTTTGTAACGTAATTAGTATTAAATTTACAGTCAAATTATATAACTTAAAACTGTGTATAATTAAATTATTTATAACTTCTATTAATCAATAAAGTTTTAGCTTATATACTTCTCCTTAATTTTCAGAAATACGTAATACGTTCAGAAAGTGTTTAATGCTAAATGAATTTGTAACGTAGGTACTTGAATTTATGCATACAGTGATGTTTTATTAATAAAACATTAAAAGTTTTTATTAATTAATTTATCCACAATTTTTATTTATAACAATTTACCTCGGTCTAGCAGTTTTCCGTAATTTCGCGAAATTAGTGATGCGCTCAAATATGTGTAAAGTTTTGAACAAAAGTCATTTTTAATTTAATTACTTATTTTTGCTAATTATACCAAAACTTTTTGCAATAAAATACGTTCAATTAAATAATTTTGGACTTTATTTATACAATATTTTTTCGAAATTATTTTCATAAACGTATTCAAGTTGACTGCTCCTTTGAATAGCCAAAATATCATTAGAAATCGAGTACAATCCCTATTTAATTGTAATTTAAATCTACACAATATCTAATTTTTTTAAAAATTACTTAAAATTCTAAAGAAAAGCAAATTTCTTAACTTTTGTTAAAAACAGAGAATAATGATGATCGTGTCATTGACTAAATGACTTCCTAGTTCAATTTAAGTATCAAGATATAAAAAAGATTAAACTCTTTCTGCATATAAATCGCATAAAAATAACAATTTTGAACTTAACTTCTTCTATATAAAATTTCTCACGATTATAATTAATTTTTAGGTAACAGTCCTGTTTTCCTGTAATTTACGTAATAAATAAATTTTTTAATTTTCTTTTCTTCAAAAATTTAAATTGTTTTTTAGAGATTAAAAATAAAAACAAAAGTCTCCGACTTGGTACGCATTGGCCTCATTGGCCTATCATTTAATTAAAGTTACGAAAATTATGTGAAAAGATACCATACCTACAACATAGGTACGGTACACACACACACACACACCGAAAAATGAACCAATGACCCTAAAGTTTAATTAACTTTACGTGAAAAAATAAAATTAGTAACTGTTACAACAACTCGAAGTACAAAATAAGTGACATATAAACAATAACAATTCGTCATGTACCTCTTAATAGCTATATGGGTTACTTTATCTAAACTGCTAATGATTTACGTATTGATAACGAGGCTACGGTTTTTATAATGCATAATAAAGGCGCCAATAATACGCGTTCAAACACGCAACCCCCAACAACTCTTAACTTTTCGATAGCCACACTGTACAATTGCACAACACGATCAAAAATTCCTAACCAAAGCTGCGAGAAGCAATAAAAGAATTTTTGAAAATAAAAATTACAAGCGTCGCCCCTCGATAGGCTAAAGCTAACAAGAGAAAGTAAAATTGTCTAGCAAAGGGCCCGGTCTACGACCAACGACCGACCACAGGTCTTCGCATCGAAGACAGGTGTCATTGCGTCTCCCAAATGTTACAAAATTACTCGTGAAAAATTAGAAATTTTACAATTTAGTCCATATGGGAAATAACATTTAAGGTATTCGTAATTTATCGCATTAAAAAATAATAATTCATGCCATCTTTGTTGCACACAGCGCCCTATCAATGTAATGTGTGCGATAGTCAGAGGCGTAACGTCGATTTTATATCCCGCAGTGGCTCACGTCGTGGTGGGTCTACAAATAAATCACAAACTACTGATAATATGAATGCAATGGTTGCAATTATGAATGCGTCAAAGTTTAATTTATGTGACTAGTTCAGGTACTTCCCGCTGATAGTGAATCTGTTTTACTCCAACTTTATTTATAGTGTGTGTGTGATAGAACTTTATATAACTGATCGATTGTATATTTATTTTGTTTTATTTCGGTATAGTACCTATAGAACACTGCTGTCGATAATTTATAGTTTTAATTTTAAAATTCAATAAATTTTGTTTAATTGTATTTCAAAATTATTTGATATATTATCTAATTATATTAACCAGAATTACAGGTAACTTTTACACCTACACGAAAATTACTTTAACGCCAATTATTTATTTAAATTATAAGCTTCTCCGCAAGGGCACCTTTCTATAAATTTCTTCGGTTCACCACGTGTCCACCAGTTAACCAGAAACTATCAGAAAAAATTTAACCCCCTCCCTTCCAAGTTAATCTGTTGTTAGTTGACTAAATCCAACTCTCTAACTTTGCCTTAAAATTTTTTTGGGAAATTTGCTAATATGTTTTGGCCGCAATACGTGCACTTGCAACTGCAGGACTATAGAGGTATTTATAGAGAGCGGCACTTTACTATCGACATGAGTCCTTTTATCGGACGATCTTACAATTTAACATATGTTAAAGTTAACCTTAAAATAACCACCAATTACAACTTCATACTTCAACCGTAAACTTCACCTCTCGTTGTTCACAAGTTCAGGGTGACATAATCTAAACATTCAAGGACTAAACAAATTACAACGTATTTTTAGACACATTTTCCTTACTCAATTTTCTAATTTTAACTGAAAAAAAATTTTTCTTAATTAATTCAAGTGCAATTTATTTATTCTACTTTTAAATTTTCCCTATAATATACGTAATTTTTCAAGGCTTTTCAATCACGCACTCATTGATAAAAATCTTGCAAGTTGTAGAATTTTTTTAAGCTCTTAATCTTGAACGTGTTTTAACACCTGACACACACAGAATGTTGGCATTAATAAACCACACAACTATTAATAAATTTCTAAAAAAAGTTAACTTATGATAACCGGGGTCGTTGCAAGGGGTGTTGTAAAATTTTCTTATCAGCTGCATGCTATAAATATGTACGCGTACGTACCGTACGAGAAAGTGTAAGGCTCGTTCAGACTTGGCGCAGTCGGCGAGTGGAGCAGTGGCTTAATCGGCTTGAGTAACCGATAAGCTGTACTCGACTGTCTTCGGAGTCGCTGACTCACTACTGTCCGCTACTGACTTACCTACTACTCGACCCCACACCAATGATTGTTGTCGCAGGTCTGAACGAGCCTTAACCCTAAGTTATTCCAAATCTATTATTAACAAATATTTATTAAAAATAAATGTCGTTAAAAAATAATATAAAAATAAACACGAATGTTAGTTTGTGTTTATGTAAATAAATTACGCTTTAAACTATAAAGTGAAAATATATGAAGTAGGGTGGTTTTTCGTGTATATATTTAGAAAAAGAAAAAAGTAAGAGATAGTGGAATATTTGATGCTTCATGCATGGTGCATATAAAAGTACTTATGTCATATCAACATGCGAAAAAAACCTTTGAATTGCTTATCCTTTAAAATTCTATCCGAAAGAGAATATAAGAAAAATAGTTGGTAAAGGAAAAATTTTATTTTTATCAAAGACTTACGAATTATGAAAAGTCGTTAATATAATACGCGGAACTTGAAATTTTGAAATACTATTGAGGGTGTACTATCAGTCTGCTGTGATGTTTTTAAGCTTTTCTAGCGACCAATTTTTTAAAAATTGCCGTTTTACACCTATCGGAACTATTATTAATCTTGACTAACATTTTATAAGATATGCGATTATGTCAACATTATACAGGGTGTTCTGTTAATATCTTCAGAACTGCTCGTTTTAGACCTAACCAACTCCTCACTGATTTTATTTACAATTTTATAGAAAATCCAAAAATATAACAATTAAGGGAGGTGTCATACTTTAAAAATGAAAATAAATGGCATTAAAACATAAAAGATGTTGTAAACACCATAGTCAACTACAAGTGCTAATATATTTAGAACTGCTGGTTTTAGGCCTAATCGACTTCTTACAAATCTTACTTAAATTTTATAGAAAATCCAAAAATGTTGTAATATACAGGGTGCCATACTTAAAAAATAAAAGTAAACGGCATAAAACATAAAAGATGTTGTAAACACCATATAGTCAACTTCAAGTGCTAATATCTTCAGAGCTGAGCAGAGTTTTAGGCCTAATCGACTTCTTACAAATTTCACTTAAAATTTTTTAGGAAAACCAAAAATGTTATAATATAGGGGGTGTCATACTTAAACAATGAAAGTAAATGGCATAAAACATAAAAGATGTTGTAAACACCATATAGTCAACTTCAAGTGCTAATATCTTTAGAACTGTTGGTTTTAGGCTTAATCGACTTCTTACAAATTTTACTTAAAATTTTCTAGGAAATCCAAAAATGCTATAATATAGGGGGTGTCATATTAAAAAAATGAAATTAAATGGCATAAAACATAAAAGATGTTGTAAACACCATATAGTCAACTTCAAGTGCTAATATCTTCAGAACTGTTGGTTTTAGGCCTAATCGACTTCTTACAAATTTCACTTAAATTTTTTTAGGAAATCTAAAAATGATATAATATAGGGGGTGTCATACTTAAAAAATGAAAGTAAACGGCATAAAACATAAAAGATGTTGTAAACACCATATAGTCAACTTCAAGTGCTAATATCTTCAGAGCTGCTGGTTTTAGGCCTAATCGACTTCTTCCAAATTTCACTTAAAATTTTTAGGAAATCCAAAAATGTTATAATATAGGGGGTGTCATACTTAAACAATGAAAGTAAATGGCATAAAATATAAAAGATGTTGTAAACACCATATAGTCAACTTCAAGTGCTAATATCTTTAGAACTGTTGGTTTTAGGCTTAATCGACTTCTTACAAATTTTACTTAAAACTTTCTAGGAAATCCAAAAATGTTATAATATAGGGAATGTCATATTAAAAAAATGAAATTAAATGGCATAAAACATAAAAGATGTTGTAAACACCATATAGTCAACTTCAAGTGCTAATATCTTCAGAGCTGCTGGTTTTAGGCCTAATCGACTTCTTACAAATTTCACTTAAATTTTTTTAGGAAAACCAAAAATGTTATAATATAGGGGGTGTCATACTTAAAAAATGAAAGTAAACGGCATAAAACATAAAAGATGTTGTAAACACCATATAGTCAACTTCAAGTGCTAATATCTTCAGAGCTGCTGGTTTTAGGCCTAATCGACTTCTTACAAATTTCACTTAAAATTTTTTAGGAAAACCAAAAATGTTATAATATAGGGGGTGTCATACTTAAACAATGAAAGTAAATGGCATAAAACATAAAAGATGTTGTAAACACCATATAGTCAACTTCAAGTGCTAATATCTTTAGAACTGTTGGTTTTAGGCCTAATCAACTTCTTACAAATTTCACTTAAAATTTTTTAGGAAATCCAAAAATGTTATAATATAGGGGGTGTCATATTAAAAAAATGAAAGTAAATGGCATAAAACATAAAAGATGTTGTAAACACCGTATAGTCAACTTCAAGTTCTAATATCTTTAAAACTGTTGGTTTTAGGCCTAATCAACTTCTTACAAATCTTACTTAAATTTTATAGAAAATCCAAAAATGTTGTAATATACCGGGTGTCATACTTAAGAAAACTGAAGTAAATGACATTTAAATATACATAGTTCAAAAATGTTTTGTTTTACACTAGTTTTTGTGTTTGGGAAAGCTTAATCTTCTCACAACTTGCCCATCTTTACAAAAAATAATTAGAATGTTTCTTCGCGAGCTCTCACTAAGTCACTTGTGTTTTAAAAGAATGATACGATTGTACGATACGGATATTCGAAAGGTCTGTAATTTTAAGGGCATAAAGCTTAAGTTGTGCGTTTCACCGTACGTAAATCAAAGTTTGCTTTGAAAGTAAAACAAATCAGTGCCTAAACACACACACGGCCCCCTATAATTAAAAAGTCCAGATATTAATTTTTGTTTAAAAAATATAATAAAACTCGGGAAAGTACTTAATTTTTATCAATAAATAAATATTTGGGTCACATTTATTAATTTATAACAAGTTTTGCGATAAGAAGTTGGTATAACATTAACAATCTTAAGTAGGTATAAAGTTGAGTTGGTTTGTGGAGTTGTAAATTTAAGAGTTTATATTTATAAAGTGTGTTATTAATGCCGGTTATATCAGAATTTAATCGAGCTTTATTATTATACAAATTTATAGCCGACGCTGTTACATTTAGCTTAATAATATGTTTTAAACATGCGAGTGTGTTGTCGTTTAACGTATGTGGATATTATGATGATTAAAAAATAAATTAACTTGTAGTATAATTGATGTTTATCAATTGATACATGCAACCAAACCTAAGATTAAACTTACCTTATATTTTAAGCAATTTGTCTTAGTTTAAAATATACGTCATTTTTGTGGGGTTGCTGAAAATTTCTACCCCGACTAAACTTTTATTTGTGTGGCAGTTTTACATTTTATTTTTATTAATTCAACACGAAACGTCAAAATAAGTACCGTAAACCGGAATTACTTTTACTTTTTTCAGGGGTTACTTGGCACCATTGAACAATAAGTTGCAATGTTAGTTGACACGAATGGTTCAAGTACTTTAAATCACCTTGCAATTTCTTTTATTGCTTCAAATTTGTTAAGTTTTAATTTTTGCAACACGCACCTATCCATTTGCTTCCAAATTTTAATCTCTTATCATTATGCATTCTCTTACGTTCTACGTTCTAAGCTAAGGTACAGTACATCATTGAAATTGGTAGAGAAATAGAAATTAAAACGGCCTACTACGTGAAATTTGAATTTGAATATCGACCATTCAGTGACAGTAAAAATTATTTCATTTTAACCATAGTTCTGTCACCTCGCACCTCTAATGTTACAATTGAAAAATTAGGGGTCTATCTAATATTCATAGCCTCCTATATCGAACCCCCTAAATACACAAAAGTAGTCACATATATAATTACACAATGCGATAATTAAATTAAATCACTCACGAAACTATTGGTTACGGTTCAAGAACAAATAAATGTGGAAGAAACAAAAAAATTTTTGGCGTCGACAAAAAAATTTTTTTAACCATCTGCCCTTTAACCAGTCAATACGTAAGTCGCCCTTACATAATTACACATTATTTTCACGACAAAAAAAAATAATACGAGAGAGGGTCCCCGTATTTTCTTGTACGCAATACATAAACAGCAGATGGATAAAGATTAAGATTATTAAAGGAATTCAAATGATAAATGGTAGGTGATTATTTTTATATATTTTATACAAGGAGACACGGAGGACTTTTTTTCAATTTTATAAAATAAATCATTACAACATAATATATAATAAAACCTCGTTTCATTTTATTCTATTTATTCATTCAATTCACACAAATCAAACTTGCGACCAGACGACCAGTTTTAAATTTTTGAGTCGGATCGCTTTTGATATCAAACAAATTTTCGTCTCTCTCTTCGTTGGGAAATTTTCTTAAGGGCGAAAAACAGAGATGTCCTATAAAGGCCGTGATAATGCATTAAAACAAATGTAAATCAGCCCAGGTGTCTCCGACGGTTCGGTTTTGGATCAGGTTTTTTTGTCTCACCATATATAATATTTGATTGAACGTGTGTGAGAACGGCTTGCATATGTTTAAAATCTATAGGTTTGTTATATATTTTTGTTTTGGTGATTTGCATATATCACAGGTGGTGGCGTATGATCGGTTGCTCGAATTTTACCTCGTGGGCCCGTAAGGGGTAATTCGTTTGTTATAGATACACCATTTCTTTCCTATACATCGTGTGGCAGTTTTTGGATAAAAATTTAAAAATTGTAAAATTTTAAACGAGTAGGTACATTGTTTTGAGCTGCTTTTTAGTTACAATCGCCATAAAGTTAACACCTTCCCTTTAAGCTCCTTTTTATAAAACAATTGTTTCAACAAATTGTTTCACAATTTCAATCCTTAACCAACTTTTTAATTAATTTCAGATGGTTTTGTCCAATAGTAGGGCTATTTTACAATTTGTTTTTCGGTGAAATTTGCAGTTTTTACTTATTTACCGCTGGATAGGTAAAGGATAGAGGGTAGAGGGTAGAAATCAAAATTTTTAATAACTTATGACACGCCAAACTAGTTGGCGCGGAAATAACTTCAAGAGTTGAATTAAGGAGATCAAATCAACGGATGTAGGTACTACAAAATAGTATACACAGGGTGTTCAATTCTTCTAGAATAGTATAAGTTTTTGCTAATCAGGTGACCAGGTCAGGTAGCCGCAAAAGGTGGGGAAATCTGAGCTCGAAGCCAGTGTTTGGCGGCTTGATGATCCTAAAGAATGAAATTCTAATAAAGAACCGTAATGATAGAAGGAACTTTTAAGTTTTGCGACTATAGTGCTGTGGTCTTTCATCCTATGGCTTCTTACACTAATTTGTAGAGAGAGCTTGATAGCTGTTCCTCAAGTTCACTAATGCTACTAACATTATTACTATTACTTTCAATTTGGGGCCAGGGTTCAGGGCCAGGAACATCGGATTCAGGTTCTTAAAAACGTCTTTTCAGTACTTTCCGATAAGCTAAGGACCCCAAATGCCCTTTAGGGGGCGAAAACTACTCTCTGGTATACAACTCGCCATTTGTATGTTTTTACAGAAGTTATTACAGCAGTTCTCGTTGCGTTAAAATAACTGAAACTTTTTTTAAGGGCCCAGACGCCGCTTCTTTCTGCCTTCAGAAGGTAAGAAACTATAAGAGTTTACTCTTACCCCTTTAGCGGTTAGAACTATCCCCTCTATGTAATTTAGCACTTGTATGTTTTACAAAAAGTTTTTCAGCATTTTACGTTGAGCTCAGTGACTGAAACTTTTTCAAACGACTCATGCACCGCTCCTTTCTGCTTTAAGCAGCTAAGAAATTACAAAAGTTGACTCTTACCTCCTTTAAGGGGCTAGAACTATCTCCTCTATGTAATTCAGCACTTGTATGTTTTTACAGAAGGTTTTTCAGCACTTTACGTTGAGTTTTGTAACTGAAACTTTTTTAAACAACTCATGCACCGCTTATTTCCGAGCTAACAAGTTCAAAAATTACAAGAGTTGACTCTTACTCCCTTTATGGGGTTAGAACTATCCCCTCTATGTAATTCAGCACCTGTATGTTTCTACAGAAGGTTTTTCAGTACTTTACGTTGAGTTTAGTGCCTGAAACTTTTTCAAGCGACTTATGCACCGCTCCTTTCAGCTTTAAGAAGTTAAAATATTACAAGAGTTTACTCTTATCCCCTTTAAAGGGTTAGAACTATCCTCTCTATGTAATTCAGCACTTGTATGTTTTTACAGAAGGTTTTTCAGCACTTTACGTTGAGTTTTGTAACTGAAACTTTTTTAAACGACTCATGCACCGCTTATTTCTGCGCTAACAAGTTCAAAAATTACAAGAGTTGACTCTTACCCCCTTTATGGGGTTAGAACTATCCCCTCTATGTAATTCAGCACCTGTATGTTTCTACAGAAGGTTTTTCAGTACTTTACGTTGAGTTTAGTGACTGAAACTTTTTCAAACGCCTCATGCGCCGCTTCTTTCTGCTTTAAGCAGCTAAGAAATTACAAGAATTGACTCTTACCTCCTTTAAGGGGCTAGAACTATTTCCTCTATGTAATTCAGCACTTGTATGTTTTTACAGAAGGTTTTTCAGCACTTTACGTTGAGTTTTGTGACTAAAACTTTTTTAAACGACTCATGCACCGCTTATTTCTGCGCCAACAAGTTCAAAAATTACAAGAATTTACTCTTGTCCTCTTTATGGGGTTTGAACTATCCCCTCTATGTAAGTCGGCACTTGTGTGTTTTTACAGAAGGTTTTTCAGTACTTTACGTTGAGTTTAGTGACGGAAACTTTTTCAAACGACTCACGCACGGCTCTTTTCTGCTTTAAGAAGCTAAGAAATTACAAGAGTTAACTCATTCCCTCTTTAAGGAGTTAGAACTGTCCCCTCTATGTAATTCAGCACTTGTGTGTTTTTACAGAAGGTTTTTTAGTACTTTACGTTAGATTAGTGACTGAAACTTTTTCAAACGCCTCATGCACCACTCCTTTCTGCTTTAAGCAGCTAAGAAATTACAAAAGTTGACTCTTACCTCCTTTAAGGGGCTAGAACTATCTCCTTTATGTAATTCAGCACTTGTATGTTTTTACAGAAGGTTTTTCAGCACTTTACGTTGAGTTTTGTAACTAAAACTTTTTTAAACGACTCATGCACCGCTTATTTCTGCGCTAACAAGTTCAAAAATTACAAGAGTTGACTCTTACCCCCTTTATGGGGTTAGAACTATCCCCTCTATGTAATTCAGCACCTGTATGTTCCTACAAAAGGTTTTTCAGTACTTTACGTTGAGTTTAGTGACTGAAACTTTTTCAAGCGACTTATGCACCGCTCCTTTCAGCTTTAAGAAGTTAAAATATTACAAGAGTTTACTCTTATCCCCTTTAAGGGGTTAGAACTATCCTCTCTATGTAATTCAGCACTTGTATGTTTTTACAGAAGGTTTTTCAGTACTTTACGTTGAGTTTAGCGACTGAAACTTTTTCAAACGACTCATGCACCGGTTTTTTCTGCCTTGAGAAGTTAAGAAACGACAAGATTTTACTCTGAACCCCTTTAGGGGATGAATACTATTTTCTGTATTATTCCACCACTTTAATGACTTCAATGGCTGCAACCTGTAAGTGTAATGCACACTCTAAGTCATTAGAATCATTTTTAGAATGATATTTGCCTTCCAAATAATATTTCGACGTATTACGACGTTAAAAAAATTATTTTCAATTGTCTTAAAGACGTCGTTACAAGTTGGAATTTATATATTAATGAAAATGGGTGTAAAAAACCGTTAAATTATTTTTAAAATGCCAATTTAACATTCAGTAATGGGCGTTATTTTAAAGTTTAGTTAATATAAGTATAAAATTATCGAGATAATAGTTTTAAATTAGCAACAAAAAAAGAGGAGCTTTTTGTTTCGTTCGTTTTTTTGAGGAAAAAATGTAGTATCTCACGATTATAATAAAATATATAATATAATATACAACCGAGCCATTAAACTTTTGAAACCTACATCCTCTCAATTTACTATTAGAAAACTGTACTCCTCCCTAATATCAATCAGTGCTTGTGTCATTAACAAAAACAAAGCCCCCAAGGCAACTTATTACAAATTGATGATCGAGACCATGGGAAGTTAGTTTAGTATAAAAATTGTAATTTTATGTATATTTAATAATACAATCGAAATAGGAATGAAATTTAAAAATAATAACGTCCATTAAGTGTAAAATATAAAAGAAATTTTTTCTACAAATAATCCACAACACAAAATACACCATTGATGGTTATTTAATAAATCTCGACTCAAAACTTTCTGCTATATCCATAATGTGATTATAATTACAAAGTCTGATAAAGTCGGATTGAAGATGGGCCGCCTACAAAAATCAAAAATCGTATATAAGTTGATGATGCCTATAGGGCATTAAGGTACAAATTGACAAAGAACTGAATTGCCTGACTTAATGCTTTTATGCATTATAAGAAATATACCTTGATCGAAGTCTGATGATGATTTTGTTCTTTCTCTCTTCTTTTTTTTCGGTTACTATTTTATTTTATTACTCGTTATTTTATAAAATGCTATTCTCGTATAAACTTTAAGGCGACGTGTGAATGTATTCAATAATCTGACGTATCATTTATTTTCTTACCAACATAATTAATAGTCGCAGATAATTTGGTTTTGATTTAAGTATAACAAATTGATTTACCTCCGCGAATTTATCAAATTAATCTAAATAGGCATTATGATGTAAAAAATCTGCAACTTTTATTACTTTGGTTATAGTAAACAAGCCGGCCGGTACATTAACGAACCGTTGCACTTCGCGATTGGATAGGTTTCCATCCTTTCCAACCGCAATGGATGCTAAATAACGACCGAATTGTGACTTTTCGAGTACTTATATTCTAATCTTCGTGCTCACATTTTAATTTACTCTAAGATGCGCAAAGTGGGCCTACGAGGCCTGCAGGGTTTGAACAATATTATACTCCCACTTCTTTAAATTTTCGTATTTCAAATTGTGGTCGTCTAGCAATCAATGAACAAAACAAACGTTTTCTTCCAGGCTAAGCTTTTCTAGGATGAGTACGAGTTTGTTTTGTTTCCAAAAACCTATAAAGCATTCAGTCGTTAGTAGTATCGTTATCTCATCAGAAAGTATCTTGAAGCCTTCACATCCAATCCACACAAAACAAAGACGAGGTAGGCACTTAGAACACTTAGAACGAAGTGTACATTAGTAGCTCAAAAAAAGCTCAACCTGCTAGATAGGTTTATTGACAGTGATAAGGCAGGATTACAACTAGCCTTTAGGTTAGTTTAGGACCCCTTAAGGCGAGTTGTACATTAGAAACTCAAAGCAAGCTCAACGGTAAGCCAGTCTTATCATAGTCAATGAATCTGCCAGGTAGGTATCTTAATAATGATACCGCAGGTTATCAATGTCTTATCATTGTTACCTTGTTGAGCTTGCTTTGAGCTACGAATGTACAACTCGCCCTTAGGTTTGGTTAAGTCCCCTTAAGACGAGTTTTATATTATTAGATGAAAACAAGCTCAGAAATAAGCCTGCCTTATCATTTTCAGGAAACTTGTCAGGTCAGACAGGCTTTGCTTTGCTTGCTTTGAGCTACTAATCTCGCCCTTAAGAGCTAGCCTTATGATTGTCAATAAACCTGCCAGACAGACTCACCGTTAAGCATAGCTTAGCTACTAAGCTCGCCCTTAAGGGCGAGCCTTAACATTCTTAATGAACCTGCCCAACAGACTCACCGTTGAGCTTGCTTTGAGCTACTAATCTCGCCCTCAAGAGCGAACCTTATGATTGTCAATGAACCTACCAGACAGACTCACTGTTGAGCTTGCTTTGAGCTACTAATCTCGTATTTAAGGGCGAGCTTAAACAATGTCAAGAAACCTACTAGACAGACTTATTGTTGAGCTTGCTTTGAGGTACTAATCTAGCCCTCAAAAGTGAGCCTTATGATTGCCAATGAACCTGCCAGACAGACTCACCGTTGAGCTTGCTTTGAGCTACTAAACTCGTCCTTAAGGGCAAGCCCTATTATTGTCAAAGAACCTCCCAGACAGACTCACCGTTGAGCTCGCTTTGAGCTACTAAACTCGTCCTTAAGGGCGAGCCCTATTATTGTCAAAGAACCTCCCAGACAGACTCACCGTTGAGCTTGCTTTGGACTACTAATCTTGCCCTTAAGGGCGAGCATTATGATTTCCAATAAACCTGCCAGACAGACTCACCGTTGAGCTTGCTTTGAGCTACTAAACTCGTCCTTAAGGGCGAGCCCTATTATTTTCAAAGAACCTCCCAGACAGACTCACCGTTGAGCTTGCTTTGAGCTACTAAACTCGTCCTTAAGGGCGAGCCCTATTATTTTCAAAGAACCTCCCAGACAGACTCACCGTTGAGCTTGCTTTGGGCTACTAATCTTGCCCTTAAGAGCGAGCCTTATGATTGTCAATGAACCTGCCAGACAGACTCACCGTTGAGTTAGCTTTAAACTACTAATCTGGCCCTTAAGGGCGAGCCTTATAATTGTCAATGAACCGACCAGACAGACTCACTGTTGAGCTTGCTTTGAGCTCTTAATCTCACTGTTGAGCTTGCTTTGAGCTACTAATCTCACCCTTAAGGGCGAGCTTTATCAATGTCAAGGAACCTACTAGACAGACTTATTGTTGAGCTTGCTTTGAGGTACTAATCTAGCCCTCAAAAGCGAGCCTTATGATTGCCAATGAACCTGCCAGACACACTCACCGTTGAGCTTGCTTGGATCTACTTATGTTTGTCAATGAACCTAACAGACTGATAGACTCACCGTTGAGCTTGCTTTGAGCAACTCGATCTTAGAACTTAGTCCTAAATAGCATTTACGATTTCTTCTCACATCTTCCAGTTTACGTTTTCCATAGTTGTAAATTCTGATCGGACAATAGTACGGCAGATCAGCCTAATATGAAAGTTGTGAAAGTTTAGCAAACGCGCGTTGTTGCAAAGAAGATGTTGAATACGGCATGGATGCAGATAGATAGTTAGGGAAAAGAGTTACCCGAGTGAGTTCTATACTTAAGAACGAAGTTATTTGAACTTGACTTACCTACCACTGTAAGACATACTAAACATATATATCTACTAATACTCTCGTCATTAATATCCCGAAAAAACAAAATTCGACTTTAATTAATGCTTATTTAAAATTTTAATTATAGACAAACGCAGATAACTAAATAATAGACCAAGTTAAAAGTAAAAAGACTATAAGTATAACCGTTAAAAAAATAATACTTGGAGCTGCTTTTTTTAGTCCGTACAAAAATGCTTCCTGACAATCTTTCAAAGAGTATGTTAGAAAAAAATGTTTTCACTCAATAATTAATATAGGCCATCAAATCTTCAAAGTGAGACCTGAAATTAGTTTCGAAAGATTTTTTAGATTGATCACCGGGGCCGGAGCAGAGCGGCCGAACCAAAAATATATTATTTACTAATGACGGTTTGAGAAATCGTTTGAAATTTAACCAAAGTTGGGTAAACAGAGACGTACTTTTGATGTATAATATCAGAGAGTAGGTATAATATGTTTAAAAAAGAAGCATTAAATAAATACGAATGAAATAATAAATAAACCTCAAAGTGCAATTATAAATTTAGTGATAGACATGCGGAGTCAACCATCTTGTAAATACTCATCAGTTATAATGTTATAATTTTAATCCGAGCATTTTATTAGGTAAATGCACTAATTCCTGTTAAAATTTATAAATGCGCGCTTGTTGACAATTTTTTATATCGCTCTCTTTTGTTTTTAGTAGCAACTGTCAAAGTGATGACGTCATCTTAACCTATCGTTTTTGTTATATGTCATTAGATAGAGCATAATATATCTCCTTACAAATCAAGACATCCCAATCCTCAGCCAGTTCGGAAACGAAATTCCTGATGAGAGCTAGCCGTGAAGATGGACACTTTTGCAATTTTTTTCAGTGGTTTTAAATCTGCCCTTTGGATTCCCCACTTAGATAGCTGAACGGCATTCCGAGTAAAGGCCCAAAGACCGTTCCGTGTGAAAATCTTAGGCAAATACTAAACAAAACTAAAGAGTTCTGTATGGAAAAGGCTCGGCATTTGAAAAAAATTGTTTGTCAAATTCACACGCGACTTTTCGCTTGCGCTGCACTGTATAATTAAATTTAAGGACTATTTTTTTAAATCGAAAGTATAGGTTTGGGCGTGATAAAGCAAAAATCAACAGAATAATTGTCAACGCATCCTAATAATGGCAGTGACATTTTATTCAAGTGGTTATTAAGTTCTTAAACGTACAATCACTTCTTTTTTACCGTTCGTTATTGTAAATGGTATCGAGCAGATTTGAAGAAGATTTAATTAATTTAAATTCATATTTTAATAATAAATTACAGTCACATAATTGAAAATTTATGAAATTAACAGTAATTAAAGAAAACTTCGTTTTTTAGTAAATGTTCTGTAATATTTATATTACTGAGCAGGAAAGGTGTAAATAGATGTAAGGTAGTTGTGAATGGTAGTCGCGAAGAAGACAACGAGCTAAAAATCATTTTAAGAGAAAATAGTGAACAGGAGACTGAGGACAAAGCAAAGAGCACAGAAGACAGAGGACAAAGGACAGAGGACAGAGGACAGAGGACAGAGGACAGAGGACAGAGGACAGAGAACAGATTACAGAGGACAGAGGACAGAGGACAGAGGACAGAGGACAGAGGACAGAGGACAGAGGACAGAGGACAGAGAACAGAGGACAGAGGACAGAGGACAGAGGACAGAGGACAGAGGACAGAGGACAGAGGACAGAGGACAGAGGACAGAGGACAGAGGACAGAGGACAGAGGACAGAGGACAGAGGACAGAGGACAGAGGACAGAGGAGAGAGGACAGAGGACAGAGGACAGAGGACAGAGGACAGAGGACAGAGGACAGAGGACAGAGGACAGAGGACAGAGGACAGAGGACAGAGGACAGAGGACAGAAGACAGGAGACAGAGGACAGAGGACAGGAGACAGAGGACAGAGGACAGAGGACATGGAACAGTAAATAGTGGATAGTCGATAGAGGACAGAAGAAAAAGGAGAGAGGACAGAGGACAGAAGACAGAGAACAGAGCACAGAAGACAAAGCACAGAGTACAGAGCACAGATCTCAGAAACTACATTTCAATTAAGTACAAAATTAGGATTTGGAATTACTTAATAATTTTGGTCAACCCTGTATAGCACATAAAAGCTGAACTTCTATTTGGGTAAGAAAAAGCTCGCTTGTCATCACACTTGATTGAAAGGCTTCTTTTTTTTCTTCTTAAATTTAAGATTGTTCGATGAAGATAACATTAGTTGATTATTCGATTATGAGATTTTGTTTGTGGTTGTTATTGGTATAATTATAAATCCGATTGTGATTTTAAGTACTGTCCAGAATTCCAATTAACAGTTCTGGGAATTTTTGAAATGTTCAATTAATTTGAGTTACCTTTAATTTAAGAGAGGTTAAGAGCAGTTTAGATCATTTGTGCATTTTTTAAATTTTATGAACTTGTATACGGGGCCCAATTTGGTAGTCTACACGTACCTACTGCTTTTATAGACCTAAAACTCATATCAATTGGTGTTTAACACCACCAGTTGAATGTGGGATCTGAACCACTAACTTAAACGGCTCTACTAAGCAATTTTACACTCGGTTAGGTTAGGTAGGTAATTAGGTGATCTTTATTAATTTAAATATTAAAATTTTAAAAAATTGTCCTGGACTACGGAAGAGAATTTGACACTCACCATGGCCTCCCTAAAAAGATTAGCTTGGTACAAAGAGTCTTAGCCTGCCTACCGGTAGTAAGTACTACTTTGGAGCGTTTGAGGCTCTACCTCCTCACATTACCCAATATTGACTTAGTTTCATATACTCGACGATTTTGGTCAAAATATATAGCGAACTATATATCTCTATATTGACTGTCGCTTTCTTATCTCCTTTCAGGTGCGCCTCAAGAGCGGTTTGGCCCAACTATTTTTCTGTGCTTTCTCCATAGCTCGAGAACTACTTTATTGAACCATTCAGCAATTTTTGCTGCGCCTCCCTCTCCAGCCGAACATCGCTGCTTTTTCTAGCGTCTCTCTAACACCCGTTTGTCGTCCTGTCAATCAATTAGTTTTGCTATTCAATGCAAGAGCTCGTAGCGTACAATTTTTTTTACAGAAGACGAACAGATTAAATATGCGGAAGCGCCAACTCATCTGTGAGTCGCCGTGTCGAATTGCGCCATTGTATCAATTTCCATTCTTAAAGATGTGATAACAAGGTCTGCTAATTTAATTCTCGTTAGGAATTGTAGTACAAAAGAATTTTGCGTATTACCTGAGACCCTTCTCACTTTATCTTTTCTAATACCGGAACTATCCTTGTCGACGAAATTAGGAATCACTATCTTATAGTGTTTTGCAACAAGCTTTGGCGTGTTTTTGTGGCTAATTTGAATTTTTTTATTTAAATTTATAAAGTTGTGGTGGGCATATGTGAAAAAAGTTACCATATACGCACGTTTATCGTGAGTGAACTCTTCGGAAGAGTCGAAGGCTTTCAAATAACGTTTAAAACGTAAATCTAAGTAAAAATCATTCACCTTAATACCTCGATTAACAACTGTCAAAAGAAGCGAATACCAAGAATCTGTGATAGGTACACACATACTCTATAATCAATATTTCGAAACATCGGTCAGAGTGCTGACTGCCGAAGCCTAATATGATTATAATGATAAGTTACGTCAGATATTATTGATAACCGTACGCGATCACCTAACTTGAAGTATAATCAATCAACGTTCTCTATCATTTTATAAACTTCCTCGATTTTTCAAGTAATTCCATTATTGCGACATTTAATACATAAATTACCTTACTCTGATTATCGATAAAACTAACAAAAATTACATCGTGGGAATTTCTAGTTATAAAATCGATGTAAATTCAAAGAGGGGTAAAAAATTCCTCTTTTTCTCTTTTATACTCGGTGACGTTTCAATGGAGTCAATAAGGTGAAACCGATCGTATAAATTCTATTCATTGCAACAGGTGGGATTTTACCTTTAGGTGAAATACACCCACAACTCTCTAAGCTATATTGCTTAAAAAAGTTTAGAAAAAGTGATAGACGTATCGTTTAATATTATTAAAAAATATTGCCGTCGAATCTTATATTAAATTTTAAAATTTAAATTTGTACGAATTTAATACGAGTGCTTTAATGCAAGTGCCATCTATTCGAAATATATTAAAGTTTACCAAAGCTATGCGATGTGTGCTTATACGAAGATAGTTGAATGGTTTTCGTATTTTGGGTTATAAAATTTGTTTTTAAAAAAAAACTTCGAGTTCCAGAAACATGAAAGAATTTCCTTTACAAAAAAGTTTCAAAATACGAATAGATGAGACGGGTATTCTCAGTCACTTTCCAAGAACATGCGAGGATCTGGCCAAATAATATTATAGAGGCCCCCTTTTAAGGTCTGGGTTTGCCTTAAAGAAGAATTTTTAAAGAAAACTTTAAGATCGTGAAACATCAAAATATTTCCCTACAAAAACTTTCAAAATACGAATAGATGGGACGGGCGTTCGCAGTCACTTTCTAAGAACAAGCGAGTTTCTGGCCAAATAGTATTATAGAGGCCCCTTTAAGGTCAGGGTTTGCCTTAAAAGAGAATTTTTAAAGACAACTTTGAGTTCGTGAAACATCAAAATATTTCCCTACAAAAACTTTCAAAATACGAATAGATGGGACGGGCATTTGCAGTCACTTTCCAAGAACATGCGAGTTTCTGGGAAAATAGTATTAAAGAGGCCCCCTTTTAAGGTCTGGGTTTGCCTTAAAAGAGAATTTTTAAAGAAAACTTTTAGTTCGAAAAACACAAAATATTTCCCTACAAAAAACTTTCAAAATACGAATAGATGGGACGGGCGTTCGCAGTCACTTTCTAAGAACATGCGAGTTTCTGCCCAAATAGTATTATAGAGGTCTCTTTAAGGTCAGGGTTTGCCTTTAAAGAGAATTTTTAAAGAAAACTTTGAGTTCGTGAAACATCAAAATATTCCCCTACAAAAAAGTTTTAAAATACGAATAGATGGGACGGGTATTCGCAGTCACTTTTTAAGAATATGCGAGGTTCTGGCCAAATAATATTATAGATGCCCCCTTAAGGTCTAGGTTTGCCTCAAAAGAGAATTTTTAAAGAAAACTTTGAGTTCGTGAAACATCAAAATATTTCCCCACAAAGAACTTTCAGAATACGAATAGATGGGACGGGCTTTCTCAGTCACTTTCCGAGAATATGCGAGGTTCTGGCCAAATAATATTATAGAGGCTTCCTTAAGGTCTAGGTTTGCCTTAAAAGAGAATTTTTAAAGAAAACTTTGAGTTCGTGAAACATCAAAATATTTCCCCACAAAGAACTTTCAGAATACGAATAGATGGGACGGGCTTTCTCAGTCACTTTCCGAGAATATGCGAGGTTCTGGCCAAATAATATTATAGAGGCTTCCTTAAGGTCTAGGTTTGCCTTAAAAGAGAATTTTTAAAGAAAACTTTGAGTTCGTGAAACATCAAAATATTTCCCCACAAAGAACTTTCAGAATACGAATAGATGGGACGGGCTTTCTCAGTCACTTTCCGAGAATATGCGAGGTTCTGGCCAAATAATATTATAGAGGCTTCCTTAAGGTCTAGGTTTGCCTTAAAAGAGAATTTTTAAAGAAAACTTTGAGTTCGTGAAACATCAAAATATTTCCCCACAAAGAACTTTCAGAATACGAATAGATGGGACGGGCTTTCTCAGTCACTTTCCGAGAATATGCGAGGTTCTGGCCAAATAATATTATAGAGGCTTCCTTAAGGTCTAGGTTTGCCTTAAAAGAGAATTTTTAAAGAAAACTTTGAGTTCGTGAAACATCAAAATATTTCCCCACAAAGAACTTTCAGAATACGAATAGATGGGATGGGCTTTCTCAGTCACTTTCCGAGAATATGCGAGGTTCTGGCTCTGGCCAAATAATATTATAGTGGCCCCCTTAAGGTCAGGGTTTGCCTTAAAAGACAATTTTTAAAGAAATCTTTGAGTTCGTAAAACATCAAAATATTTCCCCACAAAGAACTTTCAAAATACGAATAGATGGGACGGGCTTTCTCAGTCACTTTCCGAGAATATGCGAGGTTCTGGCTCTGGCCAAATAATATTATAGAGGCCCCCTTAAGGTCAGGGTTTGCCTTAAAAGAGAATTTTTAAATAACACTTTGAGTTCGTGAAACAACAAAATATTCCCCTACAAAAAAGTTTTAAAATACGAATAGATGGGACGGGTATTCGCAGTCACTTTCTAAGAATATGCGAGGTTCTGGCCAAATAATATTATAGATGCCCCCTTAAGGTCTAGGTTTGCCTCAAAAGAGAATTTTTAAAGAGAACTTTGAGTTCGTGAAACATCAAAATATTTCCCCACAAAGAACTTTCAAAATACGAATAGATGGGACGGGCTTTCTTAGTCACTTTCCGAGAATATGCGAGGTTCTGGCCAAATAATATTATAGAGGCCCCCTTAAGGTCAGGGTTTGCCTTAAATTTTTAAAGAAAACTTTGAGTTCGTGAAACATCAAAATATTTCCCCACAAAGAACTTTCAAAATACGAATAGATGGGACGGGCTTTCTCAGTCACTTTCCGAGAATATGCGAGGTTCTGGCTCTGGCCAAATAATATTATAGAGGCCCCCTTAAGGTCAGGGTTTGCCTTAAAAGAGAATTTTTAAAGAACACTTTGAGTTCGTGAAACATCAAAATATTTCCCCACAAAGAACTTTCAGAATACGAATAGATGGGACGGGCTTTCTCAGTCACTTTCCGAGAATATGCGAGGTTCTGGCCAAATAATATTATAGAGGCTTCCTTAAGGTCTAGGTTTGCCTTAAAAGAGAATTTTTAAAGAAAACTTTGAGTTCGTGAAACATCAAAATATTTCCCCACAAAGAACTTTTAGAATACGAATAGATGGGACGGGCTTTCTCAGTAACTTTCCGAGAATATGCGAGGTTCTGGCCAAATAATATTATAGAGGCTTCCTTAAGGTCTAGGTTTGCCTTAAAAGAGAATTTTTAAAGAAAACTTTTAGTTCGTGAAACATCAAAATATTTTCCCACAAAGAACTTTCAGAATACGAATAGATGGGACGGGCTTTCTCAGTCACTTTCCGAGAATATGCGAGGTTCTGGCTCTGGCCAAATAATATTATAGAGGCCCCCTTAAGGTCAGGGTTTGCCTTAAAAGAGAATTTTTAAAGAACACTTTGAGTTCGTGTAACAACAAAATATTCCCCTACAAAAAAGTTTTAAAATACGAATAGATGGGACGGGTATTCGCAGTCACTTTCTAAGAATATGCGAGGTTCTGGCCAAATAATATTATAGATGCCCCCTTAAGGTCTAGGTTTGCCTCAAAAGAGAATTTTTAAAGAGAACTTTGAGTTCGTGAAACATCAAAATATTTCCCCACAAAGAACTTTCAAAATACGAATAGATGGGACGGGCTTTCTCAGTCACTTTCCGAGAATATGCGAGGTTCTGGCCAAATAATATTATAGAGGCCCCCTTAAGGTCAGGGTTTGCCTTAAATTTTTAAAGAAAACTTTGAGTTCGTGAAACATCAAAATATTTCCCCACAAAGAACTTTCAAAATACGAATAGATGGGACGGGCTTTCTCAGTCACTTTCCGAGAATATGAGAGGTTCTGGCAAAATAATATTATAGAGGCCCCCTTAAGGTCAGGGTTTGCCTTAAATTTTTAAAGAAAACTTTGAGTTCGTGAAACATCAAAATATTCCCCTACAAAAAAGTTTTAAAATACGAATAGATGGGACGGGTATTCGCAGTCACTTTCTAAGAATATGCGAGGTTCTGGCTAAATAATATTATAGAGGCCCCCTTAAGGTCTAGGTTTGCCTTAAAAGAGAATTTTTTAAAAAACCTTAAGTTCGTAAAACATCAAAATATTTTCCTACAAAAAACTTTCAAAATACGAATAGATGGGACGGGTGATGCTCCATTAGATCAGACATCAGTTATTGTCTTAAAAATCTCTTTTTCTTTTGGATATCGCACTGCTGCTCTGAGGCAAAGATATATTAGGCTATAGGACGTATCTTTCTTTTTGGTTTAAACAATTTTTTTAAAGTTTGGGTAAATGCAAACAGAATTCGTTAGAGTTGTTGAAATTCTTCGACCCAACAACCTGCGAGTTAATGGCGTTACATTATTAAAATAGCTCTACCAATTTTTGCTTGGATAAATGTTATTTTTTCTCAAGGCAAATTGTAAATTGTAAACAAATGTTTATCTTAGTTAAAAGGCGATTTGTCTTAAAAAGTAAGAGCTTTAGCAGTGTATAAGCCGATGCGCACATTTCGGCCTATAATACGCCTATGCCCATTAAAGAGAGAGTCTGATGATATAATGCATATTATATGTAAATTGATTTCGGTGTGTAATTATTTATTGTTAGTTTAGATGTAAAACCACTGAACCGATTTTCGTATTATCTTTTCTTCCCTCAAAACTCATTATCTATTCCGGAAATGTTTGATATTTATCGGATGTTGGAATATAATCATTAAAATATAACTTTGGTAATTACTATTACTTATTTAATAAGAAGTATTAAACATTATTTTCTCAAGTAGTAATCCTTAAAACATTTACATGTACATTTCAAGTAGTATTCCACTTCTAAACGTAGCTACTTACAGCTTACATCAAACCTAATTATTATTATTAATTCAACAACCAATCAACATTTACTTCGGTGCCGCGGCACGTCTTCATTTTCAGTTAAAAAAAATAATTTTGTTGTAAGTTAATCACTGCCAAGGAAAGGAGCTTGTTTCACGAAGGATTCGAGTAGCAGAGGCGAACTAGGAGGACTCCAGAGGCCCTTCGAGACTATTGAACGACAGTCATATGTCTAACACAAAAGGATAAATAATACAAAGAACAGCTGCCTATTTGTAGACAACAGAAGACATTAAATAGGATAACTGTCTTGTCTTAACCGATGAGTTTAAAAATCGCTCGAGAAAGATCGGACTTTGAACTTGATGAAGGCGCTAGAATTGTTGTCTTCAGTTTTGATAGGAGCTCAGGCACGTCTTATCTATATTGATTCATCTAAAGTTAGTGGTCTCGAAATATGCTCTGTTTAACCGAGTCCAAAAAAAGACATTAAATAGGAGAACTGTCTTAACCGATGAGTTTAAAAATCGCTCGAGAGAGATCGGACTTTGAACTTGATGAAGGCGCTAGAATTGTTGTCTTCAGTTTTGATAGGAGCTCAGGCACGTCTTATCTATATTGATTCATCTAAAGTTAGTGGTCTCGAAATATGCTCTGTTTAACCGAGTCCAAAAAAGACATTAAATAGGAGAACTGTCTTAACCGATGAGTTTAAAAATCGCTCGAGAGAGATCGGACTTTGAACTTCATGAAGGCGCTACAATTGTTGTCTTCAGTTTTGATTGGAGCTCAGGCAAGCCTTATCTATATTGATTCAACTAAAGTTAGTGGCCTTGAAATATGTTCTGTTTAACTGAATCCAACAGAAGGCTTTAAATAGCGGAACTTTATTAACCGATCGGTATAAAAATCGAGGGGGATGGGACTTTACTACATAAGTTTTTGGACGTCCCACTTGTTGAAAACCTGTACCTTAAATTAATTTGCGACTTTTTATTCTAACCGTGCCCCGTATATTTACTCTTGAATTGTCCCTGTTTTAAAAGTGATTTTTTAGCATAAAAAAAGCCGAAAAAGTAAACAGTTTTTGTGTTAAAACAAACAAATTTGATTTGAATTACAAAACCAAATCGTTTTATAGAAGGGTGGCGTTCAATCAATTTGAGGTATCGGCTGGATAACCGAAGCAACAGGTTGGATATTGTATAGGAGAAAAATAGCTTTTCAATAAGCTTTTATAAAACGAACGCTTTTTGAAGTATTTGGACATTTGATTTTTTCATTCAGTTCAATGTTTGACGCTTTGTTTTTTGTTTAAATGTTTAAAAGTTGGAAAAATTAAATCTGGTTTTTAAATTTAATAATTACATAAAATTACCATTAGTTTGAAATTTATTAAATTAAGTATTTCATGCACTTATTCTTTATTATTATTATAAGTTAAGATCCTCTTAATGTAACAATGACGTAAATTTTCTAAATTTTACCGAATTTCCTCGTATAAATTACTATAATATTCCTATTTCACATAATTATCAAATTTTAATTAGCATTATTTGCTTATAAAGTACCCTTTTATGTATACAATATTTACAATAAAGCAATATTTGGTCTCTGTGAGTGTAATAATAACAAAAAATTATATTTGAGTTTAAACTATGTTCGTTTTGGTTTCAACGAAGCGTAACCACACTTTTAAATTGATAATTAAAATAATGCAGACAAGAATAGATAGGTAGATAATGTCTAATTATAATTAGGTACTAAATTCGAAAAAGTATTGTGTGTTAATGTTAATAGATAAAGCTAATTTTTAATTACTAGCTGTAGTTTGTTCTATTACGTTGCTATAAAGAACTGCTGCACATCTTGCCATCATCGACGCCTTCCTGTTACAAACGTAAAGATTACTACAATTTATTGAAAATAAATGATTTTTGTAATTAATTTCTGTTTTGTAGAGCAACCCTTAACTTAACAATTCTACGCTTACGCAGTGAGGAGCTAGCGGCGTAATTTTACGAACTGCCCCCTTACCCGAATAGATAAACTTTTTAAAGCAGAGTGAGCCTGGATGGAGGTGTCTAGATAACAAGGGTTGAAGGGTACGGTAAAGCTGATTCTCCACAGTTTTTGAAGGAGACGACAACACAATCCGTAAGAGAAGAATGGGCGGGGATTGGGTATTGTGATTCCTAAAATCTGGAAATTAGAAACAAAAGCTTTAAAAATCTTTTTATTTTGTAGATGGGCGCCCCTCCTATTTTAATACACTTACCAAGCCTTTTAGGCTCTGCTAAATCCAAATGAGAGCATTGAGACAGATATACTGTCTTCACCAATGGGTTCACGACTACCTATCGACTGCTAGGAACAGCTCTGAAAAACTTACCTATGCAGACGCAGACTGTGCTCCCCTCATGCGCTTACAAGGACCTTTAAACCTTTGCCAAACCAAACATAGAACATCCAAGCAGATATCACAGTCTTCAGGGACTCTAAAATCAAAAGTTTGAAGAAACTACCCACGTAGACGCAGCACATTCTTCGCAAATGAGTTCTAGAAATAAAAGTTCTGAGCGGCTATCTACGCGCCTCCCAATACACTTACCACGACCTTTAAAGCTTTGCTAAGCTCAACCGAAAACGTCCAAATAGATATGCCAGTTTTCACGAATGGGTGCGCGAATTTTAGAGACAAAGGCTCTGAAATGCTTTCTATGCATGCGTATTGCGCAGACCGTAACCTCCCCCCCACCTTATTTACTTACCAGGAATTTTTACGCTTTGCTAAATCTAACAGAGAACATCTAAACAGATATCACCGTCTTCACGAAAGAGTTCACAAAAGAGAAAGTTATTTACGCCGACGCTAACTGTACCCCCCCTCTCTACAATCAGAAGCTGTAAAATATTTATAAACTAAACAGAGAACAAATTCTAACAAAGGCTCTGAAAAGCTACCTAGGCAAACGCAGGACCACTTACATTTGCCAAATCCAACAGAGAACATCCAACAGATATCACAATCTTCACGAATGGGTTTATGAATTTTTCTAGAAGCAAAAGCCCTTTATCTACTTACCGGGACCTGGAACCTTTCAAGCTTGGCCAAATCCAACAGAGAGCATCCAACAGGTATCACAATCTTTACGAATGGGTTCATGAATTCTTCTAGCAGCAAAAGCTCTGAGAAGCTCCTAACGTAAACGCAAACTGTACCCCCTCCTTTCATCTACTTACCGAGACCTGAAACTTTTCAAGCTTTGCCAAATCCAACAGAGAGCATCCAACAGGTATCACAATCTTCACGAATGGGTTCATGAATTCTTCTAGCAGCAAAAGCTCTGAGAAGTTCCTAACCTAAACGCAGACTGTACCCCCTCCCTTCATCTACTTACCGGGACCTGGAACCTTTCAAGCTTTGCCAAATCCAACAAGGAGCATCCAACAGGTATCACAATCTTCACAAATGGGTTCATGAATTCTTCTAGCAGCAAAAGCTCTGAGAAGCTCCTAACGTAAACGCAGACGGTACCCCCTCCTTTCATCTACTTACCGGGACCTGAAACTTTTCAAGCTTTGCCAAATCCAACAGAGAGCATCCAACAGGTATCACAATCTTCACGAATGGGTTCATGAATTCTTCTAGCAGCAAAAGCTCTGAGAAGCTCCTAACGTAAACGCAAACTGTACCCCCTCCTTTCATCTACTTACCGAGACCTGAAACTTTTCAAGCTTTGCCAAATCCAACAGAGAGCATCCAACAGGTATCACAATCTTCACGAATGGGTTCATGAATTCTTCTAGCAGCAAAAGCTCTGAGAAGTTCCTAACCTAAACGCAGACTGTACCCCCTCCCTTCATCTACTTACCGGGACCTGGAACCTTTCAAGCTTTGCCAAATCCAACAGGGAGCATCCAACAGGTATCACAATCTTCACGAATGGGTTTATGAATTCTTCTAGCAGCAAAAGCTCTGAGAAGCTCCTAACGTAAACGCAGACTGTACCCCCTCCCTTCATCTACTTACCGGGACCTGGAACCTTTCAAGCTTTGCCAAATCCAACAGAGATCATTCAGCAGGTCTCACAATCTTCACGAATGGGTTCATGAATTCTTCTAGAAGCAAAAGCTCTGAAAAGTTTTCAACGTAAACGCAGACTGTACCATCCTCCCTTCATCTACTTACCGGAACCTGGAACCTTTCAAGCTTTGTCAAATCCAACAGGTATCACAATCTTCACGAATGGGTTCATGAATTCTTCTAGCAGCAAAAGCTCTGAGAAGCTTCTAACGTAAACGCAGACTGTACCCCCTCCTTTCATCTACTTACCAGGGCTTTTAAAGTTTTGTTAAATCTAACAGAGAACATCCAAACGGATACCACAGTTTTTACGAATGGGTTCATGAATTCTTCTAGAAACAAAAGCTCTAAAAAGCTCCCTATGTAAGCACAGACTGCACCCCCTCCCTTTATCTACTTACTAGGACATTTAAAGCTTTGCCAAGTCCAACAGAGAGCATCCAACAGATATCACAATCTTCACGAATGGGTTCATGAATTCTTCTAGAAGCAAAAGCTTTGAAAAGCTCCCTACGTGAGCGCAGACTGTACCCTCTCCCTTTATTTACTTACCAGGACCTTTAAAGCTTTGTTAGATCCAACAGAGAACATCCAAACAGATATTACAGTCTTCACGAATGAGTTCATAAATTCTTCTAGAAGCAAAAGCTCTGAAAAGCTCCTAACGTAAACGCAAACTGTACCTCCTCTTTTAATCTACTTACCAGGACCTTTAAAGCTTTGTTATATCCCGCAGAGAACATCCAAACAGATATCACAGTCTTCACGAAGAGGTTCATGAATTCTTCTAGAAGCAAAAGCTCTGAAAAGTTTCCAACGTAAACGCAGACTGTACCCTCCTCCCTTCATCTACTTACCGGGACCCGGGATCTTTCAAGCTTTGTCAAATCCAACAGAGAGCATTCAACAGGTATCACAATCTTCACGAATGGGTTCATGAATTTTTCTAAAAGCCAAAGCTCCGAAAAACTCCCAACGTAGACACAGACTGTACCCCCTCCCTTTGTCTACTTACCAGGACCTTTAAAGCTTTGCCAAACCCTACCGAGAACATCCAACAGATATCATAGTTTTCACGATCGCCTAGAAGGCGAGCCAGTTGTATATTATGTGCACAACTACTGAAGGATGTAGGGAGACGTCTGGTTCTATACGACCAAAATTAGAGCTACCCGCCTCGCCAAAACTCTATAACTCACCCGACTAGCAGAGCTGTTTGAGACGGGTTCAAATAAGTAGTCCAAGTGCTCTCCAAGAAATAATCCACTACCCCCACTTCTCTATTAATCTGAAGGACGGGAGATAAGGAGGTTGTCTTATTGACAGTAATTACTTGATGACTTGGCGTAAGAGCTCATTTTTGGAGGATTTGACTATTTGACCGTTATAAACATTTTAACAAATTTCGATTAGTTATTAAAGTTTATTAACGAACCAAATTGTCACGTCGTATCGAACTTATTTCTAACGGCAAATAATACGTTCTATAATAGGAACGTGGTGTGATTTACCCTTCTTCTTGTTGACACTCTTTGCTTAATTATTTCGGTATTAATTGGCTTCATTATAGTTTCGTAAATAAGTAGGTCGGGGGTAGTTTGCGTAGGTGTTTTGGAGAAAAACAAGCTCTCTTCGAAATCGTGTAATGTTTCAAGAGTTAATTATGTGGTTGCGATAATTCCACGTTAATGGCAGTCAATAATTGGTACCTTATATATATGTTCGTTCTACATTGTAGCAGACAGAGCTAAGATTATACATCCTGTCAAATAAAAAAGAATTCTCGAATACCAAAAATCGAGAAAAACAAGAAGAAACGATGGTAGGAGAGCGGGGAGAAGCAATAAAAGACGATGGAAGAGGGACAATTTTCAATGGGCACCCCCCACGTCATGAAAATTGATTGAAACAACGTCGTGTTCCGTTACAGTGCGTAAGTCGCTTATTTAAAAAAATTTAAAATTCAAATTGGGTTAATTTGCCTAATAAATTTATAAACAACTCAATGAAAAGTTGACGAATCATCGAAGTGGAATGGTAACAACAAGGAACAAAAGTCGCAACAGGAAAAAATTGTCTAATTAAGTATTCGCACGACTGTGTTAGAAATTAACGAGTTGTAAAATCTTAATTAGAATTCAAAAAAAATAATTTTTGCGTTTCGCAAAAAAAGAGCTTTAACAAAGACACATCAATCCGTAAGGTATAAGGTATGCATAATAGGTAACAGTTGGTAACACCACCAAGTCCTTTTTCTTACTCAAGTCGAGATCACCTACAAAAGACAATTGAATTAAGCGGATGCGCCTACTGCGATATTTTACAAGTTTAAAGCTTAACTGTTAACCACATCTATGATAATATAGAACATTAATTTCCTGAACGTAAAATTTTTACTCAGTACATTTGATGCGGATCTGATAAAGGCTGGGAATTCAGTGGCCTTTCGAACAATAAAGTCGTACTTTAAGAATGTTTATAGCACTTTATATATAAGTAACTCTTACGATTCAACCTATCAACCACCGGAAATATGTTTAAGTACCTACCGTAAACCGGGGCTACTTTGACTGTGGGGGCTACTTTGACAGGCAGTGGGGCTACTTTGACACTATCTGATATTAATATGTTAAAGTTGCTAAATATGCTCAAAATTAAAATTGCAAGAACTTTATCTACTAAGAAGTTGATATGCGATACCTACTCACGTACTCACGTCTATGTTGGTTAAAATAATGTGCCTAATCAGCAAAAATATTTATTTATATCCGCTCATTTATAGCTAGGTATAGGTAGTTGTTTTTTATTATCAGTGAAACTTACGACTTCAGAGTAAAGCAGTGCAGTTTATTATATTTAAAAGTTTACAAAATTAAAAAATTACAAATACCTACGTTTAAAAGTTATTACGTTTAAAAGTTTGAAACAATGGTTAGGCATTATAAAAAGAAGTTAGGAGCTAGAAACTATAAAAACTACAGTCAAGAGGATTTAGATAAAGCACTTGAAGACATTCGCAGTGGCAGGCTTTCGCAGAAAGCTGCTGCCGAAAAATATAAAATAAATAGAACAACGCTGCTATACAAAATTAAAGGGTGTCATAGTAGCGACCCAGGCCACCCAACTGTTCTATTACCAGAAGATGAAAAACTTATTGCAGAAACCTTGGGTATAATAAGCGATTGGGGGTTTCCAATGTCCAAGGTAGACGTTCGCTGTATTGTTGAGAAATTTGTTAACAAACAGGGAAGAACAGTGCCCCAATGGGAAAACAATGTACCTGGCTACGATTTTATCGAGGCATTTGCGGCTAGAAACGGGTTAGCAACTCGCCTAGCTACAAACATCACTAACCGGAGGGCTGCTGTTGGGGCTACAGAAATCGAAGAGTTTTTCAATAATATTCGAGAAGTTCTTTGCAGTGTCCAACCCAGTCAAATTTACAACTATGATGAAACAAACATTACTGATGACCCAGGGTCTAAAAAAGTGCTTGTACCACGTGGCCGGAAAAGAGTAGAACGAATTCAAGAACACTCAAGATCGTCAGTGAGCATAATGTTTTGTGGTACAGCAGATGGCAAGTTATTGCCCCCCATGGTGGTGTATAAATCGAAAAATCTGTACCAAAACTGGACAAAAGGAGGTCCAGATAATGCCGTTTATGGTCATAGTAGTTCAGGGTGGTTTGATACAAACCTTTTTGAAACGTGGTTTTTTGAAGTTCTTGTACCTTATATTCAGCAACACAGAACTGGAGATGAAAAATCTGTTGTTATAGGAGATAATCTGGCATCTCATTTTTCACCATGTGTCATAAAAGCAGCGGTGAGCAAAAATATTTATTTTACTGCATTGCCCCCCAACGCTACTCATGGTGTGGGTGTTTTTAGTCCAGTAAAAAGGAAGTGGCGTGGAATTTTAGATCAATGGAGAAGGGAGTCGCGGCGTAAAGGTTTAATACCAAAGGAACATTTCCCGACTCTGTTAAAGAGACTTTGGGATGGTATTTCCCCTAAAATGAAAACCAATCTTGAAAATGCATTTCGTACTACAGGTCTTTACCCGTTCTCACCAGATGTTGTCCTCAACAAACTCCCATCGGCGTCACAAGACACTGATAGAAAATTAGACGAGAGTCTTCTTGAATTTCTGAGAGAGACACGGGGCTATAATAAAGACAAGGACCGTATTGTAAGGGGCAAGAAAATTGTAACAAGGCCAGGTTTACAAATATTGCCCCAGCCAATTGGAGAGAATGGTATTGATCAAATCAAAAATATTTCGTCCGATGATGACATGCCATTGTCTGCTGCTATTGCATCGTCGTCGAAAAGCACCCAGGATCGAACAAATGTGGAAGAAGACGACAATTTATGTTCAATTTGTCAATGCGACTTCCGATTTTTTCTTGGTAAAAAGCAGTGGATTTGTTGTGTAGCATGCAAGAAGTGGGTTTGCGGAAATTGTAATAAAGGATCCAAAAACCCATCGTACCAATGTCCTAGGTGTGAGGATGATGATTAAATGACTTTCTTCTTATTTACGTATTACCTATCTTTAAATTTAAGTTTTTAATATCATATAATATGTATCTTAGAATTTGTACCTTATTTAGTTTATTTTGTAATAAAGCATTTTATTGAAATATATACTTTGATTTATCTATTTTACTGTCTATATATTAATAAAAGTTACCTATATAACGCTAAATATAAATATGTCAAAGTAGCCCCACGGCAGGCTTACTTTAACTTGCAATGCAAATAAATGATATGTCAAAGTAGCCCCACTGTCGGGGTTACTTTGACACCAATTTTTTAAATTTTTTTTAGCGTTATTGAAGAAGCTAGAAGGTCATTCTTTGGTAAATTCGTTAGAGGAAGAATCAAGTGTCATAGTCCACTATGATTCGCATTGTTTTGTCATGCACAAAAAAAGTTACGTTTTAAAAACTATCAAAACTATGTCAAAGTAGCCCCGGTTTACGGTATATGTTTAATTAATTATAATTTTGCGACGTTTTAACGTTTTTTGCTTTTGTGTTTCGTTTATTAATTTAGAGGCGATTCGCGCTCGGAGGAGCTTTTAATTAAATTACCTTCAATTTAAATAACACAAACAAGAATTTAAAACGAATACCTAATCTATGTGCGAAATCAATTACTCATATTGATCCTAGCAAGCTCTGATTAGCTATTCTCTTTAATTTCCGCCTGTTTCGATGTGCTGCTGCTAATCCTGCAGCGAAATATTGCTTTCAGAAATTAATTTATTCCATTACCTTTCAATTCATTAATATTTCATACAATCATAGCGGACTCAAAGCTAATCTTTGATCAAAGTCAACACTGGAGATGACTCGGCCTTTACCCTGTTAATTCTTTCATAGCCTGGATCCTGCTGCATCCTTGCCTTCCTTTACCGATCGTCGCTTTTTATATTTTTTTTGCGCTCGAAACAAATTTTTTTTCGAATTTATTTACGATGAGACCTAAAATAAGTCGAACGAACAAATTGCAACGAGGCAAGAACAACAAACAACAAAACGCTCAAATAATTTTGAATATTGTCGATTTGAATTCGCGCCCCTAGGCGATATATTCCATCCCATTCAAAGCTCTCTCTGATAGACAATTGAAGAAACAGAGCCGGAGGTGTATAACTCCATCCATCGCCTACTTTGCATGAGTGTTTCTTAATTACCCGTATCTACTGTTTTGTTTCAAACTGATGTATAATGCCTGCAGGCGATGGCTTTCAAAACGCATTTTGTATTTCCGTAAGTTTTAATTACTCGCTTGGAAAATCGTGAAATATTACCTGGTATTTGTTTTTAGCGTCTTGTTATATTATTACAAGCTTGCATGCCCAAAGCTTTATATTTTATTAACATCTATAAAATATAGATGGAGTAGTCTCGATGTTGTATATATGTGTTCGTAAATATAAAATTAATTAAACTCTCCGGCTGCTTAAAAAGAGAACCTAAGAGAGAAATTTAATTAATTATCTAAATATGGTTTTTTAATATTTTTTTTTAAACGCAGCCCGCAAAAATTCTCTACACAAAAATTAATCAAAGATAAATTATTTATAATACAAAAATATAAGGTAAGGCACCTAAATACTTTTACTACGTTTTTATTGCTACATAGCCACAAATACAAGAAAAAATCATCCCCCAAACTAGCAATATGTACATTTAGGCTAATACATTTCCACCATCTAAAACAAATAAAATGTCGGATCACAGATCTCAACTTCGTAAAATCGTCGTAAACCGTGCGTTGCCAACATAAACCAAGAAAAGTTTAATAAAAAGACCACAGCGCAAGGACACGTCTAAATATAATCTCACGACAATAAAAAGCCCCGATTGGCCCTTTTGATTGATGTCGCCAACATCGACTTTCTTCGACTTCAAATTTTTTATTAAAAACAAAGAGAGCCCACCACAACTCGCCTTTTTCCTTTACACGACGACACATATCTCAAAAAGTCATAAAACGCGGTCCTTTTTACAACATAAAAAGTAGACCTCGCAATAAGGAAGCAACCTTTTAACAAAAACGACCCCTAAAAATCCCTCCCTCTCTTAACCACTCTCTCTATTAATAAAAAGAAAATTTTCACCTTAAACAAATTCAATATCGCCCAATTGCTCGCGCCGAATAAATTAAACTCGACTTAAAATTCCAAACAGGCGAAATAAGGTATTGTAACGATCACTTTTTCCGATAATTTGCCAGCGTCGTTTGGCGAATTTGTGATTTTTCCGGTGTTGGGGGAGAAAACGATGGCTTATTTAATAGGCACGAGCGAAAAAAAAAAAAGAAAAAGTCGTCACCCTTTTTTATGTCCCCTTTTATCTCTTTTTAACAACCCGCATTAAATAAAGACGGAGATATTGATTGGAAAACCTCAAATTCATTTGAAAAGTTGTCGACGGCTGAAAAATCCTTAAAATCCCTCCACGCGATGCAGCAGGTTGTTATGTTCGCTGATTGAATATTTATTTAACAGATTTTTTAAGTAAGAGGATTTTATGATGTTTGAAGAAGAAAAATGAGTCAATTATTAGCATAATTACAGAAATGAAGCGGAAAGTCGCTTCGAATTTTTTTAAAGCGAGTTTATTTCCCTCGCTAATTTACAAAAACGCTGGTTAACTAGATGAATTTTTAAGAGACGAGTCTCGACAATTAACGAATTAGCAATTAACGGTTCTAATTTTTCTAAGCGCCAATTATTGGTGAGGCGTGAAGCCTGGGCCAAACTCGCCCCACTAAGTGAGAGCCCTTTCAAATTACATGGATGAGCAGTTTGTAAAACAAATTTACGTAACTCCTTTTTGACGCAATAATCTGGTACATTGACGGATCGAAGTCTAAAGGAGCTGACCACTATAAGGCAAGACCCAGCCTCAGTGTTTCTCTACACCTTCTAGACCTAACTGTGCGTACTTGACAGTGGACTGTACTGTGGACAGTTAAAAGGTGCTTAAAGAACTTTACGGCAAGAGAGGCTTAAGATACGCGTAGACTAATGATATAGATTGTGACCTTGAGTTATTGTGGACCAAATGGGACTGAAAAGATGACAACTGAGCGGAAAAGAGACATAATCACAATCTAAGAGACTGAAAAGAGAAGATGTGAGAAGACGTGGGTCAGAAGAACACAAGACGTTTCTTGCCCAGGCAAGGCCCATTGTTTTTTTGAATTTAATTCCATCTACTGTAGTAGACTGATGGGATATTTATACCACCCCTTAGAGAAGCTATCAGCTGCTATAAATCCAAGCTCAACCAGAAGGTACAATACCAACTGTCCGCAGTACCAATGTCAGAATGAGCATGCTTTTATGATCGCCCCCACACGCCGCAAGAGAGGCTATAGTTCAATTAACCATAAACCAGACGCGTGGATAACGGAACCATATTCACTTTTTTATTCTACCGTGATTGGTAATGGTAACGGTCTTGTTCAGGTAATCATCGCTGAACTCCGAGAGTCCGAGAACAGCACTTACCACCAGTAACCCACTAAATCGTTTCTGGGTCGTCAGTTACAACCTGAAATAGACCAGATAAATCTCATGGTGCACCGAAATAGCGAGTGTACGACTTAACCATCATGCGCACGCGAGGTCAGAGTCTTTCGACTAGGTATTAACACTATAGAGTGAGCGCAAGAACGGATGTACTAACCTAACCACCAATCGGACACCCCAAGAGCGAGTCTTTATAGACACCCTAACCACGTACTGGTGGTTCTATGTGATTAACTATTTAAATGCTACTAGACTAGGCCCATTGTTTCTTCAAATTTGATTCCACCTACTTCCCACCTCGTGTTCAGCATTAGCGGGATATGAGAGAGTAAACTGATGGGGTATACAACTCCTCAGAGAAGCTATAAGCTGATGTGAATCAACCAACTGTCGTCAGTATTAATGTCAGAATGAGCATGCTTTTAAGATACCCATCCACACACTCCGGAAGAGCGGGTACAGTTAAATCGACCATCGACCGGGCGCTTGCACTTGCAGAACGGAACCATATTCACTTGCTCATTCAACAGCTACAATGGGTTTAGGTCGAAACTAAGTTCGAAAGCAGGGCCATCTCCTTACTGTATCAGTCACCCACTAAATCGTTTCCGGGTCACCCGTTACTACCTGAAACAGACCAGGTAATCCTCATGAAACGCCAAAAGAGCGGGTGTATGACTTGATCATGCGAACGCAACGCTTGAGCCTTTATACCAGGTATTACCATCATGAAGTGGGCGCAACAGGACAATAGTAAACCTTTTCAATAGCTGCAGTGTGCCGAGGCAATGGGTCAACTTTAGCTTAGAAAACAATTGAATCCAGTCGTTAATTTAAAAGAGTCTCTACTCAACTAGGGATATGAGCCAACCTCGTGCCGTCTGAAAGCACTGTAAAAGTGTAGTTTACTTACGGCAAAAGCGGTGCTAAAAACGTGGTCATTAAACAAGAAATATTGAAATATTTACAATTGCGGTCCCTGCTCGGGCGCCAAACTTGACCGAAATTACATTCGTAATTTTGTTTAACGCTTTTAACAATCTTATATTTTGATTTTTACTAAACACTATAAGCCATTTGAGTACATGCAGGAACGTGAGGGCGATTTTGATGGCTCGGTTGTCCTCATCTTATCTTCTTATCGAAAGTTACCTATCTGAGTCTCTACAGCACAATCTGAAACGTGACTTAAGCAGCAACACTCAAATATTTTCTAAGAAACCAAAAATGCGACCAATGAGTCACGCCTTCATTCTAGTTTCCAAACTGTCTTCAATAACGGATGACTGTTCTTATATCCTTCTCTCGCTAATTGGCACGACGAGTTTAGAGAAAATCTGGCCTGCCGTCAACAATTTTATGTCTGGTTCGTCAGTAGCCAAAACTTGACGGTTTGTGCCTTCTAAAGCACGAAAATCGTTAATAAATTGACCTAGGTGTTAACTGGCACTGAATCAACGACTTCCGACACCTACTCGAGCGGATTAGCTCGTATATAATACTATTTTAAACGCCGCCGTTTTTATATCCATCAAGTCGTTTTACTATGCTCTTTTTAAACGGAGGCAATAAAGCGAGCGCTTTTAATTCTGCACTGTTAAAAAAGTAATTTTAACGTAAACATCGGCGACCATCGGGGATAAATCGCAGTTTATATCTGTGAAGCGTTTAGACGAATTTATCGCCCGTGCTAGCTCATTATCAACGTAGTTAGTTAGTTATTGTTTCGCGAGCTTCTTCGAACTTGACGGTATTAGATTGGTGAGATCGGTGGTCTTTTTTATACGACTCGACCGTTGCACCCTCGATAAGTTCCAAAGTTCGCTGGTTGTTGACGAAATTGAACTTAATTTTTGGCAAGAGAAACGTTTCGTTCTCGCACAAGCAACCTCTCATTAACAATTCCAACGCATTGCCCACCCCTCTCTTTCATTTATTTAATTAGTTAAACTAAATTGCGCAATTGTTTTAATTTGTTTAAATTTCTATACATATAGTCCAAAATAAGGCGGAGGTATCCAGAGAGTGGATAATAATTCAAGGGAGACATGTGTCGCGGCGCGTGGATAACTCTGGAATTAACATTAACCGGCCCGGTGACTTCACCATTTGGGAGAGACAGCGCAGTCACGATTACATTTGCATTTACCTATACTCGAATGCATCCATTTTAACTTCTCTCATTCGTAATGTACAAATTATTAATATTATTTTTTTTTGTGAAAATAAATATTTTTCCTACAAATTACCAAAACAAAGCTTGCGGTTTCAAGTTTTCCATCAAATTAAATTCGATTTATGTAAAACTTTTTTGTAATTAGGGAAAAATATCTGAATCTTGCAATTTTATAAGGGTGGGATAATGACAAAAACACAAATTACGATTTTTAAATTATGTTTTTGTTATCTCAGAATAGAAATGAAAATGATACGTGCCAGAGGCGTTTTTAATTTTCGAGAAATGATCGCGCATGTTAACAGTAATAAGAAGCTTCAAGAATTTACAATGGTCGTGTCTTTGTCCAACGGGGGGTGAATTATAAAAATGTCCTTGTCTACGATCGGGGTTGCTTGTTTAATATCGCCTACGGCCGATAGACTAGGGTGCTATATTACCAAGGTGTACACCTCTTACACTAATTGGAATTCGTTCTTATATAGAGATTTTTCAATATTATACGCTCCTCTTCTTCACAAAAATTTCAGCTATGTTCTCTCCAACAGCGAAGCAACGTATTGTTTTTATAAAGCTTTACATTTATAAATGAAAATATTTCAATACCGAACTCGACACCCTTATTGTTTTATTACTGTTTCAAAATATATTTTTCCTTCTCGTAATACCTACCTTTTTTTATTATTAAATTAACACAATGCTCCAGCAATTTTGAAGTTACTTCAAACTGCTCCTTAATTTAGCTCAAATAATGATACACCCTTTCGCCACAAAACCTCTCAACAAATTGAGAACAATGAACAATTGAGCACAAAACTCGTCAAAACCCTTCCAGCCTCTAATTGGAAGAGGATTGAAGCTAACCATATATCGTAGAGTTGCTCTCCAAAGGACTAGGTGACCACATACTCACTACCACCAGTGAGTCTGCCCTGAGTCCTGCTAGCTGCTCCGGAACCAGTTGATTTACAAAAGATCGATCCGAACTGTCTTGTAGTCCAAAGCCGTAGCCAGCAAAAATTTTTGGGGGGGGGGGGGGTGCAAGTAGAGTTGGACAATTTTGCACTTCTTGGGTAAGAAATAAAATAGTGCCGCAAGCAAAAATTTTTGATTGTTTAAGGTCAAACGGCTTAAAAACGAAGTTGCGGAATTTTAATAGCAATTGATAGTGTCTCCACAGAAGACGTTTCACAAAAACAAGGAATGAAAATTAAGAATTCAATTACTATACTTTTTTAAATAAAGAAACAATATTATGCAATAATTACGGAGATCTTTTTACCTAAGGCCCTAGGCCAAATCCACGTCTGATAGAACCCAATTCAAATACTTAATTATTTTACACACAGTTTGATTTTGATTTTTATATTCTTCTTACTCTTTTTTTTCGGGAATGGGGGATGCAGAAAAGCACTTAAAGAGTAAATTATTTCGCATTTTTTAAGCCTCTGAAAATATTTCGGGGTGAGGAGGGGCTCAAACCCTGCTGATCCCCTCTTTGGCTACGGCCTTGTTGTAGTCTTCTTCAAAAAGGTGGATTTTGGGCAGACCTATAACCCGATTGAGGTGCATAAAGAGCCAAGGTAGAGGCCTAATTTTTGTACAGCACGTCATAAGACATGAAGGACTAATACTGGATACTGGCCAGTCAGTTTTAGGCTCTAACCTAACCTGGTTGGGCAGAATAAAAATTCAAATATGGTTGGGACTCCGTGGTCTGGCAAGATTAAGTATGGGCGGTTTAAAAAGACTTGGCCGGTGAAAGGAGAAAAGGAGAAGAAAGACTGACTGACTGTTCAGCCGCTAGAGTGCGTTGAAGTTTAGAAAACATTTCAAAATTGGACAAAAAACAGTTTTTGTGTTTATTGCTTATAACTCAAAAATTACGCACTTTACGAGAAAAGTGTGTCTATACAAAAGTAAACTACATCTTATTTTCTGCAAATTATATTTATCAGATTATTTTTCAGACTGACGGTTTAGGCGCTAGAGTGCGTTGAAGTTTGGAAAGCATTTCAAAATTGGACAAAAGACTGTTTTTGTGTTTGCAATTTATAACTCAAAAATTACGCACTTTACGAGAAAAGTGTGTCTGTACAAAAGTAAACTACATCTTATTTTCTGCAAATTATATTTATCAGATTATTTTTCAGACTGACGGTTTAGGCGCTAGAGTGCGTTGAAGTTTGGAAAACATTTCAAAATCGAACAAAAAACTGGTTTTTTGTTTATCGCTTATAACTCGAAAATTACGCACTTTACAAAAAAAGTTTTTTTTATATAAAAGTAAACTACATTGAATTTGCAACAAGTTCTATCTTTTCAGTTTTTTCCCCAGGTAAACGATTTAGAAACTAAAGTGCGTTAAAGTTTGGCAAGCATTTCAAAATCAGCCAAGAAACTGGTTTTTTGTTTGTCGCTTATAACTCGAAAATTACGCACTTTACGAGAAAAGTTTTTTGATATAAAAGTAAACTACATTGAATTTGCAACAAGTTCTATTTTTTAAGTTTTTTCCCCAGGTAGACGATTTAGAAACTAGAGTGCGTTAAAGTTTGGCAAGCATTTCAAAATCAGCCAAGAAACTGGTTTTTTGTTTATCGCTTATAACTCGAAAATTACTTTACGAAAAAAGTTATTTTAGATAAAAGCGAACTATATCTTATTTTCTGCAGCGTGAAGCGTGCAGAGCAGATAAAGTGACTGCTGCGCTGAACAGAATAATGCCCAGGTATTATGGCTGCGACGACAACGTCAATTATACTACTATATAGAGCCCAGATTTGGATTTCGGGAATGAGGGTTTACAGACACAAGCTAAAGCTCTTTAGTGTCCAGAGAAAACTCGCACCGAGAGCCTGAAGGGCATATACATATAACTGTTTCTACAAAAGCGGGTCTCCTCTTGGCTGGAATGATCTCCATTCATTACCTGGTAAGTGAGAGGGCGGAAAAATAGCAAAATTCGCTCGAGTTGACAAGACTAGAGCTGTACGAAGCCACTCCAGCAAAATGGCAGCGAAAGTGAGAAGCCAGCAGCAGGGTCAGATGGACTAAATCTCTCATACCGGTCCTGCGCGCGTGGGTAGGCAGAAAACAAAGAGATTTGAATTATCACCTCACCTCATTTTGAAGGTACAGCGGGAGTCTACTGTGTCAATTAAATTACTGTGTTGTGTGATAGAAGGCGATTTGAAAGAAACTTAGTACCTAAGATTGAGAACGTATCACTTTTACGAGGTGATGGCACAGCTGAAATCCGGATCCAGCATCCCAAAATGCGTAGAAAACTATAGAGAAAAGCTTTCTATATTTTTTTCCTGGATTTGCCCATTATTTGCCCCTAGTGACTGAACTACGTATTCCAATTCGTTGGTACGGAAAACGAGTTTTTTAAATTGCTCCCTCTGTCATCCAGTCTGAGCCAATATATCCAAAAGTGAAGAAACGCAGTCGTGGAGGACAGCTTGAGTCTAAAGTTAAACCCACTGAAAAGATGCCAAACAGGCAATCATTTCGTCAACAGATCGAAGTACAAGTCAATAACGTCCTCAAAACACTCCCGAACTCGTGAAAAACTGTTAAAGAGGCAGAGAGTTCCCGTAGTGCCAAGAGCAGCTTTAAGTCGCATTTTTAGGCGTTTTACCGAAAGAAAATTCCCATTTCAAACGTCGAAAAAAATTCATCAATATCAATGTATTAGCGAAAGTTTCGTTTAGAGCAAAAAAATGGAGTTTGTTTTATAAACTTCTTGCAAATTTCCGCAATGAAAATAAAGGAAAATTAATCGCATCCTCCCTATTATGTATTAGAATTAGACGTTTATATTGATTGACCAAAATTCTTGTATGCAGAGTTTGAATACCGCGGTTTTACCCTGGAATGTGCGGTTCTCTTTTAGTAAACAGCCAATTTACATTACGGACATCAATCCACCAACTATTTACTTTATACGTCCCAATCGAGACTATTTAACGGAATTTAAAAAAACGATTTTAAATTCTTGCTTACAATTTCTTCATTATTTCGCATTTAAAAAATATTTTGGGCTTTGTTCGAGTCAAACAACAAACTTAGGGGGAGCACCCACCTAAGTTAAAAGTAAGATGGCTTTATTAAATTTTAATGAGTATAAAGCAAATCTTTACAGTCATCAAAGTTCAAACGTTGCGCCCTTATCTAAAATCATCGACAGGAAACTGCATGTGTACAGAGGACCCCACGCATCTGCTCACAAAATCAGATTATTAATGCTCTATAACAAATAATTATTTATAAATAGAAAGAAAATGAAAGAATTAGAGGTACACGATGTGCGGTTAATCTTTCTCAAAATGAAGCTATCATCGGCGCTATTTTAGTTTTAATTGCAACGATCCGAAAATTTATTCCGGAATATAGTCCTCTCTTTGCGTCATCAAAGTGTGCAATCTTTAAAATGCAATTTTGGGCCATTTACTATGACCGTTGTGGGTACGGTAATTTGTCACGATTCGACGCGGTTGTCGTCTCAGTAATTACCGTTTAAGACAATTAAAACGATTATTAGAGAAATGGTTACTTGAGAGATGACTTTGGTTGAAGGCTCATTGGATTAAGTCTGAAAATTGTTTGACGTTCGCTTCGGTGGAGGCTATAATCACGCGTACCTAGACTCTGTGGATTCGTGTGTGTGTATTTAGCCAGTTACAGGTTACAGGTTCATCTGTAAAATTCTCAGAAAATTCGAAGTTTTTTTCAACTCATCACTTTGCTCAGAGGTATGGTGCTCTCATTATTCAAGAAATAGAAGAGTAGGTATCAATTTATGTAGGCGAGAGACGAGAGTGCAATTGAATCGATACGTCTTCAGGTTTTTCGTCCGTCTCTTTGTACATAAATACTTTGCACGGAAAATTTTTCAGAAAAAACGTTTTGCAAGTCGTCGAACTTTGTTGGGGGGGGGGAGCAGTTAATTAAACCAGCGAGTTAAAAGTGATGAGATCAGGTGTTTAAAAGTGGCAAGTTTCAGGACTTCCTCTTCCAATTTACAGGTTCGAAATAAACAAAAAAAATGTCTTTTGACTGAGTATGGAAACTTCAACGCACTCTAGCGCCTAAACCGTCAGTTGGAGAAAAAAATCTAAGATATATAATTTGCAGAAAATAAGATGTAGTTTACTTTTGTATAGACACACTTTTCTCGTAAAGTAGGTAATTTTTAACTTATAAGCGATAAACAAAAAATCAGTTTTTTGATCGATTTTGAAATGTCTGCCCAAACTTTAACGCACCCTAGCGTCTAAATCGTCTACCTGAAGAAAAAACTTAAGAAATATACTTTGTAGCAAATTGAATGTAGTTTAATTTTATCTAGAAAAACTTTTTTCCTAAAGTGCGTAATTTTTGAGTTATAAGCGATAAACAAAAAACCAGTTTCTTGGCTGATTTTGAAATGCTTGCCAAACTTTAACGCACTCTAGTTTCGAAACCTGAGGAAAAAACTTAAAAGATATAACTTGTTGCAAATTCAATCTAGTTTACTTTTATATAATTACTTTTTGCATAAAATGCGTATAGTTTTTGAGTTACGCGTGATAAACATTTTTTGCAATTTTTTCCCAGTTTTGAAATGTTTGCCCAACTTTAACGCACTCTAGCGTCTAACTCGTCTACCTGAGGAAAAAGCTTAACAGATATAATTTGTAGGAAATTAGATTTAGTTCACTTTTATAGAGAAAAACTTTTCTCGTAAGGTGCGTAATTTTTGAGTTATAAGCGATTAACAAAAAACCAGTTTCTACGCGGATTTTGAAATGTTTGCTAAACTTTAACGCAGTCTAGCGCCTAAATCGTCTACCTGAGAAAAAAACTTACGAGATACAATTTGTAGAAAATTAAATGTAGTTCACTTTTAAATAGAAAAACTTTTCTCATAAGGTGCGTAGTTTACGAGGTATAAGCGAAAAACCGAAAAAAGAGCCAAAAATCCGCCCTTCTCGAGCCTCTCTCAAGTAAATGCTGCCACTCTAAACAGGCAGACAGTTGGTTTTAGTACGCATTCTGTATAGACAAAATGTTTGTACTTTATGGTTTAGTAAAAGTGTTCCCTGCCTCTTGGACTAAGGTTTTTTTACTTCTCCTTCGAAGGTCTCCTTCTACATCTGCATTTATAGCAGACGCGGTAATCTAAAGAAAACTAATTTCCTGTTTCTTTGGTTCCTTTTTATCTTCAGTAGATCGGTGCGACTTTTCTTCTCCTTTGCCCCTTCTACCAGCCAAGTCTTTTTAAACCGTCCAAGCTTAATCTTACCAGACCACGGAGCCTCAACCATATTTGAATTTTTATTCAGCCCAGCCAGGTTAGGTTAGAGCCTAAAACTGACTAGCCCTTGTTAGTTAGTCCTTTGTGTCTTATGATATGACGTGCACTACAAAAATTTGTAGTTCTGCTTCCACTAGTCCCTTTCCAAAAGTGCTTAGTTTTTGAGTTATAAGCGAAAAGATAAGTTTCTCGCAATTTTCTTAGAACGCATCATCACTTTAGTTAGAATTCGGATTCGGTATCCCAAAATACATAGAGAGAGCGTAGGAAAAAAAGTCTTTATTTATTCCCCGCCAAATTGTCATTTGACTGAACTAGTGAATCAGTTTTTAAGCGCCACCTTAAGTATTAGAGATATTAAAGATGCTCCGTTTGAAGCTACGATGAAACTTAAAAAAAAGCTGAAAATAAAGTTGCGAAACACCTTATATGTAGTACAGGGTAATGTAATAAAATTACAATAGCCTTAGGTTTTTGATGTAGTATATAAATATGAGAAATTAAATAAGTTAAACAGGATATCGTTTATAACGTTTATGTATATCATGAAAAGTTTTCGGTATATCGACCAGACATATCATAAACATGATGATGGACCACCCACTAATGTTTCATACTAAAAACGAACATTTTTACAACACATATAGAGGAACAAAAACTCCAATCATTTTAGTAGGCCATGTGCAAGACAGACATTATTAGTTGTTGTATTAAAGGATTCCTCAAGTCGGTGCTATATTAACTATAGTTTTAAGTTTAATTGAGCTCTAATTTAGTACGACATAAACCTTTAACGATTCTTCAAATCTAATAAAACGAAGCTGCGCATTTGAATTTTGAATTGTCTCAAAGGAAGATCAAAGAAGTTGCTTTTTCGTAAAAGACGCGAAGTGGAAAAGAAGTTTTTAATCGCACCCCTAATTTTGGAAAATGGAAAAGTGTTAAAACAAAAGTTGGTTAATATATAAGTGTATAGTTTTATAGATAATGCGATCTCTAAATCATGAAGCTAACAAACTGGCACATTAGCGGAAGCGCATTACTACTAATGCTTTAGTAACTAAGCAATATAACATTTTGGTGGCTATAATACAGTATTGGTCTTCATATTTTCTACTTATATCGCGCATCGTTGCGGCATCTGCTATATTTATAGCGTACAACATATTTATATGGTCACATTAATTTTTTCCCTTCAGTAGTTTCTCTCTAAGAAAACACTTTTTTCTCATTATTAATTGTTATACTATAAATTGCGAGAGGAAAAAAGAAAAAGTGAGAGAGGGAGAGAGACGCCAATTTTCCGATAAGGAAGATACTACTCGTAACTTTTCGTGAAGCATTACTTACACGTAAAAATAAACGCATGTGGAACACATAATTTTATTTTGAAATACTAAAGTCCAATTTATGTGATTTGAGATTTATGGGTATCTAAGTTCCAGACCAAGTGAATCAGAAGAGGTATTTTAAATTACGTGTATTTACGTGCGTTTCACTTACTTAAAGTAATTTTAATAATTCAATAAAACAGCTGCAAGCGTTGCTTAACAGCTCTCCCCAATAAAAGTGGCGGAATTTCGTGGACAAATTTTTTCCTTACGCGTTCTGACCGAATAAGACACAAAATTCGAATTTTTCAAAGATACAACTTGGATCTCCTTGTTGGGTCTAGATCAAGAGGTAACAAAACACCTCGCTAACTGTCCCAGTATCTAATGACTGTCGGTTGAAACGCGAAGACGTTTGATTAGTATCTTGTAACTTTAACAGTGCCTAGACATAGAGTGCCTAGGTCTTAAACCGGTCTTTTGAAGAAATAAACTCTAAAAACATAATTTGTGGAAAAATTGATGTACTTAGCTTATTTTTGTATAAAAGCACTTTTCTCAAAAAGTGCGTAGTTCCCGAGTTAAAAGTGTAAGAGAAAAAAATTAGGTTTGTGGATGATTTTGAAATTTTCCTCAAACTTTGAGTTTTGTCAGATTTTAACGGGCTCTAGCGTCTAAACCGCTTATTTTACGAAAAAACATAAAAATTGTAATTTATATAAAATTTGATTTAGTTTATTTTTGTATAGACGCACCTTCTAGAAAAAGTTTCCGAGTTATAAGCGTATAACTATAAAAACAGTTTTTAGACGATTTTATAATTTTTTTCAAACTTTGGCGAGCTCTAGCGTCTAACCCGTTTATCTAACGAAAAAACATAAATAACGTGATGTGTAGAAAATTATATGTAGTTTATTTGTATATAAATGCACTTTTTAGAAAAATGCTTGGTTTTTGAGTTATAAGCGTAAAACTACAAAAAACAGTTTTTAAACGATTTTAAAATTTTTGTCACACTTTAACGAGCTCTAGCGTCTCACCCATTTGTCTAATAAACAAACATTGACAACATAATTTGTAGAAAATTATATGTAGTTTATTTTTGTAGAAACGCATCTTTTAGCGAAAATGCTTAGTTTCCGAGTTATAAGCGTAAACAACCAACCAACCAGTTGGTTGTACAATTTTGAAATTTTTGTCAAATTTTAACAAGCTCTAGCCTCTAAACCGTTAATCTAACAACAAACAAGATAAACGTAGTTTGTATAAAGTCTTATATTGATTGTTTTTGTATAAACACACCTTCTTGAATGTGCTTAGTTTCTGAGTTATAACCGTAAAACAAAAAAAAAACAGTTTTTGGACAATTTTGTAATTTTTTTCAAACTTTGGCGAGCTCTAGCGTCTAACCCGTTTATCTAACAAAAAACATAAAGAACGTAATGTATAGAAAATTATATGTAGTATATTTATATATAGACGCACTTTTCAGAAAAAATGCTTAGTTTTCGAGTTATAAGCGTAAAACAAAAAAAAACAGTTTTTAAACGATTTTAAAATTTTTGTCACATTATAACGAGCTCTAGCGCCAAACCCGTTTATCTAATGAAAAAAAATTGACAACGTAATTTGTAGAAAATTATATGTAGTTAATTTTATAGCAACGCACCTTTCAGGGAAAATGCTCAGTTTCTGAGTTATAAGCGTAAACTAAAAAAAAACAGTTTTTGGACGATTTTGTAAATTTTTTCGGCGAGCTCTAGCGTCTAACCTGTTTAAATAACAAAAAAACATAAAAACGTAATGTGTATGAAATTATATGTAGTTTTTTTGTATATAGATGCACATTTCACAAAAAATGCGTAGTTTTCGAGTTATAAGCGTAAAACGTAAACAACAGCTTTAGGATAATTTTGAACTTTTTGTCAAATTTTAACGAGCTTTAGCGTCTAAGCCGTTTATCTGGAGAATAAACGTATGCAACCTAATTTGTAGAAAATTTGACGTAGTTTATTTTTGTAAAGATGCACATTTTAGTGAAAACGCTTAGTTTCCGAGTTATGAGCGTAATACTAAAAAAAATTGTTTTTGGACAATTAAAAATTTTTTTTTAAACTTTAACGAGCTCTAGCGCCTAAACCGTTGATCTGAAGAAAAAAACATAAGAAACATCATTTGTAGCAAATTTTATGTAGTTTATTTTTATATAAAAATACTTTTTTGAAAAAGTGCGAAATTTTCCAGTTATAAGCAATAAACTTAAAAAATAGCATTTCTTTCGCAGTTTTTCCTAGTTTTCGGATTCAGCACCCCAAAAAACGAAAAGTAAAATGAAAAAAGTCTATACTTGTCTTAGGTGACTGTAATAAAAGTATAATTTTTATTGAAAATACGCACTTTGGCGTAATTGACCGAGGCCGCTCACGGAGCGGGTAAAAAAGTCAGAGAACTTTATTTTTCTCTTTAGAGTAAAGAAAACTGCAAAACAATTTTTAAAAATGTGGTTAGAAATAGCTAATTGCTTTTCTCGTGTATTTTTCTCTCATACACTCTTGTCTGCAAAATCCTGCCCGGTTTCGCCTTAAGAAAAGACGTTAAGAAACTACAAAGTATAGCCCACTTTCATCTCATACAGTAAATAGGTACTTAAATTCGGTCGTTAGAAATAATTACGCAAAAGAATCTTTAAGCTAATAAACGTAGTTCATCTTTCATTAAGAACGGCAAGAAAAATATTGATTACTGAAGGGCTTGTAAATATCCGTTTAGTTTTCGGAGGGCTCCTTGGAAAGTAACGCACTTTATCGCCCTTAGAAAAATTTTCTAATTCTGAAAAAGGTTACACTCGTTCTGACGCTTTTTCTAAATGCTTTAAGCTTCTGTAGAAGACATTAATCCTCTTCAGAAGGTTTTAAGTTCAAAGAGACTACTTTGTGAAGTGATTGTAACTACTCTCGAAATGATCAAGCTGTTCTTCTTCTCTGTGACTTTCATTTATGTTAAGTACGAGCTTCGTAGAGAAAAAAATGCACTAAAAAGCTCTAAAAGCTTTATGCTTCTGTAGAAGGCTTTAGTCTCTCTCAGAAGGTTGTAAGCTCAAATAGACTGCTTTGTGAAGTAATTGTAACTACTCTCAACTAGATTACGCTCTTCTTCTTCTTTGTGACTTTCATTGGTTTAAAGTGCGAGAAAGAAAGTACGCTTCTGCTAAATATTTTGTGCTTCTGTAGAAGACTTTGGTCTCCTTCAGAAAGTCGCAAGCTCCAGCAGAGTGCTTTGTTAAATAATTGATACTAGTTTCAACTCTCAAGATGATTAAGCTGTTCTTCTTCTCTGTGACTGTCACTTGTTTTAAGTTCGAGCTTTATCGAGAAAATACGCTTCTTCTAAAAAATGTTTTATGCTTCTGTAGAAGACTTTAATCTTCTTCAAAATGTTTCATGTTCAAATGAACTGCTTCGTGAAACGATTGTAACTACTCTCAAAGTGATCAAGCTGTTCTTCTTCTCTGTGACTGTCACTTGTTTTAAGTTCGAGCTGTATCGAGAAAATACGCTTCTTCTAAAAAATGTTTTATGCTTCTGTAGAAGACTTTAATCTTCTTCAAAATGTTTCATGTGCAAATGAACTGCTTCGTGAAACGATTGTAACTACTCTCAAAGTGATCAAGCTGTTCTTCTTCTCTGTGACTGTCACTTGTTTTAAGTTCGAGCTGTATCGAGAAAATACGCTTCTTCTAAAAAATGCTTTATGCTTCTGTAGAAGACTTTAATCTTCTTCAAAATGTTTCATGTGCAAATGAACTGCTTCGTGAAACGATTGTAACTACTCTCAAAGTGATCAAGCTGTTCTTCTTCTCTGTGACTGTCACTTGTTTTAAGTTCGAGCTTTATCGAGAAAATACGCTTCTTCTAAAAAATGCTTTATGCTTCTGTAGAAGACTTTAATCTTCTTCAAAATGTTTCATGTTCAAATGTACTGCTTCGTGAAACGATTGTAACTACTCTCAAAGTGATCAAGCTGTTCTTCTTCTCTGTGACTGTCACTTGTTTTAAGTTCGAGCTGTATCGAGAAATTACGCTTCTTCTAAAAAATGCTTTATGCTTCTGTAGAAGACTTTAATCTTCTTCAAAATGTTTCATGTGCAAATGAACTGCTTCGTGAAACGATTGTAACTACTCTCAAAGTGATCAAGCTGTTCTTCTTCTCTGTGACTGTCACTTGTTTTAAGTTCGAGCTGTATCGAGAAAATACGCTTCTTCTAAAAAATGTTTTATGCTTCTGTAGAAGACTTTAATCTTCTTCAAAATGTTTCATGTGCAAATGAACTGCTTCGTGAAACGATTGTAACTACTCTCAAAGTGATCAAGCTGTTCTTCTTCTCTGTGACTGTCACTTGTTTTAAGTTCGAGCTTTATCGAGAAAATACGCTTCTTCTAAAAAATGCTTTATGCTTCTGTAGAAGACTTTAATCTTCTTCAAAATGTTTCATGTTCAAATGTACTGCTTCGTGAAACGATTGTAACTACTCTCAAAGTGATCAAGCTGTTCTTCTTCTCTGTGACTGTCACTTGTTTTAAGTTCGAGCTTTATCGAGAAAATACGCTTCTTCTAAAAAATGCTTTATGCTTCTGTAGAAGACTTTAATCTTCTTCAAAATGTTTCATGTTCAAATGGACTGCTTCGTGAAACGATTGTAACTACTCTCAAAGTGATCAAGCTGTTCTTCTTCTCTGTGACTGTCACTTGTTTTAAGTTCGAGCTTTATCGAGAGAGTACGCTTCTTCTAAAAAATGCTTTATGCTTCTGTAGAAGACTTTAATCTTCTTTAAAATGTTTCATGTTCAAATGGACTGCTTCGTGAAACGATTGTAACTACTCTCAAAGTGATCAAGCTGTTCTTCTTCTCTGTGACTGTCACTTGTTTTAAGTTCGAGCTTTATCGAGAAAATACGCTTCTTCTAAAAAATGCTTTATGCTTCTGTAGAAGACTTTAATCTTCTTCAAAATGTTTCATGTTCAAATGAACTGCTTCGTGAAACGATTGTAACTACTCTCAAAGTGATCAAGCTGTTCTTCTTCTCTGTTACTGTCACTTGTTTTAACTTCGAGCTTTATCGAGAAAATACGCTTCTTCTAAAAAATGCTTTATGCTTCTGTAGAAGACTTTAATCTTCTTCAAAATGTTTGATGTTCAAATGGACTACTTCGTGAAACGATTGTAACTACTCTCAAAGTGATCAAGCTGTTCTTCTTCTCTGTGACTGTCACTTGTTTTAAGTTCGAGCTTTATCGAGAAAATACGCTTCTTCTAAAAAATGCTTTATGTTTCTGTAGAAGACTTTAGTCTTCTTCAAAATGTTTCATGTTCAAATGGACTACTTCGTGAAACGATTGTAACTACTCTCAAAGTGATCAAGCTGTTCTTCTTCTCTGTGACTGTCACTTGCTTTAAGTTCGAGCTTTATCGAGAAAATACGCTTCTTCTAAAAAATGCTTTATGTTTCTGTAGAAGACTTTAATCTTCTTCAAAATGTTTCATGTTCAAATGGATTGCTTCGTGAAACGATTGTAACTACTCTCAAAGTGATCAAGCTGTTCTTGTTCTCTATGATGTATATTTATTTTAAGAAACTAAGAGTCTTCCGAAGTGCTTTCTGTCTCTGTAGAAGACCTTAATGCCCTTTAACGAGTTTAAACTGATTTAGACAGTCTTGTTCTATAATGGACAGGTGCAAAATTTTAGTTAAGAGACTTAAAAGACATAAGTAGTTGGGAATCGACGGCAATTATAGTATCGGCACCAAGACTTGTACAAAGGGCTCTACACTGATATAACTTTGGCTTTCAAATACTCCAAAGCTTAGAGACCAAGAAGACAATAAAAGAGAAAAACTTGCCGCACGTTCAAATAGTTCACTCAACTTAAAAATTTGAAATTGTGAGCGTAGTGACAAGAAAGGAACTGATGCTATTTCAGAGCCAATTCTCTTTAAATTGTCATATCTTAAATGATCCTCCCGCCTCCCGCCTCCCCACTCCTACCATCAACCTACTTTTTCTGACTGTAGAAATTTAAAAGATTTCACTATTTTGGTAATTGTGGCCGAATTTCCGTAATTCTCGTCTACTAATGGATCCCTCTGCCGTTAAATGCCAATTTGAAAAGTCTTCGCTTGGAGGCTTTTTCGGGGCTTCAAGTCTCTGGGCCTCCACTACCATACTGTCAATAATATTACCTTGCCCAAGTTACGTATCATTCGGAAGGTTTAGTCTGAACGTTGCTCTTTTTCGGAATTTCAAAGACTTTCCACTTCTAGTAAGGAAGTTATCCAAGCAGTTTCTAATGTTACGCTGACCACTTTTCACAAAGTATGCAAACTTGAGAATTATTTGAAAGGGCTTGGCTTAAAATTGCCTTTTTGGGAAATTTCGGGCTTCGTGAGCTTCCGGTTTGGAAGTTACACGTTTTGCAATCGCCAAGCGCTACTTTACCACTTATTTATGTGGATGTGGATCCATCAAGTTACTATCGGCTACGGAAGTTTCTTAACTTCCAGATTAACGTGCATAACACATACATGATATTTGGTCTCTAGCTTGGTCAATTTTCACCCAAATTAACGTTAAGTGAGTTATAAAAAAAGCTGTTGGTGACGCTTTAATGAAACAGCCCCAATATTCATCAACATTTATGGTTTTAATTTTGAAATTCGATAAAGCCCTCGTTAAAGAAATACATTACCTGTCCTCTGGTCCTGGTTTGTATCCGAAACAAGGCGCGAGAGTGCAATTGACAAATACATTCAATTTATACCGATATAAAATTTAAACAAAAATCGCCCTTAAACCTAATCGCACATAAGTGCAACATTTGCTAAAATCGAGCCCGATAAGAGTTGCACCGTTCGAAATGTAAACCAATTGACTCGTTAAAACACTGTTTATGAATTGGAGAATGGTGTACTTGAAAATTGAAACATTGACGGAAATAAGTTTGATTTTGTTAAGACTCGAAACGTTATTGCGAAACGTTGGAGCATCATCAATGTTTATTTCCGAACGAATTGTGCGTTATTTATTGTTTGTTTTCAGCAGCAGTGGCGATCAGAAACAGATATTTATTTGTGATTTATCGGCAGAAATGCGGAGTCTCGAAACGTATGTCTAACATGGTTAGTTTTCGGCGTGGATATGTCGAAATAAAAACGGGAAGCGATAGGGTTGTTTTTTGGTGCGTCGATATGTTATGGGTCGGAATTTTTATATTCATCAAAAATACAAAAGCGCAGCTCTTTTTATTATAACTTAATAAAAATAATTCAATTAAGGTTGTTTCTGGCTTTAACATCGAAATTACAACGTAGGCTTATTGTTCGACCCCTAAACGAGTATGGAAATTATTATAAAAATTTTGTTAAAACGTAAAAAAATGCGAACATCGAATAAGCAAAAATGAACGAACGATATTACTTGTAGGTACATAAATATTTTTTTCGAATCCTTATAATCTTTTTACTTGCTAATGTGTTTTCCAGTCTCTAATGTATCTATCTCCATACGAGATTAAAACATTTAAAAGGATTTTGGCTAATTTGAGCTTTATGCAACGAACCCTTAAAGTTGTCAGATACTCAAGCGCTTACCTTTTTCTCCATTAACTTGTTAAGCTTGCAGTAATAAATAACGAATTTTTAAGGTAATCTAATGTACGAATTAAGGGTATACTAATTTTTCAGATATGTGTTTGTTTTATACCGATTTTCTACCCACCACATATACGAAATTTCCCCTTTTATTTTTCTTTCTTTGTAATCATCCCTTTTCTAACCCTTATAAATAGCTCAGGTTTATTATTTTTTTAACAAACAAAAATTTGTGTAAAATGCCTCTCAAAATGCCAAATTAACAAATATCAAATATCTCAAAAAAGTAACTTTGAACTTCGATGGGGCCATAACAAAACTTTTTCGTAGATGACTCGTTAAAGCTAATTCTAAAAGCTCTCGAAATATTAAAAAATATTATAGCTACAGGAAAATAAGTGTCAAACGATAAATACTATGGCTCCAAATTAAAAATATACGGGGTGTATTCTATACTGGTTGATATAGCTCCATCAGAAATCACTCCATAATAATCCGGGCGGCAGTGAGCAGGTGAGCAATTTTAATAAAGTGAAAAATTTTTAACGATGAGCTGAAAGAACATTACACGTGAGTAGTACAACCGACCGCCCAGCACTCCAAAGTGGCAGCACTAATTTTTGTATGAACTAAATTGAAATAGCCATTTGCACTAATTTTGTCAGTTTGGTTGCTGACAGCTGTTTCGATACACTGTATCATCTTCGGAGAGGGTTTTTAACTGTCTGCATAAGGGTTGCGTTCGGTATTTATATGTTCGAAGTAACGATATTTTTCATTTTGGGAAACTTTTGGGAGTGGCTCGAGAAGAGCGGATTTTAGCTCTTTTTCAGTATTGCGCTTATAACTTCAAAACTACCCACTTTTTGAGGAAAGTGCTTCTATATAAAAGTGAACTACATTAAATTATCTACAAATATTGTTGCAATTGTTTATTTTCTCAGAAGAACGGTTTAGCCTCTAGAGTGCGTTAAAATTTGCCAAATTTTTCAAAAGTTGCCAAAGAAACTATTGTGGGAGGTTTATCGCTTCTAACTCAATAACTACGCACTTATAGATAAAAATGAATTTATACTAAAATAAACTACATCAAATTTGGAACAAATTATATTTCTTGTGTTTTTTCTATCAAGCGGACAGTTTAGGCGCTAGAGTACAGTATAGTTTGACAAAAATTCCAAATCCGGCAAAAAGCACTATTTTTAGGAATATATTGCCTATAACTCAAAAATTGCGCACTTTAAGAGAGAATTGGTTCAATACAATTACAAAAAGCTTCCTACAAACTATGTTTTTTGATTTTTTTCTTAAAATATACAGTTTAGGTGCTAGAGCGCGTTAAAGTTTGAGAAAAATTCCAAAATTGATCAAAAAACTGTATTTTGGGAATTATTATCGCTTATAACTTAAAACTATGCACTTTAAGAAAGAAATGATTTTATACTTAAATAAAATACATTATATTTCCTACAAATTACGTTTCTTTAATTTTTGGCTAGAAATGAACAGTTCAGGTGCTAGAGCGCGTCAAAGTTTGATAAAAATTCCAAATTCTGCCAGAAGACTATTTTTTGGGTTTATCGCTTATAACTCAAAATCTACACACTGTTAGAAAAAAATGACTTAATATAAAAATAAATTACAATAAATTTCCTACAAATTTTGTATCTACTATTTTTTCTTGAAATAAACAGTTCAGTTGCTAGAGAGCGTTAAAGTAGGAAATAAATTTTAAAATCTGTCAAAAAACTATTTTTGGGAGTTTAGCTTATAACTCAAGAACTACGCATTTTAAGAGAAAAGGAGTGGTATACATAAATAAATTAAATTCTATTTCCTACAAATTACGCTTCTTTAACTTTTGTCTAAAAATGAAGAGTTCAGGTGCTAGAACGCGTTAAAGTTTGAGAAAAATTCTACAATCGATCAAAAAACTGTTTTGTTTGAGGTTTATTATTGCTTATAACTATAATTCAAGAACTACGAATTTTAAGAGAAAAATGGTTTTATACATAATTAAAATACATTATACTTCCGGCAAATTACGCTTCTTTAATTTTTGTCTTGGAATGAACAGTTCAGGTGCGAGAGCGCGTCAAAGTTTGATAAAAATACCAAAATCTGCCAGAAGACTATTTTCTGGGTTTATCGCTTATAACTAAAAAACTACGCATTTTAAGAGAAAAATGATAGTATACATAAATAATAAATTACATTCTATTTTCTATAAATTACGTTTCTTTAACTTTTGTCTAAAAATTAACAGTTCAGGTGCTAGAGTGCGTTAAAGTTTGAGAAAAATTCCAAAATCGATAAAAAAACTCATTTTGGGGGTTTATTATCGCTTATAACTTAGTAACATGCACTTTAAGAAAAAAATAGTTCTATAGTTAAATAAAATACATTATATTTCCTACAAATTACGTTTTTTTAATTTTTGTCTTGAAATGAACAGTTCAGGTGCTAGAGCGCGTCAAAGTTTGATAAATATTCCCGAATCTGCCAGAAGACTATTTTCTGGGTTTATCGCTTATAACTCAAAAACTACGCATTTTAGAAGAAAAATGGTTTAATACATAAATAAAATAGATTCTATGTCCTACAAATTACGTTTCTTTAACTTTTGTCTAAAAATGAACAGTTCAGGTGCTAGAGCGCGTCAAAGTTTGATAAAAATTCCCGAATCTGCCAGAAGACTATTTTCTGGGTTTATCGCTTATAACTCAAAAACTACGCATTTTAGGAGAAAAATGGTTTAATACATAAATAAAATACATTCTATTTTCTACAAATTACGTTTCTTTAACATTTGTCTAAAAATGAACAGTTCAGGTGCTAGAGCGCGTCAAAGTTTGATAAAAATTCCCGAATCTGCCAGAAGACTATTTTCTGGGTTTATCGCTTATAACTCAAAAACTACGCATTTTAGGAGAGAAATGGTTTAATACATAAATAAAATACATTCTATTTCCTATAAATTATGTTTCTTTAACTTTTGTCTAAAAATGAACAGTTCAGGTGCTAGAGCGCGTCAAAGTTTGATAAAAATTCCCGAATCTGCCAGAAGACTATTTTCTGGGTTTATCGCTTATAACTCAAAAACTACGCATTTTAGGAGAAAAATGGTTTAATACATAAATAAAATACATTCTATTTCCTATAAATTACGTTTCTTTAACTTTTGTCTATAAATAAACAGTTCAGGTTCTAGAGCGCGTCAAAGTTTGATAAAAATTCCCGAATCTGCCAGAAGACTATTTTCTGGGTTTATCGCTTTTAACTCAAAAACTACGCATTTTAGGAGAAAAATGGTTTAATACATAAATAAAATACATTTTATTTCCTATAAATTACGTTTCTTTAACTTTTGTCTAAAAATGAACAGTTCAGGTGCTAGAGCGCGTCAAAGTTTGATAAAAATTCCCGAATCTGCCAGAAGACTATTTTCTGGGTTTATCGCTTTTAACTCAAAAACTACGCATTTTAGGAGAAAAATGGTTTAATACATAAATAAAATACATTCTATTTCCTATAAATTATGTTTCTTTAACTTTTGTCTAAAAATGAACAGTTCAGGTTCTAGAGCGCGTCAAAGTTTGATAAAAATTCCAAAATCTGCCAGAAAACTTTTTTTGGGTTTATCGCTTATAACTCAAAAACTACGCACTGTTAGAGAAAAATGATTTAATATAGGTAAAAATAAATTACTTTAAACTTCCTACACATTAATTTCTTTTATTTTTTTTCAGACAAATAGCGTAGGTGCTAGAGCGCGTTAAAATTTGAGAAAAATTCCAAAATCTGCCAAAAAAAACTATTTTTGGAGATTTGCCGCTTATAACTCAAAAACTGCGCACTTTTAGAGAAAAGTTGTTTTATACAAAAATAAATTAAATTAAATTTCTCGCAAATTATATCTCTTTGGCATTTTTCTTAAAACAAACTGCGTAGGTGCTAGAGCGCCTTGAAGTATAGCGCCTCGAGAAGGGTGCGTTTTTGGAGATCCAACAAAATTTAAATAGTGGCAGACGCCTTTGAAGTCAGAGGTCGAATTTTCTTTAACCTTCCGAGCTATAAGTTTGATTAAGTTGAACTACATTTAGGAACTTTAAACTTCCATTGGGTTTTACAAAAAATTTTTTGAAACACGCTCTTTCAGCAAGACGATTTGGTATCTATACAGGAAGGCGCAGCCGAATTTGTTTAAATAAATCGACGTCTATTAGCATCCAATGCCTTTAGAATCACTGACGTCTTTTTATGTGGATATGTCTGAATAATTGAAACGTAAAAAGTGTGCAAGAGGCTACCGAGATGATCCAGGACTTAAAATGGGTTCATTTCGGAAAAAGTCGGAAAAGTGTCAGTGAAGGGCTGAATTTTTAATTTTTAAATTTTCCGCAACCGAATATTTATAAGCTCATCAAAAACTGCAAACTCTTATTTACAGTACATTAAAACTTGAAACCGAAAACAAACTCTTTTCAAAATAAAAAAAACAACTTTTAATTAAAAAAAATTTTCTCAAAAAAATGTTTACTCTTTTACTTTTTGGCTAAGTAATAAACATTTTTTTCGAAAACTCACTCTAGAAATTTATTTTTCACTACAAAAACATTACAATATTATCAAACAAAGTAAAAGTAATTAAGTAAGGAATACAAAACGTATTTTAAAAAATTTGTTTTTCTGTGGCGAAAATTTTTTGTGTTTCTTCTCCTCTAAATATTAAAATTAATTACGCGGTTAACGAACTGATTTGCAATTAAATTTTCCAAATTATTGGGTTTGAATGTCATTTATGCGAACAATATGTTTATGTGGAATACATTATTAAATCATTGATTGGAAATAAACCATCCGAAATTTGCCGTTAATTCGGGCGTTAAAATCTTTATAATCTCTCACTCAGTCGGTTGGTAATTTGGGGGTAATTTGGCACAAGGTGGAAAAGTATTAATTTGGTACGGCTCGAGCCTAGAGGAGACATTACGAAATTACTTCTATGTAAAATCTTGCAAAAGCTTCTAAAAAGGTGGCACGTTTTGGAAGAATTTAAAAAATAGAAAAAAGCAGCCTGGGGCGCCCTTTCAAACTTGTGTCTCAGCATGGATTTCTTATCAAAAAAAATTGGAGTAAAGATTGTCGAAAGGTCGAGAAATGAGAGAAGAGCCCAAAATAAACAGTAAAATCCACAACTATCAATCAAAAAATAAAAAAAAGTAAACGAATTCAATATTGTTTGCGTCAAAAAAACTTTTTTTTCTCTCTCTCCCTCTGATGTCAATTTAATGAGCGATATCAATTCAAAATCCAAATCACCGAATCGCTTTGTTTTTATCGGCGTGGGGTTGTCGAAAAAATATAAATGTCAAATTAGATTTGTGCAAACGCGAAACTGAAAATTGAAGAGAACGTGAAATGGTGAAATCGGCATTGTATCGGCATGTGACGTCCATTATTGGTAATATCGAGGCGACAAGGCGCACCATGAGGCGACAGCTGAAACTAATAACGCATTATGCGTGTTGAAGCGTAGCCACTACATTATTAATAAAACAATTATTGGAACGTGTGATTTAATTTTGTTCAATTCAGCGATTAATTTCGAAACTGGATGTTGTTATTGTTTGTGTGTTTTATCGTATATTGATGGTTGGTAATTAATGTTCGTTTATAAGTTTTGGGAAAAAATGATAATAATGACGATGATGGTCGGACGGGTATAATTGGAAAATTAATTCTTTTATCAAGAAATCAAATGAGGTTGGTAAATGTTTCATATGTGCGGTTTTCTCATCAAATGCAGGCGTCCAGCGCTCACAGATAACCAATACTGGCTCATAAAATCTTTTATAGCGGTTCTGTGGGCTGTTGGGGCAGTTTCGTTAGTCTTTCTAATACTTAAGCATAGGGACGATATTTTCTTTCGACGTACAAAGGAGACGAAGTAGCCTAAGATGACCGTAATCCCACTATCGGCGGCTTATTGACAAATATTTTGTTTGAAAAGTTGGAAGTTTGCGAGACTGTCGAGGAGGGGGCACTTAATTGCTGGTCTTTTAATTAAAATGAACACTTCGAAAAGATGATTGTTTTTACAAAGAAGGACGAAGTCTAAATGTGCTAAGGGGAAGTGAGTTTTCATTGTCTGTGTAGACATGTAATAGCCCAACTTTTATAAGTCACCCGAGTATTGAAAAAGGGCTTTCAACATACGCCATTAACAGCGCAATACTTTTACTCCCCCACTTTTATCGACGAAGTCATGTACTTATACAACAACTCGTGTGTATACTTTGATGAAACAAATCCAATTGATTTTTCTCTCTTTTTGTTTCAAGTCTCAACTTCCACCAACCACACTCGCACCGAACAATTAAAATAAGAGCGCACCTAGAGAGTGTACGAGCCGCTAAAGAGTAACAAAGTCGTGCACAAACTTTCCGACGCCTTCCCGACTCATTTTAATTTTTATAGCCACACACATCGATTTTTATCGCATTTTCCCTCGTTAATAACGCTAGACCGTTCAAACTCAAAAGTCAAAGGCCTCTCGTCCGTACATATAAACGCGCAACTATCTTTACAGAAGATAACAAAACAAATTTTTTCAACTAATAATTGGCAACAATCGACAAACAATAAGATGTATTTAACTTATAGAACGTACATACTGCGGTTAACCGCAACTTGACGTTTAAAAGACGGAGCAATAAAACGCTAACTTTACGAGACAGCGGCTTTTAGAACCCAATATCTTCTACTCAATACAAACCCACCGAACTATTAGTTGTCATTGGTTATTGGAAGTTATGATTCCTTCCTGATATTGTGTCCGAGCTTATTTGATTTTAGCGAGGGAAGAATATAACTTTAATAATCATAACTTGTGCGGCGAGACAAAAATTTGGCGCGTATCGAAAATTGCGCCCTTAAATTATTCGAGAGCGATTAATTTGTAAACGCATAAGTGATAAGGTAAATTTGTTACGGGAGCTTCTCACGTGTATAATCGATAGTTACTTATTAGAGATTAATGTGCACTCGGTTCGGTGGATTTATAGACCCCGCAAAGATTATAATGGACTTGGAAAGGACTAAGATGTTGGAAAATATAGCAAATAGGTTGGGTTCGCTCGATTGTTTTCTGTTTAGGTTAGGTTTGTTTCCACTTCGTAAATTGTTTTATTTCGAAAAGAATCTTCATCTATAGCCTCCGATATGGGAAAGATTTAGGTGGTCAACTATTTGTTTCCTTCATCATTTAATCCATGTAAAGAGAGTCTATTAACGTGCCACCACACAGAGAGAGAATTCTAGATTAGCGCCTTACCACCATAATTTCTACGGTTACAGATGGGAATGTGCGGAAATCAATGGTATTTTTGATTGAAAACTACTGCAGATCTTTCATTTCCAAGTTTAGTGTCAGGACACTAGCACACACTAGCAGAGAGGGCTCAACGCTGCCAGATCTTCCAGTTACCGTAAGTTGCCAGGACTACCAAAATTTTAAACTAATTTCTAGACACTTTAAGGTTTAAAAGATAGGGAGGGGGTAGGAAGCTCTATCTGATGAGTTTCTTCCCTTGAAACCTAAAATAATGGTAGTCCTTGCAAAGAAATCCACTTACCTTAAGTGTCTCTAACCTTATTGAGCTTTAAAGCTCTCCTTTTTAAACTTAAACAATTTTGGGAAATAAAATTATTGATCTCTAAGCCTTCTACGATTGAGTTATGGCTTCAGGATTCCCAATTCAGGGTGTTTTTCAAGTTTCTGCCGTTTTGAGACTTTGGAGTTTTTCTTAAATTTCCAGAAGTTGAACGTATTTTAATAGAATTCGACATTTTTCTAGGTCCAAAGTTATAAATGAAACAGACCAGCTGTGATTGAGGACAATACCACGACTTTTGAGTTTTGACTTTTCGACTTTACATTTTTTAAAGGCTCATCAATAGCTAAACCATATTCATAGAGATCTCAACTCATCTAAGCATCGTAACTTAAGAAAATTGCTGTTTTTAAAGATTTTGAGGCCTAAAAGTTTTTCGACGCCTTGAGACGTCTCTTCAGACCTTTGAATTCAGGTACGTCGAGCGTTCTCTCAGAGGTAGCACAACTCAACTAATCTAGATCTCGTAACATTAGGAACATTGCTATGTTTCTGAAGACTTTGAGGTCTGAAAGTCCCTCAACAAACAGCAGATTTGTGCTTATTCGCGCGAGGCCCTTGAGCTTCTCTTCTGTTCAAAATTTCCATTTACTCAAATTTTAAAGACCCTGTAGATCCAGCGTGCTCTCGGAGGTAGCACATGCTCTCAGAGGTAGCACAACTTAACTGATCTATGCCTCGTAACACTGGGAGCGTTGCTATGTTTCTGAAGACTTTGAGATATGAAAGTTTTTCTATAAGCAGTAGATCTGTGCCTATTCGCGTGAGACCTTTGAGTTTCTGTTCTGTGCAAAATTTCCATTTACTCAAATTTTAAAGACTCCGTAGGTCCAGCGTGCTCTCGGGGGTAGCACATGCTCTCAGAGGTAACCCAACTTAACTGATCTAGGCCTCGTAACACTAGTAGCGTTGCTATGTTTTTGAAGACTTTGAGGTCAGAAAGTTTCTAAACTTACAGTAGACTTGTGCTTATTTGTGCGAGGCCCTTGAGTTTCTCTTCTGTTCAAAATTCCTAATTACTCAAATTTTATAGACTTCGTAGGATCAGCATGCTCTCAAAGGTAGCACAACTCAACTGATTTAGGTCTCGTAAAACTAGGAACATTGCTGTGTTTCTGAAGATTTTGAGGTCTGGAAGTTTCTCAACACACAGTAGATTTGTGCCTATTCTCGTGAGGCCCTTGAGTTTCTCTTCTGTTCAAAATTCCTAATTACTCAAATTTTATAGACTTCGTAGGATCAGCATGCTCTCAAAGGTAGCACAACTCAACTGATTTAGGTCTCGTAAAACTAGGAACATTGCTGTGTTTCTGAAGATTTTGAGGTCTGGAAGTTTCTCAACACACAGTAGATTTGTGCCTTTTCTCGTGAGGCCCTTGAGTTTCTTTTCTGTTAAAAATTCCCATTGACTCAAATTTTAAAGACTTCGTAGGTCCAGCATGCTCTCAGAGGTAGCACAATTTAACTTATCTTAATGGCTTCGTAACACTAGGAGCGTTGCTATGTTTCTGAATACTTGTTTGTTGAAAACCTAACTCAACATTCTCAACGAACAGTAGATTTGTGCTGATTTTGGCGAGGCCTTTGAGTTTAGTTTCCGGTTATAAAATACCGTATACACAGACTTTAAAGACTTTATAGCTTCAACATACTTTAAGAGAGAAAATTGCAACTAATCTAGGCCTCGTAACACTAAGGGCATTGCTAGTGTCCTAAACCACCGTAAGGGCTATCTTAACAGTACCAACGCAAACTCTGGAAGTGGAAAGTCTCTACTACAATCGTTTATGGTGCGAGGGGTGGCTTTTCATATAGAAAGAGATAGTTTTAAGTGCCATACGAAAACAACTGAAGCTATGTGCTCAAGTTATGAGATCGCAATAACTAATCTTGGACTCTGAGGACTATTGCTACTTAATTCTTGATTTTTGTAGTTAAAAACAACAACAGAGGGTGAGTAAAATGAGCCTGAAGGTTACCGAACTCTTCATTGGAGGAGAAAAATGTGGAGACTATGGGCGTTAATCTGAGTTTTTAAATTTTTTAAAGATTCTCTATTCTCTATGTCTACGTTTTTCTGTTCTGCTACTGAAGGAAACATTTTCACACACTGCAGTCAACTGCAATTTCTCAAATGCGTTCCATATTTCCATCGATAAGAAGTCGTCCCGTCCCCACTTTCGTTTCTAAATGTGTCTAGTTGGTCTCATATTTGCATTTATCTCAGTTTACTGTCAATTCTTATTATTTTGAGTTTATCTACGGTCTTCAGATATGCCAGTCAGTCTTTTAATCGACCTTTTGGCTATGGCAGTGACAGTATCAGAGGTGGATTTCGAGAAGATTATAAGTTGAGCTCCCTGCGAACAACCAGATGAATCAAAACTACTCCTTTAATAAAGAAAACTATTTTTGCCACGAAATTCCTCCCCATACAAGCGCACAAGTGCTACGCTGTTAGAAGTATCCCGAGTGTACTATAACTATTTCTAAACTTCAATTTGCATTCGATATCTACAGTAAAACAATATAATGCATTTATAACCGACTTTGGCAAGTTTATAGCAACGAGCCGATGTCAATTCGTAGTTTACAAAATCAGATATAATCCATAATACTAGTCCACAGGCGACAACCGGAACTACCCGTGCTATTTCCTGTGTTCGGAACGTTCTTATCGCTATGAGAATTTGTTCCCATTCTGATTTTGCATCCCGATAATAAGTCTATTTCTGTATTTGTTTTCATCGAAATGGGCATTCAAAGCGTATACGTATATAATGTAGAAAGTCTTCGGGCAATAAAGACATAAAAACGTATTGTCACTCGGATCTTGTTTTATTTTTATTTTTAAGGGTAGGAACATTATTTTTTTGTTGACGAATTAAATTTTAAATAACGGGATACTTTTATGTGAGGCATCGATAAGGTTTGATTTTCTTGAAAGCATCGAATTGCGGCTGCTTTTTTCAGGAAATGAAGTAATGTGTGGATATAGCGAGATTCTTAATGTTCAAACGAGGCCGTTATCGGTGAACACCATTAGGGAACATCTAAGAGGGACGTCGTTGGGGTGGTTATAGCACTGACCAAATTATAAGTTACTGAACACCATCCACATCGAACTATAAAAATCCAAAATTGAGCTTCGCGCCAACTAAGGGCGGCATTTTAATGAAAAAATTAAAAAAAAAGCTGTGTGTTGAAAGTAAAGATACGTTAAAGGCAAATCAAAGACTAAACTCTGGAAAACCGCGGGTATAGATATTAATTATTTGCCAACATTGCTACGCGGCTTTATTAAATTGGAAAAAGAAATTTTATAGCCGCCGCGGATCGTATTGGCGGCGTAAGCTGATGTCAAAGGGGACTAGATTTAATTGAAACTTCAAAACATATTAAAAAGCGGTTCGCTTGATACTATCACCAACCAAACGAATATAAAAATTACCAGAAAATCGCTACGTTTGTTATACCTCATTTTAATCGATTAAGAATTAATTCGCGAGATTTCCTCCCGAAAAACCGACCCCAAAATGAGAAACTTAAATGCGAATTTAATTTCAAATGGCGTTTGAGATTGATATTTTATTTATTTCGCACAAAAAAATTTATTAAAAAATAAATATTGTAAAGTTTATTTTAATTCTGTAACAGCGTAGAAAACTAATTAGCCATGCTAATTGAACGACTCTCATCAAATATACAGTTCTTTTTTTAATTTGAAAGAAAAATTGGTCCCAATCTAATCAAAAAAGTCCCAAGCATAGCGCATAAATTTATAATTAGACAGACTTCTTGAATAATTTAATCCCTCTCATGGACACTGAACAAGTTATGATACTAATAAAAAATTTCTTATAGATTAATGTTCTTTGAATAAGTAATTTTCGCCAAAATTATTTTTTGAAAAAAATTATTTGTCCGGAAATTAAGAATAAATAGTTAATGAGTAGTATTAAGCGTAATTTCCATCTTCGAGTGACCTATCGATGGATTGAAAGCTGCATAGCCAACGAAGAGGAAAGGGTTGAATTATACAACCCTCGTCTGGTACTAAACAAGACTTTTTTTAAATATCGCTTAGTAGGGAACAACGGCTTAACGTGTCCTCTACAGCACGGTCAGCTCTATTCAGATAGTAGTGGACACTAAAAATAGTCAACTTGTACTCGATGTACGCTTAGGGACTGAGTGAACGTCTACACGAGTCCAATTAGATGGGATTTTCGGCGAGAATTTCTAATTTAAAAGATTTTCAGTTCGTCGCTAGACTTCACTGAAAAAATCACGGCGTACGTAAACAACCCCTCTCGCTCACTTTTCAGCGTCTACTCTAAGACTATTAAAAATATTTCCATAGACTCAACTTTTAAAGACTCCGTAGGTTCGGCATGCTCTAAGAGGTAGCACAACTGAACTGATCTTCTAGGCCTCGTAACACTAGGAACATTGCTATATTTCTGAAAACTTTGAAGTCTGAAAGTTTCTCAACAAACAGTTGACTTGTACCTATTCTCGTGAGGCCATTAAGTTCCTTTTCTGTTAAAAATTCTCATTGACTCAAATTTTAAAGAATCCGTGGGTTCAGGTAACACAACCCAACTGATCTAGGCCTCGTAACATTAGGAACATTGCTAAGTCTGAAAGCTTCTCAACACACAGTAGACTTGTGCCTATATTCGTAAGGCCCTTAAATTTATTTTCTGTTAAAAATTCAGATTGACTCAAATTCTAAAGACTCCGTAGATATAGCATGCTCTCAGGGGTAGCAAAACTCAACTGATCTAGGTCTCGTAACACTAGGAGCGTAGCTATGTTTCTAAAGACTTTGAGGTCTGAAAGCTTCTCAACAAACAGTAGACATTTGCCTATTTTCGTGAGGCCCTTGAGGTTCTTTTCTGTTAAAAATTCCCATTGACTCAAGTTTTAAAAAAGAGCCCGTATGCTCAGCATACTCGCAGAGATAGCACAACTCTACTGATCTAGGCCTCGTAACACTAGGAACGTTGCCATATTTCTGAAGACTTTGAGGTTTGAAACTTTCTTAACACACAGTAGACTTGTGCCTATTCTCGTGAGGCTCTTGAGTTTCTTTTCTGTTAAAGATTCCCACTGACTCAAGTTTTAAAGAGTCCGTAGGTTCAGCATGCTCTCAGAGGTAGCACAACTCAACTGATCTAGGCCTCGTAACTCTAAAGACTTTGAGGTCTGAAAGCATCTCAACAAATAGTAGACTTTTGCCTATTTTCGTGAGGCCCTTGAGTTTCTTTTCTGTTAAAAATTCCCATTGACTCAAGTTTTAAAAAAGAGTCCGTATGTTCAGCATGCTCTCAGAGGTAGCAAAACTCAACTGATCTAGGCCTCGTAACACCAGGAACGTTGCCATGTTTCTGAAGACTTTGAGGTTTGAAACTTTCTTAACACACAGTAGACTTGTGCCTATTCTCGTGAGGCTCTTGAGTTTCTTTTCTGTTAAAAATTCCCATTGACTCAAGTTTTAAAAAAGAGCCAGTATGTTCAGCATGCTCTCAGAGGTAGCACAACTCAACTGATCTAGGCCTCGTAACACTAGGAGCGTTGCTATGTTTCTGAAGACTTTGAGGTCTGAAAGCTTCTCAACAAACAGTAGACTTTTGCCTATTTTCGTGAGGCTCTTGAGTTTCTTTTCTGTTAAAAATTCCCATTGACTCAAGTTTTAAAAAAGAGTCCGTATGTTCAGCATGCTCTCAGAGGTAGCACAACTCAACTGATCTAGGCCTCGTAACACTAGGAGCGTTGCTATGTTTCTGAAGACTTTGAGGTCTGAAAGCTTCTCAACAAACAGTAGACTTTTGCCTATTTTCGTGAGGCTCTTGAGTTTCTTTTCTGTTAAAAATTCCCATTGACTCAAGTTTTAAAAAAGAGTCCGTATGTTCAGCATGCTCTCAGAGGTAGCAAAACTCAACTGATCTAGGCCTCGTAACACCAGGAACCTTGCCATGTTTCTGAAGACTTTGAGGTTTGAAACTTTCTTAACACACAGTAGACTTGTGCCTATTCTCGTGAGGCTCTTGAGTTTCTTTTCTGTTAAAAATTCCCATTGACTCAAGTTTTAAAAAAAAGCCAGTATGTTCAGCATGCTCTCAGAGGTAGCACAACTCAACTGATCTAGGCCTCGTAACACTAGGAGCGTTGCTATGTTTCTGAAGACTTTGAGGTCTGAAAGCTTCTCAACAAACAGTAGACTTTTGCCTATTTTCGTGAGGCTCTTGAGTTTCTTTTCTGTTAAAAATTCCCATTGACTCAAGTTTTAAAATAGAGTCAGTATGTTCAGCATACTCTCAGAAGTAGCACAACTCAACTGATCTAGGCCTCGTAACACTAGGAGCGTTGCTATGTTTCTGAAGACTTTGAGGTCTGAATGCATCTCAACAAATAGTGGACTTTAGACTATTTTCGTGAGGCTCTTGAGTTTCTTTTCTGTTAAAAATTCCCATTGACTCAAGTTTTAAAAAAGAGTCAGTATGTTCAGCATACTCTCAGAAGTAGCACAACTCAACTGATCTAGGCCTCGTAACACTAGGAGCGTTGCTATGTTTCTGAAGACTTTGAGGTCTGAAACCTTCTCAACAAACAGTAGACTTTTGCCTATTTTCGTGAGGCTCTTGAGTTTCTTTTCTGTTAAAAATTCCCATTGACTCAAGTTTTAAAAAAGAGTCCGTATGTTCAGCATGCTCTCAGAGGTAGCACAACTTAACTGATCTAGGCCTCGTAACACTAGGAACGTTGCTATGTTTCTGAAGACTTTGAGGTTTGAAAGTTTCTTAACACACAGTAGATTTGTGCCTATTTTTGTGAGGCTCTTGAGTTTCTTTTCTGTTAAAGATTTCCATTGACTCAAGTTTTAAAGAGTCCGTAGGTTCAGCATGCTCTCAGAGGTAGCACAACTCAACTAGGAAGATTCCTATGTTTTCTATGATATTGAGATCTAAAAGTTTCTTAATAAACGGTAGGTTAGTGCCTAATTTTGTGGGGCCTTTAAATACCTTTTCTGCAAAAATTACCATAAACACACACTTTAAAGACTTTGCAGCCTTAACGTACTCCAAGATTAAAATTGCAACTAATCTAGGCCTCGTAACACCAGGAACGTTGCCAGGTTTCTGAAGACTTTGAGGTTTGAAACTTTCTTAACACACAGTAGACTTGTGCCTATTCTCGTGAGGCTCTTGAGTTTCTTTTCTGTTAAAAATTCCCATTGACTCAAGTTTTAAAAAAGAGCCAGTATGTTCAGCATGCTCTCAGAGGTAGCACAACTCAACTGATCTAGGCCTCGTAACACTAGGAGCGTTGCTATGTTTCTGAAGACTTTGAGGTCTGAAAGCTTCTCAACAAACAGTAGACTTTTGCCTATTTTCGTGAGGCTCTTGAGTTTCTTTTCTGTTAAAAATTCCCATTGACTCAAGTTTTAAAAAAGAGTCCGTATGTTCAGCATGCTCTCAGAGGTAGCACAACTCAACTGATCTAGGCCTCGTAACACTAGGAGCGTTGCTATGTTTCTGAAGACTTTGAGGTCTGAAAGCTTCTCAACAAACAGTAGACTTTTGCCTATTTTCGTGAGGCTCTTGAGTTTCTTTTCTGTTAAAAATTCCCATTGACTCAAGTTTTAAAAAAGAGTCCGTATGTTCAGCATGCTCTCAGAGGTAGCAAAACTCAACTGATCTAGGCCTCGTAACACCAGGAACGTTGCCATGTTTCTGAAGACTTTGAGGTTTGAAACTTTCTTAACACACAGTAGACTTGTGCCTATTCTCGTGAGGCTCTTGAGTTTCTTTTCTGTTAAAAATTCCCATTGACTCAAGTTTTAAAAAAGAGCCAGTATGTTCAGCATGCTCTCAGAGGTAGCACAACTCAACTGATCTAGGCCTCGTAACACTAGGAGCGTTGCTATGTTTCTGAAGACTTTGAGGTCTGAAAGCTTCTCAACAAACAGTAGACTTTTGCCTATTTTCGTGAGGCTCTTGAGTTTCTTTTCTGTTAAAAATTCCCATTGACTCAAGTTTTAAAATAGAGTCAGTATGTTCAGCATACTCTCAGAAGTAGCACAACTCAACTGATCTAGGCCTCGTAACACTAGGAGCGTTGCTATGTTTCTGAAGACTTTGAGGTCTGAATGCATCTCAACAAATAGTGGACTTTAGACTATTTTCGTGAGGCCCTTGAGTTTCTTTTCTGTTAAAAATTCCCATTGACTCAAGTTTTAAAAAAGAGTCAGTATGTTCAGCATGCTCTCAGAGGTAGCACAACTCAACTGATCTAGGCCTCGTAACACTAGGAGCGTTGCTATGTTTCTGAAGACTTTGAGGTCTGAAAGCTTCTCAACAAACAGTAGACTTTTGCCTATTTTCGTGAGGCTCTTGAGTTTCTTTTCTGTTAAAAATTCCCATTGACTCAAATTTTAAAAAAGAGTCCGTATGTTCAGCATGCTCTCAGAGGTAGCACAACTTAACTGATCTAGGCCTCGTAACACTAGGAACGTTGCTATGTTTCTGAAGACTTTGAGGTTTGAAAGTTTCTTAACACACAGTAGATTTGTGCCTATTTTTGTGAGGCTCTTGAGTTTCTTTTCTGTTAAAGATTTCCATTGACTCCAAGTTTTAAAGAGTCCGTAGGTTCAGCATGCTTCTAGAGGTAGCACAACTCAACTAGGAAGATTCCTATATTTTCTATGATATTGAGATCTAAAAGTTTCTTAATAAAAGGTAGGTTAGTGCCTAATTTTGTGGGGCCTTTAAATACCTTTTCTGCAAAAATTACCATAAACACACACTTTAAAGACTTTGCAGCCTTAACGTACTCCAAGATTAAAATTGCAACTAATCTAGGCCTCGTAACATTAGGAGTACTCGTATTGCTAGAGTTTCAGATCACCGCAAAGTTAACTTTTATAATTTTTACAATGTCGATGGAAACTCTGGTATTGAAAAGTTTCTATTACGGTCATTTGTGGTAGGAGAGGTAACTTTTCATAAGGAAAGAGTTAGTTTTAAGTTCCATACGAAAACAAGTGTTACAATACTCTAGACATGAGGACGCAGTAACTAATATTCGATCCCCACATAAGTGAGGACTTTTGCCACTTAATCCTTAATTTTTATATCTAAACCCTATTCAGAAAGTGACGGACTCTAAACAGACTCGACTTGTACGCGATGTACGTCTAGAGACCGAGAGTCCAATTAGATGGAATTTTTGGCGAGAATTTCTAATTTAAAAGATTTTGAGTTTGTTTTTAAGGTCACTGAAAAAATCACGGCCTACGTAAACAACCCCTTTCGTTCACTTTTCAACGTCTTCTAAGACGGCGTGGCGCGCTTAAAAGAGTGGCGTTATTTCCGGAATTTCGCCCGCAACTTTTTTTTCCTACCCGCGTTGTTTTCTAATAACGTTACAAAAATTAAAGTTTACTTTAAAAATATTTTGTTTATCAAAATTATATTTAAAAAAGCGGAGGAGAGAAAAGAGAGACGAGAGTGCGTTGTAAAAACAAAAACCACATTAAAACTGTCTATAGAGCATAAGAGCGTGTTCAGATTTAATAACTTTTGAATATTCATCTGAGGATGTTCTAAATGAAACGAGAAGGACGGAATTGTGCATTTATCTATAAGAAAGATTGAGAGAGGCTATTGTTGCTATGACGACCAGTAAATTAAGTCATCAATGAATCATTGCCAATGCGGAATATTGGTGGTGTAAGGAGGGTTAAATCTGAATAAATTAAAAATGTCTTTTTCGGCGTGAGGGATGATGCTTTTGTTGCTTTTACGAGTTAGAGTTGTTTGGCTCTCTCGTTCGAAATTAATCGATTAATTTTTGGCGACGGTGTGTGCGAGGTATCAATAATTAAGGGATGAGGAACAAAAGGGGTAATATATATTAATAAGCTCGCCCTTTTCTACGTGCCCCTATGAAAGTTTTCTCCCCATCCTTTTACTAATCACCCACCTTACTCTAATTTATACTAATTGTTGTCTGTTTCCAAGGTGACGCTGCTGTATAATCATCAATAGATTTGATTATTATTGATGAAGACACAACATGGCTTCGAGTCTCATCCTAGCATTGGTTTCGTCCTGAATTTTAATGAAGTCGTTTTGTCGCGTACCGGCGAATTGGACGAAAAAAATTTTTTTCTTCAAAAAGAGCGTTCTTGTGGCGCGTTATCATAATCTTTTAGGTAACGCACGCAATTTGGTCGAAACTTCAACGCCTCGCCATTGTACAAAATAGTTATAGTTTTACGTGAGGCTACGATGGTGTGGCTATCAAAATTAGGGCGGGTATATGATTGGTCACTTATTTAATTACTTTAATCTATCATTTTCTGTCTACAGTCTTTGACTTTGATCGATTAGGTCATGCGTTACTCACGAATATGTCAAAAATCTAAAATACAAGTTCTAATAATTGTTTTGAGTTAACAATCGAATCAATTCGAGATTTGACCTATTTGAACCCCTCGCCCCTTTCGTCGAGAACCTTTTTTTTGAAATCAATAAAAATTCGTGTTCAAAAAGATTAAGGCAATTTAAACTTCTTTTTTTGTTCTTGTTCCAGCAGGGTAAAAATTAAACTTTTTATTCTCTTTGGGTATTACTTACAAGTGCCAAATTTCAAGTCGTCTTTACAAAGGATCAATTTACGACCTCCACAAAGCCAACTTCCCCCAATAGCGCCAAAAATAAATTTTTACGTGAAATTCAATTCGCGGGTAATTAAAAAAATATTTTCCATCGCAAACTTTCGATAAAAGTTTGTACAATCGTGCGTTCGACTCACAAAACGAAAAATAAATTTTTTTGTTGTGAGTCCGACTTTTGTGAGAAAACCAAGAACTGATAAGGGAAATTGGTATTTGTCGCTGCGTAAAAAAAAGAAACGCGATGCTTCGATTCTCGAGGGAAAGAAATTGGTCGACTTCAATTCTTGAAAAGTGTTTAGCCTTTGGGCTAAAACGCGAGATTAGTTTGATCCTCTATCGGTTTTATACTTCGAATTGGATTTGATCGTATCGCTGTTTTTTTTATTTCTCCCCTCTTTTCGCGGTTATTGCTTAACATTTTTGAGGGGATAAATAAAATTTAATTAAATTAAAAATTTTTGACGTACGTATAATATAAAACACATACAATTCAAAGTTGGAGCATTTTTTTACTTTCGTGCGATGTTTAATTTTAAATTGCTAGATGCAACTAGAAATTTTAATTGTAATTTAGTTAATTCAACTCGGGAGAAAAAGTAATATTGCATTTTTGCAATTTTGCATAGTACAGGAATACAAACTAATTGAATACGAGAAATGCAATACGTGTAATCTTTTTTTTTCGACAGTCCATAGCAATAAGCTCTTTGACAAATTATGTTTTATGCATATTTTTATGTTTAATTTATTTCTACTTGAGATTTTATTAAAACTTTTTTGGGGTTTCGAAATTAAATATTTGTTTTTCAAATAAAATTAAATAATATTCCGTATGCATCTTCAATTTTCATATTTCGACTGATGCGCGGAGAGCTGAATTTTCGTTGCAATCCTATATCGCGCTCGTTATCATTTTCACTTCACGTTTTTCGCGTAGGTATACGTATTCTGCATCAATCCGTGAAAATGTATTGATACGAGAGCGACTTAGAAAATATCGAATTCAATGAAAAAGTTTCACAATGCTATCTGATGCTTTTGAACAGAATTCGCTTTACTCACAACCCCTGAACTAGCCAAAGCTTTACAAACTTCTCCATAACTTCTCAATATTTCTTAGTCCAGTGAAATTTTAGTTTGGTGGGGGAAAAATGCAGAATTGTTTCTCTATTATTTTTTGATTAATTTTGGGATGCCAAATCCAACTTTTAAATTGGCTACCTTGTAAATGTGATGCGTATTGGGAAAATTGCCCAAAACTGCGAAAAAATACTATTTTTTCAGTTTTTCGCTTCTAGCTCAAAAACTACGGACTTTCTAAAACATTGATTTAGCAAAAAAATAAACTACATGAAATTTTCTACAAACTAGGTGGCTTAAGTTTGTTTCCTAAAACAAACGGTTTAAGCGCTACGGCGCGTCAAAGTTTGACAAAAATTTCAAAATCGGACAAAAGCTGCTTTTACTTAGTTTCTCGTTTATAACTCGGAAACTGCGCACGTTTTAGCCTAGCGCTTTAATATAAAAATAAACGAAATACTAAAATTATAGTATAAACGGGTGAGGCGCTATAGCGCGTTAAAGTTTGACAAAAATTCCAAAATCGGCCTAAAAGCTGTCCCGCACTTAAAGTTGCGCAGTTTCCGAGTCATAAGCGAGAAACTCAGTAAAAGCAGCTTTTGGCCGATATTTGAATTTTCGTTAAACTTTAAGTGCACTACACATTTTTACAGAAAAATGTTTCTATGAAAAAATAAAGTACACTAAATTTTCTACAAATTATGTATTTAAGTTTTTTTCCTTAAACAAACGGTTTAAGCGCTACGGCGCGTAAAAGTTTGACAAAAATTTAAAAATCGGACAAAAGCTGGTTTTACTTAGTTTCTCGTTTATAACTCGGAAACTGCGCACGTTTTAGGCTGGCGCGTTAATATAAAAATAAACGAAATACTAAAATTATAGTATAAACGGGTGAGGCGCTATAGCGCGTTAAAGTTTGACAAAAATTCCAAAATCAGCCTAAAAGCTGTCCTGCACTTAAAGTTGCGCAGTTTCCGAGTCATAAGCGAGAAACTAAAGTAAAAGCAGCTTTTTGCCAACTTTTAAGTTTCGTCAAACTTTAACGCGGTCTAGCGCCTAAACCGTTTGTCTGATAAAAAATTTTAACTAATATAAGTTGTAAGGAATTTGATAAAGTTTAGCTTTTTATAAAGGCGTTTTTTTCAAAAGTGCATATTTTTCAAGTTATAAGCTAAAAACTGAAAGAAAAGCATTTTTTGGCAATTTTCTCCAAACTTTTATACACTAAAAAGTTAAAAGTCGGATTCGACTTCTCAAAATAAATGGTAGAGACAAAAACTTCTGTATTTTTTTGAGCTAAATAGTGAGAAGTTATGGAGAAGGAGATTGTAGAACCTTGACTTGTTAAAAGGCTGTGAGTAAAAAGTAAAACGAATTCTTAAGCTTGGAAAAATTTGGGAAAAAGTTTCATAAAAAGTTCAAGGACTCCTTCCCCCCCCCCCCCCCGGAGAGATAAAAAGGTCGATTGTGTTAACTAATCTAAAATAGTGGCATACTTCAACCAATAGTGTTGGCCGGCTTACTCAAAGTAGGCATTCCAGTTGCCACAAACTAAACGCAATGCACGCGTGTAATGTGGGTTGCGTTCGCCTAAACTTAAAACTAGTTTTTTCTCGCAAATTTGCCACCAGGTGCAAATTTAAGCTCTCGAGTAAAGGTTTCTGGATCTGTTCCAGTCCTGTAGCTTATAATTTCTAGCTCGGCATGTTCATAATTAGCAACACCTGACCAGTTAGCAGAAACTTTAGCTCTTCTAGATTCATTTCTGACGCGTACGGTCGTTAAGCGGCCCTTATTTATTGGAGCTTTTTATCAAAGTTAAATTATCGATTGGAACTCGTCAAATTATTTGTAGTCTGGTATATATCGGAAGGAAAAAGAGCGTTAAATAGGTCAGGGGTGCGTCGAACGTACATACGATATTTGAGGGTTAACTGGAGTAACATTATTTAGCGAATTGGACGCATGTAAAAAAAGTGTAATTTTTTGGAGACGGCACAAGAAAAGAATATTAAATTTTTTTTTTAATATTTTTGCGGTATTTCATATAAATAAGGGTGTACTAATAAATCAAATAAGTGTATGTAAAGTCACACTCGGTTACAATATTCAAAACACATCTCCATGAGTAGAATTTTAAATCCGTTTCGCAAAGATGGCCACATTTTAATGTAATAACAGCGAACGACGCGGCCGCTAACCGAATAAACCCCAAACCATGTATCCACAATTACAAAGAAAAGGGTTGAGCGGCGCATATTTGTTTTATTTCTGCTTCTGCATACGATAACGAATATTCCTTTTTACTTCGCGGTTGTGTAATAAAATTATCGTTTGTGTTATTACTAAATTCACCTCTACCTACATACATCCTTATATGTAAATTTTGGTGAAAAGGTAGGTATTTGTTTAGGTGTCCATTAATAATACACTTTGTTACACTTTTGCTATTCAAATTGTTGGTCGACATTCTTGACTATTATATTAACGCTATAGTTTTTATTTCGGCCAAAAAGCTTCCATTGTAAATAAATTTAATTAATTTAGGTGGTGCAAAGAACGTTTGCGAAATTTTATAATTTTGTACTAAGTATATTACCAAGAGTTTTCCATGTAAAATTATTTTAGCAGGAAACCATTTAACATAACCAAAATAAAAACGTGCTACGAAAATAAAAAAAGGATGGATTACACAGTAGGGGGTACTTGTATGAACAGGGGTGAATTTTATATTTGGAACATTAAATTCTTTTAATTACTTTTTGTATCTACATATTATACGTGTAGTTTAGCCATTATTTTTTTTAAATAATGTTCCGTTATTTAGCTACCCTCTTCTTTTTTGAATACTGATTAATTTTTACGCGTTACAATTAACCCAACTTGACTCCAATCGAACAGATTATCGATAAGACGTCGATTTTTAACAGTCGCTCGAGACGTCTTTCACCTGCAGCACGAACGATCAGGCGTACTCGAGTGTATTCCTTTGCCCAAAGGGGAAACTAACGGAATTTCGATTCGTTTTAACCCCATCACCTGTTTGGTTCATTTCCTATTGTTTCCAACCTCGACAATTAACGCCAATTTGTCACTATTAATTTCATTTCTGTTTCATTTGTTTTAGGCGGTCAACGTCGTATTATTGATGGGGCCAATTTGAATTGTTGGTCACAGTTAGACTTCTTGCTTCTTCGCAGGTGAACTGTGTTCGCTTTTAAGAAAATTTAGTTATGTCAGAAAATGAATCACTATTTTAGTTCATGATGGATTTCTAATAAATATTTTAAATTTCTCAGGAGGCGCCGACTAAAAAGCACAGTGAGTACTTTATTAGAACTAATGTAGTGGACGGAAGGCAAAAGAAAGTTATAAAACCAACCTAAAGAAGGTTGGAGAAATTGACGACGACGCAGAGGCTTTAAACAAAAGTGCTGAGGAAGATGGAAGACAGTGGAGTGGAAGACATGTACGTCCAGTAGTGACCATTTCGGTTGAGAAAAACGACGATTTGGAAACTGGCGCTTACAACCTCGAGGTTTGCAGCGTTAATAAACATTTGAAAATATAATTAGTCCAGCCACTAGATAATAAGACGCTAATCCAGGAAAAAAATCAATGTGGCAAGACTATGTACAGACAGTGTTTACTTCTTCCAACGTAAAAGAAAAGAAAACTGCCTTTAATGTTGTAATCACCCGTAAAGGGCTAAGTTATACGTTGACGATCAGAAGATCTATGTCTACCCACTTGACCACTTGACCAAAATTAATTAAATGTGTAGGTAATTAATTAATTACATATAAAGACTAAACTTGCGAAGAAAAAAAAGCCTAACTTAACGTAAAGTAACCTAACCTAACCTAACCTAACTTGACCTCACCTAATGCGGTTATGACACCTAACTCGTTCGTCCGATGAAAAAAACTTAGAAGATGTGTAGTCTCCGAATTACATAATTTGTAGAAAATTTAGTGTACTTTAGTTTTTCATAAAAACATTTATTTGTAAAAATGTGTAGTTTCCGAATTATTAGGGAGAAACTAAGTGGAGAACAGTTTTTTAGCCGATTTTGGAAATTTTGCCAAACTTTAACACGCTATAGCGCCTAATCCGTTAGTCTGATGGAAAAATCTAAGAAAACATAATTTGTAGAAAATTTAGTGTACTTTATTTTTTCATAGAAACATTTATTTGTAAAAATGTGTAGTTTCCGAATTGTAAGCGAGAAACTACGTACATAACAGCTTTTTAGCCGATTTTGGAATTTTTGCCGAACTTTAACGAGCTATAGCGCCTAATCCGTTTGTCTGATGAAAAAACCTAAAAGAGCATAATTTGTAGAAAATTCAGTGTACTTTATTTTTTCATAGAAACATTTTTCTGTATAAATATGTAGTTTCCGAATTATTAGGGAGAAACTAAGCATAACAGCTTTTTAGCCGATTTTGGAATTTTTGTTAAACTTTAACGAGCTATAGCGCCTAATCCGTTTTTCTGATAGAAAAATCTAAGAAAACATAATTTGTAGAAAATTTAGTGTACTTTATTTTTTCATAGAAACATTTATTTGTAAAAATGTGTAGTTTCCGAGTTATAAGCGAGAAACTATGTACATAACAGCTTCTTAGCCGATTTTGGAATTTTTGCCGAACTTTAACGAGCTATAGCGCCTAATCCGTTTGTCTGATGAAAAAACCTAAAAGAGCATAATTTGTAGAAAATTCAGTGTACTTTATTTTTTCATAGAAACATTTTTCTGTATAAATATGTAGTTTCCGAATTATTAGGGAGAAACTAAGCATAACAGCTTTTTAGCCGATTTTGGAATTTTTGTTAAACTTTAACGAGCTATAGCGCCTAATCCGTTTTTCTGATAGAAAAATCTAAGAAAACATAATTTGTAGAAAATTTAGTGTACTTTATTTTTTCATAGAAACATTTATTTGTAAAAATGTGTAGTTTCCGAGTTATAAGCGAGAAACTATGTACATAACAGCTTCTTAGCCGATTTTGGAATTTTTGCCGAACTTTAACGAGCTATAGCGCCTAATCAGTTTGTCTGATGAAAAAACCTAAAAGAACATAATTTGTAGAAAATTTAGTGTATTTTATTTTTTCATAAAAACATTTTTCTTTAAAAATGTGTAGTTTCCGAGTTATAAGCGAGAAACTAAGCATAACAGCTTTTTAGCCGATTTTGGAATTTTTGCCGAACTTTAACGAGCTATAGCGCCTAATCAGTTTGTCTCATGAAAAAACCTAAAAGAACATAATTTGTAGAAAATTTAGTGTATTTTATTTTTTCATAAAAACATTTTTCTTTAAAAATGTGTAGTTTCCGAGTTATAAGCGAGAAACTAAGCATAACAGCTTTTTAGCCGATTTTGGAATTTTTGATAAACTTTAACGAGCTATAGCGCCTAATCCGTTTTTCTGATGGAAAAATCTAAGAAAACATAATTTGTAGAAAATTTAGTGTACTTTATTTTTTTATAAAAACATTTATTTGTAAAAATGTGTAGTTTCCGAGTTATAAGCGAGAAACTAAGCATAACAGCTTTTTAGCCGATTTTTGAATTTTTTGAAAATTCAAAAAGCCAAAAGCTGCTTTTACTGAGTTTCTCGCTTATAACTCGGTTATACTTGGAGTAAGCGGGTTAACACTATTATTGGTTGAAATACAGCGATATTTTAGATCAGTTCTAAACACTATTGACATTTTTACCCCTCCGGAGGTTCTTTGAACCCTTTATGAGACTTTTCCCCAAGCCCAGAAAATTTAGAAATAGTGAATGAGTAAAGTATAATAAGTGCAACCGTATTTTTCCTTCTTATAACAAGTAATACAATGTTTCTAACTATAAAATCTTATTATAAAATAATGGAGCCATCAATAAGATATCCTTATAGTACATTTTCATATTATTTTTACGACAATATTGTTTCTATGGCCTCTTAACTTTATCGTAAACTCTTTTATGCGACAAAACAAATTACAGCTTTAAGCATTTCCACTTCCATATCAATTTCTTGTGAGAATACCATCGTGCGAGCCAACCGACCATGTATTGACAACCGAATGATGCGAAAAATACGGAAACACTACAAACTAAGTAACCACCGACTTGCAAACTGTGGCATCTTTTATTGCGAACTTTAAAAAAAATTAATTTCAGCGCTGTGGAATTGCCCCTTAACTGGTAAAAAAATTGAAGTGTTCTCGTGCTCGATATTTATTTTTTTCTACAAATAATTGGTTTACTCGTTACGTCAATCTACAATTTTTGTTTGCTCGATGGTATTGAAAGAGGCACTCATCCCTTAACCAAACATCTCAATATTTCCCAATGTGAACATCTTAATCCCGATACCCTCTTATATATCCACTAACAAGGTTCTCATCAATCGTTTTCAGTCGATAAACCCTTTATGTAATTGTACTTATAAATCGGACTATTGCCGGACTATTGAAGCATCGAAATCGTTGATGCGATATCCTTTTAACAAGCACGTCAATTTTATCATTGATTTTTATACACAATTCAATTACACCATTTCGTTATCTTCGTTAGTGGTCGGCTAGTTGGGGACTTTTAACAAAAAATTGAGCTTTTTTTCACTTTTTGGTTTACAGTCCACTATATTTAATTATTTCGTCGGTAATTGTTTGCCGGTCCATGTACAAAAGCATCAATGTACCAATCGGAATAAAAAATCTCCTACCAAGTACGTGAGTCTAATCAATAACATTTAAGACAACACATCTCTCCGAAAGAGACGACAACAATCTAAAATTTGAATATAAATTCATCTCGCAAAGAAGAGCGAACTTTTGTTAGGGTAAATTTTATTTTGTTTCGTGGTTAACACACACGAAGGATTATGTCTTTCCATTCAACCCTTATAAACTGTTAGGCAATTGTAAAGATAAAAATCCCCATTATTTAAAAATTACGATACTGCATACCAATTACACGGTAACTTGAATCAACGGATTACGATGGAAACATAAAAATGCACCCTCTTTTTAAGAGAAAAGTTTAAAAACGATTAGATAGCCCACTTATTGCTTCTACGCTAATCGAAACGTATCGGATGAAAATCGAGTCCTTTTTTACAACACACAAAAACAGCTGTTACGTCAACTCGAATTATTTACTTAAAAAATATTTTTTAATAAAAATCAGTTGACTCGTAATCTGATAATTTTGCCGATAACTGTCTGATATCTTGTCAAATACGAAACGAAGTCTTTGACGAATTGGTAGCTTGCATGACTTCGGAAAAAGGAAAAGCGTTAGGAGCGATTTTATATTATTAATAAGAAGAAATAAACTAAAATGAACCTAACTATCAAACACGCACGATACTAATTAAGAAAAATCATTAATTTAGACTATAAATACTCTATAATTATATTTTATAGAGATTTTTACTAAATTGCTGCACCGATAATTTAGTTTTCGTATAATTGTTGTTTTCTTTTTTCATTATTTATACCTTTCGAGACTTTTTCATTTAAATACGAAAATATTATCCAAGACAGAGAGAACAACTTTTTTGATTGGATGTAATCCTTTAATTACTACGACGTGCTCTTTTCATGATATGCTTTGTTTCGAAATTATTTTTCAGGTTTTCGGTTTGACGTAGTTTCACAAATCTCATATCTAGCAGGTGAATGATCTTCATTTAATTTTTTAAGAACGTTCTCTGAACCATTTTCCTTGCTCGACGTCTTAGATCTGAAGCTATTGGATGCCCAAGTTTCAGAAGCCCAATGAATTGAGATTTTTCTCATCTTCTAAAGTGAACATTCTTAAGATCTTGAAAAAATTCCAGTTTTCGCTCTAGAGAGAAGCTCTAACTCTAGCTCTAGCTCTAGCTCTAGCTCTAGCTCTAGCTCTAGCTCTAGCTCTAGCTCTAGCTCTAGCTCTAGCTCTAGCTCTAGCTCTAGCTCTAGCTCTAGCTCTAGCTCTAGCTCTAGCTCTAGCTCTAGCTCTAGCTCTAGCTCTAGCTCTAGCTCTAGCTCTAGCTCTAGCTCTAGCTCTAGCTCTAGCTCTAGCTCTAGCTCTAGCTCTAGCTCTAGCTCTAGCTCTAGCTCTAGCTCTAGCTCTAGCTCTAGCTCTAGCTCTAGCTCTAGCTCTAGCTCTAGCTCGCTTTAGCTCTAGCTCTAGCTAGAACGAACCAACAATCCAGATCATATTATGATAATTTTGTGCTCCAGCTCAGCTCCAGCAACAGCCTGCATACGATTTGGTATATATTGGGGGATGTTGTCTCACTGTTGTTTTACTGCAACCATAAGCTATAAGTCTATAAGATAGACATAGCTCTAGATGTGCAACGGAGGGGTTAACAGCCGCCTATAGAGAATTTATGGGACGAGCTAGAACTATAGGTTAACCCCCTCCATTGCGACCACGAGCCACTCTAGCGTAAAAACAAAATCTCTTCAAGCTTCTATGGAAATTTCGTTCCATGATCTGGCACGATCCTGATTCACGACCCTCCATAGCTGATCCGTTCGTGGAAATTTCTCACCGAGTGCTGGTATATCGTTGCCAAAAAGACAAAGCTTGATCTCATAGGAGAACAAAACAGACCCTCATTGCTCCAATGTTCAATTTAAGTGATCGCGTGTTGGCGTTAGTTTCAAACCAGTTACAAATCTGTAAGACATCAGGCTCCCCTCTTGCAATCTTCATCTTGCCATTTAACGCCTGGAACCACCCCTCGTACTCCATGGAGCTGTTGTTGTACTTAAACTCTATTAAGTCATATGTTATATGGCGTTGTTGATGCATTTTATCGACGACCAAGAACCGGAAGACGCAGGTGTACACCTGAGCGAGATGATCAATAGACGTCGAGCAGGCTTGATACTTTCAGAGACCTGCTCTTAAAACGTCTAATGCTCTGCCTACCATGCACTTGATAAAATGCAAGTAACGGATGAGCACCAACGTATTCACTGGAAGTAGAGGAGTACCAAAGTATGCTTTTCATGGTGTTTAATTACACCCGCTGTTTCACTCTGATCCGGAAGCGATTTGGGTTGACTGGGAGTAGGGTGAGGGATCCCCAACTGTTACCAATCATTGTAGAGTGAGCAAGTGAACATGGGTACGCTCTTCGCGCGTCCGGTTGATCGTAGCGTGGACGGAGGGGGGCTTAAAAATGCTCTGCGTTAACATGCTGCTGAAGTTGGATTTGCAGTGTCTTAAGGCTTTTCTAGAAAGTGATGAACTCTATCAACCCTTTCTAAACCCTGGTATAGAGAAACCTAAGTACAGGGTGCACACAAGATAGTCTGCTAAATCTCCTACTTGGCGCAGTTGCAGGTGACGGACGAGAGTCGACGACTTAAACTGGAAGTAGAGAAGATTTCGCGTGCGCAGTTTATGGGGTCCCTACGTATGAGTTTATAGCGCTTAATTATATCCTCTGTCTCGGTGCGTTGGTCTCTCGGCGGAGCCATACGTGATTTTTGGGTCAAGTGGCTGCTGAAATTTCTGCACCGGAGGAACTGTAGCACTAGAGTTCTGGTAGGAGGTCCAGACCATGTGTTTAGAGTTTCCGCAATGTATCACTGTTGCAGGCTCAGGATCCGTTCTCGGTGTGCCCGGAAGAAGACTAGAAGCGAACAGGCTCTCTCTTTTGGTAAACCTGGTCTCTTTCAGATCATAACGGTTAATCTGGAAGCGATTTTGTGGTCGACCGGTGTTGGCTCAATTCTGAACTGTTACCAATCACGGTAGAATGAGCATGTGAATATGGTTCCCTTCTCCACGCGTTCACTTGATGGTAGAGTCGGCCCTCCCAGCAGCGTTTAGGGGGTGGCCACTCTAACATTAGTACTGCGTGCAGATGGTTGCCTTATGGCGAGGCTGAATTCGCAGTGGCTTAAGGCACTTCTAAGAGTGGACTCTTTCAGGCTCTGCTCCTCTATTCCCTGGGATATTTTATTACGGGTATAGGGTGAGGAGCAGGTGGATCGTAGATCCATTGTTCTTGGTTGCCGATGAAGTGAAGCAGTTTTCTCAAAACGTCGTCACGCCCTTTGAAGCGTTGAGCGAGTCATATTAAGTCGTCGGGCTACGTCTCGCTCACTATGCCCACTTTCGATTACTTCTGCTGCTACTTTTGACTTCTGATGATAAAACTTCTCATTTATAAAACTGAAAACAATTGACGCAGACAAAATTGGCGTTTATAGAGTGTTTTGAGTGTCGCTACTACACAAGACATGCACATGCAAGTGAGAATTGGCGTCTTCGTCTCTTTGAGGGGCCAAGTTTTCAACTACTTCTCCACGGCTGTGACCGTGTCGAAAAAAAAATTCTAAACTATTTTAAAACGAGGTATTAAGAAAGAGTGGTGAAATATTACCCTTTCGACGTCGTATAAATTTAAAGATATTTAACATGTGATAAAGAGGTAACAAATTGAATCTGATGTTTTCGTTAAAATATCGAAAATATCATGTCGAATGTTCGTGCTTACCGATATTTAGAACTTCTAAATCGACTAAATAAAATAGTTAGTGTCAGTTAGAAGTCGTAAATTAGCTACAATTGGGGATGAACTTTGATAAATATTGCTATAATACAATTTTCAGTTTAATTACTTTTGCTCAAATTGTTTCAATGCGGAATTTGAATACTTTCCCTCAGTCGTCGTCAATTTTTTTTACTCGAAATGGTAATTAGTCATTAGTCGTTACGGAATTTTTTTAATTCGTATCAGAAATCGGCATCTTGATAAATAAATTAATTAAGCACATGTCGAGAAATTGCATTTCTCTGAACATCAATTAAGAATCTTTTCGTTCTTTTTGTGTGTATTTGAGTACTTTGTTCGTATTTTATAATAAGCCACACAGTGCAGCAACGAGCGGTAAACATCAAAGTCGAACTGTCTAAATTAAATGCACGTTCGATTAACTAAATTTGGAACGTCAATGATATTTTTCTTCCGCCCACCCCGCACAAATGAATAAACTTATCGAAAATTCACATCGGTGCGGTTTGTTAATTTGTCGCCGAATTATATCTTTAGTAATCGTCCCAAGAAACCAATCTCGATAATCCTCTATATAGTATAAATCCTGATAACCAATTAATTATATAATCTTCTCCTATATCAACCCTTTAGATCCTAATACACCAAAGTAGAACCTCTTACACGCTATATATCAGTAACAGGACTTGCCGACCGGTAATACCGGGATATCCAGGAGGTCCTGCAGGATTAGTGTCTTATTGGATCCTGTAGGGTCACTCGTTTGGATCCCGTCTAGGCAAAATAATCCTGTACTTGATAAAGGCCCCGTGAACGATATCTACTACTCAATGTGTCTAAATCTTTTACGTCTAACCCAAACTAAGTTTTAAACTACCACCAACACGACCGCTTTTTTTAATTTTTTTATCCCGAAAAATTGCTCAAGGGCGGTTTATTTATATATAAATCGGACAGTTTATTGAAACTTGGTGAAGTTCAAAGTTTTGTTGAAAACTGAATTAATTGCTCTTAATAAATCATGCCACACACTAAATTTACATAAAGAGTCGCTAAAATCGAGGCGGCGGGTACTGAGCGATATTATAGTGTGTCGTTTAATTATTTCTTTATTAAACGTGCACTATTGTGGATTTAGGGCTTTTCAGTAACTACACCGAAAAGTAGAAAGTAAAATTGAATACCAACCTACGAGAAGCGCTTTGTTTGAATTTTAATTTTTCTACAACTGAAGGGTGGCTATTTTGATTTTATTTGATATTTAATTGTGGCGCACGACTGACTTGCTAAGTGACGGATTTTCCCTCCTACGGGGGCTCATTAGAAATACTCCTTGCACTAAGACCACTAAAGGTGGGATTTCGTTGCGACGTACAGCGGTCGCGGCCGGACGCGACGTCCAGCAGTCGCGGACGGACGAGCCGTCCAGCAGTCGCGGCCGGACGCGACGTCCAGCAGTCGAGCACTGCTACAATGCACTTTAATGTAACTAAAGAGGGAAGCAGTACTCGACCGTGTGCTCGACTGCTGGACGTCGCGTCCGGCCGCGACTGCTGGACGTCTCGTCTGGCCGCGAGTGCTGGAGTCGCGTCCGGCCGCAACCGCTGGACATCGCAACAAAATCGCACCTTTAGGCACTTGTCTCCTTGAGCGGGAACGACCTCGACTACAGCACCTACTTCTGGCCGATGAGACCCAATAGGATAGAAATAGCCATATCTTGTAGTTAAACCACCAACCCTTCTCCAAAAGCTTAGGATTGACGCCTTTGTAATTTTTTTTGAAGCAGATTATGAAAAATCCAACCCGACACCCTGTATAAACGAATAAATAATGAATGTAGCGCTGACAAAAATTACAGTAAACCACTTGAAGAAAGTTGTTAAAAGCACAGTTTGAAAAATCCCCACATTATCACCCACTCTTCTTCCATACACACACAAAATTTCCTCTTATTTTTTTCCCCTCGAACGGGAGAAACTTTTTTTTTCTTTTACACGGTAAATATGTTTCTCGTATAATAAAATTAACATAAGAAGGTCGAAGAAATACACAATTTGAGAAACTTCAAACATTAGAAGTCGACGAAATAGTCTTTCGTGACTCCAATCGCAGATAATTAATAAAATGCGGAAGGTGAAGTTTAATTCTAAATAATTTCACTTTCCACAACTTTTTGACATTATTTAGAACGTCATAATAGCCCAAAGTTGTAATTTGGGAAATGCATAATTTTTTAATGATTAAAGAAAAGAGACGGAATAAAAATGTTTGAAAAAAGACGCAGGTACTTACTCTCGAGGTACGTCATTAACGATTAAATAAATTACTTTATCTATAAGTACCGAAACTAAAAGGTAAGTTATAAAGTTTCTTTGATGTTTGTAAATGCGTGAATATCTACGAGCGCATAATATAAAATCTCTGTCTCAAAACTTAGTGCTAACGAGAGAAAAAAGTCATAATACCTATAGGTACGTAGGTACGTACAAACGACTTTTTTAATACGAAGGTTTTTGCAATTAAAAATGAATCAAAATCAATCCTTGAAATGTATTGAAAATATTTGATTTGGAAGAAATTAATTGAAGTTATATTTTTATAAAAAAGTAAAAAGAACAACGCCGCGCGTAACGTACTTGTATTTGATGTCTGTGTTGCGCTTTTATATATAATTTTTTAATAGAAGTGCCACTCGAGTTAGCGCCGAGTTGCTTGTTTCTATTTCTTATCAATAGATTTGTAAAGCAGAAATAGATTTTTTTCTACCTCCCGCAATAATTATAATTTCATTAAAATTAAACAAAAAGCGCCTTTACTAATATTACTCTACACTTAGAAAAACTAAAAATTACCGGGGAGAGTGCGAAAGTTTTAGCTCGACACGGAGACGACTCGGTATTTTCTCTTGCATTTTTGAATGGGCCTACCTTTTGGAGTACCTTGACCATGCGAAACAAGCAGTATCTATCTCCCCTATCTCATTGGAAGCCCAGCTAATCCAATGTCGCTATTTTACGAAGCCCCGGGCATGTTGCCTCATTCACTACCTTTTTAACCAACGTTTTCCTGTGAATGGGTCTACCATTGTTTAACTACCTTGCCTCTTGAGCCGTAGAGTCTCCAACTGATCAACTCGTTAAGGATACGAGCAGCAGAAGGCTGTAGTGGGTAACCGAAGCGAGTCAGCTAAAAATTACATTATCTTGCCCTAATCTGCCACATGTACTCATTAGAGCTTGTCATTAGCTTCACACGGTGCAGATGCCTCTTCCTCAATGGTCTCGTCACCAGCGGCATCCAAAATGGGCACCTGCTACCTTTTTAACTGGAGGAAACCCTCACAGGTACCAACAGGTTCGGTTCTGTCGTTTTGCTGTGAGTAGTCCTACCATTATCTAAACACCTTGTTTATTGAGTTCTGAGGCTCCAACTAAACAACTCGTTAAGGATACGAGCAGCAGAAGGCTGTAGTAGGTAACCGAAGCGAGTCTGCTAAAAACTACCTCCATTATCTTGCCCTAATCTGCCCACATGTACTCATTAGAGCTTGTCCTATCTTCACACGGTGCAGATGCCCCTTCCTTAATGGTCTCGTCGCCAGCGTCTTCCAAAATGAGCACCTGCTACCTTTTTGACTGGAGGAAACCCTCATAGGTACCAACAGGTTCGGTTCTGTCGTTTTTCTGTGAGTAGTCCTACCATTATCTAAACACCTTGCCTATTGAGTCCTGGGGCCCCAACTGAACAACTCGTTAAGTATACGAGAAGCAGAAGGCTGTAGTAGGTAGCCGAAGCGAGTCTGCTAAAAACTACCTCCATTATCTTGCCCTAATCTGCCCACATGTACTCATTAGAGCTTGTCCTATCTTCACACGGTGCAGATGCCCCTTCCTTAATGGTCTCGTCGCCAGCGTCTTCCAAAATGAGCACCTGCTACCTTTTTGACTGGAGGAAACCCTCACAGGTACCAACAGGTTCGGTTCTGTCGTTTTTCTGTGAGTAGTCCTACCATTATCTAAACACCTTGTTTATTGAGTTCTGAGGCTCCAACTAAACAACTCGTTAAGGATACGAGCAGCAGAAGGCTGTAGTAGGTAACCGAAGCGAGTCTGCTAAAAACTACCTCCATTATCTTGCCCTAATCTGCCCACATGTACTCATTAGAGCTTGTCCTATCTTCACACGGTGCAGATGCCCCTTCCTTAATGGTCTCGTCGCCAGCGTCTTCCAAAATGAGCACCTGCTACCTTTTTGACTGGAGGAAACCCTCATAGGTACCAACAGGTTCGGTTCTGTCGTTTTTCTGTGAGTAGTCGTACCATTATCTAAACACCTTGCCTATTGAGTCCTGGGGCCCCAACTGAACAACTCGTTAAGTATACGAGAAGCAGAAGGCTGTAGTAGGTAGCCGAAGCGAGTCTGCTAAAAACTACCTCCATTATCTTGCCCTAATCTGCCCACATGTACTCATTAGAGCTTGTCCTATCTTCACACGGTGCAGATGCCCCTTCCTTAATGGTCTCGTCGCCAGCGTCTTCCAAAATGAGCACCTGCTACCTTTTTGACTGGAGGAAACCCTCACAGGTACCAACAGGTTCGGTTCTGTCGTTTTTCTGTGAGTAGTCCTACCATTATCTAAACACCTTGCCTATTGAGTTTTGAGGCCCCAACTGAACAACTCGTTAAAGATACGAGCAGCAGAAGGCTGTAGTGGGTAACCGAAGCGAGTCAGCTAAAAATTACATTATCTTGCCCTAATCTGCCACATGTACTCATTAGAACTTGTCATTAGCTTCACACGGTGCAGATGCCTCTTCCTCAATGGTCTCGTCACCAGCGTCATCCAAAATGGGCACCTGCTACCTTTTTAACTGGAGGAAACCCTCACAGGTACCAACAGGTTCGGTTCTGTCGTTTTTCTGTGAGTAGTCCTACCATTATCTAAACACCTTGCCTATTGAGTCCTGGGGCCCCAACTGAACAACTCGTTAAGTATACGAGAAGCAGAAGGCTGTAGTGGGTAACCGAAGCGAGTCAGCTAAAAATTACATTATCTTGCCCTAATCTGCCACATGTACTCATTAGAACTTGTCATTAGCTTCACACGGTGCAGATGCCTCTTCCTCAATGGTCTCGTCACCAGCGTCATCCAAAATGGGCACCTGCTACCTTTTTAACTGGAGGAAACCCTCACAGGTACCAACAGGTTCGGTTCTGTCGTTTTTCTGTGAGTAGTCCTACCATTATCTAAACACCTTGCCTATTGAGTCCTGGGGCCCCAACTGAACAACTCGTTAAGTATACGAGAAGCAGAAGGCTGTAGTAGGTAGCCGAAGCGAGTCTGCTAAAAACTACCTCCATTATCTTGCCCTAATCTGCCCACATGTACTCATTAGAGCTTGTCCTATCTTCACACGGTGCAGATGCCCCTTCCTTAATGGTCTCGTCGCCAGCGTCTTCCAAAATGAGCACCTGCTACCTTTTTGACTGGAGGAAACCCTCACAGGTACCAACAGGTTCGGTTCTGTCGTTTTTCTGTGAGTAGTCCTACCATTATCTAAACACCTTGCCTATTGAGTTTTGAGGCCCCAACTGAACAACTCGTTAAAGATACGAGCAGCAGAAGGCTGTAGTGGGTAACCGAAGCGAGTCAGCTAAAAATTACATTATCTTGCCCTAATCTGCCACATGTACTCATTAGAACTTGTCATTAGCTTCACACGGTGCAGATGCCTCTTCCTCAATGGTCTCGTCACCAGCGTCATCCAAAATGGGCACCTGCTACCTTTTTAACTGGAGGAAACCCTCACAGGTACCAACAGGTTCGGTTCTGTCGTTTTTCTGTGAGTAGTCCTACCATTATCTAAACACCTTGCCTATTGAGTCCTGGGGCCCCAACTGAACAACTCGTTAAGTATACGAGAAGCAGAAGGCTGTAGTAGGTAGCCGAAGCGAGTCTGCTAAAAACTACCTCCATTATCTTGCCCTAATCTGCCCACATGTACTCATTAGAGCTTGTCCTATCTTCACACGGTGCAGATGCCCCTTCCTTAATGGTCTCGTCGCCAGCGTCTTCCAAAATGAGCACCTGCTACCTTTTTGACTGGAGGAAACCCTCACAGGTACCAACAGGTTCGGTTCTGTCGTTTTTCTGTGAGTAGTCCTACCATTATCTAAACACCTTGCCTATTGAGTCCTGGGGCTTCAACTGAACAACTCGTTAAGGATACGAGCAGCAGAAGGCTGTGGTAGGTAACCAAAGCGAGCCTGCTAAAAACTACATGATCTCACCTTAATCTGCCACATGATGTACTCGTTGGAGCTTGTTATATCTTCACACGGTGCGTCTGTTCCTTCCACAATGGTCTCGTGGCTAGTGTGGTCCAAAATGGGCGTTTGCCCAGGCATCGGAAGCACCTTAGATTGGTCTCTTTTTGGTGTTTTTTGGAAAGTCCCCTTACGCTTCAATCAACATTCCTGTGTCTTGGGGAAGGTCACAAACCTGCTTGGATGGACTCTTTCTATTTCTGCTAGCTTTGAGTAACCAGAACGCAGGATCCCCTTTAAATAGCCTTCATTGCTGGAATATGGCAAAATTTTCACTAATTTCCATTTCTATGCACCCTTCTTTGTCTTTACTCTTCTTAGCCCTTAGGTTTCCCGTCTTGCTTTCCCTTTTACTTCTTTCAGTTAGCTCATTTCCCTCTTGTAGAATGTAGCATGTTAGCCAATTTTCTTCATTTGGGCCGCTCCATTGCAATTGTAATTGAACGAAGAAGCTTTTAGGTATTGCAAGCTTAGTATACATCTCGATCCACGTAATAACTTTCTCAAGTTATAAATTGAGCGCGATTTGATCAGTATTAAAATATATATTGGAGGAAGTACCTAAGAAAGTTTGAAATTCAATACAATGAATAACAGATGAAGGTTTAAATATAGACAAAGTTAACCACCAGCCCATTAAGATATTTGCGGTCCATTTAACACCATCTATTTTCTTGAGAATACAAATTCAATCACTATGGGGGGTTTCGTGCGCGACATCTTGTAAGATGGATAATAGAATTAAATACTACAATGAGTCGAGTGCTTATTTTAATTATAAGAGTAGCATAAATATCGATTTTACGTCTTTAATTACGCAGCTAATTAATTTTAATTTATAATTTTTCCATGTCTAAATAGGGTACCTCATAGTTATTTTTAAAACAATTGATTCCGACTGACAATTTAAATACAATCAATTCATTTAACTTATTTTTTTTTGTTCTGAATACAAAAATTTAAATATCAAGCTATAAATAAGCTCACGAGCTATTGAATGAGACAAATTGTTGAACTATAGCGGAGGTCGAATGACACCAGGTTGGGGTTATAACAAATTTCGTAAAGGCCTTGAACTTTCGGCTAATAAATTTATTTTATCCCGATTTATCGACTACGAACGAGGAGGAATTTTAATTGATAATCGATATTCTACTACAATATCGCTTTCGTAGACGAAAAATTGAAGTTTACTCGAGTTTTTTTACAATAATGCTTTGTAAATTTTAGCATAATCGAATACCTCATTAAGTGTAGACCAAAATGTGTCAGCACTATATTAGGTCTACAGTCCACCGTTCTGGAGATATCATCACTTAAACATGAGGAATGAAATACAGAGCTTTCGTAGGCGGAAAATTGAAGTTTGCTCGAGGTTTTCAACAATAATGCTTTGTAAATTTTAGCATAATCGCATACCTCATTAAGTGTAGACCAAAGTGTGTCAGCCCTTTATTAGGTCTAAAACCCACCGTTCTGGAGATATCGTCACTTAAACATGAGGAATGAAATACAGAGCTTTCGTAGACTGAGAATTGAAGTTTTCTCGAGGTTTTCAACAATAATGCTTTGTAAATTTTAGCATAAATGAATACCTTATTAAGTGTAGACCAAAATGTGTCAGCTCTTTATTAGGTCTAAAACCCACCGCTTTGGAGATATCCTTACTTAAACATGAGGAAAGAAATACAGAGCTTTCGTAGACGGAAAATTGAAATTTACTCGAGTTTTTCAACAATAATGCTTTGTAAATTTTAGCATAATCGAATACCTCATTAAGTGTAGACCAAAATGTGTCAGCACTATATTAGGTCTACAGTCCACCGTTCTGGAGATATCATCACTTAAACATGAGGAATGAAATACAGAGCTTTCGTAGGCGGAAAATTGAAGTTTGCTCGAGGTTTTCAACAATAATGCTTTGTAAATTTTAGCATAATCGCATACCTCATTAAGTGTAGACCAAAGTGTGTCAGCTCTTTATTAGGTCTAAAACCCACCGTTCTGGAGATATCGTCACTTAAACATGAGGAATGAAATACAGAGCTTTTGTAGACGGAAAATTGAAGTTTTCTCGAGGTTTTCAACAATAATGCTTTGTAAATTTTAGCATAAATGAATACCTCATTACGTGTAGACCAAAATGTGTCAGCCCTTTATTAGGTCTAAAACCCACCGTTTTGGAGATACCCTTACTTAAACATGAGGAAAGAAATACAGAGCTTTCGTAGACGGAAAATTGAAATTTACTCGAGTTTTTCAACAATAATGCTTTGTAAATTTTAGCATAATCGAATACCTCATTAAGTGTAGACCAAAGTGTGTCAGCCCTTTATTAGGTCTAAAACCCACCGTTCTGGAGATATCGTCACTTAAGCATGAGGAATGAAATACAGAGCTTTTGTAGGCGGAAAATTGAAGTTTTCTCAAAGTTTTTGACAATAACGCTTTACAAATTTTAGCATATTTGAATACCTCATTTAGTGTAGACCAAAATGTGTCAGCACCATATTAGGTCTAAAACTCACTGTTCTGGAGATATCGTCACTTTAACATGAGGAATGAAATACAAAGCTTTCGTAGACGGAAAATTAAAGTTTTCTCGAGTTTTTCAACAACAATGTTTTGTAAATTTTAACATAATCGAATACCTCATTCAGTGTAGGCCAAAATGTGTCAGCACTATATTAGGTCTAAAACCCACCGTTCTGGAGATATCGTCACTTCAACATGAGTAATGAAATACAGAGCTTTCGTAGACGGAAAATTGAAGTTTTCTCGAGTTTTTCAATAACAATGTTTTGTAAATTTTAGCATAATCGTATACCTCATTAAGTGTAGACCAAAATGTGTCAGCATTATATTAGGTTTAAAACCCACCATTCTGGAGATATCGTCACTCAAACATGAGGAATCAAATACAGAGCTTTCGTAGACGGAGAATTGAAGTTTTCTCCAGTTTTTTGACAGTAACGCTTTGTATATTTTATCATATTCGAATACCTTATTAAGTGTAGACCAAAATGTGCCAGCACTATATTAGGTCTAAAACCCACCGTTCTAGAGATATAGTCACTTAAACAAGAGGAATGAAATACAGAGCTTTTGTAGGCGGAAAATTGAAGTTTTCTCAAAGTTTTTGACAATAACGCTTTACAAATTTTAGCATATTTGAATACCTCATTTAGTGTAGACCAAAATGTGTTAGCACATTATTAGGTCTAAAACCCACCGTTCTGGAGATATCGTCACTTCAACATGAGTAATAAAAAACAGAGGTTTCGTAGACGGAAAAATGAAGTTTTCTCGAGTTTTTTGACAATAACGCTTTATATATTTTATCATATTCGAATACCGCATTAAGTGTAGACTAAAATGTGTCAGCCCTATATTAGGTCTAAAACCCACCGTTCTGAAGATATCGTCACTTAAACATTGATATTGAAATACTGAGCTTCCTGCAATGAAATTGAAGTACTATTTCAATTTTTTTGACTTTAACACTGTATTTTGTCTAAGTTTGAGTTTAAGTTGAAAATGGATCTTACTAAAGTCCTGTTCTCAAAATATTGTCTCATATTCGAATCAAGAGCTTCTTATTGAAAGTTTGGTCAGTCGAGCACTTATTTGTACAAATTTAAATTTTATGCGAAATTTAAATCGAAACGCCAATGGTATCTAGTTTAATGGATCTAGAACGAACTGTTGGGGAGATACGACCACTTTATTACGAAAATGGACTTATAGCGTGCTATAGTGGTAAGCAGAAATTAAAAATTCAAACTATCGATTCGAAAGAAATTTTTGAATATTCATTGGACGGAATCAGTAACTGGGAGAGATTCGGTCGATAACAAACACTAAACCTTATAAAATTAATCTAAGAACGTAAAACGCAAACAAATTAGTAAGAAAATTACAATCAATGATTCGGAAACGTGCTCGTTAAATCGCTAATTCAAGACTGTCTTTACTCGATACTCTTTCCACTTCCTTTTCCTTGGAGAAAATATGTTAAAATTAATGTTCCTTCAATATTGAACAAGAGCTGAATACAAATTAAGAATTAACCGGTTGTAATTTGAAATTTTAATAAATTCTTTTGTCTTTTTGTTAAAAATTTTTTTTAATAGAGTCGCATTGATGTAAAACCGAAAACAGATTGCAAAAGCGCATTCGAGGAGTAGTATATCGGCCGCTGTTTAATGTCGTTCCGGGCCATTTGTAAGTTTGTTGCTTCATTTCCTTTATACCCTACAGCTCCAACCACCCCGAGAAAGTATAAGAGCAAACCCCTCTCGTATATATCTTTTTTCTCTTCTTCTTCTTCTTCTTCCAATAAAACAGAGCGCATTTTCACTATTTAAGTTTTGCGAATTAATTTTAAAATATTCCTAATCTTAATATGAGCAATATCAAAACATACAAAAGTTTGAGTTGAAGATATGGATTTCTCATGCCTAGTAGTTTCTACATTCATAAGTTTGCAAGATATAAACTTTATATTGCTGTCTCGTTAGTCAAATTCTAAAAGACGGAAACGCTCTGACAAATATCTTTGCATTCTATTTTAGATCTTAAAGAAAATCATTTTAGATATTTCCTTTAAAACGACAAACTTTTTTGCTCTTGTCGAACAAATAAACTGTTTAAACTTTAATATCGTTTTAAAGCGACTTTTTCGGAATAACTGATGGTGGGCGGGCCCATCGGGCGAAACCTTTTAAGTAGTTTAACAGGGCGAGCTTTTGGTTTCGAACCCACCAGCGCCCTTCTGGCTCTTTTTCAAAGGTCAAAAATTGTGTTTGGTTTCTCAAAAAAATCGCCCCCTCCCTCGCCCCACGCGTGGGAGGTGTTTAATTAAAACTGATGCGTCAAATTTCAAAATTTCGTCCTTTTAACGAAATGACATCAATATCGCTTTCTACACTTTATTGCTTTTAATATGTACACAATATAAAGTTTGACAAGTTGCAAGCGAAATTCATTTCGAATATTGAGAATTTTACGCGAAAGGCGTATCATTTCATGTAGTATTTGTCGAGAACGCTCGTCTTCACGCTTTATTATAAACTCTCGGTTAAATTTGAAAATGACAAGAAAGTAAAGCGTTGACGTGACTAAAACTAATAATAATTTTGTAATATTATACAACTTATTGTGTAGATGCCTTGTAGCAATTTATTCGATTTCCACTTACATTTAAATTTAAACGAAGGGAAAATTAAAAAGAAATATTAATAAGCGCAAGAATTCGCATTTTTGGGGGTGTACGATGATACGATGATCGATTTGTCCACCCCCCTCGATCGGCCGATCAAAGATAGCGTGTTTAAAGTGTTCGATGGGGTGGGTGCGTTATTAATAGGGGTAAGAAATGCACCGTTTTGCGGGGAACAAGACATTTAAAGGAAGGGTGGAATATTTCTTTTTAAAAGCGACTCTCGAGTCTTTTGTAACCGATCCGTTACAGATGTCGATCTTAAATTACATCAGGATCTCCACAAAACTTTCCGAAAAAATTTATTTTACGACAAACTCGAAACAATTACTTCGTACCTACCACCACCGAATTAAAAGGTATATTTTGTAAACGTCAAACTTTTTATTGAAAAATTAGTTCAATTAATTTTCGAAAAATGTAAATTAGTTGCGAAAGTGTATTAAAACAAAAATCACACGATAAACTTATAATACTAAAAAGAGACGGCCGGGGATGGGGAATCCTTTGAAATGTACAAGACGAGATTTGGTTTTAGAACGACATCATCGATTTACATTCAAACCAACAAAACGTCGTTTCTGATCCATTTCACCCTGTTTTCTTCCTTCATCGTTATAAAGACATTGAAAATCTATACAATTGCCATTTGTTGTACACTTGATGTATTTTTAAAAACAGATAGGGATTTAGGAAATATATATTTTTTAGGGTGAAACATAAGGGTTTAGGAAATATTTTTTATCAGATGTCGTAAAATGCTGTTATAACTTATAACCATCTAATATTCTCAAAAAAACTAATTTAAAAGCATTTGGCGGGGAACGACAACTTGGTGGGCCCTGCACAGAGCGCTATTGTAGCATCACAACTCCGCCAGCGGTCAGTCGACTGGCGAACTTGAAGTTCATTTGCTGTGTCTAAGGGACTAATTTACATTGAGAAGGGCCCATAACAGTCTAACTATTTCATCCATTTTTTTGCGATAAGAAAAACGTCATTTTCGCTTTGAAAAAATCACTCGACTTAAAATTTAAAATTCCTGTTGCCAACTGTATATATTTGCGTGTTTTCTCCTACTAAGGCATTAAAGTTGCATAAAGAATAGTAGTAGCATCTGGAACAATAGGACCGGAGGCGATTACAAATATTGTCAGCAACATCGAAATATTGATTTTACAATTTAAAATGCGTCATTGTATTAAATCGACGTCGTTTTTCTTTTTCCGTCTTTAGAAACACTTTATTTTATTATTTATGTATTATTAAGGGAAAAAAAATTAAATAAAGGAGCAACATTTGAAATCAAAAACAAATTTTTAATTAATATAAGAAGAAGAAAAAAGTATATTACAACATAAAACATAAATTAATAACTTTGTCACTTTTTAAACAAATTTTCTTTCAATAGAGAGGAAAAATTACGTTATAAACTTGCAGCGAGCAATTTTCAAGAACACTCGTCTCGAGAGTAGTATTCGAAGTTATTGAAATACCTATAATATAGCACTGATTTATTTTCTTTTCAATAAAGTCGAGAGATTCGGAAAAAAGGGTATCTATAAAATACCTAACGCAATTTCAACTTTGGCATACGGTTTCAATAAAAATAAAACGTCGTCCTTTTTAAAAAAATCAAATTGATACAATGTAGAGATATAATATACAGGGTTCGTCAAAAATTGTTGCGTTTATTAAATATGTTTAACAAGAACCGAGGTATGCTGCTAGATGATGGACCTGACTCGCAGGTTAGCCGCTCGGTTAGCCGTATTAGTCCACTCGAGGAGGGTGGGCTTAGCTCTATTTTTAGTTTTGCGCTTATAAATTAAAAACTGCGCACTTTATGAGAAAAGTGATTTTATATAAAATTAAACTAATTTAAATTTTAAATAAATTATGTTTATTAGAATTTTTTTAGTACGCACGGTTTAGGAGCTAGAGAGCGTTAAAATATAACAAAAATTCCAAAATTGGCCAAAAACATGTGTTTTTTGTTTATCGCTTATAACTCAAAAACTATGCACTTTATAAGAAAAGTGGGTTTATGCAAAAATAAAGAACGTTGAATTTTCTACAAAGTCTGTTTCTAAGTTTTTTTACACCAGACGAGCTGTTTAGGCACTAGAGCGCGGTGAACTTTGACAAAAATTCCAAAAAACTAAAAAAAGTAAATTTTTTTAGTTCTTCGCTAACTCGAAAATTGCGCACTTTTCAGAAAAGTACTTTATTATATAAATAAACTACATAAAATTTCCTACGCATTACTGTTAGGTTTTTTGAAGTTTTTTGCTTAAATGCGTTAGTTTCACAAAAATTTCAAAATCGGTAAAAAAGCTTTTTTTAGTTTATCGCTTATAACTCGAAAAGTGCGCAGTTTTAAAGAAAAGTGTTTCTATACAAATATAAAAACATTGAATTTTTAAGAAATTATGTTTTTAAGGTATTTTACACCAGATGAGCGGTTTAGACACTAGAGCGCGTTATACTTTGGCAAAAATTCCTAAAAAATAGATTTTTTTAGTTCGTTGCTTATAACTCAAAAATAGGCACTTTTCGAGAAAAGTGTGCCTATAGAAAAATAAAAAGCATTAAATTTACTACAACTTATGGTGCCAAGAGAAAGGAAGATTCCTCACACCAGAGGAACAGTTTAGGTACTAGAGCGTAATAAACTTTGACAAAAATTCCAAAATCAAAAAAGTGATTTTCTTAGTTCGTGGTTTTTAACTCGAAAACTAGGCACTTTTCTAGAAAAGTGTGTCTATATGAAAATAAATAACATTACATTTTCTACAAGTTATTTTTCCCAGGTTTTTACACCAGATAAATGGTTTAGGCACTAGAGCTTATTCAAAAAAATTTTAAAAAAATTCAAAATTTAAAAAAGTGATTTTTTAGTTCGTTGCTTTGCTTGAAAACTAGGCACTATTCGAGAAAATTGGCCTATAAAAAACATTACATTTTCTATAACTTATGTTTTTAAGGTTTTTTACACCAGTAAAACGGTTTAGGTCCTAGAGCGTAATGAACTTTGACAAAAATTCCAAAAAAGTAATAAAAAGTTATTTTTTTTAGTTTGTCGCTTATAACTCGAAAACTAGGCATTTTTCGAGGAACGTGTGTTAAGAAAACTAAAGCACACTGAATTGGACACAAATCATGTCTCTTAGGTTTTTCTGTCAGATCAACGGTTTAGTAGATTGTTGTAGTCAAACTAAACCATAGGATACAAAAAAATTTACGCTACTAGACACTAGGCGACTCCCTGCCCTCTGCTCTCCACCCTGTGCCCTGTGCCCACTGCTCACTGCGTTCTACCCTCTGAAGCTGACGCCTTTGAAGCTGAAGAAAACTCTTGTCGGGCGGTTCTCAAACACTAAACTTCAACGTGATCTAGAACCTAACCTAAACTGTGCGCTTAGTGTAATTAACTTAGGAGACATAATTTTTGCAAATTTACTGTTCTATATTTTTCTATAAGAACACTTTTCTCGAAAAGTGCCTAGTTTTCGAGTTATAAGCGACGAATTAAAAAATTCACCTTTTGTTACTTTTGGGAAATTTTTGTCAAAGTTTAATTTGCTCTAGTGCCTAAACCGTTTATTTGATAAAAAAACTCTGCAAACATAACTTGTAGAAAATTTAATGTTCTTGATTTTTTTATTAATACATTTTTCTATAAAAGGGTCTAGTTTTGGAGTTACAAGCAATAAACTAAAGAGAAAATGTTTTTTGTAATTTAAAAATCTTTAGCAAATTTTAAGGCGCTCTAGCGCCTAAACCGCTTATCTAATAAAAAAAGCTTAAGATGCATCATTTGTGGAAAATTTTATGTAGTTAATTTTTTTATTTAAGCAAATATCTCAAAAAGTGCCTAGTTTTCGAGTTATAAGCGACGAATTAAAAAATTCACCTTTTATTACTTTTGGAAAATTTTTGTGAAAGTTTAATTCGCTCTAGTGCCTAAACCGTTTATTTGATGTAAAAACTTTGCAAACATAACTTATAGAAAATTTAATGTTCTTTATTTTTTTATTAATACATTTTTCTATGAAAGTGTCTAGTTTTGGAGTTACAAGCGATAAACTAAAGAGAACAAATGTTTTTGGTAATTTAAAAATTTTTAGCAAATTTTAAGGAGCTCCAGCGCCTAAACTGCTTATTTAATAAAAAAAGTTTTAAAGCCATCATTTGTGGGAAATTTTATGTAGTTAATTTTTTTATTAAAACAGATATCTTAAAAAGTGCTTAGTTTTTGAGTTATAAGCGAAGAATTAAAAAATTCACCTTTTATTACTTTTGGGAAATTTTTGTCAAAGTTTAATTTGCTCTAGTGCCTAAACCGTTTATTTGATGTAAAAACTTTGCAAACATAACTTGTAGAAAATTTAATGTTCTTGATTTTTTTATTAATACATTTTTCTATAAAAGTGTCTAGTTTTGGAGTTACAAGCGATAAACTAAAGAGAAAATGTTTTTTGTAATTTAAAAATTTTTAGCAAATTTTAAGGCGCTCTAGCGCCTAAACCGCTTATCTAATAAAAAAAGCTTAAGATGCATCATTTGTGGGAAATTTTATGTAGTTAATTTTTTTATTTAAACAAATATCTCAAAAAGTGCCTAGTTTTCGAGTTATAAGCGAAGAATTAAAAAATTCACCTTTTATTACTTTTGGGAAATTTTGTCAAAGTTTAATTTGCTCTAGTGCCTAAACCGTTTATTTGATGTAAAAACTTTGCAAACATAACTTGTAGAAAATTTAATGTTCTTGATTTTTTTATTAATACATTTTTCTATAAAAGTGTCTAGTTTTGGAGTTACAAGCGATAAACTAAAGAGAAAATGTTTTTTGTAATTTAAAAATTTTTAGCAAATTTTAAGGCGCTCTAGCGCCTAAACCGCTTATCTAATAAAAAAAGCTTAAGATGCATCATTTGTGGGAAATTTTATGTAGTTAATTTTTTTATTAAAACAAATATCTCAAAAAGTGCCTAGTTTTCGAGTTATAAGCGACGAATTAAAAAATTCACCTTTTATTACTTTTGGAAAATTTTTGTAAAAGTTTAATTCGCTCTAGTGCCTAAACCGTTTATTTGATGTAAAAACTTTGCAAACATAACTTATAGAAAATTTAATGTTCTTTATTTTTTTATTAATACATTTTTTTATAAAAGTGTCTAGTTTTGGAGTTACAAGCGATAAACTAAAAAAAAAAAATGTTTTTGGTAATTTAAAAATTTTTAGCAAATTTTAAGGAGCTCCAGCGCCTAAACTGCTTATTTAATAAAAAAAGCTTAAGAGCCATCATTTGTGGGAAATTTTATGTAGTTAATTTTTTTATTAAAACAGATATCTTAAAAAGTGCTTAGTTTTTGAGTTATAAGCGACGAATTAAAAAATTCACCTTTTATTACTTTTGGGAAATTTTTGTCAAAGTTTAATTTGCTCTAGTGCCTAAACTGTTTATTTGATGTAAAAACTTTGCAAACATAACTTGTAGAAAATTTAATGTTATTTATTTTTTTATTAATACATTTTTCTATAAAAGAATCTAGTTTTGGAGTTACAAGCGATAAACTAAAGAGAAAATGCTTTTTGTAATTTTAAAATTTTTGGCAAATTTTAAGGCGCTCTAGTGCCTAAACTGCTTATTTAATAAAAAAAGCTTAGGAGGCATTATTTGTGGGAAATTTTATGTAGTTAATGTTTTATTAAAACAGCTTTTTTAAAAAATGCCTAGTTTTTGAGTTATAAGCGAAGAATTAAAAAATTCACTTTTTATTACCTTTGGAAAATTTTTGTCACAGTTTAATTCGCTCTAGTGCCTAAACCGTTTATTTGATGTAAAAACTTTGCTAACACAACTTGTAGAAAATTTAATGTTATTTATTTTTTTATTAATACATTTTTCTATAAAAGAATCTAGTTTTGGAGTTACAAGCGATAAACTAAAGAGAAAATGCTTTTTGTAATTTTAAAATTTTGGGCAAATTTTAAGGCGCTCTAGCGCCTAAACCGCTTATCTAATAAAAAAAGCTTAAGAGGCGTAATTTGTGGGAAATTTTATGCAGTTAATTTTTTTATTAAAACAGTTTTCTCAAAAAGTACGTAGTTTTCAAGTTATTAACGAAAACCTGAAAATAGAGCAATAACCCATCTTTCTCGAACCTCAAAATATTACATTTTTTGAAAATTTGCGCGCGTGCCCCACTATAACGCGACTAATTAATATAACCCGCCAATGGTTTTATGTTATCTACGGAAAGTACTTTCCAATAAAAAAAATGAATTTTTGGAATACATAATATTAAGCATTTGCACTGTACGGCGACCTACTAATACTAAAACCTTATCAAAAAAGAAAGTGACGTAGAAAACTAAACGAAGGGAAATACTTGAATCACGGTGTGACATTTTAGTTAGGGAGAAATTACAAGTTAAGTGTGGAAATATTAAAGTTATGCTAATTAATAACATGGTTGTAGTTTGCATAATTGTTTAGTGGAGATTACAGAAGCTTATGGAACAAGAGCATGTAGAAAGGTGGTAATACATCAAACACTTTTGCGTATGATATCTATATTGTTGTTAGGTATATCGCAGTTGCGTGAGATTTTGCTATTATAATATCAACTATAACAGAGTTTATCGTAGTTATGTTAAACTTAACTGCGCCACATATTAGTTATTACTAGACAGAATCGTTTATCCATCACTTATCACTTATCTGAGTGATCTGCACAACGTCAGTTTTAGTAGCAACATTTATTGTTTATTACGTTTCAACAATCTGATTATATCTACCCAAAATTGTTGGGAAATGAGAGGCGAAAAAATGCAATATGCAAAACGTAATTTTAATTCGGAAAATTTTTTTTGCTCCTTTTTCCTTTTCCAAAAGCAGAGGCATCTCGAATTTGTTAGAAAATACGAATGTCAATGTGGTATTTCAATATATTCAACTTTACAAATGGAATGTCACTAGCCAGCGGTCAGCGCGATCCAATAAAACATTTTTGCGCAAGCAATAAGCTTTCTTCTGAATATATTTACATTCTTTCTTTATATTGCGACTTCCATAAATGTTTTTCCTTCGTTTTCATTCCATTGCAACTAAATTTACTTCGTTCTCGACCAAAAATTTAGTTTCCTTTTAAAAAAACAAAACACTTATTTTTCAAATCAATATTTTAGTACGACTCTTGTAGCTTTTCGCGTATAAGACACCCTTCCAAAAATTTCGACTCGTTAAAATTTAACCACCCAATGGCAAAATCGTTTCACATCATGACTTTGATTATATGCAAAGAGAAATCGACTATACATATGCCAAAGAGTACAGCAAGTCAAGCGTATGGTGTAAGAAATTTTCATGAAAAGAGCGAGAACAAGTTGAATATTAATAATTTCAACTACCAACCCTCAAAAATATCATCTAGTCAATTACTGATTCCCTTTCGTATCATATCTGCATAACATTTCTCTCTCCGTACTTTGTTTACAAAGGTTACCTTAAAACGACTTTTTTTTTCGAATTTATACATGGCGTAGGTGTCAGTTTTAGTCGTAATTTATCGTCTAACACGAGACATCCAACTCTGTGGCGCAAATCGTCATTGTTAATTCAAAGGGGTTTTCTTTTAAAAAAAATTGATGGTGTTGGTGCAAAGTCCACAGTTTGTAAAATCTCAAATAGATTTTTCCACTTCGAAAGTTCTTAATTTTTTTGCTAAAATCCACATTTTACTCAATTACAACTGTAAGTTGATTTAGTTTAGAGCAGGGCCGTATGTGACTGTAATTAGAAGATAAAACGATGTCATGAAAAAAATTCGGAAGGCAGAAGAATCAATCTAAACAAGTAGGGAGGGTAGGCCTGCAATGGTTTGGCCGTGTTCTTTGTGTGGATTATCAAACGTTGCTTCGAATAATGTGGGAATAAACACCACCAAGTGAAACAAAAACTGGAAGACAATGAAGCTTCTCATGACCATATTTATGAAGAAAATCCTAAATAATGTTAGAGATGTGGATTCAAAAAAATGATGTCCTCATTAAAAAACAAGTGGCGATGTACAAGGAGAAGAAGAGCAAGAAGTTTAACTCCAGATTATACGATTAGGAGTAACTCGAGCCCGAAAATGGCCAAGTCAAGCAGACATTTCTTAAATCAGTAGCACCTCTATTTTTAATCCTACAAAATATTGCAAAAATCCAAATCCTGCAGACGTTTTGTAGGTTTATTGGGTTTTACGTATGTTTCTTAAAAATGAAGGTTTATAGCTAGCCCAGTGGGGTCTTGTAATTCAGTTTCTAATCTGTTAGAAGGGGGCTATCAGCATGCTCATCAGATGGAGCTTTTGTGTATGTCTACTGATTCCCGATTAAAAGAGCGCACGACAGAGTCTATGTGCTGCGAAAGCTGTATTTTGGACTTCTATGAAGTGTAGGGTTTATTGGATTGGAGGGGGGAGGGGGCAGTAAGACTCTCACAGCTCTGACATGGTGGTAATACCTCCATATTTAGTCCAACAAAATATTACAAAAAATGGAAACATTGCGATAATTCTGTAGGTTTATTGGGTTTTTCGTATGTTCCTTAGAAAGAGAGGTTTCTAGCTACCCCAGTGGCCTTTTGTACTTCAGTTGTTTATCTGCTAAAATAAGGCAATAGCCTTTGTATGTCTACTTATTCCATATTAGCAAAGCGCAGGATAAAGAGTCCATGTGCTGTAAAAACTGTGTCCCGGACTTTTATAGAGTGTAGGGTTTATTGGGAGGGGGAGTAGCTGTTCAGTTAGACCATCGCAGTCCTCATATGTTGGTCATCTCCATTTCTAGTCAAACATTCAACAAAAATACAAGTATTGCAGAAGTATCGTAAGTTTATTGGGTTTTACGTATGTTCTTTAGAAAGGAAGGTTTTTAGCTAACCCAGCAGCCGTTTGTACTTCAGTTAATCAATAATCATTCTGCTCATCAGATAGAGCTTTTGTATGTCTACTGATTCCGGATAAGCAGAGCGCACGACAGAGTCTATGTGCTGCGAAAGCTGTGTCCAGGCCTTCTATAGACTGTAGAGTTTATTGGGAGGGATAAATCTTCAGTAAGGCCATCACAGTCTTTACATGGTGGTAGCACCTCCATTTTTGATCCAAATATTGAAAAAATCAAAATTTCGCTGAAGTCCCGTAGGTTTATTAAAAACTGAGGTTTTTAACTAGCCCAGTGTGGTCTTGTACTTCAGTTCATCTACTATCAGCTTGCTCCTCAGATGTAGTCTTTAAACGTATACTGATTCTGGATTGGCAGAGTGCAAGATAGAGAGTCTCTTTACTGCAAAAGCCCTTTCCGGACTTCTATAGAGTGTAAGGTTTTTTGGGGGAAAGTAGGCCGACGGTAATGCCATTGCAGTCCTCACATGGTGGTGAAATCGCCATTTTTAGTTCAAAATAGTGCAAAAATCCAAATATTACAGAAGTTCAGTAGGTTTATTGCGCTTTACGTATGTTCTAGCTAGCCCAGTGGCCTTCTGTAGTTCAGTTAAACTGCTAGAGGAGTCTTTTTACTGCGAAAGCCCTTCCCGGACTTCTATGAAGTGTAGGGTTTATTTGGGGGGAAAGTAGGCCTTCAGTAAGGCCATTGGAGTCCTCACATGGTGATAAAATCGCCATTTTTAGTTCACAATAGTGCAAAACTCCAAATATCACAAAAGTCCAGTAGGTTTATTGTACTTGACGTATGTTCTATCTAGCCCAGTGGCCTTCTGTAATTCAGTTCAACTGCTAGAGGAGTCTTTTTACTACGAAAGCCCTTCCCGGACTTCTATGAAGTGTAGGGTTTATTGGGGGGGAAAGTAGGTCTTCAGTAACGCCATTGAAGTCCTCACATGGTGGTAAAATCGCCATTTTTAGTTCAAAATAGTGCAAAACTCCAAATATCACAAAAGTCCAGTAGGTTTATTGTGCTTTGCGTATGTTCTAGCTAGCCCAGTGGTCTTCTGTAGTTCAGTTCAACTGTTAGAGGAGACTGAGCAGCCTGCTCATTAGATGGGGCCTTTGTATGTTTATTAATTCAAAATTAGCTGAGCTCAGGGTACAAAGTCTCTGTGATGCAAAAGCTGTGCTTCGGACTTCTACGACTTGTAAGGTTTATAAAAGTACTGGCGGCGGGTAGCCCTTCGGTAAGACATCTATTGCAGTCCTCAAATGTGGGTAACACCTTCATTTACAGTCCAAAATAATTGTGAAAATGCAAATATTGCTGAAGTGTTATAGGTTTATTGGGTTTCGCGCATGATCCTTAAAAAGGGAAGTTTCTCTAGCCCATTAGCCGCCTCTTGTGCTTCAGTGCATCTGCTAGAAGAAGCCTGCTCATATAGAGCTTTTGATTGTGTGAGAGGTGACAGTACTAACATGATGTGTTTTTCTAAAATGCATTACTGTTTGGTTTTTCACAGAGCAAGGTCATTTTGAAAGAATTCGTGCTTACTATCCCTCTGGTGTGCCTCCATGTGCTCTAGCTAGATGTAGGATTGTATGAATTTGCTATAAAAGCCTCTTATGGCTAGCCCGTCAGCAATCTTGTTCACCCCAACTCCCTACTGGCTGAATAGCTAAATATCCAGTGCAATATTACAGAATTGTGCACGAAAAGAGTTCTGACAGAATTCCCGAACCTGCTGAGAGCCCACATGACATTTATCTCTCAAAATGGCAAAATACTGCAATTTTTAGCTCTAAAGTACTCAGGAGTGACCACTTGTGTAGATATTGCCGGAACAGCTAATAACCTTTGCTGTCAAAGCGTGAAACTAAGAAAAATCGCGAGTGGCTCACTCGCTTGTGAGCCACTGAGCCACAAAGGAACGCTGATTGGGACTAGTCTCGTCAGGTAGTCTCGTCTCTCTTTAAGCGAGATCGAATTTTTGGCTTTTACGAGGGCAGTCCGATGGGTTAGCCACTAGCCAACTGCTTACAGAAGCTCAGTAAAGCATTGCGACGAATTGCAATGCCATCAAGACTCGTCGAAGAACTCAACAGATGAGTATTTTAATCTAATTACGACAACCCTCTCTCAGGCATTACTAATTGTTTTATAATGCCGACTAATTTTTAAAATAAAATAAAACCGAAATTCAGAATATGCGAATGTAAACGTGGCAAATTCAAGTGCTTTCATAACGTTCACAAGATGAACAATAATATCGAGATGGGGGAGAGGAAATAGATTTTAATAAGTAATAAAAACAAGTATGGATATATGCAGACACCTATAGAAGGGTAAGGGATAATCTTACCCTTATATTATACATATGCATATTGATCGCATATAACGTACAGTCTAAGAAAAAAGCGCGCTGTGTAAACTTTTAACTAGACTTAATTATTCTCGTAAAAATTATTCGTGAGTACACACCTTTTTTCTTCTTCCCTTTTTCTCCTTTTATTTTTTTTTCAGAGAACTTTTCTAATTGAAGTATCTGTAAATTAAGAAAAAAGAGACGTTCTGAACCATGACATCCAAACTGTCAGGACAAGAAAAAAGTAATTAACTTGAATGAATAATTAAGAAAGAGAAAAGGAATATTTATTTTACTCGACTTTATTAGAAATCAAGCACTACTGTGTATTATTCGTAGGTGTTAAATATGTTCATCGGATGTTGAATTTTTAAAATTTTATTTTCAATTATTAAATCGTCGCTTTTCGCTTTAATTATGAAAAAGGGATTTCTTTTAGACGCTATTGAGGGGTATTCAAAAGTGCAAGTGTCCACAATCAAACAAAGAGTTGAAAGTTGAGGTTAGAACGCAATAAAAACCCATAAATTGGGCAATAGGAGCGTCTTAATTAATATTAACCACTCGATTTCAACGAACTCTTGTTTACAATCTCATTCTTTAAAGGTTTAAATTTTAATTAATCATCGCCCCTTAACCAATAAAACTTCTGTTTATAAAAAAAAGTTGAATTGCCTAATAAAACTTAGCAAGGAGAGAGAGAGACGGAACGAGAGGGTAGAAAAAATAAGAAAAATTCGTATTGTTTTTCGTAAGAGCTTTTGCAAAATTCATCACCGATAATATCTGCCATTTTTGTCTGTTAAATATTCCGACGTCTTTCTATACGTGACTCCATATTCTGAAGAAGTATTAAATTATTCCCAAACATATACCGCTTCTGACGCCTAACCTAAGCTCGTTTTGTTTTATTCATATACACTCGATTCCGACTTTCGGCCCGTAAACTTTAAATATGTTCATCTTGAGTACCAAGCTTGATATTTTTGATGCAGAATAATGTTAAGCCAATATGCAAAATATACTACCATTCCCCTTAAAAGATATTAGATTTTTATATATGCGAATTGTCGTCTCGAAATTGTTTTTTAAAATAAGCACAAATCAAATTTGTTTGAATAAAGAAATTTCACCTAGCTCGATTAAAACAGGAGCGGCTTCGGTAATTCGACCACACAACCAGGCGAAATAATTCAAACTGGGGGGTTTCCACCACCACCTAACCTCACATTTGGCTACTTATTTAATTTACCACCAACGACGTTACGTCATTTGGGTTGCCTACTTTCAGGGGTTTGGTCAATTATCAACCAACTTGCTGGTCGGCCCTAACTGTGACTGTGTGAACCTTAGTGGAACCCCTGTGGCACTCCACATCACAAGAAGCTAGTGTTGGTGGCTTAATAATATGCGTGGTTTTAAAACAGGGACGGCTTCGAAAAACACGACAATTAAATTAAATAAAATGCGCGAATTAAAATATTTTTAAAAAAAGACCAAAATTTTTTTTGGATTCTCATTCACTGGAAATTTTCTGCGCGCATAATAATACAAACTTATCATTTTAAAAATAATGAAATATTTAGCGAGTATTTTTCTTTAATTTGTAAGTCCAGAACACGCTCAGATTGTTAATTAACATTTTGATTTTGTTATCTCAGCAAAGGCAATTAAAAATTCTCCTGATATCACAGCGCACGTCTGCGACGAATGGCTGAACAATAAAATGACAAATTAAATAAAAAAGAGAAAAGGGTTTCTTCAAACAAGCCAAAGGTTAAATTAAAAGAATTTCAATCGAGATACGAATAATATTTACCCCACATAAATGAGGTTATCTTTATTTTTACATATTTTTTTGCAAGTCGTAGATAGCGTTTTTGTATAAGCTGTGGAGTAAAAAAACAATTGTATAAATTTACTGATTGTTCTTATTATTTCAGCGACTACAAATAAAATAATTAAGTCAAACGGTTAATTATGTTTGCTTTGTCGTTTTTTTTTCATTTTTCCATCTTTCATAGCAAATAATATAAAGTACAAATTATTTTGTTTCTTTAAAGAAAAAAGGCTCTCTTGGTTTCTAATTTTAATTAAATATTTTACATTTTTAATATAGCAAATAATAATTGTTGTTTCGCATTAAATTAAAATTGTAAAAAAATACTAACTAATTGTACAAAAACTAAAATTCACAAAATACTATTAACAAACAATAATAAAAGTAGTAGAATAATTAGGGGAGAGCTTTCTGACGCGACTGATGAAGTAATTTTCACGCTGCTCCAAAGTTTAAATTAAAATTTCTATTTGTGGTGTGGCACCTTCATTGGAGGTAAATTAAAAAATCCCTTAGATTGAGCCTGTTAAATAAGTTATTCCTCGACACAATCCACTAGTAATTATTCTCTTCTTTCATTTTTGGTTTCACTTCTATTAATTCGGGTAGCAGCGTGCACTTTCACTAAGCGATAAAGTACAAAAGTTTAACAATTCATGCTGAAAGAACATCGCAACACGTCCGCCACTCCTAAGTGGTAGCATTGCTTTGTGGGTGGTTTGAGAAAGGTGCATTTGTGCTCTTAACTCGAAAAGTATGCAGTTTATCAGAAATATGTTTCTATAGGAAAATAAACTACACCAAATTTCCTATAAATTGCATATCTTGACTTTTCTTCCTCAGACGAACGGTTTGGGCGCTCGGGCACGTTAAAGTTTGACAAAAATTTTAAAATTGGAGAAAAAATTGTTTTATCGCTTATTTTGTCAAACAACCAGTTTACGTGTTAGAGCGCGTTTTAGCGCGTAAACTGTTCGTTTGATGGAATAATCTAAAAAAAATAATTTATAGGAAATTGGGTGTACTTTATTTTTCCATAGTAAAACTTTTCTCATAAAGTGCGTAGTTTTTGAGTTATAAGCGAAAAATAAAAAAAACAGTTTTTTGGGCGATTTTGAAACTTTGACAAACTTTAAGCACACTAGCGCCTAAATCATTGGTCTGAGAACAAAACCTGAGCGTCATTATTTGTCAAAAATTGATCGTAGTTTACTTTTACATAGAAACATTTTTCTCATCAAGGGCGTATTTTTCGAGTTATAAGCGATAAACTAAAAAATCAGAGTTTTGGCCAGTTTTGAAATTTTTGTCAAATTTTAACGCGCTCTAGCGTCTAAACCGTTTACCTGACGGAAAAAACTTAAGAATTATTAGTTGTTGAAAATTGGATGTAGTTTACTTTTATATAGAAATATCTTTTTATAAAGTGCGTAGTTTCGAGTTATAAGCGATAAACTAAAAAAACTGTTTTGGACCAGTTAAAATTTTTTTTTCAAACTTTAACGCGCTCTAGCGTCTAAACCGTTTGCCTGACGGAAAAAACCTAGAAATTATTAGTTGTTAAAAATTGGACGTAGTTTACTTTTATATAGAAATATCTTTTCATAAAGTGCGTAGTTTCGAGTTATAAGCGATAAACTAAAAAAACTGTTTTTGCACCAGTTAAAAATTTTTTTTTCAAACTTTAACGCGCTCTAGCGTCTAAACCGTTTGCCTGACGGAAAAAACCTAAAAATTATTAGTTGTTGAAAATTGGACGTAGTTTACTTTTATATAGAAATATCTTTTCATAAAGTGCGTAGTTTCGAGTTATAAGCGATAAACTAAAAAAACTGTTTTTGACCAGTTAAAAATTTTTTTTTCAAACTTTAACGCGCTCTAGCGTCTAAACCGTTTGCCTGACTAAAAAAAACTAAGAGTTATAATTTATAGAAAATTAATTTTAGTTTAGTTTTATATAAAAACACTTTTTTAATGAAACGCGTATATTTCGAGTTATAAGCGATAAACTAAAAAAACAGTTTTTTGGTCAGTTTTAGAATTTTTGTCAAACTTTAACGCACTCTCGTGTCTAAACCGTTTGCCTCACAAAAAATATTGAAGTCATTATTTGTCGAAAATTAGACGTAGTTATATAGAAACATTTTGCTCATTAAGGGCGTAGTTTACGAGTTATAAGCGATAAACTAGAAAACAGTGTTTTGGCCAGTTTTGGAATTTTTATCAAATTTTAACGCGCTCTAGCGTCTAAACCGTTTACTTGACAAAAAAACCTAGGAGTTATTAGTTGTCGAAAATTGGACGTAGTTTACTTTTATACAGTAACATTTTTTCATAAAGTGAGTAGTTTTTGAGTTATAAGCTATAAACTAAAAAAACAGTATCTTGGCCAGTTTTAGAATTTTTGTCAAACTTTAACGCGCTCTAGCGTCTAAACCGTTTACCTGACTAAAAAAAACCGAAAAGTTATAATTTATAGCAAATTGAATGTAGTTTAGTTTTATATAAAAACACTTTTTTTTAAAAACGCGTAATTTTCGAGTTATAAGCAATAAACAAAAACACAGTTTTTTGGCCGATTTAGAAAACTTTGCCAAACTTTAACGCGCTCTAGCGCCTAAGCCGTTTGTCTGAGAAAAAAACCTTATAACTAATATTTGTAGAAAATAAGACGTAATTTACTTTTATATAAAAACACTCTTCTCATAAAGTGGGCAGTTTTCGAGTTACCAGCGAAAAAAAACAGTTTTTAGACCGATTTTGTAAACTTTGTCAAACTTTTGCGCACTCTAGAGCCTAAACTGTTTGTCGGAGAAAGAAAACTTAAGAGATGTAATTGGTAGGAAATTTAGAGTAGTTTATTTTGATATTGAAACACTTTTCCCATAAAGTAAGTATTAGTTATCGAGTTATAAGCAAAAAACCCAAAAAATAACTAAACCTACCTTTCGTAAAAGTTGACCATATTTGAGCTCTCTTTGCCGCTCCATTTCAGCCGCACTAAATTAGTAATATTTGCCAAAATTTCATTTCTGTCTGAGCTGAGAATTCTTTCAAGTTGGGCTCGAAGGTCCCTTTGTATTTCTCAGACGAGTTCTAGATCCATTCTGAATCCAGCCTTTTTTTTTAATTTTTTACTATGTGTGCCCTAAAAAGAATGGCTTGCACTTGGACTAGAGGTCTCTTTGTATTTCTCAGGCGAGTTAGGCCCGTTCTCAACCCAATCTTCTTATAAAAATGTCTTCTCTGTGTGAGTCAAAGCTTCTCTAAAAAGAACGGCTTTTTATTCTTGGACTAGAAGGTTTTTGTATGTTTCTCAGACGATTTATGGGTGCATCCCCAACCCAACCTTCTTTGAAGGCTGCACGCCTGCTCGGAGGAGTTTCTTTGTGTGATTGCTGGTTCAGAATAAGCAAAACCTAGGATGAAGTGCTTCAAAGCTGGTAAATCTAGGCACCGACTTAAAATATGTTTGGAGAATTTGTCTTCTGCTCCGCAACATCCCACCCCTGAAACTGGAAGAAGGAGCAGTGGAAGACGAACTTTGTCCGAAGACAAGATGGTATAGTACGCTTCTTTAAGAGTCTTCTTCTCGGATGCTTGAATCTGCATACCCTTAGGTATACCTGTAATGCCGTACTAATGGAAAGCTTTTAAGTGAACTCGCCAACAACTGACAAAGATATGAAATTTAAAGTCTCTTCTCCAGAGTAAGAATCATTGGATAATTGTACGATTATTTTTGGAAAAGTCGTTTCGACGCTGTTAAGAAAGCTTTACGAGAGTATAAAAAGTATTACGATCCTAATTCATCTACTACTATACCATAATAAAACTCGTGTTTCATCTTGTGACAGAGCAAATATTACGGATACAATTAATTAAGGAAATATAATTACATTTAACACAATAGATTATTTAGTGCAACTTTAAAAATACTTTCTTCTCCTAATTTATGGAATAATTTTAACGACAGACGTCTACATAAAACAGGAAACATGTAGGTAGCGACTATAAGTGTATTTACTTCTCATAAATGATGAAAATACACGTTTTACTCACTTCCTGCTTAAATGAGACCGTTTCAATTGGACACATTAATGGTAACATGAAAAAATTCACAAATTAGCCTTCGTATCTGATACCAATTTATCGGAGACATCTTTTTTAAGCGAAATTATCGGCGCCAATTAATCAATACGAACCCTTGTAATAATCTTCTTATAACGACCCCCTTTTAGTAAGCGGCAACAACTATCTCGAAGCCTAAATAGTTGGACACTTGCAGTGATCCGCAACAAAAGGGTTAGACACGATATCAGAATTCGCCAATGACACGAGACAAATGATGGTGCTTGTCTAATTGATGATCGCTTTGTCATATCTAGAGTGGGAAATCTACTAAGTCAAATGAGCGATAGCGCATCTTTAGATCACTCTTGTTTTAGTTAACACTAAAGATTTATATTCATGGGTGGTCTTGTCAAACTTAAGACCAGTTGCCCATCGACTATGGAAGTAATAATAATGCAATAAATATGTAAGAGGTGGATATTAATTTTGTATATTTACGTAAGCATTGTTATTGATATTACGTTCATATGTTATGTTGATGTTCGAAATTTAAATCGCAGACAGACGTATTAAAGACTGTCAAAGTTAATTAATTATTTTGGTAGCGGTGCAATGGTAAGAATGTGGATTAAGGATTTAGATTTTTGTCGCATCTAAAAAATGGATTCTTAAGCTCGTAATTATATCATTTTATAAATTCAAATGAGTTTTAAGACTTTTATACGCCGCAGAGAGACGATTTTTCAGTCTTAACTCTTCGACTTTTTCCACGAAGGAACGAAATTGATCGAATTCTTATTCTAATTCGTCGAAATCGAAGATCTCTCTTCGAACTGCTTGAAAACGCGCCCAACAACTCGATGAACTCGTCCTACGGGCTTCTAAAAAATTGCCAAAAAAATGATCTGAAACAGACATCAATCATTTCATCATTGACAATGAACACGCGACCAGACGAGACTTGGACTTAGCTCGTCTCGTCTAGAATTTATCACTAAAAGAGGCCCTCGATGAAAAGTCTCGGCTCGTTCGATAACGCCACGTCTTGTCTCGTTTGGTACAATCCCTCTTGCTACGTTTAATAAAGTCTCACATCGTTTGATAAAGTCTCGTATCATTTGATAAAGTATTGTCTCGGCACGTTTGATAAAGTCTCGTCTCATCTCGCTTAAGAAAGTTTCGCCTCGTGTCGATTTGATAAAGCCTCCTGTCGCCTCGACTTATATCGAGTTTTTGTATGCCGTAGAGATGCGATTTTTCATTCTTAACTCTTTGACTTTTTCCACGAAAGAACGAAATTGATCGAATTCTTTTTCTAATTCGTCTAAAAAGAAGATCTTTCCGCGACCTGCTTGAAATGAAGCCCATCAACGCAATTAACTCGCCCTACGGGCTTTCACATTTAGGTCGTTATCGTTGATTTGCCAAAAAATTGGATGATCTGAAACAGACAAATATCGTCTCATCAGTAGCTATAAACACGAGAACAGACAAGACATGGGCTTGGCTCGTCTCGTCTAGAGTTTCTAATAGAGGGGCTCCAATTTAAAGTCTCGTTTCGTTCGATAAAGCCTCGTGTCGTTTCGTTTGATACAGTCCCCTCTTGTCTACTCTGATTAAGTCTCGTCGCGTCTCGTTTGATACAGTCTTGTCTTGTCTCGTTCGATAAAGTTTCGTCTCATATCATTTTAGAAAGTCTCGCCTTGGTTCAATTTGATAAAGCCTCGTGTCGTCTCGTTTGATACAGTCCCCTCTTGTCTACTCTGATTAAGTCTCGTCGCGTCTCGTTTGATACAGTCTTGTCTCGTCTCGTTTAATAAAGTCTCGTCTCATCTCATTTAAGAAAATCTCGCCTTGGTTCAATTTGATAAAGCCTCGTGTGGTCTCGTTTGATACAGTCCCCTCTTGTCTACTCTGATTAAGTCTCGTCGCGTTTCGTTTAATACAGTCTTGTCTTGTCTCGTTCGATAAAGTTTTGTCTCATATCATTTTAAAAAGTCTCGCCTTGGTTCAATTTGATAAAGCCTCGTATCGTCTCGTTTGATACAGTCCCCTCTTGTCTACTCTAATTAAGTCTCGTCGCGTCTCGTTTGATACAGTCTTGTCTTATCGCGTTCGATAAAGCTTCGTCTCATATCATTTTAGAAAGTCTCGCCTTGGTTCAATTTGATAAAGCCTCGTGTCGTCTCGTTTGATACAGTCCCCTCTTGTCTACTCTGATTAAGTCTCGTCGCGTTTCGTTTAATACAGTCTTGTCTTGTCTCGTTCGATAAAGTTTCGTCTCATATCATTTTAGAAAGTCTCGCCTTGGTTCAATTTGATAAAGCCTCGTATCGTCTCGTTTGATACAGTCCCCTCTTGTCTACTCTGATTAAGTCTCGTCGCGTCTCGTTTGATACAGTCTTGTCTTATCTCGTTCGATAAAGTTTCGTCTCATATCATTTTAGAAAGTCTCGCCTTGGTTCAATTTGATAAAGCCTCGTGTCGTCTCGTTTGATACAGTCCCCTCTTGTCTACTCTGATTAAGTCTCGTCTCGTTTCGTTTAATATAGTCTTGTCTTGTCTCGTTCGATAAAGTTTCGTCTCATATCATTTTAGAAAGTCTCGCCTTGGTTCAATTTGATAAAGCCTCGTATCGTCTCGTTTGATACAGTCCCCTCTTGTCTACTCTGATTAAGTCTCGTCGCGTCTCGTTTAATACAGTCTTGTCTCGTCTCGTTTGATAAAGTCTCGTCTCATCTCATTTAAGAAAATCTCGCCTTGGTTCAATTTGATAAAGCCTCGTGTCGTTTCGACTTATATCGAGTTTTCGTATGCCGTTGAGAGACGATTTTTCAGTCTTAACTCTTCGACTTTTTCCACGAAGGAACGAAATTGATCGAATTCTTATTCTAATTAAAGATCTTTCTTTGACCTGCTTGAAATGAAGCCCATCGACGGAACGAGATCGTCCTACGGGCTTCTACATTTAGGTCGTTTTCGTTGGATTACCTAAAGATTGGATGATCTAAAACAGTCATTAATCATCTCATTAGTAGCAATAAACACGAGACCAGACGAAACTTGGGCTAGTCTCGTCTCGCCTAAAATTTTTCAAAGAGGTCGTCAATGAAAAATCTCGTCTCATTCAGTGAAGTGATGTCCCGTTTCGTTTGATACAGTCCCCTCTTGTCTCGTTTGATTAATTGTAGTCTCGTCTCGTTTCATAAAGTCTCATCTCGTCTCGTTTGATTAAGTTTCGATTTGATCATGTCTGGCCTCGTTTCTATTTATAAAGCCTCGATTTATCTCAAAATTGAGAGGCTATAGACGTGGCTAGATCATTGGGGAGGAGGTGTTCGGGGGGGGGGTACTGAGTAGGCCACAAAAACATACTTACGTCAGTAGATTTTAACATCGTATCGAGATTTCATAGAAGCGCCGCTTAACTTTAATACACCGTAGTAGTGGGAGGCGAGATCAACAAAGTTGAACCCATCCCAAAAATTGTCAGAAATCGGAAAACGCTATTGATGAACCTTAACAAATTAACTACTGCATAGGGTGGGCAAAATTCGATAGTTCTTATGGAGAAATCGATAACTAAAGAGATATGAAAAATGGATGGCGTATCCTCTTTCTCTTTTTTTGAGAGGAACCCAACGGCAAAAGCTGGAATTTGCGATCTTCTTTTGTTTCAGAGCTATTGTAAGCAAAAGCTCGATTTTTCAATTTTTCGTTAAATGTCGATATCTCGGAGATGCAGAGATGCCTCCTGCAGATGTTTCTGCAATGGGAGATCCACGCAAAGAACCTCGTCTCAGAATCTTACGTATTATAGGCACACTATAGGTGCCTAAGAGGAAGGCATGTTGCATGTATTAGAGACTGTCGACTATGCGGAGAAAAATATGAATCTTCTCAGCGGATCACAAGCAGATTCCCAGTTTTTCGGCATTGAGAAAGTCTACACTGGGTTCTGCTTCTCTGTTTGGAGCTACAGCCTTGCGTCATATGGTGTCCAGTCCGGGGCTAGACGAATTTTCAGGGGGCCAGACCACTCCACGACTCCCCGTTGTTCGGAAGTCAATGGCTAATCCTCAAAAGTGAAAACGCCTCCCATATTGGGTGGTTAGGAGTTGGGACCCTACATACGTCAGACACTTACGTTGGTGACTACCTACGCATAACCGATGGGCAACTTAAAAAAATCGCGATTATGTCTCAAGTTCAATAACATTAAGATTATCGGTTAAATTAACATGAAAAGTGAGTGAAGTTCATTAACTCACAGTAGTAATATAATGGGTATAGATGTAGTAATTAGTAGTGATTAGTTAGTTGATTGTGTTACAGACGACAGCTGTCAATGATGACATCATATCCTGCCAATGATCCTCTTATTGACGCCCGCTCGGTTAACGCCCGTTAACACATGCAAGTATCGACGCATTATCTACTTATGTATGATTATACAAAATAACGAAATGTACACACACGATCGTGTGTGTGTGAGCGTGAGTTCCGAAGGCGACAATAATTCCATTAATGACTGTTGAACTCAATTTTATTATTATTGCACCAAAATCCAAATTGGTCGACTACTTTTTTAAACAATTACCCCATCGACGCTTCGACGAAAATTAATTACGACTCGAGACTTAATTGAATTATACAAACGATTATATGTATACATTATTTCCTAATTTTCTAAACGTGAGTGGGTGCACCTTGAGTTTGTTAAGTTGGAAGCGATAAGGAAATCTTGGGGACAATTGAATTGTCAACTTCAAAGCTATACTTGATATGAGTTTAGATTTGGTGCTATAGCATATTGAATAGTCGATGACAATACATGTCTATTCCATGTGTATGATTCCTGAATCCGGGCCCATTGTTCATACATCCGTTTAATCAAGAAACCTTCCGTACAATTTACCCTTCAAGACGCAACTAAACGACGTCAAGAACTAATGCAATAATCGTGTTTACTTTAAATAAATGATTGTCACGAAACGTAATTTACTTATTTTACAATTACAATTTACGCGTAATTAATATAGCAAAGGCGATTTTTTAAGCATTTTCCGCCCTCGAAAAGAAATCGACGTCTCTCCAAGTCTCGACGAGAGAAAGCCCTAAATTCGAGGATTAGTAACATCCTTAAATATAAATCTATATGTCCTTTTTATATGAGATCTCATAAAATCTGCTCAGAAAGAAAATCTACTGATCTTTGATTTGATATAGCGGATTAACGAAACCCTCCAAACATCTTTTCTTAAATGTATTATATTTCTTTTCTCTTTCACTATATTTCGACACTTTGAAGTGTGATTCGATGATATATTTTCTTTAGATATATCATCTCGAGTAAATGTATTGGTAGAATAATTCAATCTAAAAACTGAAAACCAAATAAAATTATCGATGGCGCATAAGGGCTAAAATATACCGTGTGTACACTGAGATTTGAGACATATGAGTTTGCTGTGTAAAATTGAATGCATCTTCCAATGAATTTAAAAAAAATACTAACAGCAATATAGGCCCAGTTAATGCATTCATTTCCACAAAAACAAAAATAACGATTACCTTCCACAGCCCATAGTCGTAAGAGAAAAGAGTTGTCACAATATTAGTTCATGCACGATGCATCCACAACTAGACCAGTTTTGTTGCAGTTGCGATGTGGCTATTTGAGGCTAAATTTGACATTCAGATCTCTTCTCTTCCATCCTGATCCTTTGTGAGCCATCGAGATCATTTCTGATTCATGGTAACCCTTCTTGAGTCGTCGAGAACATACTTGCCTCATTCTGCTTATTTTTCTCCACATTTCCTGATTCTTTCTAGTTTTTTTCAGCAGAGGAGAAGTTTCTCACGAAGACTCTTGCTTCAGTAGCGACGAGTAGTGCTGGACTATTGTCCAGCTAAAAAAGTCTTTCATAAGACGCTTGTATGTAATTAATGGACTACCGCACACTTATACTCGTGTAAAATCGACTGTATATAGCCCGGCTATAGTCGGGCCTGATAGCGTGTGAAACATTGGCGGTTTTTTAGAGAAGGCTAAGGAGGCTCAGCCTCCCTAACTAAAAACAGAAGAAGAAAGAAATCACAGAACATTTACAGTGAGCAGTGTTGTTAAAAACTAAAAACTAACTTGACTGTTTTCACAAAAACTAAATTAGACCACGCCCCCTTTTGGCTGAGGCATCCTCTTTGCCTCGCTCCGCTCGGCAAGTTTTAACAATTTTGAAATTGATAGACCACCACTGATAGTAGCGGATTTTAAGAGGCGATTAGGAAGGCTCGGCCTCCCTAGCCAAAAACAGAAGAAGAAACAAAAAACAGTAAATTTACACTGACCAGTGTTATTTCAAATCAAAAACCAACTTGACTATTTTCACAAAAACTAAATTAGGCCACGCCTCTTTTTTGTTGAGGTGTCCTCTTTGCCTCGCTCCGCTCGGCGGGTTTTCTTTAAGCTCCTCAATTTTGAAATTGATAGACCACCACTAATAGTAGCGGCTTTTCAGAAGCGATTAGGAAGGCTTCGCCTCCCTAACCAAAAAGAGAAGAAGAAAGAAAAAACAGAAAATTTAAAGTGACCAGTGTTATTCCAAATCAAAAACCAACTTGCTCCCTTGCTGCGGCGTCATCTTTGCCTCGCTCCTCTTGGCAGGTCTTTAATTTTGAAATTAATGGGCCACCACTGGTAGTGACTAAATCAGGCCACGCCCCTTTTTGGCTGAGATGTCCTGTTTGCCTCGCTCCGCTCGGCGGGTTTTCTTTAAGCTCCTCAATTTTGAAATTGATAGACCACCACTAATAGTAGCGGCTTTTCAGAAGCGATTAAGAAGGATTCGCCTCCCTAACCAAAATCAGAAGAAGAAAGAGACAGCAGAAAATTTACAGTGACGAGTGTTATTTGAAATCAAAAACCAACTTGCCCTCTTTTGGCTGAGACGTCCTCTTTGCCTCGCTCCTCTCGGCGGGTTTTCTTTAACCTCCTCAATTTTGAAGTTGATAGACTACCACTGATAGTAGCGGCTTTTCAGAGGCGATTACGAAGGCTCCGCTTCCGTAATCAAAAACAGATAAAAAAGAGAAAACAGAAGATTTACAGTGACCAGTGTTATTTGAAATCAAGAACCGACTTGCTCCCTTTTGGCTGCGGCGTCATTTTTGCCTCGCTTCTCCCGGCAGGTCTTCAATTTTGAAATTAATGGGCCACCACTGGTAGTGCCAGCTTTTTAGATGTGATTAGGAAGGCTTCGCCCCCCTAACAAAAAACAGGAGAAGAAAACAGAAGAGAAAACAGAAGATTTACAGTGACCAGTGTTATTTAAAAATAAAAACCAACTTGACTATTTTCACAAAAACTAAATCAAGCCACGCCCCTTTTTGGCTGAGATGTCCTCTTTGCCTCGCTCCGCTCGGCTGGTTTTCTTTAAGCTTCTCAATTTTGAAATTGATAGACTACCACTGTTAGTAACGGCTTTTTAGAGGCGATTAGGAAGACTCCTCCTCCCTAACCAAAATTAGAAGAAGAAAGAGACAGCAGAAAATTTACAGTGACGAGTGTTATTTGAAATAAAAAACCAACTTGCCCTCTTTTGACTGTGACGTCCTCTTTGCCTCGCTCCGCTCGGCGGGTTTTCTTTAACCTCCTCAATTTTGAAATTGATAGACCACCACTGATAGTAGCGGCTTTTCAGAAGCGATTAGGAAGGCTCCGCCTCCCTAACCAAAAACAGAAGAAGAAAGAGAAAACAAAAAATTTACAGTGACCAGTGTTATTTTAAATCAAAAGCCGACTTGCTTCCTTTTGGCTACGGCGTCATCTTTGCCTTGCTCCGCTCGGCAGGTCTTCAATTTTGAAATTAATGTACCGCCACTCTGGTAGTGCCGGCTTTTCAGATGCGATTAGGAAGGCTTCGCCCCCTAACGAAAAACAGAAGAAGAAAACAGAAGAGAAAACAGAAGATTTACAGTGACCAGTGTTATTTGAAATTAAAAACCAACTTGACTATTTTCACAAAAACTAAATAAACCACGCCCCCTTTGCCTCGCTCCGCTCGGTAGGTTTTCTTTAACCTTCTTAATTTTGAAATTTATGGCCCACTGCTAGTGTAAAACGACCCTTAAAGCGTTCTCATTTTATCAAAATAGGTAACTGCACTGGAATTGTGATGTTAAGGATGCGCTTATGACCAAAAGAGGTCAAGTAGTTAAAATTTGCGATTTTTAATGCACAGAACCATCTTAGGAATGTTAGCAGCGCGACTAACGCACCAGACGAGAGCACATTGAAGGGAGATCGCTCGTGGGTTTTAAAAAAATCGAAAAGGGTAAATTTGTGCAACTTGCGTAACTTCGAATTTGCAAATATAAATTTATCGAAGAAATAAGCACCAAAAGCAATAAATTCGGTGATTAACAATAATAACTTGAGGCATTAATTTATAGGGCACCTGTCAGGTAATTAACAGCCTATAATTAACCCCGCTTTTACCTAAGGGCTATTGATTTTACCGTTAACTTATAAGGCATCGCTTATTATTTTAACACCTTCCAGTCGATCAACTCACAAACTTAAAATTCTGCCGATTAATTAAAACGTCTCCTTTTGGCATTGTTAGGAAGAAGAGGCGCAAAAAAAACATATAATTTGGAATTAGTTTTCCCATTATCTCCAACGTATACGGTTGTCAGTCGAATTAGTACGTGGGTGTCACTTGTCAATCTCGGTGCCAACTTCGATGTGTCTTCTTATTTTCACAGACGCCTCAGAGATTCAATTAGGTTCGTAATTGGAATCAATCGTTCGAAGTAATAGACGGAAGAGAGAAATTTTTTCATTAACGTTTGTTTAGTCTCGTGATTAAAATTGAATCGAGTCACTGTTTATTTTTGTTTACTATGTGCGGGACGGATTGTAAAAAAATTTATTTTTCTCTCGTTTCGGAGACAAAAATTTAAATTCGGGCGACTTAGGATTCACCGCGAGTCGGGATGTAGTTTTGCTTGAGCTGTAACAAAAACTTAAATTATAAACGTAAATAGCTGAAAATAAAGGTTAATTCTATTATTAAACAAACCCTCAAGAATAAAAATGTTTAAGCGAGCCAAGTTTTAATTAAATAAGAGTCGGGGAAAAATTTTTAGGGATGATTATCGAGATGGCGCGATGAGGCCTAATACTAGCTGCGACCCTGCGATGATGATGATGGGGTACGTACTATTGTGATCTCGTATGTTAAGTCAAGCTTGCGGAAACCCCCGTGTATAAGTGGGTGGTTTTGAGAAAGAGCGCACAGGAATAGACTCGAGTCAATGAATATTCAATAGCTCTAACACAAGAGTCGCAAACGAGCATCGGAATGCGGTTTTGAGTAACTTCCTTTGCTTTACTTAGGATTTGTACAAATTCTATACATGCACAGACGTCAAATTAAAATTTTAATGCAACTCGTAAGTGGTAAACGCGCTTGTTTAATCTATTTTGTTCTACTTATTGTTTTAATTTTAGTCGAAAGTACGTCGGGGTGGCTCAAAACTAACTTTCAAAAACTTGTAGACAGAATGGATTCAATATTTGCTTTTTCAATTAATTAGTATTTGTTGTTTGCGAATTTGAATTCCAATTTGTATGGAATAATTGATTTGATTATTATTCCTATTGTATTTCAATATTATTCCGAGATTATTTTGCCTTCAATTTACTCTTCCTATAAAACTTGTGAATCTTGTTTTTCTTATTAATTAAATTGAATTTAAGTTTGATAATTAAAACAAGACTTACAATTATTTAAATTTAAATAATTAAACTTTTCGGAGAGTCATCATCGATGGATGGCTTCTCCATACATCTTCTTTAGTATATAATGCATTTATATACTAAAATTAAAAATAAATAGGTAAATAATAAATTATTGTTCCATTAATTTACTATTCCGACTTCAACTAAATCTCTAGTTGGAGTTTCTTCCAAACATACCTCTTTCTGCCCAATGCGTTTTTAAAATGAATTACGTACGTACCTACTACACAAGTAGGGAGCAAGTCTGAAGAGTTCAACAGAGCCCCAGACAGTGACCAAACTGATGCGGTTGGCACTAAAATGATGAACGTAAGCCACCGAGAAAATAACAGGACTGATCTAAAGCATTGGATGGGGGAAACAGACACATATGGCTACGAGGGCCGATGAAAAGAAACAATTGTCAAAATACCGATTCAATTTTCGTCAACCCTAAAAATCCTAAGTAGCTGGCCAATAACGATTTGAGCGCCTAAAAACTGGGGATAGAAACTATAGAGAGATAGGTGGATACTATCAGACCCCCTACTCACTCATACTGGTATTATCAAAAAGTAATACATTTATCGAAAAATGCAATTAGGCCCTTTTTGAAGCTTATAAAATTTCCTTCAATTTGGTATAATTTTTGTTCACGAATGATCAAAATTAAGCGAGATACAATTTTATGAAAAATCGCTTGAGTTGCGGCTCAAAATCTTCAGAAAGTGCGAATTATGAATAATTGCTTATACTGGGTATAATCTAAAAAGTAGTCGTTTTATCGAAAAATGCCATCAGAGCCTTTTTAAAGATTAAAAATTTTCCTTTAATTTAGTATATTTTTTGTTCACAGGCAATCAAAATTAAGCGAGATACAATTTTATGAAAAATCGCTTGAGTTGCGGCTCAAATTCTTCAGAAAGTGCGTTATTATGAAAAATCGCTTATACTGGGTATAATCAAAAAATTAACCGTTTTATCAAAAAATGCCATCAGACCCTTTCTAAAGCTTAAGAAATTTCCTTTAATTCCGTATAATTTTTATTACTGTGCGATTCAAATTAAGCGAGATACTGTTTTACGAAAAATCACTTGAGTTACTGCTCAAAATCTTCAAAAAGCGCCATTATCAAAAAAGTAATAATTTTATCAGAAAATCCCATTAGACTCTTTTTGAAGCATATACAATTTTCTATAAATCCATATAATAGTTGTTCCTGTGAGATCAAAATTAAGCGAGCTACAATTTTATAAAGAATTTTATGGGTTAGGTCAAAGCATTATGGAAGTGCGTGCTTATGAAAAATCGCGTATACTCGTATTATCAAAACAGTAATCGTTATATCAAAAAATGTCATCAGGGTCTTTTTGAAGCATATAAAATTTCCTTTGATTAATTATGATTTGTGTTCCAGTGCCATCAAAATTAAGCGAGATACTATTTTATGAAAAATCACTTTAGGTGCGGTTTAAAATCTTCTAAAAGGGCGTAATGATGAAAATCGCGTATACTGGGCATTATCGAAAAAGTAATCGTTTTTTCGAAAAATGCCACCAGGGCCTTTTTGAAGCTTCTAAAATGTTTTTGAATTTCGTATAATTTTTGTTCCTGTGAGATAAAACTTAAGCGAAATACAATTTTCTAAAGAATCACTTGAGTTTAAGCTCAAATTCTTCAAAAAGTGTGATTATGAAATATCGCATTATACTTGGTATTATCGAAAAATGTCATAAGCTGTATTTGACGCTTATAAAATTTCCTTTAATTCCGTATAATAGTTGTTCCTGTGCGAATAAAATTAAGCGGGATACAATTTTACGAAGAATCACTTAACTTAAGCTCGTTACTTCAGGAAGTGAGTGATTGTGAAAAATCGCGGATACTGATATTTTTAAAAAAGGAATCGTTTTATCAAAAAATGCCATCACGGCTTTTTTGAACCTTATGAAATTTCCTTTAATTCCGTATAATTTTTGGTGCCGTACGATCAAAATTAAGCGAGATACAATTTTATGAAAAATTACCTGACGCGCAAAATCTTCATAAAGTGTGTGACTATGGATGATCATTTGATCATTATTATTGAAATAGTAATCGTGTTATCTAAAAAAGTCATCAGGGCTTTTTTAAAGCTTATAAAATTTCTTTTGATTTTATAAAATTTTTATTCATGTGCAATCCAAATTAAGCGAGATACTATTTTACTAAAATCACTTGAGTTACACGTGCACCTCAAACTCTTCAAAAAATGCGTGATTATCGAAAAAGTAATAGTTTTATCGAAAAATAGCATCAGGCCCTTTTTGAAGCTTACAAAGTTTTGTTAAACTTGGTTTACTTTTTATTCCTTCGCGACCAAACTTGGGCGAGATACAATTTTATGAATCTTCAGAAAGTATTAGTTATGACAAATCACTTATACTAGATATTATTGAAAAAGTAATCGTTTTATCAAAAAATTCTATCAGGGCCTTTTTGAAGCTTATAAAATTTTCTTTAATTTCGTATCATTTTTGTTCCGGTGCGATCAAGATTAAGCGAGATACGAGTAAAAAAAAAGCACTTGAGTTACGGGTCAAAATCTTCCTAAAGTGCGTGTTTATGAAAGATCGCTTATATGGGTATTACCTATCAAAAGAGTAGCAGTTTTATCAAAAAATACCATTAGACCCTTTTTCAAGCACCTTATATTATTTACTTTAGTTCGGTTTGCTTTTTAGTCCTGTGCGATCAAAATTAGCCGAGACAGAATTTTTCAAAAACTTTTTAACTAAAAATAACGTTTTGTAGCCGCTTAGGTCTGCTGAAGGTGCCTATGTGGCCTCCATCTACTTGTGCCGTCATTTAGTTATTTAGTTTTGTCTGAAAAAGAGAAGAGCTTCAGCGCCTCCTTCTTCTGGCCCACGTCTATACTCAAGCATCGGAAAAAGTAGGTAGTCGAATGCACCTCTCATAAGAGACTGGACGAGTTTTTAATTCGGGCTCTTTTTTCGTGAAGGTGGGTTTCCTTTATGGGGATGGTGGGTGAAACAATAGCAGAATTCCTTCATTTCATTTGTTTTTTTGTTCATTCTTATTTACGTTTTAATTTTCGATTAGGCGTGTGTCGGACGACGTCGTATCAAAAAATCGAGAAAAAGTCCCGACAGTTGATTATTAAAAGTTTATAGAAAGAACAAAAATAAGAGAGGAGAGAACAAAAACGTAAAATCAAAGAGAGAAGAAAAAAAATTGAACATATAAGTTTAGACAGACACATCCCATCGAGTTTTGAAATCAGATCGAATAACAAGTTGACAACCAATTAAAAACCGTTTAACACAACCGATCTCCATTTATAATTAAGTGTATCGGAGGAGGCTGGTTGTAATTACTGGCTGACTACGATTAAAAAGAGAATTTCGAACTTGAGATACTTGGGCAGTTTGACAACTTGGATAGACAGTTACTGACCATTGGTTCTTCTTGTTCTTAACTTATTTTTAATATACAAAGACCACCTGCCTCGGTTTTCGTTAATATATCGTGTGCTCTACTCTACACTTTTTCCCTTTATTGTTTTTTTCCTCAAAATACAATTTTCAATTATTGTTGTTTTAGAATTTACATAAATGTTGATTGTTGATCAACAGTTAAATTTTACATGAACTGTTCCTTTAATGAAAACTAAACATCTTATGCTTACATACATATAATTATCGCTAACATACACTCATCAATAACTAGGTGCCTTCATTAATTTGTAAGAGACTTGTATATTCGCGAAACTTAAATGAATATTTATGCTATTAAGAAAGATTATTACTGCTAACATTACTAACAGCTTTCCGAACTTGCCGTTTAGGTAATCGGTAATCGCAAAAATTATTTTCCAAAACCCATTTGCTCGCTCTCCACAAGTATATAATCAAAAGGCGTATACTCCGAACTCGTTCTTTTCTTCAAAATACGTCCCTGTTTAATTAATTTTAAAGTTTAAAGTTTGGTAGGTAATCAAAACCAAACACCCCCTCTTTGTACTTGGATGTTTGCAGAAGAAACTAAGACAGTGAAAGGGTTGTTTCCACCACTTTCTACATTTACATATATTAAGACTTCAAAACAGAGGCGTATTTAATTTATTCAATTTTATAAATAAACATCAGGTACTTTAAGTATTAATTATTTCGAATTATTATACATTATTCAATTTGTCGATTGGTTTATTGGTTACTATAAGCACGGACGACTTAGAACGGCTTTAGCGACGTAGCCGACTTAGATCACGCGACAAAGTCGCCCTGTGGGGCTTTTTTTGAACAGAAAAATTGAGACATCGTATATTTGTTTCCGATCTGACTGATCAAAAAGGTCTAGAGGCCCAATTGGCAGTTCTGGGAATAAAATACCTAGTCTTTAAGCTGCTGAGTAACAGTTTCGTTTTGCATCAAGATTTGGCTTCAGCCTTGAGGCTTAAGACTTGAGACTTCAGATTTCAGACTTCAGATTCAGACTTCACCCTCAAAATTTAAGACTTCACACTTCAGTATTCAGACTTTAGTTTTCAGCCTTCGCGCTTCAGACTTAAGACTTCAGTATTCAGACTCCAGAATTCACACCTTAGACTTAGACTTAAAACTTCAGACTTCAGCATTTAAACTTCAGACTTGAGACTTGAGATTTGAGACTTCAGACTCTTGATTTCAGACTGCACACTTTATTCAGTATGGAGACTTCAGTCTTCGGACTTCAGGCTTAAGATTTTAGTACTCAGACTCTAGAATTCACACTTTAGACTTCAGTCATTTAGCGTACAGGCTTGAGACTTGAAAAATGAGACTTCAGATTCTAGATTCTAAACTGCACACTTCAGTATTGTGACTTCAGTTTTCAGCCTTTAGACTTCAGACTTAAGACTTCAGCATTTAGACCTAAGACTTCAAACTTCAGTCTTCAGCTAGACGAGTTACAAAATTAAAGTCTCGTTTTGTCTCAAGATTTCTACTCAGACTTCAGACTTCAGACTTAGAAAGTCAGACATCAGAATTAATACTTGAGAATTGAGACTAGAAGCTTGAGACTTAAGACTTAAGACTTGAAACTTCAGACTCCACACTTTAAGCCACTGACTTCACACTTTAGTATTGAAACTTCAATCTTCAGTCTTTGGATTTCAGACTTAGGCATTTAAAATTCCGACTTGAGACTTGAGAAATAAAACTTCAGACTCCAGAATTTACACTTTAGACTTCAAACTTCAGCATTTAAGGTTCCGACTTGATACTTGAGAAATGAAACTTCAGACTCCAGATTTTAAACTGCACACTTCAGTACTGAGACTTCAGTTTTCAGCCTTCGGACTTCAGACTACAGACAGTATTCAGATTTCAAAATTCACACTTTAAACTTCAGACTTAAGACTTCAGCATTTAGATTTAAGACTTCAAACTTTTCTCTTCAGGTAGACGAGCTACAAAATGAAAGTCTCGTTTAGTCTCAAGATTTCTACTCAGACTTTAGACTTCAGACTTAAGAAGTCAGACATCAGAATTAAGATTGAGACTAGAGGCTTAAGACTTGAAACTTTACCGTTTAGGCATTTAAACTTCAGACTGCAGATTTCAGACTTCACACTTCAGTATTGAGACTTCAGTCTTAGAATTTTAGACTTAAAACTTAAGATTGCAGTATTCAGACTTTAGAATTCACACTTTAAACTTCAGACTTACGTCTTCAACTACGCGAGCTACAAAATTAAAGTCTCGTTTAGTCTCAAGACTTCTAATCAGACTTTTGACTTCAGATTTCAGACTTAGAAATTCTGAAATTAGAATTATGACTTGAAATTTCTGACTTTAGGCTACAGACTTCAGACTTTAGTATTAAGACTTCGGCATTCAGACTTCAGTATCTAGCATTCAGACTTTACCCTTTACGCTCTATACTTTAGACTTCAGATTTTGGACCACTTCAGATTTTACACTTCAGTATTCAGACTTCAGTCTTCAGCTTTTGAACTTCAGACTTCAGACTTCAATATTTAGATTTTAGACCTCCAACTTCAAACTTCAGCCTTCTGACTTAAGACTGACTTCAGCATTTAAGCTTTAGACTTCAAGCTATTGAGTTAAAGTGTCGTCTTGTGTCAAGATTTCTGACTTTGAGGTCTCCGTCCTTGAGTCCATCAGTTACTATCCTTGTGCAGTAGGTTGGATCTCGAGTTTTAAGTTAAAGTATAGTATTTTCTCAAGTTTTCTGGCTTTGAGGTCTTCGTTTTTGAGTCCATCACTTACTATCATAGTGCAGTGGTTCGTATCTCAAGTTGCTGAGTTAAAGTCTCGTCTTGTCTCAAAATTTCTCCGCTCTTCAGCCCATAACCCACAACCACAGTGCAGTGATTTGGACCTCAAGCTACTGAAGCAAGTCTCGCCTTAGCTTAAGATTTCTTACTTAAACGTTCCCGTTTTCGAGTCTCACTTACTAGCTAGTGGGTTGGACCTCAAGCTATTAAGTTAAAACTTAGTCGTTTCTCAAGATTTGTGACTCTAAGGTCTCCCTTCAGCCTATTACCTACTACCATAGTGCAGTGATTTGGACCTCCAGCTACTGAGTTAAAGTCTCGTCTTGTCTCAAGTATTCGGGCCCTAGTTTTCCTTCTAGAGTTCATCACTTAGTTTCATACTGCAATAAGTTGTACCATGAGCTACTAAGCTAAAGCCTTGCCTCTCTCGTTTCGAGTTGCTTTACTTTGGTTTCCCTTCTTAAATTCATCACTTACTACCAAAGTGCAATGAGTTGAACGACCGTGAAGTTTTCGATAGATGCTCAATGCTCATAGATGTGTTAGATCGGTGTCTGTCCTTAATTGATTTTAGTGATTAGTGATTAGGTGATTAGGGATGAGGTTCTCTCTCTCTCTCTCTGGAGTCTTAGCCGTTATTTTTAATAATTAATTAATCTGATGTAAACTAATTTACGTGATTTGCAGGTGGGTGCCTTTCAAAGTCACGACTTCTCAAGGTAGTTAATCAAACAATGTAACTACCAAAAGTACGGATGTACACACTGATATGCTAGGCGAGATTTTTTGTATAGGTGATTCAGAGAAGGCTCGTTAGAGCCAATACGTAAATAAACTAAAGTAAAAGACTATACACCCAACACCCTCACCCCATAATCGTGTTTTGTAAAACAACAAATTGTATCTCAATTCAAACTTGTACAAAATCTTGTAAAGAAATTAAAGATCCCCACTAAACATCTTTACTTTCGGTTTCACTTTTGTTTTTGTTTGAAAATAAAGTTTCGGGTCTTTAATACTCTCAATTCAAAAACTAAATGTACGGTGTTTGAAGAAACTCAAAACTACATTATTTAAATGTACACCTGCATAAATCATCAATAAGATTGAAGTTTATTCATATTCAGATCTCTCTCTCTTCTCTCTAAAGTTTGGTTTTCAATTGAAGTCTTTGATTTGAATATTTGAAAGGAGATAAGCTTTTGAAATAATAGCTTGCGTATGTTGGTAGCTATAGATTGAAGATAAATGGAAAAAACTTTTTTGAATGCCTGTCTAACTCGTTCTCGCATTTACAATGGACCTAATTTACGATTATTTTGGGAATAATTCAAAAATATGTTGGTTTTTTTTCTTTGTGTAAAATTGAATTTGTGTGCCGTTCGCCTTTTTTTTCAATACCGGATCAATCGTCGAATTAAGTTTGGATTTCTTTAATCGATTTTTAATACGAAATTAATGATAGCTCTGCGCCGTGGTGCACACAAGTAAAAATTACCGAACCAATTAAGTGGTTTGCTCTATACCTCCAGCTTGGAAAAAAGGTAACAAAATATATTAGACGATTTTTATTATTAATACCCATCAATTTATTTTGATTTGTTTAAGGCGTGAATAACAAAAAATATTATACAGGGTGTAGGATGGGTTTAGTATTTTTTTACGTGGGTAAATGACACCCAAAAAAGCACCTTTTCGAATGTTGGGTCCCATAATAACCACTCGGGGGCAGCCCTCATAAAATCGCGTATAACTCGAGAACGGCTCTAGCGAGACTACCAAGTTTGGTATGTCTTGGATAGTTCTTTAGACCCTCTACAACTTCACCGTGGTGGATTTAACTCTCATGAGATCAGCGGAGCCAATATTCGAAACAATACATTTCACGCGCGCATTTCCCCATGCGTGACAAACCACCCGGTATACAAAGCCCTTGAGCATTTGTGTTAGGTTAATAATTTCACCTTGAACTGAACGGTTGCTCACATAAGTGGTAGTAAATTTATAAACTTGATAAAAAAAATATCATTGAATACCTTCAAAAATATAATAAACATATTGGTTGATGACAATCAGTTTTGAAAATGACAAAATCATGCTTTTTAACGATCGTAAATTGTTCGTGGCGACACTGTATATTGTCGATAAATATAATTCCTATACGCGTACCTGAAGTGAAAAAAAATTAAAATTTTTAAAGGTTGGTCGATTTCTAAAAGATTACCATTGATGCACACCACGCGGACTTCATATTTTTTATTAATTCTTTATTTGCGTTTAGCCAAATATGTTATTATGTCGGTTGGGGGATGAAAGGAGATTAACTTTACGTTATATGTGAGATTTTTAACTACGATATTACTTTAAAAATCCTGTTCTGTACATTTTTAACGTATGTAGATTGGTGTGTGTTGAATTAACATAGCGAGTTAAGTACCTTTTTGGCTTGATGATGGTGTGAACTTATTGTCAGCTATTAAAGTGTCGTTAGGTAACTTTTCGATGCGTTTGAAAAAATTCCGAATTAACATAATAATAAAAATTAGGTATCGGGCTATTGTCTTGATATTTTTTGTTTCTTTTGTAATTATTCGATGGTAAATTGCATCGTAATTTGGCCGGTTGATGAACTAATAGGTGTTACATACATTAAAATCCAGCATTACAAAATCTTCGAACAAGAAAATTGAAAAATAATTACTATACCAACAAGAACCTCCAATTAAATTAACTCATAGGCGTAGCCCACTAGATAAACTTTTACTCGCATACTTTTTAAAGCGAGACTATTCTGGGAGAATTTGAAAAATAACCTAAGAGCTATTAGAGGTTTTTTTGGGTGCAAACGTACAAAAGAATCCCTCTTATATGTGTAAAGCGAAACTTGAAAAAGTTTATTGTTACGCTTACAGTGCTAGTTGCTCGCCTAAGGCTTATGTAGGGTAGTTTTAGTACAAAAATTGAAGTGACTTTTCTTGAAAAGCTCAAAAGTTACTAGGCGCTTTACATGCACAAAGCGACATCGAACATCTGGTTGAAAACGGGGGCCTAAAGCAACGGTCCACACATCTAAAAAGTCGTCAGAATTTTCTGTTCGGCAAAATACGCGTAGATAGCGTAGATCATTTCATCTCTTGGTCGTCTCAAAAAGTCCCCTATATGGAAACTTTTTGGTTCTTAGAATATTATTTTGTTAGAAACTGCACAAATTTAGTACATTAATTTATTGCCACACAACATAAAAATAACACATTATCGCAACACTTAATAAAAGACCAAAATACTAATAGGAGATAGACGATGTTCACTCAGGTAGCATGGCTATGGAGACATTGCTGGCTCCAGCCACTAACAGAGCACGTCCCCTTCCAGTTTAGTATCCACAATTAATAATAGCGGGCGCTAACAATATTATATATATTAAGTTGAGTATGCCACACCGAATGCTGCAATAAAAACTGTCTACTACAGTATATTTTTTTAAATCGGGATTTTGGTATACATATAAACCTCCAAACTTACCCTGCTTGAGGCACTACACTTTAACGCGCTATAGCATCTAAACTGGTCTTGGTCGGCAAAGGAAGAAAACCTAAGCAATGTAATTGGTAGGCAATTTAGTGTAGTTTGTTTTCATATAGAAACATTTTTCCCATAAAGTAAGTAGTTTTTAAGTTATAAAAGAAAAACCTAGAACGGCAGTTTTTTGACCAATTTTCGAATTTTTGTCACATTTTGACGCGCTCTAGCGTCTAAACTGTTCGGCCAAGAAAGAAACCCTAAGAGTAATTTATAGGAAATTTAGTGTAGTTTGTTTTCATATAAAAAAATTTTTCCATAAAAAAATCAGTTTTTGAGTTATAAGCGAAAAACCTAAAAACGCGCTTTTTGGCCAGTTTTGGAGTTTTTGTCACATTTTGACGCGCTCTAGCGTCTAAACTATTCGGCCAAAAATGAAAACCTAAGAGATGTAATTGGTAGGCAATTTAGTGTAGTTTGGTTACATATAGAAGCATTTTCCCCTCAAATTAAGTAGTTTTTGAGTTATAAACGAAAAACGTAGAAAAGCGTTTTTTGGTCGTTTTTCAAACTTTTGTCACACTTTGACGTGCTCTAACGCCTACACTGTTTGGCAAAGAAAGAAACCCTGAGAGATGTAATTCGTTGGAAATTTAGTGTTGTTTGTTTTCATATATAAAAATTTTTCCATAAAAAAACAGTTTTTGAGTTATAAGCGAAAAACCTAAAAACGCGCTTTTGGCCAGTTTTGGAGTTTTTGTCACATTTTGATGCGTTCTAGCGTCTAAACTGTTCGGCCAAAAATGAAAACCTAAGAGATGTAATTGGTAGGCAATTTAGTGTAGTTTGGTTACATATAGAAGCATTTTTCACAAAATAAAGTAGTTTTTGAGTTATAAACGAAAAGCCTAGAAAAGCAGTTTTTTGGTCAATTTTCAAATTTTTGTCACACTTTGACGCGTTCTAGTGCCTACACTGTTTGGCAAAGGAAGAAAATCTAAGAGATATATTTCGTAGGCAATTTAGTGCAGTTTGTTTTCATGTAGAAGCATTTTTTCTATAAAATTAGTCGTTTTTGAGTTATAAACGAAAAGCCTAGAAAAGCAGTTGTTTGGCCAATTTTGGAATTTTTGTAAAACTTTAACGCACTCTGGCGCCTTAACCGTTAGTTTGCGATAAAAACCTAAAAAATATTATTTGTAGAAAATTGTATGTAGTTTAATTTTATATAGAAGCATTGTTCTCATAAAGTGCGTAGTTTTCGAGTTATAAGCGAAAAATCGCAAAAATATAAATACTCCACGCTTCTCGAGCCGCCACTTAGAAGTGACAGACGGTTGGTTTTATTACTCATTTGCAATATTCGTGCAGCCCGAATCGTTAAAGATTTTCAACTTTATTGTCTAGTAAAAGTGCACGCTGCCTCCCATATTTATACGAATACATCAATACTATACACATCTCCATATTTACTCCACAGGCACCACTTTCGGTAATGCTCTCAAATTAATTTAAAAATTTGAATAACAGAAATAATTTTGTAACTTTTCGAGTTTTAATTGATTGACTGGCAGTTTAATAATGCCGCAAGCTTAAACTCTTATTGGCTTCGTTTATTATTGTATTATTATTATTTGAACGTAAATACAACATTTTTATACGTGTGTGTGTGTGTGCGCGCGAGAGATATTTTTTGTCGAATTAGAATCTGTCAAACCCATAACTAAATTAGACTGACACTTAAGTTTTGGGTATTCATATTGAGTTTTATGATATACGTAGACGTGGAGGCTCTCTTTATTAGCAGGCCAAGTATAAAATTAGTTTTGTTTATTACAAACTTCGATGATTCGCATTTAATTGCTTGCGTGGTTGGTATAAATTTTTTTTTAAAGAGAGAGTATACTCGCGATGCCACGATATTAACTTTTTTTTAAATTTATAATTATTGCATTCGGTTTAAAGCCCAGAAGCGGACTGAAAATTGAAATTCTTAAAGAATAAATTGGCAATATTCCGAAAATTAATGCAAATTTAAATAAATATGGAACATCTCTCATAAATTGCGATTTAAAAATCCGATAATAATTTATTTTCATTTCAGCAAAGTTTGAAATTAATTCAGCTTCAAGTTATGCTGCATATTTTAACAAGGAGGATGTTTTCTACATTGATATTTAATGAGTTATTGGAATTTGATTATTTTAGATTCTTCTTTAAATTCGAGAGAGAGAGAGAGAGAGAGACGGGGAGGTGGGAAGTTTTTTTAAATTCATTTCCAAAACAATTAAAGGAAAATTAAGGGTTGTTTTTAAAATATTAGATTTTAAATTAATTACTCGGTAATTAAAAGTCAAAAGCTCTTAAATCGCAGATAGATGTCCTTCCATCGATGCTGTTAAGCTGAAAAAAGTTGTCCACCAACTAGATATTAGTACCCCCTCGCATTATATCCCATGCAAGTTCCTTATTCTTTTATACGCTTCCATTGTAAAAAAATGAAAAATTGATATATTTAAAAAAATAAACTGTAGAGTCACAATACCCTAAAGGTCTCTTTGTATACGTGCGATAAAAGGCCCTTTCAAAGAGCAACTTAAAATTAACAGATAAAATTTGAACACAATATTGAACCGACTTTTACAACAAAAGGTGTCAAAAGCAAATAAATTGTCTTCATCCCATATTTCCCTTATTATTGACTTGACCCACACTCTCTATTAGTGGTTTAGATGATTTTTGCTAATAGAACATTTCTAAAATGCCTCTAGGGCACTCAGAAGTAAAAAGGCGTCACAGCTCAGATCCAAAACCCTTCTGTAGATAATCAAATTGTTCATTCAAATTCAAGAGGTTGAACAAGTGACACGTAACTATCAAAAAAAAAATTTTTATCTGTTAGAGGGCCCTCAGAAGTAATAAATACTCTGAAGCTGCTTCTGTAGACCCTGAATTGTTCTATAAAAGTATCGAATTGTTTCTTCAAAATCTTGTACTATCGGTGCATCTCGATAAGATCTCCATTCTATTTCCCCGTCTCTGTCTCTCTGTATATCTCCCTGTTTTTCTGTCTCTTTGTGTTTCTAACTCTCTGTCTTTGTACCTCCATCTATCTATCTCTGTCTGTTTTTGTCTTGGTCTCTCTGTCCTTCTGCATCTCTGTATCTCTGTCTCATTATCTCTCTGTCTTTGTCCCTCTCTCTGTATCTCTGTCTCTCTGTCTCTGTCTCCCTGTCTCTGTCTCTCTGTCTCTGTCTCTCTGTCTCTGTCTCTCTGTCTCTGTCTCTCTGTCTCTGTCTCTCTGTCTCTGTCTCTCTGTCTCTGTCTCTCTGTCTCTGTCTCTGTCTCTCTGTCTCTGTCTCTCTGTCTCTGTCTCTCTGTCTCTCTGTCTCTGTCTTTCTGTCTCTGTCTCTCTGTCTCTGTCTCTCTGTCCCGCTGACTCTCTACTTTTCTGTTTTTCTTTTTCTCTGCTTCTCTGACTCTCTGTCTCTTTGAGTATTTTTATGTCTCGGTATCTCTCTTTCTCTCTCTGCCACTCTCTGTTTCACTCTGTATCTGTCTCAATTTGTTTCTGTCTCTCTATATCTCTGTCTGTCTTTCTGTCCCCCGGTCTTTCTGTTTCTCCATCTCTCTGCTACTCTGCCTCTCTGTCTCTCGCTATACCTTTATGTCTCTGACCCTTTGACCATCTGTGTCTCTCTCTCTCTTTCTCTCTCTATCTCTCTTTCTGTCTCACTGTCTCTCCGTGTCTTTATGTCTTTGTGTTCTCAGTCTCTCTGTATTTGGTTTCTGTCCCTCTCTGCCTCCATGTCCTTCTGTCTCTGTCTCTCTATCACTTTGTTTCTCTATCATTTTGTCTCTCTGTCCCGCTGACTTTCTCTCTCTCTGTCTCTTTGCTACTCTGCCTCTATCTGCTTCTCTCTGTATCTTTATGTTTCGGTCTCTCTGACCCTCTGTTCTCTGTCTCCCTGTCTTTTTGTCTCCCTATGTCTCTATATTATCTGTCGCTCTGTTTCTGTGTTTCTGTGTCTCTCTGTCTCTCTGCCTTACTCTGCTTCTCTCTGTCTGTTTCTGTTGCTATCTCTTTGTCTCTGTCGCTCTGAGTCTCTGTGCCTTTGTCCCTGTCGCTCTGAGCCTCTGTCTCTTTGTCTCTATGTCTCTCTGTGTCTATGGCTCTGTGTTCTCAATATTCTCTGTCGCCGTGTCTTGGTGTTTCTGTGTCTCTGTTTCTCTGTTCCCCTGTCTCTCTGCCCATCTGTCTCTCTGTCTGTCTACTTCTCTCTGTTTCTCTCTGTTTCTCACTATTTGTCTCTGTCTCTGTCTCTGTCTCTGTCTCATTCCCTCTGTTTCTTTGTCTCTTGACTCTCCGTCTCTTTGTCTCTTTCTCTTTCTATCTGCCCCTCTCTCTCTCTTCTTTTCTTTTATATCATCAGTTAAATGTAAACAATTTTTGAACGTGAACAGGTGCCTTAGAGCAGGACCTACTGACCCAAAGGGTCTCTTCTTTAATATTTATTTTTGAGCGGAACGTATGGAAAAATTCATTGCTACGTCCTATTCTTAATCTCTTAGATATCTCTGATGGCTCTTATGGAATCAGGTTATTTCCATCTTCCGATAAAATTTTGTACCGAGCGTTGAGAATAATTCTGTGGTAATGTCGTTACGTCGTACGACGCAGAATCCACGAGAGAAGAATGATGATTCTTTTGAAATTATTGCGTAGGTGAATTTACAGCTAGTAAAAATCAACCCATTTAAAGACTTCTTCGCTTCTGGAAGGCTTCGGGATAAAGTGGTAAACTTGCTGATGCCAACTACCCCATAATAGCCATAATAGCCCTCTTTTCTCCAGCACCTCCAAAAACATTGTAAATCTTGGCCGATTGCCGCTCACAGACAAAAATAAAACTTTAAAATATTTATGTAGTGTCTGTCTTGGTGGCGCCCTCTAGATTCAGCCGTCTGAGACGGAAGTCTGTAGGCACTGGCCACGCTGGACCTGGGTCAACTCCGACTAACATTCTTGAAGTTTATTGAAATATCGTGATTTGGAATATAGAATATTCATGCAAGGGATGTTTTTTCGGATTATTAAAAAGTTAAAAGTATTATATTTAAGTACTTACAACGTATTTAAAAAAATAAGAGGTAACAATTTACATCTGATGTCTGAGGATTTAATCGAGAACATTTTTGATGTAACAAGAATCGGAAAATATTACTTTTAGCTTCGCTTAATCACCGGTATAAATTATAAACGAAAGGAATCCTCGTATAAGAAGAAAAAAATAAAAATAATATATTATATATAATCTTTGCTTTGATCAATCTTTTCGACGTACATTCGAAGGTGGGATTTGTCGTTCAAATAATCCCCGAAAATCACAGTAAATGTCGTTTTGAAACGGAGCTATCGGTTGTCCGCCCTTTAATAGAACACCTGGCTTGTCACGTAAGTCCGGATCCTATTTTTTATACTAATCCATATCTTATTGGAAGCCTTTATCATAATTTGATCAAAAGAATTGATCGACCACCCTCGCACGATCTCAACTACCAGCCACTACATTGCAAATCGACCCTAATTAAATTACTCTTTTCGGAAACTTTTGTTTTTTGTCGCGCGCGTGAGTCGAGAACAATTTAAAAAAATTCGAATTGTAAAAAAAAAAATAAAAATTTTATACAAGGGAAGCTTCTTAAAGCTTTTAAAAAATCATCCATGCTTAACATTTTATTTGTTCCCATTGACGAAAAAAAGAAGTATAAAAATCCACCCTCTCACATGCTGTGACAAACGTCTACATTCTTCTCGATCTACTTCTGACAATAAGTTATCGATGACTTAAATAATTTGAAAGGTTCTCGGAGGGATTAAAGATGGAGTTTGTGAATTAGAAAAAAATAAAGTAAGTAGGTATAGATCAAAATCGTTTAACCTAAAATTTTCGAGTGCGTGTGGAAAAAAAGCAATTTAAAGAGTTCTTTTCGGGCTGGTATTGCGTATTAAATAAAAATAGAGAAGCGCACAATAAGGGAAATGAAATAAAATATTTATTTGATATAGTCTTAGTGACGCTATACATGTCGATTTTAGAATTCCACTTGCAGCATCAGACCGTGTTTATGGGGGTCAAATATTCCAATTTACCGACTCCGTGCGAATTTATAGTCTTATTTTCAGTACTAAATATTCTCTCAATATGAAGTTGATGTTATATTAACTTTTTTGCATAATGTTATGACCAATTGAGAACTACAAGATTCGACTATTATAAAGGGCTATAAAATTCTTTTTTATTTTATGTTAAACGCGAATAAAATAGGAGAAAATAGACTAAAAATTTGATTAACTAGAAATGGCGATAAAAATACAATCGCCAAGGAAAATGTAAAGATGGGACTAATAAAAGCGTATTTTTGAATTATACGATGGCTTTAAATATTTATAAGTGCACATAATATTGTGGGAGCATATTCTAATACCAAGTCGTAAAGCAGTAACGATGGAATACTCGGTCATTGCGGTATAAGGAATTTTGCAATAATCCATTAACGTTTTAGATGAATAATTAAGGGAGAGATCGGTGAACTACTCTTAAAAGTTAAAACAAATATTTTCGAAAAGGAGGTGGAAGGGTGCAAAAGATCCTAACACGCTTTGGGGAGACTGGACCACCGATGGGCCCGTATAACGGTATAACACGTCGTTAAGGTACAGTTCTTATGGTTTTTGGTTTATAACATAAAATTGCGTTTAAAAAAAATAGTTGAATGTAACATATTTGAATAGCGTTTTTTGTCCTCTTTTCAATGATATATAATGTTATATTATTATTTATTATTTTTTTATTTTTTGTTTTATTTTTTGTTTATTATTTGACTATTTTTAATAAAATGGGATGAAACTGAAATGATAGACCCCACATGTTACATATCATTGAAAAGAGGATAAAAAGTTTTATTCAAATATGTAATATCCAACTATAATTTCTATTTAAAAAAATACAGTTATAAACCGAAAACTAACGAATATATTTTATATCATTTTATTGTCTTTAAAAAGTGCCTAAAAAACGCGTGAATACATTTTTTTGTAACTTTGCAACGACCAATATATCAACATAAGAACCATCGAATTTTGCCCCCCCCCCACCCCTGTACGTACAAAAGTTGGAAACCTTTATTTCTAAGGAAGACTCGAAATGCCCAGAAAGCATAAATTTGAACTATGTGCTCTTTCACGTACAAGGAGCAGATTGGAACAAAGAACTACTTACTTCAATTTGTAATTTTTATTTATTTTTATTTCTATTTCAACAGCCTAACATAATTATGGTGTGCTTGGAGTATTATGTTAAAATAATAAAATCTCATTACAACAAGAGTATTATACAAGAAAAATAAATTGACAACCGGTAATTTATAGTAAGCCCTTCGCTCCAACATTCCACATATCCACATCGGGCGATGCTCAATAATTATGCATTATCGAAATTATTTTTTTATTACACAAAATGGGTTAATTACCATTCTGTTTGTAATGTCTAATTATTTACGTTTGCGTAACAATTAAAATGAAATTACTGCCCTCTTGCAGCAACAAAACGGCGTCATAACAAATATGCTTTTTAGTACAAATAGACAAAACAGTAGGTAAGGTAGTTTACCTATATCACGATAAACAAACCCCCGCAGAGTTTGAATGAGATGCAACAAGTATATAGTACTGTCCACCCCATGTCCGATAGAATTGGGCGGTGTTGTATAAAAAAGAGACGTTGGTTTCCCGTGCCTTGTCTCTTGTGCTTCAGCGTGAAAAAAAATTGAAAAGGCGTTCTTTAGCCTTTTTAAACCTTTTGAGGCCTGTCAGGCCTCTTTTTAATTTCTTTGTGTCTGCTTTTAAAGTGAGTCCCATGCGCTCACTACTGCCTTAGAGACACTTCTGAACATCTTACTTCAACCTTTCTGCGAGCCTTAGCTCGCTTTACATCGACCTGGTAAATTGGAGCCCTTTACTCGCAACATCGTCCACTCATAACACCACCTGACCGAAAAGCAATCCGATATAGAAATTTTTGACGGTATGGGTTGTTCCGATGTCAGTCAGTTTGATCCCGCATCAAACTAACCGCTTTAGTTGTGCTTGATTTTTCCCCAAAAAAAGACTTCGATCGTTTCTTTTACGATGCCCCTTCGTCGTCTTTTTCGTTTCGTTTCAAAAAGTGCCCAATAAATAGAGACGCACTCATGAGACGTAATTATAACCGAATTTTTTTACGTATCTACAAGGTATCAATATCATCTCAACTGACTGACACGTTGTAATACGAAACGCGTTATTAGCTGTAGCTAACTGATATACATATTTATTAGATTTCTGTCTTTCATTTTAATAAAGGTTGCTCGGGGCGCGCGGTTTAGAAACGTAGAAATAATGTAAGTTGCATTTTTCGAGATTAAAAGCTCACCGAAAAGTAATAACTGATAATAAGAGGATCATTTAATGACAATATTAAAAATAGCGGGTCAAAACCAGTAGAGTTAGTTATAATTTTGTACAGCGGGGAGTCGCCGCCCAAGTAGAATACAGTAGCAATAACAATACCAGCTATTAGTCCGTGCCATGGTAAGTAATGTAATATTGTCGTACACACAGACGTAGATATTTGTCAGATATGTATTTTTCTCAAATTTATTGTTGTGTATTCTCTGTTTTATATATGTTAATGTTGCCCTAATGAGTCATGGGGTGTAACGCCAACCGTTTGCCTCTTTGTAACACCACCATCCAAAGGATTAACCGAAATCACGCCAGGGAGACCATAAAAAATTCTAATACGCTATTTAATATCTAAGATCTAAAATATTTTATTTCAAAAAACATTAATTAATCAACAGTTTGTTGCAGAAGCCTTACGAGAAGCCTCGATCGAGTTTCGTCTATTACAATACCACGATGATACGACTAGAAAAGGCAGTGAACTGTAGAGATTTGTCTCTACTGAGCTGAAACGACCTGCAACCTGCTACTTGAAGTACCTACCTAGTGTTAAACACCAAACACCACCACCATGGTTTTAAACTTTTAAACGCTCTATAGACTGAAATTTTACAAACTTTGACCTAACCTAACTTTTCTCTTCACTATTTCAAAATTAATCGGTATGAAGTTTGGTTGTAGTCGCTAAGACACTAAGTTTATTGTATCCAACACTACAATGCTGCTAGAGTAGCTTGGTGTTTTCAGAAGATTTTGCAACATTAGCTTTTTCTCGAAAAAGACGAAATTTTCTAGAAAATCTCCAGCAGTCCCCATAGTAGTGGAGAGCGCTAAATTCATTTGAGGGTGAATTTTAGACGCTTACCGGATAAAACTTATCTTTAGAGTATTTAGGCTGCCCGGCCGGCAGGCTTAATCGTTTTATGGTGAGATTTGGATCTAGGATCCACCTGCCCTCCCCCCTGTACCCAGCTTTTGCTATACCAGGGGTTAAAGAAAGCAGGCTGATTGGTATCTCTCACCTTCCAGGAAATCATTAGCCCCTGCGAATCCATCAACCTCATCAAAAGTCTTTAGACGTCTGCCCGCAGTACTAGTTTTGAACCAGACTGGTCACCGGTTCGGGGGTAGCTACTTTCCTCTCACCAGCATCTACTTAATTGCCTCGGGATCATCCGTAACGACCGATTCCAGACAAGTTATCATCATGAGGGCGAGCTCTCAGTGTTCCTCTATCGCACGCCAACAGCGGGGCCAAGCTACCATGGTGGCGTGCTCGTGAACACCTTGCAACCCACCAACAGCGGGGCTGTGTCTGCAGAAGGGAGAAATTAGGTAGATAGCGGAGAGCCTAGACACGCACTGGTGGTGCCCACGTGCCTAATCATTTAGAGCATGACTACTACGGAAGTGTGAGAACATCCTACAAGAACTCACGTCTTCTCGTTACTATTTAAAGTACAACTGCGGATAGACTAATCCACAGCTCTTCTGGTGGAGAGACTGTAGCAGCCAATTGATCCGAAGATCGCGTATGACTCCGCCGAATGCTCCACTGTTCCGGCACAGCGGGTGTAGTTAAATTGACCATACACCGCATACGTCGTGGAGACATTCTACTTCCAGTTTTATTCGTTAGTGCTTTTCCTTTTGCTCGCATCCAATCAAGTGCAGGATAGGGAGAAGCATCTGCCGTTTTATGGACTGGACTCTGGAAGTACCAAGCCAGCCCAGGCTTAATGAGCCAACCAGCCTAACCAGTCATCGGTGGTTCGGGAGTGACTGAACCACGCAAACTACGACCACGGCCGCACAAGATCGGCTCAAATGAACCTTTGAGAATGTCTACCACAGTAGTGGGCAAAACTCTAGGCTTAGAAGATTTCTAGCTAGCCCAACATTAGACTTTTCTCAAAAAAGGGGAATTTTTCTAAAAATCTCCAGCAGTCCCTTAGTAATGAACGGTGCTATATTCATTTGAGGGTGAATTTTAGACGCTTGTCGTATAAAACTTCTCCTTAGATGATTTAGGCTCACAACTGGCGTCATTGGTGGTAGAGGTTTTAAGACTAATGTGCCTAACTACGCGTACTTTGACCGAGGTTGCCTATCACAGAAGTAGGCGGAACCTGAGATTTAGAAGATTTCCAGCTAACCCAACATTAGCTTTTTCTCGAAGAAGAAAAACTTTTCTAAAAATCTCCAGCAGTTCCGTAGTAGTGGAGGGTGCTATGTTCATTTGAGGGTGAATTTTAGACGCTTACCGGATAAAACTTCTCCTTGGAGTATTTAGGCTTACGGCGGGCGTTTTTAGTGGTAAGGGTTTCAGGGCTAACGGCCTAAATACGCGTACCGGTAGTTTTGTCTCTCTTGGCCAGTCATCCGTGGTTCGGGAGTGACTGGACCACGTGTACTTCGACCGCGTCCGTCCAAAATTGGCCCAAATTAACCTTTGCGGATGCCTACCACAAAAGTGGCCGAAACGTCAGATCTAAAAGATTTCCAGCTAACCCAACATTAGCTTTTTCTCGAAGAAGACAAAATCTTCAACGATAGTAGTGGAGAGTGCTATATTCATTTGAGGGTGATTTCTCACCCGATAAAACTTCTCCTTTTGGTATTTAGGCTCACGACCGGCGTCATTAGTGGTAGAGGTTTTAAGCTTAATAGGTCGAAGTACGCGTACCTATGGTTCAGTCTCTTCTGATCAGTCATGGGTGGTTCAGGAGTGACTGGATTACGCGTACTTCGCCCCCCCCCCCTCCCAAAAAAAAATTGGCCGAAATTAACCTTTGAGGATGCCTACCCCAGAAGTGACTGAAACGTCAGATCTAGAAAATTTCCAGCTAACCCAACATTAGCTTTTTCTAGAAGAAGACAAAATCTTCAGCCATAGTAGTGGAGGGTGCTATATTCATTTGAGGGTGATTTCTCACCCGATAAAACTTCTCTTTTGGAGTATTTAGGCTCACGACCGGCGTCATTAGTGGTAGAGGTTTCAAGCCTAATGGGCCTAAGTGCGCGTGCTTATGGTTCAGTCTCTTCTGATCAGTCATGGGTGGTTCGGGAGTGACTGAACCACGCGTATTTCGACCGCGTCTGCCTACAACAAAAGTGGGCGAAACGTCAGGAATCGCACATAGAACCTTTCGACCTCGGCCACTTCTACCACTAAAATTTCTCCTATTGGCCTATGCTCAGAGTTACCCGGCATTATTTCCACAGCTGGCTGTGGTACTGTTCAATAATTGCAACATATGCTCATTCACCCGAGACAGTTCCAGCTTCATTGCCTGCATAATCAGTGAAAAGTGTATCGCTCATTTCTGTATTGGTGATACGTAAAGCATTATTTAATACGTAACTGAGCAGTCTCCTAATTACATGTGGGGTGGGGGATAGAAGGGGAAGTTTTCTTAAAGACACTATAAGCCAGTGCTGGGTGATATTGTGGAACTTCTTATTCTTTAAAGCTGCTTCTCTATACACTCTCTCCTTGGGGGACGCCCAAAACTGCGCCAGTAGTATACGTCGGATATCCGTTGGTAGACCTTTTTGAAGACACAAGTTTGGCTTAACGAAGCAGAGTAATATTATATCGTTGTCCCTCTCATCAATTCAGTCTTACTGGCGTTCTACTAGCGTCCATCCACGTAAGCTTAATCCTGCCATTGCCCAATCTGACTTTGGCTCTTATGTGTCATCCGTATAATTGGTCGACACGGGATTTACGTCCACTTACGCCTAGATCCAGGTACATTTTTTTATTACCCAAACGCTCTAGAATCTAGAGAATGTCAAACAGGAATCCAATATTTTTATCTATGAGAACTAGGTACAGAGTCTTATACTGACAAGCTCTAACGTCCACAAGAGGGAGTGTTAGAGGATTTTGAGTTCATCGAGGAGGATGACTTAAGTTCTAAAAGTTATTTCCCATCGCCACCCACTTCACAATTCTGTCAGTTCTGAGTCTGGATAAGATACTCAAGATGGCGAGAAGCTTCCGTTACTAATGTAAAATTTACAGAGTTTCCCAATCACTAGTGGTTATTTCTGTTTTCTCTATTAAGTGCTCCCAGAATGAGCACGATTTAAGCTTCCGTTAAGCTTTTTGTGGTCACTTCTTGAACAAATTCCCTCTCTGGTAGGACCTAGTTCTTTTATTTTTCAGTGCGTGCTTAAAATCTCCAGCAATAAAATTTTAAAATTTATCTACGAATGCTCCGCCATCGAAAGATAATAAAAAAACCTTTTCGAATTTTATGGTCAAATCAATCCGTTGGGTGCGTTTTAATTGCGAGCCGATTAAAAATTTAATTTCCTCTTAAAAGTTATAAACGCCGATCGGATCTATCGTAAGCGATTTTTGTTAAATTCTATTTATGTTATCTTTACAACTCTTCGCGTATATTACTTACATCATTTATAAAAGTTTTTATGGGGTCGCGGAATTGTTAAAAAATTAGAGGGTGTCGAGTCGAGTAGAAAGTTTATAAATGGTAAGTTTTGGTGCAGGTAGCTTTGTGCTCTATTATATCGCGCATATTTACAAGCTTTACATATAAGCATATGGGATGTAAAACACGCTGTTAGTGTAACCTAAATGTGGTGTAAAACGTCACCTGTCAAATAATCCTACAAAGCGGGCTGCTTACCGTAAAGTCAACTCATTTAGCATACCATTATCTATAATAACAGCTGAAATCACGTGCAGAAGTTCCTAAATTGCTAAATTGACAATATTTAATACCACCTCACCTTGGTATAATCTTAATACAGTTTCCAACTTTGATAATTAGTGTTCTTAAGCTTCAGTTAGACAAACACTAGACTAAGGATTTATTTTGCCCTTTATTTTAACCCTTCATTTGTTTCGTCTTACTCCAACTCCGAGTGATTTAATACGTTTTACTCACTTTCTCTCAAACACACGTGTATTTTGCTTAAGTTAAGCCGTTTTCTTATAATCTGTTTACACACCTGATCGTAATTTAATAAGTTATTTTTACGAATAGCTACTTGTTTGTGTACCTTCACTTTGTTAAGCTTATAATCATCTTAACTCTTACTACTTAAACTGTACAAAATAATCGACTTTCAAAAAAGGGAAGCTCAAATGAGAATCGAATTAATGACAGATTGTTCTGAGAGTAAACGCGTAAGCACCTATTTATTGATTCGTTTATACGGAGTGAAACCAAAGCATTAGAGCGCCTCCATATCGAGAGCTTCTTCAACAAACTCCCTACGGATAAGGAAATGTGTGTGCTCGACTGTTGATCCTTATAGAGGCAAATAATTGTTAATCGGCTCAGAAACATCGAGAGGAAGACTCGGGGGGCTATTTCTTTCAGGATTCGTCTCCAACTATTTCAAGATAAGGTGTCCCGGATTCACTTAATTTGTTATTAGTCACTAGTCACTAGTCACTATAGTTAATACTGCAGGAGGCAACTAAAATATAAAGTACAAAATTTTTAACGATTCAGGCTGAAATAACGTTACCACTCCTAAGTGGAAGTTCGAGAAGGGCGGATTTACGATCTTTTTTCGGTTTTTCGCTTATAACTCGAAAACTACGCACTTTAGAAGAAAAGTGTTTCTATATAAAAGTAAAGTACATTCAATTATCTACAAATTATATTTATTAGCTTTTTTACCCAGACTAACGGTTTAGACACTAGAGTACGTTAAATTGTGACAAACATTCCAACATCGGCAAAAAAATAGTTTTTTTGTCTATCGCTTATAAGTCAAAAAGTACGCACTTTATGAGAAAAGTAGATTTATACAAAAATATAGTACATTAAATTTCCTACATATCGTATATTTTTATATTCCTCAGACTGTCGGTTTAGACGCCAGAGGGGGTCAAAGTTCGGTAAAAATTTCAAAATCGGCCGGAAACTGTTTTTTTGTTTATCGCTTATAATTCAAAAACTACGCACTTTAACAGAAAATTGTTTTTATAAAAGTAAACTACATCCAATTTTCTACAAATTATATTTCTTAGAGGTTTTTCCTCAGACTGGCGGTTTAGACGTTAGAGTGGGTTAAAGTTTGGTAAAAATTTCGAAATTGGCTAAAAAACAGCTCTTTTGTTTATTGCTTATAACTCGAAAACTACGCACTTTATGAGAAAAGTGTTTTTATATTAAAGTAAACTATATCTAATTTTCTACAAATTATATCTCTTAGAGTTTATTCCCCAGACTGGCGGTTTAGACGCTAGAGGGGGAAAAAAATTCAATATCGGCCAAAAAATAGTTTTTTTGTCTATCGCTTAAAACTCAAAAACTACGCACTTTATGAGAAAAGTGTTTTTATATCAAAGTAAACTACATTCAATTTTCTACAAATTATATCTCTCAGAGTTTTGTCCTCAGACTTGCGGTTTAGACGCTAGAATAGGTTAAAGTTCGGTAAAAATTCTCTAATCGGCCAAAAACCTATTGTTTTTAGTTATTGCTTATAACTCCAAATCTGCTTACTTTACGAGAAAATTTGTTTCTATATAAAAGTAAATTACGTCCAGTGTTCTTCAAATTATATATTTTAGATTTTTCTTCTGATTGACAGTTTAGACGCTACAGTGGCTTAAAGTTTAGTAAAAATTCTAAAATCGGCCAAAAACCTGTTTTTTTTCGTTTATTGCTTGTAACTCGAAAACTACGCACTTTATAAGAAAAGTGCTTCTATATAAAAGTAAAGTACATCCAATTATCTACAAATTATATTCATTAGGTTTTTTACTCAGACTAACGGTTTAGACACTAGAGTACGTTAAATTTTGACAAACATTCCAACATCGGCAAAAAAGTAGTTTTTTTGTCTATCGCTTATAAGTCAAAAAGTGCGCACTTTATGAAAAAAGTGAATCTATACCAAAATGAAGTACATTAAATTTCCTACACATTGTATATCTTAGGTTTTTCCCTCAGACTGGCGGTTTAGACGCTAGAGGGGGTCAAAGTTCGGTAAAAATTTCAAAACCGGTCAGAAAAATGTTTTTTCTTGTTTATCGCTTATAACTCTGAATTTACGCACTTATTAGAAAATTGTTTTGATTAAAAAATAAAATGTATTAAATTTCCTACAAATTATTTTTTGATAATTTTTTTCCAAACGGACAGTTTAGACGCTAGAGCGCGTTCAAGTATGGCACACTTCGAGAAAAGTGGGATTCTACCTTTCTAAACACCTGTGTCGATTTTGAATAATTCGATTTTGAATACGAAAAGTCGTATCACTTCGGGTTAAATCGGAAATAAGAACAAAATTCCTTTTCATCAAGAAAACAAACAGTTAATTAGGCACCCTAAATCGCCTTTAGTTCAAATTTTTTCTTGCAATTTCGATAGTACATAATTTACTTTTGTCGTTTACTATATATTTCAAAAACAAAATAATAAGTAGTTAAATTAAAAGAAGACTCGATTAAGTTATAATGAAGGCTAAAGTGAGCTAATTCTAAATTGCCATCCTTGAATGATCTCTGATTGCCTATAGAGCGATGGATCGTTGATGACCCTATAAATAACAGTTAATCTCAAAGTCAAAGGGTCTCCTGAAGGCTACGTTCGTCTTTTAATCTCATAATTTCTCTTCTCTTCGTGGATTATACGCAATCAACTTCTCTTGGACGATTTTTATACGTTCAAAAACACATCGATTAATTTTTGCGCGCGTATAAAGAACAAAAACTTTTTTATACGACTTGTGCATATTTATGATTAAGTGTTGTGCTTCGTAGTGTGTGCTGTGCTGTGTGTATCTAAAAGAGGTTTAGGTCGAGTCACGTTAAGAATATATGTGTATTTATTCCGGCAGCCGACATTTCCGGATTCGAGAGCATTTAGCTGGTTTCCGGTAGGAAATACCTTTAGAATTGTGGTCTTGTCCGGATTCGAATTTAGTTCTCTTACTTCGGAAGAGTTTGCTGAAGGTACAACTAATTCAAAGCCCGCAATTGTAAAACAACTAAAATATTAATAGATATGAAATTTAGCTCTTGGTTAAATTAAATCGAGAGCCTTCCCGAGACCAATCTGATATTGTGGTATTATTTTAAATTTCTCGTTTGGCAAAACGCTGATAGCCGATATTCAAATTAAGTATTGTCAAGTTTTAAAAACAGAAATGCACGAACGGCAACTTTTAAAATATTAATTTATTTATTGCTTTATAAGAACAATAGATTGATTTTATTAGATTGAAATCGAACAGTCTTCATTTGCATATAACATGTGCTCTCCATTACAATATTAATAGATATCTGTATATGGGTAAGTACACATATGCAATATAAACTCGAATATTATTCATAAACAGCTATCGAGTAATCTCAACTCCGCAATATAATTTTTTTCGCATTTTGCAATCCGTCTCCTATCGTATGGGCTCTTTAGGGCCACGTGTTGTCCCTAACTAAGGCTAATAGCTCAGAAAACATTAGTCACCACTAGAGTAAAGCCGGAAGCAAATTCACGACACCCTGTACAATTCTAGCCGTGCTAGACGACTTTAAAACTTAGTCGTTCACACGCAAATCGGTAAAATTCAAATTAATTCCTAATCGAAACATCCCTTAATTAGCAAATAAATACATCGTTAAAGATTCTAAAACAATGATAAAATAAATTTAGTGTAGGAAGTTGTGGATATTAATTTGTATTACGAGGGGGTGGTTATTAATGCATACCTAGTTAGCTTCAAATATTTCTAAACATTTGTGGATTTAATGAGGTTAGCCATGGAAACGAAAACAATAGTTTGATAAGTGTAAACTGGTGGGCAAAGTTTGGTAGTTCCAAATTTATCTATTTGCACCTTTTTTAAAGTTCGGATTTTGGTGAAAAATTTACATTTCTGTACAACGGAAAGTAACGAAGTAGGCGTTGTTTGCCGTCTCCAAACCAATAGTTTGGAGAAAATAGCTCTCTATTTGATTAAAATCTATTAGAAAATATTTTATTACGTCCGTGTGTTCAGTTCGAAGTATAAAAATAGGTAGTTAAGAGTCGTAATGAGAAAACATAAATTTTCCTATCCAAAACGACCCCCATAGTGTGTGCTACAAATAGTAACTTTTTTTAAAAAAAGCTCCCATCATAAATTTTATATAGATGGGTATTTTAAAAATGTATAAATAAAAATATTCTTAAAACACAAATTTGAAAAATTTTAAAATGACTTTTAAATCATAAAGCAAATAAAAATTTTTATAGACTTTATAAATTTAATGACACCTTTAGCAAACATATGAAATTTGTTATACCTCGAGTATATTTTGAAGTTATTGACTATAATAAAAGTTATTTTAATATTCTTCGTTATGTCTGCAAAATTGGTATAAAAAATTTGTTATAAAAAATATGTGTTAATATTTTTCTATTAATAATATTTTGGTCTTCGATACTCAACAACTTTAATTTACGATATAAAAGTAGTTGCGAGCGCCCTCTCTTGGGTTTAAACAAAACTGCAAAGCACTAATACTCGATTTTTTGATTTTTTGCAAAATTTGACTTTTTTGCGAAAATGTTGCTCACTTAAGCCTTCTTGTGGTACAAAATTTTTTACTGTTCCGCACTTATTATGTTTGCCATCTCTAGTTTCTTCCTTTCTTTCTCTGTAGACGACACGTAGTGCAGTGAATTAGTAGTTTGACGGAGAAAAGCATTTTCCGTATTGTTTTTTATGTATTTTGGGATGCTAAATCCCTAATTTTAACTTTGTCACCTTGTAAAAGAGGTGCGTTCTGAGAAAATTGCGGAAACTGCTAGAAAATGCCCCTTTTCAGTTTTTCGCTTATAACTTCAAAACTACGGAATTTTTGAGAAAGGTACTTTAGTACAAAAATAAACGACATTCAATTGTCAAGAAGTTATATTGTTTAGCTTTTTTCCTTGAAACAGACGCTTTAGGCGCTACAGCGCGTTAAAGTTTAAAAAATTCAAAATCGGCTAAAAAGCAGTCAACTTCAACGCCTTCTAGCGCCTAACCTAAACAGTAGATCTGACTGACGACCGAAAAACTTAATTTGTAGAAAATTTTATTTACTTGATTTTTGTATAGGTACACTTTTTTCAAAAAGTGTGTAGTCTCCGAGTTATAAGCGAAAAACTAAACAAAAACATATTTTTAGCCGTTTTTGAAATTTTTGTCAAATTTTAACGCGCTGTGGCGTCTAAACCGTACGTCTGACAAAAAACGTAAACAAACATAATTTGTAGAAAATTTTATGTAGATTATTATTTGATAAAAGTATTTTTTCAAGAAATGCGTAGTTTCCGAGTTATAAGCGGCAAACTATACAAAAACATATTTTTGGCCTATTTTGAAATTTTTGTCAAACTTTATCGCGCTGTGGCGTCTAAACCGTACGTTTGACGAAAAACGTAAACAAACATAATTTGTAGAAAATTTTATTTAGATTGTTGTTTGGTAAAAGTACTCTTTTAAAAAATGCGTAGTTTCCGAGATATAAGCGAAAAACTAAACAAAAACACATTTTAGGCCGATTTTAACATTTTTATCAAACTCTAACGCTCTGCACCGCTTAAACCGTACGTCGGAAGAAAAATAATAAAAACACATAATTTATAGAAATTTGATGTACATGTTGATAAAAATACTTTCCTCAAAAAGTGCGCGGTTTCCGAGTTATAAGCAAAAAACTAAACAAAAACACATTTTATGTCAAACTTTAACGCGCTGTAGCGTCTAAAGTCTAAACCGTACGTCCAAAGAAAAAAAATGAAGAAACATAATTAGATCATTTTTATCAAAAAGTACTTTTTTCAAATAGTGCGTAATTTCCGAGTTATAAACGAAAAACTAAGCAAAATACATTTTTGATCGATTTTGAAATTTTTATCAAACTTTAATGCGCTGTACCGCTTAAACCGTACGTCTGAAAGAAAATAATAAAGACACATAATTTATAGAAAATTTTATGTTGATTATTTTTATATTAAAATACCTTCCTCAAAAAGTGCGTAGTTTCCGAGGTATAAGCTAAAATTTAAACAAAAACACATTTTTGGCCGATTTTGAAATTGTCATCAAACTTTAACGCGCTGTATCGCCTAAACTAAACCCTCCAAAAAAATGAAGAACTATAATTTGTAGAGAATTTTATGTAGATTATTTTTTAATAAAACTACTTTTATCAAAGAGTGCGCTTTTTTAGGGTTATAAGCAAAAAAATAATTATAACACATTTTTGGCCAATTTTGAAGTTTTCGTTTAAACTTAAACGCGCTGTAATGTCTAAACTGTACATCTAAAAGAAAAATGAAGGTATATAATTTATAGAAAATTTGATGTAGATTATTTTTATATTAAAGTACTTTTATCAAAAAGTGCGTAGGTTCCGAGTTATAAGCGAAAAATTAAACAAAAACACATTTTTGGTCGATTTTGATTTTGAAATTTTCATCAAACTTTAACGCGCTCTAGCGCCTAAACCGTACATCGGAAGAAAAGAAATGATATAAGGTAATTTGTAGAAAATTTGATGTAGATTATTTTTTCATAAAACTACTTTTATCAAAAGTGCGTATTTTTCAAGTTATAAGAGAGATACTTAAAAAATGGTACTTTCTTGCAATTTTTTCACTTTCACGATGTGGCAAAGCTGAAATTCGGATTCAGCATCCCAAAATACATAAAAACGATAGTGAGAATATTTTTTCTCTAGATGTGTCTTTTATTTACCTCTTAGTGAATGGACTAACACGCAGGTTCAAAAGTTCTAACTGAACTTCAGAAAGAAGTTCCTTTTCTCAAAGTGGTTGTTGATGAGGTGTTTCGTTTGCTCTCCTTTCAATAGTAGTTGGCACAACTGCAAACGGCATTTAGTGAACTTATTAGGAAGAAAGAGAAGATCTCCATCACCGAATCGAGTCCGGGTACCTCGGCTCAAATTACCGAATAATCATCAAAATGTAGTGCCACTGACTGTTTTAGGAAATATTTGAAGAGGTTTGTAGCTACTTAGATGAAATGCATTGCCCGATGTAACGTCGTACGAGATTTTTATTATTTACTCGTAGATATCGCCTCTTGAAAAGTTTCTTGATCAAAAATTTAATACGATTACGTGTTTATACGAATTTATATGATGTCTGCGGGGTTATTTTAAGAGATTGGTAGGTCATAACACACCGACATGCTGTCTACTTAGATTTATGTACCTGCACATACTTAACTACTTATTACCACCTTAAATTATGGATTAATAATATTTTAATAGGTATACACTTCCTTTGATATTTAATACGAATAGTCCTTAATCCTAAATTTCGGCAGATTTACGCTCGCATTTTTAAAACTATTTGCTACAAAAATCGAATTCTGTTCAAAATTTCAAAATTTGTCTGATGGATGTACGGATGGTTGGCATTCAAACAGCACTGTTTGGCAATGACGGGGTTCGGGCCGCCCGAAAGAGACTATAGAGACGATCAGGTTAACTTTAAAATATACTTTTGGGAAGAAAACTCTACCAAAGAGCCCAGACTAGCGTGTGGTGCTCTCTGGAGTTTAGTAGTGCCTGGGGGCTCTCTATAATAGCTATATTTTCCTTTTAATTACCCTTTTATACCCTTTTATACTCGTAGTTCGTATAGTAGGCACCTATTGCGTCATAAGCATTTTCAAGCCTTCTCGATACGTTTCAAATTTGATGGTCGTTCGATTAAATCTAAACGAAATTGGTTTTAACTTGACGAGTCTTTGTCGTTTCGAACAAAACGTCTAAAAAGGTCTAAAAAATCGGTTAATATTTATAGTTATATTACGTCAGGTATAATAAAGATGAAAGATAGGATTAAATATTTGTCGTAAGGAAAAGGAAAAAAAAAAGAGGGTAATAAAATTTTTAACAATATTAAAGTTGTTAGTTTAGTCGTAACAGAAGGAATCTGGAATCGATGCACTATAAAACTTTATAATTTCTAAATATTTACATAGTAATAATAAGAAGAAACATTTATTGTTATCGTTTCTTGAAATTTATACGTAAAATTCCATACACCAACATCGGTTTGCACGTCGAACCCAACTTTCGATATTAAATTTCAACAAATTTTGTTGATGTGGTACGGATTTGTGTTTAAAATTATTTAAAAACCTAAAATGGTACAGTAGCTCGAGTTATTTTAGATTTTATCATTCTTAAGCTTGTAGATTGCTTGTTCTTAAGCAGATTGGAATTTTAAAACTCGACTTTAATGTTTAAACAACATCATCAAATAATATTTAAATGCAAATTGTCTATACTAATTAGTTCGATGACATACCAAAAGGAATAAAAAATTAATATTACTTTAATGGCGCAAATTAATAATTTTCTCGACATAATATTCCAAAGGTCATAACAATACGTATAAACAAACTCCTAATAAGGGGGTGGCGTTTATTAAGTGGAAATAACTCTGATCGGGTTTTGATTTTTGATTTCGTACAGAATGAATATTTTGAACGGGCAAACACAAAGTTAAGTGGTAGGTGGTAGGAGATTGATCTACTTTTGTTTATTCAATTTTATTGGCCGATGGAGCTTCAAAGCGTACAACGTGGCTTCGACTTATAGTTGGGAACAAGTAACAAGTATTCGCTTACAATTTACAGGATAAGAGAAGAATATGGAGACCGGCGAACGCTAGGAGAAGATAACAACTGCATCCGTATAGAACCTGGATTGCCTGGAATCCAAACACTAAAGAATAGAAGTGGGATGAGAAGAGATGTACGAGGTACCTAACCCAAAAGGTTATATAGGTTTGGTTCCGAACGGCCCGGACCAAAGTATTTAATACACAGAACAATCTAAAAGTATACTTCTATGGTATACCAGCCAAATTCGAATCAAGATATCGATATCTATACCCGAATTTGACGTTCTTAGCAGCTCCTCCACTCGTAACGTAACCTCCTAACCTAACCTTTTTAATTACGGATGGATGTAAAAATCTTCAGAAAGACACTTCCACTTTCTGTGGAGGTAGTGTGAGGTTGAACAAGATGGAATTGTCCTACTCACTAAAACCACACCCAACCCCCACTATCTGTAGGATTCCAATTCACCTCGCCAGACCTTAACTCTCCTCTTCAGTGCCGCTTTCCGGTCTTATTCAGATGCACGTCAATCTTCCGTGCCTTGCCTCAGTTTTTTGTACGGTTGCGATGCGTCAATTGGCGGATATCTTATATCTTACGTCGCGAGCCTCGAACCTAATCTAACCTAACCTCTTTTTTTTAAGAGGTTGCGGAAATCTTTTATTAACGTACTCTGAATGCGCCCAGTAGTACCTGGAACCGCTTGGGCATTAATTCAAAATTCTTTATTCTTTCTTTCTTATTCTTTCTTTCTTTTCTATCTTTTCTTTCTTATTAATTCTTACGTCGCGAGACCGGAACCTAACCTAACCTAAGCTAAGCTAACCTAACCTCTTTTTATAAAGAGGTTGCGGAAATCTTTTATTAACGCACTCTGAATGCGCCCAGTAGTACCTGGGACCGCTTGGGCATTAATTCAAAATTCTTTATTCTTTCTTTCTTATTCTTTCTTTCTTTTCTATCTTTTCTTTCTTATTAATTCTTACGTCGCGAGACCGGAACCTAACCTAACCTAAGCTAAGCTAACCTAACCTCTTTTTATAAAGAGGTTGCGGAAATCTTTTATTAACGCACTCTGAATGCGCCCAGTAGTACCTGGGACCGCTTGGGCATTAATTCAAAATTCTTTATTCTTTCTTTCTTATTCTTTCTTTCTTTTCTATCTTTTCTTTCTTATTAATTCTTACGTCGCGAGACCGGAACCTAACCTAACCTAAGCTAAGCTAACCTAACCTCTTTTTATAAAGAGGTTGCGGAAATCTTTTATTAACGCACTCTGAATGCGCCCAGTAGTACCTGGAACCGCTTGGGCATTAATTCAAAAACCTATTGTCGGTAAAAGAAGTTGGTAAATGTAAATTTCTAAGAAGTGGTTTAAGGGCTTGAAGACCGAAACAGTTTACCATCGCAGCCTTTGACGATGCCACTATGGGCACTCTTTGGTATTTAGACCCGGTAGCTTCCCGTTGTAGTTCCATACCGTACATTGACGCAGAACTCTTCAATTCATTAATATCTCAAGTCTATCACAGCTTTTGTAAGACGCGCAATAGCCTTCCGTTGCGCATCATTTGGGTGAGGTTAATTGGAAATGATGTTTTGAGGTGACCTGGGCTCTTTCGCTTTAAATTTTCAAGTAAAGGAAGGGGTGCACTAGACATAGTCATCTTGCCCACAATATAAGCCCCTGTCGATGTCGCTTTACCGATACAACAGAGGTAATTCCCGAACCAGTCATGTCCACTGAGTAACTGGCTGAAGTGATGGTATAGATCTCCCCATATCTTTGGTTCGCTCATGGCCGCAAGTTCGGTATCAACTCTTTTGCACATAACTCTTTGTTACTGTTCTCTCATTCCCTATGCCAGGTGTAGAAGGAAAGTTTTGGACTTTTTCTTCTACGCGAGGTGTTCGTCGGGGAACAGCAACACCCAGCAGCTGCCGCCTGTCTCCTCTTAACTCGGAGTACTTAGTACCGAGGGGTTCTTGGTTTAGCGTTCCGTTGTTACTGTCTTTCTAGCCCTTTCTTAACCTTAAGGATGTCCGAGGTCAGGGTGGCAATTGCCTTAAATATCTCCTCTGTCCACAACATCGCGAAGACGAGATTGTAGAACGTCCGCTCTTCTTCAACCGCTAGTAAGGCGACAAGGTCTCGACAGTGGAAAAGCGTGTGTTCCGCGGTATCGTCCTTGTCGCAGTGCTCGCATCAGAGGTTAGGTAGCTTGTATTGGTTGAAGCAACATAACCTAACCTAACCTAATCTAACTCTTATGGCACCTGAAATATAAAGAAATATAGTCAACTGGATTCGAGCTAAAAACCTCCGGAACTAAATTCGAAAGCATGTAGCTGCTCGACCACTCTGGCAGTAAACATAACCTAACTTATCACTAATTGACTTTCTACGGCTAGGCATGGGCAATTGAAGCAAGCGTCAGCATGCCTTATACTCTGCGTCCTTCTCCCCAACGTGTGCAAGGAACATCTACCAAATGTGGTGGCGACTGTAGAATAATGTTTTCTGGCAAGAGAACTCTAGCTGTCTGATGAACAATCGCTGCATTTTAAGCGCGTGAGCGCGTCTGCAGGGAAGATCGTGAAGGGGAGATCGTGGGAGAGAAGATATAATACAAGAGCACGATAAGTTAAAATAACGTCAGCCGACGTTGTCTACTCTGTAAAGTCTCCATCAAGTGCATTAGCCCCAGACAGTCTTCGTACGGGTATAGCACTCTTTTAGGTGAGCTGGAGAGCTTTGGAGTCCTTTTGGTAAGCAGTAGAACCTAATACGCATTTGAAATGATAGAAATTTCATTTTAAAAAACGAGACTGACCAATGTTTTGCAATTTTTTTCAAATTGAAGCCGTTGATTGAAAGTCTGCCGTGAAAGATTCTCAAGTGGGCCAGCCCAGTCCTGCAAGATATTTGATGTGTTGTAACTTATAATTTATAAGAAAGGAGCAAAAATGTGAAGACATAACTGTAACATTTTAGTTACATTTTGACCACTTTTGATAGTATACATTCTCTGGCAATTTAGTGTAATGGGAAATCGTAGATATTTGGAGAAAATCGCAGGCTTAGGCCATAATACTAATTGGAGTAGTATCGTAAACCTAACCTATCTGCAGCAGGCAGCCACTTAGCCCTACATCGGTAAAATCGGTAATCAAGCCCTGTCTATAACCCATACTAACTTTCATTTATTTTTACTACATTTCCACTGCTTAACTATCGCCAAAAATACCTTATAAACCTTATACAATTTATTTACGACTATTGAAGCTCTCGAAAAGAAAATTTCAACTCGAAAGTAATAAAATGTTCCGAGCAACAACAGTGTAACAAAATAGAGTATTAGTAATTTGTTGGAAACAATCAACTGTGGGTCAATCAACGATCTTTGAAATAAACGAAAGATCGTAACCTAAACCAAGCAATTCTGTTTTATGCCCGGAACAACTGATAATGAGCTGACCGGGGTTCGAACACTAACCTAAAGTCTTCAATTGCTTCGTTTAATGGCAACACTCGCATTTACCGACCCTTTCGCGTCACTGGATACACAATTTATTTTCACTTCTATTTTATTATTGTCTAAAAATGTACACACTAGGGCGAAGGGAAGTTTTATCGATTAAATCGGCTAATAACGACGTTTCAATTTCGCTCCATTATTAATTAATGGGGAAATAAACAAAGCGATTCGAATCAAACTTTGGAAAACAGGACATAATACGCATACACGATCTGAATTAATAATTATTGCCGTATCACTAGCTCTATACGTTTGTAGATATAAATCAATTTAATCAATGCAATTGGAGATGCAATTGTGCAGTAACACATGACACATCTATCAGCTACTATCTATCACTGTCTCCCCAACTAATTGATGGTAAAATTGATAGGTGCTTGGATTACATATGAAAGGCACTTTAGAGACAAATGAAGACGGGATATTTCGAAATTGCATTTACATGTCACCGTCAATAAACAAACGTTCGAAATAAACGCTAAACGAAAAAAAGCCAAGTGGCGCTGCGCCGTTTAAACTCATAACGATAAATTATGGTTTGGCGACATGTGCATCAAAACTGATGTATGTTTGTGGACAGGTACAATTAGGAAATGCTTAATTACCGATGGTAACAATTCCGTTTGGATAGTATTAATCGACTTATTACATATTCCGTGACATTCGAACTCGTAAATCGAACTTAATATCCGATTGCGGTTCCATTGTTCAAACCCAAAGCACCAACTTTCGACTTTCGGGGAGCAAAAAGAGGAAAATAGAATCGCCATACTTAAGTACCGCTTATAAGTTTAATTTTTGTAAATTTTTCCCAGTCGAGTAATAAAGATGCGCCAATGATAGAAAACTCGTAAAGTTTAAACTTTTTAAAGATACTTTACGACGTGATAGAATCTTTAATATGTAACAAATGTTTATACTTTTCGAGACGTTGCAGTTTGGGGGAAATTTTTTTCCGAAAATTTAAATGGGGAAAATTTCGTCATTTCGCGTCGTGTTGATAATCATCGACTGTTTGATGAGAGACGTTATATGAGCGCCTGAAAAGCGCGTTTTCAAAGTTACACTTAACTTAATTTTGAAACATTTTATATGCTCATTTGACAAGCAATAAATATTTGAGGCTTTAAGTACTTTGATATAAATTTTCAAACTTTGAAAGATTATTCGATAAATTAGTTTGTTTAAATTTGCTTTTAACCGAAAAAAAAGAGGGGAGTAATTTTAATTTTTAATCGTACATGATGGAGACCCAAATTACTAATCAATTTAATCAACTTCATGCAACTAATTCTAATAGATAGACAAAGCTTGTGCTCGTAGTCCGAGCCGATTATTGGGGTAAACTCATTTTCTGTTAAGTTTGGGTTTCAAAAAAACTAAAATTAAAAGAACTGTCCCGAACAATATGTCCTACAAGCTTGAAAAGGCCCAACCGAAGAACTGGGACATTCTCTCCACCAAAATAGCGTCTTAGTTTGTGAGGACAACCAGAGCTTTAGCGTCGGTCCACCAACTAACCTAACATACTCTTCAACATAGCTTTATGGCCTTAGAACCTCTGAGCTTCAATAATTCTACCCTGGTGTTCCAAACTATGAGCAGACAACCAAGCTTCCTGATATCCTTACCGCCCCCCTTTACCGAGTATTAACAACTATACCAGGTTCCTACTCCCTAGGTTACGACATGAGCCACTATCAATCAAACCTAACCAGGAGGTATAATATCAACTTTTGCAGTACCAATGTCCGAAATAAGCAAGCATAGGAAGAGCGGATATACTCAACGAGACTATCACTCGGACGTGTGCGGAGCAGAACCACACCATACATATCCTACCGGAATTGGGCAATGGTCAAATTTTGGTTGCCATCAACGGCACTTGGAGGACCGGGTGTACACTGTACATAAAGCTACCAGCAACCAGACCCGAGAAGTGGGTCCCTCTGTCCCTCACCGTACCGATAGTCCCTCACGTAATCGTTTTCTTGTCACCGATTACTCTGTAACCCTATATCAGGTATACCATCATAGTGTACCGAGAGAACGGGTGATGACTTTAACCATCATGCACAATCATCAAAAGCAGGTCTTGAACCATTACGACCAGGTCTACCCTCATGGAGTGTAAAAAGAGCTAGTGTATACTTGACCTTCAGACACACACACTAAGACCGAACTCTAGACCAGCTACATACCGCAACTCTATGTGCTTAACCAAATGGTTATATAGGAGGTATAAGTCTCTACCGGATACGTGTCTTCCCGTTAATCTCAAAGAATATAACGGAATACACTAGTCTAGTCTACTCTGGTTAGGCGTTTGCAGCAGCCAAGTGTCCAAAAGGACGCGTATGGTTCTGCCGAGAAGCTCACCAGAAGTTAAACTTCTGTCCGCAGTACCAATGTCAGAGTGAGGCCCCACGCGCCGCTGAGCGGAGCGACACTAACGATTAAACGGGAAACCATATTCACTTGCTCACCCTACCGTGATTGGTAACGGTTCGGGATCGGAAAAGTTCTCATTCGTCCACAAGTCAACCACAAAATCGCTTCCGGGTCAGCAAAAGCAGGCGCGACAGTGGGTGTAATTAAACGACATGAAACGCATACGTTAGAAACCTTCTACTTCCAGTTAAAATACGCCGGTGCACATCAGTTACCTGCACCCCATCAAAAGCAGGATAAGGTAGACCTTCCAACGTTTTAAGGGCAAGCCCCTGTAAGTACCAGGACCAGTACCATTCATTATTGTGGTTCTAAGATTCTCCGGCGCCCCTCTTGTATTATGATTGACTAAACCAAGGTACTATTTAGGAAGCAGGTTGATAGGGGCTACCATTCCCTAGTTAAGCCGCAAACCACTGCGAATCCGACCTCACCAGAAGGTAAAGTTCTGCCTGCAGTACCAATGTCAGGGAGGATTGTTTCTACGCGCCGTGGTACGCGCAAAGAGCGGAACCATGTTTGCACGCTCACTTTACCATGCTTGACAACAGTTCGGGATCGGGAAAAACTATCACTTTTCCACCAGTGATGGATTTCCATGGCGTGCGCCAGGAGAGAGGGTCTACTCGCATCCAGCCGTCCTCCAGGCACACCAAAAGCGGGGTCCATGAGAGGTTAGGGGTTTTATCGCTTCCGAATCATCCGTTACGACCTGAAACAGAGCAGGTTTTTCATGATGGTGCGCTAGGATAGAGGACCCGTTCGCCTCCAGGCACACCAACAGCGGGGTCATTCATTAAGTTTTGGATCTAGAATCCATCTGCTCCCCCTTTGCACCCACTATTTAGTATATCAAAGCGGAGTCAGTGAGAGGTTAAGGGTCTCTTCCAGACTTGTATGATACGCCTTTCTCATTCGTCTTGTCATCCTGCAATAGTCTTCTCCTGTATCGCCGATCCATTTCCACCTTTCGCTATAGTTAGTTGAATTTTGACGTTTCTCGCCATGATAACACTGCGTAGGAGTTTTTTCGCGCGTGTTAGAAGCAATGAGGTACTTTGGGTTCATCTACAGTCATACAGCGCTCTGTTTTACTTAAAACCTTGCTAGCGTTTTTCAAAGCACTTCCACCTTTGGAAGTAACGACCACGGAGTGGTTTTTCGCTCCGGCATCCCAGCACCTCAATTCCCAACGATGATAGTCCATTTAGGAGTGTTCATAGCCCCCTATGCCTTCACCCGTGCTCCAGTTCCCAACCTAACTGTGGAGAGCGAAGATTCTTTAGAAGTTGCTGGTTTCTTAGCTAAAAGTGCATCTCTTGATATTTCGTAAATCGTGAATCTTGAATGGCTATGGAGATCTGGAAAAACTGGATCTTCCGTTCCTCCTTCATTGGTCAAAGATAAAGATCAAAGATAAAAACATGGGTAATTATAATTTCATGAATTATGAAATGCGACCGAAGTCGCTGACGATACGCGGCTTACTTGGTTCGCCGGAGGCGAACATTGATTATTGTCGGTCATGGTGAACGAAAACTAGACTCTGTCCAGGACCAGCTTGGGTTTCTTACGGAGTCTTGTCTCGTTGACGTTGTAACCCCACAATCATCGGATAGTGGGGTTTTCGTGGATGCTGGTCATCTGGAAGTCCTGGATGTTCTAATTTTGCACGAACCATGGTGCGTCGACTATGGTTCGTAGGATCTTGTTCTGGATTGTCTGTATTTCTTGATGTGAGTCGGAGCGGCCTACTCCCAGACGGGAGTGGCGTAGGTCGTTATCGGTTGGATAACGGTCTTATACAGAACCAACTTGTTCCTGAGGTCTAGAATTGTTTCTGAAAAGAGCGGGTAAAGGGCGGAGTAGGCGGCTCGCGCTCTAGCCTCTTAATATTTTTGCCTACTTTTAGGTTTAAGTACCTCACACTGTCTCCCTCCACCTTGTTGTTTTCTCCCTTCCTTTTCAATTTCTGTATAACTGGCTGCTCGTTACCGAGGTTTACCTCCAGCGACCACCCAACATCGTGATCTTCGGCCAAGATATACCTTGGAATGACGACACACGATACTTGGGACTCACCATCGACAAAGGCCTCACATGGAAGCCCCACATCGAGGGAGCAGTCGCCAGAGCGCGAGCCGCCTACTCCGCCCTCTACCCGCTCTTCTCAGGAACAACTCTGGACCTCAGAAACAAGTTGCTGCTGTACAAGACCGTCATCCGACCCATAATGACCTACGCCGCTCCCGCCTGGGGGTACGCCGCTCCGACTCACATCAAGAAGTTGCAGACAGTCTAAAACAAGATCCTACGAACCATGGTCAACGCACCATGGTTCGTACGGAATCGGAACATCCACGAGGACGTCCAGATGATCAGCATCAAGGATTTTATCCGAGAAGCCGCCGTCAAATTCCACGGCTCAACGACGGACCACGACAATCCCACCATCCGAGGATTGTGGGGTTACAACGTCAACGAGACGAGACTCCGAAAGAGGCGGAAGCTGGTCCTGGACAGAGTCTAGTTTTTGCACACCAAGACCGACAAGGATTAATGTTCGCCTCCGGGGAACCAAGTAAGACGCGTATCGTCAGCGACTTCGGTCGCATTTCATTTTTACTGTAATTCTAATTACCCATGTTTTATCTTTTCCGATCCATCCGATGAAGAAACAATGGACCCAGTTCCCAAGTTTCGTAGCCATTCAAGATTCACGATTCACACCGAGGTTTACTTACAAGCCACTTAGCAGCTTCATTTTTGCCCCCTCGCTCTTATTGATGTCCGTTCAAATTCATCTCTTCTTATTACTGTAACGTTTAATATATTCAGTCATTTCCAAGAGTAGAACGTTTGAGCGATTATATTTTCAATTTATTTCGTTCGTAATATATTAAATTTTTGATCTCTCTAAATTGGACCAACAGCAAACTAAACGTAAAACGACATACACGTAATAATCTACATATGCGAACTACGTTAATGGGTAAACTAATTGTAGACAGTTTGAAGCAGTAGATCACTTTACATCACGTGGCATTATCGCCTGTTAGACTTCTATTGACATGTATATTACTTGTTTGATAGAAATATATGTCGGATATTCGTAATGCAATGTAAACTTGGGAAACACTAAAAGCTATTAATATTGAGAAATCAGTAAATAGACATTACAGCACGCGCACAAATCAAATTTATTATAATCAACATGCAAATCGCTCCTCGCTAAATGCAATTTAAATCAATTTATTGTAAAAAAACGAAAACTGGTTAAATCCAACAAACATTTTATCAAACAGACGTCTCCACTTTTCTAAACGATAAATATCTTCAAACAACGATAGTGACAGATAGGGCGAATAAAATAGACTGAATTTAAGGGATAAGAGGGCATTCTTCGTATTTTTTATCTGCCCACTTGGCCAGTAGATTTAAGGGGTAACTTGAGGTTTCCGCAGGAAGTTCTGAAGTTCAACAAGCGATACAGTTTAAATCTTGCTAGGGACAAAATAATTTGCAGTGTCGATAAATTCTAACTTTAGCTTTCTTAGTAAGTAAGTACTTAGGTAGTTGAATTTCGCTATTACGATAAACAGCAAATAAAATTGTCATACCCTATGCTCGGACGCCTTAAGCGGTCGTCTAGTGCGCGTGGTTTTAAATCAAGGTCAAGTGGGCGGGTCATTTTCTTAAAACTCCAGCCCCGTGACCTTGAGAATACAAATATGAAGTAGGAGAAGGGGAAGTACATATAAGTTTGTTGTAATTCTCTTATCTAAGTGTCTTCTCCACCTGAGTCTGAGTCAGTTCGGCCGTTCGCTCAGACTATTGTAGGGCAGATTTATTTATGTACGTCAATTTGACCGATGCAAGAATTCAGAAGGGGGCGAATTTAGAGACCAAAACGATGTAACGTTGTAAAACAAAGAAACTTCTGCCTTGAATATATTGAAAGGGGCTGTTTATTGACACAAAAGTATTTGTCTTTGTTTGAAAGTGAGTGCGCGAAATTTTTATAGTAAAGCGCAGTTTATATTATTCGTAAAAATTTATGAGAAGACCACCCAATAATCACCTTCATTAAAATTATTTATTGAATCGTAAAATACGTGCAGTTGAGAGGTTTAAGCTTTATGCGACGTTTAATACGTTGATGCATCTTGATTAGGACGCATATTCAGATTTGGAGGAACTTCGCGCAGGGTCGTTCTTCCTGAAGGCGAAATCGTTTAATTGCAGTAAAATCACTTTTGGGAGAAAAGAGACGAAGTGGCCCTCGACTAAGCATAAAATTGGGTAAAAATATTTAAAATTGTGTAAAAAAATTCGATTACTTTACGGCAAAAACCAAATACAATTTGTTTAGTGATCCTTACAAATCCCCAAACAAAATAAAAATATTCGTTCGCATTACGTAAATCACGACGTATACATCAAACATTTGGGTATCTTAAAATTGAATATCGGCCCCTATATAAAAAGCCGTCCCCTGATGTGTCCATAAAATCACTTAACATACCCCTGAGGAATTTATAAAATCGACCACTGGTGGTCAATTTTTACCCTCACATAAAATATTTGAAAGAGAGAGAATGAAGTGAAAAAATAATCTTTTTTTCCCCAACTTTAGTCTAACAAACCGAAAATATAAAAGTGAGCCCTTTTAATTAATTACAAAACTTTATCGAGTTTTATTAAATATTTTCCTTTGATATGTAAAATTACTAATAATTGTTTGATATCCCTCCGCTCTCCACACCCCACATATTTCGAATTTCCTATCGAGAATTTTAAATTTTATGAAAATGGACGAGTTTCGTTATTTTTAATGAGACGCCTTCTACTTCTCGGAGGAGCCGGGTAACTTGTCTATTATTGGAGACTGTCTGCGGTCAGTTTTCTGATTTTTAGAGTTTAGAGCAACTGAAGGCCACTGTGCCAAAAATTGCAATTTTGCTCTTTTAGGACCAACCTGTATTTTCGGGTAACGCAAAACCATTATTATTTATTAAAAAGCTCTTGAAATTTTTAATTTAGTAATGGATACAAAATAAGCAATACTGAAACCAATAGCAGAGCTTATATTTAAAAAGACAAAAGTTGAAATAACTGGAAACTTGAGTTCCAAGTCCAAGTCTGATTTACATAGTGAAAAGAAACGAAAAAAATAATTTACGAGATGTTATCGCACGTACGTAATTTAACTATTTTACGATCAATAAAATTAACTTTATGTCCTTATTAAATATACATTTAATGTTTAATTAATAATTTCTGATTGGGGTTGTAAACGAAGCTTATACCTTAAGCCTCTAGGTAATCAATTGTGGTTTATTTCAAATTCGAAAAAATTTGTCCTGCAATAAAACCAATCATCGAACGTTTGAAACAAAAAAACATTTGGTGGAAACTGAAAACAAACTAAAAAAAGTTTGTGCAATGTAAACTCGCCTTGTTTAGTCAACAACGCTTAAAACAAAGAAAGGCATATTTCCATTAGACATTATTGAAAAGTGTACAGCAGCAATATCTCAAATAGAAAATATCTATAGCAGAAGATATCAACTCTCATTTGTATATTTGTCAGTGTCAGTTATTTCATTTCCCTGTAAACAATTCATCCAATGAGAAATACAGCGTGAACTGAATGAAAAAACAAAACTCATCTTTTTCGTGTATATGCTTGCCCTAAACATAACAAAAAAAGCCACAAAAGAATGCAAAAAAAGTATAAATTTTTTTATCAATTGATATCTTTCTAAATACGATGTGACGTGCATGGAAAAATTTTTGTGACGTTTATATTAAAGGTTATATAAACGTCGTTTTTCAATTACGACGTATCATCAAGGATCAAGAAACACAAAATGTTTTTTTTCGAAAACCTGAAATCGATAATTTATATTCGAAATAAAAATTCTTTTATACGTAACTATCGCGTGTAATAAAAAAGAGTAAAAAAGTGACGCTTTTTGTTATAGGGGAGGCTATAGATTCTGGGATATATTCACGGTACATTTTCTTAAGATTCGACAGCGACTTAAGGATTTACGAATGAAATAGACGACGCTATTTTGTATTCTGCACGTAGCAATGACAATATTATAATTTATCGAGTATTCAAATATATGTGAATAGCATCATTCTGATTTATGTTTTTCACAAGTCCATACTTAGTAAATGAAAAGAATTTTTTATGATTTATAGTCTTCAACTTTGGGTGTTACGAAAAGGATAATCTGTTGGTTATTAAAATTAAAATCAAACGGGAGCTTAACCAATTTGGAGAGTTCAAGTTTAAATTGAAAAGAACATTCCAAGGCGGTACGAAAGTACTATTTCAACGTGATCTTCAATTTGGAACTCCAAACTCCAATAGTTGTATATCGGATGCCTCCATCGCCAGAAATAGCAGAGCTAGAAAAAAATAAATCGCAGATTTAGAAAGCTCTTAAAATTCTATAAACAACCAGTTTAATTTTTGATTAGACCCATTTTCTAGTGTAACCGCTACAGTGGTCCAAATGAAGCAGTACATCTTTTGACTGAGATACGGGAAACTTCAACTTTGTAAAACTCTACCGACAAAACTAGTAGAGTTAGAAACAAATAAATTGCAGTTTTGGAATTCCCATAAAATTCTCAATAAGCAAGGAACGATAGTTGATTAGACCCATTTACTAGTTTAGACGGTAGTGCGGCCCAAATGGTCGAGTAATAAAACTAACTTCGTCTCTCGGTTGAGATGCAAGATACTCTTTCTTTAGATTTACTGTATTGTCAAAATTAGTAGAGCTAGTAACAAATAAATTGCATTTTTGGAATTCACATAAAATTCCCTATACATAAGGCATAATAATCTATTAGACCCATTTTTTAGTTTAGACAGTACGGTGACCCAATTGAGCAGGAGGTAACATTAACTCCCATTTTCCATGGAGATATAGGATACTTTCACTTTGGTTGACTGTAACGTCAAAATTTGTGGATCAAGAATAAAATAAACTGCAGATTTGGAATTCTCTTAAAATTCTCTATACAAAAAGCTAAAAGGCCGATTAGACCCATTTTCTAGTTTAGACGGTACGGCGGCCCAAATGAACCAGTACGGAAAGTTAACTTCATCTTTCGGTTGAGATACAGAATACTTTCACTTTGGATGACAGTAACGTCAAAATTAGTGAAGCTAGAAACAAATAAATTGTAGATTTGGAATGCCCTTTAAATTGTTTATATAAAAAGCTAAAAAGTCGGTTAGACCCATTTTCTAGTTTAAGCTGTACAGCGGCCCACATGAACCAGTACCTAAAAGCTAATTTTATCTTTCGGTAGAGATACACACAGGATACTCTCACTTTCAATTGCTCTAATGTCAAAACTAGTGGAGCTAGAAGCAAGTAAATTGAAGATTTGGAATGCCCTTAAAAGTCTGTATACAAAAAGTTGAAAAGTCGATTAGACCCATTTTCTAGTTTAGACGGTACGGCGGCCCAAATGAACCAGTACGGAAAGTTAAGTTCATGTTTCGGTTGAGATACAGGATACTTTCACTTTGGATGACAGTAACGTCAAAATTAGAGAAGCTAGATGCAAATAAATTGCAGATTTGGAATGCCCTTTAAATTGTTTATATAAAAAGCTAAAAAGTCATTTAGACCCAATTTGTAGTTTAGACGGTACGACGGCCCAAAAGAACCAGTACCTAAAAGATAATTTTATCTTTCGGTAGAGATACACAGGATACTCTCACTTTCAATTACTCTAATATCAAAACTAGTGGAGCTAGAAGCAAATGAATTGAAGATTTGGAATGCCCTTAAAAGTCTGTATACAAAAAGTTGAAAAGTCGATTAGACCCATTTTCTAGTTTAGACGGTACGGCGGCCCAAATGAACCAGTACGGAAAGTTAACTTCATTTTTCGGTTGAGATACAGGATACTTTCACTTTGGACGACAGTAACGTCAAAATTAGAGAAGCTAGAAACAAATAAATTGCAGATTTGGAATGCCCTTTAAATTGTTTATATAAAAAGGTAAAAAGTCAATTAGACCCAATTTGTAGTTTAGACGGTACGACGGCCCAAAAGAACCAGTACCTAAAAGCTAATTTTATCTTTCGGTAGAGATACAAAGGATACTATCACTTGCAATTGCTATAATGTCAAAATTAGTGGATCTAGAAGCAAATGAATTAAAGATTTGGAATGCCCTTAAAATTCTGTATAAAAAAAGTTAAAAAGTCGATTAGACCCATTTTCTAGTTTAGCCGGCACGGAGGCCCAAATGACCATGTAAGTAAAAGTGACTTCATTTTTCCATGGAGATATAGGATACTCTCACGACTGTAGCGTCAAAATTAGTGGATCAAGAAAATAAAATGCAGATTTGGAATCCTCTTAAAATTTTCTATACGAAAAGCTAAAAGGTATATTAGACCCATTTTCTAGTTTAGGCGATACAGCGGCTCACATGAACCAGTACCTAAAAGCTAATTTTATCTTTCGGTAGAGATACAGGATACTCTCACATTCAATTGCCGTAATGTCAAAATTAGTGGAGCTAGAAGCAAATGAATTATAGATTTGGAATGCCCGTAAAATTCTTTATACAAAAAGTTGAAAAGTCGATTAGACCCATTTTCTAGTTTACACGGTACGGCGGCCCACATGAACCAGTACCTAAAGGAACTTTCATCTTTCATTTGAGATACAGGATACGTTCACTTTTGATTACTGTCATGTCAAAATTAATGGAGCTAGAAACATGTGAATTAAAGATTTGGAAAGTCCTTAAAATTGTTTATATAAAAAGCTAAAAAGTCGTTTAGACCCAATTTGTAGTATAGACGGTACGACGGCCCAAAATAACCAGTAAGTAAAAGTAACTTCATCCACTTTGGATGACTGTAACGTAAAAATTAGAGGAGCTAGAAAAAAATAAATTATGTATTTGGAATGCCCTTAAAATTCTCTTGGCGCATAGTTTTTTAATCCACTAAAATATTTCCCGGGGGTGGGTGCAGTGGTTCAATAATAGAGCTCTTTTAGAATTGACGAGGTTCTATTAGCTCACCTTCATATGTGCGGTGTTTTAATTACAAAAATAGCTCAAGCGATTTTAAGACCCTGCAATAATTAAATGCAGTAATTAAAACCCACATTAAAGCCAATGATAAATGTACTCGCAAAGAAAAGGCACATCGGCTTATGAAAGAAAAGTATAAAAGCGGACATGTCAATATTTTATGTCATTATAAGCCAATAAATTTGCCATTCTTATTTAAAGAGCAATTCAAGTCAAAATACTGATAAATTATTTCGTGAGATTATAGCCCTACATTTACTACTTATACGTATGTATGTATCTGAGAGCATGGTTTCTTTTTTATTGTAATGGGAACGATAGTGACGGAATTCGAACTTGCAATGATCCCAAAATATTGTGTGGACTTACTTTTCTGGAAGTTGGTGAAAGAAACAGTATAGAATGTAGATGAAATATTATCATTCTCGAGTTGTCACCGGATATTTTATCGGATAAACCGGGTTCCGTTTCGACTGCCAATAGGTAATCCTCAAATTTATAGCAATTTTATACTCGGATTGCGTCGAGTTTACATTGGTTGGTGTAGCTCGGCGAGCCGACGAAAAAATTTTATTAGTAAAAGGGGTTAATTTTAATATTTAATTTAAAAACAAATTTTTTAATATGTAAGCAACAAGGTAAACAAGGTATAAAAACTCTTTTTTTGTTTTAAAGTGGTGCGAAGCACGCGTTCAACATTCTCGTTTAAGAAAACACAAATTTTAACCACACGCAATTAAGATTTTATCTTTATATACGTCTACCTTAACTCTACTACTATTCAAAAAAAAATTGTTAGCAGTTTCACAAATCAACAAAATTTGTTAGAAGTTGATTTTTTGAAAATTAATCGCCGCTTATTTTTATTTAGGTAGGTGTACGAGGAAGTCGTTAATATTGTAAAGGGCGTTTTACTTGCGACTTTCAGATCGAAGTTATGAAAAGTGGAGTTGTTGCGAAAAGATATCATCGAGAAGGCTAAAGAACTAATGTTGATTAGGTGATAAATGTAAAATTTTGGAAAACTCAAAATTATTTTGAAACCCAGTTTAACAGGTAGAAACTTGTAAAATCGCCCAGAGACTATTCTTAACAGTTCTGACTGTTCTATTCCTCATGTGAACTGAATGAGTATTCAAAATATTGGCGTCATGCTCTGTAAGCTAATATTTCTTTTAATCCGGACTCCCTGTACGATTCGTTATGACTAACTAAAAGGAAGCTCATTTATAAAAACTAATAAAAAAGTTAAGAAACTGTTAGTAGTAAGACACTCGAGCATAATTATTACAACAGGTAGCTGCGGCTTTCGGCATATCCATAATTTTAAATTTTCCAAGAACAATAGAATTTAGTACTTTAAAAAACAGAAAAGTGAGATGTTGTCGGTTATGTCTTCATTTTTTTACTGATTTCACTTTAAATCTTGATATAATTTGTAATTTATACAAAGTCGAAATTTTGGTAGATTTATTAAATTTATATATTTTTGTTAAACTTGAGATGTTTATCATATAAATTTGAATTTAAAGTAGATACAAAAAAAAGGAAGAGAATAAAAGGTAGGTATAGGAAATTTTATTCAAAATTTCGTTCGCTCTGTCCATTGTTTTTTATTGGCACTTTGATTTAAAAGTCAACATTTCAACCGCCAAAAAAATTTTGTATTTACAAAATTTTGTAATGTCGAAGACCTCAAATAAATTTGAGCATTAATTTTTATTTTTAGCATTTTTGACTCAAACTTGGAACCTTGGCTCATTGCTAACACCTACCACTATGCACTTTACTTTAAATAATGTTCTGCTCATTATTTTCGTCTACGGTTCAGAACATTTCTTAAAAACTGAAATATTGAATTACAGAATTAGGCTAGTACAGTCAAAATCGACACAAAAATACGCCTAATTCGCAAAACTTATATAAGGTAAAATCGCATTTTCGACGTCACGGGTGTCCAAAGTGAAAATATATCCCAAATTTGTGCGTTTTAAATTTTACTTTGAGTTTGGTCTTTCGTAGCGGTTAAACTAGAGAATGGGTCTCATTGAAGATTGCGCTTATTCTACTCAAAATTTAAAGGGCTATCCAAATATTGGTATATTGTTGTTCTAGGGGTACTGATTTCAACGTCACGGGTGTCCAAAGTGAAAATATATCCCGAATTTGTGCGTTTTTAATTTTACTTTGAGTTTGGCCTTCCGTAGCGGCTGAACTAAAGAGTGGGTCTCATTGAAGATTAAGCTTATTGTATTCAAAATTTAAAGGCCTATCCAAATATTGGTTGATTGTTGTTCCAGGGGCCCCGATTCCGACGTCACGGGTGTCCAAAGTGAAAATATATCCCGAATTTGTGCGTTTTTAATTTTACTTTGAGTTTGGCCTTCCGTAGCGGCTGAACTAAAGAGTGGGTCTCATTGAAGATTGAGCCTATTGTATTCAAAATTTAAAGGCCTATCCAAATATTGGTTGATTGTTGTTCCAGGGGCCCCGATTCCGACGTCACGGGTGTCCAAAGTGAAAATATATCCCGAATTTGTGCGTTTTTAATTTTACTTTGAGTTTGGTCTTTCGTAGCGGTTAAACTAGAGAATGGGTCTAATTGAAGATTGGACTTATTCTACCCAAAATTTAAAGGGCTATCCAAATATTGGTAAATTGTTGTTCTAGGGGTACTGATTTCGACGTCACGGGTGTCCAAAGTAAAAATATATCCCGAATTTGTGCGTTTTTAATTTTACTTTGAGTTTGGTCCTCCGTAGCCGCTAAACTAGACAATGGGTCTAATTGAAGAGAGCTTATTGTATTTAAAATTTAAAGGACTACCCAAATATTGGTAGATTGTTGTTCCAGGAGTACTGATTTCGACGTCACGGGTGTCCAAAGTGAAAATATTTCCCGAATTTGTGCGTTTTTAATTTTACTTTGAGTTTGGCCTTCCGTAGCGGCTGAACTAAAGAGTGGGTCTCATTGAAGATTGAGCTTATTGTATTCAAAATTTAAAGGCCTATCCAAATATTGGTTGATTGTTGTTCCAGGGGCCCCGATTCCGACGTCACGGGTGTCCAAAGTGAAAATATATCCCGAATTTGTGCGTTTTTAATTTTACTTTGAGTTTGGCCTTCCGTAGCGGCTGAACTAAAGAGTGGGTCTCATTGAAGATTGAGCCTATTGTATTCAAAATTTAAAGGCCTATCCAAATATTGGTTGATTGTTGTTCCAGGGGCCCGGATTCCGACGTCACGGGTGTCCAAAGTGAAAATATATCCCGAATTTGTGCGTTTTTAATTTTACTTTGAGTTTGGTCTTTCGTAGCGGTTAAACTAGATAATGGGTCTAATTGAAGATTGGGCTTATTCTACCCAAAATTTAAAGGGCTATCCAAATATTAGTAAATTGTTGTTCTAGGGGTACTGATTTCGACGTCACGGGTGTCCAAAGTAAAAATATATCCCGAATTTGTGCGTTTTTAATTTTACTTTGAGTTTGGTCCTCCGTAGCGGCTAAACTAGATAATGGGTCTAATTGAAGATTGAGCTTATTGTATTTAAAATTTAAGGGACTACCCAAATATTGGTAGATTGTTACAAATTTTTAAATATTTAGGGTTAATTAGTTAGATAGATCTAATACGTTGTAAATGAACCCCAACATACAACATAAGTGAAAAAACTTTAAATGAGAAAATTTGTTTTCCACCGAGTGCCTCGGGAATCGAACCCAAGACCTTGCTATTTCCGGTAGCACGCCTATACCCAATACACTACGGAGGCCAACATACTTTCAACAAGCCATCCGGCATTGTTTAAATGCGTCGAGACAGCGAAATATATATAAATCAAATTAGTATGGATACAACAATCATACGTGAATAAATTACAAATTTTTAAATATTTAGGGTTAATTAGTTAGATAGATCTAATACGTTGTAAATGAACCCCAACATACAAACATAAGTGAAAAAACTTTAAATGAGAAAATTTGTTTTCCACCGAGTGCCTCGGGAATCGAACCCAAGACCTTGCTATTTCCGGTAGCACGCCTATACCCAATACACTACGGAGGCCAACATACTTTCAACTTTATATATATTTCGCTGTCTCGACGCATTTAAACAATGCCGGATGGCTTGTTGAAAGTATGTTGGCCTCCGTAGTGTATTGGGTATAAGCGTGCTACCGGAAATAGCAAGGTCTTGGGTTCGATTCCCGAGGCACTCGGTGGAAAACAAATTTTCTCATTTAAAGTTTTTTCACTTATGTTTGTATGTTGGGGTTCATTTACAACGTATTAGATCTATCTAACTAATTAACCCTAAATATTTAAAAATTTGTAATTTATTCACGTATGATTGTTGTATCCATACTAATTTGATTTATATATATTTCGCTGTCTCGACGCATTTAAACAATGCCGGATGGCTTGTTGAAAGTATGTTGGCCTCCGTAGTGTATTGGGTATAGGCGTGCTACCGGAAATAGCAAGGTCTTGGGTTCGATTCCCGAGGCACTCGGTGGAAAATAAATTTTCTCATTTAAAGTTTTTTCACTTATGGTTGTATGTTGGGGTTCATTTACAACGTATTAGATCTATCTAACTAATTAACCCTAAATATTTAAAAATTTGTAATTTATTCACGTATGATTGTTGTATCCATACTAATTTGATTTATATATATTTCGCTGTCTCGACGCATTTAAACAATGCCGGATGGCTTGTTGAAAGTATGTTGGCCTCCGTAGTGTATTGGGTATAGGCGTGCTACCGGAAATAGCAAGGTCTTGGGTTCGATTCCCGAGGCACTCGGTGGAAAACAAATTTTCTCATTTAAAGTTTTTTCACTTATGTTTGTATGTTGGGGTTCATTTACAACGTATTAGATCTATCTAACTAATTAACCATAAATATTTAAAAATTTGTAATTTATTCACGTATGATTGTTGTATCCATACTAATTTGATTTATATATATTTCGCTGTCTCGACGCATTTAAACAATGCCAGATGGCTTGTTGAAAGTATGTTGGCCTCCGTAGTGTATTGGGTATAGGCGTGCTACCGGAAATAGCAAGGTCTTGGGTTCGATTCCCGAGGCACTCGGTGGAAAACAAATTTTCTCATTTAAAGTTTTTTCACTTATGTATGTATGTTGGGGTTCATTTACAACGTATTAGATCTATCTAACTAATTAACCCTAAATATTTAAAAATTTGTAATTTATTCACGTATGATTGTTGTATCCATACTAATTTGATTTATATATATTTCGCTGTCTCGACGCATTTAAACAATGCCGGATGGCTTGTTGAAAGTATGTTGGCCTCCGTAGTGTATTGGGTATAGGCGTGCTACCGGAAATAGCAAGGTCTTGGGTTCGATTCCCGAGGCACTCGGTGGAAAACAAATTTTCTCATTTAAAGTTTTTTCACTTATGTGTGTATGTTGGGGTTCATTTACAACGCATTAGATCTATTGGTAGATTGTTGTTCCAGGAGTACTGATTTCGACGTCACGGGTGTCCAAAGTGAAAATATTTCCCGAATTTGTGCGTTTTTAATTTTACTTCGAGTTTGGTCTTCCGTAGCGGCTAAACTATAGAAAATGGGTCTAATTGAAGATTATTTTCACTAACTTTGATGACTTATGTTTATATTAAAATACATTTCACCGTTTTTTAATGATTGTATGCCTTATTTTTAATTATCACACCAAAAAACAAAAGTAGAAGGGTTTTGGAACATTTCTGGAAAAATGCGATTTTACCTTATATAGGTTTTTGTGAGAGTTTGAGAGAACTATGAGGCCTACCAACCCTGCTTGGCGCTGAATTTGAAGCTAATTAAATTGCCTACCACTTCTATTTGATAAGTTGTACTCGTAGGAACAATAGTTTAGCCGCAATTTTGGTCTAAAGAAGGTTTAAAACTAAAATTTTCACCACTTTTTGAAATAAATGGCCTATTTTCAAAGTGCCGTAATTTGGTAATTAATTGACGTACAGAGCTCCGGGTAAGCCTAAATTAGCACACATTTAATACTCTTTAAAAACGTATATAATGGCTTTCGTCGAAAAATGCATAGTTTAGGAGATATAGAGCAAAAACTGAAAAAAGTTTTTTGTGTGCTCTGCTTTTTCTACAACTTTTAGAGAGTTGCAAACTTGGGTATACTGTATACACTACCCTAATGGGTCCAAACAACAGACTAAAAAATCAGAGATACATCATGTTTTGCTAATTTATTGTCGATTTTGACTGGCCTAAATTACAATAAGTCAATTCTAAGGCTCAAACGCCCGAATAAGGGTATAGCATCTACGCACAATAATCATAAACGAATTTCGCAGAAAAATTAAATGATCGCCGAGTCGGCAGACAAAAACATAAAAATTTTGAGCTCTTTATACATTCGATTTTCGCTCATACGAAATACTAATTCGATTTGTACGCAATTATTCAAAAATAATGACTTATAAAGAGCAAACAAATATATAACGCATAAAGTAAAATGAGGCAAATCAAAAGCTTCAATAGCAGATACGCTGCAATGGTGATAGGCAATGGACCAGGTGAGCTTTTGGCGTCAAAGCCGAAAGCTCGGAAGCTTTTATAAGTGACGAGCGCACTGACTGTAACGGTACACATGTGAACGAAAACCGCAAAACCAAAACCTCGGTTAATATGTTTAACACCTAACCTGTTAGCTGTACACATTGATATGGGATTTGTAAATGCGAAAAGGCGATTGTGATAGATGTGCCTAAACATTGGTTTACTGTTTGCTGCAATTGATTCTGCGGCGAGTTATGTTTTATTTCAATTACCCCACACATACATGCACACGCACGCAAAGCTACCCCTTTCTCCTCCCTCGTTACGTTAATTTTTTTTTAGGATCGGTACCCGACTCAACTTAAAGATCTGACGTAATTGGGCAAATGGAATTCTTTTGTGTGTTTGTGCCGTTTGATAATTGAAACATTTTACAACAACTCACGTTTTCTTAAGGCTCTCATATTTTAGTGCGTATTATTCATTTTTATATCAAAGATAAGCGGAGTGAAATACCGGTCCTTTTGACTCGTGTGGCCAAAAGTTACAACCGAATCGTTCCTACACGTTCTCCGTGTGTATCTTTAAACATTTATCTGTTTTGTGTGCGCGAGGGGGTAAATTACAAGGGTTGAAATTGAATAATGGAGGTTATAATCAACCATAGCGTCCAATGGACTCGGTTTCTTTTACATTATTAGGTAGTCACGATTAAAGCGGTATTTTTATAGTTTTTAACCTTATCTGATATAATTGCTACATGTTCCATACGCCTACGTTTCACTTTATTACAATTTTATGGTAACCTGAAGATGGTAAAAATTGATATTATCATCGTAAACGTAACGTTCTACTGCTTCTACTAACTCGAATCAAATTTTTCGTTTTTTTTGCGGCTTAAAATTATTTTTAATTATTATTAAGTCGTATTTCGCGTAACAACCAAACGAGAATATCAATGTAGTTATAAAATTTATTGTTGCACTTTAACCGAATACGTGTTCGTTTGCACAATCATAGCATCATCTCACTGACATACGAGCAGTAGTAGTCACATATTTGCAATTTTTCCGTCTGCACCGTCATATGTTGTAATGTGCTGCAATTTGTAGCTCGCTCTGGAGAGTAATAAAGATATTACCGGTGTTCACCACAAGAATAACATCCAGATTGGCCGATTTTATATGAAATGTATAATATGTACGATATATTATTGTAAGGTCATGATGTTTTTAAACATTCTTCACGAACATTCTTTAATAAATTTTCTTAAACGTCATAAGTCATAAAAGTCTAAAGTACTCTGTAACATTAAGGGTAGCTCATGTGCAACAAATAACTACTTTAAATAACAAAATAAAAACAAAAACAAGGCGTTTTGGGGCACACGGCTCAATTTAGTGAGGAATGTTCCCGAGAGATGGACATAAAGACATTTCACGAGTACTAAGGGTATACTCGGGTAGATTATGTCGGCTTGCAACGTGCTTTGTTACTATCCAGCTCTAGTCTCCCAGAAGTCTCCCAGAAGAGCATCAGTTTTAGGGAACTTCTGGTTCGACATCGGCAGAATTACCGACACCCCTCATTTCAGATTAGGAAATATTTCTGAAAGTTTGGTAGCTTGGGAGTTGTTAACCGTATCTGAGGGAGGGGGGGGGGTGAGTTTACCATAGGCCGATTAAGATTTCAGGTTCAAATTGGGAGAGGATTCCAAGGCGGCCCCAAAGTACTCCAAGTGAACACTATTTGCAGAATACTATGACTTTGGGCGACTGTAGCGTCAACATTAGTAAAGCTAGAAAAAAATCGATTATAGATTTGGAATGCCCGTAAAATTCTTTATGCGTTAAGCTAAAAAGTCCCAAAAGACCCATTTGCTAGTTTAAACGGTACGGCGGCCCAAATAATCCAATACGTAAAGGTAACTTTATCTTTCGATCGAGATACAAGAAGCTCTCACTCTGGAAGGTTGTAATGTCAAAATTAGTGAAGCTAGAAACCAATGAATTAAAGATCGGAAATGCTGTTAAAATTGCTTATACAAAAAGCTAAAAATTTGATTAGACCCATATTCTAGTTTAGACGGTACGGCGGCCCAAATAATCCAATACGTAAAGGTAACTTTATCTTTCGATCGAGATACAAGAAGCTCTCACTTTGGAAGGTTGTAATGTCAAAATTAGTGAAGCTAGAAACCAATGAATTAAAGATCTGAAATGCTGTTAAAATTGCTTATACAAAAAGCTAAAAATTCGACTAGACCCATATTTTAGTTTAGACGGTACGGCGCCCCAAATGAACCAGTACCTAAAGGTAACTTCATCTTTTGGTGGATATACAAGATATTTTCACTTTGGATGCCCGGATGTCAATATTAGAAAAGCTAGAAAAAAAATAAATGTAAATTTGGATTGGTCGTAAAATTCCCTATACGAAAAGCATAATAGTCGACTAGACCCATCTTTAAGTTTAGACGGTACGGCGGCCTAAATAAACCCGTACGTAGAGATAACTTCTTTCGGTGGAGATACAGGATATTTTCACTTTTGATGACTGTAATGTCAAAATTAGTGGAGCTAGAGAAAAGCTAATTATAGATTTGGAATGCCCGTAAAATTCTCCATGCGTAAAGCTAAAACGTCGAATTGACCCATTTGCTAGTTTAGACGGTACGGCGGCCTAAATGAACCAGTGCCTAAAGGTAACTTCATCTTTTGGTGGATATACAAGATATTTTCACTTTAGATGCCCGGATGTCAATATTAGAGAAGCTAGAAAAAAAAAATGTAAATTTGGATTGCTCGTAAAATTCTCTATACGAAAAGCATAATAGTCGACTAGACCCATCTTTAAGTTTAGACGGTACGGCGGCCTAAATAAACCCGTACGTAGAGATAACTTCTTTCGGTGGAGATACAGGATATTTTCACTTTGGATGACTCTAATGTCAAAATTAGTAGAGCTAGAAAAAAACCAATTATAGATTTGGAATGCTCGTAAAATTCTCCATGCGTAAAGCTGAAAAGTCGAATTGACCCATTTGCTAGTTTAATCGGTACGGCGGTCCAAATGAGCCTATAGGTAGAGGCAACTTCATCTTTCCGTTTAAGTACAGAAAACCTTCTCTTTGGGCGACTGTAACGTCGAAAATAGTGGAGATAGAAAAAAATTCTCTATAGATTTGGAATTCTCGTAAAATTCTCTAAACAAAACTCTTAAAAGTGGATTTGACCCATTTTCTAGTTTAGGCGGTACGGCGGCCCACATGAACCAGTATGAATAAGTGACTTTCATCTTTGTGTAGAGATGCAGAATACTTTGACTTTGGGCGACTGTAGCGTCAAAATTAGTAAAGCTAGAAAAAAATCAAGTATAGATTTGGAATGCCCGTAAAATTCTCTATGCGGAAAGTCTAATAGTCGATTAGACCCTTTTTCTAGTTTATGCTGGAAGTTAGCTCCTCTGTGTGGTTAATTTCATTGTGAATATATTTGTATTACACTCCAGAATCTTTGAGGAGGGCGTAATTATAAAGTACTTTGCTATTTTAATACGACTTTTTGAGCGTTACAACCTATAATCAATTATATAAATGAAGGATGGAAACAAGAGCGCGATAAAAGGCGCCTTACAAGTAGTTAAAACAATGGAATATTTGCATCTATTGCTTAAATGTTGGAAGTGATAAAGAAATTGTAGATAAACGAGCGGTCAGTAAAATGCACTGTCCAGAACTAAAGTTTAGCTATGATTGTTTCAAGTTTCTGAACCATGGCCGAACAATACCCCCATTGAAACTAAAGCTTGCGAGGATAGTGCAACCGTGTAGTTAGTTACCAATCGTACAACTATAAACTTTCTATATAACATAATGAAATAAATCACAAAATCACACTATAAAGTTTATTTAACAATATTGAACTACTAAATTAGTTTACCTAAAAACATTTCACTTTAGTTCAGAGCAGGCTTTGTTTAATTTCATTATACTGTATGTATAATTGGGTATAAGTTCACATTTTACACATCCCATTATCTTTGTTTTTACGAATTTTCGCGGTGCAGAACGTAACTTACGTCTGTGAGAATACTAAAAGGAGAGGTTCAGCTCACTACGTACAAGTTTTTGGGGTCCAAATCGCCTGAAAATTCCCATGGAGTAGAAATTCAATTAATAAAAAGGGGGAATAGGGAAGGACCTATAGTATAACCATGGGGATCACCACAACTCGATGAAAACCACCAAAAGCGGCTGTAAGCTGTCATTTAGCCTTTAGCACTTTTTGTAGCACGTCAACTTTAAAAGGAGAGTCAGAAAGTAGGTACGTGTGGTCCTTCGAGACGGATGAGGTAACGATTTTGCTAGTTTAGTTAATTTCAAATAATTGGCTTTTATATTTTTATCGAAAAATTAAGTGAAACGAATTGTTTTTGTGTAAAAAAAGAGTGTAAGATTTATTTTATTGTGCTTTTACGAAAAGCTCCGAAATTAAGTAAACGACAAGCGATGAAAGATAGCGATGCGATTTTCGTGCAGAGACTAATAGAATTTGTTATACACATTCAATTAAAAGGAAATAGAACTTTGATGTCTTATCGTCTTTGTCTTCGATAATAATTTTGCTCTTAAAGAAGCTTTAAAATTGAATACACATCACATAAAAGAAAGATGGGGACGAAGAAGTAACAGATAAGAGAGAAAATCGAAATTGTTTAATAATTAATTAATTAGCAACTTAATTTTAATAAGTGCGAGTAATTGACACTTTCGAAAATTGACTCGCTCTTTTGTTTTATAATATAAAATTTCAGGATATGCAAATTTGCACATGAACGAATAAGAAAAATGGATCTAACAAAGGATATTTAATCTTTAAGGTAATTTCAGATTGCAATGTGTCCGCTCAGAGACCGTTGCAATTATTCTTAGAAATTGATTCGACTTTCATTACAAATATCGATTTCACATGCATTATTTGATTACCCTTACTTAACAATGATAACAACTCGTTTCGAATTGAAATAAGATCTGCAATGTTTTTTTCCTGAATTACTCACAATGAGCAAATTGGTACATGCACAATGCACATTCAGCTGCCTTTGCAATAAAAAAAAATATTAAACTTGGTATTAATTTGGTACACGTATCATTTTATTCTTTCTCTCCGGGGGGATTAAAGTCGTACTATATACGAGCTTCCCCAAAATCTATTGATGTCTTTAATTTAATTTCGAATTTCGACCGACAACAATCAAAACTCGCCTAATATAATAAATCGGTGGTCAAATTTGAATACGTCCGTTTTGCTTCGCTGACACCACATTCATTTCGAACTTGAAACACAAATGTGATCACTGGACCAATATAGCCTTTTGGTAACTAGAAACTTGAATTTGAATTGTCCCCTAGGTGCTTTGTTAGTTTAGAATTAAGTGTTAACTAAAATTCTAAAGTCTAGTGCTTTAATTTCGCTTTAAATTATTGACGCTAGTTCACGCCATCGTACAGACGAGTTTTTAACCTTAAAATTGTTAATCTACGGGTATTTACCCTATTAGGGTGAGAAAAGTGTTGTATCGAAGTGCGAAGGAACAGTAGATTCGATTTTGATATCGAAAAACCTTGGAATTTACTTACCGATATTTTGTATGACAAAGAATTGCCCTGCTATACACACAGGTAGTTGTAAGGGCTGAAAACAAACGGATAACCAAGTAGTTAATTGGGATTTATCCATTGTCTTTATTTCCACGAGCCATCTCTCTCTAAAAATATAATTACCTTAATTAGTTACAAATTACACTATACTAATGACACGAATGGTTTAAAAATTAAATAATTACAAAATAATTAGATCCAGATCATTACCCACAGCCCACAGGTTTTTTTATGTGAACAACCCTTTACGTCCTTAAGGATAAATTTTTCTCGTAAGTCATAAGGAACTAAAAAAATTATTTTCGGTTTATATTGCAAGTTGTAAATCGAAAGGTTGTCCCTTAGTCCAGGAGACACAATACACATGCATTAGTTTGAATGAAAAACTAAAAAATGAAATGTCGATTTGCGATTGTTTTGATGTAAAATCATAAACTCACATTAATATCCTCTCATTAGTACTTTTTATGTTTTTAATGATTCAAGTAGAGGTTATAAAAGATTCGAACTATGTAAATAATGTAATTTAGTTCTAATCGGTGCCAAAATGAACGTTCTCCTCATTTTGGCATTTTTAAAACTTTGGGTTAATTTTGTGAGAGGGGTAAGTACATAGTATTTGAATTTATTTTCGTCTTTTCTCCAATTCAACAGACTGGGAGGTCGCATGCATCGGCCGTACGTCGACATACGAGGTAAGATCCATAAAAATCAATTCAGAAGAGAATCTTTCCAGCTGCACCCCTCACGGTGACGTCAAGTAATGGAAAACTTAAACTGACGTCGAACGCGAGAAGTCCAAAAACGTTCTTCTTACGCCGACGGCCGACGGTCTAGTCTAAAGCACCGAGGCAGTCTGATAGAGGCAAATAGTATTCGAGCACGTATTCGTGCACACTGTTGTTGTTTTGAATTATCAGTCGCGTGTTTGTATCAGACTGCCCAAAACAGCCTGAGTCGAGTTTTTCTGCGTTAGTGCAGGTTAGACCTAAAAGCATTACCAACAGGAGCTCTTCAAGGAAAGCTCTGCTCTGCTTTGCTCCTATTTAGTTAAATTTTAACACCAGCCAATCATTGAGCAGATTTTTGCCAAAAAACTTTGAACTTTTCAAAAATTGCTTGCTTTTGTTGATGGCAGAGAAAGCTAAAACTCGTTCTTCATTTCTCTCTCGTTGAGCGACGGCTTTTTTGTGCAGGAATTTCGCCAAAATGATTACCACATTGACCACGAGAAGATAATAATTACCAAGTACAATCACTCGTGTGTTTTCCATCCACACGTAGAGCTGATTAAACACGAAGGCGTTAGAATGTTGGCTATAAGTGGAAGCGCCCTATTTACGCCAGGAGTGTACAAAAACATGCCTGTAAGTTCACAAAAATGTTATTTCGCTCACAATTATTGTTAAGTTTCTCCGCAGATTAAAGCGTCGGTTTTTAAATTTGCCAAAGGAAAATTCAGACCGTTTCCCATAAACGTCACTATTGATGGTTGTGCGGAGTCGAACACGAACCTATTTGGTGCCCAATCCGCAATTGCCGCTTCAAATTTCAGAGGATGTCCTTGCGTGCCTGTAAGGATTGCTAATAGCTATTTTAATAAATAATAGGAATGGAATTGATTTTTTTCTTTCCTTTAAGGGCGAATATTACATCAAAGACTATTTACTGGAAGAGGACCTGTTTCCTCCACATTTGCCACTTGGTAGATACAAGCTGGTGGTCCACGTAAAAGTCGACGACACCACATTCTTAGTTGAAGGTGTTTGGGAAGGCAGGCTTAGTAAGAGGGATAATTAAATACAATTGGAATTTTCAAAAAGCGCTCAAAATTATCTAACTTGTGTGTGTGTGTCTGAAATAGAATAAAGGCTCGTTCAATATTGCATTTTCTGTTGTTGTGTTGTTAAATTATTGGCCAAATTGTTACCGGGAACACCCACAGATAACCAAAATTATATTACAATGCTCGTAGTACCGTATATAAAGCGCCACCTTTTGCATTATACCATCAACCATCAACTATTACTTACACGAAATTTATACGGCACAAAAACCGTATAATTTAAAAATGATTAGTTACAGACAATAATAACCAGCAGATTTTAATTTTCCGTTCGAAAATTGATAACTAATAACGTTTTGAGGTCAACTTTTAATGTTTTGAATGAGATCATTTTCATTGAACTTTTCACTTAAGTATCCAATTTTTAGTGCAATTACATCAAGAAGGTTTATTTCCGATAGATACAGACTTGAGGTGAATGCGACACAATATTTTTGGGGAAGGGTTTTTGGAAATGATAATTAAAAATTAAATTTGTATTTCTATACACAAGAACGGAATAAAGTTTGTCCAATAAGGCGTTTTTATATTTATATTATAAGGGCCCTCTTGGGATCTGTCATTTTTCTAAGTCTGGTCTTTTGCAATGCCAACGTAAGGACTCCAAGGATTTTAACTATATCAGGGTAGTCATAGGTGTGTAAAATGACTTGTTACGCACTGATAAGTAGCCATATTGGTTTATAAAGGAGAAAAAGTATTTATTTTTGTATGCACTAGACGGAAAAATACATTTTTTTTAAATTTCCAAATTTTCTCTTTACTCCAAAGCGTTTTAAGTCTTTGAAAACGATTTAAGAAAATGGGAACCACTACATCAGTAACTTACCTTCGATTAAATTAAATCAAATTGTGGTAGGTTATGCGCCTGTTTTAGGCAACCCGTCGCATGTAGGTGCATTTATAGGTAACAGGTTTAGTTTAAAATCAGAAAATTTTTCAAAATATTGCACACTTTTCCAAAATTACGACTATTTTTTAAAATTCTGGTGAGAGTAAAGTTAATTAAATTGAAATTGGATAAGGTACGGAAGAAAATCTTCGATTTTACTCTGCGCAAGACGATTATCCAAACTTTTTGCATAATTAATATACCTACGATCCGTAATTATTAGGATGCAGTACCTTTACAGTAACCACCAAATCACATACTATGAGGAGAAGTGAGGATTGAGGCTTGCGCGTAGACTTACGTTTTCTGGACAAAGGCTCCTTACCACAACCTCATAAATTTCTGCCCCATTCCTTTCATAGTAGATCTTTGTACTGTTGTAGTGTTTCAGTATACCAAACGAAGCATTAAAAGGCAATTTGGAAGAACTTCTTGTTAGAAGTTTTTGTGAATGGGGAATGGGGTCGCACAGTCAACACCTTGTTCAAAATATGCCTATCCTCTCCCTTTCATGTTGATCCTGAGCCGAATTCTTATAATTTTTGACGTTTTCATGAGAAGTTTGTAACTTCCGTCTCTTTTTTAGCCCTGTAGTCGTTTCAAGATCCATGGTGAAATCGAGAGCCGAAACTATGGAAGTTAATCGCAACCATGCGTTGCGAAAGCTGACAAACGCGAACTTAAACATTTGATAGGAGTATTAGTACGTAAGTAAGTAAGTAAGTAAGACAGACGAGCAATTTCTGAGACCGGAGGTTCCTATTAGGGTCAGACCTACCTTCGACACCCCTTCCAAAGAGTTGACACCAGAGATTTTGAATTGAGCCACATCCCACTTTAAACAGCCCTAAACACTAGGCGGCACGCCTAGAAGAGCTAAAGAACTACTACTTGAAGGCCTAAATTTGAAACTACCAAGTGGTTTCTAAACCTCAGTAGACAACAAACTCCCATAGTGACAAACATTCTTACGGAAAACTGCCACTTAAACACATCATATCCGCATAATATTGGAGATAGGAACCCGGAAGGGGAGGGGGGGTAGATACGATCCTGACCTTACAGGTCACAAGTAGAACAACTTTTGGATTTACGAAATTTTAGGAAGACGATTTACAGACACCTCATCACTGAGGTAGTGACACGGGGTCCAAGAGTCTAGAGTCTAGCGGCCAGTAAACTTGAATACGGTCCTGAAATCATAAGTACTATAACTTGAATTTTGCATTTAAGGTTGTATCTAAATCTAGTCTTAAGATAATAAAGAGAAACCGAGAAAACTGATTGGCTGAGATAGAGGATACTTTAACTTTGGATAGCTGCAACGTCAAAATTAACGGAGATAGGAAAAAAGCAATTGTAGATTTGGAATGCTCGTAAAATTCTCTATACAAAAAGCATACTAGTCGACTAGACCCATTTTCTAGTTTAGATGGTACGACGGTCCAAATGAACCAGTACGTAGAGGTAATTTCAACTTTTGCTTGAGATACAGGATACTTTCACTTTGGATGGCTGTAACGTCAAAATTAACGGAGATAGGAAAAATCAATTGTAGATTTGGATTGCTCGTAAAATTTTCTATACAAAAAGCATAATAGCCGACTAGACCCATTTTCTAGTTTAGACGGTACGGCGGTTCAAATGAACCAGTACGAAAAGGTAATTTCAACTTTCGGTTGAGCTGCAGGATATTTTCACTTTGGATGACTGTAACGTGAAAATTAATGGATATAGAAAAAAATCGTTTATAGATTTGGAATACCCGTAAAATTCTCTATACGGAAAGCATATTAGTTAATTAGACCCATTTTCTAGTTTAGACGGCTCGGCGGCCCAAATGAACCAGTACGTAAACGTAATTTCAACTTTCGCTTGAGATACCGGATACTTTAACTTTGGATGGCTGTAACGTCAAAATTAACGGAGATAGGAAAAAATCAATTGTAGATTTGGAATGCTCGTAAAATTCTCTATACGAAAAGCATACTAGTCGACTAGACCCATTTTCTAGTTTAGATGGTACGACGGTCCAAATGAACTAGTACGTAGAGGTAATTTCAACTTTCGCTTGAGATACAGTATACTTTAACTTTGGAAGGCTGTAACGTCAAAATTAACGGAGATAGGAAAAAATCAATTGTAGATTTGGATTGCTCGTAAAATTCTCTATACAAAAAGCATAATAGCCGACTAGACCCATTTTCTAGTTTAGACGGTACGGCGGTTCAAATGAACCAGTACGAAAAGGAAATTTCAACTTTCGGTTGAGCTGCAGGATATTTTCACTTTGGATGACTGTAACGTGAAAATTAATGGATATAGAAAAAAATCGGTTACATATTTGGAATACCCGTAAAATTCTCTATACGGAAAGCATATTAGTTGATTAAACCCATTTTCTAGTTTAGACGGTACGGCGGCCCAAATGAACCAGTACGTAGAGGTAATTTCAACTTTCGCTTGAGATACAGGATACTTTAACTTTGGATGGCTGTAACGTCAAAATTAATGGAGATAGGAAAAAATCAATTGTAGATTTGGAATGCTCGTAAAATTCTCTATACGTAAAGCATAATAGCCAATTAGACCCATTTTTCAGTTTAGATGGTAGATACGATAGTCCGAATGAACCAGTACGTAGAGGTAACTTCATCTTTCAGTTGAGATCAGTAAAGACAATTACGGTCCTGACCGCACAGGTAGGAAAACTTGAATTTTGTACTTGAAGCTATATCTAAATCTATAACCAATGAGTTGAATTTACATTAAAAAGAAAAACTGAGAAAACCACTCTCCGATTTCTGCGTTAGATAATACGAATTTCCGAGAGAAGCTAAAAACATATTTCGATTTTGACGAAACGTAAAAATTTTTTTATATTCACAAAAGAAAAAGTCTTATATAAAACGATGTAGGAGCAGAATATGCCATGATTAGATATGATATGCCTGTATTCCCAAAGCTATGTGACTTCCTGTCAAAACTCTAAATACTGTTGAGCCATAGGGACACCAAGACAAATAAGAAAGAAACCCGATCTGATAATAGGGAACGAAAATCGGTTCGGACTTCTCTATCTCTTATTTATTTTATTACGTAACACAACTAGAATATAAATCGTTCGGATTAAACATTATTTTTGTTACGCAAAAATTTACAAATTACCTCATCCGTTATTGCCTAAATACAATTTAATTTAAATTAATGCGCTAATTGTTGTTTAAATGTGTTGTAAATTATTGGTCGAAAACTAATTTAAATTTAATAAATGATAGATAATTGCTTACAGGGTAAGCGAAATTGGGCGGGCTCGTTACCAAAGTTGACAATTGGAAAAATCGGCTGAAATTTTTCCGAACTTTAACTTTCGGCTCTGTTGTAGTCGGAGAAGCGCTAGTAGCGATACTTGTCCGCTATTTAATAGTCAACTCGATTAGTATTTTTTCTCTTCTCTTTGATGAGAATTGTTTTTAGGGCTCGTTCTTTATAAAAGAGAGGGCGTTAAAGAAAAACCAAAAAAGTTAGAGAACCGTTAATTATAAAAGAATTGACGTAGGTAACTTTACGCTTTTTCAATGTAGAACAATTTATGACAAAAGTTGGGCAATTTTAAAGCCATTTTTCTCATTTCGTCCTATAAACTGCGCTCAAGTAAATTATTATTATGCATAGTTGTAAAGTTTAAAAATATAACCTTCTTTTATACAACCAATCAAAAGAAATTGAAATTTTATAAGAAACCAAAGTAGGCGAGGGCGTGCGCTTTTATTTAAATTTTTTTTGTTGGGTGGGAGTAAAAAGTGTTAACACGGTCTTTTCGTTTAGACTTTAGAGTTAACATATTAAATAAAAAGCGAAATACAAAGTCAAACTACAAAGGAAAAGAGCATTCGTTCCTATCCCATTAAATATAAGGAAGGGGTAAAAACAGAGATATTCTCCCTTGTAATTTTGAAAGCCATATTAGAGATGTTAAATCCTTAAAGAGCAGCGGTCAATGGGCAGTTGGTCACTTCCGTACTTAATGAGGGAGAACATTACCCTTACTTTATATCCGACTAATTAGGATAATACTTCATTATTTACTTAAAATATAACTTACTCTCAGTGTTAAGGTACATAATTAACACAACTGAAATTTACGTTTAATTCGAAGCTCAATTTAATTTAAAAATGGCCGACAAGTACCGCTATCGGTGCTTCCCCAACTACAAAACTATATAAAATTTACTGTTTTATTATTCCTCTAAAGAAAACTGCATTTACGACTTCTTCGACAAAATGCATCTTTCCTCTCTACTACCTAGTATCTAGTATCCAGTATCTAGTATCTAGTCTCAAGTATCTAGTATCTAGTCTCTAGTTTAAAGTCTCTTTAGTCTCTAGTCTCTACTCTCTAGTTTCAAGTATCTCTTGTCTAGTTTCTCTAATCTCTAGACTCTAATTTCTAGTTTCTAGTTTCTAGCCTCTAGTTCTCTAGTCTCTAGTCTGTACGCTCTATTTTATAGTCTGTACGCTCCATTTTATAGTCTCTAGCTTAGAGTCTATGGTTTCTAAGTCTCTATCTTCTAGTTTCTTTAGTCTTTAGTTTCTCTAGTCTAAATCTCTTTAGTCTCTAGTTTCAAGGCTTTTCGGTCTAACCCCTAGTCTCTCGATTCTATATATATCGTCTCTCCAGTGTATCTAGTTTCTTTAGTCTCTTTATTCTATCTATCTGTTATTTATACTGTCTCTCTAGTTTCAAGTCCCTCTAGTCTCTAGTCTCCAGTTTAAGCACTCTCTAGTCTCTAGTCTCTAGTCTCTAGTATCTAGTATCTAGTATCTAGTAACTAGTATCTAGTATCTAGTCTCTAGTCTCTAATCTCTAGCCTCTAGTCTCTAGTCTCTAGTCTCTAGTCTCTAGTTTCTAGTCTCTAGTCTCTAGTCTCTAGTCTCTAGTCTCTAGTCTCTAGTCTCTAGTCTCTAGTCTCTAGTCTCTAGTCTCTAGTCTCTAGTCTCTAGTCTCTAGTCTCTAGTCTCTAGTCTCTAGTCTCTAGTCTCTAGTCTCTAGTCTCTAGTCTCTAGTCTCTAGTCTCTAGTCTCTAGTCTCTAGTCTCTAGTCTCTAGTCTCTAGTCTCTAGTCTCTAGTCTCTAGTCTCTAGTCTCTAGTCTCTAGTCTCTAGTCTCTAGTCTCTAGTCTCTAGTCTCTAGTCTCTAGTCTCTAGTCTCTAGTCTCTAGTCTCTAGTCTCTAGTCTCTAGTCTCTAGTCTCTAGTCTCTAGTCTCTAGTCTCTAGTCTCTAGTCTCTAGTCTCTAGTCTCTAGTCTCTAGTCTCTAGTCTCTAGTCTCTAGTCTCTAGTCTCTAGTCTCTAGTCTCTAGTCTCTAGTCTCTAGTCTCTAGTCTCTAGTCTCTAGTCTCTAGTCTCTAGTCTCTAGTCTCTAGTCTCTAGTCTCTAGTCTCTAGTCTCTAGTCTCTAGTCTCTAGTCTCTAGTCTCTAGTCTCTAGTCTCTAGTCTCTAGTCTCTAGTCTCTAGTCTCTAGTCTCTAGTCTCTAGTCTCTAGTCTCTAGTCTCTAGTCTCTAGTCTCTAGTCTCTAGTCTCTACTCTGTAGTATCTTTTCTTTACTTTCTAGTTTCTAGTTTTCAATTGCTAGTGTCTAGCCTCTAGTCTCTACTCTCTAGTCTCTAGTTTCAAGTCTCTCTAGTCTAGTCGTTCTAGTCTAGTCTCTCTAGCCTGTAGTCTCTAGTGTCTAGTTTCTAGTTTTTAGTCTTTATTTTCTAGTCTCTAGTTCTCCAGTTCTCTAGTCTCTAGTTTCTAGTTTTTAGTTCTCTAGGATCTAGTCTCTAGCCTCTACTATGTAGTCCCTTTTTTTTACTTTTTAGTTTCTAGCTTTTAATCGCTTGTGTCTAGCCTCTAGTCTCTACTCTCCAGTTTTTAGTTCTCGAGCACTCCAGTCTTTAGTCTCTAGTTCCCTAGTTCTCTAGTATCTAGTCTCTAGTTATCTAATTTCTTAGTATTTAGTCTCTAGAGTTCTGGTATTTAGTCTCTAGTATCTAGGATCTAGTCTTTTGCCTCTACTCTGTAGTCTATTTTCTCTAGTCTCTAGTCTCTAGTTCTCTAGTATCTAGTCTCCAGTTCTCAACTCTCTAGTTTCAAGTTTCTGTAGGCTAGAATCTCTAGTTTCTAGACTCTAGTTCTCTAGTATCTAGTCTCTAGTAATTAGTCTCTAGTATTTAATGTGTTTCTAGTTCTTACTCTCTAGTCTCTAGTCTCTACTCCTAGTTTCAAGTCTCTCTAGTCACTAGTTTCAAGACTTTCTAGTCTAGTTCCTAGTTTCTCTATTCTATAGAGTCTCTCCAGTGTATCTAGTTTCTATAGTCTCTTTATTCTATCTATCTATTATCTATATTGTCTCTCTAGTCTCTAGATTTCAGTTTAAACATTCTCTAGTCTAGTCTGTAGTTTTTCTATATTATAGTCTCTCTAGTGTCCCTAGTTTCTAGTCTCTCTAGTTTCTCTAATTTCTCAAGTATCTAGTCTATAACCATTAGTCTCTATCTCTAGTAATTAGTTTCTAGTATTTAATGTGTTTCTGGTTCTTACTCTCTAGTCTCTAGTCTCTACTCCTAGTTTCAAGTCTCTCTAGTCTCTAGTTTCAAGGCTTTCTAGTCTAGTTCCTAGTTTCTCTATTCTATAGAGTCTCTCCAGTGTATCTAGTTTATATAGTCTCCTTATTCTATCTATTTTCTATATTGTCTCTCTAGTCTCTAGTTTTCAGTTTAAACATTCTCTAGTCTAGTCTGTAGTTTTTCTATATTATAGTCTCTCTAGTGTCCCTAGTTTTTAGTCTCTCTAGTTTCTCTAATTTCTCAAGTGTCTAGTCTATAATCATTAGTCTCTGTCTCTAGTGTTCAGTCTTTTTATTATCATGTTTATCCAATTTTAATTTACTGTAATTTTTGAAAAGTAATTTATTTTTTTCCTTCCTCCAATTATAGGGGTATATGTCGATAATGTGCAAACGTTCATTTAATAAAGCATCCCTTTTTCCGTTTAAAAAAGCCTCCAGGACCTCAATAATTAATAAATCGATCACACACCTAATACACAATAAATCCCTTCTGATAATTTAATTTTGATTAATTTTTGCAGAAGTATTTTATTTTAATCCTCATAAAGCTCTAGGCTTAAAAGTTTTAATGAACGTGATATATGGATAATTAAATTTAATGAACTTTATTTTATATATTATATATTTCACAGATCTGCAATTCGATGTGAAGTTTCCTATCGTTGGGTCTCGACTTGAAATATAGTAATTTTTAATTACTTTTATCGGCAAAGTATGGCGCTTAAATTAAAAATTATGTTTCCGTGCTGAAATTCTGTGACTTTATCATTAAGCTTGAGCTGTTCACAATTTAAATTATTCTCAATTAACAAAACTATTTTTCTCGACCTTTTAAAAAGCGCCAACGGAGCCAAATAGGCGTCGTCGGTAAATTTGAGATTGTGGTTAGTTTTTAAATAGTTTCGGATAAATTTGGAGGCTCGAATTAATTTGTGAACAAACCACACAAAGATTTGAGCCGTAAAAAGGTCTGTTTTAGATAACTAAGAGAAAATTTTTAATTACTAGCTACCCCTTGTGTAAAAAAACTCGCATCTTATCGGTTTGCGATCTCATCACTCGTTTTCAATTATTTATAGTTATTTTAACCAAGCGGGAACGAAAAATAAACCAACCGCTGCTAATTTTTAATTTTCTCGCTATATACATAAGACGTTACAAGTTTTAGCGTTTCAAATTTTCTTATCAATTCGAGGTTGTTGAAGTAAGACGGAAGATGGGTGAAACATATTTTTATTCTTAAGACGTGTCACGATTCTTGTCCTCTTAATTGCGTAGCATCTCTAATATTTATGACCTTAGGAGATAAGGTGGAGGAATACGAAAATTCTTTTTTTAAATGTTTGAAAGTTGGAGTTCAATTTATGATTATTTTAAGATGTGATGTAATTGCTTTTTTTCTGCAAAATTTTTGCTATTCTTTTCCGTTCACCCTACAGGCAACGATGCTGAAACTTGAAAAGAAAAGTTCGTGATTTTTCCGAAGGTGCACTCTTGTATGTGGCGAGCAACACCACTTTTGCACGTTTTTCTGGTTATCCATCTGCCTGACTCTCCGTATGTCTGTCTGCCGGTTTTTTGGGCTTGAAGCTTTAGCCTTAACCTGTTAACGTATATCCACTGGTTGACGATTAAAGACAGCTTTCTCGATTTGTAGCTTTTAATCGTGAACAATGGTTAAGAAGTTAGATTCTTGTGGGTAGTCTCTAGTATGTATTCTCGAATCTCTAGTATCTAGTATCTAGTATGAAGAATCTAGTATCAGGCATCTGCTATCTGGTCTCTCGTATCTGGTCTTCAGTCTCTGGTCTCTTGTATCTGGTCTTTGGTGTGTGTTCTCTAGTCTCTAGTCTCTAGTCCATAATCTCTACTCTCTACTCAGTTTTGTGTATCTCTAGTCTAGTCTCTCTAGTCTTTAGTCTGTAGTTGCTAGTCTTTCTAGTCTCGAATCTCCATAGTCTAGTCTCTAGTATCTAGTTTCTTATCTGTAGTCTTTAGTCTCTACTCGCTAGTTTCAAGTCTCTTTAATTTCTAGTCACTAGTCTCAACTCTCTACTCTATTTTCCACTTGTGTAACTCTCTAGTCTAGTCTCTCTAAGTCTTTAGTTTCTAGTTGCTTGTCTCTAAGTTCTAGTCTCTTTTTAGTCTCTAGTCTCTAGTTTCAGGAATATATAGTTAAGTCTCTCTTGGGCCTAATTTCTTGTCTGTAATCTCTAGTCTCTGCTCGCTAGTGTCAAGTCTCTCTAAGCTTTAGCTCTAGTCCCTAGTCTCTACTCTGCAGTTTTGAGTCTCTCTAGTCTAGTCTCTCTAGTCTCTAGTCTTTAGTCTCTAGGTTGTAGTCTCTAGTCTCTAGGTTGTAGTTTCTAGTCTTTAGGTTGTAGTCTCTAGTCTCTAGTTTTTAGTTTCTAGTCTCTCTAGTATCTAGTATCTAGAGGATAGTATCTAGAGTCTAGTATCTAGAGTCTAGTATCTAGTATTTAGTTTATATCTCTAGTTTTAATTCCCTCTAGTCTAGTCTCTCTCTTTCACTAGTTTCTTGTCTGTAGCCTCTAGCCTTTGATCGCTAGTTACTTGTCTCTCTAATCTCTAGTCTCTAGTCTCCACTCGCTACTCTCCAGTTTTGTGTCTCTGTAGTCTAGTCTCTCGAGTTCTTAAGTCTCTAGTTGCGAGTTTCTTGGTTCTAGTCTCTAGGTTCTAGTGTCTAGTCTCTAGTATTTAAAGTCTAGTATCTAGTATCTAGTATTTAGTATCTAGTATCTAGTATCTAGTATTTAGTCTCTAGCCTCTAGCTTAAAGTTTCTCTACTCTAGTCTCTAGTCTTCACTCTAGCCTGCTCGTTTGTGATGAAAAGCGTCACTTTCACTCATTTTTCTAGTTAAGCGTCTATCTGACTTTCCGCATGTCCGACTGCCGGTTTTTTGAACTTAAATATAAGTAGGGGTCTTATTTATGAGTGGCCAAAGAAAAGTGCTGTCAAATAGTGGTGTGTCTGTCTAAATGGAAAACTCTAGCCTGAACTTCTAAACGTATCCACTGTTTGAGGATTGGAGAGAGCTTACTAGATTTGTTGTTTGCAATCGCGTTAAGGTTAAGGAGTTTGATTCTTGTGGGTACCAGTGCTTCAACGTATTATATTTTAAAAATAATAATTACCTAGTATAAGATAGCAGCAATTACCTACGTACCGCTTTGTAATTATTGCGCGTCTTACCCTACCGTCTGTTGGGGCAAACTTGTCAGTCTCGGTTAAGAGAAAATAGTCCTTTAACGGCGGTTCAAAGTAATAGAAAATTTATATTCCGTCTAGTTGGAAACTACACATAGTTGAAGTTTACCTCAAGAAAGACGCCGTGGGGCTTACGCTTTAGTGGCGTAACTCCTTGTTGCATTTACGTAAAGTGAAACGTCTTAGATATCAGGATCTTAGAGTCCTTAGACATAACAATGTTTGCGCTGATTTTCTTTCTTTTTATTTCAACAACAAGACAAGCTCTTAAGATACAAGAAATTCTAACGCGAACGCGTCACAAATACACTTTCGTACGTAATCAAAGCCTACTTAATTTAAATAATAGATTCGAACAACGTACAGAAAATGAATTTGTAAGGGATGCTACACACACTTAATAGAATTTTATTGAAATTTTCAAGTTACACACTAGGAGCAAAGCGACCTTATTACGTAATTTGCATATCTTCAAAAGTATTCGAATGTGTATAGGGCCATAACAATACAAAGTAATCTTTCAATTTCAAGAATACGCATCTAAAAATCCTGTAATCATATTCTATGTCAGCGTTCATAGTAATATTTCACTAGTTTTTATGTCTGAGCGAGACATTGCGCATCATTTGCCTAATGTAAAGTAGCCCACTCTTCCTCCCTATAGGAACTCAAAACTTATAGTTAATGTTGCGTTAAATATGCCTCTTTGGGGTCAATTTTATTTATTTTTAACAAGACGCGATTCGCGTAAACTCATTTTTTCGACGCGGACTTATTCAAAATTTATAATTTTCGCATGTCGTTGTTCTGACGGAGAGTCGGAGAGCGGAGAGGAAAGTCGTTCTGCCCCAAACGATTTTATTGCGCGTTTAAAAGTAAATTTGATTAAAGTAAACATTTTGGTAGCGAACGCGTGGTCATCTTATGGAATTTAGGGGTTGTAGGGGCAACGGTAGGTTTTGTCCGACCCTACGAAAGTTACAATTTACTGTGCGAGTTGTTAAGATACGAGACCCTGTACGCAATTTGTGTACTGTAATTGTTCCTTGGTTAATGATCCGATATTTAGATATTTCTGCCTTTGCGTCTGTTAATATCTGTTGTTCGTTTTAGTCGCGTGGTTTCCTTTAAGTTACTAAATTAATTATTCAAGAATTTTAACACCCTCCATAAAGGTTACCTGAACAAATTTCTATTTTCTAAAGTGCTCAAAAGTATAACATAAAATTGTTTTCAATCATCGTAAAATTCAGTTTAAGGTTTAATTGATTTTTTCTTTGGCGATATTTACCCTAAATTTCTAAAGGGTAGAAACCCTTAACATAAACAATTTAAGTTTCTAGTCTCACTTTAAGTTACTAAAATCGGTTACTAACTAAGCGTAGAACTTTAGTAAGTTTTCGTTCCAAAAAGACGCACGTGAGAATTGAAATGAGCAATATTATTACTTTCCATATTTATTTTTCTTCTTTTAGTTTCATATCGTCTTTTGCCAGCTCGTAGCTATAAATTCTTTGATGGTCCTTAACTCAGCAAAATTGGTTATGCATGCATTTAATCAACAAAGCTTTTATTAAGTACGAGCAGTACCCGCTGTGCAAATGGGAGTACATCTGCACCTCTTTTCCAGACTTGCTAAGTGACTGTTACCAATCCAAGCTTGTAGCCTCATGGATGCTCCTACCAAAATTTTGTACTCAAGAATATGTAAAAAAAATCAGGGTGTCTACCAAGACACCAAGACGGTTCAATAATTTTCCAAATTGAGATATGAACCCCACATCTACCATTTTGCTCTAAGTTTTTGTCTCTAGATAAGCAAAACCCAGGATGGATGGCCTCAATGCTGCCTTTAGGAGCCATAGCTAGTTCGTTCTTAACATTGTTCTCTTTAATTTCCGAATATGTCTGAAGTTTTTCAGAGTTAGGCACCGAAATGGTTTTCAGATTTTACTGGTTTTCTGAAAGGTTCTAGATTTTCTTATAGTTCACCAGAGTTGAGAGAGAATCCCAAGAACTGGTTCGGGGACGCTGTGCTTTGAGAACCTCTCATAGTTAACCCGTCCTTACCTAGTTACCATCAACTCAAAACCCAGTGAAGTGTTACAGATTCGGGCACTGAAATGGCTTTCAGGAGTTACCGAGAGGTTAAAAGTTTTTTTTATAATTTACCAGACCTCCCAGAAGAGCTGTAAGAGACCACAAGAACTGGTTCGAGGGCGCTGTGCTTTGAGAACCTCTCATAGCTACCTCGCTCTATACCTCGTTCCTTTCAATCTTTAAATGACGGAGTACCCATTAAAGTATCAAAGATTTTATACTGGCACTTATGAAAGATTGGAGATTTTTTTATAGTTCATTAGAGCTTCCAGAGGTTCGGGGCCGCTGTGGTGGAAAACCTCTCATAGTTAGCCCGTCCCTACCCCAGTTTCCTTGAGTACCTAGTAAAGTGCCACAGATTCGGGCACCAAAATTGTTTCAAGATTTTACCAAAATTTCCAAGAGGTTAGAGGTTTTCTTGTAGGTTTCCAGAGCTCCCATAGAAGCTGCGAAAGATCCCAAGAATCGGTTTGGGGGCTTTGTACCTCTCATTGCGAACCCGTTCCCTACTTCATCTTCTTTGATTCCTGAATGCTTGAGTACCCAGTAAAGTGTCACAGAGTGTAGCACCAAAATGGTTTGCAGGTTTTACCAGCATTTCCGAGAGGTTATAGGTTTTCTTATAAGTCACTAGAGCTCCCAAAGAAGCTGTAAGAAATCCCAAGAAAATGTTCGGAAGGGCTGTGAATTGAGAGTCTCTCGCCCCTAACCAGTTTTTTTCAATTTCAGAATGACTGAGTACCCAGTGAAGTGTCGCCGAGTGGGCCACTTTCAAATGGGTTTCAGATTGTACCAAAATTTCTGAAAAATTAGAGTTTTATTATAGGTTCACAGAACTCCCATAGAATCTGCAAGTTATCCCCAAAAATCGGCTTGAGGGCTCTGTGCCTCGTGAACCTCTCATTGCGCTTCCGTTCCCTACTTCATCCTCTCCATTTCCAAATGACTGAGTTTAGCACCAAAATGGTTTGCAGGTTTTACCGGCACTTTCGAGAGGTTATAGGTTGTCTTATAAATTATCAGAGCTCTCAAAGAAGCTGTAAGGGATTTCAGGAACAGGTTTGAAGAAGCTGTGAGCTGTGTCCTTCAATTTCAGAATGATTGAGTATCCAGTAAAGTGTCACAGAGTTGGGCACCGAAATGATTTTTAGATGGTTTTCAGAAATTACCAAGAGGTTGGATGTTTTCTTATAGTTTCCAGAGCATCCTAAGATGCTGTAAGGGACTACTTGAGAACATCTCTTAGCTTAGTTCTCTTCAATTTCTGAGTTTCCAGGGAAGTACCATGGTTTTCAGATGGTTTTCAGGAATTACCTGAAAGGTTAGAGGTTTGCTTATAATCCACCACAGCTCCGAGAGGAGCTTTAAGAAATTTCATGAACTTGTTCGGGGGCGCTGTGTTTTGAAAACCTCTCATAGCTAGTCCGTCCCATCCTAGTTCTCTTCAATTTCTAAACGACTGAGTACTGAGTATCCAGTGTCAGTCAAGTGTCACAGATTTGGGAAGTAAAATGTTTTTCAAATGGTTTTCAGGAATCATCCAAAAGATTAGAGGTTTTCTTATAGTTCACCAGAGGAGCTGTAAGAAATCCCAAGATTTGGGGGTGCTGTGCTTTGAGAAACTCTCATAACTAACCTGTCCTCACCTTAATTTTCTTCAATTTCTGAATAACTGAGTACTGAATAGTGAGTACACAGTGAAGTGTCACAGATTCGGGTACCGAAATGGTTTTTAGAATTTACTGGAATTGTCCGAAAGGTTAGAGGTTTTCTTATAGTTTACCAGAGCTCCGAGAGGAGCTGTAAGGAATTCCAAGAGCTAGTTCGAGGGCGCTGTGCTTTGAGAAACTCTCATAGCTAACCAGTCCCCGCCCTAATTTCCTTCAATTTCTGAATGACTGAGTACTGTGGAGTGAGTATCCTGTGAAGTGTCACAGATTCGGGTACCGAAATGGTTTTTAGAATTCACGGGAATTGTCCGAAAGGTTAGAGGTTTTCTTATAGTTTACCAGAGCTCAGAGAGGAGCTGTAAGGAATCCGAAGAACTTGTTCGGGCACATTGTGTCTTGAGAACCTATCATAGCTAGAGAGTTCGTCCTAGATCAGTTATCACAGGTGGAGATTAGAAAAGTATTTGCCTGGAAGGCTGGCGGATACAAGGCAAGTACAAACGGATATAACCTGCGGACCATACACTTCCACTCCCAAGCCTAAAGCCGCCTACAAGCCTCGTATTTTTTCACCCATCATTGGTCATGGTGACAAACCATTTGATTGAATCTTATGTGTGTTACGATCCCCGATGAGCGATGAAAAATCACGAGGTCTGTGGGCGGCTTAAGTCAGAACACTAGAAAGTGATAAAGCGAAATTAATTTAGAGGTAAAAAAAAGTTTTTTCCGTGTCTTATTTCTTAATAAAAAAAATAAAAATTAAAAATTCATTTTCGTAACTGTTTAATCAAAAATGTAACACTTAATCAAAACAAACCTTGATTAAAATTTTAAAAATTATTTCGCTAAGTTAAATGGCTAAGAAAACACTAGATAATTTCAAATTTCAATAAGAAATGGTGGGTAGATAATTCGAGTTGGGGTTTTAAAATTCTACTTGCTCCCGTTTTTTTAATTGCAAAATGAATTATAAATTTCCGCACCTTGACTCTAGAGTTGCTTCGCGACATTTTTCATAATTAATTACCCCCACTACCGGCATCTGACCGTAAAAAACCACAGAAGTTAAAAATTGCGGCACCGAGTATATAAGATTTTACTCCTCGTTCAAATAAGACGTAGTACGAGCTGTGCTCTTTTTTGGTTAATTTTTGCAAACGGACCTCTCTGGGGCGCTCGCACGAAAATTTAAATTTTCCTCCTTTTCTTTTTCGAGCTTTGAACGCTATGTAAATTACGATAATTTAGGTTACAGTGCTTTTATAAGTCAGTGGGAAAACAGTTACGGTGTAGGGTGTCAGAGAAAAATTATTTATATCAAACTAACTTCTAAATTAGATAAAAGTATAACTTTTCTCGTAGATATAATTTGTAGATTAAAGCTGCACCGAAGACTTGGATGGCGATGTCGTTTTTTGAAATTAATTTATTTGCGCCGCTGTGTTTTATTTATTTAAAGGCCGCGGACGTACGACCGCTATACTGTTAATTGTGAATTATTAGAATTATGTTCGAGGGAGAAGGATTTTTGTTAATTTTAGCCTCGACGGTGTCACTGTTTTTAAATTGGGTATTGCGAACAAATTCACTGAATTTTTCTGTTGGGAAATATTGAATTAATATTCATTTGCTATATGTGTGTGCGTGTCGTGTGTGGCGATGTTGTTGCACTGCCCACAACCACGTAAGGGGGTAAGGTGCGCGATTTTTGATGACAAATTCGTCCTATCTTTTGCGAAAACCAACATTTTTTCTCTTTAATTTTATCGTCGGCGTGTGACAACTTTTTGATCTTTAATAATTTGCTACAAGAGCAAAACGAACGCTGCAAGAGACATTGTCAGTGCTTAAATATTTTCAGCACATTTAACTTAAACCGTACGCTTTACAAATTTGTGACACATCTGTGTTCAACAAGCGGTATACAGGTTTGGTTTTAGTAATTTTCCTCTTATATGCACGCAATTAACGACATTTTCCGAATCGAAAATGACGCGAAGAAAATTAGAAATTTCGCCCATCAAACGCCCGAAACCCAGATGCGCCCACCCGGAGGGTGGCGCGCACTTATATGAAAATGTAAACCTATAATTCTGATTTAATTATAAGTTTTATAATATGTCGCATCAAGAAACATCATTCAAAATGCAAAACTCTTAAACTTATATTAACTTTCTAATTATGGACTTTTCTTGAAGTTTCCACTCCGAAATGTATATCTTATCATCGTATTATTAGCAATTAACGAGTAAACTACTTCTGCATGTATAAAATCAGCACATGAAAGACCGAGCGTCTCTTTAATAAGCAATTTTATAGGATAGACAAAGAAGTGTTGGATTTGTGCGAGATGAAGAGAGACGCGACGGCAGTTTGGCGTATTTCAGTTTGCTAAAATTGCGAACCAGGGAGTCATTGATATGCGTATAATAAATATACATTAATACAAATGGTTATCAGACTCGTAAGCTAGAAATTTAGTTTTGCGACTTTGTTTATGACTAAAATTTAGTTATTTTATTTACTTTTCTTCATTAAAATAAATTTGAAAACTTCTATTACACATCGCGCAAATTGACATTTATTATAATTTCATCACGCGTCGTTACTATCTTAATTGTCTGTTTAATTATTACGTTACGAATCCAAAGAAGACTCGTCCTGGACCTACTTGATTAACCGTCCTTCTCTTCACAATTTACCATTTTCCAGTTGTGGTCTCGAAATGCATAAACCTCAATCCTACACACGACGGCTAACTCCAATTCTAAAGGGATTTGCTTTTTCTACTGACCCCTTTGTTTCATTTTTAAGTTCTTGAGCATCTCTAATCTTCGGTAATTGGCTCAATAGTCGGCTTTTGGTTATGGCTCGAATCCTTCGACGACTTCCGTGTCGTATAAATTTCTTTATACTCGATACTCCAGCTTTTTGTGTTCATATCGTTGCTTTTACGTTTCTTATGACATGACTATTGCGTTGGTGACGATTCAACATTTTACAAAAAATAGTCGAAATATTATTTGGAAGGCAAATATCGTTCAATGAATGATTCTGGTGGTTTAGAGTGGACATTATACTCGCCGGGTTGAAACGGTTATAAGTTGGGATAAGTCCCAACAATAATTCTCAGACAGAAAATCTCAACCCCTCATTTTATTTTCGATGGTGAGACTGTTTCTTGTAGATTGTGATAAGTGATAAACAATAGCCTTTCTTATCTTGTAAGGTCCATGCCACTGATAGACTCCCAAGACAGTGCCCATTAATCTCCCTCGTCTGGGGGAAATATTCCACACGAATTAAACAAAAATTTTAACTTCAGGTGCGACCGAAGCCAAAAGTCTCGTTCTCAATCTAGCCTGGCCTGGCACATGTGCTAATGGCGCCTCGATTCCTGGCTTTTATGGCAGGTTTCTATGATAATTATGAAGATAGTCCTCTTCGTCCGTTCAAGAGATTCCTAACTAAGGTTTGATGTTAGAAGATCGGCACGTGAGAGTCTCTTCGAAACGAAGAGAAAAAGTTCAGTACTTTTCTCTGTGTTGGCAGCTCTTCTCCACTTCTTCAACGATGCCTGAAGTCCATCGGTCGCTCTTTAAAAACGTACATGAACAAATCGGGAGTGTAATCCTTCTTCTGTTCCTCCACTGCTTCTATAACTCTCTAGTTATTAGTTATATCGAGATAGTTTAGTACGTCATTTCTAGAAAGTTTTAAGTTTTTTAATGTGGCATTTAACGTCCGCTTCAACTGCAGAGGTTAGGTTAGGTTAGAGTTCCCCTAATGCGACCACTGCGACGACATCAACACTGCCAAACACACTCTATTCAAGTGCTATCAATGGGAATAAAAGAGAGTCGTGGTGTCTCTCGGAGTATGACAGCCTCTGAGCGACGAGAACATCATCGATATAATGCTCAAAAGTCAAGATGAATAGACAATAGTACTCGAGTTCATGAAATAGAAAGATGATATAGAACGGCAACAGCAGTGCGAAGCGGAATCCCATAACCCTGAGCACTCTCCGAGCTGAAGATGTAAGGACGACACTGAACGTGCTGCAAACCTCGGACGTTAAGGAAAAAAAAGAATAGATAGAGATAGGAACCATTCTCTGTAGAAGAAAGTGCTAAAGACCAACGCCGGAATCGGCTATAAGTTCTAGCGTGAAGGACTGGACAAAATGCTAACGCGGATTCCCAGCCATCACGCTGCACAGCTCCTCTTAGAAAGTGGGCGATCGGGTGTTTTTAGCGAGTCGGGCGTTTTTTAGTCCAACCTTATATTATTGCGACGGAGAGTGGCAATGTCTTTCTGAAGATTTTCACACGTTAAACAAAAAAAAGATTAGGTTAGGTTAGGTTCCCTCCAATGCAACACTGCGACGACATCGACAGTACCGAGCACACTCTATTCAAGTGCTATCCATGGGAACAAATGGTTGGGGCAGCCTCTGAGCGACGAGAACATCATCGATATAATGCTCAGAGGTCAAGATGAATTGACAATAATAGTACTCGAGCTCGCGTCGATCATCATAAAAGAGAAAGAAGAGATAAAACGGCAATCGCAGCTCTCCGAACCCAAGATGTAAGGACGACTCTGAACGTGCTGGAAACCTCTGAAGCTAAAGAAAAACGAAAGAGTAGACACAGATAGAAACGATGCACCGTAGAAGAAAGTGCTAAAGACAAAGACCGAAATTGGCATCGAGAAAGAGCTCTCGCGTGAAAGACTGGACGAAATTCTAACGCGGAGTCTTTCGCATTTTTTTACGGTCCATTGTTTCTATCTGTGTCTACTATTTTTACTTAGCGTCTGAGGTTTGCAGCACGTCCAGCGTCGTCCTTACATCCTGAGCTCGAAGAACTTAGTACTCTGGGTTTTAGGGATTCGCTTCGCGCTGCTGTTGCCGTTCTACCTCATCTGAAACTGAACTGGAATCGGCATCTAGAAAGAGCCTTAAGCCTTCTCGCGGTACCGATCCTCATAGAAAGTGAGTGACTGGGTGTTGGACATTTCTTAGTCCAACCTCACACGTTACACTATTGCCATAGAAAGTGGCAAAATGTCTTTCTGAAAATATGTACACCCTCGAAAAGAAAAAAAAAAGGTTAAGTTAGGTTAGGTTAGGTTAGGTTTGGTTAGGTTACAGACAGCTTTCGGTGAATTCTGAAACACCAGAAGCAAGACATTAACACAGAAACATCTAGTGGTGTCAGCCAGTCTCAAACTGAGAACGCGCAGACCTGAATCTGATGATCGGCTCGCTCGCCCACCTTAGCCTCTTCTAATAAATTGTAAGTTAAAGATTGCGATTTTTGGTGCTAGGGGAAGTAAGTGGCACGCCAAACAGCATTTTTTTCTGCTTTGACGGCGATTCTTTGAATTACAATCTCCACGCCATGACAAAAGTTCATCAGCAGTGTTTTTAAAGACGTTTGTGGATAATTCGGAAGTGTTACTCTTCCAAAAGGATTTTATTTAAAGATTCCGATTTTAAAGGATTGTCAAAGAGAGAGTCTCTTGGAACCAAAGACAAGGCAGCAATTTTCTCTACGGTAACACCACTTTGCCGATTTACAATCTTCACATCATGTCTGAAGTTCATCTGCAGTTTTTTGAAAACGTTTGTGGGCCATTCGGGGGTATAACTCTTTCAAAAGAATTTTGGGTAAAGATTCTATTTATGTGTTGCAAAAGTGAGTGCTTCTTTAAGGAGAACACAAAGCATTGGTCACGATTCTTCAATTTTTAATGTCCGTCAATGTCAATGTTTTGTAGTCTGTTTGCTGTTTTTTGAAGACGTTTCTAGTTTATCATAAACTACGGATATCTCGCTAGCGCAATTGTGTACTATTGATCGCCAAGTTATGAAACTTAGTGCACTTGGGAGTTTTTTCAAGCTCCCTACGCACCCTAATTGTGTGTTTAACTGCAATTTTTCAGAAAACCCATAGTATCGTCTACATTCATATTTCGTCGATATTTACTTTATACCTCATCACTCTCATGGGTAGGTAAAAATTTTGAAGAGCTTTGTATTTTTTCGAGCCAATTTCTGATGTTTTTGTTATAGAAATGAATGAGTATTAAAAAAAGAATAAAATTTTGCGAGACATTAAAATTAAAAAGAAAAGTTAGAAACGAAGTTTAAAAGATAACTCCTAAACCCTTCCGAGCATCATTGGTGTATGAATATTTATAGAGTAAATGTCATTTTAGAGCGTCAGTTGAGCTATTTAAAATAAATCTTGAATTGTATTTATAAAGGTTTTTAGATACTTTAGTATTTGAACAGCTTGTGAATTTTCCAATTTAAATACGAGCCCTCGGTAAAGTGTGGATATTTTCGAAAAGTTTTCATTTTTCTCTCCGAACGCAACTTTTCGAAAATACGTCCCTTTTTTAAAGATTTTTTTTTTAATATACGGACGGGATTAAGTATATGAACTGAAAAATTGAAAGAAATAAATAAAAATTGTTTAATACCATCCCGACCGAATTAATAATCCGCTATCGTAAAAACCGCTTGGGCTTAGGGGGATCGAATTACACGAGTCTTAGAAAAACGCAAATAAGTTTTGTATAAACTGTTTTCTGTTTCTTTTATAACTAAAACATTTTATAATAACTGACAAAGATGCCGTAAAAGATCTTAGCTGAAAAATGAGAATTTAAACCTATTACCCCTAAGCTTATTATTTGGTTTATATAAATGAGCAGTCATTTATATGCAATTTTAATATTGCTACACGCCATTTAATATTGTTTAGTAGAAAAAATGATGCCCTTTTTTCAAGATACGCTATTGTATCGAACCGACCGTTTTTACTCAAATGCAACATGAAATAACGAATTTCTTTTAAAAAAACTATTAAAAAAGTAGGGAATTTAGAAAAGGTATGGCTTGTACGACCGAAGTACGAATTACGGACGGATAGGGAGGACGATACATCAGTTGTTGTTGTATCGCCTGCAGCACTAGGGTCAATATATTATTTTACGCACTCGACCAACTACAAGCAATTAGAATTTGAGGGAGACGACGAAACAAATGAATTTTTCTAAAGAAGCTAGAAGTAGTATCATGTCCCACACAACATGCCATCTCACTCTGCTATTTTACTACAACCGATACAGTGGCTGTGTCTTGACTGGACCTAACCGTACAAGGATAGCTTTTCTCTAGCGGTTATAATATCGGCCAATTCGTGGCAATGTGTTGGGGGCCGACTGGCCAAAGTGTTGGAGGCCGACTGGCCAAAGTGTTGGAGACCGATTGGTCAAAGTGTTGGGTCATTTCTAAGGAACCCCCAGAGAAAAGAAAACTAATAGGGGTGACTCTGGAAATGAGAGAGTAGTAATGGGTGAAAATTGGCGTAACTTCCCAAAAGCATAATTTGGACGAAGGGTCAAGACAGGAAGGCGGGTAAACTCGTCCTTACAGGAAGTTACCCCTAAAACGGTTGAGGTTCTGCCCCATCTCGGCCACCCGAACAAAGGGCCTTCTCCGTAATTACACTGCGAGTAGTGTCTCGGATCACGACTGAGTACAAGGGGTTCGGATGAAGCGTCCGGTTCGGCGCGGTATTCCTCGCGTCAAGCCGGTTGTGGATTCGGCCAGCCAAACTACTGGTGCATTCTCTTTCTCAGGAAAGACGTATCTTAGTAAGGAGGGAGACTACAGATTTTTTGGTTGTACAGTGGTAAACAAGCTGACGCGAATAAGCTGCTAGGAACACCTCGATAATGTCGGTTATTAAATACCGATTGTCCGTGAGAGACCACGAAGTCACGGTACAGGTTTTTCCACACTAATCCACTTCCTTCTCTAAATGAAAAGAGGTGATTGCTAGCGATTGTGTAGTAGAGTAGGCAGGAAGGACTAACGCCCTTGAGTCGTAACCAGTCGTTGGGTTAACAACGTGGTCATGGTGCTACTCCTGCACGTCAGTCAGAATTAGCTGGTGGGGTCACCCCGATGCTGTCGGCTGTCGGTAATTAAATACCAATTATTTGTGAGAGACCACTAGGTCACGGTACATACTTATCCACACTGACCTAACCCCTTCTCCAAAAAACGGGGTGTTTGCTAACGATTGTGTGGTGGAGTTGGCGGGAGAGGGGTAGCACTCTTTAGTCGTAACCAGTCGGTGGGTTAACATGGTCGTCAAGAATGACTTGGAGTATGGTAGACCAGCTACTATGCATTGAAGTATCGGCTTCAGCGTCACCATGTCCTGTACTGGTACCACGGGTGAGATAGGAAACCAGGCGATGATGCTACTTTTGCCAGTCAGTCAGAATTAGTAGGTAGGGTCACCCCGATGCTGTCGGCTGTCGGTAATTACTTCCGATTGTTTGTGAGAGACCACTAGGTCACGGTACAGCTTAATCCACACTAACCTAACGCCTTCTTCAAAGAAAACGGGGTGTTTGCTAGCGATTGTGTGGTCGAGTTGGCTAAAGAAGGGTAGCTCTCTCGATCCGTAACCAGTCGGTGGGTTAACGACGTCGTCAGAACTGTATGATTGATGGTGGGGCAGCGACTATGCATTGAGATGCTGGCAACGGCTTCGCCATATATTGAACGGTTTCCACAGATGCGATATAAATCCAGAAAGTAGTGCTGCTCTTGTCAGTCTCGAGAAGTTGAAATTGCGAGGGCCTCGGTTTGGGACTAATGGCTGGGTTTACCACGACTCGGTGCAGCTGGTCCTCTCTACTTGGGAAAGACCAAGCGAGCTTAGTTGTGTACTTCTCTCGGAATCTTGGTTAGATGATTCGAGGTCTGCTTGATACTCGATGTAGCCGGAGGTGTAACCCGGGAATTTGACGGTTTTTGCGAAGAGCTTGTGTGTTGTGGGGCTTCGTTTTTTACCGAACTAGACCAATTCTGTTAAACCTGCTGTTTGATTAGGTAATTCGGTAAAACGATACCCGTAGATTGGGGTCAGGAAGCTTTTCAACTCATTTCAGATAAGCCCCAAGAAAAATTTATTGAGCATTGCTTGCCTGGCATCGCGGCAGTAGGTGCTACGCTATTCTTATTTCTTCTTTTGACAACTTCTAGGGTCAAGTGCCACTTTTCACCTCTCTTCTCACCTCTCGTCTATTTATTTGTCTTTTCGCCCATTCAGAGAGACGGCCATTACCTCTCTCTTCGTTGATGTACGAGGAATTTTATTTCATTTCTTATTTCTCCCATCACAAACTATTATCTTCCTCAGTAGCTAAGATAGTTTTTCTACGACTCCTCAGCACAAAACATTATCCAAGAGATAGTATCTTGTATCGTTTAGTCTCTGTAATAAGAACGTATCGCCTTCTTTGACGCAGACTACAAACAACTAAAGTCTCCTTTTAACTACCTTTACACGCCGGTCTTTAAACAGCTCATTGCTCGATACCGAACTCGAATTTCAGAAATACCTTCTCACTTCGAAACAAATCAAAAGTTTTAGTTTAACACTCGGTTGTCTAGTACTATTGAAATGCGCCTTAAATTTAAGGAAGAAGTGTATAACGAGAGCAAATTAATCAAGTTGGTAGAAATTCAAGTGGCGAAATGCAATAAGATCTTGTATCGTTTAGTCTCTGTAATAAGAACGTATCGCCTTCTTTGACGCAGACTACAAACAACTAAAGTCTCCTTTTAACTACCTTTACACGCCGGTCTTTAAACAGCTCATTGCTCGATACCGAACTCGAATTTCAGAAATACCTTCTCACTTCGAAACAAATCAAAAGTTTTAGTTTAACACTCGGTTGTCTAGTACTATTGAAATGCGCCTTAAATTTAAGGAAGAAGTGTATAACGAGAGCAAATTAATCAAGTTGGTAGAAATTCAAGTGGCGAAATGCAATAAGATATTGTAAAGTATGTGTTGAGGTGTGAGCAGCAAGTGTCTGTATTGTCTTATAATTAAATTTCATTAACCCCAAGTCTGTGAAGTGGAATGGAATTCTATATAGCTAGTGACAGCTGATCTGTGCATCGGAATTACAACTTGAGATTTACTCTGATTGTAGTTTGGGTGTGTGTGTATGTGTGTTCCTAATTAAACAGACTTTACTTCCGAACGTGAAAAAAAAGAAAACTTCTGACCCTTTAACTCCCGTACTAATTTTTATAGAGTTTAATTAAAATTAGTATAAAGTAAACAAAGTGTCTTATCAAGAAAGATAATTATACACCGAATTCGACTGTATATTGTCTTAGTAGGCCGTGCCTTTGAGCAATCAAGAGGACCAGTGTTTGATGTTAGGTGCTAAGTTGTCTGATTGTTCCCCTGTTCAAGTTCGTGTTTATGTTTGTATGTCTATGTTCACTGATGTTCAGTTCAATTGTTTAACTTCATACGCATCTGTTAGTTTACCCATCGTCTATTGCTTAATTTTAGTAATAATTACCTTTGTTCCACTCAAACGACAAAACAATCATCAAACACAACTTTTTTTTTCGTAAAACTTTTTTTTTCCGACTCAAATAAATTGAACGCGTTAACTTTTGGCAGTCGCCGAATTTATAGCGTCGTTTCATTTGCATCGATAATTCCTTAGTTCGTTCCCTGTCGAAAGCTTCTCCATACCGAATAGAATGTGACATTAACCGTTAATTCAATTCGTAATCATTGCAATTCATCCCGGTCTTATTATTTAACTCAAAAGTGACATTTACACACATTAAGCGTAATTTTTTATCGCTCATTCGATTTACCCGAACACAACTCGACTCGAGTTGAAATAAAAATATTTTACTATTAGTGTTAAAGAGGCTCATTTGGAGTTTAATGATGATGAAGCAAAAAATATCTGTGAGTTTTGGAAATTATTACGTACAATTTGGTTACACATGTATTTGTTTAGGACGTATTCTCAATAGACTTGGGGTAGGCGCAACTGTGTACTACTCTTCCGCTAAAACAAATTTATTTGGTTGTCAGTTGGTTGCACTGTCGTTTACGCTCTTTTAAGAAAACGTCTGAAAGATTTTGAGAAGCGTAGAAGTAGACCTTCTAGATTGCCACCTTTATGGCTCATATCTGCGGTAAAAACTCAATCGAGCTCTTAAAATTCCATTTTCTTCTGCATTCAGTGTCTTAAGTGTCTTAAAGTCGCCCCTCTATATTTTGTTACAATATGGTCCATTATGTTTATAAGATGATAAGACACAACTTTACGATTCAAATTAAGACTACGTTCCACCTACTGAGGAAGTACGGGAGAGTATGAGAGAGTATATAGGGTGATGGGTGATGGGGTGTATTGTCCCTAGAAAAGCAGTAAGCCAGGGCGAATCCAACATCATCAAAAGACCCACCAACACACCCCGGAAGAGAGGGTGTACTAGTGACGACTTTTCAGAAGAGGCTAAAGAGGCTCAACCTCCCTCACCAAAAACAGAAGAAAAAAGAGAAAACAGAAAATTTACAGTGAGCAGTGTTGTTTGAAATTCAAAACCAACTCGACTTTTTTCGCCATGCGGAGCGCTACTTTGCCTCGCTCCGCTCGGCGGGCTTTCTTTAGCCTTCTCAATTTTGAAATTGGCGGTGGCGGCTTTTCAGAGGAGGCTAGGAAGGCTCTGCATCCCTAACCAATAACAGAAAAAGAAAGAGAAAACAGAAAACCAACTTGAAGATTTTCACAAAAACTAAATTAGACCACTCCCTCTTTTGCCTGCGGGAAGCTACCAATTTGCCTCGCTCCGCTCGGCGGGATTACTCCGGGATCTTCAATTTTGAAATTGATGGGAAGCCACTGGGATGTACCGTTATCCAGACGTGTGCCGGACGGCACTTAGAGAGCGAGCGTACTTAAAGTGCCAATCGACCAGACCCGAGGAGCCGGTCCCTTCCTCTATCACCAGACCCGGCAAAATTGCGTTGATATTACTCCCGTCGCCCTACGCCCGACCAGGTCGACTATCATGGTACTCTAGCACCAAGAGCAGGGTCAGAGTTGAACATAAGTATAACGCAGAACGTGGACAGCCTGAACATATACTGATTGTCGTATGTGCTTAACTATTTAGAGAACGGCTACTATACGGAGTGTAAACACTCCTACCAGACTTGTGTCTTCCCGTTAATGGATATGAATCATTTAAGGAGGGGGAGCTAGCTCCAACCACTTAGAACACTTACTCAAGCTCATGGTACATTCTCTAAGCAGTCTCTCGGTGCTCATCAGGACTTGAGTCACCCCACTTGTAGGATGTGCTCCAGCCTTCTAGCGGAAGAGGTGGTGCTTATTCTGGCCATGTTTCCAAACGCGGGTCTTCGTGTCTACGTTAGAGCTTGACAGTGATAACGCACATATTCAGTTGTTTCGTCTTCTTGTTTGCATCTTTGGCATATGGGATTATCTACTAAACCCCGTTACTATTTAAAGTACAACTGCAGATAGGCTCCACCGGGGAAAGAGTCTGTAGCGGCCACTTTAGCTAAAGACCACGTACGGCGTCGCCGAGATCCCCGACGCATCGAAAGAGCTGGCGTACTATCAGTCGCATATGCGAAAACTCTCTACTTCCTGTCGACGTTCATTCTTACTCCGCAACTCCATCAACTGTTTTGTCGTTTTCTTGGCAAAGTTCTGTATGTGGAAAACTTTTACCAGTCCCTCAACTGCTCAATTCCTGTTCTCTTTTGGAATGTTAATAAGAGAATAAAGAGGCACTTGATAAACTCTCCTGTTGCTAGCTGCGACACTTAAAAATTGGTAGCCGCAACCCCATTTGTAGGGAAGTTTTGGCTACTGCTGTTTGACCGATGTTTGTAGGACAATTAATTCTATATTATGGGGATGGTAAAAAATACAACTCTAGCAGATGACATGGAGCAGATAGCTGGAGAAATGGAAATCTGAAAAACAATCCCAAACATAAAGGAAGAGGAGGAAGGGGAAATGAGGAGAGTTGAGTTTAAATTATGAGAAACGAAAAAAATGCAACTCCAGTAGACGATATAAAGCAGATAGCTGGAGAAATGGAAATCTGAAAAACAGTCGCAAACATAGAGGGAGAGGAGGGATGAGAGAGGGAGAAAATTGATTCTATATTATGAGGGAGAGGGGAGTTGATGTAACTCCAGTAGACGACATGGAACAAATACCTGAAGAAATGGAAATCTGAAAAACAGTATCAATCATAGAGGGAGAGAAGGGATGGAGGAGGTTGATTCTATAGTATGGGGAAGGAGGGAGTTGATTCTATATTATGAGGAATAAAGAAAATGTAACTCCAGTAGACGACATAAAACAGATAGTTGGAGAAATGGAAATCTGAAAAACAGTATCAAACATAGAAGAAGGGGGGGGGAGAGGTTGATTTTATAGTATGGGAAAGGAGGGAGTTGATTCTATATTATGGGAGACTGGGGAATTGATTCTATATTATGAGGAATGAAGAAAATGTAATTCCAGTAGACGACATAAAACAGATAGTTGGAGAAGTGGAAATCTGAAAAACAGTATCAAAGATAGAGAAAGGGGGGGGGAGAGGTTGATTCTATAGTATGGGAAAGGAGGGAGTTGATTCTATATTATGGGAGACTGGGGAATTGATTCTATATTATGAGGAATGAAGAAAATGTAATTCCAGTAGACGACATAAAACAGATAGTTGGAGAAATGGAAATCTGAAAAACAGTATCAAACATAGAAGAAAGGAGAGGGGAGGTTGATTCTATAGTATGAGAAAGGAGGGAATTGATTCTATATTATGAAGAATGAAGAAAATCCAGTAGACGACATAAAGCAGATAGTTGGAGAAATGAAAATCTGAAAAGCAGTATCAAACATAGAAAGAGGGGAGAGATGGAGGTGGTTGATTCTATAGTATGGGGAAGGAGGGAGTTGATTCTATATTATGGGAGACTGGGGAATTGATTCTATATTATGAAGAATGAAGAAAATGTAATTCCAGTAGACGACATAAAACAGATAGTTGGAGAAATGGAAATCTGAAAAACAGTATCAAACATAGAGGAAGGGGGGGAGGTTGATTCTATAGTATGGAAAAGGAGTTAATTGATTCTATATTATGAAGAATGAAGAAAATCCAGTAGACGACATAAAGCAGATAGTTGGAGAAATGGAAATCTGAAACACAGTATCAAACATAGAGGAAGAGGAGGGATAGAGGAGATTGATTCTATAGTAAACATAAAGGGATGGGGGGCGGGGGGAGGTGTAGGATCGGAAGAGGGATACTTTTCGCAAAAGAATAAATACTGCCACTGCTAACTCTTTATTGCTGACGACATTAATTTGAATCCATCCCTTCTTCCTCCTCCTTCCTCAAAAAACATGCGCGTTTTTCAAAAAATTATAAATTTAGAGATAGAAATAAAGGCGTGGGAGATAAGATATAAATAAATTAAATATCCAAAATGTTTGTTTATAATTCAAAATTCGTTTCTAGCGCTCTTCGAGCTTCGAAGCGATTACGATGCGCCACTGTAAATCGCGCAAAACTTACGTAAAATTGTAACCAACCGAAGCACTCAACTCAACATTGAGCTGCATTACGTACGAAATATAAGGTAAGTGTACAACACTTATTAGATGTTTCAACGTTAGTTATATGTTGAATCTCAATCTTGAAGATTTACGATATCCGTTTCAAGGATTTGAAATTCTGTCGCACAAACCAAAACATTTAACTTGTAACTCTTGTGGTTAGTACTAATTATGACGAATACGTTCTCTAATTGTTGTTTGCACACTGATGAGCATCGGTGTCGCTTGCATATTTCATGGATTTGGACATGACTTGAACATTTTACACCGACGTAATTTAACCGAATATTTTTGGTTTAAATTAATTTTTTTTTCGACCCGAAAAAAAAGCAAATCCTGAGCTTTTGTGAAGCACACGTTGCTCCTTAAATGGAATAATTTTAAATGTAGTCGAAAAGTTGACACCAAAAGTTTTGTAGTTGACAGCGTTAAGGCTTTCGTAAAACGGAACATTCTTCTATTTTTCGCCCCCCACAAAGGGCATATTTATAATAATATATTTAATTAGTAATGTCGGGATGTCAAAAACAGAGAGCTTTACACTGGAGTTACTTTGTCTCTGCTCATATTAAAGACTTAACATGTGATGCTTGTACACGATGTAACTTTTTCATCCCCTTTCTACATCGAGTAAATCAATGTTTAACAACTTCAACGTTAATTTAATTTAATATAAATATTGAATTCCCATTATTATTCTCTTATAGCTTAATGGTAATTCTAATAAGCGATTAATTTAAATGTATCGTTAGTTGGCGAGCCACTAAATTTGGAATCAGCTTTCTGATGAGAATTCGCGCACTTCAATTAAAAATTCAGTTTCAATACGATCCGCAAATGCGATCATCTCAAAAGCTCGCTTACAGTTGACGGTCATGGACTCTGATAAACTGGAGCAGGATATTTGTTATTGATACACCAATATCTATGCATGGCACATTCTAAAGCTTCCATTTGTAGTCATTTTCGGCAGTTATGGGTTCCACGCTGCTCGATCATATTACACAAATTTACGACATCTCCTAATTAAAAACGGCAGCAAAAATTTGCCAACGACTCGCCGCCTAAAAAGCGAAAATCGAAAAAATCGCACGTACAATTTATCAAAAAATAATTGATGACAAGTTATTTAATGATCAGATGTTCCTTGTCCAATACTCAAATAAAGAAACGGGAAGCACTTGGGATCTCAATTTTGTTGGACAAAAGGAGAGAAAACAACGTAATATATTGTTACACGTCAGTTTATAGATAGAAAGAATCAATTTGAACTTCTCGTCGTGTTCTTAAAATAGTTTTTTTTTATTCGCCTCCTCTTTTTATTTTTTGTGCGCTTTAAAAAAAATAAATTTACTAAAAATTAATCGAACGACGATAACAAAGAGGGAGTCATTTATTCGACGAGGAGTTTTAATGAAATAATAAATAATCAAATGGCTTCGGCACCTTCACATTCTAAGAATCGATAGAAGATGATATCTCAGGAGATACTGGCTTAATGCAAATGGTCCATCTCTGCACACAATAGTGCTTTGATGAGAGCCAATAAATCAGGGATATGCAAAACCTCCCTTTTATTAAGGGGTGGTAATGGTACAAACACATCAATATTGTTAAATGTGACGTCTTTAATTTTATTTCAAGCGACGAGGTGTTCTTAATCATCGTAAAATATTTTTTATTTCTTTCGTCATTTTTGAAAATAGGCAAGTTTTTGTCTACAGGGTGTACAATAACTCAAAAACTGCGACTTAAGAATTCACTACTCTCAAACGATTGGGGATGCGGTGAGCCTGTCCGGATTCATAATGTGAGAAACCGTTGATTGCAAGTTAAAGTGTGTACTGAGACTTATAGGTCAAGTCTTCAGAAACTCACAAAGCAAATCAAAAATTCCGAAAAACCCTAGAAGAGGAGAAACTGAAATGAGGAGGTTGAATTACTTGAGCCAAAAGCAAATATTTCGGAATTTTTAAAAATTTAGGATCTTACCATAAGAGTTCTGGAATGTGAGACACTGGAGAGAAACTGAACTCTTGTGCTCCATAGCCAATTATCTCAGCAATTTATGGAATCTTAACACTGAAGCTTTTGGAATGCTGCGATGCTTGAACCTTGTAGAACCAAGAAATTGGGAACTGATGCAGGGGGTTTGGGTTGAGAAGCAAAGACACTTGGATTTGAATATTAAGGCAATAGGCATTAGAGACTCACAATCACAACAAATATGGAGAACTGAAATGAAGAGACTGAGCTACTAGAGTGAATAGCCAGTGTTTCAGAATTTCTAAAAATTCAGGATCTTTTCATAAAAGTTCTGGAATGTGGGACACTGGAGAGAAACTGAACTCTTGTGCTCCGTAGCCAATTATCTCATCAATTTATGGAATCTTAACACTAAAGCTTTTGGAATGCTGCGATGTTTGAACCTTGTAGAACCAAGAAATTTGGAACTGATGCAGAGGGCTTGGGTTGAGATGCAAAGACACTTGAATTTGGATATTAAGGCAATTGCCATTAGAGGCTCACAAGCACAACGAATATGGAGAACTGAAATGAAGAGACTGAGCTACTGGAGTGAATAGCAAGTGTTTCAGAATTTCTGAAATTTATAAATCTCAACATTAGAGCTTCGGAATGAGGACTGAAATGAGAGAATATAAGAAAAAACTGAGCTCTTGTTCTCCGTAGCAAATTATCTCATCAATTTATGGAATCTTAACACTAAAGCTTTTGGAATGCTGCGATGTTTGAACCTTGTAGAACCAAGAAATTTGGAACTGATGCAGAGGGCTTGGGTTGAGATGCAAAGACACTTGAATTTGGATATTAAAGCAATTGCCATTAGAGGCTCACAAGCACAACGAATATGGAGAACTGAAATGAAGAGACTGAGCTACTGGAGTGAATAGCAAGTGTTTCAGAATTTCTGAAATTTATAAATCTCAACATTAGAGCTTCGGAATGAGGACTGAAATGAGAGAATATAAGAAGAAACTGAGCTCTTGTTCTCCGTAGCCAATTATCTCATCAATTTATGGAATCTTAACACTAAAGCTTTTGGAATGCTGCGATGTTTGAACCTTGTAGAACCAAGAAATTTGGAACTGATGCAGAGGGCTTGGGTTGAGATGCAAAGACACTTGAATTTGGATATTAAGGCAATTGCCATTAGAGGCTCACAAGCACAACGAATATGGAGAACTGAAATGAAGAGACTGAGCTACTGGAGTGAATAGCAAGTGTTTCAGAATTTCTGAAATTTATAAATCTCAACATTAGAGCTTCGGAATGAGGACTGAAATGAGAGAATATAAGAAAAAACTGAGCTCTTGTTCTCCGTAGCAAATTATCTCATCAATTTATGGAATCTTAACACTAAAGCTTTTGGAATGCTGCGATGTTCGAACCTTGTAGAACCAAGAAATGTGGAACTGATGCAGAGGGTTTGGGTTGAGATGCAAAGACACTTGAATTTTGATATTAAGGCAATTGCCATTAGAGGCTTACAAGCACAACGAATATGGAGAACTGAAATGAAGAGACTGAGCTACTAGAGTGAATAGCCAGTGTTTCAGAATTTCTAAAAATTCAGGATCTTATCATAAAAGTTCTGGAATGTGGGACACTGGAGAGAAACTGAACTCTTGTGCTCCGTAGCCAATTATCTCATCAATTTATGGAATCTTAACACTAAAGCTTTTGGAATGCTGCGATGTTTGAACCTTGTAAAACCAAGAAATTTGGAACTGATGCAGAGGGCTTGGGTTGAGATGCAAAGACACTTGAATTTTGATATTAAGGCAATTGCCATTAGAGGCTCACAAGCACAACGAATATGGAGAACTGAAATGAAGAGACTGAGCTACTGGAGTGAATAGCAAGTGTTTCAGAATTTCTGAAATTTATAAATCTCAACATTAGAGCTTCGGAATGAGGACTGAAATGAGAGAATATAAGAAAAAACTGAGCTCTTGTTCTCCGTAGCAAATTATCTCATTAATTTATGGAATCTTAACACTAAAGCTTTTGGAATGCTGCGATGTTTGAACCTTGTAGAACCAAGAAATTTAGAACTGATGCAGAGGGTTTGGGTTGAGAAGCAAAGACACTTGGATTTTGATATTAAGGCAATTGGCATTAGGGACTCACAAGCACAACGAATATGGAGAACTGAAATGAAGAGACTGAGTTACTGGAGTGAATAGCAAGTGTTTCAGAATTTTTGAAATTTATAAATCTCAACATTAGAGCTTTGGAATGAGGACTGAAATGAGAGAATATAAGAAGAAACTGAGCTCTTGTTCTCCGTAGCATATTATCTTAGCGACTTATGGAATCTTAACATTGAAGCTTTTGGAATGCTGCGATGCTTGAACCTTGTAGAACCATGAAATTCTAAACTGATGCAGAGGTTGAGAAGCAAAGACACTTGGATATTAAGGCAATTTGCATTAGAGGCTCAGAAGCACAACACATATAGGGAACTTAAATAAAGAGACTGAGTTACTGGAGTCAATAGCAAGTGTTTCGGAATTTCTAAAATTTATAGCTCTTAACATTAGGGCTTTGGGCTGAGGCACTGTAAGAAGAAGCTAAGCTTTTGTTCTCCGTAACACATTGTCAAAGCAATTTAAAGAATCTTAACATTGAAGCTCTTGGAATGCTGCGATGTTCGAATCTTGTAGAACCAAGATATTTAGAACTGATGCAGAGGGGTTGGGTTGAGAAGCAAAGACACTTGGATATTAAGGCAATTGGCAGTAGAGACTCACAAGCACAACGAATATAGGGAACTTAAATGAAGAGACTGAGCTATTGGAGTCAATAGCAAGTGTTTCAGAATTTCTGAAATTTATAGATCTCAACATTAGAGCTTTGGAATGCCGACTGGAATAAGGCACTATAAGAGAAACTGAGCTCTTGTGTTCCGTTATCTCAGGAAGTTCTGAAATCTTAACATTGGAGCTTTCGGAATGCTGCGGTGCTCGAACCTTGCAGAACCAATAAATTAGAAACTGACACTTGGACACTTGAAAATTAAGGCAATGGACAATTTTGAAAAGCAGAGACTGATACGTACAAAAATAATGTGGAACTGAATGAAGAGACTCGAGCTAGAATTTAAAAATTTGAGGATCTTAACTTTATCTTTTTTTGAATGTTGAGAGAGAATGTATTCATCTCGAGATTCTAGATTTACCTTAATTCAAATGTTACCACAAGTCCACAATTAAATTGTTAAATGCTCTAAAATGTTAAAAAAATTGTAATTTGTAACTCGACGAATGCAAGAAACGTTCCGCGCGCCTTTCACGTATTTCCATTTACGTTTATCAATTTTCATCAGTTTATATTTAGTTTAAACCAATTTCAGTAGTTTATGAACTAAATTTCTAAAGTTATTAACACAACATTGAACTAATACGATTGTACAATAAATTTGAAACGTTTATCCGTGAGACGGACTCAATAAAAGATTGGAGGAGTTAATAAAAATAAAAATAAAATTCTTAAGACATCTTCGAAGAGAAAAACTTTTAATTGAAATATTATACGGACCAATTATTGACATAATTTATTCAAAATTACTGGAAAATTATAAATGCAGAACTGTCACTTTATAGCCGACATTTCGCTTCGACTAAGTTATTTGAAAGTTTCAAACGGGGGACTGAAATCTGAAATATCATTTCGGCTCTTTTAAAAATGTTTTTTTTGTTTTCCTCAACATCTTCTCGAGAAGTTTAACTGTTAAAAAGGACGACGTTACGTTGTCAGATTCTTTATGATTTTTATTTCAAATATAATATTCCCCACTTATTACCGTATGCAATAACAGTCGATTTTGAAACTTTCGTTGAAGTAACATCCATTCTAATGTCTAATATCTGACTGGGGCTGAGTAGCTGAGTTATAGATTCACCAGATCCGATATTCAAATCAGGCTCACCCTCGATGAAGGGTTGCGAATATTCACAATCATATTTTCTCCAAGGGTGAACACCCTCAAATAGCTTCGCTTTTGTGTACATAGACAGATTTTTTCACACATTTTTGGTTATTGGTTTTGTTAACAAATGCTTAAGATGCCGTTTGCTCGACTTACTTTAATTTTACGAGGCGCCAAAAAATTATTTTTTTCACTTATTTTTAAATGCCTTCGGATACTTTTTACTCGAGGCATTTGATATTCATTCTGTCAAGCTCAAAGCTGACATATGATTTGTGGTTTTAAATGTCGTATCTGCTCGGTAGCATTTATCCACAGCCCGCTTAGACTATTGTGACAATAATCATTTTTTGTGGGGATGCGAACTGCTGCCATTTAGATATATTTGAATATATCGTGTATTGTACTATAAGGTTTTTTGCTAATCAATATCAATACGTACAAGTTCAAGACTCGCCGATTGTAAACACGCGCTTTTTACCACTAAAATGGGCGCGGGAAGTTTTGTTTATTTGATTTAATTGAAATTAGTCCAAAAGTTAGAATTTCGGAAAGCAATAAAGGGCGATTTCCATAATTATTCATAAGCTCACACCAATTAATCGTCAAATTGTGTTCCTTAGGACGTGCGTAGGTGTAGAGCGGTAGATAATTTGATGAGACCAACATTTTAGCCGACTTTAAACGCTTCTTCAGTTGCTTCGGAACGCAGTGAACACTTTTACTGAACGATAAAGTACAAAATTTTTAACGATGCAAGCTGAGAGAGCATTTAAATTTTTCGGGTACCGTATGGTTTAGTTTAACCCCAAAAAATACACCCGTCTCGCACCTAAACTGTTCGTGTAACGAAAAAATCTAAGACAAATAATTTGTAGCAAAATGAGTTTAGGTACTTTATTTTTGTATAGAAGCACTTTCTTCTAAAAGTGCATAATTTTCAAATTATAAGCCGAAATCAAAAACAAGGTTTTTACGCATTTTAGAATTTTTGTTAAAGTTTGACTCGCTCTAGCGCCTAAACCGTACGTTCTACGTAAGAAAACTAAGAGACACACTTTGTAGGAATTTGAGCGCACTTTATTTTTGTATCACACCACTTTTCTCAAAAAGGGCGTAGTTTTAGTAAAAAAAACATTGTTTGCCGTTATTAAAATTTTCGTCAAACTTTAACTCGCTCTAGTGCTTAAACAGTACGTCTAACGTAAAAAACAAGAAAACGTAACTTGTAGAAAATTTAATTTTCTTTATTTTTGTATCGGAACACTTTTGTCGAGAAGGGCGTAGTTTCCAAATTCTAACCGAAATACGAAAAAACATGGTTTGCCTTTTTTTTATATCCGTCTAGCTATAACGTCCTCTAGCGTCTAAACCATACGTCTGACGTAAGAAACCTACGAGTCATAATTTGTAGAAGACTGAATGTACTAATTTTTGTATAAAAACACTTTCTTTTCAAAGGGCCTAGTTTCAAAATTATAAGCAAGAACTAAAAGAAAATATTTATGGTGTTTTTTAAACTTTTGTCAAACCTTAACGCTCTCTAGCGCCTAAACCGTAAGTTTGACGTAAAAAAACTAAAAGACATAATTTGTAGAAAATTAAAAGTGCTTTATTTTTGTATAGATTTATATTGTTCTATAACGGCGTAGTTTCTGAATTATACACGAAATACTAAAAAACATATTTTTTGCCGTTTTTTAAATTTTTGACAAAATTTCACACGCTCTAGCACCTAAACCGTACGTCGGACGTAAGTAATCTATGAGATTAAATTTGTAAAAATGTAATTTACTTCGTTTTTGTATCAAAACACTTCTCTCTCAAACGGCGTAGTTTCTGAATTTGGAACGAAATACTAAAAAAACATATTTTTGCCGTTTCTTAAAATTCTCGTAAAACTTTAACGCAGTCTAGCGCTTAAACTACGCATCTGACGTAAAAAAACTAAAAAACATAATTTGTAGATAATTAAATCTACTTTATTTTTGTATAAAAACACTTTTCTCTCACGGATGATTTTTTGAATTATAAGCGAAAACTAAAAAGAACATATTTTTTGCCGTTTTTTAAATATTAGTCAAACTTTAACGCTCTCTACCGCCTAAACTGTACGTCTGACGTAAAACAACTAAAAAACACAATTTGTATAAAATTGAATTTGCTTTATTTTTATGTAAAATTACTTTTTCCTCAAAAGGCGTAGTTTCTGAATTATACGCAAAATATTAAAAAACATATTTTTTTGCCGTTTTTCAAACTTTCAGGCGCTCTAGCGTCTAAATCGCGCGTCTGACGTAAAAAAACTAAAAGCCATAGTATTTAGAAAATTAAATTCGCTTTGTTTTCGTATATAAGCGCATTTTTTCAAAAGGCGTAATTTTCGAATTATAAGCGTAATACTGAAAAACCAATTTTGTTGCCTTTTTTTTAATTTACGTCAAACTTTAACTTGCTCTAGTGCTTAAACCGTACGTCTGACGTAAGAAATCTTAGAGACATAATTTGTAGAAAATTGAATCTACTTTATTTTTATATAAAAACACTTTTCCCTCAAAGGGCGTGGTTTTTGAATTATACCAGAAATACCAAATAACATATTTTTTGTCGTTGTTAAAATTTTTTTCAAACTTTAATGCGCTCTAGCGCTTAAACTGTCTGACGCTGTAAAATGTCTGACGTAAAATATCTAATAGACATCTAGACACTATTTTAAAAAGAGCGTAGTTTCTCAATTATAAATGAAAAACTCAAAAAACAGATTTTTGGTCGATTTTGAAATTTTTGTCAAACTTCAACGCACTCTAGCACCTAAACTGTTCGTTTGACAAAAAAAATTTTAGAATACAATTTGTAGGAAATTGAATGGGTTTTATTTTTGTACAGACATGCTTTTGTTAAAAAGTGCGTATTTCTCGAGTTATAAGCGAGAAAACAGTTTTGTGCCCGTTTTTGACACGGGTATGTTTGATGTATCTGCTGAAAAGTTCAGGAAAATTGCAGTTTCAGCCCATGACCACTCCACCGCTTATTCCAGTTATTACGAATTGGTCATCCAGCTATAATAATATTGAGCATTTCACTCGTAAAATTAGCTCCGAAGTGGCAAAGAGACAGTTCCCGAACTTGAAAAGTTAGGTTAGTTTAAAGAGCAAATACAATTTTGCGTAATGCCGTACTCCCGTACTATAGTTTATTTTAATTTTATTGGTGTAATTTGTAAAAGAGTAAAACTCGGAAGTTGAGATAGACTAAAAAGACAATATATCGAGGTCATTTCCCATCAAATGATGCTCGTATGCCCAAGTTATACATTTTTGTGCATGACGGGAATTCGCGATTCCGATCTATTTCGGTGACAAAGCACCGCCGTCTCAGGATATAACCTCTCTCGGGTGTTGTGAATATCCTTACAATTGTCTATAATTCACCATCTTATTCAATTTGTTTTCTTTCCGTTCTCTCTCTCTTCGGTAAAATTGTTTAAATCGGTCAACGCGCGACGAAGAAGAGTCGTTATTGAATAATTTGTTTGGAACGTATGATAATGAACATTATCTCGAATCCATTAGACTTACAGAATCTCTAAGTTTAGTCATTCTGTTTTAGAATACCTAAAGTAACATTAGCAATCTTAACACTAAGAAGTTGTGTGTTAGAATAACGCATTAGCGACTTTGACGCTTTCCTTTGGAATGTAGGTCTTAAGTTTAATTAAGAATAAGGGTGTTATTACTAAGGGTTGTAAAGCTCGACAATTGTCTCTAAGAGGTCGAAAGTATAATGAGTATAATGTATGCAGAAGTATGTATGGCCTCTTATTTTCTGTTATTGCTACGTGTTAATGTCACTTCTGGTTTGTTTCTTGTGCTAAGGAAACGTTGAGTAAACGTGAACAAAAAACAGTAATTAATACGTGCTATTCTCTAAGAGGCACCTTACTTACGCATTCTAAAATGTAATGTAATTTTGCAGTGCTTTTTAGACTAAATAGAAATATGTATAATAAAAGTCCCTTTTTAAATGTGAGCTCTGGGATAGATTTGATGACTAAAAACTTATGTAATAGCTTTAATATTTTAGTTAATTTTGCAAATTTAATTTTTTTTTAAACATTCGTATAATGCGAGTTTAAAACTAATTATTTTATTTCTACATTAATTTTTAACCCTCTATACGGAAAATTATGTTCGGTTTTGTTTTATTAAATTTTTAATCGCGCCACACGCGGCCTAAAACCGAAACAAAAAAAACAAAAAAGTGCAAGAAAATACGTAAATAATTAATTAAACAACGATAAAATTTATTATTAATTAAATTTATACCGTACATATAACAACCCTCTCTCTTGTTAATTACGTCGAGTTAATTTATCGAATATCAACTGATATAAGTTGGCCTCTTACAAACAATTGGCCGCGAACCAAATTTGTGCATCGAGTTTACGAAACTGTTTATAGGGTACATACAACAACTATACCGGGTGTACGTCTGGTTTTTCGATACGTATCAAAGTGGCGCGTCTGGCGTCTATTCACGCGACTGAGTACAAGTGGCTTTTTTCATCCAGAAAATTACGAAAGAGCCCTGACTTAGTCTAAAGCCACGCTTTTGTCTTTTGTCTACTGCACAAAGTATGCTAGCGCCAGAATTACAACTTAACGTTAATTTTCTCACGATGAAACCACTTATGGGTCGAGAAATATAACTTTCGAGACGCTTCACAACTTTTCCCGTCAAGTGGCTGGATAAGTTAACTTTGAGTAAAATGCGCTTTTAAGTGCTACTGCCTTATACTACGCCCGGTATAATGCTCGTGTGCGAAATCTATTAACTGGCGAATTTATTTGTTTGCATTTGTGTATATTGCAGTAAATTGGTAGGTACATCCTAGACGCTTTGAGATTATTGCAAATTCCAAAGCCACCGATTGCAAAATCTATGTTTAATAGCAATTTCGAGGGTAGAGATTAATTGCTTCTGGCGAAGAAAAGTTCTTATTTAAGGCGTTAATTGGAAACGAATTGTCTAACAATTTACGTATAAGGTTTTAGAAGGGCGTAACCGCGTAACCACTGTTTTTGCTATTCTTAGTCTACTAGAAACGGCGTTGAGGTCACTGAGATATAGTCAGGGCCTATCTGGGGGGGGGGGGCTCAACGGAGCTGCTTTCCCAGTTTTCGCAATATTAATTGACCCTCTCCCCCCTCCAACTTAGTAACTCAATATTGACCTATTCGACGAAATAAAGAAGAAAACAAATTATGACGAATAGAAAAATTTCAATGCTCAAATTCAGGGGCCCCGTAACTCTCCAACAATATTTTTTCGTTTTTTCGGATATAATATAGCAATTTTATTCTTAATTTCTCCACTTTGTTTTTGTGAAACATCTTTTTTAGAGACGCTATCAATTGCTACTAAAATGCGCTCTATTTCATGTAACTTCTAACCCACTGGTCTAATCGCGAAAACTTAAACTTTGTCGGCTAATCTATAAGGCTGTATTTGAAGCCGTCTTGTTGTACGCATGTGGAGTGTGGGCTCCCAGGGTAAATGTACATTGATCAAGAGTGGGCTAAAACCAAGAAAATCTGGCAGCGTGAGTGGAATCGGACCGACAAGGAAAGACTCTACGAGCACCTGCCGGATATCGCAGGTATCTGAATCGAGTCCTGAGAATATTCAGGTTATCACAAGGCATAGTGGCTTTGGGAGTTATCTGCGAAGGTTTGGCTTGGGGGATAACAACCGATGTGCGTGCGATGAGGTGTCTATTAACTCTCCGGACCACGTGCTTTGCGAGTGTCCTCTTTATGTCGGTCTTTGAAGTGGTCTCTTGGAGTGCCATTGTCCAGGGTGGTCGAGTGTTCGTGTCTCCGGGTAGACTTTCTTCGGGTTCCCGAACATCGCAGGATTCAGCGAAGTCAGCAAATCTATCATGAGGTTAAAAAAAAAGAGTGTTTTCTAGAGGTACTTCTGTCTTTTAGAAGACCTCAACTACTAACCTCTTTGGTGGCTTCTACACGCTTATTGAGTTGACTATTTTTGCTAAGAGTTTAAGTTTTAAGTTCCTTGATAACCTGAATAGCCTCCGGGCCTAAACAAATACCTGCCGGATATATCGCAAGTACCTGATTTGGACCCGAAGGCTATTCAGGTTATCACGGGACAAGGTAACTTTGAGAGTTATCTAAGGAGGCAATGGGGTGTCTATTGATTCTCCGGTGCTTTGCAAGTGTTCTTTTCATGCCAACCTTTAAAGTAGTCTCTTGGAGTGTCGTGGTCCGTGGTGGCCGGGTCTCCAGATGGACTTTCTTTGGATTCGCAAACATCGCAGAATTCACAGACGTCTGCAAATCCGCCATGAGATTAAAGAAACGAGAGAGTGTCCTCTAGGCCCACACAACCGGCCATTTTGGTGGCTTCGACGCGCTTATTGTGTTATTAAGGTTATCACTGGTTTGGTAACTTTGGGAGTTATCTAAGAAGGTTTGGCTTAGGGTATGACTGATTAGCGTTGAATGGGGTGTTTATTGACTCTTCAGTACTCCGCAAGTGTTCTCTTTATACCGGTCTTCGAAGTGATCTCTCTGGGAGGACTTTCTTTTGGTCACTGAACATCCCAAGATTCAGAGACGTTTGTAAATCCATCATGAGGTTCGAGAAAGAAGAGGGTGTCTCCTAGAAGTACCTACTCCTCTAGGCGTCACTATTACCAGTCTCTTTGGTGGCTTCGACGCGCTTATTGGGTTGGTTATTTCTACTGAGGGATCGGCGGGTCGCCTGTCATTAAAACTGTAAGTTTTAAACCTTTGAGTGTTAAAGCTGCTGAGGTAGGTATGTGTTTGGTTCGAAAACGCCGTTGGCAAGAATTAGAAATTAAGAATTGTTAAAGCAAAGTTTTCGGCTACTGACCGAGCTAGAGATTAGTAGAATATTGATAAGTGGGAGCTAAGCATCACAAAGTTCATGAGGAATAACTCAAAATAGGTAGGTAGAAGAGGAGCTTCACTTGATGCAAGTGTGCCAGGGATCACTCAGACCAATTACCGTAATACATTGACACAAGGCCCGGGTATAGCGGAAGCTTGGAACTGGAGCCGAAAAGAAATAAATTAAGTACAAAAATAAGCCCCTGAAATATTAGAGGCCCCGGGCCTAGCATATTCTCTGAAAGACTCTGAAGATGACAATTTGTACTTTAGGGGTCTCCGATACTGAAGTGCTATTCGCCAGAAACTACGATTTGAAATTTCTATGGTGACGATTGGAAAAAATCCTTCCATAATTAGGACTCGCCTTGAGTCTCGTCTCGTAAGCTTCGAGGCTATCAAAAATTTCGTCCTGCCTCGTGTCTCGTCCCCAGGCTATGCACGGCTGTCAAAAACGAGACCTTCATTGGCATCACTAGTAATGATGGGTGTCGTTATCATAAAAAATCGCACTTGTGATTATGTCACCGGGCACATGTAGAGCTAACAATTTTAATGCAATAACTGGCAAAACAAAAACAGCCATATCCAACTATTTATCTCGGCCATCTCTTGTTCTGGTACAACTCTATTCTCATACATATGACGTCGCTCATGAGGACTGTCCTCGATTATTTAATCCAAAATTCGCTAGCGCCTAGTTCGACTGTTTTAGAACCGAAAAACGTTTCTCTGAAAGCTTTCTTTAAATAACTATAAGTAGTCTCTATATTTAATGCCCCTAATAATAGCATTCCCGAGCTTTTTGAAGGTTTTACTCCCTTAAACAAAAAAATATAAAAGTGGGCGCTGAAACTCGCCCGCAGTAAATTACAGTACGTTAGCGCAAACTGTTCGTTAGATCGATTGATGTATCGGTAACAGTGGGTTTGTGTCTATGGTCAGGTCTCAATAAGAGGGTTCGTTTGTTCAAAGATGAAAAAGTGCCCTATCTAGATGTAATCCCTATAAGGGCTTATACGCACGGAGTGACAAAACAAAGTTAGTCCAAAGCCGCCGATTTCAAAAATAAAGAGAAATCGATGTTTTTTTTTATAATTTTTGCGCAGTTTTTTTTGTGTTTGTGCCTTTTAGGCTTGTAAGTTTGCTAATAGATGCCGAACGGAAAATTTGGCACGTGTAGGTACACGTTGAGTACTCATTAGGCTACCAGAAGAAGAGTTGCGATATTTATGCTTTTTGCATTTTTTTAAATTTTGCCCAAGCGCATTTTTGAGGCTGGGAGGCCTTGGTGAGAGTCGAGAAAGTTTCGTTAAACTAATAAAAAAATTGTTTGCAAAATCGAGACGTAATTTTACGAGTTTTCGCCATCAATCTATCAAAAACAAAATCTCAAAAATGTAATTTTCAACAAGTGTATAACTTAACTCGATTTAGTCATTGATTTCATTTTAAAACTTGACACCTCAGAGATGTTAAATAAAAAATCACCTCAAAGGAAAACGTGTCCTGATTGAGAACAAACTTTGTATACTATAGCGGCGTCGATTCCCTCATTTCTATCGAGCTTTCCTTTTAAAAAGCCACCCTTATCGAGTGTAAATTTAGTTCGACACTTACAAATGAGTCTTAGGAAAACTTTCTTTTGATCTTCGATTATTCTAATTTCGTAATTGGGCTAAGAGGGAAAATTGCTTGTTTGTGCGAAAAAAATGCGCCTTTAAGGAAAAAGTTGAAACTTGAAAAAAAAACGACATCGAGTAAGGCTAATAAAAGTATTTTCTCGTTTTAAGCCGAGTGTGTTGTAAATATTTATGATTTTTGATCCCTCAAAATACAACGCAACGCGTACCTTTTAGATGATCCCTTAACGAAGGCTCTCTCATCCCAAATCAATCAATTCAGGTGTTTCCATGGTAACTTGAGACACATATTAAGAGTGAGCCATTTAGAAAATTATACACAGTGTTTTCCGTCGAGGGGAAAGTGATCAATATTCAAGTATAAGGGATAACAATCGGTAGATAAAGTGAAGGCGAAAGAAAAGGACGCGTTTTTGTCGACTCTCTCTCTAGGACGGAAAAGTAAAAAGAAGTGGGGGGGTGTTGGTTAAAAAATCACGATGTTTAATTAAAAAACAAAATTTTAATTTAACCGTTATAAGATAATAAATAACGAAGAAATAGGAAATCGCACCAACTGTTATTTTTCACACCAAATATATATCTCGTAACTAAAATGATTTTCGAATTCGCTGATTTGGAAACGGTAAATTTTATTTTTTCCCTCTTCAAATTTTTTTTTGTTATTTTTAAAGGAAAATATTAATTTATTTGTTTTATTTATTGAAGAGGGAGGAGATGCGGTTCTCCTTTTTAAGACTTTGACGTAAAATTTTTGGGGTCACTTAACAAGTGAAAGTGGAGGGTTGTGGAGGGTATACGATATACAATTACTTTTTATTGATACTTTTATTCATTCAATTTTGTCCGCAAAACTTTTCACTGATCTCTCAAATTGCGCCAAATTTGCATTTTGATAACGTTTTAATGTTTTCAAATTGATTTTATTTTAAAATCGATAAGCCGAGCGTTTTTTGAAAGAGAGGAAGAGAGACTGGAGGGTTTGGGGTAATTTAAATTAAAACACTTGTGGGTTTTCGTTTAATTTTTGTGTTTGATAAATTTTAACAAATTTTTGTTGAAAGTCGACGAAGATTTTACTGTTATTAAATTTTGTTTTAGTGTCAAGGGTGAGTTGGTATTCAGAAATCGGCAAAATTAGCATTCGTGCCACTTATAAAAGAGAGACAATGTCGAGCTTTGCGTTCTGTATAGAATGATCTCAATATCGACTGCCGGCCTACTGAGATATAACTTCGGTTTTTGGCAGCCTAATACGGGATCTGCATATTCATGTGAACGAATGAAAGAACGAGGGAGACAGCCACGTAGATTAAGGGCGGGCAGAAAAGGAAAGATGAAAAGTATGGATCAAAACGTCGCAACTGAATTTCTAATCCACTGTCCAATGCTAAGCTCGGCGAGGAGGACTATGGGAAATATAGAGGCTTAATTCTGGCGACTGTTTCATTCTCTTCCTGTTATTTATTAACCCGCTACTACTCTATTTCCTTCTGATACACGAACACATATCCGCAGCAAAACAAAGTTAGATGAATCGAACGTTAGAAAATATCACTAAAAGAACTCGTACTTGTGTGTCATTTGATATCTATGATTTTGCAGGCAATTTTAGGATATTCGCTTTTTTGTTTCTCTGCTTAAATAATAAAACCGACCAACGTATATGACGTACTTTCTGCATCAATTTTAATCCTCGCATAAAGGTCGACTTTTATTAATTTTTCTTTCTAACTTTTTCCTCGCCGCCCAAATAAAATACAGTAAAAAAAATTCCAAACGTTCGAGTGGGCTTCGAGTAAACAAATCTTCCCTAATCTCATAGACAAAAACAAATTTTCTCAATAGCAAAGAGAATTTATGTAAAACCGCCTCGATTCGGATAAAGCAGCTAAAAAATAAAGAATGCCATTTCCCGTATTGGATACACGCATTAAAAACAGTCTGATATGAGCAATAAAATATAAAGGCACTTGCTTTATGGCCTCCTTGATATGCATGCAAAAATATTGAGAGATATATTTCAAAGTTTAGCTGTATCCGTAAACGCGGTAGGGGGTTGAGGGAGAAAACGTTCGAAATCGCGCTTCCGCGTTTTACACTCCTTTTGTGCGATGTGGTGGTTTGATTTTATGATTTTATGTTTAGGGTATTTTTTTTTATTGTTAGGTTATTTTTATGCCAACATTCGATCTTATTACGATCTTATTTTGTAAGAAAATTTCCATTTTACAGGTACTTCTTCGCCAACTTTATGTCTTTTTAAAGTGCTCGTTATTTATTTAAATCTATATCACAATATTTATTTCAAAAAATCGAAGAGAATCTAATAAAACGCTCCAGTTCCACCCGACTCCCACAATAACTTTATTTAAAAAAATGATTACGCCAAAATGGTAGTAGTGCAACAGTTATGCAGTCGGTACGCGACTAATGCACTTTTGGTTGATGCAATTAAACTGACGGTACACACTACTTCTTGATGCTGTTTAGACTAATTTTTGCAAAATTACTGCTCGGTTATTTAGTGTAAATTAGCAAAAAATTAACTAATCAAAATGTACGTACCAACAAATGATATTTAAATTTAAATAATTTTTATGAAATTAAAATTTCTTATACGAAATAACCCACTGAGATCTTGAAAAATTCATAATGCGGTTATTTAAAAAAAATCTAAAAAATAGTATTTAGTAAAACTGTTGCTAATTGTCTTACCTACAACTTTTGTTTAAACAATTTTTCATTTACTTCAATTGTTTTTTCTAAAACTTAAAAAGTTGACTTGACGGTTGTAAAAGTAAACTCTGCCGTTGAAGACTCCCTAAGTAGGTTATTGTACAAAATTTGAAAAAAAATTATAAACAAAAAATATTGCTAATTGTCCTACCTACAACTTTTATTTAAACTATTTTTTATTCACTTCAATTGTTTTTTCAAAAATTTAAAAAATTGACTTGACGGTTGTTAAATTAAGCTCTACCGTTGAAGACTCGCTATAACTGGGCTATTTTGCAAAATTTAAAAAAAGTTTATTTACAAAATATATTGCTAATTATCTTACCTACAACTTTTATTTAAACAATTATTCATTTACTTTAATTCTTTTTTCTAAAATTTAAAAAGTTGATTTGACGGTTGTCAAAATAAACTCTGCCGTTGTAGACTTGCGATAACTGGGTTATTTTACATGATTTTAAAAAACTTTTTTGACCTAAAATATTTATAATTATCTTACCTACAACTTTTGTTTAAACAATTTTTCATTTATTTCAATTGTTTTTATTTTAATTTAAAAAGTTGACTTGACGGTTGTAAAAATAAACTCTGCCGTTGAAGACTCGCTATAACTGGGTTATTTTGCAAAATACAAAAAAGATTTTACAAAAAGTATTGCTAATTGTCCTACCTACAACTTTTGTTTGAACAATTTTCTATTTATATCGTTTGTTTTTTCAAAAATTAAAAAATTTGACTTGACGGTTGTAAAAACAAACTGTCGTTGAAAACTCGCTATAACTAGGTTATTCTGCATAATTCGAAAACAATTTCTTAATCTAAAATATTTATAATTGTCTTACCTACAACTTTGTTTAAACAATTTTGCATTTACTTCGACTGTTTTTGTTTTATTAGTTTAAAAAATTGACTTGACGGTTGTAAAAATTAACTCTACCGTTGAAGACTCGTTATAACTGCGCTATTTTGCAAAATTTTAAAAAACTTTATTTACAAAAAATATTGCTAATTGTCCTACCTACAACTTTTATTTAAAACATTTTTCATTTACTTCAATTGTTTCTTCAAAAACTTAAAAAATTGACTTGACGGTTGTTAAATTAAACTCTGCCGTTGAAGACTCGCTATCACTGGGCTATTTTGCAAGATTTTAAAAAAGTTTATTTACAAAAAATATTGCTACTTATCTTATCTACAACTTTTATTTAAAATATTTTTCATTTACTTCAATTGTTTCTTCAAAAATTTAAAAAATTTATTTGACGGTTGTTAAATTAAACTCTGCCGTTGAAGACTCGCTATCACTGGGCTATTTTGCAAAATTTTAAAAAAGTTTATTTACAAAAAATATTGCTAATTGTCCTACCTACAACTTTTATTTAAATCATTTTTCTTTTTCTTCAATTTTTTTTTCACAAATTTAAAAAGTTGACTTGACGGTTGTTAAATTAAACTCTGCCGTTGAAGACTCGCTATCACTGGGCTATTTTGCAAAATTTAAAAAAAGTTTATTTACAAGAAATATTTCTAATTGTCCTACCTACAACTTTTATTTAAAACATTTTTTATTTACTTCAATTGTTTTTTCAAAAATTGAAAAAATCGACTTGACGGTTGTTAAATTAAACTCTGCCGTTGAAGACTCGCTATAACTGGGTTATTTTGCGAAATTCAAAAACAATTTATATACCAAAAATATTTGTAATTGTCTTACCTACAACTTTTATTAAACCATTTTTTATTTACTTCAACTGTTTTTTCTAAAATTAAATAATTTGACTTGACGGTTGTAAAGACAAACTTTGCCGTTGAAGACTGGATTATTCTGCAAAATTTGAAATCAATTTATTTACCAAAAAAATTTATAATTGTCTTACCTACAACTTTCGTTTAAACAATCTGACATTTACGTCAACTGTTTTTGTTTTTTTTAGTACTTATAAAAAATTGACTTGACGGTTGTAAAAATAAACTCTACCGTTGAAGACTCGCTATAACTGGGCTATTTTGCGAAATTCAAAAACAATTTATTTACCAAAAATATTTATAATTGTCTTACCTACAACTTTTATTAAACGATTTTTTATTTACTTCAACTGTTTTTTCTAAAATTAAATAATTTGACTTGACGGTTGTAAAGACAAACTTTGCCGTTGAAGACTGGATTATTCTGCAAAATTTGAAATCAATTTATTTACCAAAAATATTTATAATTGTCTTACCTACAACTTTTATTAAACGATTTTTTATTTACTTCAACTGTTTTTTCTAAAATTAAATAATTTGACTTGACGGTTGTAAAGACAAACTTTGCCGTTGAAGACTGGATTATTCTGCAAAATTTGAAATCAATTTATTTACCAAAAAAATTTATAATTGTCTTACCTACAACTTTCGTTTAAACAATCTGACATTTACGTCAACTGTTTTTGTTTTTTTTAGTACTTATAAAAAATTGACTTGACGGTTGTAAAAATAAACTCTACCGTTGAAGACTCGCTATAACTGGGCTATTTTGCGAAATTCAAAAACAATTTATTTACCAAAAATATTTATAATTGTCTTACCTACAACTTTTATTAAACGATTTTTTATTTACTTCAACTGTTTTTTCTAAAATTAAATAATTTGACTTGACGGTTGTAAAGACAAACTTTGCCGTTGAAGACTGGATTATTCTGCAAAATTTGAAATCAATTTATTTACCAAAAAAATTTATAATTGTCTTACCTACAACTTTCGTTTAAACAATCTGACATTTACGTCAACTGTTTTTGTTTTTTTTAGTACTTATAAAAAATTGACTTGACGGTTGTAAAAATAAACTCTACCGTTGAAGACTCGCTATAACTGGGCTATTTTGCGAAATTCAAAAACAATTTATTTACCAAAAATATTTATAATTGTCTTACCTACAACTTTTATTAAACGATTTTTTATTTACTTCAACTGTTTTTTCTAAAATTAAATAATTTGACTTGACGGTTGTAAAGACAAACTTTGCCGTTGAAGACTGGATTATTCTGCAAAATTTGAAATCAATTTATTTACCAAAAAAATTTATAATTGTCTTACCTACAACTTTCGTTTAAACAATCTGACATTTACGTCAACTGTTTTTGTTTTTTTTAGTACTTATAAAAAATTGACTTGACGGTTGTAAAAATAAACTCTACCGTTGAAGACTCGCTATAACTGGGCTATTTTGCGAAATTCAAAAACAATTTATTTACCAAAAATATTTATAATTGTCTTACCTACAACTTTTATTAAACGATTTTTTATTTACTTCAACTGTTTTTTCTAAAATTAAATAATTTGACTTGACGGTTGTAAAGACAAACTTTGCCGTTGAAGACTGGATTATTCTGCAAAATTTGAAATCAATTTATTTACGAAAAATATTTATAATTGTCTTACCTACAACTTTTATTAAACGATTTTTTATTTACTTCAACTGTTTTTTCTAAAATTAAATAATTTGACTTGACGGTTGTAAAGACAAACTTTGCCGTTGAAGACTGGATTATTCTGCAAAATTTGAAATCAATTTATTTACCAAAAATATTTATAATTGTCTTACCTACAACTTTTATTAAACGATTTTTTATTTACTTCAACTGTTTTTTCTAAAATTAAATAATTTGACTTGACGGTTGTAAAGACAAACTTTGCCGTTGAAGACTGGATTATTCTGCAAAATTTGAAATCAATTTATTTACCAAAAAAATTTATAATTGTCTTACCTACAACTTTCGTTTAAACAATCTGACATTTACGTCAACTGTTTTTGTTTTTTTTAGTACTTATAAAAAATTGACTTGACGGTTGTAAAAATAAACTCTACCGTTGAAGACTCGCTATAACTGGGCTATTTTGCGAAATTCAAAAACAATTTATTTACCAAAAATATTTATAATTGTCTTACCTACAACTTTTATTAAACGATTTTTTATTTACTTCAACTGTTTTTTCTAAAATTAAATAATTTGACTTGACGGTTGTAAAGACAAACTTTGCCGTTGAAGACTGGATTATTCTGCAAAATTTGAAATCAATTTATTTACGAAAAATATTTATAATTGTCTTACCTACAACTTTTATTAAACGATTTTTTATTTACTTCAACTGTTTTTTCTAAAATTAAATAATTTGACTTGACGGTTGTAAAGACAAACTTTGCCGTTGAAGACTGGATTATTCTGCAAAATTTGAAATCAATTTATTTACCAAAAATATTTATAATTGTCTTACCTACAACTTTTATTAAACGATTTTTTATTTACTTCAACTGTTTTTTCTAAAATTAAATAATTTGACTTGACGGTTGTAAAGACAAACTTTGCCGTTGAAGACTGGATTATTCTGCAAAATTTGAAATCAATTTATTTACCAAAAATATTTATAATTGTCTTACCTACAACTTTTATTAAACGATTTTTTATTTACTTCAACTGTTTTTTCTAAAATTAAATAATTTGACTTGACGGTTGTAAAGACAAACTTTGCCGTTGAAGACTGGATTATTCTGCAAAATTTGAAATCAATTTATTTACCAAAAATATTTATAATTGTCTTACCTACAACTTTTATTAAACGATTTTTTATTTACTTCAACTGTTTTTTCTAAAATTAAATAATTTGACTTGACGGTTGTAAAGACAAACTTTGCCGTTGAAGACTGGATTATTCTGCAAAATTTGAAATCAATTTATTTACGAAAAATATTTATAATTGTCTTACCTACAACTTTTATTAAACGATTTTTTATTTACTTCAACTGTTTTTTCTAAAATTAAATAATTTGACTTGACGGTTGTAAAGACAAACTTTGCCGTTGAAGACTGGATTATTCTGCAAAATTTGAAATCAATTTATTTACGAAAAATATTTATAATTGTCTTACCTACAACTTTTATTAAACGATTTTTTATTTACTTCAACTGTTTTTTCTAAAATTAAATAATTTGACTTGACGGTTGTAAAGACAAACTTTGCCGTTGAAGACTGGATTATTCTGCAAAATTTGAAATCAATTTATTTACCAAAAATATTTATAATTGTCTTACCTACAACTTTTATTAAACGATTTTTTATTTACTTCAACTGTTTTTTCTAAAATTAAATAATTTGACTTGACGGTTGTAAAGACAAACTTTGCCGTTGAAGACTGGATTATTCTGCAAAATTTGAAATCAATTTATTTACGAAAAATATTTATAATTGTCTTACCTACAACTTTTATTAAACGATTTTTTATTTACTTCAACTGTTTTTTCTAAAATTAAAAAATTTGACTTGACGGTTGTAAAGACAAACTTTGCCGTTGAAGACTGGATTATTCTGCAAAATTTGAAATCAATTTATTTACCAAAAATATTTATAATTGTCTTACCTACAACTTTTATTAAACGATTTTTTATTTACTTCAACTGTTTTTTCTAAAATTAAATAATTTGACTTGACGGTTGTAAAGACAAACTTTGCCGTTGAAGACTGGATTATTCTGCAAAATTTGAAATCAATTTATTTACCAAAAATATTTATAATTGTCTTACCTACAACTTTTATTAAACGATTTTTTATTTACTTCAACTGTTTTTTCTAAAATTAAATAATTTGACTTGACGGTTGTAAAGACAAACTTTGCCGTTGAAGACTGGATTATTCTGCAAAATTTGAAATCAATTTATTTACCAAAAAAATTTATAATTGTCTTACCTACAACTTTTATTAAACGATTTTTTATTTACTTCAACTGTTTTTTCTAAAATTAAATAATTTGACTTGACGGTTGTAAAGACAAACTTTGCCGTTGAAGACTGGATTATTCTGCAAAATTTGAAATCAATTTATTTACCAAAAATATTTATAATTGTCTTACCTACAACTTTTATTAAACGATTTTTTATTTACTTCAACTGTTTTTTCTAAAATTAAATAATTTGACTTGACGGTTGTAAAGACAAACTTTGCCGTTGAAGACTGGATTATTCTGCAAAATTTGAAATCAATTTATTTACGAAAAATATTTATAATTGTCTTACCTACAACTTTTATTAAACGATTTTTTATTTACTTCAACTGTTTTTTCTAAAATTAAATAATTTGACTTGACGGTTGTAAAGACAAACTTTGCCGTTGAAGACTGGATTATTCTGCAAAATTTGAAATCAATTTATTTACCAAAAATATTTATAATTGTCTTACCTACAACTTTTATTAAACGATTTTTTATTTACTTCAACTGTTTTTTCTAAAATTAAATAATTTGACTTGACGGTTGTAAAGACAAACTTTGCCGTTGAAGACTGGATTATTCTGCAAAATTTGAAATCAATTTATTTACCAAAAATATTTATAATTGTCTTACCTACAACTTTTATTAAACGATTTTTTATTTACTTCAACTGTTTTTTCTAAAATTAAATAATTTGACTTGACGGTTGTAAAGACAAACTTTGCCGTTGAAGACTGGATTATTCTGCAAAATTTGAAATCAATTTATTTACCAAAAAAATTTATAATTGTCTTACCTACAACTTTCGTTTAAACAATCTGACATTTACGTCAACTGTTTTTGTTTTTTTTAGTACTTATAAAAAATTGACTTGACGGTTGTAAAAATAAACTCTACCGTTGAAGACTCGCTATAACTGGGCTATTTTGCGAAATTCAAAAACAATTTATTTACCAAAAATATTTATAATTGTCTTACCTACAACTTTTATTAAACGATTTTTTATTTACTTCAACTGTTTTTTCTAAAATTAAATAATTTGACTTGACGGTTGTAAAGACAAACTTTGCCGTTGAAGACTGGATTATTCTGCAAAATTTGAAATCAATTTATTTACGAAAAATATTTATAATTGTCTTACCTACAACTTTTATTAAACGATTTTTTATTTACTTCAACTGTTTTTTCTAAAATTAAATAATTTGACTTGACGGTTGTAAAGACAAACTTTGCCGTTGAAGACTGGATTATTCTGCAAAATTTGAAATCAATTTATTTACGAAAAATATTTATAATTGTCTTACCTACAACTTTTATTAAACGATTTTTTATTTACTTCAACTGTTTTTTCTAAAATTAAATAATTTGACTTGACGGTTGTAAAGACAAACTTTGCCGTTGAAGACTGGATTATTCTGCAAAATTTGAAATCAATTTATTTACGAAAAATATTTATAATTGTCTTACCTACAACTTTTATTAAACGATTTTTTATTTACTTCAACTGTTTTTTCTAAAATTAAATAATTTGACTTGACGGTTGTAAAGACAAACTTTGCCGTTGAAGACTGGATTATTCTGCAAAATTTGAAATCAATTTATTTACCAAAAATATTTATAATTGTCTTACCTACAACTTTTATTAAACGATTTTTTATTTACTTCAACTGTTTTTTCTAAAATTAAATAATTTGACTTGACGGTTGTAAAGACAAACTTTGCCGTTGAAGACTGGATTATTCTGCAAAATTTGAAATCAATTTATTTACCAAAAATATTTATAATTGTCTTACCTACAACTTTTATTAAACGATTTTTTATTTACTTCAACTGTTTTTTCTAAAATTAAATAATTTGACTTGACGGTTGTAAAGACAAACTTTGCCGTTGAAGACTGGATTATTCTGCAAAATTTGAAATCAATTTATTTACGAAAAATATTTATAATTGTCTTACCTACAACTTTTATTAAACGATTTTTTATTTACTTCAACTGTTTTTTCTAAAATTAAATAATTTGACTTGACGGTTGTAAAGACAAACTTTGCCGTTGAAGACTGGATTATTCTGCAAAATTTGAAATCAATTTATTTACGAAAAATATTTATAATTGTCTTACCTACAACTTTTATTAAACGATTTTTTATTTACTTCAACTGTTTTTTCTAAAATTAAATAATTTGACTTGACGGTTGTAAAGACAAACTTTGCCGTTGAAGACTGGATTATTCTGCAAAATTTGAAATCAATTTATTTACCAAAAATATTTATAATTGTCTTACCTACAACTTTTATTAAACGATTTTTTATTTACTTCAACTGTTTTTTCTAAAATTAAATAATTTGACTTGACGGTTGTAAAGACAAACTTTGCCGTTGAAGACTGGATTATTCTGCAAAATTTGAAATCAATTTATTTACGAAAAATATTTATAATTGTCTTACCTACAACTTTTATTAAACGATTTTTTATTTACTTCAACTGTTTTTTCTAAAATTAAATAATTTGACTTGACGGTTGTAAAGACAAACTTTGCCGTTGAAGACTGGATTATTCTGCAAAATTTGAAATCAATTTATTTACGAAAAATATTTATAATTGTCTTACCTACAACTTTTATTAAACGATTTTTTATTTACTTCAACTGTTTTTTCTAAAATTAAATAATTTGACTTGACGGTTGTAAAGACAAACTTTGCCGTTGAAGACTGGATTATTCTGCAAAATTTGAAATCAATTTATTTACGAAAAATATTTATAATTGTCTTACCTACAACTTTTATTAAACGATTTTTTATTTACTTCAACTGTTTTTTCTAAAATTAAATAATTTGACTTGACGGTTGTAAAGACAAACTTTGCCGTTGAAGACTGGATTATTCTGCAAAATTTGAAATCAATTTATTTACGAAAAATATTTATAATTGTCTTACCTACAACTTTTATTAAACGATTTTTTATTTACTTCAACTGTTTTTTCTAAAATTAAATAATTTGACTTGACGGTTGTAAAGACAAACTTTGCCGTTGAAGACTGGATTATTCTGCAAAATTTGAAATCAATTTATTTACCAAAAATATTTATAATTGTCTTACCTACAACTTTTATTAAACGATTTTTTATTTACTTCAACTGTTTTTTCTAAAATTAAATAATTTGACTTGACGGTTGTAAAGACAAACTTTGCCGTTGAAGACTGGATTATTCTGCAAAATTTGAAATCAATTTATTTACGAAAAATATTTATAATTGTCTTACCTACAACTTTTATTAAACGATTTTTTATTTACTTCAACTGTTTTTTCTAAAATTAAATAATTTGACTTGACGGTTGTAAAGACAAACTTTGCCGTTGAAGACTGGATTATTCTGCAAAATTTGAAATCAATTTATTTACGAAAAATATTTATAATTGTCTTACCTACAACTTTTATTAAACGATTTTTTATTTACTTCAACTGTTTTTTCTAAAATTAAATAATTTGACTTGACGGTTGTAAAGACAAACTTTGCCGTTGAAGACTGGATTATTCTGCAAAATTTGAAATCAATTTATTTACCAAAAATATTTATAATTGTCTTACCTACAACTTTTATTAAACGATTTTTTATTTACTTCAACTGTTTTTTCTAAAATTAAATAATTTGACTTGACGGTTGTAAAGACAAACTTTGCCGTTGAAGACTGGATTATTCTGCAAAATTTGAAATCAATTTATTTACCAAAAATATTTATAATTGTCTTACCTACAACTTTTATTAAACGATTTTTTATTTACTTCAACTGTTTTTTCTAAAATTAAATAATTTGACTTGACGGTTGTAAAGACAAACTTTGCCGTTGAAGACTGGATTATTCTGCAAAATTTGAAATCAATTTATTTACCAAAAATATTTATAATTGTCTTACCTACAACTTTTATTAAACGATTTTTTATTTACTTCAACTGTTTTTTCTAAAATTAAATAATTTGACTTGACGGTTGTAAAGACAAACTTTGCCGTTGAAGACTGGATTATTCTGCAAAATTTGAAATCAATTTATTTACCAAAAAAATTTATAATTGTCTTACCTACAACTTTCGTTTAAACAATCTGACATTTACGTCAACTGTTTTTGTTTTTTTTAGTACTTATAAAAAATTGACTTGACGGTTGTAAAAATAAACTCTACCGTTGAAGACTCGCTATAACTGGGCTATTTTGCGAAATTCAAAAACAATTTATTTACCAAAAATATTTATAATTGTCTTACCTACAACTTTTATTAAACGATTTTTTATTTACTTCAACTGTTTTTTCTAAAATTAAATAATTTGACTTGACGGTTGTAAAGACAAACTTTGCCGTTGAAGACTGGATTATTCTGCAAAATTTGAAATCAATTTATTTACGAAAAATATTTATAATTGTCTTACCTACAACTTTTATTAAACGATTTTTTATTTACTTCAACTGTTTTTTCTAAAATTAAATAATTTGACTTGACGGTTGTAAAGACAAACTTTGCCGTTGAAGACTGGATTATTCTGCAAAATTTGAAATCAATTTATTTACCAAAAATATTTATAATTGTCTTACCTACAACTTTTATTAAACGATTTTTTATTTACTTCAACTGTTTTTTCTAAAATTAAATAATTTGACTTGACGGTTGTAAAGACAAACTTTGCCGTTGAAGACTGGATTATTCTGCAAAATTTGAAATCAATTTATTTACCAAAAAAATTTATAATTGTCTTACCTACAACTTTCGTTTAAACAATCTGACATTTACGTCAACTGTTTTTGTTTTTTTTAGTACTTATAAAAAATTGACTTGACGGTTGTAAAAATAAACTCTACCGTTGAAGACTCGCTATAACTGGGCTATTTTGCGAAATTCAAAAACAATTTATTTACCAAAAATATTTATAATTGTCTTACCTACAACTTTTATTAAACGATTTTTTATTTACTTCAACTGTTTTTTCTAAAATTAAATAATTTGACTTGACGGTTGTAAAGACAAACTTTGCCGTTGAAGACTGGATTATTCTGCAAAATTTGAAATCAATTTATTTACCAAAAAAATTTATAATTGTCTTACCTACAACTTTCGTTTAAACAATCTGACATTTACGTCAACTGTTTTTGTTTTTTTTAGTACTTATAAAAAATTGACTTGACGGTTGTAAAAATAAACTCTACCGTTGAAGACTCGCTATAACTGGGTTATTTTGCAAAATTTTAAAAAAGTTTATTTACAAAAGAAATTGCTAATTGTCCTACCTACAACTTTTATAAAAACAATTTTTTATTTACTTCAATTGTTTTTTCTAAAATTAAATAATTTGACTTGACGGTGGTAAAGACAAACTCTGCGATTGAAGACTCTATAACTGGTTAATTCTGCAAAATTTGAAAACAATTTATTTACGAAAAATATTTATAATTATCCTAACCACAAGTTTTATTTAAACAATGTTTCATTTTTTCATTTTTTTTTAATTTAATAAGTTGATGGTTGTAAAAATAAAATCTGCTGTTCAAGATTCGGGGTACGCAATAGCTTTTAGGCAAAAACGAAAAAAATTGTGGGGCAAAATCTGCCTTTTCTTAGTCTAGCAAAACCTAAATGATGCGTTTTGTACAACCGATCTAAATTACATACCTACCTACCTATAAACGAGTTGCTAAAAACTCGTGTAGAAAATCGATACACCCAGCGCCATCTATCGGAATTTTCCGAAACCAAACTAACTTTTTCGCACAAGATGTACAAAAATGCCCACGAGAAATAAAAATAATTTTTTACTCTAAATGAAATTAATTTGAGGTAAATTATTTGAACGCCCTAATTAATAAATCTGAACTTAATTAAGAATTCATAAAATGGGAGGGTCTCGCCTCGCTAGTAAAATAGAAATAGAAAAATTTGTCATATGCTCTCGGGAGTGATAAAAAAACACGAATCTGACCAATCCCTTAAACAAGCAGCAGGTAGCCTCACCCTCAGGTGAAGAATCATTTATAGCTGATTATAGATAAGTTATGCCTTATGAAAGACATTAAATATCGTGTTTACTAACCAAATTCATGCTAGTAAAAAGTAAAAGTATGTAAAAATCTCATTTTTTACCAAATTTCGTGTCTTCGTGTTCGTATTTAATTTTGTAAATTACACTCGATTAATATAAAAGAATTAGGTAATCTGAATTAATATTTAAAAAAAGAAGGGCGTACTAATGTTAAAAGACTTGACAACAAATAAATTAGTGAATGATAAAAAAATAATTTATACGCGAAAGGGCGTTTATTTTTGAAATTTATTAAAAAGCTCCCGTAATTGAAACTTAAATTTGGAATTTTTTTACCAGCTGAACTGATAAGGCTATAATACTTGAAGGTTGCTGTGGTGTGAAAGAAAAAAGTTTTTCAGTTTAGGATTCATTATGAAGATTTTCATCTTCTATGCTTTGTTTTACTATACTTATCCTCTGCCTTAAGGCTCTCAAAATTGTAGAAGAATGACGTTCAAATGGGAAATGGGTAGTGCCGAGACCAAGGATCGAGGGTCGAGAAGACTACCGCACTACCGGCCTACCGCCTGCTAGTTCAGAATTGTGTAAGGGTTGTCTTATAATATATTCCATACACTTCAGAACTCGAGTAGTGTAAAAATGCAATTAGTAGAGTTAAAGCTCTCTAAAGCTCTCTAAAATATCGAACTACTGACCAGCCACTAGTTCAGAAGGCCAAGTTTAACAAGAAAGTAGAAGGTCGTGGTCACGGTGATGCCACGAAACAAAAGCAACAATCACGTGCCGGATTCGTAACATTGAAGTTATAAATTTTTCAAACCGCCCAATAAGTCTATCGATTCGTCTGTTAAACAAGCGAAACGTCACCAATATCTTGATCTGCGTAAAGTGTTCCATAAAATACCAACTTGTGTACAACAGCATACATCATTCTATAAACGTCAAATTGATACCGACTCTTATCTCTTATCAAATTTATACAAAATTTCATTCAAACATAGTAAGCATATCTGATATCATTGGTAATAGTCACGACATTTCGAACTAATTTCTATATAAATTTTTTTAAATAAAACGTAAAATCGTCCACCCTTTACTCTTAACGCAATAGATAAAGACAATCGATGTGTGTAACTAGGAATTAATTTAAATTTTATTATATATTTGTGTGGACTTACGTTGCTTAGCAATTAGGAATATATATTGATTATTTTCTAAGGTATTATGCAAATTAAATTGATTGTGTTTAAAGAAAATTTAATTATTTTTTACTGCCACTTAACTATTTGTAAGTTATACGGTTTCAAATTGAAACTACTACCAAGTTTCGAAGTGGCACGAAACGCTCAACAAATCACATTTTAACAGGGCTTCGGTCGAGTTGACTACTATTTTTTAAATGTCATCGCACAGAGAGTGTTGAACGTCGAGCTTGGGGACCGTACAGGGAAATCTCTGCTATGAGGCTGGTCAACCAGGTAGTAAGAGGCTCTTCAAAACTTATAGACAACGGAGCCCTTAACAGGTGGTTAAATTGTATGCGAAAGCCTGTGGCAAAAAGTAAAAACTCTGTAAGATTTGGCAAAACCTGAAATATGCAGCTTGCTTAAGAGAAGCTTTAAAATACGATGTGAGACTCGGTGGAGGGAGGGGGAAGTATCTCAAAAAAGCTTTCAACTGTTACAAGAATCTCTGACGAGACCTTAAAACTTCAAGCTTGCTGTAGAAGCTTAAAAATTCTTGAAGAAATATCTAGCCAGTGACAGGAAGATTTAATGATGTCTTACTTTTGAGAAAAGTTAGTAATCAATGATGAATGTGTAAAGCTTTCGAGAAAGAGAGTGGTAACCAGCAATATTTGAGCACCTGTTAGCGGTTACAGGATCTGAAAGGCTCCGAAAAGGTTGTGAGGTTTGTAAGAAAAGTCATAAATCAGTGACAAAAGCTTGAATCTTTAAAGGTTTACCAAAAGCTGAAATAACCTGAAATATCGGAGCAGCTGTTATAAGATCTTAACAGCTCTGAAGAAGTTGCAAAACTTTTCAAAAAAGTTAAAAATCAGTGACTAAAGTTTGAAGTTTTAAAGATAAACGCCTAAACTTTGGATTTAAGTACTTAGCAAAAAGATTAAAGTGATTTATCAAAAGCTGGAATAACCTAAAATATTTGAGCCGCTCTTATAACAGTCAGAAGTCAGTGACAAAATATTAAAGTTTTAAAGAGAGTGGCCTAAGCTCTGGTTTTAGTTACTTACAGAAGCTTATATACTTGAGCAGTTGTTATAGGATCTTAAAAGCTCCAAAAAAGTGGCAAATCTTTTTAGAACAGTCAGAAATCAGTGACAAGAGTTTGAAGCTTTAAAGAGAGATGCCTAAGCTCTAGTTTTAGGCACTTAAAAAAGTTTAAAGTGGCTTTCAAAAGCTGAAATAACCTAAAATACTTGAGCAGTTGTTATACGATCTTAAAAGCTTTAAAAAAGTGGCAGATCTTTTCAGAAAACTCAGAAATCAGAGACAAAAGTTTGAAGCTTTAATGAGAGATGCCTAAGCTCTGGTTTTAGGTACTTACAGAAGCATATATACTTGAGCAGTTGTTATAGGATCTTAAAAGCTCCAAAAAAGTAGCAAATCTTTTTAGAACAGTCAGAAATCAGTGACAAGAGTTTGAAGCTTTAAAGAGAGATGCCTAAGCTCTAGTTTTAGGCACTTAAAAAAGTTTAAAGTGGCTTTCAAAAGCTGAAATAACCTAAAATACTTGAGCAGTTGTTATACGATCTTAAAAGCTTTAAAAAAGTGGCAGATCTTTTCAGAAAACTCAGAAATCAGAGACAAAAGTTTGAAGCTTTAATGAGAGATGCCTAAGCTCTGGTTTTAGGCACTTCAAAAGATTAAAGTGGCTTACCTAAAGCAAAAACAACTTGAAATATTTGAGCAGCTGTTATAGAATCTCAAAAGTTCTGAAAAAGTGGCAAAAATTTTTAGAAATGTTAGGAATCTGAGACAAAAGTTTGAATCTTTAAAAAGAGACGTCTAATCTCTGGTTTTAAGTACGTAAAATACAATTAAAGTAGCTTACCTAAAGCTGAAACAACTTGAAATATATGAGCAGCTGTTATAGAATCTCAAAAGTTCTGAACAGGTGGCAAAACTTTTCAGAAAAGTCAGGAATCTGAGTTCTGAGACAAAAGTTTGAAGCTTTAAAGGGAGACGTTTAAGCTCTGGTTTTAGGTACTTAAAATAAGATTACAGTAACTTACCAAAAGCTAAAACAACTTGAAATATTTGAGCAGCTGTTATTGAATCTCAAAAGTTCTGAAAAAGTGGCAAAGCTTTTCAGGAATGTCAGGAATCTGAGACAAAAGTTTGAAGTTATAAAGAGAGCCGCTTAAGCTCTGGTTTTAGGTACTTAAAATAAGAATACAGTAGCTTACCTAAAGCTGAAACAACTTGAAATATTTGAACAGCTGTTATTAAATCTCAAAAGTTCTGAAAAAGTGGCAGAGCTTTTCAGAAATGTCAGGAATCTGAGACAAAAGTTTGAAGCTTTGAAGAGAGACGTTTAAGCTTCTGTTTTAGGTACTTAAGATAAGATAAAGTAGCTTACCTAAAGCTGAAACAACTTGAAGTATTTGAGCAGTGGTTATAGAATCTCAAAAGTTCTGAAAAGGTGGCAAAACTTTTCAGAAAAGTCAGGAATCTGAGTTCTGAGACAAAAGTTTGAAGCTTTAAAGAGAGACGTCTAAGCTCTGGTTTTAGGTACTTAAAATAAGAATACAGTAGCTTACCTAAAGCTGAAACAACTTGAAATATTTGAGCAGCTGTTATTGAATCTCAAAAGTTCTGAAAAAGTGGCAGAGCTTTTCAGAAATGTCAGGAATCTGAGACAAAAGTTTGAAGCTTTGAAGAGAGACGTTTAAGCTCCTGTTTTAGGTACTTAAAATAAGATAAAGTAGCTTACCTAAAGCTGAAACAACTTGAAATATATGAGCAGCTGTTATAGAATCTCAAAAGTTCTGAAAAGGTGGCAAAACTTTTCAGAAAAGTCAGGAATCTGAGTTCTGAGACAAAAGTTTGAAGCTTTAAAGAGAGACGTCTAAGCTCTGGTTTTAGGTACTTAAAATAAGAATACAGTAGCTTACCTAAAGCTGAAACAACTTGAAATATTTGAGCAGCTGTTATTGAACCTCAAAAGTTCTGAAAAAGTGGCAGAGCTTTTCAGAAATGTCAGGAATCTGAGACAAAAGTTTGAAGCTTTGAAGAGAGACGTTTAAGCTCCTGTTTTAGGTACTTAAAATAAGATAAAGTAGCTTACCTAAAGCTGAAACAACTTGAAATATATGAGCAGCTGTTATAGAATCTCAAAAGTTCTGAAAAGGTGGCAAAACTTTTCAGAAAAGTCAGGAATCTGAGTTCTGAGACAAAAGTTTGAAGCTTTAAAGAGAGACGTCTAAGCTCTGGTTTTAGGTACTTAAAATAAGAATACAGTAGCTTACCTAAAGCTGAAACAACTTGAAATATTTGAGCAGCTGTTATTGAATCTCAAAAGTTCTGAAAAAGTGGCAGAGCTTTTCAGAAATGTCAGGAATCTGAGACAAAAGTTTGAAGCTTTAAAGAGAGACGTTTAAGCTCCTGTTTTAGGTACTTAAAATAAGATAAAGTAGCTTACCTAAAGCTGAAACAACTTGAAGTATTTGAGCAGTGGTTATAGAATCTCAAAAGTTCTGAAAAGGTGGCAAAACTTTTCAGAAAAGTCAGGAATCTGAGACAAAAGTTTGAAGCTTTGAAGAGAGACGTCTAAGCTCTAGATTTAAGTACTTAAAATACGATTGAAGTAGCTTACCCAAAGCTGAAACAACTTGAAATATTTGTGCAGCTGTTATAAAATCCTAAAAGCTCAGAAGAAGTCTCAAAAGCTCAGAAGAAGTTACAAAACTTTTTAAAACAGTCAGAAATCAGCGACAAAAGTTTCAAGCTTTAAAAAGAGATGCCTTAACTCTGGTTTTAGGTACTTAAAATAAGAATACAGTAGCTTACCTAAAGCTGAAACAACTTGAAATATTTGAGCAGCTGTTATTGAACCTCAAAAGTTCTGAAAAAGTGGCAGAGCTTTTCAGAAATGTCAGGAATCTGAGACAAAAGTTTGAAGCTTTGAAGAGAGACGTTTAAGCTCCTGTTTTAGGTACTTAAAATAAGATAAAGTAGCTTACCTAAAGCTGAAACAACTTGAAATATATGAGCAGCTGTTATAGAATCTCAAAAGTTCTGAAAAGGTGGCAAAACTTTTCAGAAAAGTCAGGAATCTGAGTTCTGAGACAAAAGTTTGAAGCTTTAAAGAGAGACGTCTAAGCTCTGGTTTTAGGTACTTAAAATAAGAATACAGTAGCTTACCTAAAGCTGAAACAACTTGAAATATTTGAGCAGCTGTTATTGAATCTCAAAAGTTCTGAAAAAGTGGCAGAGCTTTTCAGAAATGTCAGGAATCTGAGACAAAAGTTTGAAGCTTTAAAGAGAGACGTTTAAGCTCCTGTTTTAGGTACTTAAAATAAGATAAAGTAGCTTACCTAAAGCTGAAACAACTTGAAGTATTTGAGCAGTGGTTATAGAATCTCAAAAGTTCTGAAAAGGTGGCAAAACTTTTCAGAAAAGTCAGGAATCTGAGACAAAAGTTTGAAGCTTTGAAGAGAGACGTCTAAGCTCTAGATTTAAGTACTTAAAATACGATTGAAGTAGCTTACCCAAAGCTGAAACAACTTGAAATATTTGTGCAGCTGTTATAAAATCCTAAAAGCTCAGAAGAAGTCTCAAAAGCTCAGAAGAAGTTACAAAACTTTTTAAAACAGTCAGAAATCAGCGACAAAAGTTTCAAGCTTTAAAAAGAGATGCCTTAACTCTGATTTTAGGTACTTAGAATAAGATTAAAGTAGCTTACCGAAAGCTGAAACAACTTGAAGTCTTTTGAGCAGCTGTTAAAGAATCTCAAAAGCTCAGAAAGAGTCGCAATTCTTTTCAGAACAGTCAGCAGTCTAAATATTGAAGTTTTAAAGAGAAACGTCTTAAGCTCTAGTTTTAGATACTTAGAATAAGATCAATGTGGCTTACCAAAAGCTCAAACAACTTGAAATATTTGAGCAGCTGTTATAAAATTTCAGAAGTTCTGAAATAGTCGCAAAGCTTTTCAGAACAGTCTGAAATCAGTGACGACAATTTTAGTCTGTAGAGATGAGCGTCTAAGCTTTTCTTTTAAGTATTCTGAAAAATATTAAAGTGTTAAAAAGCTGAAACGCTGCAATATTTTAGCATTAGATCTTAAATTGCTGGAAAACTCTTGAGATAAGTCCGAGTTCAGTATCTGTTTAAGCTTAAGAGAGACTTAACTAACTACTTCAACTGTGGCGCTTTTAACAGGATCTCAATGCGTGCGTTGTTTAAACAGTAGGATGAGACGACAAACGTCTACAGAAAGGAGTTGAATTTTTGAGTACGTATTCCATTACTTGAAATTGAAATTAACATTTTAACAAAAGAACGAGTTGTTAATTAGCCATAAATGGTAATAACCGAGTTGTAAAATACCCAGTGGGTAACTAATGAATTGATAATAAATAGAAAACTAATAATGAGTTAATATCGCGTGCCACCTCGTTGTCGCCAATCATGCAATGAGAGGCACACAACAATAAATCATGATTCGGACGTTCGTTTCCTGACTTGAAAAAAATTCCTTTTTGGATTTGTCATCGTTGGTAGTTACCGAGTGCCAGACAAATTGCATTTATGTTAAAATGCTAATTTGAACTCTGGCATTAGTAAGAAAGTTGCGTTACAAACTAGAGGGGAGCCCGTGAAAGAGTGATTCGGGAAAAATTTAATAAATTTTCTGATAGTCCAGAAGATGGTTATCAACTGGTGAAAATTACGTACGTCACAAATACTCTTCACGACAGGAAAACGAATTTTAATTAATAGAAAAGGAAACGCACTATAATTGTAGGGTGGTAAGAGGGGGTAGTTTTTCAACATTTTGTGTTTTTCAATAATTTCGTCCTCTACTCATTCAATTGTTTTAAAGGCAAACGTTAAATAAGTGCCATCTTGATGACACGTTCGGCGAGCTCAAAGCTCGATAATTCTCCCAACTTTTAAGTTTGGCAAGAAACTTTTGTATTTTTTCCGGGCTCGAAACAAAAGTGCAATTCTAAATAGGATTACGATTAGAAAAGTTAAAGATGTTTTAGATCCATACTTATATATAAACTCTCAAACTCACAGCTTGACCAAAAAACTATTAACTCAAACTTATTTCAGAGAGAGAGATTATACAGAGTAATAAATAAAACAACAATTTTCCTGTCGAAACTTTTCTAAAAACAAAAGTTGATATCGCTTAATCGGTTTGTGTCATCGCCATCATAAATATCATAACCGCAAATTGTCAACTTATGTCGTTATTTTTCTATGGATGAGCGATGTTTAAAACAAGTTTTTTTGCGAACGAAAATACAATTAATTTTTCTATTTTTCAGGCAACGATTGAAAATTGTTGCTCTTCCTTTTTGAGTGAGATGTTTTTTTTTGGAATCGAGTCGGAATCGAATAAAGAAAGGAGTTTTTAGTGCGGGGGTATTATGATCGATGTTGTTTTTATATAGCGCCATAATCATCTGTCTTGATATCTTCACTTGCAGATACTGTGGATTGGAAATGGTAAAAGTTTCTATATTGCATCCTATAGTAGTATATCATTCGCATAGCATAAAATAATTCTTTTTCCAACATCACTTCTTTTATGCCATACTATATAAAATAACAAGACGATATTAAATAAATTTGACAGCAAAAATAATATAAAATATCAATATAAAACAAACGTCTTTGCAATGCCTACTTGGATATTAAAACACATAAATTTTTTTTCCTATACACGCGCGCACACCTAAGCGTAACTGTATCGAATTCAAATTCAATTCCATACGTCATCATCAACGTCAGTTACGTTTCTCGTCATAATTTTCCGTCCATGGAGTAAAGGAAAGTGTTCTGATCGCTCTAAAATAATTACAAGCTGCCCGTGTGTCTGTCTGCCCGTCTGTTCACTTAGGCCCAGTTGTATAAAAGAGATCATCTCGGAGTCAGAGTTAACTCCACGATCTGAATTTAAGGTTAGATCTTAGCGTAGATTAGATTAGGTTATAGCTAGTAGGCACTTGGTTCAGGGTTAACTCATCAATTTTCTAAAGTAAAATATGATTCAATTTAACTCAGAATTAGTTGTTGATTAAGGTTGATCGTGGAGTTAACTCTGACTCTGAGATTAGCTCGATTATATAACTGGGCCTTAGTTTCGGTTTGGGTATATTGATAGTTCCACAGTTATCCCAACTTCAATGTCACTCTCCTAGAAATCATCATCAGCTTTTTTGATTTTCGAAAACATTAAAATTCACTGACAACCAATACAAAAAGTTCCTAGAGATTCCTATTTTGGATTCTGAAAGAAATGAATTTTTGCAGAAACTTCCAACACTTGCTGGGTCCATTGGGCAGCTTGTTAAGAATCAAAACAACTATGAAGCTCTCTACTGAGAGTCTCATCCAAAAAGAAAAACTCGTGCACAAACTCCCACTATTTGCTGCGGTTCATTGGACAGCTTGTTAAGAATCAGAACAACCGCGAAACTCTCTACTGAGCGTCTCATCCAAAGAAAGTAACTCGTGCAGAAACTCCTACAACTTGCTGGGGTACATTGGACAGCTTGTTAAGAATCAGAACAAACGCGAAATCCTCTACTGAGCGTCTCATCTAAAGAAAGAAATTCGTTCAAAAACTGGCACTATTTGTTGGCTTGTTGGGGTCCATTGAACAGCTTTTTAAGAATCAGAACAACCGCGAAGTCCTCTCCTGAGCGTCTCATCTAAAGAAAGAAATTCGTTCAAAAACTGGCACTATTTGTTGGCTTGTTGGGGTCCATTGGACAGCTTGTTAAGAATCAAAACAACCGCAAAACTCTCTACTAAGCGTCTCATCCAAAGAAAGCAACTCGTACAGAAACTGGCACTACTTGTTAGCTTGTTTGGGCCCATTGGACAGCTTGTTAAGAATCAGAACAACCGTGAAACTCTCTACTGAGCGTCTTATCCAACGAAAGTAACTCGTGCAGAAACTCCTACAATTTGCTGGGGTTCACTGGACAACTTGTTAAGAATCAGAACAACCGCGAAACCCTCTACTGAGCGTCTCATCTAAAGAAAGAAATTCGTTCAAAAACTGGCACTATTTGTTGGCTTGTTGGGGTCCATTAGACAGCTTGTTAAGAATCAGAACAACCGCGAAACTCTCTACTAAGCGTCTCATCCAAAGAAAGCAACTCGTGCAGAAACTGGCACTACTTGTTGGCTTGTTTGGGCCCATTGGACAGCTTGTTAAGAATCAGAACAACCGTGAAACTCTCTACTGAGCGTCTCATCCAACGAAAGTAACTCGTGCAGAAACTCCTACAATTTGCTGGGGTTCACTGGACAACTTGTTAAGAATCAGAACAACCGCGAAACCCTCTACTGAGCGTCTCATCTAAAGAAAGAAATTCGTTCAAAAACTGGCACTATTTGTTGGCTTGTTGGGGTCCATTAGACAGCTTGTTAAGAATCAGAACAACCGCGAAACTCTCTACTAAGCGTCTCATCCAAAGAAAGCAACTCGTGCAGAAACTGGCACTACTTGTTGGCTTGTTTGGGCCCATTGGACAGCTTGTTAAGAATCAGAACAACCGTGAAACTCTCTACTGAGCGTCTCATCCAAAGAAAGTAACTCGTGCAGAGACTCCTACAATTTGCTGGGGTTCATTAGACAACTTGTTAAGAATCAGAACAACCGCGAAACCCTCTACTGAGCGTCTCATCTAAAGAAAGAAATTCGTTCAAAAACTGGCACTATTTGTTGGCTTGTTGGGGTCCATTAGACAGCTTGTTAAGAATCAGAACAACCGCGAAACTCTCTACTAAGCGTCTCATCCAAAGAAAGCAACTCGTGCAGAAACTGGCACTACTTGTTGGCTTGTTTGGGCCCATTGGACATCTTGTTAAGAATCAGAGCAACTGTGAAACTCTCTACTGAGCGTCTCATCCAAAGAAAGTAACTCGTGCAGAAACTGACACTACTTGTTGGGGTCCATAGGACAACTTGTTAAGAGTCTGAACAACCGTAAAACTGTACTGAGCGTCGAATCCAAAAAGAAGAACTCGTGCAGAAACTCCCACCACTTGCTGGGGTTCATAGGACAACTTGTTAAGAGTCAAAACAACCGTGAAACTCTACTGAGCGTCGAATTTAAAAAGAAGAACTCATGCAGAAACTCCCACCACTTGCTGGGGTCCATAGGACAACTTGTTAAAAATGAAAACACTCGTGAAACTATCTACTGAGTGCTGAGTGTCTAAATAGAAGCTCTATGCTCATCACCTCATCAGTTCTCAAGTCGTGCCACTTGTAGAATAAACTCGAAGATTCTAAGAGAACTCCAATATAGATCTCCTAGTCCCTAGTGAGCATAGCAGCTCGATCTAAACAGAATATGTCTCAAAGGGTATGCTGAACCTAATAAAACTCTTCTTCTTCTATTTGTGTTACTCTCAAGTTTCTTCATTTCTTACCCTTACACGAGGGTGTGAATAGTCTTCATGATCAATTTTGTATGTGATTGTATAAATCTTGAATTCACTAGAATGGGGTGGTTTCTCATATAACTCAGACACTCTAACCTGAAAAACATCCACAATTTGCAAATATAACGACTTCCCATAACACTAGCGGAGCTTTTGTGGTAAAAATTTAGCTGTGTCATCGTCGTATGCAAGTTGGGCCAACCCAATAAAAAAATAAAAAAAAAGGTTGCCTATTTTGGATTCTGAAAGAAAGATTTTTGCAGCAACTCCCACCACTTGCTGGGGTTCATTGAACACCTTGTTAAGAATCGGGCGCTGCCAAGAAATATCATCCAAGTAGTAGATCCTTGCGTGTGAGTTCTCAAATCGTGCCACTTGTAGAATGAATTTGAGAGTTCTGATATAAGGGACCATATCGTTCTAAAAAAACATCCAATATAGATCCCCTAGTGAAAATAACAGTTCGTTATAAACAGATCTCAAAGGGTTCAAACTAAAGATACTCTTCTTCTACTATTTATGTGTTACTCTCAAGTTTCTTCTATTTTCTTCCCCTTCTTATGCACGGGAGTTCAAATACTCTACATGATCATTTTTTCATCTGGTTATAGAAATCTTGAATTACCTTAGAATAGGGTGGTTTTCCATATAACTCAGACATCCCTACCAAGCAAAACAGTCATACTTTGTAATCATTCGGCAAATATAATGGCTCGTCATAACACTATCAGAGCTTTCATGGTAAAAATTTACCTGTGGCATCATCTTATGCAAGTTGAACCTCCCAAATTTTCACATTTTCTGAAGTTTTCGCCATTGGAGGAGAATTTTTACGCGGTAGAAATCAAGAAGTACATTCTACAAATATAATGGCTCTCAATGACGCTCTCAGAGCTTTTGTGGCTAAAATTTAGCTATGTTAACGGCGTATACAAGTTCAAGCTTCAAATTGTGATTTTTTCTAAAGTGTTCTTTCTCGGCGGGAAGTCGTTACGAGGACAGAAATCAAGAACGGCCAATCACCATAAAGCTCATCTGGAAAGCCTGAGAGAATGAGCTCCAACAGTTTTTCTTTAAATTCCACTCATAAATTGGCACTGAAACTATTTAGTGTTAATGTCGATTTGACTGATTTATTTTGTCTCTACATATAGCCTCTGTTAATTACTTTTTTGAAGTCTCAAAGCGACGCAAGTTTAGAAAAATTCGACTCGTTGAAACACCAAATTAGACGCTCTCCATTTACGCAAATAACGAAACGAGTCGTCGATTACAAGGGTTAGCGGCTAAGTGAGGTTACGTAAACGGGAAACTCCCCTGGCGACACATCGCCAATTTTTCTTCCATTTCATCGGCTCGCGAAAGTGACACCAAAAAAAAAAAAGGAGGAGGTAATTTATATTGAAACGTACTCGATTTTGCGTACTCTTTCCTAAGCACGCCCACATTTTAATTTTAATATAAAATGATGTCATGTAATCAGTGTATTAAAGCGAAAGTATCTCTGAGGAATCATAACACTCATAATTACTTTACTTCTGATTTATTACAAAGATTTATAGTTAGGCATGATTTTTGACATTCCTAGATGCACGTTCCTTGTTACCATTAGTATTTGAGTAACGATATTTAATTTACTTAAAACGAAAATAGCAACAAAAAAATACGAAACATTTTTTTGTCGAGTTCCATTATTAAGGTTTATGTTTTCCTTTAATATTATTGATGAGATGGTGTCAAAATTATTATTTTTTGTTTTATTAGCACGGGGTGCTATTCTAAATAGCGCCACTGCTAAGATTTGGTAAATGTAGGCGAGTTAATTTACAAGATAAAATTTAATTCGTACTTTGATTCTCTGAGGAGTGTTTAAGCCTTTGTTGGTCCTTTGTTAGTAGCCTTTCTGTGTCTTAGACCAATTCCTTTTGACGATACATACATCATAAACACCACAATCGTAGTTAGTATGCTCCCGGTTCGTAAACTTTGATAAATAGTATATGTTTATACTTGTATTATGATATATGTATGCATATACCTTTATCTGTCGTCGTTTATGATAGACGTGCTAATTATTACCATGTTTGCATTTATGCTATAATAGTTATTAAGCTTTGATATTGTTATAACAATCATAATAGGAGTATTTCCTCAAGTATACTCAAGAAACTCAAAAAATATTTCGAAAAGGTTAGATATTGCTGTTCTAAAAACTTCTTAATCATTGCTCAAAATTAGCCATAACGGTAGTCGATTACTGGAAATATTATAATTTCTAAAATTAAACTCTCAAATGTTGGATTTATTTAATTTCGGGTTAGAAGTTAAAGTTTATAATACGTAGATTATAAATTAATTTCCTGCAGGTACCAAATAGTAATCTATGGTTGGTGGTTGGGCAAGCGACTAATCTCACCCAAGTCAGAAGATCTGTTATTACGATATTTACAGATTTTAAAGCTCTGGCATGTTCTCGAATTCAAAGCAATTTGAAAAGAACTTTATAGTTCTATTCTTAACTATAATGCGTTCTAGCGCATAAACCGGACGCCTGACATCAACAACGTAAGAGGCATAATTTGTAGTAAATTCAATTTACTTTTATTTTTATAAAAATACTTTACTCAAAAACAGCGTAGTTTCCGAACTATCATAAAAAAACTACAAAAACAAACTTTTTCAGATCTTTATCAAACTTTCACGCGCTCTAGCGCCTAATCCGTATGTTTGATGTAAAAAAGCCGAGAGACATAATTTGTAGTCAATTAAATTTACTTTATTTTTGTATACAAAAGTTTCTCTCTGAAAGGGCTTGGTTCCCGAATTATAAACAAAAAACTAAACAAATACCAATTTTTAGTTAGTTTTGGGATTTTCGCCAGTTTAACGCGCTCCAGCGCCGTACATCTGACGTAAAAAAACTAAGGCACATAATTTGCATAAAATTGAGTCTACTTTATGTTTGTATAAAAATACTTCTTTCTCAAAGGGCGTAGTTTCCGAGTTAAAAGCAAAATACTAAAAAAAACGACTTTTTCCGCTTTTTTATTTTCTTTCAAACTTTAATGCGCTCTAGCGTCTAAGCCGTACGTCTGATGTTAAAAGCCTATGAGACATAATTTGTAGAAAATTAAATGTAATTTATTTCTACACCGAGACACTTCTCTCTAAAAAGGCGTAGTTTCTGCATTAGTGACGAAATACTAAAAAAACAGATTTTTCGTAGTTCTCTTCAAACTATAATTTGCTCTAGCGCCTAAACTGTACGTTTGACGTAAGAAAACTAAAACACATAATTCTCTCAAAGACCGTAGTTTTTGAATTATAAGCAAAAATCTAAAAAAAAATATATTTTGCCGCTTTTTTAATTCTCGTCACACTTTAACTCGCTCTAGCGCCTAAACTGTACGTCTGACGGAAAGAAACTAGCATGAATAATTTGTAGTAAATTGAATTTAATTTATTTTTGTATTTAATCATTATTCTCTGAAAGGCCGTAGTTTTTGAATTATAAGCGAAAAACTAAAGAAATCAGATTTTTGGTCAATTTAGAAACTTTTTGTCAAACTTTAACGCGCTCTAGTTCCTAATCCGCACGTCCGATGTAAAAAAACCTAGACGCATATTTGCGAGTCAATTGAAGTTGCTTTATTTTTTTATTGAAACGCTTTTCTTTAAAATGCTTCTGCTTAAAAAAGCTGATTGCTGGTTACTTATTGAATTTCCGTCAAACTTTAACGCGCTCTAGCACCTACACCGTATACCTGACGTAAAGAAGCTAGGAGACATAATTTGTGGAAAATTGAATGTTCTCTATTTTTGTATCGAAAGAGTTTTCTCTAAAAGAGCTTAGTTTCCGAATTATAAGCGAAATAATAAAAAAACAGAATTTTTGTCGTTTTTCAGATTTTCGTTAAACTTGAACGCGCTCTAGCGTCTAAACTGTAAGTCCTATGTAAAGAAACTAAAGAACATAATTTGCGGTAAATTGTATGTGCTTTATTTTTGTATCAAAACACTTTTTTGTGAAAGGGCGTAGTTTTTAAATTATGAGCCCAAAACTAAAATAGAACAGATTTTTGGCCAATTTTGAAATTTTCGTCAAACTTTAACGTGTCCTCTAGCGCCTAAACAATTCTTCCGAAAGAAAATCTAAAGGATATAATTTGTAAGATATTTGATGTAGTTTATTTTTGTATAGAATTGTTTGTCTCAGAAAGTGCATAGTTTTAAAGTTATAAGCGAGAAACTGAAACAATAGCGCGTTTTGAAATTTTTTGCAATTTTCTGAAAACGCATCGCTCTTACGCGGTGGTCCGCCTTGTTCTACTCTGGCTACTGTAACTTTTATTGAAGAGTTTTCTGTACGTCAACCTACTTTTGTGAATAGGCTGAAAATCGTTACTGCATCTAAGGGCAAGTAAAGAACTCATTTACTGTTGCAGCATGCTGCGTCATAAGGATGAATAATTAAAATAATTGATGATCAACGTTACGATTACACGAAAACCGTAACTCTGGAACTAAACCGAATTTCGGCCAAGTTTGGCAATCAAATTAACAAGAAATTCATAAACACGAGAAGTGGGAAAGAGGAATAATTTAAAAAAAATTAGAGAGTAAGATTTTAAACGCGTATTTTGACAAGATGTTTGATGTTGAGTATATTGAAATCCCGAAAGACGTGATCCATTTAGTGAGCGTTCGCAAACAAACGTACAATTACTATAAACCAAAGCTAAATACCGAACAGGCTCTAAATTCAGCCAAACTTAACACACACTGGTATTAAATTTAATCAAAGTAACAATGTAGCGGTTGCGAACGAAACCTCGACCGTCTTAGAGGGTGTTGAAAATATAAGTTCTCATTTGTAATTTGCCAAGTGCGTTAGTTAACGTCTTCGCGCGAAGTATCAAGAGGGCCGTTAGGAGAAAGTTGGAGAAAGTCACAGTTTTGATTATTAAACGCGCTAAAGCCGCCTTTATATGCGTCTAAAATAAGAACACTTAACTTAGGGAAGATTTGATTAAAATTATTATAGCTCGCCTAAGTATGATTGTGTTATTTAAGGTGAGACTTGAGGTACGTGTTATTTAAACTCGCGAAATCTTTCTTACGTACCCTCCTTTGATTTCGCTCTTTCAGATGCGAATTTCGAGGTTTGCGGAAGTGGTGCGTGAGGGATATTTTGACAAATTTTCCACTTTAAAAGTGCGTATTAATGTGTTACATCGTCAAGTAAGATGCTTTCACGTTTTGTCTTAATATTCCGTACAAATATCGACGTTTGTGGGAAAAAGTCGTTATTATCTTTATAGCCGTGCCTTTAAAACTCATGAGGGAAAATTTGGAAACTTTTAAAAATTAACTTATAATTTAAATTATCCCTCATGTATAATTTGTATACTCGGGCTTCTTTGATTACACGATTCTCTTTCTCCTCCTTATTAAACTTTAACTTTTTTTAATCGTTTTCACCTTTACGTTAACAACTAATGGAAATTACCCCAATTAATCTTCTACTCCGCACTTTTATTTTCTCTTAAATAACTTGAAAAAAATATTTTTAGAAGGACAAGTCAAAAATTGGTTTTGAGGTCGACCCTACGCTCAGAAAGTGCAGTTCAGTTCTATGGCAGGTGCAGATTTATAAGACTTGGAAATCCATTGTAAACTAATCCAGAACACTGATACTTAACAGATGTCCAAAATTTGACAAAATCGATCTTCGAGAACATTGTGGTACTTAGCTGCTTCCAATATGGCCGTCTGGAACAGATCGCAGATCTCAAACTGTATTCCATTGTTAACCAGACAAGCATTGGTTATGTAAACCTTCAAGACGCATTACAACATGAATTTTGTGCAATCGGCATATCCAAAACCCCTTTTCGAGTCTCCAACAATTATTAGAAAGGACCATTGCTTCATCGCATGCCTTGGAAGACTGGAGCCCACTTACGACTCTATCGCAAGATTTTCAGAAGACATCACAGTGAAGAGGTGTGGCTCAGTTACAGTTGTTTTTGACGGATACAGTGTGAATAACCCACCCATCAAAACTTGGACACATAGGAGGCGACGTATGAACTTGAAACTCTCACTAACAGTGAACTTAACAGATAACAAGTTTAAGGATGAAATTGAAGACACTCTGAAAACAAATCAAGGTCATTACTTTATGGAGGTACGAAAGATGAAACATCGCATGTGCTACGTCTCTGCATCTTCGAAAAGGTTGCGCCATCTAAGTGTTAAACTAGAGAGGCTGTCACTCACTGCATCTACAGTCAAACTTTAACGCGCTCTAGCCCCTAAACCGTACGTCTGAGGGAAAAACTTCTAAGAGACTTAATTTGTAGTAAATTGAATTGACTTTATTTTTGTATCCGAACACTTTTTTCTAAAAAGGCTTAGTTTCCGAATTATAAGCGAGAAAGTAAAACAAAATAGATTTTTGGATAATTTCGGAATTTTCCTCCAACTTTGACGCGCTCTAGTGGCTAAACTGGCGTAAAAAAACCTACGTGACATACTTTTTAGTAAATTGAATGTACTTTATTTTTGTATTGGAACACTTTCCTCTGAAAGGGTTTATTTTCCGAATTATAGGTATGGGAACAACTTACTAAAATATATATTTTTGGCTAATTTTGGAATTTTAATCAAACTTTAAAGCGCTCTAGCGCCTAAAACGTACGTCTGATGTAAAAAGACTAACCGGCATCATTTGTAGTAAATTAAATGAACTTCATTTCTATATTAGACAAATTTTCTTAAAAGGCCTTAGTTTACGAATTACAAGCAAAACACTATAAAATAAGATTTTTGGCAAATTTTGGAATTTTCATCAATTTTTAACACGCTCTAGCGACTAAACTATATGTCTGGCGTAAAAGAACCTATAAGACATAATTTTTAGTAAATTAAAAAAACTTTATTTTTCGATCAAAACACTTTTTTCTAAAAGGGCTTAGTTTCCCAATTCTAAGCAAAAAACTAAAAACATAGTTTTGACTAGTTTTTGAATTTTCTTCAAACTTCAACGAGCTCTACCGCCTAAACCGTGCGTCTGACGTAAAAGAGCTTAGGCGACATAATTTTTAGCAAATCTATTATACTTTATTTTTGTACAGCAGCATTGTTCTTTTAAATAGCTTAGTTTCTGATTTATAAGCGCAAAACTAAAAAACAAATTTTTTGCTAATTTGGGAATTTTAGTCAAACTTCAACGCGCTCTGGCGCCTAAACTGTATTTCTGATGTAACAAGACTAAGAGACATAAATTATAGTAAATGGAATGTACTTTGCTTTTGTATTAAAACACTTTTCTTTAAAAGGGCATAGTTTCCGAATTATAAGTAAAAAACTAAAAAAACAAATTTTTGGCTGATTTTGAAATTTTAGTTACACTTCAACCCACTCTGGCGACTAAACCGTACGTCTGACGTTAAAGTACCTAAGAGACATAATTTTTATCAAATTGAATGTAGTTTATTTTTAGATAGAAACACTTCTGTAAAAGGCTTGGTTTAAGAATTATAAGCGAAAAACTAAACAAAAACAGATTTCTGGCAAATTTTGGAATTTTAGTCAGACTCTAACGCACTCTGGCGCCTGAACCGTACGTCTGACGTTAAAGTACCTAAGAGACATACTTTTTAGCAAATTGAATGTAGTTTATTTTTGGATAGAAACACTTCTGTAAAAAGGCTTAATTTTAGAATTAGCGAAAAACTAAACAAAAACAGATTTCTGGCTAATTTTGGAATTTTAGTCAAACTTCAAAGCACTCTGGCGCCTAAACCGTACGTCTGACGTAAAAGTGCCTAGGATACATACTTTTTAGAAAATTGAATGTAGTTTATTTTTAGTTAAAAACACTTCTGTAAAACGGCTTAGTTTCAGAATTATAACCAAAAAACTAAAAAAAGTCAGATTTTTGGCCAATTTAAGAATTTTTACCAAACTTCAACGCTCTCTAGCGGCTAAACCGTACGTTGGCTAAAAAAATTTTGGCTACATAATTTGTAGTAAACTGAATGCACTTTATTTTTGTATAGCAACGCTTTTCTTCAAAGAGGCTTAGTTTCCGAATTATAAAGGAAAAACTTAAAAAACGATTTTTGGCTAATTTTGAAATTTTTGTCAAACTTTAACGCACTCTAGCGCCTAAATAGTACGTTCGACGTTTAGAAGCCTAAGAGACATAATTTTTAGTAAACGGAATGTAGTAGGTACTTAACTTTTGTATCGAAATGCTTTTTTTCTAAAAACACTTAGTTTCAAATTTATAAGCGAAAAACTAAAAAAACAGAATTTTCGTCAAACTTCAACGCGCTCTGGCGCCTTAACCGTACATCCGGCGTAAAAGAACCTCGGGAACATAATTTGTAGTAAATGGAAGGTAGTTTATTTATGTATAGCAACATTTTTCTGTAGAAAGGCTTAGTTCAGAATTATAAGCGAAAAACTAAATCAAAACAGATTTGTGCCCAACTGCCCAATTTTGGAATTTTCATCAAACTTTAACGCGCTCTAGTGCCAAAATCGTTCGTCTGAAGAAAAAACGGTAAAAAACATTACGTGTAAGAAATTTGATGTAATTTATTTTTGTACAGAATTGTTTTTCTCAGAAAGTGCATAGTTTTCAAATTTCAGGTTTTTATAACTTTACCCGACTAATCCCCCTCTAACGAATTTGCGATTTCGGCATTAGAAACCGTGATTCTTCCGTTTTTTATAAATCCCGCCTTCTTTATAGTTACCAGGGCGCTGATTACCAAAAAAACAACATTTCTAGAACTCATTCATAATTTATTAGTCAGTCAATACAACTTTTTCCGCAACCCTCTGAATTTTCGCAATGCTCAATCCCAATTCAGCGATATTTTCCAAAACAAATATATACCCACCCCTTGCGATTATGCGATTTTTACATAAATTAGGATAGTTAATTAATTACATTTAGGTGAAATGAAGGTTGGCAGTCGCCATATCGTATTAAAATAGCTAAATTTGAAGAAATTTTGAGAATTAATTTAAAATGTACCAAGAACGTAATTAAACCGCGTAGTCTGCTTTCTGAAAATGAAATTAAAAATTTTATTCGAAACCACAGCCCATTACTGGTAAAGAAAAAAATAACTGTTAAATTACAAAGAGAAAAAGTGGAGGAAATATTTACTTAACAAATGAAAAAATTGATTATTTATTATATTTTATATTTGGGTAGTTAACAAAATATGCGCATAAAGAATTCTGTTTACAAAAAGATATTTCAATGTGTATTTCGTTCTTGAAAAAAAGTAAGTCTTATTGTATACCAAATGGTCGTTTTTAAATGGAACGTGAAGTTTGAATAAGGTTGCTTAATAATTAACACATCATTAGGGAATGAATAGATTTTATGCTCCAATATATACAGATGCGATATGAGGTCGCGTATTTGTGCCTTTTCGCAACAAAAACAACTTTTAATCAAAAGTATCGACTCACCTTGCTCCTTAGTCTTCAGTCTTCACTACTATAATACCTTCCACTATCTCAAATATTAAAACTCGACTTAATAGTTTCTTTTTTGATGTTCAAAAACGTCAAAGCTAAAATTTTAATATCGCATATACGTATTTAATACGTTGACAAAGTCGCGAGCGATGAATAATCAATTTTTCAAATATTTTACATCTAAACGTTTAAGATGAAAATGGCTTAATAAAGGTATAAGCATGTTACAGGCGTCCATTGCGTTTTTCGTCTCGAATTGGCGCTTTACAAAGTCTTTTCGTGTAGACGTTTCGATGGACAAGCTCTTGTCTACAGATAAAAATGATATCAAAGCTTTTACATCATCAAACTTTTTTGGTTTAGCTATCGTTAATAATTTCTCATTTTATTGACTGCACTTTTACCCTCCCTACACAGTGTTTTTCTCTTTTAAATGTTGAGGTACGAATCGTATAACGGGAAATAAAAAATATATTTTTTAATAATAAAATATTCATGCGCTTTATCTTACGCGATTGCTTTTAACTTTCGACAATTTTACGATGCTTTTTTAAGTACCTACCTGTAGGTAGTTTTCGTTCTTTTCAAAAATCACGTTGGAAATGTTTGCAATTAGTAAACTAAAATGGGAGTCGAAATGAAATGCAGTGGCTCTCTAAATAGACAATGCGGAAGCCATCAAGCCATGGAAGAGTGTAATAAATAATAAAGTGATAACTTCTTCTGCTTGTAGTATACTCTTTTCGCATACAGGGTGTTTCCCTCGGTTTTCACCCACCCTCGTGAACTTGCAGGTTGGCGAATGGAAACAAAAAGTGAGTATAAGGCGCGTGGTTAAAAGTGAAAAGATTAAACATACCGAAGAGTAGAAAAGAACCAAAATAGCTAAGAAAGAAGCCTGAAGAAGAGCCTAGCTGATGCAAAATAAATGAAAATATAACGACAACCGGCAGTTTCAGGAGTCGGGGTCAGGTGTGGGTGTGATAATATGTTGAGAAAATAAAGACAATTATTATTATTATTATTATTATTAATGTGTTTGCGAAGCATAAGCTGTGATATCTTGTACCAACATAAAACTGCACTGTGGCATCCGTTTCTCTTGTGGCATCTTACACTCGGGTGCCACAACGTACGATATATTGACTTGGCGTCGCTATTCGAGTATTATTAGAATTTTTTTTTAATTTTACCGCCATTTGGGGAGTATTAGAAGTATGGGTAGAGGTTGTAACATCGCTGTCCCTAATTCAGTTTATGCTTGCCAATACATATAAACGGTCATAGTCTCACCATAATGGAGTGTATAAGAACTCGTTTACCACCCAGCAGGTAGTCGCCAGGGGATCTAGGCTATATAGACTCGGGGGAGGCAATTTGGTCCTTGCCCCCCCCCCCTGCTGATTGTTGAGCTCTGGGTGGTAACGGCAGCTTGATTACAAATAAAATATACAATCGAAAAACAATTTCATACCAAAGAAATGAAGCAATTAAATCATGCAGCGATAACAATTTATAAATACACCCCAACGGGGTTCAGTAACGAAATAACAAACACTCTTACAGAAAAAACTAAACCTAGGCTTCAAGGGCGGCTTGGTGTCTGTTGGTGACCTATATGTAAACCAACCGGGCTCATGGCGGCGTGGATTCCGCCCAATCTCGTGGCCTGTGGGGCACGGACTTTCCAGCTGTCGAAAAGAAGAAAAAGGCAAAGGAAAACCAAACCGCCTGTGAATCGTAAGAAAGGTAGTGATAACAGTAAGCAAACACAGCAAGAAACCACTTACCTCCTGCAGAAACACGCAAATCTGCTGAACTAACCGTCGGGACACCAGTAGCGAATCGCGAATCAAAAACAAATAAAGCCGGGTCTCGTATAGCGACTGGGGGGAGGGGGGGGGGCTATACTCGAAAAATTTATAAAAACTATCAAAACGTTAAATATTGGTTTGAACCCCATGATACGTCGACGTGAATATCCAACTCTCCGCAGTGTAATGATGGGTCACCGTTATCACCCCTACGTTCTCGCGATCGTGGCTGGGACAATCACATAACTATAATAATCGCACCCAAATTTTTCTCAGCTGTCAATCTACTTACGTATTTTACGATTAAAAAAAATACTGTAAGATTAGCTGTCTAATGATGCCAAACATGTTAAATTTTAACTTCCGGTTTAACCGAAAATGGGATTGGTTTAGCTATTTTAAATAGAACACCTTGTATATTTTAAGTGGTATAGACGACTGTAAAATTATCCACCTAGTAATACTAAAAATTTAATATTTTCATAGTTCAGTCAGAAAATGAGATCAGCTTTATTGTAGACTCTTTCTCGTTTTTTGCTTATATCTCCGTAACTATCAACCCTACGGAAAATTTATATCTATACAAAATTAAATTAGACAAAATTTTCTACAAGAAAGGTCAGATTTATTTTTCTTTTCCGGAGCATAATTTAATCAAACTTGTAGCTATAATAGGAGGCGAGTTATTTGAAAAAAAACTAAAAATTTGCCTTTAAACTGACCCCTCTCCCCTCTTGCTCGCACCTTTTGGGACTTTTAGTATGTTGTACTGTAGTTATCAACAAACAACCAAACCAATTTTCAAAATTTTTTTCTCTTTAAATGCCATCTTTTCGCCTAATTTGACTGAACTATATAAATGTGTTGAATTATATTTAGCGAGTAGTCTTTTCGCGCATTTCAGCAATAGTTTCGTAAAAGTTCAACAGGACACAACGTTTCCAATTGACGCTTTCCCGTCGCTCTTTCTTAGCGACTATTTGTGATTTTTTTGCATTTTTTCACATAAACCTAAATTATCTACGAGTATCAACGTCATTAAAGCCATTCGATAAGAATCGAAGTTGCGTTAGAAAAAAAGATTTAAGGGGCCCCTCTTAATTTCAATGTATAAATTAGGTGTTTATCGAATCAATTTTGAGAAAAATAATATTGTGAGGGTATTACGGGATTTGCCATACACGTCAGTCACTTGATCCAATGATAAAACTGTGTTGAACAGTTATTAATGATAACTGTCGTAATGAAATTTTTCTAGTTATCAATGTGTGTTTGTCTGTTTTCCCCACAGGCACAATACACTGCCTGAATTCAATATTACAATTTACGACTACGCCTTAGCGTGTAGGTATTATTGAGAAATTTTTACGTCTTTTTGGAAAAATTTTAAGTTTTCTTCTTAGTTTTTCGTCCAGCGAGCAACGCGAGCGGAAAAAATTAATTTCTCGACGTTTTTAGACTCGCCGAAATTCAAAATATATACAACATGTCTTTTAAAAGTGAAAAGTTCTTCTGTGCGTGTGACTGTGTGTAGCGCGGTAGCGCCTTTAAAACAAAACTGAAGCGACTTTTTTGAAGTTGAGTTTGAGTCACTTCAATAACATTTTTTAATGAGATCGATACAGGTTGAGGTGGGCTCATTTTGGCGATATTTCGAAAACTTTTGGAACTGGCCTATTTTCTAGTTTGTCTACTATCGGATAATTATCAGAAAAATTTAAAAATAGGTAATATATAGGCTTTTGTTTTAATACAGTCGTGGCTTTAGCACGTGTAAAAGAGTTCTGTACGCCACATAAGAGTGACCGGAAGGCAATCAACAATAATTTATAAATTTGCGCTCTATTTTGCCTCATTTCTAAAAAAATTCGCATAACCCTTTGTCTCTTTAAATTCTCTTAACCAAAACAATTCCTTTTATAAATAATTTAATTTAAAAATTATCTTTTTTAATTCCAACGGCTCCGCAAAAATTTAAAAATTCCATTTATACAATGACAGAAATGCAACAAAAACAAAGCAAAAATAAAAAGAACGCCCTTAGGTAACTTAAAAGAGCCCGCAAAAGCTTTGTAAATTTACATTCTTCAAATATACGTTTCAACCCTTTAGAATCATCAAAGAACATAAGGGCGTATCGATTCTAATAATACACAGTACAAACACATTTGGTTCTATGTACATGCGAATTTAGGTTTTCTTCTCTTCGGCTTTGTTTAAATGTAAGGAAAAGAGAGTAAAGTATCTAACCATCATCAAGGACCTATTTTAATTGAACCTGCATGGTCGGTAGTTTCGTTAGCTGTAAGGGTTTATTTGTATTAAACGATACCTATAGTCGTTCAAAATACGGGTAGAAACGAGAGTCCTCTCTTTGTTTTTACTAATTAAAGACAAAGTGTAGAATTGGTTAATTTTATTGAAACCATTTTAGTTGATTAAAAACTTTTTTTTTAACCACTTATAAACGTAATAAAATAAAACACCCCCCAAATAATTCCTCTCTCTAGTCTAATTATTAATTAAACATAATAATATCGTCTTGTCTCGATTGTAATTAATTAATTGTCGCGTGTCCGTGATCGGGAAACCTTGTAGTCTTCGAAATAAGTTGGGGATCGTATTGATTGCATTTAGTAAGCAGAACACATCCGATTTCCCAAGATACTATTGAAGGGGGGTACCCTTATTTACTCACACCAAAGTTGATTTTACAAGATACCTCATACACAATTGATTTTGTCTTACGATGTTAGTTTCTTTACACAACAACTAATCAAATAACGCAACTTCTTCGGTTTTAACTAGTTTCCAACTGAAAATTGGGAATAATTTGGCTAATCAGTTATCGCTAATACGAACTTAACTCTCTCTAATAGGAGACTCGTACATGAATTAAAAAACGCACACCCACGCACTTAAGAGGCATCGGTGGGAAATTTTTCACATATTTTTACTTATAAGTGAGTAATTTTCTTTTATTTGCTTTTATGTCTTTTTCGTACGACTCGAGACAACTCTCGAAGGGCAATGGAATGAGTAGGAGGGCCAGAGGAGCTCCTCTGCTCCTGTCGATGTCTGAAGAGAAGACGATTCAAATCGAAACTTAATAAACGAAATCAAATATTTATTTTTGTTAAGTAAAACGAAGAAATATTCTAAGATATTATAAGCGATCAAACAGTTACACTTAATAAGCTTAAATTCTCCAATTCCTTACGCTAATATTTATTCTAATTTTAAGCTTGATTTCACTACAATACACTTTTAGCTCAGGTAAATAGAAGTTTGCTTTCGATTTAGTATTGTTTGAAACTCTTAAGTCATAGAATTATATCTGATAATTTGGTAAATATTCAATATTGCTACGTCTCGGGGGATTTTCGGAGGGTTAGCAAATTCACTGCTTCCAACAATTATTTATTACTTGACGAGTGAATAAGTTACTAAATTAATTTTCAAAGTTTAATCTGCAATTTGTATAACCACCGTGCTCCTAACACACACGCCCACGCACACATAGGTATACCTAACTGTAGCTAATGCACCCCTATTTATATTTCTTTAAAATTTAAATTATTTATAAACTATTATTCGCGTTTTTATCAGCAATAACAGAATCATGAGCAATTTCAGCTTTTCCCTTCAAGTAAAGACGTTTAAAATTTAAACTCGATTTATCGAAGAATGGATATTGGCCCAAATTCGCTTCTATTATACATAAGCGAGAGGTATTCAATTTATACCCCTGTGCCTTGCATTAAACCAACCAACATTAATAATCACAACAAAAGTACACATCGATACGTCTAAGGGTAAGACTTTAAATTTAGATTTAAATTAAAAATCGCGAAAAAATTACAAATTCATTGTTTTTCACCCCACGTCGGAGTGTTGTTTTAAATAAATATGTAAACTTATTCGAGGATGTTAGAAAAGAAACATTTGTTCCAGCAGAAGAATGCCGACCCTTAAAATGTGAGGCATTTCCCAGTAGTCTTTGATAAAACAAACTAAAGTCATCGGTTCGATAAATCGGATTGGGATTTATAAAAGGTATGTTGAATTTAAAGCAACCACCACAAAATTCCGCATTTAAATCTAGGCAAATGTTTAACTTTAAATAAGGGATGTAAGATAACACAAAAGATTGTGGGGATTTTATAAAGACGTTTTATAATTTGTTGATATTGCACCAATATTGAGATTTGTTATTATGATTGTTAATTGCTGGGGTTATTTTCAGTTGCTTTTCACGTAAAATGACGGGAAAATTCCGAAAAGTCTTTTAATTGCATTCAGTTGGCTGCACTTGACAACCCACGATCCAACTCTACCCATGTGTGCATCCAATAATGGACTCTAACTGGCCAACTAATTAGTCTCTATCTTCGTAGGGTCTTGTTGTTATTGGAAGTTTGAAGTCCAAAGTAGAAACAGATCTGTTGATCGTTCTAATTCGTAACGCTATTGATGCTTAAAACGCGCTTGACCGTTACACTGACCATTAATTGAACCAGTGGCGGCCCATTAATTTCAAAGTTGAAGAGGTTCAAGAAGACCCGCCGAGCGGAGCGAGGCAAAAGGAGTGTGGCATAATTGAGTTTTCGTGAAAATAGTTAAGTTGATTTTTCATTTCAAACAACACTGCTCACTGTAAATTTTCTGTTTTTCTTTTTTCTTCTGTTTTTAGAGAGGCTGAGCCTTCCTAGTCTCTTCTGGAAAGCCACCACTATTTGAAAATTGAGAGGGCTAAAAACCCGCCGAGCAAAGCGAAAAGGGGCAAAAGGGGGCGTGGCATAATTAAGTTTTCGTGAAAATTGTTAAATTGGTTTTTAATTTCAAACAACACACTGCTCACTGTAAATTTTCTGTTTTTATTTTTCCTCAGTTTTTAAAGAGGCTGAGCCTTCCTTAGTCTCTTCTGAAAAGCCGCCACTATTTGAAAATTGAGAGGGCTAAAAACCCGCCGAGAAAAGCGAAAAGGAGCAAAAGGGGGCGTGGCATAATTAAGTTTATGTGAAAATTGTTAAGTTGGTTTTTAATTTCAAACAACACACTGCTCACTGTAAATTTTCTGTTTTTTTCTTCTTCTGTTTTTAGAGAGGCTGAGCCTTCCTTAGTCTCTTCTGAAAAGCCGCCACTATTTGAAAATTGAGAGGGCTAAAAAAATCCGCCCAGCAAAGCAAAAAGGGACGAAAGGGGGCGTGGCATAATTAAGTTTTTGTGAAAATCGTTAAGTTGGTTTTTAATTTCAAACAACACATTGCTCACTGTAAATTTTCTGCTTTTCTTTTTCTTCTGTTTTTAGAGAGGCTGAGCCTTCCTATAGTCTCTTCTGGAAAGCCGCCACTATTTGAAAATTGAGGGGGCTAAAAAATACGCCTAGCAAAGCGAAAAGGGGCAAAAGGGGGCGTGGCATAATTAAGTTTTTGTGAAAATCGTTAAGTTGGTTTTTAATTTCAAACAACACATTGCTCACTGTAAATTTTCTGCTTTTCTTTTTCTTCTGTTTTTAGAGAGGCTGAGCCTTCCTATAGTCTCCTCTGAAAAGCCGCCACTATTTGAAAATTGAGAGGGCTAAAAAAATCCGCCCAGCAAAGCAAAAAGGGACGAAAGGGGGCGTGGCATAATTAAGTTTTTGTGAAAATCGTTAAGTTGGTTTTTAATTTCAAACAACACACTGCTAACTGTAAATTTTCTGTTTTTCTTTTTTCTTCTGTTTTTAGAGAGGCTGAGCTTTCCTAGTCTCTTTTAGAAAGCCGCCACTATTTAAACATTGAGGAGAGTAAAGAAAACCTGCCGAGCAAAGCGAAGCAAAGCGAAGCAAAGAGGACGCCGCAGGCAAAGGGGGCGTGGCCTAATTGAGTTTGCAAAAAAATAGTTACGTTGGTTTTTAATTTCAAACACACTGCTCACTGTAAATTTTCTGTTTTTCTTTTTTCTTCAGTTTTTAGAGAGGCTGAGCCTTCCTAGTCTCTTCTGAAAAGCCGCTACTATTTAAAAATTGAGGAGGGTAAAGAAAACCCTCCGAGCAAAGCGAAAAGGGGCAAAACGTTTTGTGAAAATTGTTAAGTTGGTTTTTCATTTCAAACAACACTCCTCACTGTAAATTTTCAGTTGTTTTTTTTCTGTTTTTAGAGAGGCTGAGCCTTCCTATAGTCTCCTCTGAAAAGCCGCCACTATTTGAAAATTGAGAGAGTTAAAAACTCGCCGAGCAAAGCGAAAAGGGGCAAAAGGGGGCGTGGCCTAATTGATTTTCGTGAAAATAGTTAAGTTGGTTTTTAATTTCAAACAGCACTGCTCACTGTAAATTTTTTAGTTTCTCTTGTGTTCTTGGTCCTCTGAAAAGCCAGCACTGGATTGAACGCTTGTGAGAGATCCCGCCTTCCATCCGTTTCTACTTCGGGCAAGCTCTAACATTTGATAACGGCAGTAAACGAGTTTTTTTGTTAAAAACATTTTATACTGGCATTAGTTTAGAGTAGGTCATAGATTCAGATGCTTGTTGTTTAAATTGATAACAGACATTCTCTTCTACAAATTCAATTGGATTCGATGAAGTCATTTGTTCGGCGCAAGCACATGCCTGCCACTGAAAGAAAGCCACGGTTAGATTACGCTTGCCAATCTTACTTTCAGCGAAGGAATCTTTCCTGACACTTTGAAAATCGTTCTGGTGGTACAATATATCGAACTACAGACCGACAAACAAAATAATTTGTTTGGATCTGGTGGTTTTGGAAGAGGTAAAAATGCTACTGAGGCAGTTTTAGACCTGAAAAGGATGACGAATTGAACGAATTGACGCATTGGAAAATACTGAAATCAAGTAAGGGTACTAATTTCTTTAAAAGGCTGGCCAAAGAAGGTGGGACTTAGTCTTGCAGGATAGCCGTTGCACTGTTGTGAATTGTCTTCTTCCCAGATCTCCGCCACTTAACAGGAGTTTCTGTTATTGGGGATGACCCTGAAGTCTATAGGCTTTAGAAAAGAAACAAGGGCTCCCCTAGTCACTTGTAACTGTCTACTAGCTACCTTTAGTCGCAGTCACAAAACAGTCACTTCATATCGACTTGACGCAGCTTGTAGCTTGAATACGAACGCGGCTAATTAAACTAGGTACTACACATTCATATTCAGATGGAGACTATCAAGCAACTTGAGTGTTTAGAGCAACTCTAAAAAATGGTAGGTATGCAACACACCATGCATGAATAATTCCACTTCAGATATTTTTCGTTCCACCGTACCAATTTGGGTCGTTTTTTGACCATTTTATAAATAGATAGGAAATAAATATAAAATAACAAACTAAAATTAAACCCTCGTTCATTCAAATTAAATTACAGGGGTATAGGTGGCACCCGGAGGTAAAAAAAGCGCGTAGAACTACTAAAACAGAGGAGAAGCGGCAATTTAATAGCAATTCTTGAAGTAAATGTTTTAAAATTGTACATATGTATAAATGTCTATTTTCATTTCGTTATAAATTCTATCTCATAAAATCAGACCAAATCAAAATGATATGAGATGACGTCCCAACACATGTCAAAAGTTTTTCCTAACATATCACGTCTGTTAAACAGATACATAACGTGAATAGAAAATACTGCACGCTACAACTAACTTGACTATACGATGAAAATTTAGTTTTTTATAATGCAAGCTTTAAGCTGAATGCACATATTTATAAAAATGATGGTTTTTGAGTTCAGACGGGGTTGTTTTCAAAGTTTGTTTTCTTTTCACGGAAGAGAGGAGTTTACTTTTGTGTGAGAGCGTTGAGTTTTTGAAATTATACGCTCGGACTCGATTTTTGTCGTTAGGCAATATTGATTGATACTGCCTCTTTAACGTCTCTTAAAAGTAACGCATTACATAATATTATGGTAGATGAGGCTCCAAGAAGAACGACTTGCAGGGGGTGTTGAAATTGGAAGTGGAAACCCAATAATTGATAGGTGAAGATCAGAGCCGCACTGTCTCAGGTCTCAACGCACGATTAGTTGGCATCAACGTACGTCAGTAAGTGCCGTCATGTTGGCAGGTTTTGTTATTTTTGAACCTTCGGTTCATTTTTTAAAACGTAAAGAGGTATTTTTGGATTGAACGAGGTCTAACTGCCACCACCAACCACCTTGATTCCGGACTTCAAGTTCATTTTTTAAACTATCAACGGGCATTTTTGGATTCATGGGGGCCTGTGTTTTCTCTATTTCTTCTGATTATCACTACTCCTCACCTTCTGGCACCCTACCGCAAAAATGTCATTTTCAGTCACGTTTGGAATGACGTTAGACATTCTTAGAAATGGTCACCAATAATTCAACCCCCTGGTGGATTTGTGGGAAGCTTAGTTGGAAATCCTGCTACTTCATTTGTAACAGGAATCCATTCGGTCAATATAGGACCACTGACCACCATACTATCACCAAATCCGACCAGACTACCCCCACTGACCGACGTTGTGTTTGATTTAATAATGGACCGATGTCGTAAAGGAGAGTTTTTCGGCTAGGGTTTCCAGTCTCCGGCACAATTGCTCTTCTGAATCTGAAGATCGTCGAGTTGTCAGTGGAAACTGTGGAGCGCTTGTTGATACAATCGGCCTCCAGGTCAAGAGGCTCGTTTCCACGTAAGTCTTCTTCCCTTTAGCCTTTCGCGATATCCCTCCATTGCTGCCAACCCCTTGTCCCATGTGTGTTATTCAGACAGCCGCCCCAACATATCAAGTTCAGTTCAACTTTGTACCACTTCTTGGGATGACTCGGACATTCGAGAAAGTCCATGTTACGAATAACCAGGCACGGGATGCCGTACGTTTCTCAAAATTTCCTTAATTTTCAGTCAGTAGCGTCAAAACTAAGAAAGTGTTCCCGAACCAGTGCGCATGTATGAAACTTGCGCCGCGATCCTTACGGAATGCCCGTTGCAGTCTCTGTTCCTCGAATGCAGGTCCTGTTGGCGATTTCGCTTCTTTGCTCATCTCGCGCTTGTGAAGACTGCAGCAGTCAAATCTTTTATTAGTATGGATCTTACCCAAAAGCTTGCCACAACTCCCAATATTTTGGGAGATTACTCATTGGTGTAAGTTCGGGGTTACAAGTAGATGACTAATTGCTATTATATCGGAAGCGATGGACGATACTATAGAAGGGACAATGTAGGGAACAGCGCTTCCCGATACGTTGGTACCAAAAGTGTGGATCACAAATGGATCCCAAATCACAGTAAATATTGCAGAAACGTTTTCTGAAACGCCTTAAGCGGAATGGTCTTGGCACATCGGCACAACCGCTACAGTCTCCACACAACCTGAAGCTCCTGATCCTCGAATTCAGGTTGAGATGGAGGTTGGCTCCTTTTGTATCTCGCGCTTGGGGATATTGGAGCAGTCGAGTCTTTTATTAATTTGGATCTTGCCCAAAAGCTTGCCCCGACTCCCGGCATGTCGGGAGAATGGCTCATTGGCGCAAGTTCAGGGCTACAAGTAGATGACTAATTGCTATTATATCGGAAGCGATGGACGATACTATAGAAGGGACCATGGAGGGAACAGCGCTTCTCGATACATTGGTACCAAAAGTGTGGATCACAAATGGATCCCAAATCACAGCAAATATTGCAGAAACGTTTTCTGAAAAGCTTTAAGCGGAATGGTCTTGGCACATCGGCACAACCGCTACAGTCTCCACACAACCTGAAGCTCCTGATCCTCGAATTCAGGTTGAGATGGAGGTTGGCTCCTTTTGTATCTCGCGCTTGGGGATATTGGAGCAGTCGAGTCTTTTATTAATCTGGATCTTGCCCAAAAGCTTGCCCCGACTCCCGGCATGTCGGGAGAATGACTCATTGGCGCAAGTTCAGGGCTACAAGTAGGTGACTAATTGCTATTATGTTGGAGGCAATGAACGATGCTGCTGAGTAATGACGGAACATCACATCTGGATAAATTGGTGCCAAAAGTAGTTCTAGTCTAACGGAAGTTTGAGCTAATCAAAAATATGAACGTATAGCGTCTATAATGGATCTCAAATCACAGTAAATATTGCAGAAACGTTTTCTGAAAAGCTGCAACCCTTAAACGGAATGGTCTCGGCACAACTGCTACAGTCCTTATACATCCTGAAGCCCCTGTTCATCGAGTACAGGTCGAGATTGAGATTTGCTCATTTCGTATCTCGCCGTTGTGAATACTGGAGCAGCCGAGTCTCTTATTAAAATGGATCTTGCTTAAACGCTTGCTCCGACTCCCGACATCTAGATCTGGATTTGGATTATTTAGGGAGGGGGAGCAAACTCTCTGAACTTAGGCCACTTAATCGGGTCTATTATACTTCCTACTTTTAGGATAATCTCCAGAAGTTTGGCGGGAGGAGTGGTGCTTACTTTTGCCATGTCGAGTCAGAAGTCCCAATAAGGGTCTTCTTATCGGCGTTAGAGTTGGACAATGAACAGTAACAAAGCACTTGTTCAGCGGGTTCGTCTTCTAGTTCGCATCCACGACACATGAGATTATCTACCAATTCCAGAGTGTAAAGATGTTTGTGTAGTCGACAGTGTCCCGTGAGTGTCCCTGCCATTGTTCGTGGATTAGTTCGGGACAGCTGTGGACAGTATTTTGCCAGCTTTTTAGAAGGAGCCACAATAAAGCTCTTTTGCTTTGGCGGCACCCTACTTTGCTTGTCCATCTTTCAGTCTGTAGTTGATGGGTATCATTTTTAAGAAATACTCTCGACATTTCGGGAGAATGACTCGTTGACTTAAGCTCGGTGTTACAATTAGATGAATAATTGCCTGTTATTATATTGGAGGCAATGGACAATGCTACAGAAGGAGTAATGACGGAAACGCACTCCTCAATGCACTGGTTCCAAAAGCAGTTCTAGCCGCACGGAAGTTCAAGCCACGCAAAAATAGGAACATGTAACGTATGTAATGGTAATGGGCCTCATATTACAGTAAATAATGCAGAAACGTTTTCTGAAAAGGCAGTAGAAGGGCTCCAGAAGCGCAAAAAGAAAAATTTGCAGCGTTGAAAGTGGAAACTTTTTTATCGATAATAGCCAATAAATAGATAAAAAATTGACGTTTAGTAATTAAGGAAAATGGCGCGACCTTGTTAAATAAAAGCGTTGTTTTATTTAAGTATTAAAAATTTGTTTTGTCAAAATTTTCATTCATTAAAATTCTAAAGAACAAGCTAATAATAATAAAGCACGCGTTTCGTATCGGCGTATCGCAGAAACCAGACAGAACAAACGTAATATTTTGTGTGTCGAAAGTAAAGGGTTCCTTAGGGATACACGAACTGGGATAAGAAACATTACTTGCTGATCTACCAAAAGATATTCTAGAATTAATCCCGAATATTATTCTAAGAAGTCCGTTTGCAAACACTGGATATAGAAGTTTAAGAAATTTGCATCGTAATGATTGTGAATGTAATTATACATAACGCATTTCTATTTCATTTTATTACACGCAGTATTTTCTCTCTTATATTCACACAGGCGAAATAGACAGAGTAGACAATGCTAAAAGGAATTATCGGTAATTGCAAAAGCTGCTAGTTCAGATGCTGCCGAGGTGTCTGTTCGGATAGGGTTAGATCGTAATAAAATGTTGGCACCACGGCGTATTGGTGAACTCCATTTATTTAAATTTAGAAATTTCAATGTAAATAAATGTTCCGACGCTATTGCGAAAATGCAAATTTGAATAGAATACTGTATTTGAAAATGTCGAAAGTACACACCGATGTTAGCAAGGTGTAAACCAATTGGGAATTCGAATTTTCGACGGATGTTATACTCGAGGCCCTAATAATTCTTCGACGTCTCTCGATTATTTTTTATTCGCAGATGACGACGTTGAAAAATTACCACCAAACAATCATCACTTAACCGTCGAAAATATAGTGACAACGACAAATAATCCAATACATTGATTGGTTGGGACGGAAGGTACGCGAAGTAACTATCAACTACCACGATGACATTCTCCATATACGAAACAAGTGACAGACGCCAGCCTGTTAGATATATTGATACCATTCCCTATAGACAATCTACCTGACTGGGATATCAATATCAAGTCTTACACATCGTATATCTTGTCAAATATTGTTTTATATCTAATGCTTATTCCGAAATATCATTGCGAACGATTCCTCCGCGCCACGCACAGACATTTCCATTTTTGAGTCTTTTCCCATCACAAACTCTCGCATAAACAACAAACGAGTTAATGTACTTCGATATTAATTCATTAAAAAAGTTCCATTAATAGGTGTATACACCCAACTCACTTAGTCACTTTAGTAAATCGATCAAATATCATTAGGGAGTTAAACATATAATTATAGGGAAGTAATTTCTAAATAACAACCCTTTTATATTATACGACACTCCTTATTTCGTTACTAAGCTCTTTTCAATAAAAGATTAATGTTTAACCTAAGCCAACACGTGTAAAATTTAATAAAAATTTATTTTTGTATATCCATCAGAGTTAATATTGTAATTTACTAGAAGAGTCTGTTAAGGGGTTGGAATTTGTGGTGTCATTTGGGTTTTAGTTAAATCATCGGCGATTGGTGGTTCGATCGGTGCTTCGCTTCGCTTTCACGTGAGGCGATGGAAAAGGAGCAAACCTTGGAGTAACTTGTGGACTCTTCTAGGGTTAAACGTTAAATAAATTAATAGCGATGGCCTTTTCGCAAAATGTTAAACTATTGTTTGGCGAAAAAAATCTAAGAGCAATAATTTGAAGTATATTGAATGTATTTATTTTTGTACAGAAACGCTTTTCTTTAAAAGTGCGTAATTATCGAGAGCAATAAACAAAAAAAAATTTTAGGGGCAAATTTTGAAATTTTTGTCAAACGTGCTCTAGCACCTAAACCACTCGTTTAAAGAAAAAAAACTAAGAAATATAATTTGTAGAAAATAGAAGTCATTTTATTTTGATGTAAAACACTTTTCTTTAAAACTGTGTCATTTTTGAGTTATAAGCAATAAACAAACAAACCACTTTTTTGGGCGAATTTGAGATTTTTGTCAAACTTTAACGCATTCTAGCGCCTAAAGCGGCCATTTGAGGGAAAAAAGCTAAGAGCTATAATTTGTAGAAAATTAAATATACTTTATTTTTGTAAAGCTACACTTTTCTGTAAAAAGGGATAATTTTTGAGTTATAAACGAAAAACTAACAAAATACAGATTTTTGGATAAGTTTGGAATTTTTGTCGAATTTTAACGCGCTCTAGCGCCTTAACCCGTCGTTTGAGGAAAAACAGCTAGGAGCTATAATTCGTATAAAATTTAATTTACTTTAGTTTTGTGTAGCAACCGTCTTCTGGAAAAGTGCATAACTTTTGAGTTATAAGCGATAAACAAAAAAACTATTTTTTAACCAATTTTGAAGTTTTTAGAACTAAACCACTCGTTTGAGCGAAAAACGTTTAGAGATATAATCTGTAGAAAATTGAAGTCTCTTAATTTATTTATAGAATCACTTTTCCCCAAAAGTGCGTAATTTTCGAGTTATAAGCGACAAAATTTAAAATAATTTTTGACGGATTTTGAAGGTTTGGGAAAACTTTAACGCGCTCTTGCGTCTGGTCTAAACCTCTCATTTGAACGAAAAACGTTTAAAGATATAATCTGTAGAAAATTGAAGTCTCTTAATTTTTTTATAAAATCACTTTTCCCCAAAAGTGCGTAATTTTTGAGTTATAACCGACAAAATTTAAAAACAAAATTTGACGGATTTTGGAGGTTTAGGAAAACTTTAACGCACTGTAGAGCCTAAACTGCTCGTTTTAGAGCAAAAAGCCAGAACCTATAATTTGTAGAAAATTAAAGTCACTTTATATTTACATAAAAACCCCTTTTTTCAAAAGTGCGTAATTTTCGAGTTTTAAACGAAAAACAGTTTTTGGTCGATTTTGGAGGTTTTGGTAAACTTTAACGATTTAACGACTTGTTGGCGGAAAGAAAGCCAAGAGATATAATTTGTAGAAAATTTAAGTCACTTTATATTTTTATAGAATCACTTTTCCCTAAAAGTGCATATTTTTTAGTTACTAGCGGCAAACTAATAAAATCAATTTTTGGTCGAATTTGGAATTTTTGTCAAACTTTGACGCACTCTAGTGCTTAAACCCGTTAGTTTAGGAACAAAAGCTAAGTGATATAATTGGTAGGAAATTAAAGTCGTTTTATTTTTGTATAAAAACACTTTTCTTTAAATATGCGTAGTTTTTGAGTTATACGCAAAAAACAATCAAAACATTTTTTTTCAGTTTTGGAATTTTTGTCAAACTTTGACGCACTTTCGTGCTTAAACCGGTTGGTTTAGAAACAAAAGCTAAGAGATATAATTGGTAGGAAATTAAAGTCGCTATATTTTTGTATAAAAACACTTTTCTTTCAACGTGCGTAATTTTTGAGTTATAAGCGAAAAAAAATCAAAAACAGTTTTCTACGATTTTGGAATTTTTGTCAAACTTTGACGCACTCTAGTGCTTAAACCGGTTGGTTTAGAAACAAAAGTTAAGAGATACAATTGGTAGGAAATTAAAGTCGCTTTATATTTATATTAAAACACTTATCTTTAAATGTGCGTAATTTTTGAGTTATAAGCGAAAAAAATCAAAAACAGATTTCTACAATTTTGGAATTTTTGTCAAACTTTGACGCACTCTAGTGCTTAAACCGGTTGGTTTAGAAACAAAAACTAAAAGATATAATTGGTAGGAAATTAAAGTCGCTATATTTTTGTATAACAACAATTTACTTTCAATGTGCGTAATTTTTGAGTTATAAGCGAAAAACAATCAAAAACAGTTTATTCCGATCTTGGAATTTTTGTCGCACTCTAGTGCTTAAACCTGTTAGTTTAGGAACAAAAGCTAAGAGATATATAATTGGTAGGAAATAAAAGTCGCTTTATTTATGTATAAAAACACTTTTCTTTAAATGTTCGTAGTTTTTGAGTTATAAGCAAAAAACATTCAAAACAGTTTTTTTCAGTTTTGGAATTTTTGTCAAACTTTGACGCACCGTAGTGCTTAAACCGGTTGGTTTAGAAACAAAAGCTAGGAGATATAATTGGTAGGAAATTAAAGTCGCTTTATTTTTCTATAACAACGTTTTTCTTTCAATGTGCGTAATTTTTAAGTTATAAGCGACAAACAAAAAATCTGCTTTTTTACCGATTTTGTAATTTTTGTCATACTTTAACGCGCTCTAGCACCTAAACAGTTGGTTTAAGGAAAAAAAGCTAAGAGACTGATATAATTTGTATGAAATTTAAGCGAAACTCCAAAAAAATAGCAACGAGATAAAAGTAAGAGACTTCTAGTAGCTAAAGCTTTGATAGATATGATCTAGATTGAGGTTTGGAGAGTTGAATGTTCAAGAAAAATGCTAAAATTCATCGTACGTGCTCAAATTTGGGTAATAGCAAATCCCATCTAGAAATAGACTTGTGGATCGATGTTCAAAAACAAGCAGAGCAATTGCATACCCTTCAGGCGCATTCATAATATTTATTATTTGAAGAGCAACAGAGATTGGGGTGAAAAGGTGTGAAACGTTTTGTTTGTTCTACTTATTTTAGTACCATTTGAGTAGATACCTACCCCTATTCATTCACAAATCCCTATAATGAATAGTAGCATCTTATGTTTTCCACGTTACCCTTATAATTATTTAATTTGTTTGAAAATGTGAAAGATGAAATAAGTTTTTAATCAAACAGCTCCAATAGAAATTTTCGTACAAGCGATCAATTTGTGGATTTTCGTAACTGTTCAATCATCGAGCTCAATCACTATAATCAGTGTAAAAACTTGCATGACTATTATGACATTATGACTAATAAAAACAGAAGTATCGAATTGGAAAAATTATATCTCATTAGTTGTGAACATATTATCAACTCATATACGAGAGCAGATAAAAGAATAAGGGAAGAAAACATAATGTAGCAATCATTTATGTTATGTTAGTTAAGCTTTAAGTATTTTTGGGGTAAGCGCCTTTATATATAAGAAGATATCAGTAACTCAAAATATAAGGGGTGAGAAAGCTTTATGATGGATCTAGAAAAAAATCGATTGTAACAACCCCCTCGCGCACTTACAAAAAGTTTATCGTAACATTACACCTACAAATTGTAATATTTCATTTGTTTAATATCTCGCTTTAATTTTACTCGTTATCCTTACAACTAATAAGGATAAACTAATCTACAAATATAACTTTACAAGTACCTCTCAAGAAGCGAACAAGAAACAACCCTCGAAGATCGTGTGTGTGTATTTAATTACAAAACCGACAAGGCTAGAGAATTTATTGGTCAACATATAAGATGCTTTGTACAATATGCCTATTACAACGTATACTTTAAGGACGGTGTTGAACATTAAGGAATAACTACCCTTTGAGGCGAAAAAAATTTAATTAACAACTAAAACGTGAACAACAAACAAATTTCTTTTCGAAAAAGCTCCCCGAGGGTGCAATTCGATGCACGAACGTGTAAAATTTTGGATTATTAATCGTAAACGCAATTTCCGTATTACAACTTACAACACCGTTAATTTCGCTAGTAATAATGTAATATGATAACAAAACTTATCCTTTTCACCGCAAGGTGTTGAATAATCCCTTACCTCGTCCTATAATATCAATGTTCCTTATTCATCCTAATGAATAGAACTGGGCATCAAATATCTTACAACAACCACAACAAAGTCTAACATCCATTCAACCCTAAAATATAATTTAAGCAAGAAAGATAATCTCGTTAAACGGTAAAAATTAAAAATTCGACTATAACTATCTTCCGTCTCAATTTAGCCCAAGTTGAGACGACGAGAGACAAGGATGGAAAAACAAAACTTAAGTTATAGTAGGTAGTCCAGTATTTGCTGTGATTAAACAAACAATATCAAAGATATGGGCTTCCTGTCCTAACTGGAGAGATATATTAGGGATATTTATGTATGTAAAGTTGTCTAAAGATTACTCCCTGTTAATCTTAAGCCACAAAGTTGGAGAGCTGTTCACGCTTTTGCAACCGTTGGACAATAGATTATGAATTATGATAGTCCTTGTTAAGGTTTACTGCTCTTTTGTCTTTAGCTTGTTTGTTGATGGTTTTGTTGTAACGAATTAACAAAAAAAAATTTTTTAATTAATTAATTTAGGAAAAAACACAAGTAAATAAACAAAAGGTTTGCTCATTAATGTTATTTTCTTATCTCGAAAGCATTGAGTTTCACGTAGACATAAATCCACGCGTGCAATTTTACCACTTTCCCTCTTTAGTGCGGGTCATTGTAAACTGATGAGGGTGTAAATAACCACCCAAAGGCCCCTTTTTACTACCCCGTTCATCTTAACTAACCCTTTATATCTACTAAAATCCTTTCATTATATCGAAGGTGCCCAGCAAGACGATCTCGTTGTAACTTACAAACTCGCAATATTAAACATTAGTATGCACAAGTTATCTGTCACAAAAAGGCCATCACAAGAAATATATTTGGGGACGTAAAATAATCAATTTATTTTAATTTGTGTCGGGTTACGTAGTTTGTTATTAATTCTTGTAACATTTTTTTATTGAGAGGCCTAAAAAAGTTTGTGCTAATTACTAATTACAAGAGGAACTGGTGTTTCTCAAGGCGCAACTCGTGTGCCAAGTGGTAGTAACGAAAGAAGCTATGATTGACGAGCCACTCCGAGGTAAGCTACAATTTCCATTTTCACTAGGCCTAGCAAAAGGAACCACAAGAATTGGAAAATCATCAGAAAGTAGGTTTTCAGCAGTTATTACACCCTTAGAGACAATACAAAGACGCGGGCTTCAATGTTAAATGTACCTACTTTAGAATTGAAAAAATTCGGGACATCCTGTATTAAATAGTAAATTGAAAAAAAATTGACCTAAAAACTATTGGGATGTACATACATACACTCCAAAGGGATGTGGCTCGAGAAAGGTGGATTTTTGGCATTTTTCGGTTTTTTGCTTATAACTCAAAAACTACGCTTTTTATGAGAAAATTTATTTTATATGAATGTAAACTACATCAAATTTCCTACAAATAATATCTCTTAACTTTTTTTCCTCAGACAAACGGTTTCAACGCTAGAATGCGTTAAAGTTTCAGAAAAATTCCAAAATCTATCAAGAAACTGTTTTATCGCTTATAACTCAAAAACTCTTTAGATTTCAAAGGCGTCTGTCACCCTGAAGGTTGCACTTAAAACCGTCTGTCACAATATATTCAAAGTCTACCCAAAAACTTTTTTTTTTTTTTTTTCGTGTTTTTTATAGTTTGTAGTTTGACCTTCATCAACCCACCCTTCTCGAGGTGCTACATTTCCACGCGCTTTAGCACCTAAACTAGTCGTTTAGTGAAAAAACTTTAAGAGACATAACTTGTAGAGAATTGACCATACTTTATAGGTATAGCTAGCAACACTTTTCTTATGCGTAGTTTTCGAGTTACAGGCATTTTACAAAACGACTGTTTTTTGGCTGATTTTGAAATTTTTGTTAAACTTTCACGCGCTCTAGCACCTAAACCGTTTTTCTGAAGAAAAAACCTTAACAGACATAATTTATAGGAAATTTAACACACTTTATTTTTCTATAAATACACTTGTCTCTAGAAGTGCTTAATTTTTGAGTTACAAGCGAAGAACGAAAACCCAGTTTTCGGTTAATTTTGAAATTTTTGGCCAACTTTCACCCGCTCTAGCACTTAAACCGTTTGTCTGAAGGAAAAACCTAACAGACATAATTTGTAGGAAATTAAATGCACTTTATTTTTTTATAATACACTTTTTTCTAAAAGTGCTTAATTTTCGAGTTCTAGGCATGAAATAAAAAACACAGTTTTTTGGCTGATTTTTAAATTTTTGGCAAACTTTCACGCGCTCTAGCACCTAAACTTTGTCTGCAGCAAAACCCCAACAGACATAATTTGTAGGAAATTTAATACACTTTATTTTTTTATATATATATTTTTTACTATAAGAGCTTAGTTTTGAGTTCTAGGCATTAAACAAAAAACGCAGTTTTTCGCTAACTTTGAAATTTTTGGCAAACTTTCACGCGCTCTAGCGCCTAAACCGTTTGCTTGAAGAAAAACCCTAACAGACATAATTTGTAGGAAATTTAATTCGCTTAATTTTTTTATAGCAAAATTTTTTTTTAGAAGTACTCAGTTTTTGAATTATAAGCCTTAAAAATGAAATTGCGTTTTTAGCTGATTTTGGGATTTTTGTTAATCTTTAACGCGCTCCAGTACCTAAGCGGTTTGCCTGAGAAAAAAACCTATAAACTATAATTTGTAGAAAATTGTATATAGTTTATATTCATAAAGAAACACTTTTCTTATAAAGTGTCTAGTTTTTGAGTTACAAGCAAAAACAAAAAAAAACGAGTTTTTGGCTAATTTTGTAATTTTTATCAATCTTTAGCTCGCTTTAGCACCTGAACAATTCGTTTTACGGCGAAAAACTAAGAGATATAATTTGTTGAAAATTTAATGTAGTTTATATTCATATAAAAGCTTTTTTTCTAAAGTATGAAGCTTTCGAGTTATAAGCGAGAAACCGAAAAAAGAGTACGAGCCCGCTCTTCACGAGCCACTCCCAAGTTAATGCTGCTATCAATGCTGAATCGGAGTACATTTAAAATGATTGCTTGGACTTAGTAATAATAGTAGCAGAAAAAAATTCAGAAACTATAGATAATATTATAACTTTCGAGAACAATCACTCGTACATCATATCCAACAATAAGCATAGTAATACACAAGACTAGTTTCTAGCATACGTTTTTCACATAAGATAACGTCCTTTCAACACATCTAATAAATTATTTTAGAACTTTACAATACGCCATCGCATTGTACTCACTATCAAACAAATAATTTACAAGTAAAACAACCTAACAAAAATAAACAAACATTCAAATTTAGCGCGCTTTACAAAACAACACAAACGCGGCGCACCACGCAACTTGGACAGTCTCGGGTGTTTGGTTAAAATCGAAGAAACGTCAAAATGAACAAATCAACCGACTATTTGGGCCTAAATAATCACAAGTTGTTTAAAAAGTTAAACGAGACGTGTAGAAGAGATGTCGTCAAGACGCAAAATGTGCTAACTATAAACGACGGCGTCTTGTACGCTTGGGATTTTCAAGACAATTGTGTTCTAACCTTAAATTTAAAAAGGGCCCGTTGTTTCGAAGATAATCGCGTTTTGCACCAGGCAAGTTGTAGTTTTAATTAATTTGTTTAGTATTTAACCAATTTGGCGTAGTTGCAACGAGTTTAAGCCAATTTTTTAAGTTTTGTGTAGTTTGTTTTGTACATAACCTCCAAGTTTATCTGCTGCTTTTTTACGCAGCGGCGTGCTGCTAATTTTTTTACAAAAGGTTTCTTAAATTTTTATGTCTTAAATAACTATTTTTAACCACTAACTTAGTTCAACTAGTGGACAATTTGTCATAAAAAAATAATTTTTTTTAAATCAAAAAATTGATTTGTTCGAAAATTTGATTTGTAGGCGAGTCAGGGCCGGATTGAAAAACTATTAAACTTTTTCGTGCACAAAATTCATTAGAAGCCTCTCCAAATCTACTTGCTTTGTTTATAATTAATTAAATGTGAACTCTACTTGAAACTTTTGCACGTAACGCAATTATTAGAATAATTGCGCGGTATTTTTAAATTTTTTCGAGCTAAGAAGTGATTTATAACCCTCTTACGCGCATAAAACTTGATTTCGAAGTTAATAATCGTGGGTTTTTTACTAGTAAAAGTTGTGATAAACCTGCAATTTGTGTCACATTTTGATAATAAGTAGGATCTGTAGGAATAACTCCTGTGGGTTAGCATCCTTGTCGTTTCCTAACTGGTTCCGCTTGAGGGTTTTAGCTTTTATACGTTTGTACAAGTGCATCCTGTCTCAAGAGATGGTTCTAATATACCGACGAGACCGCATTATGATTATAATTTATTATTCCAACTTAAGCAAGTAAAACGAGGGATATTTTATTGTGTTCTCCATTGTTATTGTATTTATTACGTTGGTAAGATTGCTGCGAAGTGGCGTTAACGCCGCTCACAACGGAAATAATTATTAGTTATATGAGTTTTGAAATACTTGCGAATCTTTATTTAAGTACATGTAATATAGTGACTCGGATAGAAGTTTTCTCCTCTTATTACAATAAACCTTAACGTTCGTTTTATACTTAATTTCGCGCGTAAAATAATTTATTCGCCTTCATTTTTTCGATCTTTCCCGTCGATATTATTTATGTCACAATAAAGACCATTATATATAGAGAAACAACTACAGAAAAAGGAATGGAACTCAACTTTTAAAGGTGTTCCGAATATATTTGCGCCTTAGGAGGCTCAAAATTGACATTATTTTGCAATAAATTACTTTGAATCGCACCCTTGACGAAAATATATGCGAAAAATATCAGGAAACTTGCACGTTGTTCACCCCAACGCCTTACGTTTTGCATCTGAAAGGTGACAAATACAACATTTGAGTGCTACATTGTTTGAAATTGCCAACTTTTTTTTTCTTCTTATTTTTGATGTGTTTGTCGTTTTGTATTTTGATTTACTTCCAAATATATGTAAAGTTTGTCAGATGAACATCAAAATTGCTCAACTACCGACATTTATAAGCAGTTTCTATTCCAACTTTATTTACATAATTTACGAGCATTTCTTTTTTATTCTTTTATTTTGGTTACAAATATGTAATTGTATTTACATAACGAATTCTCCTACATTTGGATTCATCGACGAACAGGAGTCTCTCGGAATTTCCCACCAATAACTGTAGCTGAATAGCCGCAAACGGCAGTTTTGCCACATTTGTGAAACCGGTGTTGAGCTTTAATGATCACCAGTTTAAACAGTTGCACTTATATCCCAATCGTGAATGGTTTGATGCCAAAAAGTGCAAAGTGATCTGAAACACTGCAACTTACTCTCACATTTTCGAGCGTTCCGGCGGACTAAACGTGGTTTTCATATTAATTTGCCAAGAAAATACTGTTAAAGATTCTCATTTTATCTCAGTTTAGCTTATAAGCGGTGACGAGATAGAGCGAGACGTCTACAGCGGGCAGCGCGTGAGTTGGTTGGAAGTATAAAAACTAAGTGGAGGCTCGAGAGCTGTGAGTCTTTCAGGTATAACTTGAAAACTAAGCACTTTTAACGAAAAGTGCTCCTGTATAAAAATAAGTAACATCAAATTTCCTACAGATTATTATATTTGATATTTGTTGTTCAGACAAACGGTTTAGGCGCTAGAGCGCGTAAAAATTGACAAAAATTCCAAAATCTGCCAAAAACTGGTTTTTTAGTTTATCGCTTATAATATGAAAACCAAGCACTTCTAGAGAAAAATATTTTCATAGAACAATAAACTATATTAAATTTTCCACAAATTATGTAGGTTTTTTTTGTCAGACTAACGGTTTAGGCGCTAGAGCGCTTGAAAGTTGGACAACAATTCTAAAATCGGGCTAAAACTGTATTTTTTAGGTTATCGCTTATAACTCGAAATCTAGGCTCTTTTCGAGAAAACTATCTCTAAAAAAATAAAGTATATTTAATTTCCTACAAATTATATCTGTTAAGGGTTTTCTTCAGACGAGTGGTTTAGCGCTACAGCGCTTGAAAGTCTGCCAAATAATCCAAAATTGGCTAAAAACTGTTTTTTTTAATTTATTGCTTATAACTCAAAAACTACGCACTTTTGAGGAACAGCGTTTCTACAGAAAACTGAAGCATATTAAATTTCCTACAAATTATGTCTTTTATGTTGTTCTATCAGACGAACGGTTTATGTGCTAGAGCGCGTTAAAGTTGAACAAAAAATCCAAAATTGGGCAGAAACTGTTTTTTTAGTTTATTGCTTATAACTAGAAATCTAGGCTCTTTTAGAGAAAATAGCTCTATAAAAAAATAAAGTATATTTAATTTCCTACAAATTATATCTGTTAAGGGTTTTCGTCAGACGAGTGGTTTAGGCGCTACAGCGCTTGAAAGTCTGCCAAAAAATCCAAAATTGGCCAAAAACTGTTTTTTCTGTTTATCGCTTATAACTCGAAAATTACGCATTTTTTGTGAACAGTGCTTCGCAATGAAAATAAACTACATCAAATATCCTACAAATTCTATATCGACAACTTTTATGTCAGACGAACGGTTTAGGCGTTAAAGCGTGTTATAGTTTGATAAAAATTTCAAAATCGGTCTAAAACAGTTTTTTCTGTTTATCGCTTATAACTCCAAAACTACGCACTTTTGGGGGAAAGTGTTTCTATAGAAAAATGAAGCATATTATATTTTCTACAAATGATGTATTTTATGTTTTTCTACCAGACGAACGGTTTATGCGCTAGAGCGCGTTCAAGTTTAACAAAAAATCCACAATTGGGCAGAAACTGTTTTTTTAGTTTATCGCTTATAACTCGAAATCTAGGCTTTTTTTCGGGAAAACTAGCTCTATAAAAAACTAAAGTATATTTAATTTTCTACAAATTATATCTGTTAAGGGTTTTCGTCAGACGAGTGGTTTAGGCGCTACAGAACTTGAAAGTCTGCCAAATAATCCAAAATCGGCCAAAAACTGATTTTTTAGTTTATTGCTTATAACTCAAAAACTACGCACTTTTTGTGAACAGTGTCTCTGTAGAAAAATGAAGTATATTAAATTTCCTACAAATTATGTCTGTTATGTTTTGCTGTCAGACGAACGGCTTATACGCTAAAGCTGGTTAAAGTAGAACAAAAATATAAAATCGGGCAGAAACTGTTTTTTTAGTTTATTGATTATAACTCAAAACTCAAAAACTAAAGCACTTTTTGAGAAAAGCGTCTCTATAGGAAAATAAAATCAATTAAATTTTCCCCAAATTAGGTTTTTGTGTCATAATATAAACTTTTGAATTTTTGTCTTGGTTGTTCGATGTTCCTTCCGTGCTTGTGAATTGAGTTTTCTCCAACAAGGCACCAGCTCTTGCAAGTTTCTCTTCCGTGTCGATTTTTTTGCGCTTTCTGGCGCTGACGAAGGAGAACAAGTTTAACGTAGGAAAGGCTGAAAGATCCAAAAGTTCGACCAGTCGCAATATCTTCGAAAGTAAGGGGCAAGGAGCATAACTGGTATTATGCAATATCCATAATATTATGCTGAGGCCCCTTTTGCAAAGAAAAGCTCGAAATGTGCTCAACTTGTAGAATTGTTCTATTCACTTTTTACCCCTTAAATAAAATATTTCAATACAATCGTTGGAGCTTAATAAAACGAACTGACGTCTTTTTCAGTTCGAAAATGAATTTTAATTAATATTTTTGCACCAGCCAAAACTATACGTGTAGAGATGTAAAAATGGCATAATATTGGAATGAAAATTATTAGAGTAAAAGAAAGAAAAAAAAAGTTTTAAATTTTATTGCAAACATTCCATTAATGAAAGGAAAGAGTGCAGAAAAGATAGTGGATGATTTTAATTAGATATTTAATTGCCGAAGCTTGAAAAAAATTGTCGTTTGCTCATTTCGAGTCGCGTTTTTTCGTCGTTAACTACGTGTAAATTACTGCAGTAATAGTCAAGCTAAATTAAAATCAAATGATTAATTTAACGGCGGCTGAAATTGCAGCTTTATCAAGTTAACTGTGACGATTCTTGAACGAATGCGTTTGATTAAAAGGACTCCGTGCTCCTCTCTTGAAAAATTCTCGAGGGTTGATATTTTTACCGTGACTTATATGTCGCGCGAATGATATTTTCAATTATTTTTTTGTCGTTTTGGTCGAAAGGAAAGCGCGGCGTAGGTCTGGACGAAGTTTTTCCGAGTTATAAATTAAAAGCGATTTAATTTTAATTTTGTTGGTAGTCCGCCAGTGGTGCGTATCGGGCAAAAGTTGCAAGGGCAGTTCGATTGTTTTAGCTCGCCCATAAATGCAAATCAACCATTGTTATTTTCTTTCATTTGTTACTTAAAATGGTGTAACGTCATTGTGATTTTTGTGTGAAAGAAATGTATTAAGGGTTCTTTTGTTTTATACCGTTACGGTGGCTTGATTTAACTTTATTATTTCGTTCGGAAATGGCCTCTGAATTTATTGCTTTGTGGAAGTCGCTTTGAGATTTAATAATTAGCCGTATTATACAGACAAGTAAGTTTCGTTAGAGAAAACATTAGCGACTTAAAACGTTTTGCGTTTTGCGAACAAGAGGACGCCCGAATTAAATGAACTTTGGTTTATTTTTGTGTGTGTAGCGACGTTTATTTTTGAGGGAATTATTAAGGTTTCGAGCCAATCACCCTAAAGCACTCAAACGGGAAATTGTTGCACTCCGTGGCCACATTCTCGTAATGTTGGTCGCCCTGCGGGGATTGGCAACAATTACAAGCACCACGTTAACAATCAACTTAACAACTATCCCCGTTTTGTCTTGTTGTTTAGCGGTCTTGTTCTGTGGTATAGGACAACTGTGTGCTGTCCAACGCAGACCACACAATAGTAGGTACGTAAATCAGACAAACTGTGGATGAACTTTCTTAACATCAGAGAATGGTACAACAACTTAACTCCGGGGCTAAAACTTGTAATAGAAACTTCATAAATCTTGCATGGATCTTGAGGAAATCAAGGGGGTGCTTGTTAATATTAATTACGTACTTTTCCTTTGAAACACATTTTTGTATATTTCGAATAAAACTAAATAGGGTTAATTTGAGTATTTTATGAACCCGCATCCGTACTTGCTAAGTTTGTCAATTATCCCATTACCTACCCTTACATATAATATGTTCAAAGTGTATAATTATGTTTTATTCAAAAATCGAAATGAAAGAAACTTTTGAACTTTTGTGTTATACGATAATTATCGCCGCGCTAAATTTTTCTTGTTTTTATTTCGAGTGCTCTATAATGAACTATTAAAGACTACTATTATAGCTCAATGATGGACGCCATTTTTAATAATTTTATTTGAGGGTCTTTAAATGTCTAAACTACATGGGGTGCCGCTAATAACAAATTAAATGAAAAGCTGTCTCTGAGTTTCCCAAAAATTGCCAAGACAGAATGCGCCTATAGTTTCATTAATGTTTCTTTACTTAACGTGCTCGTTTAGATTTGGCGTCCGAGCAGGGACTTTAAATTCATTGTACCTACAGCAGGGAGTAAAATTGAAGTAAAGGGCTAAAATATGGACATCGTATAGTTAATAACTGCTCTTCCACGCATTGCAGTGATTGAAACTGAAACGGGATGACCGAATATCCCAGCAATTTAAGAGCATCGCATCGTGAGTTTGGTTGCGTTAATGATTGCGTCCGAGGAGATGTCTTTAGTACATACTTTCCTGGTGAGTATTATGGCAATGCAAGTTTTCAAGATTATTTTCGGCGTTTGGAAAAATAAAATGCTAAAGGCACCTCTTAATAGTTCTGAATCGTGCAAACTATCCCAAATGCACTTTGCCAGTCTTCAGAGTTCCTTGCAGATTTTCAAGATCAAATTTTATTTATTGCATTGTGTATTAGGTGTATACTCCTGCGGTTCTAATATTGATTTGTCTTCAAACACTGAAAACTCCTAAAAATTAAAATGAAAGTGACAAAAATTCTAAAATCGACCAAAAATTGTAAATTTTTAGTTTATCCCTTTTAACTCGAAACCTAAGCACTGTAAGAGGAAAGTGTTTCTACAAAAAAGTAAAGTATATTAAATTTTCTTCTTATGGTGTGTTAGGTTTCTTCGTCAGACGAAGAAGTCCGAAAAAAATCAAAAATCGGGCAAAACTGTTTATTTTTAGTTTATCGCTTATAACACGATAACTAAGCACTTTTAGAGAAAAATGTATACATAGAAAAATAAAGTTGAGTAAATTTTCTTCAAATATAGTCCGTTAGGTTTCTTCGTCAGACGAGCGGTTTAGGCGCTAGATCGGTCAGAAACTGTTTATTTTTAGTTTATCGCTTATAACTCGATAACTAAGCACTTTTAGAAAAAAGTGTATTCATAGAAAATTAAGAAAACTAAATTTTCTTCAAATTATGTCTGTTAGGTTTTTTCGTCGGTCGAACGGTTTAGACGCTACAGCGTGTAAAAGTGGCAAAAATTCTAAAATCGGTCAAAAACTGTTTATTTTTAGTTTATCGCTTATAACTCGAAAACTAAGCACTGTAAGAGGAAAGTGTTTTTATAGAAAAGTAAAGTCTATCTAATTTCTTACAAATTATATTTGTTAGGTTTCTTCGTCATGTAACCCCGAACTTCGTCGATGAGCTATTCTGCCAGCGACTTAGCTCAAAGTCGAAGACGGGCAGGGTTCGAGGAAAAAAATAAAATAAAATAAACAGTCGCGGTGAATGGAGAAAAAAAAAAATGTTTATTCAAAAAAACACAAGAAATAAAAAATTTATAAAAGAAACTCTTCTTTAAAAAAATGTATGGAAAATCTTCTTATCTTCTTCAAGGGAAAACACGGAACAGCGGAAGCTTAGGCCCTACTGCGGCTCAGATAGAACCACAGCAAAACGGCAACCACTCACGGACGAAGAGATAATATCAACTAACGCGGAAGCTTAGATTCCACTGCGGCTTAAAATAAAACCACGGCGGAAAACTACCACAAGAAGTTGATACCGATCTAATGCGGAAGCTTAGATTCCACAGCGGCTTAAAAAAACCACTACGGAAAACTACCACAAAAGATCCAACCCAAAATAATGCGGAAGCTTAGATTCCACAGCGGCTTAAATAAAACCACTGCGAAAAACTACCACAGAACAAGGGTTGATCGGGATGGCCAGTGTCACTGAAGGGTTAAAAAAAATGTAGATAATGTTGGGCGGGACAAACGCGGACTTTCAAAAGACAGGACTAGGACTAGGACAGGACTCGACTCCCCTCTAAGAATGTTGCACCTCTATTTATAACTTCTCCACCACCGTACACGAGCACCAATCAGAGCTTACCTCGTGATGGCGGTACCAGTGGGGATTTTGAAGTTATCTAAATAGAGATGCAAGGGAAAATTCCTAGGGAGATCAAAATTTGGGAAAAGGAATATTGGGACGAGAAGCGCTCTTAAATGGGGACCACGTGAATATAAATTTTAAAATTAAGGAGCAATGCTTAAGAGCAGAGAATAATTAAATAAATGACAAAAGATTAAAGACTAATGACTAAAAATTAACAGGGAGTAATGACGCAAAAAATTACAAGGGCGGACTAGAAAATTCAAAAAACAAATTAAAAATTTTAAACGTTAACTAAAAGTGAAATTAAAATTGAATTGAAAGCGTGCAAGGTCGCGAGTAAATCTCATATTGACGCTTGCACTTGGAACGATATCTAAAACACGGTTATTTAAATATAAATGACAATTAAAATTAAGGAAAAAAAATGACGAAAGGGACCAAAATTTAGAAATCATAAATGTTGGGGATATTTGCTGAATTTAAAAACAAGGAAAATCTCAGTGACTACTGAATAACCCCAGAGATAGCGTACAAACGATGCTGATTTTGATAGTTCGGAGCCAGAATCTCAGGATTCATAACTACTCCGAACCATCCCAAAATCCACATCGTTACAGTCAGACGAACGGTTTAAGCGCTAGAGCGCCCGAAAGTGACAAAAATTCTAAAATCGGCCAAAAACTGTTTATTGATAGTTTATCACTTATAATTCGAAAACTAAGCACTGTAAGAGGAAAGTGTTTCTATAGAAAAGTAAAGTGTATCTGGTTTCCTAAAAATTATGTCTTCTAAGTTTCTTTGTTAGACGAACGGTTTAGGCGCTAGAGCGCGTGACAGTCACAGAAATTCCAAAATCGCTCAAAAACTGTTTACTTTTAGTTTATCACTTATAACTCGAAAATTAAGCCCTTTTAGAGAATAGCCTATCTATAGAAAAATAAAGCATAATAAATTTCCTTATAATCATGTCGGTTAGGTTTCTTCGTCAGACGAACAGTTTGGGCGCTAGAGCGTGTAAAAGTGGCAAAAATTCTAAAATCTATCAAAAACTGTTTATTTTTAGTTTATCGCTTATAACTCGAAAACTAAGCACTGTAAGAGGAAAGTGTTTTTATAGAAAAGTAAAGTCTATCTAATTTCTTACAAATTATATTTGTTAGGTTTCTTCGTCAGACGAACGGTTTAAGCGCTAGAGCGCCCGAAAGTGACAAAAATTCTAAAATCGGCCAAAAACTGTTTATTGATAGTTTATCACTTATAATTCGAAAACTAAGCACTGTAAGAGGAAAGTGTTTCTATAGAAAAGTAAAGTGTATCTAGTTTCCTAAAAATTATGTCTTCTAGGTTTCTTTGTCAGACGAACGGTTTAGGCGCTAGAGCGCGTGACAGTCACAGAAATTCCAAAATCGCTCAAAAACTGTTTACTTTTAGTTTATCACTTATAACTCGAAAATTAAGCCCTTTTAGAGAAAAGCGTATCTATAGAAAAATAAAGCATAATAAATTTCCTTATAATCATGTCGGTTAGGTTTCTTTGTCAGACGAACAGTTTGGGCGCTAGAGCGCGTGAAAGTTGAATAAAAATTTCAAAATCAAATCGAAACTGTTTTTTTAGTTTATCGCTTATACCTAACTCGAAAATTATGCATTTTAGCGGTGTTTGAAAAAATAAAGGGCCAAGGCACTTCCTAATAGTTCTAAATCGTGAAAACTGCCCCGAATACACTTTTCCACTCTTCAGAGTTCTGAGACGAGAGTTCTTTGCTGATTTAAAAAAAATTGAGTTTGTTGCATTGCGTTGGTACATACTACTGCGGTTTTTAATATTAATTTGTCCCCAAACCCTGAAAAGTCAGTCAAGAGGGTAGTTAAAAAATATTTTGTGGAAATTGACGTTAATTGTTTTATTTCGTTAAAAGTAGTTAGATCTGGCCTCTTTTCATTTAACAAATGAAAAATTCCATATTTAAAGCTCTAAAGGTGCGTGTTTATTGAAACCTTTGCATTTGGAACCCCCTAGAGATTATTTTAGACGTATGGTAATGCTTAACAAATTGTGCTCAAATTATTAAAGTTTAGAAACTAATTTGTCTCTTATCTGCTAAAATCACTCGAAATGATTTCGAATTACATTCAAATTATTCCCTATTTTAAGGTTATCACCTGTATTGTGCGAATTTCTAACGGATTACGTAGTAGAACACGAAAACGCCAATTACGTTCTGAACGCAATTCTCTGCTAGATATCCTGACACTTGTTTGATTCTATGCGTTCTTGTAAGATTACCAAATCGTCTATTATGTATATAGTTTTGACTTCAGTTTTCCACTTTTGCAATTTCGCGAGCGAGAGACGTGGGTTTTTATTCGTCGAAGTGACTTCGTCTCGCTTTGCGATCTTTAAGAAGTCGAATCGTGCTTAATATATCGCGCCTTCTATTTTTGAGTCTTCGAGAAATTTTCTCGATAACTTTCACGCGCAACTCTTCCTCCCAAACTCATAATTTTCGTTTGATCCTACTCGGTGCGGTCTCCTTCGTCGAAGAGCCTTTCGAATTAAACTTTGGCAAACATTTTAAAATGTATAATTATATAATTTTTCGCTCTGAAAATTATAAAAATCAATCCTAAGGTGTTGACAATGCGCAGTGTTCTGTATGTACGGGGGCGGAACTAATTTACTGTCACCGCCTCCTGTTCCAGTCTTAATATTACTTACTCAATCCTAATTTTGCTCGAAACTCAAAATAAATTGTTGCTAAATTATCCTACGAACTCATCGAGCACCTTTTTAAACAATTTCGTCCTTCCGAACGTTATAATTTAATAAGAAAAAATTTCCTTCTTCGCCAATTCGTTCTTGAAACTTTTCTCTCCTTATCGTTTTGAAAATCGCACGTCATTTGAGACGTAATGGACCTTGGCGAAAAGCCACACACGTATGGAGAGATACCTCGAAACTTTTCTTGACATTTTCCCCAACTAATACTAATCGAATCTTTGACATTTTCGTAAGAAAATAATTTTCCCCCCAATTTATTTAAATCTACTAGTAAAGGGAATTTTTTTTTGTGAAACGAAAACTTCTTCCTTTTAGATAGTAAAGTATAAATTCTATACTCGTGGGTGATCTATTTTATTCTGCCAACGGACGGCTCCATCTATTCATCTCACTTTCACAATAAACAATGTATTGGAATTTGTCTTGATCAGGTCTAAGAGTGAGCCATTTTTATAATACAATTTTGTTTCGTTATACGTGCGCTCTGCGTCTGATAAAAAATCACCAATTTGTGTTGTAATAACCTCATTCCTTTTGGTTTTCCCTTGCGCTTTTGTTGCGTTCTTTCAAATCAAAAACTTTTCAATATTATCAAAAGATATTTTTCTCCATTTTATCCTTGTCATAAGAAAAAAGTCGTTAATACGGTCTTGGTAAGAACGATTTTTATATTTAGTAGGTGATGGATGGTCGTCGGATTATGTTTCCGAGGTCTTAATAATTAAGTAAAATAAATAATTCAATTTTATGTATGGAGTCGTCTCTCGGAAGGCTATGGCGAGGCACTGAGAATAAAATTGTGTATAGTAGTGAAACTTCCAAATTTCGTGTAGCTTTGCTGCAATTTTCCTGTTCGTTGCGATGAATTGGGACAAGAACATGAAATTTGAGGTTTAAGCAAGACACGAATTGAGGATTTTGATGATCTTGTTAAGAAATCTTGAAAGGTACTCTCGTAAATTCCCCACCAAGTCTACTATTTTTGTTACTTTTTAAAATTTCCAATTGCGCGATAAGGAAATGCGTATCTTTACTGCGCTTATGGAATTTTTTTTAAAGAACGGGTCTCTTGCAGTTGAGCAGACGGCCCGTGTCCGTCTGTCCGTGCATAGTCTTGTCTTCTCAAGGAAGTCCTCTCAGGGGGCCTCTTTGTACGTCCACGGATCTTGATAAGCAGACTCACATTGCCGCAGTATCTGAGCATTTGCTTAAAATGTGTTGAAAAAATTCTTCTTGCTCACAGTCTCTATACCCATGGCCTCGTTTTGGGCTCGTATTGTGCATTAAACTGTATTCAGGTGACAGTGGGCCTATCAGTGATCTGTTTCTGCCCTTAAACGTTAAATTTCAGCAAAGTTTTGGATTTCACAAGAATGTAGCGTCCGTATGAGTCTCTAAGTGCCCAAATGCGTTCTGTGATTCTTAAGGAGCCATTCCGGAAGTCGTCGTTTGATGAAACTATATTAGATCCCAAAAGTGCAGCCAATAGGCATAGTGTGTACATGTATAGGCTTGTATTCTCAAAGAAAAGCATCTCGTACGTTTAGGGTTTCTGACCAACAGAATCCAGAATTGGGTGCCTCAGAATCACAGTTGCTTGCGTGCCGAGTCCGTATATAGTCTTGTCTGCTCAAAGAAGCCTCTCAGACAGCCCTATGTACGTTCACTGTTCCTGATAAACCGAATCTAGAATTGGGTGTCTCTGACCCACAGTGTCGCAGTAACTAAGCATTTGCTTAAAATGAGTTCAAAAAATTCTTCTTTCTGCTCACAGCCTCTACCCCGGGGCTCGTTTTGAACTCGTATCGTGCATAAAATGTTATTAAGGAAGCTGTGGCTCTATCAGTAGTTCCGTTTCAGTCCAGCAAAGTTTTAGATTTTGCCAAGACAGCCGCACCTGTCTGAGCCTCTGTGTGCCCAAGTATGTGCCATGTCTTCTCAAAGAAACCTCTCAGGTAGCTCTACGTACGTCCACGGTTCCTTATAAACAATCCAGAATTAAGTGTCTTCGAGTCACAGTGACGCAGCATCTGAGCATTTGCTTAAAATGTGTTGAAAAAATCTCTTCCTGCCCTCTGCTTCTACCCGTGGCTTCTGCTTCTACCCGTGGAGTCGTTCTGGACTCGTATTGTGCATAAAATTGTATTAAGCGAGCTGTTGCATATCAGTAGATCTGTTTCAGTTCTTTAACGTGTTCTGCTGAATTTAAGCAAAGTTTTGGCTTTCACAAGACAACCGCGCCCGCCTGGGTCTCTTTGTTCACAAATACGCTCTATGATCGTTTAGAAGCCATTCCGCAAAGCGTCGTTTGATGAAACTGAATTGGATCTCAAGAGTGAGGCCAATGATATGCATAGTGTGTCCGTGCCTTGTCTCCTCAAAGAAGCGTCTCAGGCAGCCCTATGTACGTCCACGGTTCCTGATAAACAGAATCCAGAATTGGGTATCTCGGAGCCACAGTGCTATAGTATCTGAGCATTTGCAAAAATCCTTCTTTCTGCTCACAGCGTCTATCCGTGGAGTCGTTTTGGACTCGTGTAGTGCTTAAAATTTTATTGAAGGACCTGTGGCCTATCAGTAGATCTGTTTCCATCTTAAGAAACCGCGGTGTCTTATTTACATTAGCGTATACGGACGATCCGCGCGGATGTGTCTGAACAAGTCCATATAAGCTAATGTAAACAAGAAACCGCGCGGATTCAAACGTCTTAACGTATTCTGCTCAATTTCAGCAAAGTTTTGACTTTCACAAGAGGCCGCGCTCGTCTGAGCCTCTGTGTGCCAAAATGCGATCTATGATCCTTTAGGAGCCATTCCGAATGGCTTGGTTTGATGTAACTCTGTATTGGATTCCAAGAGAGGGGTCAATAGACATAGTGTGTATGTGTTCCTGCGATAAACAGAATCCAGGATTGGTCTCGGAGTCACAGTACCGCAACATCTGAGCATTTGCTTAATATTCTCTTTCTACTCTCTGCTTCTATCAGCTCTATCGGTAGATCTGTTTCAGTCCTTAAACGTGTTCTGCTGAGTTTAGGCAAAGTTGTGCCTATCTGAGCCTCTGTATGCGGCCAATAGGCCGCTGAAGGTACTCTGACGACTTTTCACAGCCAGCGTCCGTAAGTCTCGTCCTCATCACTTTCACTTTCTTTTAATTGCGTCGCATCGATTAACTCTTCTTTTTTCTGATAAACGACAGTGGGAGCATTTTTTGGTGAGAGATTTTCAGTAAAAGAAACTCGTATCGGCTATAGCATTTCTCTTGACAGTTGGTGATAAATATAAAAAAAAGTATAAAGAAATGCGCAATTTCGGAAAAGTAGCTAGCTAAAAGACGTAGAAAAATCGTCGATTTGGATCAGAGAGATTTGGAGCTAGAAACAAATTTATTTTCATTTACCGTTTTTATCATATACCTAGTGCCTGTTCAAAGTTTATCATAATATGGAAGTATAAAATGCTGGAAAAATTGCATTATACAAAAACTCATTGAAAAATGAATGTCATTATATTATTTTGTGAAATTACATTGTTTCGACTCGCAATTATTTCTTGCAAATTGCTTGACGGAATAATAAAGGCCCAAATCGTTTCTTGTTGTTCTAATAATGGAACTCATTATGTTCTTAAACACAATTCAATAATGCGCGAACATTCGTAAAACATTATCAAACTAAAACAATACATAATCACAACCTTGTTAACAAATGACAATCGTTACAAAACCGACAATCATTTCGTTAGATTTTAATTAAAATGGCGACGACTAACTCCAAAATAGAAATATGCGACCTCTACAGGTGATTTTAATAATAATTGTAATTTTGCTCGCACGCCAAACGTTCGCTTCTCAACAAACGATCGTAAATACGGAAAAGAGGGAATAATTTCGGAATCGTCGCCTAAATTAAAATGTGCCGTTTCACATTTGATTATTATTTATATTATTAATTCGTTTGGTTAAGATTAGAAATCCCTTTCCGCGCTTTTGGCGGAGAGTTGCGGCATGAAATCGCAACGGGGGGCCTCTAATGTGTATGCATTTATCAAAAACAGTCACCCTTGCTGCTGTGTCTTAATGCTCTAAGTTTGATAAACTCGTAAGGCATTACGTGTCGCCACTAAGATTGGTGTAAAAAATGGTCTCCGATGTATAAAATATCGATTGCGACTTTATTTCAATCAAATTAAATTAAAACATAACCTCACAAACATGTTCGTGACGGCTTTTTTTTCTTTTCGAAGTATTCTTATTGGTCGTCTTAACTTTGAAAACAAAAGAATACAGTTGTGGCTTTCTTTTGTTTTACTACCTTTTCTGTTGAAATCGTTTGTTTGTTGAAACAAATGAACGTTTACTTTAAAACAATAAAATTGTGTTTGACGGTTCTTTTCAATTGTTTAATTAATATTACATTGTTTTGACTGATTGGTTGTCTTATTTAATAAGTATTTTTGCTTTATTACAGTAAATAACATGTGAGAGAGAGGGTGCATTAATTTTTTTTGGGAAAAAACGTAAATTCCTAAGGCTTCGTTCAGACTGATATATTTAATTAAGAGACGAAAGGCATGTAATATATCAAAGCGAATCGCAAGATTAAGAAAGAAAATAAATAAATGTTTAGGGTTTATAGATGTGAGCAATTCCGTGCTTGGTTTATTGGATAGCGATAGTTAATGATTCCGGTTGACTCGGTCGACATTTGTCTTAACTTTGGTCATCTCGAGAAAAATAAAGTCAATAAGAAACAGGAAAAAAAAGGAGAATAATATATATCTTGTTGAACGTTTTTAAATTCGCGAAAACGACCACAAATTTTAGGGGTTGCAAAAGCAATTCAATTGAGCGTAATAGGCTGCTGATAGATAGGGTGAAGGTGCTGATCGGGGACGGTGCTGAACTATGAGCACCTGTTGAGCGCGGACACTGGTCATTTACACTACTTGACCTAGCTTGAACTTGAAAACCCTTAACCCTCTGTTATGATGATGGTTTTGCGTGTCCTAATACTTGCAACTTACTTTATGCTTTATTTTATCACTAAATTTTAAAAATTCGTTTTTATTATCACTCTCGCGATGCATGCGAGAATTTCGCGAGGGTTGAAAACGTACTTTTTCTTGACAAATTTAACGTCAATGGCAGTTTATAGAAAAAGGGGTGCCTATATCGGAATCGAAGCATTAAATTTTATGTCGAGCGCACATCAAAAATGTTTGTTTTTAAAGAAAAATTAGTTGGTAAAATAGTAATATAAAAGAAATACAAATAAAAAAAGAGAAGAAAGTAAATGAGGCGAACTGAAAGTCGGAGGTAGAAAAATAGTGTTGGTAGCTAGAACGACGTCTATCCCAAGCCATCTCCATCATAGGGTCCCCTAGGAAACACAGTCATTACGAGTGTTGTTGGAAAATGACCAGAGTGTATTCGAGTGCTCGTACGTGCTCTATATACTTCTTGGGATTTTTTTAATCATTTAACTTTATATTTAATTATTTATTATAACAAACGCCGATTTATTTTGTTCTTGTCATTCTTTAATATTGAGCAGCTTTTTTTCCGTACGAGAATTATGTTCTTATCTAAATAATTTATTGCAGTTACAAGTTTCTTCTCAACATACGTTTTGTAGTACCTATCATTGCGAGTGTCACGTGATCTGATGACGGATATTTATAAATTCGAAACTATTTACGAATACAAAATACAAACTTCTTATTAGCGCTCTTTTGGAAGTATTGGTCGAGAAGTCTCGAACTCGAACATTTAATCTTGCCATAGCCTACTCTTTGTCTACCGTCTACTCTTTGTTACCGAAATTATTGTAATCCTCTTACTGTTACAATAAAAGAAAGTTTCCAATATGTGCCTGTTTGTTTTTTCATTAGTATTTTCAGGGTAGGACAAGATTCAAGAAGTTGTATCTGCCCCCAGATCTCTGTTGGATGGTGTTCCTCAGGGCTCTATTTTGGGACCTCTTGTATGTCCTGTATGTACAACTAGGTTTTGGATTATTTGATTGACTGTTCGAGTACAAACGCGTACAAACGCATTAAAAACAGAGCTGTTGTTGTTTGGGCCGAGCAACCTCAGGCACTCGCCCTGGTGTATTTATAGCGAGAAAGCTGTCGTCATTTAGAGGGTAGGCCAGAATCGGGGACTAATTATGGATGACGGCCTTAAATCTTTAGCTCTCGTGTGAGTTGCTGCCTTCAGAAATTTTATAGTTCCTCGAGGAATATCTATTTCAGTCGAAACTATTTGGCTCACAATACCAAGATTCTTCTTTGTCACACGTTGGTGCTGGCACATTTCAATTGAAATGTAGACGGTATCGCAGTAATTACTGTGATAGTTCGCTATGGGCCGTTTTTGAATGTGTCTGATCACTCTAGGATACAGAGGGTTCAGAAGTCATGTCTAAGGCTGATTTGTAGTACTCGTAGACGGGTATTTCAATTGAAACATGAACACTATCACAGTAATTAGTGTGTTAGTGTGATATGGGCCATTTTTGGATGTGTATGATCAGTCTAGGAGACAGAGGGTTCAGAAGCCATGCCTAAGGTTGATTTGTGGTGTTCGTAGATGCGTATTTCAATTGAATCACGAACAATATCACAGTAATTAGTGTGTTAGTGTGCTATGTGCCGTTTTTGGATGTGTATGATCAATGATTAATCTAGGAGACAGAGGATTCAGAAGCCATGCCTAAGGTTGATTTGTGGTATTCGTAGATGGGTATTTCAAATGAAACGCGAACAATATCACAGTAATTAGTGTGTTAGTGTGCTATGTGCCGTTTTTGGATGTGTATGATCAATGATTAATCTAGGAGACAGAGGGTTCAGAAGCCATGCCTAAAGTTGATTTGTGGTATTCGTAGATGGGTATTTCAAATGAAACACGAACACTATCACAGTAATTAGTGTGTTAGTGTGATATGGGCCATTTTTGGATGTGTATGATCAGTCTAGGAGACAGAGGGTTCAGAAGCCATGCCTAAAGTTGATTTGTGGTATTCGTAGATGGGTATTTCAAATGAAACATGAACACTATCACAGTAGTTAGTGTGTTAGTGTGATATGGGCCATTTTTGGATGTGTATGATCAGTCTAGAAGACAGAGGGTTTAAAAGTCATGCCTTGGATTGATTTGTGGTATTCGTAGAAGGGTATTTCAATTGGAGCACGAACACGATCACAGTAATTAGTGTGTTAGTGTGCTATGGGCCATTTTTGGATGTGTATGATCAGTCTAGGAGACAGAGGGTTCAAAAGTCATGCCTAAGATTGATTTGTGGTTATTGTAGAAGAGTATTTCAAATGAAACACGAACACTATCACAGTAATTAGTGTGTTAGTGTGATATGGGCTGTTTTTGGATGTGTATGATCAGTCTAGGAGACAGGGCGGTTGAAAAGTCATGCCTAAGGTTGATTTGTGGTATTTAAATACGCTCACTATCACTATAATTACTGCGATAGTGTGCTATGGGCTGTTTTTGGATGTGTCTGATCACTTGAGGATACAGAAGGTTCAGAAGTCATGAGAGTGTCCCATTGGCTGCCCGAGGTTGGATGGTTGGTTGTGAAGTTTCGTCGCCGTTTTTACGCTGCGTGTTTCTACCACAGGATTATTTTATTTGGGGCGCCGGCTTACCTATGGTACCAGGGTCAAGTTTCGTACGTATAGTAGGTTTAAGGGGGCCTTATCGTCGCCATTGCATAAAACCGAATTTTTTAACAATTCTCGTGGTTACCAGATTTCGAAGGTTTTTAATGACGCGCATGAATTGTTGAAGAGGCTTCTCTTGAATTCTTACTGGAGGAGACACAAAGCTTCACTTTTAAGTAATGACGGCTTGTGGGAAGGGGGGTGTAGGTCGGCTCTGTTGTGTCTTCTTTTTCTGTTATAATAACGCTATTGCCGTTGGGAATTTCCCTACCTTAGTTTACTTCGTTCTTTGCTTTTCTCCGCTCTTTCGGGCCTCACCTGTCCTCAGGCTGATTTTCGTTACTTAGTATTGCTGCACCCATTGATTAATATTTGCATTACATCGTAGATACGTGGAGTCTCGCTCTCGTTGTCCCGCACTTGTTTTTTAGTACTTTCTAAGTTATCTGTACGTTTTTTGTTTTGTTGTAAGTTTGCCAAAGTTGTCTCGTTCTGAATGGTATTGATAAAGAATAGTAATAATAATATTGGTTTTGGTGTGAAGGGCCCTGTTTCGGGGTATAAATGTGTAGATAATAATTACGATCCGTAAATCGTCTTTAAATTAAACTTTTATATAGGAAAGATGTTTTTAATGTGGTTATAAAATTAAGGTAGATCGCGAAAATATAAAACGAAGACAAACTGAAGTAAGATCAAGAAAAACGAGTTCGTCTTTCTTAGCCTGTCATTAATTTTACTCCATTCTTTATTAAAGCAATCCGTCTTGGTAGGTAAAAATCCAAGGATAAATCAAAAGTCAAACTTTGTTATTTCATCAATCATTGCGCCCAAAAACTTTCATTTTTAGTCTAAAAACGTGTCAAATTATATTGCTCAGTTTTGGGTCGTGGAAATAATTTTAAAAAAATTTTTGCGTCTCCGCGCTCGAAAGTAAATTTTTTTGCGATTAAGCTTATACGGAACGAGTTCCATTTTATGGTTATAATTTGAACATTATATCCATCCCGTGTTTTAAAATAATTTCAATATTTTCTCGGTTAAGTTAATTTTAATGTTGGATATTGGCAAAATTTTCCTAAGCGCAGATTGCTTCCTTTCATAAATCAGGTTTTTATGTGCCATTTACTCCGGTTATTAATCGTTTGTCAGAACTAAACGGCAATTTGCAAAAAAACATTCGAGAAATTCTGCAATAGATCATTGATTCAAAACCACACTTCTTATCTATTGTTACATTAATTTCATTCTGAAATGTTTTCCCCCTTTTATTACATTTAGACTTATCGGTTAAAATTTTTCATTTTTTCGCCGTTATTCTGTGTGCTTGTCCATTAAGGAAAATGGGAGGGGAGGAGTAATATTGGGCGAAATCTTAAATTTGAATAATAACGGATGGGGTTGGGTGAAAATAATTGAAAAGGTAACATTAGTTTCCATTGATTGTGAACACGCTATTAAGGTGCGTCGTAAATAAATGACACAAACAATGTAACGACTTTATGAAAATTAATCATTAATTCGTATTATCCGTTGATAATCTATATAATAGCCGGCCCCCCCATCTCTAATATCGCCCGGTGTGCGCGACGACTAATCAACTACTTATGTTGCGCTATTAAGGGATGTTAACAAGATGTTTCGACACAGAATCCATAATCTAATTTGTTAACTGACCCTCTGAGCTTTGTGCATAAGACGCGGGATAGCCCTCTCGGAAGGGGTCGAATTCGTATTATAAAGCTCGGCGTTTTAGCGTAAAAAGACGCCGATTGTTAAAATTGAGACAATAGCTCCGAGAGAGGCACCTTTTAGAGCATTAGATATCAGAAATACGCAAACACATTTACATTAACGAGACACGATACCCCATTATCTTATTCTCTATTTCGCGATCATTCCCTATAAAAGTGATATCAAAAAGTATTTGAGACACGTAACTAATAAAAGTAACCTTGTCTAACGAATTAAAAAAGACGTCGGTTTACGCAATGGCGTAAAGGAATGCGAATGTAGAAACGATTAAAACAAGCCAATCAACGTCTCTGATAACGAGTGTCGGAAGGGTTGTCGTTATCTCAGATGCGATTCCTATGCAAATCATTCCAAAGGCACTTTTGATTATTCCGTTCTTGATGGGGCAACGCGTTTTAGTCGTATAGTAATAGAGATGTGTGTGTGTGTCCGCTGCTCTCTTCCGTCCATTTGTTTTTTCGCTATTAGACGAAATTAATTTAGGTAGACCGAATTGATAGAATTTGTCACGATTAACGTTTTGGAATAATTGAATCGAAGGTGCGGTCGTCTGTCTGTGGGGATTTGATAATGATAATCATTCGACGTTATTCAGAAATGTAACTTTGTGTAAACCACGAGTTTTGATCTTATCGAATTGCGTACGCGGTAAAAATCGTCCATTAATGTGGGTTGGACATTTCTTTTTGCGAAATTAATAATTATGGGGGTTCAATTAACGTTTCGATCGCGGAATTGTTTGGGTGCGTTTAATTAGATTTTATACGAGCGATAATTTAAGAACAAACGATTGTAAATTTTCGTGGCGGTTCCAGAGAAATTAACAAGACTAATAACGGTAATCACCATACCTACACAATACCGAAAATAAAAATTGCCGAAATTACATCGCATTCGCATTCCTGTATGACAAAGTGTTGCCAACTCACAAAACGTGATATGGCACTCAAGCGACACTTCCCTAATGATAAAATTTGTCATCTTTTGTGCTCGAAGCATATTGGGTAGGTTATATATGTGAGTAGGTCCTGCATTGTCGCTGGACACGCCATCTTCCATAAGGATTTTATAATACCGCATTACTCGTTGTTATTTATCCACGGGTGTTTAATGTCAAAACAAACTTATAGATGCAATTTCGCCCGAACTGCCCCAAATAAATCACCTCAACAGTCTCAACACACAATTATTATTTAATTTAATTTTTTTGGGTCCGCCGCGACAAAAAAATATTTAAAATTTACGATAAACAAACTTACAAGACAAACAGAAGGAATTAAAATTGCACAACCCTTTCTGAAGATAATATACAGATAACAAGCGAGCATCGGAATAATTTGGGGCCATTTGCAAGGCAGCTCATGAAAAAGAGCACCATTAAAAAGTTAATTTAATTAGCAGTTATTGGTGTAAGTCGGTTAAGTTTTTTTTATCTTCTGAGCACATGGGGTTGAAGGCGATCTAAATTAAACAAGGGTTGCTTGCTTCTCTAATTATATTTTGTGGAGACATTTATGCCTAAAAGGGTTCTGATGACAAAATATCTCTCTTGTTGACTTTTTCTTTCGCTTTAAGAATTTAGGTATTGTTAGAAGAGGACGAAAATAATATATTTTATCAAAGACCGATGTTTCGAGCTTTTATGTTCTTGTAAATTTAAATTACGACGATGCTTTAATTTAATTTTTGATTCTTTCGCTTTTCGTTATACTATTTTTTTCATTTTTTTTAGGGTTAAAATCTTATCTAGTAATTTATGATAAACGTTAGCTCCCTAAAACTAACGATGGTATCAGATAATATCGTATAAATGACAAGCTTTTCTCACACCTTATTTAATTATCAAATGGCGGTCACGTAAAAATGTTGTATTAAAACGTGCATCATGTTAGATTAATGCGACATTTGCATAAGTTAAACGAATGGGATCGTTTCTCATAACGAACTATCGAAATTTTATTATCTCAATCTAGTAGGTAGTTCAAGGATGTGGTATTTCAATAGTAAAAAAGTTGCAAAGCAGAGCCAAGGCGAGACTTCGCTTGAGTGCAGGAGCTACGGTTCAATAGCATGACTTATTTGTATGTCTTCCGGGACTTCGTTCGACAGACCCCTTACACTTAGGCCAGATGCCCCTTTATGAGCTTTTATATGTTCATGTTAGGTTAGGTTTGGCATGGCTAGGATTCGTATTCTAAACTCACAGCTATCTGCGGCGGCAGTGTAAAATCGTGCGGGGAAATCGCAGCATCAAACATTAATGCGATAAGTATTGCCTAGACTACAGACGAAGGTGCCCAATTCTTATTTACGTTTACGTCGCAAGGCACGTGTCGTTACTTTAAGGGTCGAAATTGGACACCTTCGAATGCACCGATAGTTGCGAAACGTCAGTGTAGGAAGCATACCGTCCTCATAAAGGATATAAAGTACTGGGCCCAACATTGAACCCTGAGGCGCACCCAAAGTTATAGGCTCTTCAGAAGAGTAGGATAAAATTATTTTTTAGGATTACACCCAACTGAAAAATACTGCGTCTCGCGAAAAAAACGTCGAGATCTACAGTCCAGCAATACCTATTCTTCAATACTTTTTTCTTCCGTTTACTCGGTTCTTTAGGCTCCCGAGAACTTTGCCCATTCTTGTGACCGGGCTCAGTCGTAGCAATAGCGCTTCTTGCTGTGAGACTATCCCTGGTTTTAAGTGGAGTCTTTTTGCATGGGAAGCGCCTTAATAGAGGCCTGACAGCTTAGTCTGTAACGCTTCTGGCCTAAACCTATTATAAGTCTAACCAAGGGATGGTTCGATCGTCTTGAAAAAATTACAGATCAGAGTTCCTAGCTTTGGGAAACGGAGCCGGAAGTCAGCCTGTCCCACGTGTAGGTAATGTCCGCTCGACGCCCGTATCAGGGTGGCCGGCAGAGTGCACTCATACCCCAAGCAGTGAGCGGGGGGAATTGTAGTCCGTGAAAGTATGGTACATTTCTATGGAACTACGAAGTCCAATGTCAACAGGCCACGGTCCGTCACTCCTAGGCATTTGAGTGCTTGGATCGTGGCTCTCAGCATAGCCCGGGTACGACTTTCCCATGGTCTGCGAGGAATTCGGCCATGAGGGAGGGTAGTAACGGCCTATATTTTCTAACTTTCTCATTGTGCTCCCGAGCCATGCCATCTCCGTCTTTCTGGCGGACTATCACGTCGACCTCGAAGACCCCTTCCTCATTCTTTATCACGAAGTCGGGTTTGAGATGCCCGCCTGAAAGAAGCCTAAAAGTGATTTCGCTCACTGCTACTACCCCTGCTCTCTTTACCCAGCATTTCACGGCGACAGCTCTTATATCGTCGTGGCGGCGGATCGTCTGAGCTGCTTTCGTGTAAATGCATTGCCCGATTATTTGGCCGTGTCTCAAGCTGGATGCCATATTTTCTGCATTGAAGGTCCGCATGGGGAGGCCAGCGGTCCATAGTAACTCCCGTCACCGCTGTATTGGTCCGCATTTTGAGGGTCAGGCGTTTGCAATCTTGTCTTTGAAGAGAGCTTGAACCGACTTCTCTTGCGAACCAAGAGCTTCCCACTTCTCGAGTTCCTGTATACGAGTTTATTTCTTCCACCTTTCAATTGTGGTGGGAATTAAAATCTTCCTATTTTGGCCAGTGCTCGAAGACGTGTCTCGAGGCTGGTACCAGTTACAAGAGCTCGAATGGCCGGATATGGGTTCTCCAACTATCGAATTCCGGTCTTTAACTTTCGTATTTCGTCTCTCTAATCACTTGATTGGAAGACCTCGCACAACTTAGTCGGGATCGGAGAGTATTTAGGCTTGCACCGCCGGCGTCATTAGTGGAAGGGGTTTCAGGGGTAATGTGGTCAAGACGTTCTATGCGCGATGCCTGGCGTTTTGTCTACTTCTTTGATAGGCATTTTCAAAGGGGTGAGAATTTGGGCGAATTCTGTGAAGTAGCAGTTGAAATAAGCTTACGGGTGGTTCAAGAGTGGCTGATGCGTACCGGTCGGGTGTACCAGTGTTTATAGGCGATAACTTGCTTAGTTCTCTGGGTATTGTCTGGTATTAGTTTTCGATGTGGAGGTCTTGTTAGGGTACTCGAATTAGTAGTGAGTCGTGGTTGAGAGTACTTCGATCTTGTTATACATAATCTGGTGGTTGTCTTGGATTTTTTGTAATGCGTGCTCTGCAGCTGCAGACTTTTCGGTCTGGTATTGATACTCCGTTTTGTACACTTGGCAAGATGAGCATGGGATCTTGTAAGACTCCCGCGTTTGAAAGAGGGTCTCTGGCGTCTTTCACTGAGCGCAGGGTTTCTTGGATTTTTATGGTGGGTTTTAATGTTGTGTTTGTCCAGTAATTTTCCTATGCGATCGCGCGATCGGTAACGCTTTTGATGTAGGGGAAGAACACTTTGCCTATCGGTGCTGGCAGGTCTTGTGGTTTTGCTTGGATTTAATGCGCGCTTTATCTCTTTTGCCCATTGTAAGGCCACGTTTAGGTTTTCAAATTTTTTTGGGGGCTATTGTGGTTGGCAGATTGTTGTGGCTCGGTCTCCAAGTGTTTTGATGATCCGACTCTTGTTTCGAGTGATGGTTTGACTCTTTGTGTGTGTGTGGGGGGGGGGGGGGGGTTCTATAAAACTTTTGGCTCAATGTCCCTTCGCTCTAACGCATTACCGAGACATCCACTCAGAGATGATCTCGTATTTTCTGGAAACTTCTTTTTACGAAACAACACTAAGGAAGTCGACTAGTCGACTCTTCGTCGCCTAACGTCTACTGGCATTTTGAAAGAAGATAACGTTAGTGACTTTGGTTAACAGGGGCCACTTCAAATTCACTAATAAAATAAAAATAATATTTTTAATTCAAAATTAAGCAAATGATAAGTTGAGAAGGCGATCCATCGCTTTCTACTTAGGTGTTGCGTATGTTTTAGTTAACCGAAACTTAAGTCTAAGTCGCTCTTAGTTTAAATCGAGCGACAAAATAGATTAGTAAATGTAAATTTAAGGGAGAACGGCTCGTAATTAAATTATTTAAAAGAATTAGTTTTATTCGATATAAAACGACAAATAAGATTAGAAATAATTGAAGACTTCCGAAAGTTAAAACAGTCAAATGAACTGAACTTGATATGACTGAAATAAAATCGCCTATTATTATCATCGTGTAGAGTGTAGAGGATGATCACGACGATCGCTGTTGAAAAGTTCCATATAACGTGAAACATCTTATAAAAGAGATAAACATTTTGAAACTAAAGGTGTAGTAGAAAGAGACGAATGATTTACCAAATTAAGGATTTAAATGAATACTAGCTGCCAAAACACACTCAACTACCATTTTCTGTCTATTATCAAACATTTCTAAGGTTGTAAATTTCATTTGATTAAATTCTCTTCCTCTTTAACAACTAAAATGAACAAGAGAGAAATCTTTATTATTGGTTCATTCAAGTAATGATATGAGTTTTAACATTTTAATATCTTCCGTTTAATTTTCAAACACTTCAAAGATACTCCTCGTCGTCTACTTGTTTTCGAGCGAGGTATATAAGTATGACAGACTTATTGAGGAATCAAATTTAATCTCAAACTTGCTCTCTGTTGCTCGTAAATTTTCAGGAAGAAAATTTTCAACTTACTGTAATGTGCTTTAAGGGCTCTCCTACCAAAATTATGAAGTTTGAAAATAATCCGCTAATATTGAACGACATGTTCGGAAGGGTTGAGCTAATCGATTTAGTTATTAAGTGATGGGCACTTATACCGGGTGTAAACCACCAAAGATCGACATAGGGATTTAACGTTGTTTCGAACGTTTTTCTCCATTTCTGCTCACTAGTTGATTTTAGAGCAAAACCAATAGTATCAATGGCAAGGTGAACTCACTACGACACACTTGGCCTTAAAATAAAATGAAAAGTTGTTAAAGAGAAGGGGGTTAAGAAATGGAGAGTACTTCGTATTTCGCGAATATCAAACTTACTTTCCTCTTAAAAGGATAATTTGAAAAATTTTTATGTCCTTTGTTGAACCCCTTTTCTTTATATTATTAGAGTACCCTCAAACATATCTCGTTAATATTCGTGTAATAAATTACGGAGGACACTTTCGCCATCAACATATATTTAACCGATGCACTAACCCTAACTTAATGGCGTCTCGACACCTTAAAGCGTCTTTACTTTAACTTACGTATAAGGGGCAAACGTGTTGAATAGGGACGCCGACGCTGTTACGTAAAGTTTGTTTGTTGTTATTGAGTATAGGTAGTATGTTATCGTGTATATGGAATTTGTAATGTAGGACCGTAGTGTTAATTTACACAGCCTTATTAAATACTATATTATGTTTTGATGTTACCTCGTGGTGGTTGGCAAAAATTTTATAATTTATTAGTCTAGAGGTAAATTAATATCTCGTTGGGAATAGACGTGTTTCTAGCCAATTAGTCTGTTTTATGTGCGGAATATATCGAAATAAGACCTAATTTACTATAACGAATAAGTAATAAAATTTACATTATGGATATCGTCTTTGCGTCTTCGTTTATACGGGGTATTATCATAAAGTTGGTGACTTTGGCCTCACCTCCCTGGTAAAATATAAATTTCTGGTATCGTTTCGTTTTGATGATTAACTTCCGAGTAACTCTCAGATTTGCTTTCGTAGTAGATCAGAGGAGTGGGTGCCTCCTTTCTGCTCGCTGTATAACGGTCTCTAGCACTTGAGTGCTCTTTTCTCGAGCTTTACGTCTTCTCTCGGTGCACGAGGCTTTTTGGTGCGTATGGGCCTCTACAATATATCTTCTGTATCATCACTTCACCTCAATGTGCGAGAGGAAATGACAATAAGATCTGCTTTGAGGCTACGGAGCATGGTATTGTTTTTTAAGAAGCATAGCGTGGTCACTGTAGAATTCTCAAAGGAAGAAGCAGCGATGTACCCACCTGAAACTCATTTGGAACTAAACCAGTCATTTTCTATTCGAAAAACAGCACTGGCGTAGGTTTCCCTGGTAAAAGCTTCTGTATGCCGTTTTACCTTCTGCTTGGCTTGAGTAACACTAGGGAAAGGGATGCTGTTGTTTTGTAAAAGTTGTGAAAACCGTTCAACGGCTTGCAGCTTACTCTTGTTCTCTTGTAGCTTAGTGGTAGATCACCCGGCGAGACTTGGGTGCAATCTCCGATCGCAGTTTTTCCCTTGGATAATCAGCGCAGCACGGACGTCTACCATCCACGGCTACCCAACTCCGAATCTAACTATCGCACTGTTCGCATGTTCGCCGCTTGGGGGGGGGGGGGGGGTTCTAAGAACGGAAGACGCAGTGCGGATCACTCGTAATATCGAGGAGAATGACGTCTATTAAGTGGGGAGTACTGTACTGATTCAATGCTAACGTGAGCAAGTGATAAAATGTCAGAACGGGGTAGGTTAGTGGTCAAGCATTGCTTGGGGGGGGGGGGGGGGGGTAACGGTTGTAAGAAGGAAAGACGCAGTCCGCACATACTCTGGTATCGATAGAAACGACGTCTCTACGTCTCAGCGACTCAATGCTAACGCGAGCACGCGATAAAATGCAAGAACGGGGTAGATTAGTGGTAAAGGATCGCTGGGGGGGGGGCGGTTGTAAGAAAGAAAGGCGCAACCCGCACACACTCGTGGTATCGAGACGAACGACGTCTCTACAATGGGGAGTACTGTAGCGACTCGATACTAACGTGAGCACGCGATAAAATGCAAGAATGGGGTAGATTAGTGGTAAGGCATCACTAGGGCGGGGGGGTGACGTTTGTAAGAAGTAAAGGCGCAGCCCGCACACACTCGTGGTATCGAGACGAACGACGTCTCTACAATGGGGAGTACTGTAGCGACTCAATACTAACGTGAGAACGCGATAAAATGCAAGAACGGGGTAGATTAGTGGTAAAGCATCGCTGGGGGGGGGGGGGGGTTAACGGTTGTAAGAAAGAAAGGCGCAGCCCGCACACACTCGTGGTATCGATACGAACGACGTCTTTGCAATTGGGAGTACTGTAGCGACTCGATACTATAACGTGAGCACGCGATAATTGCAGGGGCGGAGTAGTTTGGTGGTAAAGCACTGGGCGCGACACTGATGGCACCGTTTCCGGCTCTGTTTAAGTTTTTCCTTGAGATAATAATTAGCGCAGCATGAACATCTATTGTATTGTATTGTATTGTACTCAGGGGTTGATTGGCTACGTAAGCCTTACAGAACTGCGACCAGCGTTGATCTTTTGTTCATAACCCTACTCGTATTATATTCTCAGGAATTCGATCTTGTCAACATCATGAACGTCTACCTTCCACGACTACTAAACGCATGCCAAACTCTCATCTAACCTAAAGACATCTCACAAGCTTTCGGATGATCGAAGTGACTTGATGGGCCCTTCTGGGAACTTTTGGAATCTTTTCGTCTTTTGTTTGAAGCTTCAAATCCGCGTATGTTAAACCTCCGGATCTGGAGTGTGTCGGTGTTGGTATCTTTTCTTGTGTTTCGATACTCGATTTTGTAGAATAATTTTTTTGAAAGTGCCCCCGTAGAAGAGCATAAAGTTGACACACAAAAAATTAACAAAAGAAATATAAAGAGTAAAAATTTAATAAATGTAAATATAAAAATTCAAATTCACTCGAATAAGGAACATTTCGTGTTTATAACGATAATAAGGGCAAAGTGGAGGAGGAAATTAGGGAACAAAAATTAGTAAATACAAATACAAAGTACTCGCTAAAAATGATTCTAGCCAGATACATCTACCGGGAGACATTACCATTAGCTATGTAAATCAGCACACGTGTAAAAGACGAGTACACGTCGGCCTCTCATTTCCTTTTTTATATTTATTAACAAAATCATTGTGTAAGAAAAGGAGAGTTTTAGTATTTGTAAAACAAGGTGCAAAGATATTTAGCTGCCGAACTCGAGTGCCCCGCGGGACTTGGAAATAATTACGAAGCTCAACTTAAAACTCGAGAAAAATTGTACCCCATTTTTATTATCATTCACCTTTCGAGAATAGAATTGACTTTTAAATTCTTTTCCATTGTACAGTTCATGGTAAAAACGTTATTTTTAATTCTTTATTATTTTATTTTTTTATCTCTTCTCTTTCGCTTTGGATGTCATTTCCAAGCCGTCCTAATCAAGCACTATTGAATAAAAATATAAGAACACTTCCTTTTGTTTGTGATATGAAAATGTGTATGTTATGTATAGTTATGTTTACTGCGCGAAGATTCCACATGTAGACGTAGACTGTATGAAGAGGGCCTTTTAATGTTGGAAATGAGTTGTAGATGTTTATATAATATCTTGACGAGGCAGCCCACTTAAGTAATCTCTCTTGCAAATCTGGAGCTCTCGAAGCCTTTTAGGGGCTGCCTAAGGTGCGAAACTATCGAAGGTCCTCTGAGAGGCCCTCACAGCTAGCTTGAGCTTTTTGGCCTATGACTAAAGCCAAAGTGTAGTATTATGGGTTGCTTTTCTTTAAGATATCACGTGAGTTGACTAGTAGATCCATTCGACCATATATCCATTCGCATAAATGTCCATTCGGCCAAGTCTTTGATTATAAGAACTAAAAATTAATTTTTTGAATTATTTATTGAAAATTAGGCATCTGCGCCTAATAGACCAAAGATTAAAAAATTTTTTAATATTCATTCCGGAGGAAACCGCTAGGGTGTTAGTCGAGACATTTTTTAATCTAAAATGGTTTGAAATCTTAATATTCGAATTAGAGAAAGAAAACATTGAAAAGTTCATTAAATTTTTAGAGAAAAAAAATAATTTTCGTGCGGGAAAAATTTTGTTCTGGACGATATTTAAAAAAAGTTTTTGAAAGGTTAATGTAATTTTTTTGGTATTGTACTGCTCTCTGAGTAATATCTACAAATATCTTTAAATATCTCATCCCCTAATAGTAGCCCCTTTATTTTTAATTCTCGCTGAAAGCCGCGTATACAGACATCGCATTTCAAGCCTTATTAATCTCCACGGAATATTTTCAAGAATAAAAAATTAAAACCGAAAGCATAATGTTCTGTGTTTGGATGAAAGTAGTGGGGGGGCAAGAGGACGCCTGAATATATTAATTGAACAACTCGGCATTTTTCTCTTAGAAGCGACAACAGTTTTTATTGTTAATCCGGAAAAATTGCCGCCGTTAAGCATTTCCTTCTTTATTCTATTCCTCGAATCGATGAGGAAAAAAAGGACGTCCAATATTTCATGTTTTAAGGGCTTTAAAGGACGAACAATACAAGTTGATATGAATTAGTCAACGACTTTTAAAGTCCGCAAATGTACACTGCCACTTTTTATTTGCTTGCCCGGATTATTTGCATAATATTGTTCTTAAATTTTCTTACGCCCTTTAAGTGCGAGCACCTACTTTTTTAAAAATGTAGTCTTGTTTTATTATAAGCCATAACAACCCCTAAATTTTTTGTTTTTTTTTCCTTCCCACTCGTCGTTTTTAAATCGGGCGCATAAAACGAGCCACTAAGTGCTCGCTTTTAATAAACATTTATTTGAACAAATTTAGGTAAAAAATACGTCATTACCTTCTTAACGCTTAAAATAATGAAAATAAAAAAAAGTATACACTTTTCGTAAATAAAAAACAGTCTAAAGTAAATGAAATAATAATTCGTTTACGAAGACCCTTCTGAAGTAGTAAAGTATACGTATATAGGAAAAAAATATAAGCTTCACTTTGCCAGGAAGTATCAAAATGAAGCTATTGGAATTAGAAATTCTCTCCCGAGATAAAAAATTTAAATTTCCCTTATTAAGCATTCAATTAGCTTGTTCCTCTGAAATGTCAATTTGTATTTTTCCTCTTCCTTAAACATAAGAACAAATACTGAATTTATAAAATATTAAAAGTTGTTCGGTTAATTTTCCGTCCGACAACTTCTATCTTTAATAATTCATTTTTATACACTGTCAGCGCAGACATTAATTTCTTACTATCGCAAATAGAGCGAAATTTTATTTGAAAAAAAAAATTAATTGTTTTTAGAATATCGAGCAAAAGGGATGCGGGAGATAATGTACTCCCTATTCTGTTGTTCACCACTGTATCGTCATTTGTTAATTTTACAGCACACTATATAATTCGGGGCTTGCAATTTCACCCAAAATCGACATGCAAATTACGCCTTTCTGTACATTCTCGTACGGGCTCACACCGTATAAATGCGTTATTAATGAACACCAAGAATTTCATTAAAGATTGTTTGTATATCAAAATGTCTACTAAATTATGGTGCCGGTTTTAGCATCGTTGTATTGCGTATTGTTTATATATGTGCCGTTCTGTTCGTAGGTAGTCTACATGTATACGTTCCTAAATACGTTTTCGACCCCTTTACTTATTTTAATTCGTTATTACAAATCTCCACGAGCTCGCACGTTGTTTATAAAATTAATCGCTTTATTGGCGATGCAAAAAAGGGCATTTGAAACAAAAACCAAAAGTGGCATAGTTTACCGTTTGCCGTAAGATAAAAGTACAACTTCAAGGGTAGCTGCGTGAGGTGTACAAATACAAACTATTCAAAGAGAAAAATTACTAAATTGGCGTGTGGTCATAACGAGTTGAAAATATTTAGAAAAATATCAGAAATGGCCCTTAGTTAACAATAGTATGCTCAGAAGCTCTCCCTGATTTCAAAAAGAAAATTATACGGGGCGTTTTTATTTGAAATAGAAAAACTAACCCCATTTCCCCGGTCAAGCCGGAAGTTAAAATTTAACATGTTTGGTATCATTAGACAGCTAATCTTACGATATTTCAAAAAATCGTAAAATATACCGGGTGTTTTCAAAGCCTCCTTTTGTTTAACTAATTTCCGGTTTAACCGGAAGTGTTTTTTAAATCAAAATTATTACAAATAATAGAAATGTGTGGAATAAATTATTATACCAACTTTCAGTTACAAATGTTAATTATGAAAAAAATTATAAATATTTTGAGGTTTTGACTTTCAAAAAATCCTAGCTCCGGATCTGTTTATACCAATTGGACCAAATAACGGTGCTTAAGTAAGAACTTTGTGTACCGCAACTTACTAAAAGGTAGACAAAACGGCCCGAGCCGATTTTGATCAAACTCGCTTTAAAATTTTAGTCCTCTAAAAGTGGCCAATTTTGAAATTATTTTAAAAATCTACTCTAATAAAACTAAAGCCCTATATTTTGCCTATATATTGCTGTTTTTAGATTTTTATAATAATAATTATTTCCAAAGTTATAATAAAAAAACTAGAAAATGCGTCAATCGTTATACTGGCCGCCATTTTGAATTTAAAAATTTGAAAAAGTATTTTTTTAATTAGGGCCGATGTGTACTAACTTATAGCCCAGTAGAAATACTGTAGGTCAAGATTTTCGGAAATGCGACCAAAATAACCCCCTTATTCCACCGCCCTGTATCGATTTCGTTAATTTTGTTAAATTAGCCGAAACCAAATTTCAATAAAAGCACTTTAGTAGTCTCTATTTGACGGTGTTACCTACAATCACACACAAAAACCGACACTTTCTAAGAGTTTTTTTTTCGAGCGTTTTGGATGCAGGGGGGGGGGACAAACGTCGCCAAATTAAATTTTAAAAAATTCTTTATTTAGAATTAATACTTTTTTTAAGTAGACTAAAATCAACGAAAAGTAATATCCATGCTCAGGCGCCAATTTGTACCGCTGAATTAACGTCCCTGCTCGGGCGCCAATTTGTAATTCACCTTTTTAGTGCTCTTCCGAATAATATAGCTCCGTGCGCTTTGTTCCTCTTCGTAAAGGAACCTGCGCTTTAATTCAGACTCGACCCTTCGACGCACTGTAGTCGTATGCGTATTCCTTAAGTTATACCTAATTTGATAAAATCTTTTTTGAAGTTGTGATTGGTTTAAGTGCGCTCTTGTGCCGAAGAATTGGAGTACCGGTTCGCGCCAACACATTTTTTGAACCATCGTCTCTTTATAAAGAGCCTCTCAAAAGAAGATTTCTAAAACTCTTTATGGTCCAGATTGTAGTGTTTAACGGTCGCGAAACGGAACAACCGGTCGAAACGGTACCTTTAGATTAACGTATGTCCCTACTTGGGCCCCAGTTTGTATCGTTGAACTCATGTTTCTACTCGGGCACTAAGTTATAATTGGATGAAATTTTTAAACTGTTTTTGAAGGCGTAATTGGTTGTAAATACGCCCCTTTGCCAAATAATTGGGGTAACAGTTCGTGTCAACACATTTTTGTGACCATCTTCTCTTCATAAAGAACTTTCTCAAAAGAAAACTTGTAAAACTCTTTATGGTCCCGTTTATAGTGTATAAGGGTCACGAAACGGAACAACCGGTCAAAACAGCATTTTAAGATTAACTAACGTCCCTGCTCGGGCACCCATTTGTATTGGTAAACTGACGTCCCTGCTCGGGCGCTCATTTTTATCGCTGAACTGACGTCCTTGTTCTGGCACCAGTTTGTAAGGCAGTTTAGTGTAGCTCCTTGTACTTCATTCCTCTTTGCAAGAGAGCTTGTGTTTTAATGCAAATTCAGTCCTACGATGCTCTTACGCCTCAAGTTGTTCTTTAATGAAATCTTTTTTTGAAGGTATAATAGGTTATAAATGGTCTCTTATGCCGAAGAATTTGAAGAAGAGTTGCTCTCGTCAACACATTTTTGTGACTCTCTTCATAAAGAGCCTTGTCAAAAGGAGACTTCTAAGGGCGAGTTGTATATTAGTAGCTCAAAGCAAGCTCAACGGTAAACCTACCTTATCGTTGTCAATAAACCTGCCACACCACGTATAACGAGACAGAACAACCTGTCAAAACGGTATCTTTATATGAACTGATGTCCCTGCTCGGGCGCCAATTTGTAACACACTTTTGGTTTTAATCCTCCTCCAAATGATGTAGTTCCTTCCGCTTTTGCCCCTTGTGTAACGGAACGCGCGTCTTATTCAGACTCGATCCTGCGACGCTCTGTAGTCAAGTTATAATTCGATGAAATCTTTAAAGTTGTTTTCGAAGGTGTAATTGGTTATACACGAAGGGACGTTTAAAATATTTACAGAATACTGCGAAAATGTCGCCCTTTTTAAAAAGAAAATATGAATGAAGTTCAGATTGAAAAAATGAAATCAATTACAATTTAGAAAAACTTTTTCAATTTTCTCCTCCATTTTTTATTTAGAAATTTATTAAAAAGAAAGTTAATTCGTTTAGTATCAGGCCTCTTTAAATATTTTTTTTTTCTTTAGTATTTCTTGATTGGTTATCTAAAAACACGCAAAATTAAAGTATAATAAGAAAAGTTTTGAGGAAATAATATTGACATGAAATGATGTAAAGTTTTTTTCGTATAAGAATAAATTGTATCCTCGAGCAATTTTAAATTTGTTATAAGAAGTTTTGAGCTCATAAAAATTGCGATGAGCTTAACGATTCATTACGAAGGTATATTAAAAATAAATTCCTTTAGATATTTTTCTATTTTTATTCGCCTCTTTTTTTCTTAAATAGAAAAATTTTACGAATGCCTCTGGAAGAAGGAAAAATGGAGAAAACGAAATGTCTTAGGTGAAAATTTGTGTATATTTTTCCCAACACCTGTTAAGTATTTTGTTTTTCTTTTAGTAAAAAAAAATTTGCAAACAAATTGAGTTAATCGTATGAAAATTTGCAGTAGATTTCATCCAATTTGTAAGTAATGTACAGCTCTGTGTAGCTGCTGTTTTTGACTTGTCACGTCTTTTGGAGTTTTTTATGATTTTCTTGATTGCTCGAATAGTTGAAAATTGACGGGGCATTTCTTTAAAATTATAGAATAAACTACGAATTATTACATCCAACTTTTGCTGAATATTAAACTTAGTTAAATGAAAAAAAAAATACGGAAGAGCAAAAAATTGTAATATTTAAAAGGTGAAGGAAGAAAATCAAAAAGCAATGAATACTAAACAAGATAACCAGTAGTAAAGATATAATAAATCCGTAATCCTAACCTCAAAATTCTTTTCTCAGCGAAGCGTATGATTTCCAATCTGTTTTAAAACTTTATAATTGAATAATTTTTCAATAAAAACAAGCGAAGCACGCCAACTTGTACCGCCAGCTTCGGAACTTGATTGAAAAAGAAATTCAATACCTCGAAGCCAGCGTTCCGGAAAATTGTCAGTACCGAAGATCTTATTATCGGTGCATACTTATGTTTTACGATTCTTTTAATAACTTCAAATTTAATTGTTCTATTTTAAATAGTCAATCAGTTGCACATTCACTTTGTTTTGTTATAATACGAGATGGAGAAGAAAGAAAATTGGCCTTTAAAAGCGATATAAGCCAATTTGAAAAGAAAAGTTGTTTTAAACGAAATCTCGAATTATTTTTCTTTATTTTGTTCGAGGAAATTTGATTTTAATTTGAAAGATTTGAATAAATTGGGATTTTGCAATAAAAATTATTGCTCGGTATAATTCATAAGGAGAATTTCAGCTTCACTTGGAAAATTGACACTTACAGGTCTCTGCACTGGCACCGAAAAATATCAACGAAAAATGGGTTTGAACTTTTTTCAATCGAGATAATTAGGAAATTCTAACGTCGAGGCTGGCTAGAATTGGCTAAGAACGGTGGTGCCTTTTGGAAGCCAAGAGGGCGGAGGATAAAATGCATCACTGGCCAGGTTTAAATCCTTTAAAATGATCATGGAATGTCAAAAAAACTCTCTCCGAAGAGTACGGAACAAATCGCTTACTTTTCGAGTCTTACACTGGTCAGTTTGGGATTTTAGCCGAAAGTTTTTTGATTGCTGAGAATGGAATGTCCAGATAATTCCCACTTTTCTAAACTAAACTAAACTTCCGTTCTCCTCTCTCTCCCTCTCTCCTATTTCTAACTCCTCTCGTCCCTCTCTTCTTTCTCTCGTTTTCTTTCTCTTTCCTATCTCTCCTCCCTCCCCTCTTTCTCAAGAGAGTTTTACTAAAAATTTCTTGATTGCTGAGAATAGAATGTCCAAACAACTCTCTCTCTCTCTCTCTCTCTCCCTTTTTCCCCGCTCTCTTCTTTCCCCTCTTTCTTCTTTCCCCTTTCCGTTCTCTCTCTTCTTTTTCCTCTCCCTTCACCCCCTTTCCCTTCTCCTTCTCACCTCTCTCTCAAGAAAGTTCTATTACGAAGAACCTTTCGATGCTCAGTTTGGGATTTTAGCCCAAATTTTTTTGATTGCTGAGAATGGGATGCCCAGGCAACTCTCTCGCTCTCCCCTCTATCTTCTTTCTTTCATCCCTAGCATTCCCTACTTTCTCAAGAGAGAGATTATAGATCAAATGGCCTAAACTAAAAGTTGTTATAGCTAAGAATGGGATGTCCGGACAACTCTCCTGTTCTCCTCTTTCCTCTCTCTCTCTCTCCTATTTCTAACTCCTCTTGCCCCTCTCTTCTTTCCCTCCTCTCTTTCTGAAAAGAGTACTATTATGAAGCAAATGACCCACTTTCGGAGCTTACAATGGTCAGTTAGGGATTTTAGCTAAAAGCTTTTCAGACAACTCCCCCTCTCCTTACCTCTCTCCTCTCCCTTTTTTCCACTCTCGTAAGCGAGTATTTTTATGGAGCAAGGCACCTACCTTAGAACCTTACGCTGGTCAGTTTAGGATTTTAACTAAACATTTTTGATTGCTGAGAATAAGACGTCCAGACAGTTGTCTCCTTTCTCCCCCTTCCCCTTCTTCTCTCAAGAAACTTTTATTAGGGAGCAAGTGGCTTACTTTAGAACCTTATGATTTATGATGGTCAGTTTGGGGTTGTAACAGAAATTTTTTTTATTGATGAGAATGGGATGCTTCTGGGGATGTCCTGAGAACTCTCACGCTCTCCCCTCTATCTTCTTTCTTTCATTTTTCTCTCTCCCTTCTTTCTTAAGAGAGCAAATTATGAATCAAATGACCTAAACTGGAATTTTTTTTGCTAAGAATGGAATTCTCAGACAACTCTCCCGTCCTCCTCTTTCCTCTCTTTCTACTATTTCTAACTCCTCTCGCTCCTCTTTTCGTTCCTTCCCCTCTTTTTCAAAAGAGTACTATTATGAAGCAAATGGCCCACTTGCAGCTTGGGATTTTAGCTAAGTCTTTTGAATGCTGAGAATGAGATACCCAGACAACTCCCCTCCTTCATATCTCTCTCCTTCTCCCCTCTCCCTTTTTAACACTCTCTCAAGCGAGTACTATTATGGAGCAAGTGACCTACCTTAGTATCTTACGCTGGTCAGTTTGGCATTTTAACTAAACATTTCTTGATTGCTGAGAATGGAATATCTCGACAACTCTTTCTTGCCCCTTTCTCTCACCTCTCTCTTAAGAGAATACTATTATGGAGCAAATTGAACCTTGCGAAGGTCAGTTTGGGATTGTAGCTAAAAGTGTTTTGAATGCTGAGAATGAGATACCCAGACAACTCTCCTGCTCTTTCTTCTCTCTCGCCCTTCTCTGCCCTTTCTCTTCTCTCTCAAGACTTTCTCTCTTCTCCATTTCCCCATATCACCCTCTCTCTCAAGAAAGTAATATTATGGAGCAAATGGTCTACTTCCGAATCTTACAATGGCCAGTTTGGGATTTTAGCTAAAAGTTCTTTGATTGCTGAGAATGGAATGTCCAGAAAGCTCTCTTCTCTCCTCTCAAGAGTAATATGGAGCAAATGGTCATCTTTATAACGCGGAATTTTATTTAAACTCTCTCTCTCTCTCTCAACAGGGTATTAAATTGTGGAAAAATATTTAGTCATTGCTCATCTTTGTCATTTCAAACGTGGCCAGAAAAGGGTAAGAGGGATGCGAAGAAACATAAATCTGCATCCAGGAAGGGTGCGATAGATCTTGTCATAAATCTTAACTATTATTCGTATCAAAATCATTTTAATTGTGTCCCGGCATAGTATATCAACGGTTTTTTTCTTATTAATTATCGATAACCGTTCAGTGGAAGATTTTCCCCCTTAACTGCAGCAATAAAACCAAATTGGTGCACATCTTTGATAATCCTCATAATTCTCCTGCAAGTTAAAAAGAATTGCTTCGACTTAATTTCGAAACAATTTAAAAAAGAAATTACTTAAAATCCATCTTGGGGCTGCAATTTAAATTTACTCCTTAACGATTATTGACACCCCTTAGAAACTATATCTGCAGAATGTCGAAATTCTCAAACGTCGTGAAAATTTAAGAAAACGCTTTTCTAAGCGTGTGCGAGTTATTTCTTCTTAAATGTATTTTTTATATTAGAAAAACCAATCGATTAACAAAAGATCCCTTAATTGTAAGGCCATTTTTAAAAGACGAGTTGGTAACCGGAAAATGCCGGAGGCTGCGAAAAATAGCTATTAGTTAGCGGCAAAACGGGCTCGCATAATGGCTCCTTTGACTTCTTAGATGGATTTTTTAATATAATAATTTCAATAATTTATACGCTCGTTGCCGAGCTCGATTTAAATTAGGCAATAACCTGGATTAAGACGAGCAATTTCTTCGTTTTTTTCTCATCTAGAATTTAAAATATTGGGGTATTAATTATTAATAAATTCCTCGTTTCGTTTTTAAATAATTATTTTTATATGCGATTTGGGAAAATTACGAATTTATCCTTTAATTATAATTTTTCTTTTTCCCCCTTTTTAATACCTTAATCTCGAATTATTATTTTTTTTATCTGTTTTAGATTTTATTGCCAACTTCCACGTCGCGATTTCCAGTCGAACTTTTAAGGGTAAATGCGAAAAATACGCTTTTGGTCGTTGCCGGTTCTAGCGGAATTATGGTGCTCGAATTGCCCGAAAGGTGTCCACCTCACGGAGCTTTTGCCAATAACAAAGAGATGGTTTATTGCAAGTAAGTGAAAGATTTAAAATTTGCCACGAGAGCAATCCCTAAATTAATAATAATATTTTGAAATACTCGCGCAGAAGTGTAATTTTGTTTATTTGGCAACTAACGGCGTATTAAAAACATTAAAAAGTTTTGCGGAAGTTAGAATGGAAAGACATGAAACAGGAAAGCGGCATTAGAATTATCACGAGCTTTGACATTGTTAAAAGCTTATAAATTATTTTTTAATTACGCCATTTTTAATTAAGTTATATACTAATCAAAAACTAATTTGTACCCCCCCCCCTCAACCTCATTTCGAGTATTGTGTCACTTTTGTTCATTTTTAAAACTTAAAAACCTCACGCGGTCCATAGGACCGCTACTACGGCGTTTTAGGGGAACTACCGAGTTTACCTGCAGTCTCTTCTCTCTTCTAGTGCTTTCGTTCATAGAAGTTTCAAAAACGTAACAGGGTGGTAACTATTTTGTGTCCACGTCTGTTGTATTCCCTCCTTTTTGTTCATATTTTCGTGGAAGTTTATTATATCGTTAAACTTCTCTAAGAAGATCGTCAATTTAATTAAAGTTCGTCGATAATACGTTAACGATTATGAAATTATTTATAAATAAATTTGTTAGGGATAATTCTTAACCAAACGAGGGTGCATTAGACACCAAAGGGCAAAGTTAATTGCTTTAAAAGTATAGTAACACCTGTCTCGGAATTTTCAAAGTTCCATTAGCTGTGTCATACAAATGGTGGTATATTATAATCTACCCAAGATATATGTCCTTATAATTTAAACTTCTTAGCAATTTGGTTTTATTTATGTGTCACGTGCCTTATTTAAATGAACTGATGACAATTTTAGTACTATTTCGGATAGTTTGGCACGATTATACATATTTATTAGCTTCGAAACTTGACTTTTGTTTATAATTATAACCCGTTCGTATTATAATTTCGTTTTTCTTGCAAAGTCCATCGTGGTTCCATTAATGGAAATTTTCCTTTTTGGCTCTCCTTTTTTTTTTCTTCTTCCTATATAATATACGCGAGTTCGTATCACGATGTTACAAATTTGATGTCGCTGTTAATCTTGCGCTATATTACTAAAGTTTGTTGAGAATACATTATACCTTCGCATCTTGGCTTCTAAAGTGGCATTATTTAAAGTTGCCTGGTATAGAAATATTTTGTAATTTATTATAACTAACCGTTTGCTTCTAATTGCAGTTTGGAAGTTACCGTGTATATAAGATTAGGCACCTTGTTTTGTATTCTGCATTAATATTGTCCCCTAAATAGTATCGTAACGGAGCTAAAACTAAAGCGACGACTTTTCCGTTCGTTCCTTCCTTCCTCACATCGCAACCTCTTAAGTTATTTGCGCTCGTAAGCCACACGCAGTTGTTACATCGGGAGAGAGAGCTCTCGATTTCAATTCGACTCTTTTACCGCCCAATTTTCGCACGAGTTAAAAAAAGGAAATATTATGTTTGCTCTCTTTATACGACGACCCTCTCCGCCCACAGGAAATTTGACGTAGTTTATTTTCATATAGAAGCACTTTTCTCAAAAACTGCGTAATTTTCGAGTTATAAGCGATAAGTAGAAAAAGCAGTTGTTAACCTATTTTGGAATTTTTGTCAATCTTTAACGCGCTCTAGCGTCTAAACCATTAGTCTGACGAAAAAACCGTCCATATCGAATTTGTAGGCAATTTGACGTGGTTTATTTTCATATAGAAGCACTTTTCTCAAAAAGTGTGTAATTTTTGAGTTATAAGCGATAAACAGAAAAAGCAGTTTTTGACCTATTTTGGGAATTTGTCAATCTTTAACGTGCTGTAACGCCTAACTCGTTTGTCTGACGAAAAAATCGTCAACATAGAATTTGTAGGAAATTTAACGTAGTTTATTTTCATATAGAAGCACTTTTCTCAAAAAGTGCGTAATTTTCGAGTTATAAGCGATAAACAGAAAAAAACAGATATTAGCCGATTTTGGAATTTTTATCAATCTTTAACGCGCTCTAACGTCTAAACCGTTAGTCTGACGAAAAAACCGTTCATACTGAATTTGTAGGAAATATTACATAGTTTATTTTCATATAGAAGCACTTTTCTCAAAAAAATGCGTAATTTTTGATTTATAAGCGATAAGCAGAAAGAGCAGTTGTTAACCGATTTTGGAATTTTTGTCAATCTTTAACGCGCTCTAGCGTCTAAACAATTCGTTTGACGAAAAAACCGTCCACATCGAATTTGTAGGAAATTTGACGCGGTTTATTTTCATATAGAAGCACTTTTCTCAAAAAGTGCGTAATTTTCGAGTTATAAGCGATAAACAGATAATAACCGATTTTGGAATTATTGGCAATCTTTAAGGCGCTCTAACGCTTAAACCGTTCCTCTGAGGAAAAACCGTCCATACAGAATTTGTAGGAAATATTACATAGTTTATTTTCATAAAAAAGCTCTTTTCTCATAAAGTGCGTAATTTTCGAATTAAGCGATAAACAGAAAAAATTGTTTTTAGCGGTTTTTAGAATTTCTGTTAAATTTTAATGCGCTTTAACGCCTAAACCATTGGTCTGGCGAAAAAATCGTTCAGATATAGTTTGTAGGAAATTTGATGGAGTTTATTTTCATATAGAAGCACTTTTCTCAAAAAAATGCGTAATTTTCGATTTATAAGCGATAAGCAGAAAAAGCAGTTGTTAACCGATTTTGGAATTTTTGTCAATCTTTAACGCGCTCTAGCGTCTAAACAATTCGTTTGACGAAAAAACCGTCCACATCGAATTTGTAGGAAATTTGACGCGGTTTATTTTCATATAGAAGCACTTTTCTCAAAAAACTGCGTAATTTTCGAGTTATAAGCGATAAGCAGAAAAAGCAGTTGTTAACCTATTTTGGAATTTTTCACAATCTTTAACGCGCTCTAGCGTCTAAACCATTCGTCTGACGAAAAAACCGTCCACATCGAATTTGTAGGAAATTTGACGCGGTTTATTTTCATATAGAAGCACTTTTCTCAAAAAACTGCGTAATTTTCGAGTTATAAGCGATAAGCAGAAAAAGCAGTTGTTAACCTATTTTGGAATTTTTCACAATCTTTAACGCGCTCTAGCGTCTAAACCATTCGTCTGACGAAAAAACCGTCCATATCGAATTTGTAGGAAATTTGACGCGGTTTATTTTCATATAGAAGCCCTTTTCTCATCAAGTACGTAATTTTCGAGTCATAAGCGATAAACAGAAAAAACAGTTTTTGGTTGATTTTGGAGTTTTTGTCAAACTTTAACGCGCTCTAACGCGTAAACCGTTCGTCTGACAAAAAAAACCGTCGGTATAGAATTTGTAAGAAATCTGGCGTAGTTTATTTTCGTATAGAAGCACTTTTCTCATAAAGTGGGTAATTTTCGAATTACAAGCGATAAACAGAAAAAACAGTCCAGCCGATTTTTGGCCAGCTCTTAGTTTATTTGCTCTCGTAAGCCACATGCAGTTGTTACGTCGGAAGATTTCAATTCGACTCTTTTACCGCCCGATTTTCGCACGAGAGAAAAAAAAAAGGAAATTGTTATGTTCGCCCTCTTTATACCACGACCCTCTCCGCCCGAAAAAAAAATATATAACATTACAAGAGTTATCAAAAATTCAACTCAATCTAACAAAAGGCGTTAAACAAACATTTAATGAAGTCAATCTGAAGTTTTAGTCATAAAAATAGACCAATAAAAGTTGGGAAATTTTAATACTTCGACACGCCATGTGATTGCTCGCCGAATTTTTCATTAGACCTGAGTTTTTACAGCGTTCTACAACATCAAATGAATTCCTCAGGTGTTTTAGGACCTTACTTTACTACCCTCAGTGGTAAGGAAACTTCATAATTCAGTTACTAGTTGTTACACGTGTCACTTATACTTTCATACATTGAGTTAACACCCTACAAATATTAAGGGTAAATTAAATTTTCACAAAAGTTTTTTTTTTCCCTTTTTATTATTTTTTCTAAATAGTTTTCTTTTTATTTGCATGATGAATTTTTTTTGTGTATAAGTCTCACTAGGGAGGCTTTCGCTCAACTTTTTTTTTTACGTGGGTGGCGTGTAGTTGTTGCGTTAAGCCGCCGTTACACGCGTTATTAGGCTTTGACGGTTTTGTTGGTACTTCCACCTCATCGTATTGACTAAATTTGTTTAAAAATTTCAATTCGGCCACATACCGTGTGTCGACTTAAATTCGAGACGTGGTAGTTTACCGTGTAAAATTAAATAGTCGCGCCAATATTGGTTTCCAACGATTTTTTCGCCCCTCTTTTAATGAGTAATTATCGAAAAAAGATTTCTCGATATAATTTTACGCCGCGAGTAAAAAGGTTAAAATTGGGCGAGAAAGTTTTAATTTATAAATGAAATTATAAAATTTTTACGATAAGTAATCTCGGGAGTTAAAAAAGGTAAAGTCGATTTAAAATGTATTCCCCTTTGATTGGAATTTATTAACAAACTCGAAGATGCAGAAGCAATTGCGGAATGGAAGACGAAGAAAGTGGCCGTTAGTTAAATTGGAAGAGTAAAGGATAACCGATAGAGAGGAGTGTGAGGGAATAGATTAATTAATGAATAAATAATAAAGAGAGGGATGGTTTGATTATAAGATATAGGTCGTTGTGGTTGGTTCTAAATAAGGGGCATATTTTAACTTTGTTTATTATACATATCGGTCTGCTGTATAGCGCCTTTATCGAACTTCTTAATTATTTACCGTTCGTTTTCTATAACGCGATGGTGAATTATGGCCTTATATAAAATTTAAATACGGCAATAAATAGATACAATCATCGGTCAAAATTCAATATTTACTTTCGAAGTTATGTGTGCGTTTTATAAAATAGTGTCCGATGCTAAACAGTCGATTTTTTATCAGGAGTGACCAGCGTGCTGAATGTGTATTTTTCCGTCTTTCACATTTTTAATGTCCCATTGGGGTTAAGCCATATCTTGCTTTGAGTTATTATATTTGAATTTAACATCGATAACAGTTTTAATTTTTCACTGTTTGCTTTCTCCAGCCGTTATATTAATTTATTACCCCTTTTAATAATAGCATTTCAAATGCTATTATCCTACCCAAATTAGAAATTTTAGTCAATTCGTACGAATTGCCGCGAAAGCGCAAAAATTTTCCTTTTCTCTTTTAAAATTAATAATAATAATAATAATATACCGTATCCTCGCCATTTAAGGGCTAACATTTTGTTAGGTTTTACGTCTCATTGAAATTAGATGAAAAATTCGACTGGATAAAGACAACTGACTGAAGTCACATATCGCCGTCCTACATACACGAGCCTTCCTTCTAGGGAGACTTGCAAATATTTAATTAAATACGAAACACACTGTATGTAAATAAATTAAGAAAATGTTTGGTTTGGCGAAAGAAGCCAAATTTGTGCCTTATTAGCTTTAATATTAATAAAATACCTATTCGAATTGTTTTTTGCCTACGTGTTTTGTTTAAGATAAGAGACAAATAAGGGGTTATGAAAATTGAAGATGGACGGGGGAGGTTAAGAAAACAATTCCGTAAAGTTATACAAGAATTAAATAGAGTTTTATTCTCGAATTATACCAGTAAACCCGCAAGATACGTGGATTCCCGCACTCTGCCAAAACTTAATCCAACAATAATTTTATTGCTTTTTTATGTTAATTTTAGAAATCTTACAGCCCAAGTTGCCGACTCGTATAATTCTGTATTATAACCTATGTATTCTTAATTACATATATTTGTGGTTGAATATTCATATTGTTTGCAATTAAAGCTTAAACTAAAATGGCAAATAAAGCTTTTCTAAAATATTAACTTTTCTTATTTTAATATTTTATCCTTAAAAATTTTTTTTAAAAGTCACGTATAATACCGATTTTCAGTTTGTGCAATAAAAATAATAAATTACGCCCCCTAAAATCCACTCTTAAGCAAGAAAACTGGTTGCGTAATCTCGTGCGTTGTTCAGCGATGATCATAGGATATGTAAAACGATACCCGTTTCCAAATTTATTGCCGGGCCCCATCCACGAGGGAATGGGAATCGAGAAACAAAAGAATTATAGGGAAAGAGTAAAGGGTTGCCGGACTTTTAATAATTTCTACTCGTTAGACACTATCGGAATATCTCTTAACCGCTAAAAACCTACAATGTCGCGCAAAAAATTCAACTTTTGCAATTTTTGTACGTTTATTAACTTAAAATTATGTAGTTTAGGGGTTAGGGAAAAAATCTAATTTGTTTTTCGCAACCCCTCCAAAAATGAACAAAAGAAGAAGTTTATTATTTATGCACCTTTGCGGTACTTATAAAAATGTACAAAATTGACGGTTTTTTAAATCGTCGAGTCGATACGTTGAAGTTTCTTCTAGGGTTTCTTACATTTCGTCTCGCCCCACGTTGGGCGCCAAGTGTATAACCACGGGGCGCTTACACTGCAGGATTGGATTCGACGTCAAACCTTGAGACAACTTGAATTTTTTGGTATACAAATGTGTCATGTACCCTATGGTTTGGTTTGACCCCTAAAAGCCCATCCTTCTCGAGGCGCCATACTTCCACGTGCTCTAGCACCTAAACTGTTTGTTTGACAAAAAAATCTAAGGTAAATAATTTGTGGGAATATTAGTGAACTTTATTTTGGTATAGAAGCGTTTTTCTGTAAAAGTGCACAATTTTCGAATTATGGGCGAAAACAAAAAAACAGTTTTTGAAGATTTTTGGAATTTTTTGGAAACTTTAACGCGCCCTAGTGCCTAAACCGTTTATCTGGCGAAAAAACCGTAAATATAGAATTTGTAGGAAATTTTATGAAGGTTATTTTCATAGAGCAGCACTTTTCTCAAAAAGCGCGTAATTTTCGAGTTATAAGCGGTACACCGAAAAAACACTTATTAACCGATTTTGGAATTTTGGTCAAACTTTAATGGGCTCTAATGCCTAAACCGATTGTCTGGCAAAAAAACCTGTCAATATAGAACTCGTAGGAAATTAGACATATAGAAGCTATTTTTTTATAAAGTGCGTAATTTTCGAGTGACAAGCGATAAGCAGAAAAAACAGTTTTTGGCCGATTTTGGAACTCAATCAAACTTGAACGCGCTCTAACGCCTAAACTCTTTGTCTGACTTAAAAGCCGCCTATATTGAGTTTGTAGAAAATGTGATGTAATTTATTTTCATAGATAAATATTTTTCACAAAAAGTGCGTAATTTTGAGTTATACGCGAAAAACAGAAGAGACAGTTTTTGGTCGATTTGTCAAACTTTAACGCGCTTCTAACGCCTAAACCGTTGGTATGACGATAAAACCGTCGTTATAGAATTTGTAGGAAATTTAATGAAGGTTATTTTCATAGAGCAGCACTTTTCTCAAAAAGCGCGTAATTTTCGAGTTATAAGCGGTACACAGAAAAAAAACTTATTAACCGATTTTGGAATTTTGGTCAAACTTTAATGGGCTCTAACGCCTAAACCGATTGTCTGGCGAAAAAACCTGTCAATATAGAACTCGTAGGAAATTTGACATATAGCAGCTATTTTTTCATAAACTGCGTAATTTTCGAGTGACAAGCGATAAGCAGAAAAAACAGTTTTTGGCCGATTTTGGAACTCAATCAAACTTGAACGCGCTCTAACGCCTAAACTCTTTGTCTGACTTAAAAGCCGCCTATATTGAGTTTGTAGAAAATGTGATGTAATTTATTTTCATAGATAAATATTTTTCACAAAAAGTGCGTAATTTTGAGTTATACGCGAAAAACAGAAGAGACAGTTTTTGGTCGATTTGTCAAACTTTAACGCGCTTCTAACGCCTAAACCGTTGGTATGACGATAAAACCGTCGTTATAGAATTTGTAGGAAATTTAATGAAGGTTATTTTCATAGAGCAGCACTTTTCTCAAAAAGCGCGTAATTTTCGAGTTATAAGCGGTACACAGAAAAAAAACTTATTAACCGATTTTGGAATTTTGGTCAAACTTTAATGGGCTCTAACGCCTAAACCGATTGTCTGGCGAAAAAACCTGTCAATATAGAACTCGTAGGAAATTTGACATATAGCAGCTATTTTTTCATAAACTGCGTAATTTTCGAGTGACAAGCGATAAGCAGAAAAAACAGTTTTTGGCCGATTTTGGAACTCAATCAAACTTGAACGCGCTCTAACGCCTAAACTCTTTGTCTGACTTAAAAGCCGCCTATATTGAGTTTGTAGAAAATGTGATGTAATTTATTTTCATAGATAAATATTTTTCACAAAAAGTGCGTAATTTTGAGTTATACGCGAAAAACAGAAGAGACAGTTTTTGGTCGATTTGTCAAACTTTAACGCGCTTCTAACGCCTAAACCGTTGGTATGACGATAAAACCGTCGTTATAGAATTTGTAGGAAATTTAATGAAGGTTATTTTCATAGAGCAGCACTTTTCTCAAAAAGCGCGTAATTTTCGAGTTATAAGCGGTACACAGAAAAAAAACTTATTAACCGATTTTGGAATTTTGGTCAAACTTTAATGGGCTCTAACGCCTAAACCGATTGTCTGGCGAAAAAACCTGTCAATATAGAACTCGTAGGAAATTTGACATATAGCAGCTATTTTTTCATAAACTGCGTAATTTTCGAGTGACAAGCGATAAGCAGAAAAAACAGTTTTTGGCCGATTTTGGAACTCAATCAAACTTGAACGCGCTCTAACGCCTAAACCCTTTGTCTGACTAAAAAGCCGCCGATATAGAGTTTGTAGAAAATGTGATGTAATTTATTTTCATAGATAAATATTTTTCACAAAAAGTGCGTAATTTTGAGTTATAAGCGAAAAACAGTTTTTAGCCGATTTTGGAGTTTGACTTTAACGCGATTTAACACCTAAACCGTTGGTCTGACGAAAAAACCGTTCAGATATAATTTGTAGAAAATTTCGTGTAGTTTATTTTTATAAAGATGGACTTTTCTCATAAAATGCGTAGTTTTAGAGTTACGAGTCAAAAAGCGGCACAAACAGCAGAAATCCACCCTTCTCGAGCCATTCCCAAGTTAATGCTGCCACTTAGTAGTGGCCGCGGCCGATTTTAATACTCACTTGCAATGGTCTTTCAGCCTGAATAGTCGTGACTGTCGGCATATCAGGTTTTCTTTGTTGATTTAAGACTTTCAGTTAGTTTTAGGTGGTTTTAGTCAATCTTCTGTATTGCATGACGTCGCAACTGTGATTTGCCACCGACGCTACTCGAGCCGTTCAAAATTCTATTATATTTATGTTCTATTCTGGCAAACATTTCCTTTATTTAAACAATAGTTTCATTTATTAGTGCATCGCAGAAAAGCACTTAAAAAGAAATAACCTCCCAGTTTGAGTCAACTTCGCCCTTTTGTGAAAAATCGCATCCGCGCGCGTGTTTGGTACTGGATGCAAATTTAATACCCATAATTTTACTTCCATACATGTCGCCTCTTTGTTTAAAAAAATATATATTTTACGATTTCTATTCGCGTCTTTTTCTAACGCTTTAATTATTGTATTATTAACGTTATCTTTTTTACGTGTACGTAGGTAAAATAAAAAGCGGTTAATTTAAGACAACGTTTTACATACAGGCAAATTTGTTTTCTCATTTTGTGAGCTTTATAATTGTTTTTGTACGTTTTTGTATGACGTGACAAAAGCACAAATGCGAATAATAATAATTTCAAACGACAAGACCCCCAAAAAAAATTAAATCGAAGCCATATAGGTTCGGATAAATATAAAATTTGAAGTTGACGGTGGTAGTCGCTTTTGTGCGAGATTGGAGAAGTTTGTAGGATTACAAGAACAGCGGTTATAACTGCAGTTATTAGGATTATAATATTGTTTAAATGACTCGTAGCTAACATTAAAAGAAGTGTAAAGGACTTAACAAGGATTTACAAGGCAAAAATTTTAACCGACCCCCTTGGGATTTTACTTCCTACAGCTTGAATACTGATTTTGCGTCATTAAAGTGTTAATATTCCATAAACAAAATGAGAGCTCTCCTCTTTTTTAACACCACCCTCTATTAATCTAACTAAAAAAGAAAGGTGAACGAACAAATTTTTTGCCTCCTCCCTCCCTTTTAGTTTTTCTTCCAACTTTTCGCGTAACCAAATTTTTACTTTCGCAAATTTCCACAAAGAAAACGAACGGAAGTTGAGATAATTTTTGTAAAGTCGACAAACGATTAATTCAAACGACCGCGATAATTCCGGCTGGATTTTAAAACCGGACTCAAATCTACCGTAAAAGACATTAGTCAAAAATGTAGAAACATTTGAATGAATTTTCCAGTTCTTCGTAATATTTTCCTGCTCGTTATAGGAGCGCGTACTAACGAATTATTAATACCGATCACAAATCGTCCCGCAAACGGCAAGAAATTGCGCTTAGGTTTTTTTAAATAAATTTCTCGTTTGTTTTTTGTGTTTTGTTTTTTTTTTAAATTACGTATTCGTACACATTTATCTAACTTCTCTCTTTTGTATCAATATTAAAATTGGCGGTGCACCACTAATCGCGCGCGGAGGCTGACATAAACGAAAACATGCACACATCCCTTTCGCGATCATGAAGAAATGCGAGCTCGTATGCAATTCTCCTGAGGGATACAAGCTAAAATATGAGGTCGAACGGACATTTTGTATTCATAACATCGTTTAATTTTTCGCAATGGACACCGCGATAAAATGGGAATTAATATTTCATATTTGAATATATTTCGCGAAATATATTGTTAACTTACATTGTACAACAATCGGAATTACTAATTAAGTTTATGTATAGGGTGTTGCTGAAGTCAAATGAATTTTATTATCGCGAGAGGTCACTCAGAAGAGGCTCTAAAGGTAGATTAGAACTGAAACTTTGCTAGAAACTTATAAATGTAGTTTTTTGACATACTTTGACAGGTACACCATTCGGTTAAAATTGTTAGTTCAGCTTTAGGTCGAAGATTACCTAAACGTTCAAGTGACAAGCTTTGACCTTAGAAGCAACTGTTGCTGTAGAATGTAACTAACCTACACCTTAAAAAAACTGGGAACCTACTAGCGCGTTAGGATTTTGGATTGGCAACCAAGAAGTCCGAATCTGAGTGAGATAGAGGGTTTCTGGGATTTTTTGGGTGAGAAAATTGTTGAGGCTTTAGCAACAATAGGGTGAGCTGTTCTGGATCTGGATTATTTAGAGAGGGGGAACAAGCTTCCTGCACTTCCTCTTCGTGCTCATTAGATTTCGAGCCATCCTACTTGTAGAATGCTCTCTAACATTGTGGTGGCAGGCGGGGTGCTTATTCTGGTCATGGAGGATCTGGATCACTTGGATAGGGAGAGCAAGCTCCTTGCATTTAGGCCACTTATCTGGGCCCATTCTACTTCCTCCAAGCGGCTTCCCCGTGCCCATCACGTCTCGGGCCATCCAACTTGTAGTATGGACTCTAAGATTGTGGTAGCAGGGATGGTGCTTATTCTGGCTAAGAAAGATCTGGATTGTTTAGGAAGGGAGAACAAGCTCCTTGCATTTAGGCCACTTAATCGGGTTCATTGTACTTCCTCCTAGCGGCCTCTCCGTGTCCATCACATCTCGGGCCATCCTACTTACAGAATGAACTCTAAGATTGTGGTGGAAGGGGTGGTGCTTATTCTGTCCATGGAGGATCATTCCATTGTACTTTTTCAAAGCGGCCTCCCCGTGCCTATCATATCTCGAGCCATCCTTCTTTTAGAATGAACTCTACGATTGTGGTTGGAGGAGTGGTGCTTATTCTTTCCATAAAGGATCTAGACGTGGATTATTTACGGATGAGAAGCAAGCTCTCTGCGCTTAGGCCATTTAATCAGGTCCATTCCATTGTACTTCCTTCAAGCGGCCTCCCCGTGGCTATCAGATCTCGTGCCATTCTTCTTGTAGATTGAACTCTAAGATTGTGGTGGGAGCGGTGGTGCTTATTTAGTCCATGGAGGATCTGGATCTAAATTATTTAGGGAGGGCCACTTAATAGGATTCATTCTATTGTACTTTCTCTAAGCGGCCTCCCCGTGCCCATCAGATCTTGGGCCATTCTTTTGTAGAATGAATTCTAATATTGTGGTGAGAGGCTGGTGCTTATTCTGGCCATAGAGGACTTGGATCTGGATTATTTAAAAAGGGGGAGCGAGCTCTCTGCACTTAGGCCACTTAATCGAGCCCTCGCCTCCCCGTGCCCATCAGATCTCGAACCATCCTATACTTGTAGAATGAACTCTAAGACTCAGACGGGAGGAGTGGTGCTTATCGGCCATGGAGGATGACCTGTTACTGTCAAATTGAATCCGATGAGACAAACATCAGATTTTTTATTCCGGGAATGGGTCGAATTTTTAATGGCGCGATTAAATTATGATTCGCGACCGCGATGAAAGCAATCGTATCTTAATTTATTCCGCGGAAGGTGCAAATTGAACCAGAACCCGCATATATTATCTACTAGCAGCTACCGGGAACCCATAGCGGTTGAACCGATTCTCGATTCACTAGAGCTTGTAGTTTTGTTAGGCACTCTTGAGCAAGTCTTGATGCTATTTTTTAGGGATGAAACTTCTAGTAGGTTGTATCAACTAATATTTAACCAGATATTGTTGAAGTGAGGCCTGAAGTGTCAACTCTGACCATATATTCGGCAAAAGCTATGAGATTTGTTATTTTTGTTTCGTTGTGTGGCTTCTTTAATTAACGTCTAATTGGAAACTCTGAGAGAGAGGCTCGAGAACTCAAAGGAGTCGCTAGTAATTTCACATAAGTCGCAAGATGAACCAACAATTCGAGCTTTATAATTCAGACCAGACCAGACAGACCAGGTCCTCCAGGTATTTAAAGGCTGAACGACGGAAAATCTTTCGAACGCAGAGATATTCTGATATTCAGTGTTAGTTATAAATTAATTCCATTTCCGAGCGTATCGGAATTTTTTTTTAATATTCGGTTAGTAGGTACGTACTAATTCCATTTTTAAAGCGGATAAGAATTTTGTCGGAATAATTTGCAAGTTTGCTCTCCAAATAAATGTTAGTTTTATTCAGGAGCGCACATTCCTTTATTTTGAGCAAACTGTTCCCAGGAGTTCCTTTCGTATTTACACAAGTATCAACAACAGATACAACAAAAATTGCATGCTCTCGGACGATATTCGTGTTTGATGCAGTTCAGTTTTACGACTTCTCATCTAAACGTGACAAATGTATATTTGAATATTTTAGTGCGATGTCTTGTGTTGTAAATGAATCTTTGACGAATTCGAAATAGAATTGAGTTCTAATCAAATATTCTCTAAAAGTTATTTTATTCACGTATTACACCTCTCTCTCTTCTCCAGTCAAACTGAAACTATTGTTTGGGGATAAGTTTTAATGGAATTATGTGATGTTTCGTGCATCGTTCGAATTGGTATTTTTTTTAAATGCCCGAGTTGTTGCTTCTTTTTTAGTATTTTTGACACAAAATAGACCGGTGATTATTTTATTAAATATATTATGTGTCTGGGGTTGCAATGCATCACACGTACAGTGCCTACATAAACCTGACATTAGCGAAATCAAAAAAGGCAACATCTGTTAAAAATAAAAGATATTAATGTCCTATCCAAAAAATAAAAGCATGTACCCAGGGACTCGAGAAACAGACTAAATGATAAAAATGACTGGTACACATCTAATATATGATCTCGCGTGCTTCACCACGCATCATTTTGCTTCTCTTTTGTGATATTCAAAAATGTTCGTAATAAAAAAGATGGAAAGTGTAGGTGAACAGAATTAAATGTAAAAATTACATTGTAGCAACATTATATGACTTTTTGAATAAACTGCGGCTTCCCAACCCTCGATTCTTAATTACCCTATATTTTGCTACCCTTTTCTGTCATATATCATATCATACATGTGCAATGAATTTTAATATTTTTGTTATTCTTCTACTACGTGCTTAGGTGCGTATAAAACACTTAATTTTGGAAAAAATATGTAAACGGCTTACCTACATCGACCCCTCGCTCGCCAATTTTAACAAACGCCCAGTATAAATATGCTTCACGCTTTGCGTAAAATAATTGTCAATCAACTGTCAATTTCAAAAATCATCTTATACACAAGATGTTGTGGAGTTGGATCTTGATTGTTTAGGGAGTGGGAGGTAGCTCTCACTGTACTTCCTCCAAGCAGTCTCTCCGTGCTTATCAGATCTCGAGTCATCCTACTTTTAGGATAAACTCCAGAATTATGGCGGGAGGAGGTGGTTCTTACTCTGCCCATGTGGAGCAAGAAGCCTACCAACTAAACCCAGTGTGTGGAGACGCTTATGTAGACAACAGTGTCCCTGCAATTGTTCGTAGATTGGTTGCTGACAGGAGGAGCTAGCTCCCTACACTTAGGCCACTCCGTGCCCATCAGATCTCGAATCATTCTACTTGTAGGATAAACTCCAAAATTATGGCGGAAGGGGTTTGTTGTTATTCTGTCGTCGTCGAGCAAGAAGCCCCCCAACTAAACCCAGTGTGTGGAGACGCTTATATAGACAACAGTGTCCCTGCAATTGTTCGTAGATTGGTTGCTGACAGGAGGAGCTAGCTCCCTACACTTAGGCCACTCCGTGCCAATCAGATCTCGAATCATCCTACTTGTAGGATAAACTCCAAAATTATGGCGGAAGGGGTTTGTTCTTATTCTGTCGTCGTCGAGCAAGGAGCCCCCCAACTAAACCCAGTGGTGGAGACGCTTATATAGACAACAGTGTCCCTGCAATTGTTCGTAGATTGGTTGCTGACAGGAGGAGCTAGCTCCCTACACTTAGGCCTTTCCGTGCCCATCAGATCTCGAATCATCCTACTTGTAGGATAAACTCCAAAATTATGGCGGAAGGGGTTTGTTCTTATTCTGTCGTCGTCGAGCAAGAAGCCCCCCAACTAAACCCAGTGTGTGGAGACGCTTATATAGACAACAGTGTCCCTGCAATTGTTCGTAGATTGGTTGCTGACAGGAGGAGCTAGCTCCCTACACTTAGGCCACTCCGTGCCAATCAGATCTCGAATCATCCTACTTGTAGGATAAACTCCAAAATTATGGCGGAAGGGGTTTGTTCTTATTCTGTCGTCGTCGAGCAAGAAGCCCCCCAACTAAACCCAGTGGTGGAGACGCTTATATAGACAACAGTGTCCCTGCAATTGTTCGTAGATTGGTTGCTGACAGGAGGAGCTAGCTCCCTACACTTAGGCCTTTCCGTGCCCATCAGATCTCGAATCATCCTACTTGTAGGATAAACTCCAAAATTATGGCGGAAGGGGTTTGTTCTTATTCTGTCGTCGTCGAGCAAGAAGCCCCCCAACTAAACCCAGTGTGTGGAGACGCTTATATAGACAACAGTGTCCCTGCAATTGTTCGTAGATTGGTTGCTGACAGGAGGAGCTAGCTCCCTACACTTAGGCCACTCCGTGCCCATCAGATCTCGAATCATCCTACTTGTAGGATAAACTCCAAAATTATGGCGGAAGGGGTTTGTTCTTATTCTGTCGTCGTCGAGCAAGAAGCCCCCCAACTAAACCCAGTGTGTGGAGACGCTTATATAGACAACAGTGTCCCTGCAATTGTTCGTAGATTGGTTGCTGACAGGAGGAGCTAGCTCCCTACACTTAGGCCTCTCCGTGCCCATCAGATCTCGAATCATCCTACTTGTAGGATAAACTCCAAAATTATGGCGCAAGGGGTTTGTTCTTATTCTGTCGTCGTCGAGCAAGAAGCCCCCCAACTAAACCCAGTGGTGGAGACGCTTATATAGACAACAGTGTCCCTGCAATTGTTCGTAGATTGGTTGCTGACAGGAGGAGCTAGCTCCCTACACTTAGGCCTTTCCGTGCCCATCAGATCTCGAATCATCCTACTTTTAGGATAAACTCCAAAATTATGGCGGAAGGGGTTTGTTCTTATTCTGTCGTCGTCGAGCAAGAAGCCCCCCAACTAAACCCAGTGGTGGAGACGCTTATATAGACAACAGTGTCCCTGCAATTGTTCGTAGATTGGTTGCTGACAGGAGGAGCTAGCTCCCTACACTTAGGCCTCTCCGTGCCCATCAGATCTCGAATCATCCTACTTGTAGGATAAACTCCAAAATTATGGCGCAAGGGGTTTGTTCTTATTCTGTCGTCGTCGAGCAAGAAGCCCCCCAACTAAACCCAGTGTGTAGAGACGCTTATATAGACAACAGTGTCCCTGCAATTGTTCGTAGATTGGTTGCTGACAGGAGGAGCTAGCTCCCTACACTTAGGCCACTCCGTGCCCATCAGATCTCGAATCATCCTACTTGTAGGATAAACTCCAAAATTATGGCGGAAGGGGTTTGTTCTTATTCTGTCGTCGTCGAGCAAGAAGCCCCCCAACTAAACCCAGTGTGTGGAGACGCTTATATAGACAACAGTGTCCCTGCAATTGTTCGTAGATTGGTTGCTGACAGGAGGAGCTAGCTCCCTACACTTAGGCCACTCCGTGCCAATCAGATCTCGAATCATCCTACTTGTAGGATAAACTCCAAAATTATGGCGGAAGGGGTTTGTTCTTATTCTGTCGTCGTCGAGCAAGAAGCCCCCCAACTAAACCCAGTGTGTGGAGACGCTTATATAGACAACAGTGTCCCTACAATTGTTCGTAGATTGGTTGCTGACAGGAGGAGCTAGCTCCCTACACTTAGGCCACTCCGTGCCCATCAGATCTCGAATCATCCTACTTGTAGGATAAACTCCAACATTATGGCGGAAGGGGGTGGTTCTTATTCTGTCCTCGTCGAGCAAGAAGCCCCCCCCAACTAAACCCAGTGTGTGGAGACGCTTATATAGACAACAGTGTCCCTGCAATTGTTCATAAATTTGTTGCTGACAGGTGGAGCCAGCTCCCTACACTTAGGCCACTTAATCGGGCCCACTGTACTTCCGCTAAGCAGCCTCTCCGTGCCCATCAGATCTCCAGTCATCCTATTTGTAGGATAAACAACAGGATTATAGCGGGAGGGGTTGTGTCTATTCTGTCATTCTGTCCATTTCGAGTCAGAAGCCCCTCAACTAAACCCAGTGTGTGGAGATGCTTATGTAGTCTATAGTGTCCTTGCAATTGTTCGTAGATTGGTTGTGGACAGCTGTAGACAATATTTTGCAAGTTGAGTATGGCTCTTTTGCTCTGGGTATGGCTTGCGTTGCTTGTCCATCTTTCAGCCTGGAATTGTGGGCGTTATACTTAAGGAGGGTATTAACAGTAGTTACAGCTGGTTTGATGATTGGCAGATCAGCTCGGGGCCACAGGGAAGGCTGTTTGAGCTTTTCTGGACCAGCTCATCTGCTTTATATTTACCCTCATATCCTTGATACCTTTTAACCCAACAGAGTATAAGAGCATTGACCTTGAATATCTGATTTATCAGCTTAATGCACTCTAACAGTGGGCCAGAGGTTACCTTGCAGGTGTTTGAGGATTGCAAGGCCGCCTTAATGTTCTTCGATATCGGTATTTTATTGTTTAGGATCTTCCTGTTTAGGAGTACATTGGCGGTCTGCAGTATCCCCATAATTTCGGTTTGAAAATCTGAGGCGTATTTTCCCAGTGATAGGCCGCTTTCGAGGGCAAACTCAGGCGAGTGCACACCTGCTCCGGATTCTTTTTTTAGATCCATTGCTAAAGACAGTTATGTCTTCGTCGATGTTCTCAATTGGATCCATTGGAGTTTGAAAGTCTTTGTTAAAGGTATATTTTGGAGAAATAAGGTCTGCGTCCGTCTTCAAGAACGATAGCCTCGATGACTTTGATGTGTCCTTAAATTCCATGTTTGATGGACCATAGTCCGTATCCTCGCAGTCGAAGGGATGCTTTTGTCATCTCCTCCACATATAAGTCCAGTGGAGGAAGGCATAGCAGAACCTTCAGAGATTCTGAGGGCATGGTTCTCATGGCTCCTATGACCTTGAGACAAAAGAATATCTGTGTTTTGTCTAGTAGACTTTTAGTAGTGATTTGTTTGGTTTTTGGCAACCAAATAAGAGCTCCACAGGGTGTTTTTTTAACGAACGCTCTATACACGTTACTGTGAAAGGTTTGGAGCACGTATTCCAACTCCAATATTTTTGACATCTCCACGTGGTGTTCACCCCACCACATTATTCTTCGTCAATCTTTAATAGCACGTAAATCCTTGATTTTCAAGCCGAACGTGGTTCTTTTTACATCGCCATAAGATTGAGTGTTAGCATTTTCTATAGTAACTTAAGTTGTCTCTTTTAAAGGCAACTAATTGTTTTTCGGTTTTAAAATAAAAAATTGAAAGTTCTGTCTTTCCCTGCTCTTTTTACAATTTCTGTTGTTTCGTCTTCTCTTAGTTTGTTTTATTCGTAATATATTTCCTAATTTCTAAGAAGTTGGTAGCGAGCGAGCCGAAGCGGGACACCCTGTACGCTTAATGCGTGGCATAAATTATATTAATCAACCCTTTTAAATTACCACTAATTAAGTAAGTTAAGAATAACTAAAAAGGGTATCCGCACAAACACACACACACACATCCAGCACATAATATCGCATGCTTTATAATCGTATAACATACGCGCAAATAAAACATCCCATCATCAAAATTACAACAATTTTACATTTATCCTTGAAGTGTAACTTTTGAGGGTGTAAAGTTCTTCTAATTTATCGGCATAATGCAGAGAAGTTTGCCACATTTAACCAAACTTATCCATTACGGTTGATGTAAAAACATGTCGCATTACCATTTCCTGCGAATGCCGCGAATAAAAATCATAAATCCAAGACTTTACGCCACGGCTCTTATTTCCCTAATTAGAATTTCTTTTCATTATGGTCCCGGACATTTATTAAAAGGTTAGGTAGCATAATTAATATGACGTGATATAAATGCAACTGTTTACGACCCAACCACTCTAAAAAGCTCCTCGTCTCTTCTTCCCACTTAAATAAAGATTTCGGATTAAATTTTCATTTAAATCTCCCTAAAATAAAATTTTTTTTTCTCCAGAAGCCACAATTTAGACGAACAGCTATTAACGTGCAATCCAAGCATAGAAGTTAGACAGGTGAGATTTCATCCGGCGAGCGAGGCTAACACCCACATCTTGGTCCTAACATCAGACAATGCGCTTAGGTTTGTGCCTCCTTTTTTTTACTTAGCGTCCTAATAATCACTTTTAGATTATACAACATTTCAAACTCGTCTGCCGTTTGTTTGAAAGTGCATGGGTTTGGGAGGAGGCCTGTGGGCGTAATGCCCGGTGGAAAATCGTACATACTTGGCTTACTCGGCGATACTGGCGTCGATTTCGATTTTGGTCCACCAGAACTGGCGGATGATAGCGAAAATTTAGAAGATGAAACGAATCCGTTTAGTAGCAGTGAGTTTTTTTAACTGCCCCCCCCCCTTTAGAGTTCTAAAAAAATTTTAACTTACAGATTTTGAAATGAGTGTCGAGAAGAAAAATCACATAAAAGAGTCTAAAGAAAAATGGAACTATTTAGAGTGGCCCGTTTATGTCCTGTACGGTAATGGAAGTATTATTATCGCAGTTATCGATATCAACAACAAGTGAGTTTCTTATTGAGGTAGTAATGAGTCAGTCCTTAAACACGTTTAGTATAGAATTTGTTTTTTTTTTATACAAAACTTGAGTATTTTTTTAGCTTAAAACGAGCCGGATCTAATTTCTAATTATATCTTACAATTTTAACAGGATATGGGACTGTGGGGGTAGTTTGTTTAGCTCGTGTAACTTTAATCAAATTATGGCATCTTGTGGGTCGCCTATCAGTCACACTAATCGTTTATTTTGTATGTAAACGATTAAGCGGTTTTGTGAGGATGATTCAGATGCCTTTTTCATTTTTAATGCCGTTTCTTATCGGGAACTTCTTAAAAGTAAATACAAAGTTATAAGGACGCCTTAGAAAAGAATTTCTATTAATTAAGAGACTCTGGGATCTAGAACTTAAGCCATAATTATAATCAGAGTTTTCAATTTTGAAAATACGACGTTCACGTAAAAAGTTGTAATAATTCCACGATTTAGTTGTGGTTAGGCAACCAACACTACGCAACTAAGTAGTTCAAATATTTTACAATAGATGGCGGTAAATTTCGTTTTTTATAGGAAACTTTTGAATTAAATGAGCTTTTTGATTTCTGTGAGCGTTTTATTGTCAAAAGCCGAAATGTACAAAATAATATATGAGACCTTATATTCTAAGGTTTCAAAATTTCAAAAAGAAAATCGTTTCGTGCAATAAGACATTAAATTTAAAAAATGAGATTAGAATACCAACAGAAAGAGGGGCGCAAAATCTTCGTAAAAATATAATTCGCACGCCGTTGGAATCGCAAAAGACGGGCTCAATTGTTATTAAGGGTAGTATTTTTCGATTTAGGCTTGCGTTTTAGAGATAAAACGGTGTACGCTCACTGAAGTAATTTTTAGACATATTCGGGAGCGTTGGGCACTCGCTTCTAATTGCATTTTACGCAGATATATTTTATTTAATACTATTTGCTTAGAAAGCCATCAAAAATGAAAGGAGACGTTCCTATTTGGCCCGAGTTTGGAGACGGCATAACACATCCTTTCACTTCAATTATATGCCAACAGTCGACTCCGCCGATTTTATGTATAGCGACGGTCAATGGAACACTTTACCACGGAACTCTTTTACCAGTGGAAGCTTCTAATCCAAAAATGGTAACAAATGAACCTACAATTTTTAAATTTTCGTAATTAATAGCTTTTACAGTCGTCTTGGGAAGAATCAGAATTTTTCGAGCCGCCAGGTTGCGCCTTGTACATTTTTGAAGCCTTGGAACTGGAACTAGGAATGGCTGTTAGTGAATCGTTACGGGATTATTCCTGTCCCGTTTTTCTGCATGCGGACGAGTCACGTTTGGGTCATTATTTTGCAACGCACGAAGGTGGCGTCCATTCCATCAATGTTCCCGCTATTGCCGCCCTACAACAAGTAGTTAATGGAAGCGACGGTAACAACGCCCAATATTAAAACTATCAACTTGTACACTACATGAATAATTTTTAGACGATTATCGTTTGGATCTTGTTATTAAACAACCGAGCAGTGCAGATTATCTTTTGTGCACAAAAACTGTTCCATCGACCGATATAAACCCGGTAGTTGGCTTTGGTGTGTATTACGACCCTACTAGTATTGTAACGTTACTTGCGCACGGACAAGTTGTTAGTTCCTTAGCCGTTTATTTTTCATCGTTGCCATCTACCGAAGATCTATTTCCTGAAGACATTGAAAATTTCAATTCTCCTTTAAAAAAAGTAAATTGTTGTCTAAATATGTAGTCGGTTGTAGAAATATTTGTAAAATTTTCAGATGCTCGATGAACCGTTCGATCTCCACATACAGAGAATACTTCAACAAGTAACATCTCATCCGATACTTAAACTATCTGGAAGTGGCGAACGCTCGCCTCAAGAAAGTTACGAGGTTCGTTACACAAAAATGTGCGTACAGAAACATAAATTTGTACTTTTAGGTTTTACAAAGGACTGCTCAGGTGTTCCGAGAAGAATATTTTAAAAATCACGAAAAGGCCAGAGAGGAAATTCAAAAACGCGTTAAAGTCTTGCAAATGTTGAAGAAGTACCAGACGAAAGAGTTGGGTAAATTCACCAACGAGAAGCAAGTTTTGCAGGAGAAGGCTGAAAGCTTGGCCGAGAAGTATGAGGATATTAAAGATAAGCAGGATAATCTCAAGAAGAGGTGAGTAACGCTCAACGCCCACTCGAGGACTCGACGTGTAAATATTGTTCTGGTTGCCTTTAGGTGTGAACGTATGTTGGTGTTGGTCTCTCAAAAAAAATCCGAATCTTCGGAAGCTGAAAAAAATTTTTTGAACGAATTGAAAGCGGCACAAGAAAAAATGAAAAAGTACACGGTCAGCATTGCCAAACTTAAAAATCAAATGAAGTATCAAGAATTGCAGGTGAGTTGAATTGGAGCGTTTAAAATGGTGTTTTTCTACTTTTCTTTTGTTGACAGATGGAAAATTGGAAGCGAGAGCAAAAGAGGATCGATACTGGATTAGGATCGGCGCAGTCGCATGCTTTACAAACTAATTTACAAGATATGTAAGTTTTCTATTTGGAGAAAACTTTTAGTTTTTGTTTAAAATTTTTGTTTTAGGACTAATCAAATAACAGATACAATCAATGAAGTGAACGAGTACAAAAAGAAGCTTGCCTTAAATTAAAAATGTCGTAGTATGTTCTTCTAAATTTGTGTTTGTTTTGTTACGTATTTTTTTATAATAAATTAAAACAAAATTTATGATACCAATAATATTTAGTAATGATGTCTTAAATCTGTTTCTTGCAGGCACTTTCTGGGAATTTTGAGTTTTTTGTCTGGAAGCTACAGTCAAATTTTTCTTCAAAACGTTTTTGGTCCAATTGTTGTGTGTAACCTAATAATGCCTACGTATGAATCCAAAACTCTAAACAAATGAAAGTCTGTCTGTGTATGTGTGTGACGTGTGTGTGTGTGTGTAACGCCTTCAGACAAACAGTACTTCTGAGATTTTGTTTCGGCCACTTTAACAGAGTTTCATCGACAAAATAAACTTTTAAAAGAAACCTATACAGTGTGTACAAATTAACGAAATCGATACAGGGTGGTCCAAGATAAGGGGGTTGTTTTAGTCGCATTTCGGAAAATCTTGACCTACAGTATTTTTACTCAGGTATAAGTTAGTACACATCGACCCTAATTTAAAAAACATTTTCAAATTTTTAAATTATAAATGGCAGCCAGTATAACGATTGGCCCATTTTTTAGTTTTTTAGTTATAACTTTGGAAATCATTATTATTATAAAAATTTAAAAACAGGATTATATACGCAAAATATTGGGCTATAGTTTTGTTAGAGTCGATTTTGAAAATAATTTAAAAATTGACTACTTTTAAACGACGGAAGTTGACTAAAATTTAAAAACAGATTTTATCAAAATCGGCTCCGGCCTTTTTGTCTATTTTTGGATATGTTGTAGATATTGAAGTTCATAATTGATCAACTTAGTTTCATTTCCCGCTATGCGCTAAATTCGGAGTTATGATTTTGTGAAGGTCATCATTTCAAAAGTTTACAATTTCTGAGCGTACTATTTGTTTGATGTTATTTCTGAGTTGAGTTTGAGCTGTAGAATAATTATGTAGCTGTGCTGCATCAAAATTGTTTTTATTACAAAGAACTTCAAACTGGTACAAGTTAAATTTGTAAAAGAGACTTAAAGCTACTTAAAATTGTACAAAAATTCTTAAAGCTATAAATTCACATATCGAGTATCACGAAATACAAGAAAAATATTTAAAAAGAAATATTTTTCAAAGTTAATCACAATTAATTTCGAATTTGTAATTATTAAGTCAATTACTAAAATGCTCAATGCTCAATTAACGGCCCCCAGAAGTATTTGCTCGTACATTCTTGATTTTCTGTCAAAAAGAACTGCTTTCCGTGGTCGACAAATTCTTTGAGGGTAATTTTACCGTCGGCATTTTTGTCAATCAAACGGAACGCCAAGACGGCGTCGGTCTCCTTCAAATTGAGACACTCGAAGAACAATTTGAAATCTTCCAGAGTGACTTTACCAGTCTTCTGTTGATCGATTGCCTAAAAGTAAACTTTTAATTTCTACTCGGACGTTTTAAGGGTTGTTTTGAGTAGTACCTTAAAGAGATACGGCAAAAAGCTATGCGCGTTCCTCTTACGAGATTTATCGTTGAGGACGTGATGCATGTCTTCTAAGTACCTCTCGATGGTTACTAGATTGTACGGCGTTATTTCGCCCCATAATTTTTCCCATAAGCTCTGTAAAACAAAACATTGTTATTAATTATCGAGCACTTATTGATAAGAAGCTTTTAACTCACTTGAATGAGCTGGTTGAACTCGTTCTTATTTTTTTCACTGAGATGACCCAATTTTACGAACTTATCGGCTAGAAGTTTGAAGTCGTCGTAGGAGATTACGCCATCTTTGTTGACGTCGAGGATGCTGTGGAATGTCCGCATTTTTCTTCTCCAAAAGTCTGATTCGCCCTATAAGCGATGTAATGTTAGTTTCGCATTTTTGTTTTGCAAATTGTTTGTCGTTTCTTACCCTGTGTCCCAATAGCTCGCCATCGCTGCTACTTAATGAGTCGTAATCAGATTTATAGTTGTGTTTTGCGCTCGACGTGTGTGGTCGTGCGTATTTTGAATATTTTCTTATGGGGCACGATGCCGGTTGGGCTCCATTTACGACGGGGCACAAAAATTGACTCTTCGACTTCTTGGCCTGTAACAAAAAAATTGATTCAATCCAAAACGTGCTTGGATGCCACGCGCTCCTAAGTAGTGGTACAGTCGTACGTGTTTTGCTCACATAAGAGGGGTAAACAAGAAGCCTACTTATGGCATATTTGGGTCAAATGTCCTCACTAGCAGCCTAATTAATCTAATGCTGGAAAATTGCAAATTGGGAAGCTTTGTTAAACAACATTGTCTTGTCAAGAAGTTTTGGAGAGAGATGGGTGCAATAACAAGAGTAACAGCATTAGTTGCGCTTTATTATTAAAACCAATGAGGACAAATACACCAACGGATTCTTCTAAAACCGGTCTTGCCACCTGGAATCCACTTTCAGGTCCTTGGGGAATTTTTTTTTAAAAACCTATCTCGAACCTTCAAATGAGATTTTGCTAAACTGGTTCGGTTTGCGCAAGAGAAGGCTTCTCGAAAGAACCTTTCCAACAAAATGTGACGGCCTACCTACACCTACACCAACAAGAACGCGAACGGTGGATAAAAATTATACAAATTGAAACTTACCGAAGTTTTATTTGGTTCCAAGCTGCCACTTTTCAAAAATTGGAGCGCTGGTATATTTTTTTCAAAAACTGCCAGTGAACGCACCCCATTTCTCAAAACCGAAAAGGCCATTTTTTTAAATCTCACAGTTTCAGTTAGTAAACACAGAACAATCACTTTCTCTCTACAACCAGTAAAATATAATATTCGAGTCTGAAGTCAGTGACTGGAGCGGTTTAGTTTTTATACTCATTTAAATCCCCTCTCCAACTTGTTGTTTTATTTACCAATTAGTAATTTAAATTTATTCCGATTGTTTGAAATTTTGATAAATTGTAGATAAAGCCCGGCGTAATGCAAATAAAATTTTATTACGGTTACAAAACGATTAACAAAATTATTTTCTTCTTTTTGGAATTTTTGTATAATTTTCTGATTAAACGACACTAAAATTGTTTTGTGTCAACCATCTACTCTTACTTAATGCGTGCTCTTTGAGCACGCATTAATAAGCAAATAATCTACGGACAAGTTCTCGAGACACAACAATTAAAAGTCTTTATTATTTCGTGGTCGCAAGGAAAAAAGTGCGAAAATGGGAATCAAAACCAAAAATTAAGACATTAAGACTCCATCAGTGCTCTAGTGGCCCAGTAGCCGTCAAAAGTAGAGGTGCTGCTTTACTACAAACCTAAAGAATTTTTTAATTCGTCAAAACTGATTTATTAAAGAGTCCTCGAGTAACTCAACTGAGTGCACGTTCCACGTTCCTGTTTTTTGGCAGTAGCTCGCACACGAAAGTACGGAAGCTTGAAGGACTTTCAGTATGTTAGATGTCACTCAGAGGGTTTTATAGAGCTATCGAGCACTCTCCATGAATATGAGTGTGAGGGACAAGAGATCCAGTGGCCCCAGTGGCCGAAGCAACCACTTCGTGTTTCTGATAATTTTCTCTAAAATCGATCTCGAGATTACAGCCTTGCCATTTTTTATTATATAATGCCTCATTTAAAATGGAAAAATGGCTTGATGGCCTTCTTGAGGCTTGTTTACTATACGTGAATGTAATTGATTTCCGTAGGTCAACAGCTGTCAGAAGGTCATTATCCATTAACACCTCACAATTTCTTCTTGTCAGTACAGAACGAGGCGCGTTTTGTTAATCTTCAGCTCAGAAGATCTCCAGTTTTTACATAATTTGAGGAAAACCTATCTGGATCGGAAATCGGAAGGACTACGACTACAGGAGATTTTTTTTATAAAAATTATGCAACAAAACGTGTTTTTAAACGAAAAAAAATGAGAAAGCAGTAGGTCAGCTAAGATCAGATAAGATCTAAGATAAGAGACTTCAATGCTAAAGAAAGACTTGCGCGTTATTTCAAATAATCGCTTTAAATTTCCAAAAGATGTAAACAAACATTTGTTAGTCAAAACAGTAAAGCGGGACAACACTTTTATCAAGGTTATATAATGGAAATCTAGGTCAATGTTCGAATGTTCGAGGGAGTTGTTGTTGTTAAAGTATACGTAAATGGCAGATCTATGGGACAGGAGGCACGTAGACACCGAGCGCTCGTAACGGTTAAACTGGTCCTACTCTTACTTTCTCACGTACGCCGAATTAATTAAAATCAATTTCATTCAAAATTAGAGCCCTTTTTGTTAAATTTTATAAGGAAACAAAAACAAATGACAATTAAAGGGTCGTACATTACATAATCAATACTTCCTCTCCTCGTGAAACGGGCGCGCGTACGCCTTCTGGATTTATCAATTCTTCTTACCTTTGGTACCTTTGACTTATTCAGTGGATAATTGTGAACTGAGCCTGAGCATTTATATTCAGTATAAGTATGAGATAGAAGGTGGAAATTATAATTAGTAAATCGTTTCTTGGCATTGGTGGAAATTGTGGTTCATAAAAATGTTTTTTTAGCGCCCTGTATCACTATAATATCCAGTTTTTAATTTTTAACTAATTAACATTAAAAAACAACTGATTTGCCCATAACGGGACTGTTTTATACGCGTTGAAAATATTTTAAAATACCTATATCAGAAATAGTACGCTCGGAAGCTCCCCAATGTCAAAAACCTAAAATTATACCCCCGTTTCTATTTAAAATAGGAGACTAATCTCATTTCCGGTTTAACCGGAAGTCGAAATATTAAATGTTTGGTACCACGAAATAGCTAATTTTATGACCTTCCAAACCACTTTAAATATACAGGGTGTTGCTTTTAATTTAGAAAAGCTAACCCAATTTCCGGTTAAACCGAAGGTTAAAATTTAACATGTTTAGTATCATTAGACAGCTAATCTTATGATAGTTTAAAAAATCGTAAAATATACAAGGTGTTCGTAAAAATTCCGTTTTCTTGGCTAATTTTCGGTTTAACCGGAAGTGATTTGTAAACCAAAATTGTCGCAAATAATAGAAATATATGTAAGAAATTAATATAGGAAGTAGCAATTACAAATTTTAATTACAAAAGAAATTATAAATTTTTGAAATTTTGACCTTCAAAAAATCGTAGCTCCGAAACTACGGTATAGCAGCAAATGAAACTACGTTGACAAATTAAGAACTTTGATATCTACAACATATCAAAAGATGGACTAAACGGCCAAAGCAAATTTTGAAAAAATCAGTTTTAAAATGTTAGTCAACTTTAATTCGTTTAAAGTAGTCAATTTCGAAATTATTTTAATTATCGACTCTAACAGAACTAAAACCCTGTTTTTTGCCTACACATTTCTATTTTTAAATTTTTATAATAACAATTATCTCCAAAGTTACAATAAAAAAACTAGAAAATGGGACGACTGTTATACTGACCGCCATTTTAAATTTTTAAAAAAATTTTAATATTTTTAAAATTAAGGCCGATGTGTACTAACTTATAGCCAAGTATAAATACTGTGGGTCAAGATTTTCCGACAATGCGACCAAAATAATCCCCTTATTTTATGCCACCCTGTATACATTTCTTTTAAAAGCTTATTTGGTCGATAAAACTCTGTTAAAGTGGCCGAAGCGAAATTTCAACAAAATCGCTTTAGTAGTTTTTATTTGACGGCGTTACATACACGCACACATCCTGACGGACAGACATTTTCGTTTTATTTGGGGGGGGGGGGAGGGGGCGTCAATAGTAGACGAAGTCAACGAAAAAGTAAAAATTCCTTTAATTTACCCTTTTTTGATTTCAAGTCAATTCTTTGTTCGTTATCATTAACAAATACATTAATTGAATGAACATCTTTGATTACTCTTATCAAAATAAATTGAGAACAACAGTAAATAAACGCTTACGTTTGAAACAAAACGTAGGCCATTATTTATATTTTTATAAAAATTAAAGATATAGACGAAAATATAATTAAAAATCCACTTTTTATATTTATAAATACACAATTGTACATAGGAAGATACGTAATAACATTATATGTGTAAAAAGTACCTTAAAGATCATGCCATTTCAAACAATACAGTAATGTAAATAACCAATATAATGTAAAAAATTATATGCTTAATAAATACTAACAATATTTAATCAATTTTTCTTATATTCGATTCTTTCTACTTTCACTTCATCTCCAACCAGTTGGTATACGTATGTAACGACAGTTGCATTTTGGATGTCCATCAAAACAAAAGAAGGTGTAATTAACCTGAAGCAAAAGTTTATTTATTATTACAACAGTTCACAAAACACCGGTTAAGGCTGATGAATAAACAGAGCGCGACTGTACGAATAGTAGTCCGAGGCTATTATAGCATTTTTCAACAAAACGATTCAAAAATGCGTGCAGAAATTGGAACAATCTGCCCTGGCCATCTCAAGAGTAACATTTATAAATTTTATTTGTATTATTGGTTGCATAACACTCAGGAGCCAATTTGTTCGAGCTGCGCTCTTGAAAATGCAACAAATGGAAAATTAATATAATATGGCGACTTGTAGTAGAAATTTACACAATTTACAATTTTATCAGAGAACTAAATACGGAAATTTTTCAAAACAGTGAAGTGCACACTGGACTTATGGTATGTTACCAAATTTTTAGCAGACCCTCAATTTCATAAAGCTCTCAAGAAAAATCTAAATTTTTACTTTCAATGGAAAACCATGGTTAGTGAGAGCATTGAGTATATAATAACAAAAAGCAAAACTTCCGAAGGTAGTAGTTGATCATCTACGACTACAATTATGTAAAACACAAGACTTTAAAGCCATTCCAAACATCTTTACGTTTAGTAAAGCACATTTTAAGCCAACCATTGAAAACGACAGTTGCGCGAGCATCGTGTCTCAGCCTTTTCAATAGCTCAAAGCCAACACCTTTCAGTTATAATAGCAAACTTACATATCCAGAGCATTATATGCACCAGTAGCTGATCCGGGATTGATATAAAATTTATTTTCGTGTTCGTAAGCTTCAAACTTGTGTGTATGACCCGATATCAAAATATCGACATCTAACTGTCTCTGTATTAGAGCTAACGACTCCGGATCGCCCCAAGGGACCACTTGATGTCCGTGCGACAATCCAATTCTAAACTGACCGACAGTAACAACCTTCTGTTCGGGATAATTCAAGTTCTACAAGTTAAAATTAGCGCGATGATATCATATTTGTTGATAATTTTCTTACGTCATCGAAATCGCCTCTAACGACATGCACATCACTTGCTAACGTTTTGAGATAGTCGTAAGATTCTTTAGTACATAAATTACCGGTACAAAGAATATGTTGTATTCTTCCAGGAACTAACAGTTTCTTGAATTTTGCAGGTAAACTACTACATCTATGTGGAATGTGTAAATCTCCCAAAACTAAAACTAACTAATTTCAAAGTTACGCTATGTTTGTGAGAAGTAAACGTATAATTGTAAAAAGTAAAATTTTGTATTTACCATGATGATTTACTGAATATTTTGGTACCGAAATTAATGTACTTTAAAAATTAATTTGTTTCTTAAAATTAACCTCATATATGGGCGAAATACATGACAGTTGACGTTTATCGTTAATTTGACAGTTTGACATAAAATGGTGTCGCCAACTGGTGCTCTTAGTAAAAACCAAAGTCCCTAAGTTTAAAATTTAAATTATTTTTATTGTTTAAATTTTAGGAAATGTATTACATTTCATGGTCATTATTTGTTACTTTAGAATAATCATTACGTAAGTTAAAAAAATGTTAATGAGTACGAAAGCACGAATTAATATTTTGTAACCTAAAATTAGAGGGCAGTGTGGCAGTGCGTGGTGATGACGCTAATGGGCTGATAGCTGATTGATATCAGCACCAGAATTAAGAATTTCATGAAATAAAAAGGTAATAAAACAACAATTATTGAAAGACATTATCGCTAACGCTACTTCAGTTTTTAGTTCAGAAATTGTCAGATCGCTTTTATGTTATCAAACAACAACATTACAAGGCCATATTATCAAATTTATATTTTTTGTGCAACTAATTTTATTTTTTGACTCTTCTATAGCTAATCATGTCCATCCAAATCTTCCTCGATAATTATCAAAATGCTTGTTATCCCGGACAAACAATTTCGGGACGAATCGAATGCTTTTTCAATAAAGAAAAGACTCTCAGGGGTAAGTATTCTTTTAGCTTTTAGTCCTCATATTTACATTAATAAAACTTGTCGATTTGAAAATTTTAGCGGTTCGTATCAAGTTCAAAGGTCGTGCGGAAACCGAATGGACTGAATCTGAATCGTATTATGATCACTCTTCGAAATCGCATAAGACAAGATCTGTTAGATATTATGCAGAAGAAATTTACATGGATCAAGAGTATAATTTAGTTCAAGGTAATTTGGATTACTCGTTCTTAGCTTGGATTAATTACCTATTATTGTAGGTGGGGAGAACTTCAGCCTTGCGGAAGGAAGACACATTTATCCATTTTCATACATTTTACCTCAACAAGCGCCGTCTTCTTTTGAAGGCAGTTATGGTAATGTTCGTTATTATATTAAAGCAACGATTGATCGTCCTTGGAAGTTTGATTATGAAGCAAAAGTACCTTTGAATCTTGTGTCGCTGCTCGATTTGAATTTTCTGCCCGGCTTAAAGGTAGTTTGAAACTGTTGAACTTCACTTTATTTAAAAAAATAACCCTTTTGTGTCGTAGGACCCAGTCGGTGTTTCCGATGAGAAGACTATGTGTTCATGTTGGTGTAATGATTCTGGTGCCTTAACATTCAATGTGTCTTTACCTGCAACTGGATATGTTCCTGGACAAGATGTCAATGTAGGGGCCTGTGTTCAAAATTTGACAAATGTTAATGTGGAATCTGTGAAGTTTAAAATTGTGGCCGTAAGTGATTTTTGCTAAGTGTACATTGGCACTCAAATTATGTATTTTAGAATTACGAATTTATCGCACACCGTAATTCTACACATCATCGTTACGATGACGTGAGAGTTATGGATTGTGAAGAAGGCGGTATTGGCGCACATGGAGAAAAATCTTGGACTTCAACTATGAAAATTCCAACAGAACTAGTGTATCCGAATATGATTCCGTGTAGCATTATTAATGTTCGCTATACCTTAGTGGTAAGACTAGCTTTCTAGATTATTACTCGAATTGATTAAAATTTTCAGGCAAAAGCTGTAATACCTTTTCCCCATACCGATTTGGAATTGGAAATTCCACTTACAATAGGAGCTGTTCCATTGTCTGGAGTTAGCACTGGCCTTCCTGGGCCGCCACCTTTGCAAACAAATCAGTTTCCTGCTAATAATACTCCTTTTGTCTCTAATGACAATATCGATTTTCCATCAGAAGGTGGCGATAAGTATCCTGAAAAGTATCCAGGTGGTCCTGTATCGGCACCTCCTCCACCAGGACCGGTGCCTTATCCTCCAGCTGGAGATTCGGCACCTTATCCTCCAGCTGGAGGTCCGGCACCTTATCCTCCAGCTGGAGGTTCGGCACCTTATCCTCCAGCTGGAGGTCCGGCACCTTATCCTCCAGCTGGAGGTCCGGCACCTTATCCTCCAGCTGGAGGTTCTGCACCTTATGCACCTGCAGGCGGCTCAGCTCCTTATACTCCGAGTTCAGGTTATCCTGGTGGTGCACCAGCGCCTTATGCTGGTGGTGCCCCTACACCTTATCCTGGAGGTGCAACAGCTCCAACTGGAGGTAGTTCATACCCACCTGGAGCATCAGGTGCAGCACCGTATCCACCTGCATCGAATGGAGCTCCTTACCAAGGAAATTCTGAAAAACCACCGTATTCACCTCCACAACAGGGTGGTTGGTCGCATCCACAAGATGCTTCTGCTTCTGGTAAACTTGATTGGTTTGATTTGAAATGTTATCTAATGCTAATTTTTAGCGCCCCCGCCTCCTTCATATGAAGATTCTCAAAAACTGCCAGAAAAGGAAAAATGGTAAAAGGTGGCTAATTCGTAAATTTAAGCTGAATGTATTGCAGTAGGTTAAAATATTTTGATAAACATTTTACTATTTGAATAGTCATATACTCAAGAGGAGCCATTGAAAAAAATTCAAGCCTTTGGGGGATTAATCTGATACTGATAGTTGGCTAGCAAACGCGCTGGTGTAGACATATCACCTGTAACGTTATTCCAACGCCCGAGGACTTGAATTTTAAATTTATCGCTTGTTATACAAGAAACATTTTAAGCTTAGTCTTTTAGCTATAGACCATAACGCAAGACAATTTTTACCACACTGTGATTGATTTACACTCTTAATAATTATAACTCACAAACTTTCAAAACTCAAACTTTTTTAATCTTTAAATATTATCGAAAGGGTGATTTTACATTAAATTGTTCTTCTAAGCCTAGAATATGATTACTAACTAAATTATAAGAAAAACTTTAAGCCATGTTATACATTTTTAAATAATTTTAAGTTTGAGATTTAAGACGTGAATTACATTGGAACAACAACCAAACGAATTTGAAGCCTTTACAATTTAAGTGTTTGTTTTATACTCAATGGGAAGCGCCAAACACACTTAACACAATGGATCTGCCTTATTGATAAAAATATATATTTTATACCTATTTAAGTATAAATATGCTTGGTGTAAGTTTTATATTAAAAGTTGTTATATAATATTGTGTACTATAAGCTTTTGTACTTTAAATATAAAGTAACGCTATATGTTGCTTTAAGATAAAGCTTTCTTTAAATTGTAATTAATAGGGAGCAATATATTGAGTGAATTGCAAAATTGATGAAATTGAAATGTCATACTCTAGTTATTTGAAATGGGTGCTCGTATTCTCAGAATACTTAAAAATGTAATGGAGAGCTTTAATTGTTGATTTACTATATAGTGCACACGAAGTTGTAACTTAAAATATTTTACGTCAATATATTCTTTATTTGTAATATTTCTCTTATTTCGATTAAAAATTACATGTTTGAAAGTTCAAGTGATCGATACGATGCAGAGCCATCTAGTGATAACTTGCGTACAACAACAAAAATCGCAGCTTAAAAAAGTAGGGTTAAGATTTACAACTGCAAACCACTCATCTCCCATGTTAGCAATCGAGGAATTATTTGCAGCGCCACCGTGGGTGTGCAATTTACTAAAGGGAAAAGCCGCGAAATTTAAATATATCCATTTTGTAAATTTCGACATTAATATTAATTTTCATCATTTTAAATAATAAAACACAAAATACTTAACCTCTACAATAAAGAGATTTAGCACTTTGTATTTTATTATTTAATATGATAAACTATTTCAAACAAGTAAAGGTCAGGTTTTCGTATTGAGACAGTTGATTAATTTCCAGGTAATTTAATGACCAAAGAGTTTTCTAGTTTTAGACAGCAAATATAATTTCACGAGGAATGAAAAACCAGCTAGCTCTGTAAGAAAAACAATATAGAAATGTTTAACAATTCATGTATTAAATAAATGATCATGAATATGACCAGGAAAAAACACATTAGACTAAAATACTATGTAACAAATTAAAATAATAATAACATTTCTTTTCGTTCATAAAATATAAATATGTTTTAACAATACTACCAACAAAGACATAAAACAGAGGTGCAATTAGTATAAAAATACTTTATGCTGCTTGTGCTACTTTAGTTTTAGTAGATATTTGTAGAACGATAAGTATATCATTTACAGTCCATACGAATTCAAAATCAAATAACAGCTGTCGAAATAACAAGTATAACTTTAAAATTGTGTTCCACCAGTAAACTAGCCTAGTCGAGCTAGATACGTGACAGAAAAATTTTCAATTACTAACGAGTAATTAATAAACTTAGCAACTAAAAGTACATGATGTACCAGTTTAACAAAAGATTTGGAAAGTTTGGTAGCACTTTGTATTCGACGTCGGTAAGTTGCACAGTTTCTCGCCATAGCGTCACTCCTCTTTTTACATTTGTAAACCAATTTGTGCAATGTTTTGCAGTTCGGTGTCATAATGACTTCGACAAGTGACGTTGGGTAAAATCCGCCTGTAGGGTCTAGTGTGGGAAGGAGAAGCAGCATCACTTTCTGGTTGATCCTCACAAGTATCTAAACACAAGCAATTGTTAGCAACGAAGACTAATTAGTAACAACTAGTACACTAATTGTTACGCTTTTATTGTTTACTTACCATTAGGATTAGATGCATCGGGCAAAATGTGGCTGTAGGGTGTACTGTAGGATGATTCCGATGCTTCAGCTGTAGGCATGTAATTTCCATTGAGAACAGTTTTCAATCTGTTCAATGTTTTCTGGCGTCTTTCAAACACTACTTATTCGTTTAGAAACTGTTTGCCCACTTAGAATTAATCCGTGCAAAATTTATTGTCAGGACTATAATCAATTATCCAAAATGTTTAAAATATTTTCTCAAATTATAACAAAATGCTAACTATAAGAATCTATTTAAAAATTTTGAAAAACTGCTTCAATTTTAATCTACCAAAGACCGTTAAATTGTTAAATTAAATTTATACGAATAAAATATAGTAAATTCTTACTTGATTGTGCACTAAAATAAAACAAAACTAAAAAATTCAATTTAACATTAAAATTACGACCTAAAATTTTGTAATTTACTGCCAATTTGGTCAACTTTTCACTCACTTTTAACTTTTAGTAACAAAACTTTATAATGAAAACTGTTAGGTTAGAAATTAGAAATTACAACGGTTAGCATCATTTATTATCTTAAAAACGATAAAGAAATAAGCGATTTAAAACGGCATAGAGGACGTATGCTAGTGCCAGCGTGGGTGTGCCAATCTGCAAATAACTAGAGATAACAAAACATATCTCCAGTTCCTTCCATTTGACTTTCATACTTTCATGATTAAAGGTCTAGAAATTGGACGATAAAAAGGTAATAAAACTATAATTATTGAAAGACATTATCGCTAACGCTACTTCAGTTTTTAGTTCAGAAATTGTCAGATCGCTTTTATGTTTCAAACAAAAACATTACAAGGCCATATTATCAAATTTATATTTTTTGTGCAACTAGTTTTATTTTTTGACTCTTTTATAGCCAATCATGTCCATCCAAATCTTCCTCGATAATTATCAAAATGCTTGTTATCCCGGACAAACAATTTCGGGACGAGTCGAATGCTTTTTCAATAAAGAAAAGACTCTCAGGGGTAAGTATTCTTTTAGCTTTTAGTCCTCATATTTACATTAATAAAACTTGTCAATTTCAAAATTTTAGCGGTTCGCGTCAAGTTCAAAGGTCGTGCGGAAACCCAATGGACTGAATCTGAATTAAATTCTGATGAATCGCATATGTCAAGATCCACTAGATATTATGCAGAAGAAATTTACATGGACCAAGAGTATAATTTAGTTCAAGGTAATTCGGATTACTCGTTCTTAGCTTGGATTAATTACCTATTATTGTAGGTGGTGAGAATTTCAGCCTTGCAGAAGGAAGACACATTTATCCATTTTCATACATTTTACCTCAACAAGCGCCGTCTTCTTTTGAAGGCAGTTATGGTAATGTTCGTTATTATATTAAAGCAACGATTGATCGTCCTTGGAAGTTTGATTATGAAGCAAAAGTACTTTTGAATTTTGTGTCGCTGCTCGATTTAAATTTTCTGCCCGGCTTAAAGGTAGTTTGAAACTGTTGAACTTCATTTTATTTAAAAAAAATTAGGTACTCTTTTTGTGTCGTAGGACCCAGTCGGTGTTTCCGATGAGAAGACTGTGTATTCATGTTGGTGTAATGATTCTGGTGCCTTAACATTCAATGTGTCTTTACCTGCAACTGGATATGTTCCTGGACAAGATGTCAATGTAGGGGCCTGTGTTCAAAATTTGACAAATGTTAATGTGAAATCTGTGAAGTTTAAAATTGTGGCCGTAAGTGATTTTTGCTAAGAGTACATTGGCACTTAAATTTTTTATTTTAGAATTACGAATTTATCGCACACCGTAATTCTACACATCATGACGTGACAGTTATGGATTGTGAAGAAGGCGGTATTGGCGCACATGGAGAAAAATCTTGGACTTCAACTATGAAAATTCCAACAGAACTAGTGTATGCGAATTTAATTCCGTGTAGCATTATTAATGTTCGGTACACTTTAGTGGTAAGACTGGCTTTCTAGATTATTACTTGAATTGATTTAAATTTTCAGGCAAAAGCTGCAATACCTTTTCCCCATACCGATTTGGAATTGAAAATTCCACTTACAATAGGAGCTGTTCCATTGTCTGGAGTTAGCACTGGTCTTTCTGGGTCACCTTTGCAAACAAATCAGTTTCCTGCTAATAATACTCCTTTTGTCTCTAATGACATTATCGATTTTCCATCAGAAGGTGGCGATAAGTATCCTGAAAAGTATCCAGGTGGTCCAGTATCAGCACTTCCTCCACCAGGACAAGTGCCTTATTCTCCAGCTGGAGGTCCATCACCTTATCCTTCTACTGGAGGTTCTGCACCTTATGCACCTGCAGGCGGCTCAGCTCCTTATGCTCCGAGTTCAGGTTATCCTGGTGGTGCACCAGCGCCTTACCCTGGTAGTGCCCCTACACCTTATCTTGGAGGTGCAACAGCTCCAACTGGAGGTAGTTCATACCCACCTGGAGCATCAGGTGCAGCACCGTATCCACCTGCATCGAATGGAGCTCCTTACCAAGGAAATTCTGAAAAACCACCGTATTCACTTTCATAACAGGGTGGTTGGTCGCATCCACAAGATGCTTCTGCTTCTGGTAAACTTGATTGGTTTGATTTTAAATGTTATCTAATGCTTATTTTTAGCTCTTCCGCCTCCTTCATATGAAGATTCTCAAAAACTGCCAGAAAAGGAAAAATGGTAAAAGGTGGCTAATTCGTAAACTTAAGGTAGTACTACCGATACCACAAGTGTCAAATGTGTGCTTACTGTAATTTGACTTCCGTCGTATTTATATTTGGAAACGCCGCGTAAAAGCAATAGAGACAAAAAATACCTTTCAGGTTATCGGTTTGACATGTAATGTTTGTTTACTAATGAAATGTCTGAATCAAACTTATTAAATGGTACAAAACGAATATTTCATTGGTAAAATAAAAGAGTCACTGAAAAAAGGTGTAAAAAAAGTGAAACAAGTAGCATTAGCCGTATTCTGTACATATTTAAATTTCGCGCGCATCTAACCTTCTTGGCGGCGTTGCCACATGTAAGTTTTTTCTTAATTATTTATTAATTACTCTTATCACAAGCTCTAAAGTTAAGGTTTTATTAATACAGAAAATTCAATTAATTTTTTCCTTTCTATTGATACCAATTTCATAAAAATCTGAACGTCCAATTTTGTGAAATAAAATAAAATCTGTGATTTCCCATAAGGATCAATGTTAAAGGCAAAATTTTTTAAATATTTTTATCTTTTTTCAGTTCTCTGTAGGCGTCCAAAAATTTAACTGGTTAATTATGATATTATAATGTACCAATATGCCAAGTTTCATTAAATTCTGAACGTCAATTCTAAAACCGGTAGTACTACCTTAAGCTGAATGTGTTGCAGTAGGTTTAAATATTTTGATAAACATTTTACTATTTGAATAGTCATATACTCAAGAGGAGTCATTGAAAAAAATGCAAGCCTTTGGGGGATTAAACAGATACTGATAGTTGATTAGCGAACGCGATGGTGTAGACATATCACCTGTAACGTTATCCCAACGCCCGAGGACTTGAATTTTAAATTGATCGCTTGTTATACAAGAAACATTTTAAGCTTAGTCTTTTAACTATACACCATAACACAAGACAATTTTTACCACACTGTGATTGATTTACACTTTTAATAATTATAACTCGCAAACTTTCAAAACTCAAACTTTTTTAATCGTTAAATATGACCAAAAGGGTGATTTTACATTAAATTGTACTTCTAACCCTAGAATGTGATTACTAACTAAATTATAGGAAAAACTTTAAGCCATGTTATACATTTTTAAATAATTTTAAGTTTGAGATTAAAGACGTGAATTACGTTGGAACAACAACCAAACGAATTTGAAGCCTTTACAATTTATAGTTGGTTTTATACTCAATGTGAAGCGCCAAACAAACAACACAATGGATGTGCCTTATACCTATATAATATTGCATACTGTGAGCTTTTGTACTTTAAATATCAAGTAACGCTATATGTTGCTTTAAGATACAGCTTTCTTTAAATTGTAATTAACAGGGAGCAATATTATATTGAATTAATTGCAAAATTGATGAAATTGAAATGTCATATTCTAGTTATTTGAAATGGCTGCTCGTATTCTCAAGCGTTGTCCAGACTACAGCGAATGCAACGGGAAAGCGTTATCCAGACTACAGCGAATGCAACGGGACAGACTACAGCGAATGCAACGGGAAAGCGTTGCATTCGCTGTAGTCTGGACGACGCTTCAGAATACTTAAAAATGTAATGGAGAGCTTTAATTGTTGGTTTACTATATAGTGCACACGAAGTTGTAACTTTAAAATATTTTACGTCAATATATTCTTTATTTGTAATATTTCTCTTATTTCGATTATAAATTACATGTGATTACGTGTTTGAAAGTTCAAGTGATTGATACGATGCAGAGCCATCTAGTGATAACTTGCGTACATCAACAGAAATCGCAGCTTAAAAAAGTAGGGTTAAGATTTACAACTGCAAACTGACTACAAAATTTTAAATCTGTTAAATTATTTTAAATGAAGAAAATTAATATATAAGTTGGATCACTTAATCTAAAACTTTACGTAACGTATTTAGAATTAACAAATTCTTAAACAAAACGCTCAATATGAATTGTGTAATTCCCAGTGTGAATATAAAAAGCGAGTACTTTTCTTAATTTAAATAATATAAACTAAACTCTTTGATTTTAGTCTTGAGCCGTGTTATACAATCATTATCGAAAATTGGCGATGAACTCTACTTGATAGCTAATACAGATTACATGTGTTTTCGTAGCGTTAATATGACGACGACAGCTTATTGCGAAGTAAATTTGTACGAGTCGTTCTTTTCAAGCTACTCCATTGAAGATGACTGCGACAAAAAGATAGATTGTAAAATCCCAACTAAGGCTTTGTTGGGCGTTTTCAAAAATCACACTCATAAAGATAAAAAGGTTTGGTTTTTAGTAGTGTCGGAAATTTTTTTAACTCAACTTGTATTTTTTAGCCTGAGGTTTGTAAAATTGAGCTCAATTCTGATGCCGATAAAATTGTCTTTAAAATGAAATACAAACAAGATGTGGTGGTTGTACGTTCTTTGTATTTGAGCGAAGGTACAATAATCGAAATTAATCATAAGTTGGATAAGGCAGCCAATCAAATTGGAGCGAGTGCGCAATTGTTTTCACAAATACTAACAAATTTCCACATGGGTGATGAAGATATTAGTTTTGAAATTTCGACCACTAAAGCACTCGTGCGAAATTATATAGCAGGTTCGACACCGACTACCAATAATTAATTCTCACCCATTTTTATCATTTTCTAGGATCTACAAACTCGGTTAAAGGAATACGCTCGCAACTAACATTAAATTCTGGTGAATTCATCAGTTTTAAAGTCGAAAATGAAACTTGCATAACATTTTCTTTAAAAACATTTAGAGCTGCAATTCAGTTTGCAGAAGTTTTTAACTTGAACGTCACTTTAAACTTTGATTCTGTTGGAAAGTAATTCTTTTGATACTATTCTAAAGGAACGTGTTAATATTTTTGTTTTTAGGCCTTGTCTGTTGCTTATTAAAAGTGCAACTTTTGATATCAGCTTTTTAATAGCAACTTTGAAAGCGGACGAGTTGTTACAGTCGACTCTATCGTCTACTTGTAGTACTACAAAAAAAACTGTAAAGCGGCCATTGAATAAAAGTGCCGCAAATGTTACAGTTCAACAGAAAGTGCTTGAAAATGTTAATTGGGATAGTGATTTTCAAATCCCAGAAGATTCGTCGAAGAAAAAGAAAAGTTTTGTCGATATTATGAATGAAATTCAAGTTAACAATAATGGCTTAAATAATTCGAGCGAAGATGTACAGATGGACTTGGCTTCTCCCAATTCACCAAAGAGTAAAAGAATTAAGTCCATTTTTGGGCGTTGTTTCGAATCGACATTTCATACGACAATGGTTGATTTAGGTGGTGTTTTGGCACCTGATAGTGACCCAGAATCCGATTAAAATTATAAGATACGCTAAAAAGGCGTTTACTGTGATAATATTAAGTTAAGAATAAATTATTTAGTTTATAATAACTTTTTGAAACACGCGGGTTTATGATTGAGTGATGACGTATGAAATGCGGCTCTCGGGTTGGTCGATTGTCTGACATTAGACATTTGGAAAATAACGTGTTATGTTGTTCAACATAACCTCAAACTTCGTATGTGTAAATAACGTTTTTAGTTTTTATTAAATTTAAGTACTAAAATGGGTAAAAAAGGCTACAATTGGAAAAGTCGGCAAGTTGTTAAAGCCGTAATTGATGATTCTGAAACAAAAAAGGTATGCTGAAGACTTGTAATGAAAGTATTTTCCAATAATAAAAAAAACTTCTAGATTCAAATAGACTTAAATGTAGAAGGTAAATACGATCAGAGCAATGCTTTGGTTTTACCTTCAAAGAAACGTAAAACTACAATTAAAGATGAAAAGGCCAAAGTTACTAAAATCTTGTCGAAGAAGCAACGAAAACATTTAGAAAAAGTAGTAGAAAAGAAGCAAAAAAAGCAAAACGTAAGAGTTCTTCTGTTAGTTACCGCGTATAAAAATCTTCTTTTTACAGCGTACAAGTCTTTTAGAAGCTCTATCACAGTGTAAAGCAACACCGGAAGAATTTAGCAAACTAACTTCGATCACCTCTATACAAACCAAAGGGCTAAGAAAGTATTTCCAAGAACTACAACAGCCAGAAAGAGAGGAATTTACACCAGAAGAAGAAACTGTCTCAACAGTTGATAATCGTAATAGTTTAAAAGGCGCTAAAAGAAAACATCAAGCGATCGTGGATAAGAGAAGCATCGGAAACGATGACCCAAATGTTATCGGCTTTGAGTCCTCAGGTTCCGAGTTAGAATCGGACGACGATGCAGTAGAAACTGTTGATGAACCAGAAGAGAAGAAGGTGAAGAATAATGAAGTAGTTGAAAGCTCACAAGTTGTAGAGGAAATGAGTGATGTAAAGAACAAAGACCATGTGAAAATACAAGAAAAGCAAGTAGCTCCTCCAGTGGAAAGAATACCTGCTGTGTACGTTCAATTAAACCGCACATCTACGATACAAAAGGCACGGCTTCAACTGCCTATTTTAGCCGAAGAACAACAAATCATGGAGACCATAAATGAGAATGAAATTGTTATTTTAGGCGGTGAAACAGGTAACGCGCAGACGTAATTTTTACAAAATACTACTTTGGTTCTTTTAGGGAGCGGTAAGACAACCCAAGTGCCCCAATTTCTGTACGAAGCAGGATACGCTTTGGACAAAATGATTGGCATAACCGAACCTCGGAGAGTGGCGGCAATTTCAATGTCGCAACGTGTTGCAGAAGAAATGAACTTAACTACCAACGAGGTATCGTATTTAATTCGCTTCGAAGGTAACGTGACGGATGAAACTAAAATTAAGTTCATGACGGATGGTGTTTTATTAAAAGAGATACAAAGTGACTTTATGTTGACTAAATATTCTGTTATAATTCTCGATGAGGCGCACGAAAGATCTGTTTTCACCGATGTGCTTATTGGGTTGTTGTCGCGTATTGTGCTCTTGAGAAAAAAACGAAATAATCCGTTGAAATTGATCATAATGTCCGCAACACTTCGCTTGGAAGATTTTGTCGATAACAAACGTCTGTTTAAAATTACTCCTCCGGTAATTAAAGTTGAAACGAGGCAGTTTCCGGTTACAGTCCATTTTAACAAGAAAACGAATGAAAATTACTTGCAGGAAGCTTTTAACAAAGTTGTAAAAATTCACACTCAGCTACCGGATGGTGGAATATTAGTTTTTGTTACAGGACAACAGGAAGTTAACAGTTTAGTACGTCGGCTACGTAAGACATTTAAATTAAAAAGCAATAAGAGGTTGGAAGAAGAAGAAAAACAAAAAAGTGAAAGTGATTCCAACTCGGACGACGAACTAGCCGACAGAAAGTTGAAAAATGCTTTAAGAGTGAAGCGCGAGTTGAAGAAACAGAAGGTTATTCCAAAAGCTGTAAGTCTTGATGATTATAGTGTACCGGGTGATAATGAGATAAATTCGGATGTAGAGGATGAATCTGATGAAGAAGGCTTTATCGAAAGTGCAAATATACCAAACTCACAACCGATGTGGGTTTTGCCTTTGTATTCTCTTCTTCCATCCCATAAACAAGCCCAAGTGTTTAAAAAGCCACCCGAAGGTTGCCGTTTGTGTATTGTGAGCACAAACGTTGCAGAAACAAGTTTAACTATTCCCAACATACGCTACATCGTCGATACGGGAAAAACAAAAGTGAAACTATACGATAAAGTGACTGGAGTTTCTAGTTACGTCGTTAGTTGGACGAGTAAGGCGTCTGCAGATCAAAGAGCTGGTCGAGCCGGACGTATTGGACCCGGACACTGCTATCGTTTATATTCCAGTGCAGTATTCAACGACGTTTTTCAACAATTTAGTGTACCGGAAATTCAACAAAAACCAGTCGAGGATTTATACTTACAAATGAAGTGTATGCACATCGATAAAGTCGTAAACTTCCCATTTCCTACCATGCCCGACTTGATCCAATTGAATACAGCCGAAAAGCGTTTACAAATTTTGGGCGCTCTAGAAAAAACTAAAGTCACAAAACTGGGGAGGGTAATCTCGAAATTTCCCGTTTTACCTCGTTTCGGAAAAATGTTAGCTCTAAGCCATCAACATGACTTACTTCCGTACACAATTTGCATGGTGGCTTCGTTGTCGGTTCAAGAAGTCTTGCTCGAAACTCCAATTGTAACGAGTAGTAAAGACGAGTTAAAACAAATTAGGCAAAAATGGTTTGCAACTAGACTTCAGTGGGCCGGAATTGGAAACTCTTTACTTTTGGGCGATCTTATGGTGCTTTTACGTGCCGTAGGCGCAGCCGAATACGCAAATTCGCAGGGTAGATTAGAACAATTTTGCAATGAGAACGGCTTGCGTCAAAAGGCGGTTATTGAAATACGCAAATTGAGGATGCAGTTGACAAACGAAATTAAAATGAATGTACCCGACTGCGATCTTGTAGTAGATCCAAAATTGGCACCACCGACCGATGTACAAACGAAGCTTCTTAGGCAAATCTTGCTATCGGGGATGGGTGATCAGGTGGCTAAGAAAGTTATGCCCGAAGAGCTTAAAGATGGACAAGATAAGATTAAGTTTAAGTACGCTTATAGAGCAAATAATATGGAGGAGCCTGTGTTTCTACATCAAGGGTCGGTTTTAAAACGGAAATTACCCGAGTATGTAATTTATCAGGAAATTTACGAAACAAATAAGATGTACATGAGAGGCGTTACAGCTATTGAACCTGACTGGTTGCCCGTGTACGTTCCACACATTTGTCAATTAAGTGAGCCTTTACCAGAACCCGAACCTAGATACGAGCCTAACGATGGTAAAATATACTGTCGCGTTACTGGAACTTTTGGAACCCAAGCGTGGCCTTTACCGCCCATCGAGATTGAATATCCAAAAAGTTTGGATGTTTATAAATGGTTTGCGCGCTTCTTTTTAGAAGGTAAAGTGTTGAGAAAGTTGGAGAAATACAAGGACGCCCTTTTAAATAATCCTAACATTATGTTGAAGTCTTGGGCTAAATTACAAACAAAAACTGAAGCTATTTTGAAAGCCCTAATCGACGAAGACGTTCGTTCTAAAGAGTCGTTTTTAGAGAAAATAAAGGAGAATCCAAAATGTAAGTAAATGACCTAGATAGTTGGTATACTCCAGATTCAAAATTGACTAAACTTTGTTTTATTTCAGATCTTTTGCCAGAATATTTGAAATGGGTACCTCAGTCTGCACATGGTGAAGTTACATTGTGTTGGCCACCGTTAGATTAATCAAGTTTAAGAATTTAACGGTAACTTAGCTGTGATAAACATTTCTTTTATTAAATTGTGGTTTCGTATTTTAAATGCAAGTTGTAGCAGGTCATAGAAAATAAGTTCAATAGATAATTAAGATACTAGACCTAATTCAAAACCTCACCGACCTGCACATACAACTAAATTTCGTACAGTGCCATAACCAAGGTTACACACCAACTTAAACACACGGATTGGGTATCTCTTTTAACCGCTTTCTCATTTCCCCTTCTGCGCATCTAGGGTCGGTGAGGTTTTGAAATATGTATACTTATTCAATGATATGAAGGGCGTTAAAAAGCATTTATTGCTTCCACTAAATTCTTTGTAAATTAATAATTTATTACTTATTAAAGAAATTACAATTAATTCATCACATTGAAATATTTCCAATTTACTTTTAGTCGATGAGAGGTTAGATCTGTAGAATACTTGGAATGTATAAGCTTGAAACTCGTCGACCAAAGTTAGCAGTTGTAGACTTTTCATTAAAAATGTTTTAACTTACCAACACAATAGCCATTCAATGGAACTTATTGTCAAGTTTGAGGAAATTTCCCACTATTTAGGAAGGCCCTTTTTAATCAACTTTTCTAATTTTTTAATTCTGCCAGCCTCTTGATCTGATCCGTCTTCTTCGAAGGTATCTCTTCCTGTAACTGGTTTTCTTGTGCGAAACAATTCTAATAGGGCGCTTTGTTCGTGTTTTTTAATACTTTTCATTTCGAGTATTTTAGAAAATTCCGTAAGTTGGCATTCTGGTAATAATTTCATGTATTGTTCTAAAAATGACTTTGCCGGCTCGACAGGTGTCATAACAACTTTTAAGATCATCTCTGCTTTACTCATACCCTTGATGACTACTTTTGTGTAAGTTGGAGGTGCTTCTCGGTTAATTTGGGATGCAATCGACGGTAAGTTTAATAAAATTGTTTTTAAACTGTGCGTGTCGAGAAGTAACTGTTCGGCTCCTTCGGTATTTATAGGTTTGCATTTATAAATGTTGTTTGTGAATTTAGGTATGAAAGAACTTGCGAATTTTATGCAAAATTGTGTGAAATATTTTCTAGAGTGAAATAGGGGGTCTCTTATAATGGGCACGGTTTTCTTAAAATGCTCTCTTATTGCAGATATGTAACTGCTTTGATCGCCGACACTATCTATACTTTGCCATTGTATCTAAAAGGAAAAAGGTGTGGTGAGTTTGTAATAAAATAGCTTGGGACAGTCCATATGAAGGAGTCCCAACCGGTAGCTTGACCTTTTTTTTAAAATTTGATTTATTGATCTTAATACACAGGTCAAAAACATGACTGAGCGACCTGTGTTGGAACTACTTATATATGGAATGACCCAACTGTTAAGAACATACTTTACTCATTGCCGTTAGAGCAGGTTCACACGAATTTTCCAAATCTTGCACCAATATCTGAATGCAGTTCGATATCACACTGTTAAAAAAGTAGTTAAATATTTACACAACGAATTAATGAATACGAGACTACCTATGAAAAATATCCTGCTCTTGCGATAGATTAATTTGATCTGCTAGGTTAGGATCAGTTTTTTCTTTTAATTTCTCCGCCAGTTGTTGCGTCGTTTCCAAACAATATTCGGCAGTAGTCAAAATGCAACAAATTTTCTTCAATTCGTCATTTGTGAATCTAACCACTTCGCCTTCTTTCAATAACGAAGAAAAATTTTGTATTAATCCAGAAGTCGACATCTTTTGCAAATCCCTAGTTATAGATTGTACGCTACTACCCAAACTTTGAGTTTCAATTTTTGGCAAATTATTTTGCAGCATCTTAATAGCGTACTCTCTTAAATATTTTTGAAAAGTTCTCGTTAAATCCAACATTGTTTGTCCTTTACTAAGTTGCGAACACTGAACCATACTTTTTTTGTAAAACATAAACAGATCGCCACAACTAGGTAAAACACTCGCTTGAGTTTCCGTAGCTTCGGTCATCACAATTTGTTTGTTGTCCTGCTGAAACCTCTCTATCAAGTCGACTAAATTCCTATCGATACTCTCGATGTAAATGTACAGATAAATAATAAAACATTTGCCTATTAATCCAGAAAACGACGCTTTACTTTCTTCGTCAAACTCCCTCAGGGTAACACCTGTAAAACGCCTCGACAACAAGTGTTCAAAACCTGCAGTCTTTTGAATGGCGTACAACAACAATTTAACATCAATCTCGTGCTTTCGTTTCGACATAATCCTATTTAAGCCGTCTCTAGTATTATGACAAAACTGAACTGCAATTCTTTCGGACACTTCCCAATTTTGTGGAAACATATTACCAAACCTATCCTCAAACTCCAACAAATGGCGCTTCAACCAAGCGTACCTCTTGTCGATTTTATCTAACCAAGCCGTGTCTTCGGTCTCTTGAAAAAGGTGATTGTACTCTTGAAGTTGTAAATCGATAAACCACTTCAAAAGGTCCCTCTTTACTTTTGGTTCAAGAATCGAGACGACCAAACAAGCGGACGATAACTGCCTGCTCGGTAAACTAACTTTGGCGTTTGTACTTGAAAACGCCTCTTTAAAATCGTGTGTAATTTGTTCGGCTAGTTCAACATGAATTGCTTTCACTTGATCACTCAAGCTCTTAATTTGTGGAATTTCGGTGTAATTTTCAAAGTGCATCATCACCTCGCTTATGGCTTGTAAAGGTAGGGCGATTTCGCCATATAAGCGCTTTTCAGTCAACGATTTTAAAGTGTCGACTCCTCCGACCAACATGTGAAGATGGTTTAAAGTCGTTATGGCAAACGTCAAGTTACGCTTAGCACAGTCAAGTTGCTTTATGTCGTGAGTTATTTCCCTCACCATTTCTTCCGACTTTTCGGCTCTCTCTTTGATATCTTTTATTTGAATGAAAAGGTCACGAATTACACATTGGGCTTCGTCTAAGGCTTGACGGCCATCTTGACTCGCGGTTGTTTGTCCACGAACAACGGTACTAATCTCATTATCGATGTATTCAATTTTATTTTCCATTTTTAATACGACTTCGTCGATATTCGATAGAGATTGTTCAGTTGGAAATAACGAATTAATGTAATCTATCGTGTTAAAATCGGGCTGATCTAGTGGGTCATTACTAGGTAAAATCTAAAAAAAAGGGAGCACTTAAATAATGCCTTATTTTAGGGCAGTCAAATTAATCAACATACGAGTAAACCTAAACATTTGGGATAAAAGAATGGGGCCTTTTATGATTTGCCTCAAAAGTTTGCGTGCATGGGTTAAATCGTAATTTAACTGAGCCACGGACTGAGCTATTTTGAAACTTCAAAAAATTCAAAAATTAAATTTGAGGTTATGTTACCTGTTCTATAGCTTTTTGAACTTCAGGAGGAAAGTTAATCAACAAATCTTGATTTTCGTCATTAAACGTATCCTCTTCGTCAACAGGAACTTCCATTTTTATTGCAATTAACTTAATTAAACAAATAATTCAGTATTTAGCTCGCTACCATTTTTTTCAACAATATTTTGCTTGTTCACAAACTGCAATGATGTCTCTTTTCACAGCTCGAGTTCTGTATTCGTCTCTCTCTCTGTTTAAACTACGTATACGCACCGTCTCGTGCAAACTGTCAAATTTGTTAACTTCTTGTAGGGGTCTAGTCTCGAAATAAATTAAACTATAAAAATGGGTTTTAAACAAGATTGTGTACAATTAATTAAACCGTATTATTTATTTAACATATTTTTAAGTTTATCATACATAGTTTGCAGAAAAACACCGGGTTTGTGTAATTATCTGTTTAGTCTTGAGGATTGCGAGTTCGATGGGGTGAGTTCGTTTTTTGTTTGCCCAAAATTCTCCAATTCATTAGTTAAATTTCAGAGAGAAACTCAAATATTATTTTTCCTTATGATTGTCATCATGATTAGGAGTCGTAAGACTGGTAGCGTTACGATGATAAACTACTTGTCATCGAGCTTTATTTACACGAAAGTTGCGAATCTTATTTTATGGTGCACCGCAGACTATATCATGGGAACAGTTTATGCAATTGTATTTATTTGTAAGTTTGATTAGCTTATTAATTCTGTAATTTAAGTCGTGATTTTAGTAATGGGTCTTTTACTACCAGAACCGGCTTATATGGGCCCTGAAAATGTGATTTATTTCCGAGGTGCTAACAGCCTCGAAGAAGAACTGCAACGTGATAAGCGCACAATTTGGGTTGTTGCATTTTTTACCGTGTGGAATCCGGCTTGTAGTAATTTTGCTCCAATTTTTTCAAAATTAAGCTCGGAATTTACTTTAGAAAACTTGAAATTTGGAAAAGTTGATGTTGGGCGTTATCCGGATGGGGGAAAAAGATATCAGATTAGTGATAGCAGTTTCAGTAAACAATTGCCCACAATTATTTTGTTTAAAGATGGTAAAGAAGAGGATCGAAGACCGATGTTTGACAAAAAAGGCAAAATTGCCAACTTTTTATTCTCAGATGAAAACATTAAGTCAACTTTTGATCTTAAAAATGTGTACGACGTTTGTAAAACTGAGTTGAAACAGCGAAATCAACCAAAGCTAAAAAATAAAGCAGAATAAATTTGATTTTGATTTCATCTGTAGATAGGAAGTTGCCGATAGCTTTTCAGTTGCCATAAGACACAATGTAATTTATTTCTAGCAAGTTATTTAAAGATTAAAAATATTGTTTCACTCCTAGCATCTCATTATTTCATTTAATATTTTAATAACATTCCCTTAGCAACATCCGCTGCTTTTTCTTTTCCCTCAAGCTTCTCTAGTAAACGTAAAGCAAAATCAAATGCCGTGCCAGGTCCTCTGCTTGTAATCAACTGTCCATCAACAACAACTTTGTCGGTTCTATATTCATACATGTCTTCTAATGGTGCCGAAACGCTCGGATATGAAGTGAGTTTTTTACCTGTATGTATTTCGTGAGCTTGTAGTGCAGTAGGCGCTATAAAAGCAGGTTAAGTGGGGCTTATTATTACTTTAAAAACAGTTTACCGGCACAAATAGCAGCTATAATTCGACCTTCGCTCTCTTGCGTTTTAAGTAACTTTCCAACTTCTTCAGAATCGCAAAAAATTTTTGAACCGCCTAAACCACCAGGTAGAACTACTGCATCGTATGGACCTTTGGCTGATAAGATGCTTATATCGGGGTTTATTACCACACCACGACTGCATTCGACCGGAGCATCTCCGAGTATACCGGCAAGGGTCACTTTAACCTGATTAAATTAGTTCTAAAATACGTTCTCAAAGAGAATGACTAAAGTACTTACGCCTCCTCGACGTAGTACATCGACGGTAATTACACATTCCATTTCTTCAGTTCCTGGGGCTATACATACTAATGCCGTTTTCGACATTTTTGATAAATTTCTATTTTGCGGAATAACACGTAAAATTTTAATTTGGGACAAAAGTCTACTTAAATTACACGTCGCTTTCAAAAGCATCGACGATCGTTACTAAAAGTAGTGTAATGACACCACCGTAATGATATGGTGATACCAGTTTTCTAATAGCAACAATTATTAATTATAAATTAAGATAACCTTTGTGTGCCGGAATGCATTTAAATGTCACTTTGACAGTAGTTCAAATAACCTAATTACCACAACTCACAACAGTAGCTATTTTGCACACGACTACTGACATAACCTCACTTTATGATAGTTTAGTGAAAGTTTTAAAATTTAATTTTTACTTTTTAAATGGCAGAAAGCGCCGCTAATTATCGAGCAACTTTAGACGCTAAGCCTTCAATTTTTGAAATTATAGCAACCAATTCCTTAAATGCGACTTTACATCCAGCTTTACATAGGCTAGCTGTGGTACGTACACTAGTACACATTTAACATATTTTGTTTACATCTTGTTTAGTTTTTAGCTTCTGCTAAACCGGCGAAGTTTAGTTGGTTATCGGAATATTACGACGAAGTCTTTTTGATTTTTAACGGTTTGTTACAATTTCATTACATACGCACGGCAGGTTAGTTTATCCCTTGTATCATACGTCGTACGTTTACAATTAATGTTACGTTTCAGATGCTTCCTTTTCCGAATATTTCTATAGTTTACAACGAGTGTCGTCGAGCACAGGGTACAGCAAATTATCCAATTCTCACAGACATTTTTCGCTTCTGTATTTAATAGCGTTGCCATATTTAAGAAAAAAGTTGGAGGAAAAGATCGAAATTTATAAAGCCCAAAATGCCGAAGGGTTATTACGAATTGTAATTATTTCTAATTTAAACGGCCAAAGTGTTATTTTAACAATTTTAGAATTTTGTCGATATTTTTAAACGAATTTTATTAACCACCCATTCGTTGTTCGAAGTAACCTACAGCATCTGGACATTATTGCAATACTTAGAGTACATGTCTGGTAAAAGTGAATATCAGACTATACCTTTAAAGCTGTTGAATTTAAAGCTTGTCTATACGTCGCAACTTCAAGACACTTCAGGATTTTGGATGGCTTTATTTCGGGGCCAATTGAGGTGAGATTTCGGTAATTAATTCGAGTTTGGGTTATGGCAAAAAATTTTAGTATGTCGGAATTGAGTTATGGGCTAATACAAAATACGGTACAGAGTGCTTTGGAACTATCAGCTTTTTTTTTACAATTTTTACAAGTGTGGAATTCGGAACAAACAAATTATTGTTTAACTGCACTTCCTATTGTTGAGCCTCCACCTGTAAGTTTATAAGCTAAATTAATTTTGTTTTCTTTCAAGCTTTATGTTGCTTAACAGGTCGATTCTAAAGCAATAAATTATAAGAAAAAGTGTCCAATCTGTTTACAACATTGGAAAATTCCGACTTGTCTTCCTGTTTCTGGGTAAATAGATAGTCAATTGTACTACTAATGTTGTTATTTATGTAATTTTAGGTATGTGTTTTGTTTTCCATGCATAATTAGACATTTAAGGGATCATCAATATTGCCCAGTTACGAATTTACCTGCCAACCTATTAGATGTTATCAGATTATACGATACTGAATAATTGTTGGTGAATTGTAAGAAGTTTTTTAAATACGTTATTAAAGGTTGCATTTTTAATTAATCACTAATATTTTATTAAGATTTCCTTACCTATGATTTGGAGTGGGGGTATATTTAATATACCGAGTGATAACCACCAAATCTGGCAATAGCGATTTAACATAGGAGATAGTTTTTGCTTGATTTTTGGTATTTTAAAAAAATCCCACTAATAACAGCTCATTAAATTTAATTAACGATTTTTGAAATTGCGGCAATTTTCAATGGGTAAACTTTTTAGTTTATGGCATTAGGATCCCAAAAAAGAAAAAAATTCAAATCCATTCATTATAAATGGGTCCCGTCAATTTACATTAATTTATAACGACTAATTGCACTGAACAACTAAACTAATTGTTAAATAGATAAGTTCATTGATAATTTTTTATTAATAATTGATAATGATAAACATAAATGATATAAAAGGCAATTTAGTCGTTAAAAAACCATGTATTCGATTCCAAAATGACTCTTGTTAAGATCTATGTGCTATTACTGTTAATAACAGGCAAGTAATTTGTAGCGAGGTGCAATAAAGGTGCTATTTACGTACTTTTTCGAAATATCTTTTGCAAAGCTTTTTCATATAACTCAACAAAGAACAAATGTGGCAAAATCAAAAAGTATCGTCGACTTAAACGGCATTTAATTTTTATGTTAGAAACAAATTAGAATCCGAGCAATCTGAATGTTAAAGGCAATCCAAATGGCCGATTCTAGAAACCAAAAGGTACGAGTAGCGAGTAGGTATCATGAAGGATGGTCACTTGATTCCAAAACCCCATAACTCCTCAATTTTTAAGCCCCGCCCCTTTGACTGATTTTTTAGTATACGCAGATTTTGTATAAGGAGACAAGACACAAAGTACCTATTTCCTCCCCAACTAAAGTGTAGTTCTATTTATATGATCTTAACATTTTTTTAAATATCAGAAGGGTATTCACTACTTTCGGTATTTGAGAGAGTAATTTGTTTAAATTTTAACTCCAACATGTTAAACTTTCAAAGGGTGTGTTTTTAGTATCACTGGGAGCTCTTAATAAAACTTTTAATCAAAAATGTCTATTTTCAGCTTGGGCACATGGCGAAAAAGCATCAGCCAATCCTATATTGTGCAGTATATCTGAACCAGTTTCACTTTCCAAACTCAACTTTACTTTATTCAATCGACAAAACCAACAAAATGGAACTATGTTAACGGAACAAACATTAAATCAAGTCAATCCAAACGTACGCGTAATTTTAATTATTCACGGATGGATTCAAAATGCTAACAGGCCATGGGTACACCTTATGAAAGACACTTACTTGAATAAAACAGACGCTAACGTAATAACGCTCGATTGGAGCTACTATTCTGGAATTAATTATCCACGAGCTTTTTGTGCCGTGCCACAAGTTGGCGTTTTTACCGGAGATTTTATTTACAATTTGACCGTAACTGCTGGTGTCAGTTTAAAAACGCTCCAGCTCAACGGTTTTTCTCTCGGAGCTCATGTATCTGGCTATGCGGGGCAAAGAATACAAACCTTGACTGGTGCTAATATTGAGAGAATTAATGCTTTAGAGGCTGCTTTCGAAGGATATTTAGACTTGCCAACTGATCAACGTTTAGATGCGAGTGATGCCAATTTTGTACAAGCCATTCACACTAGCAACTATGAGTTTGGATACCCGTTGCCATACGGAACTATTGATTTTCAAGTAAATCGAGTGGTTATAGTTGGATGTGGTGCTAATCAAAATGGGTGTCCCCTTAATCCGGGAATTCCTGATGATGGGAGTCCTTTCACCATACGTGAGTAAAGTGAAATTCCGTAATTAGTGTATTAGACAACATTTTGATTTTATTTGCAGCTTTTTGTAACCACGTAAGAGCTATTGCCTATTTTATTGAAAGCATAAACTCGGACGATTTCATTGGAGCTAAATGTATAACGTGTACCAACTTTGGACTAGGATTATGCTCTAGAAATGCCAAAACCGTTATGGGCGAAAACTGCCCATCTACTGCTAGTGGTGTGAGATATTTAACTACAAATTCTAAATCGCCTTTCGCACGTGGGAGTAATGGAACCAAATAATAAAATGGAAGTGTTTACACACTACGAAATCGTGACTCTTGTAATGTAATAGCATGTTGTTAAAACGACGTAAAATAAACGCAATCACAGTAAATAAATATAATTAAGTCGCCAAAATATTAATAATACAAATAATTCGAATAAGGGAATACAAGTTTGCCCTTTAAACGCCGATGCTCTACTCCACTTCAACCCTCGACCCTCGCCTGGTCGTTAATTCGTCTCGGCCTCGACACTTGATACCCCACCCCGTATGCGCATAATGTGACTTAAGCTACTGGAATCGCCGTCGCCCTTGTGTGGATTTTCATGTTTCATGTAACAATATTATTGTAGTAGATAGTATATGTGGGATCTGTCCCAATTTGTATATTCCGCAGAATCAAATTAAGTGGCGGTTAGGGACTTTTTCGTTGATTTGATTGAAATAATATAGGCCAGTCAGTAGAGCTCCAAAACACCCTTCTATGATGCAGTAAATGGGGTAGAAGCTTTTATTTTTTTAAATTGTTTATATGAGTGTAAACATGTAAAAAACAAAAATGCTAACACCGGCGACCTCGGGAGACTTTTTGGCAGCCAACAAACCCCAAAATTTTAGGACTTGCTTTGTTTTTTCGCCTATAACTCCTAAATGGAGCATCTTCACGAAAAATTATTTCTATAACAAATTAAAGATCATTAAACTCTGCGTCGAATGAGTACTAACACTTAATAATTTGGTCAAGCGGTATGGTCGCCAACCGCGGTCAAAAAACGACGATTTTTTTCAACTTTTTCAAAAACTGACATATTGCATTATATATGAGTCTGCTGTTTAGAAATTAGTACTTTAGCAGAAAAACTCATTAAATAAAAGTTGTAGAGCATCTAATTCTGCGTTCATGTGTATTAAAATTTTTAAATTCGGTCAAGCATACCTCTCTCAAATTGGCAATATTCTGATGTCCGGCAGTTGGTATAGTAAGAAAATAGTCCAGTCGAATAAGGATTTTTGGTCAGAATAATTCCTACGAGGTTGGATATTGGTCTACACGTACATTAAGATGTTCCAAATAAGTATATCACATAATCAAAAAAGGTTATACACATTTTTTTCATAAGTTGAACCCTTTTCGAGATAAAAGATTAGATAAAGATAAAGATTTCCCATATCACATCAGATAGAATAAGGACGTAGTTAAAGGTTTTTTAGAAACAAAGTGGTACCAGGTCCCTCCTTTGCATTTTATGAAGAATTTAAAAAAAAGTTTTTTTCGAAACTGTAACATTAAGAGGCGCGCTATTCAACTTCAAAAGCTGTAGACGTGTAGACCAATATCCAACCTCGTAGGAATTATTCTGACCAAAAATCCTTATTCGACTGGACTATTTTCTTACTATACCAACTGCCGGACATCAGAATATTGCCAATTTGAGAGAGGTATGCTTGACCGAATTTAAAAATTTTAATACACATGAACGCAGAATTAGATGTTCTACAACTTTTATTTAATGAGTTTTTCTGTTAAAGTACTAATTTCTAAACAGCAGACTCATATATAATGCAATATGTCAGTTTTTGAAAAAGTTGGGGAAAATCGTTGTTTTTTTTACCGCGGTTGGCAACCATACCGCTTGACCAAATTATTAAGTGTTGGTACTCATTCGACGCAGAGTTTAATGCTCTTTAATTTGTTATAGAAATAATTTTTCGTGAAGATGCTCCATTTAGGAGTTATAAGCGAAAAAACAAAGCAAGTCCTAAAATTTTGGGGTTTTTTGGCTGCCAAAAAGTCTCCCGAGGTCGCCGGTGTTAGCATTTTTGTTTTTTACATGTTTACACTCATATAAACAATTAAAAAAAATAAAAGCTTCTACCCCACTTATTGCATCATAGAAACTGACTGGCCTAATACTACAAAAAAACAATTTTATATCTAGTATCTATCTAGTGATACAAGACGTTTAATATTTTGACTTCCGGTTTAACCGGAAATGAACATCAGCTTCCCCATTTCAAAAAATAGAAACACCCCGTATAATCTTATTTTTTAATTCGGGGAGAGCTTCTGAGCATACTATTGTTAGGTACTATTTCTGATATATTTTTCTTTTTTGTTATCGTTTAAGTGCATTTTGTTTTGTTTTTGTTATTAAAATAATCCAATTTCTGGTATTTTTAAAGGACATACTTTACAACCTACGTCAAGTAGGTATTGTTGAGAAGATTAGTTCATAGACATAAACAAGTAATATATGATAAGGATAAGCATAAAGTAGCTATAAAAAGCAATGCAATCGTTAATAAACTATCTGTTCGATTCCAAAATGGCTCTATTTAAGATCTTTGTGATATTACTGTTAAAAGCAGGCAAGTAATTTGTAGCTGCTTATTATTTTTAAGGGTACAGCAACAATTGGCCACAATAACGATAAAGGTGTCATTTACTGCCTATTTTTTCAAAATTTCTTTTGCAAATCTCTTGCCTATGCGTCACTGTAAACTGTAAATACTCAACTTTAAAATAGTTCAGTGCAGACTATTTGAGAAAATGCGCGGTACTACTATTTAATTTTTATGTTAACAAACAAATTGGAATCCGCGCTATCGGAATCCAAGAAACCAAAAGACACACTACTTACAAGTAGGTAATGCGCCGCTTGATACCAGTTCCATTCTTCTTTTTTAAGCCCCACCCCTTTCATGGCGTTACCACCAAACCCAGGCCCTTGTATAATCTTTTGGGTTTGACCTTGAAATTTAGCTTTAAAACTTGATCTTTGGAATTTGGACTGACCATGGCAATTGTTGTTGACTTTCAGGTTTGGCCTTCTAGAGAGTAACTTGTTTAAAGTTTAACTCCAACACCGAAAGTGTTAAACTTTCAAAGGGTGTGTTTTTGGTATCACTGGGAGCTCTTATTCTAACTTTGAACTTTTAACCAAAAATGTCTATTTTTAGTATGGGCAAACGGCGAAAAACCATCAACCGATGCTATTCTGTGCAGTATATATGAACCAGTTTCACTTTCCAAACTCAACTTTACTTTATACAATCGACAAAACCAACAAAATGGAACTCTGTTAACGGAACAAACATTAAATCAAGTCAATCCCAACTTACGCGTAATTTTAATTATTCACGGATGGCTTCAAGATGCTAGCAAGGCGTGGGTGGTGCTCATGAAAGACACTTACTTGGATAAAGCTGACGCTAACGTAATATCGCTCGATTGGAGCTACTATTCTGGAATTAATTATCCACGAGCTTATTGTGGCGTACCAAAAGTTGGCGTTTTTACAGGAGACTTAATTTACAATTTGACCGTAACTGCTGGTGTCAGTTTAAAAACGGTCCAGCTCAACGGTTTTTCTCTCGGAGCTCACGTATCTGGTTATGCGGGGCAAAGAATACAAACCTTGACTGGGGCTAATATTGAGAGAATTAATGGTTTGGATGCTGCTTTCGAAGGATATTTAGGCGCGCCAACTGACCAACGTTTAGATGCGGGTGATGCCAATTTTGTACAAGCCATTCACACTAGTAATTACCAGTATGGTTACCCGTTGCGATACGGAACTATTGATTTTCAAGTAAATCAAGTCGTTATAGTGGGATGTGGTGCTGATCAAAATGGGTGTCCGTTTCATCCGGGAATTCCTTCTGATGGGTCTGATTTACCTTTAAGTATGGTGAAGTTTCATGATTAGTGTATTAGACTAAACTTTGATTTTATTTGCAGTTTTTTGTAACCACGTCAGATCTATTGCCTATTTTATTGAAAGCATAAATTCGGACGATTTCATTGGAGTTAAATGTTTAACGTGTGCCAAGTTTGGTCTAGGATTATGCTCTAGAAATGCCAAAACCGTTATGGGCGAAAACTGCCCATCTACTGCTAGTGGTGAAAGATATTTAACTACAAACTCTAAATCGCCTTTCGCGCGTGGGCGTGCAGGGACCAAATAGGAAAGTGGAAGTGCTGTATTATAATTTACCCACTAAGAAACCGTGACTTTTGTAATGTAATAATATATTATTGTAGTAATTAGTCTATGCGGGCTCTGCCTCAATTTGCATATTCCGCGGAAGCGGAATATTAAATTGCGACGTTTCGCAGACTATTCGTGATTTTAATGAACTTGCTCGTTGACTTCGTCTACTGTGAAATAATACAATCGAAAAAAATGGATTATTAATTTCTCGGCGTCTCGCCCCCCTGCCCTGAATGCAACAGTAAAAAATGCAACTGTGCAAATGAAAAAGTCGGCTTGTGCGTCAGTCTGCCGTCAACTAAAAACTACTGAAGCGATTTTGTTTAAATTTGGTTTAGATCGATAAAAAAAACTTTGAAACGAAATCGATTCAAGGTGTCCCAAAATAAGGGGGTTATTTTGGTCGCATTTCGGAAAATCTTGACGCACGGTATTTATGCTCGGCTATAAAAAATACTATTTCAAGTTTTTAAATCCAAAATTGCGGCCAGTATAACGGTTGGCCCAATTAAGTTAACTAAAATTTTCTCAAACTCGGCCATAGCCATTTAGTCTATATTTTGATATGTTGTAGATATCAAAGTTTTGAGTTAATCACCATTGTTTAGTTCATTTGCTATGAGCAGATCCGGAGCTATGATATTTTGAAGTTCAAAATTTTAAAACTTTATAATTTCTTTTTTAATTAAAATTTGCAATTGCAAGTTGGTATATTAATTTATTCAATAAATTTCTATTATTTGTTATAATTTTGGTTTTAAAAACACTTCCGGTTTAACCGGAAATTAACCAAGTAGAAATAATTTTTAAAAACACCCTGTATATTTTATGATTTTTTAAAATATCGTAAGAGTAGCTGTCCAATGACACCAAACACGTTAAATGTTAATTTCCTAATTAACCGAAAATGGGCTTAGCTTTCATATTTTAAACGCAACATCCTGTATATTTGAAGTGAGTGAAGCATCTAGAGCGCAAAGAATGTTGTCGCGCGACGCGATGTGCCCCATCTTTTTTCTTTTTACTCCCCAACGTGACAACCTAACAACTACTACCCTGCAACACAAAAGACGTCTTCATATCATTTCTTTTAGTCGAGTTCACAACCCTTAAAAAACTCTTCAAGCCAGAAAATTCAAATTTACCGCCAAATCCAAAATGGCATTGAAGTTTTATGATAGCTGTGACGTCACTTCCGCGGTAGAACCGGCTTTGTTCATCTACTGAAGTATTTTGAAAGATTGTAAACTTAGAACTTAGCAATCTAGTGGTACCAAATTTCTAATATTTTGCTTTCCGGTTTAACCGGAAATGAACATCTACTTTCCCATGTCAAATAGAAAGGCCTGTATAATTTTAGATTTTTCAAATCGGGGTGAGCTGAGCATACTATTGTTAGGTAGGTACTCTTTCTGAAATCATTTTAACATTTTTAATTGTTTACGTGTATTTTGTTTTGTTTTTGTTGTTAAAATAATCCAATTTCTGATGTTTTTGAAGGACATACCTACTACGTCAAGTAGGTGTTGTTGAGAAGATAAGTTCATAGACATAGAGAAGTAATATATTATGATAAGGATAAATACAAAGTAGGTATAAAAAGCAATGCAATTGTTAATAAACTACGTGTTTGATTTCAAAATGACTCTAGTTAAGATCTCTGTGATATTACTACTGTTAATAGCAGGCAAGTAATTTGTAGCTGCGTATTATTTTAAGGGTACAATAGCATTTCCTATTTGGCCACAATAAAGGTGCAATTTACTATACTTATTTTTTTGCAAAATCTCTTTTGCAAATCACTTTCCTATGCGTCAGTGTAAATACTCAAGTTTAAAATAATTTAGCGCGGAGAATTTAAGAAAATGGATAAAACGCCACGATTTTTAACTCAACCAGCTAAAAGAGCAAATGTGGCCAAATCAACTTTTAAACGGTACTATTTAATTTTTATGTTAACAAACAAATTAGAATCCGAACTGTCGGAATTTAAGAAACCAAAAGACACAAAACAAGTAGGTATACATGTTTCAAAACCTCACCGACCTGAGCAATCAACTAAATTTCGTACAGCGCCGTAACCAAAGTTACACACCAACGTAAACACACGAAACGGGCAAATGGGTCTCTTTTAACCGCTTTCTTCCCCGTCTGCGCATCTAGGGTCGGTGAGGTTTTAAAAGATGTATAATACGCCGCTTGATCCCAGTCCCACTCTTCCTTTTTTGGCCTTCTAGAGAGTAATTTGTTTAAATTTTAACCCCAACACCGAAGGTGTTAAACTTTTAAGGAGTGTGCTATTGATAGATACCACTGGGAGCTCTTATTAACACTTTTAATCAAAAATATCTATATTTTTTAGTAAGGGCAAACGGAGAAAAACCATCAAACGATGCTATTCTGTGCAGTACATATGAACCAGTTTCACTTTCCAAACTCATCTTTACTTTATATAATCGACAAAACCAACAAAATGGAACTCTGTTAACGGAACAAACATTAAATCAAGTCAGTCCAAGCTTACGCGTAATTTTGATTACTCATGGATGGCTTCAAAATGCTAGCAGGCCATGGGTACTACTTATGAAAGACACTTACTTGGATAAAGCTGATGCTAACGTAATAACGCTCGATTGGAGCTCTTATTCTGGAATTGATTATCCACGAGCTTATTGTGCCGTGGCACAAGTTGGCGCTTTCACCGGAGACTTAGTTAACAATTTGACCGTAACTACTGGCGTCAGTTTAGAAACTGTCCAGCTCAACGGTTTTTCTCTCGGAGCTCACATATCTGGCTATGCTGGGCAAAGAATACAAACCTTGACTGGGGCTAATATTGCAAGAATTAATGGTTTGGATGCTGCTCTCGAAGGATATTTAGGCGTGCCAACTGACCAACGTTTAGATGCGAGTGATGCCAATTTTGTACAAGCCATTCACACTAGTAACTACCAATTTGGATACCCATTGCGATACGGAACTATTGATTTTCAAGTAAATCAAGTCGTTGTAGTGGTATGTGGTGCTAATCAAAATGGGTGTCCCCTTAATCCGGGAATTCCTTCTAATGGGTCTGCTTTGACTTTGAGTAAAATGAAGTTTCATGATTAGTGTGTACTATTAGACTACATTTTGATTTTATTGCAGTTTTTTGTAACTACGTCAGATCTATTGCCTATTTTATTGAAAGCATAAATTCGGACAATTTCGTTGGAGTTAAATGTACGACGTGTGCCAAGTTTGGATTAGGATTATGCTCTAGAAATGTCAAAACCGTTATGGGCGAAAACTGCCCATCTACTGCTAGTGGTGTGAGATATTTAACTACAAACTCTAAATCGCCTTTCGCACGTGGGCGTGCAGGAACCAAATAGAAAAATGGAAGTTCTGTATTATAATTTACCTACCAAGAAACCGCGCCTTTTGTAATATAATAATATATTATTGTAGTAGTTAGTCTATGCGGGTTCTGCCTCAATTTGCATGTTCCTCTGAAGCAAATTAAATCGCGACTTTTCGTAGACGATTCGCGGTTTTATTGTTTTTCTTGTTGACTTCGTCTACTGTGAAATAATATAATTAAAAAAAATGTACCTATATTTAATTTTTTGGTGTCTCGGGCCCCCCTTTGAAAAAGTCGGCTTGTGCGTCAGTCTGCTGACAAATAAAAACTACTCAACCGATTTTGGTGACATTTAGTTTCGACCACTTCATTTCTTTGACAAAATAAGCTTTGAAACGAAATCGATACAGGGTGGTCCAAATTAGGGTGTTATTTTGGTCGCATTTCGAAAAATCTTGTCTCACAGTATTTATACATGGCAGTACACATCGGCCCTAATTTAAAAAATATTATTTAAAATTTTTTAATCCAAAATGGCGGCCAGTATAACGGTTGGCCCATTTTCTAGTTCTTTTATTATAACTTTGTAGGTAATTATAATTTTAAAAATCTAAAAACAGGAACTTATAGGCAAAATATAGGGCTTTAGTTTTGTCAGAGTCGATTTTTAAAATAATTTCAAAATTGACTACTGTGAAAGGGCCAAAGTTAGCTAAAATTTTAAAGCAAATTTTCTTAGTTAGTTTCATTTTCTGCTATGGGCTAGTTTAGGAGTTATGATTTTTTGAAAGTCAAAATTTCAAAACCTTATAATTTTATTGGTAATTAAAATTTGCAATTGCAAGTTGGTATATTAATTTATTCAATAAATTTCTATTATTTGTTACAATTTTGGTTTAAAAAACACTTTTGGTTAAACCGGAAATTAACCAAGCAAAAGGAGTTTTTGAAAACACACTGTATATTTTAAGATTTTTATAAATATCCAAAGATTAGCTGTCTAATAATACCCAACATGTTAAATTTTTACTTCCGGTGTAACCGGAAATGAGGTTAGGTTCCCATTTCAAATAGAAACGCCTCGTATAATTTTAGTTTTTTGAAAACAGGGGGAACTTCTGCATACTATTAGTAGCTACTATTTCTGATATCTTTTTTAATATTTTCAACGAGTACGAAAAACTCTTGTTATACCTAGTGTTATGGCCACTCAATCGTTTTTGAATGTGTTTTATGTAAAAGAATTGCGGGACTTCTAATCTATTTTATTCAGACCAAAGTAATTCCAATTATAGATAAACAATTTTACCGCATACTGATGTAGATAGAGCATGAATATTTATTTCCCAATTTAGTGGAAAATGGGGAACATGGGCGATAAGCAAACAAATACAGTTTTTTAATATATTATTTATTATTTAAGTAGGTATACGTATGAGGTAATGTAAGTGGCAAAAAATAGTTATATTAGGTAGGTAACCTACCTATTTATCTAATTATTATCGTAGTATAATGACTCAAATTAAATGTTTTATTGCGCTACTACTAATTGCTGGTAAGTAATTTTCGCAAGGTAATTGTTACACAAACTCAACTCACTGCTCATTCCTCTCACTTCTTTGCTGTAGAGCGACAATCAAAAATAAACTATTTGCAGCGCGCGTAAATGCCCAAACGGAGACAACTGCCAATAATACCATCTCATGCTTCACAACGCAACCGGTTACCCTTTCGAGACTCACGTTTACCCTATACGACAAACAAAATCAAAAAAATGGAACTGTATTAACTGCGCAAACATTGCATCAAGTTAACGCAAGCTTGCGTGTCATTTTCATCATCCATGGATGGCTTCAAAATGCCATTAGGCCATGGGCTTTGCTAATGAAAGACACTTACTTGGATAAAGCAGAAGCTAACGTAATAATGCTCGATTGGAGCTACTATTCTGGAATTAATTATCCGCGAGCTTATTGTTCCGTGCCACAAGTTGGTGCTTTCACCGGCGACTTAATTTACAATTTGACCGTAACTGTTGATGTTAGTTTAACAACTGTCCAGCTCAACGGGTTCTCTCTAGGAGCTCACGTATCTGGCTATGCTGGGCAAAGAATACAAACTTTGACTGGTGCTAATATTGAGAGAATTAATGGTTTGGATGCTGCTTTCCAAGGATATTTAGGCGTGCCAACTGATGAACGTTTAGATGCGAGTGATGCCAATTTTGTACAAGGCATTCACACTAGCAACTATCAGTTTGGATATCCTCTGCCATACGCTACTATCGATTTTCAAGTGAACCGCGTATTAGCAGGTTGTGGTGCCGAGCAAAATGGATGTCCTCGTAATCCAGGAATTGCCGACGATGGATCTCCTTTACCGTACAGTGGGTAAAAAGAAGTTCCCAAATTTTAGATCACATTTTGATTTTGTTTGTAGTTTTCTGTAATCACGTACGAGCTATTTCCTATTTTATTGAGAGCATAAATTCGGACAATTTCATTGGAGTCAATTGTAGTACTTGCGTTAATTTTGGGCTAGGACTGTGTACTAGTAGGTGTCCTACAACTATTATGGGTGAAAACTGCCCGTCTACTGCTAGTGGTGTAAGTTACTTAAATACAAGCTCTCAATCGCCCTTTGCACTGGGATCCGCTGGAATACAATAAAATATTATTAAGTTGCAAAAATTATATTGTGTATCTATTATTAAGTTTTATTTCTGTGTTATCCCGTAGAGAAAAGAGCCTCCTACGTCAGCTGTGCACTGTACTCGGTCACATATGACGCGGTATACTCTTCACGTTTTTACATTGATGTCAAGTTTACACGAGCGCGCGTAGTCTCATCCAGTCCTGTCACACTAGCAATCATTCCGATTCGTAGCGTTATTGATGCAAATCATTCACATGACGACATAACCATTATTCCGAGTATTGATAGGACGCCGGCTGGTGCGAGGCTCCGCCTCAAGACTATTTCTAGTTTGCGCGAGCTTCAAACTCGACCTACCGCGTGTGTAGGTCGACGACTCTTATTAGAATCGACATTTTTTAGAATAGTCGAGACGCTGAACTAAAAACAAAACATACTTGCCCTCGATTTAATAGTTTAGCTGCGATACTTGTAAATGCCTCGCTAAAATAGCGAGCGTGGAACATGATAACGAAAACATTAAATAGTACACCGTGCGCGTTTCTTATGGTAATGAATGCAGTTGTTAACAAACGTCGATTGTAAAATGACTCAAGTAAAACTCTTTGTACTACTGTTCATAACTGGCAAGTAACGCTTTCTTAAGTTTCTATCATTTTGAGAATGTACCCCCCTAGAGCCCTACAGCATCGTTCATCAATCTTTTTCTGGATAACAGGGTCAAAACAATCCTATTTTCAGAATGTGTCCGAGCTCAAACAGCATCAAGCGACGACACATCGTGCCAAAAATACGAGCCCGTCTCAGTTTCAAAGCTCAACTTTACCGTATACAACAAACAAAATCAAAATGGGGCCTTATTGACTGAACAAACATTAAACCGCGTAAACCCAGCCCTACGTGTAATTTTTATCATCCACGGATGGATTCAAAACGCTACTAAACCATGGGTGTTGCGCATAAAAGACGCATACCTTCATAAAGAAGACGCTAATGTGGTTACACTCGACTGGAGCTGCTATTCTAGAATTAATTATCCACGAGCTTATTGTTCCGTACCACAAGTTGGCGCTTTTACCGGCGACTTAATTTACAATCTGACCGTAACTGCTGGTGTTAGTCTAACAACTGTCCAGCTCAATGGTTTCTCTCTTGGAGCTCACATTTCTGGTTATGCGGGGCAAAGAATACAAACTTTGACTGGGGTTAAAATTGGGCGAATTAATGGCTTAGATGCTGCTCTTGAAGGCTATTTAGATGTACCGATCGACAAACGTTTAGATGCCAGCGATGCTAATTTTGTACAAGCCATCCATACTAGTAACTACCAGTTCGGATATCCTTTCAACTACGGCACTATCGATTTTCATGTCAACTACAAACTGTTGTTTAAATGTGGCCTTGAACAAAATGGGTGTCCCGTTAATTCAACATGGCCCGTTGACGTATCTCCTTTATTTTATAGTAAGAAAAAGGCGTTGTGGGGCTTTCAATAATTGATAACATTGTAATTTCTTGTAGTTTTTTGTAGCCACTTAAGAGCTATCTCCTATTTTACCGAAAGTATCAATTCGGACAAATTCCTCGGAGTAGAGTGTAGTAGTTGTTCCGACTTTGGACTAGGAATATGCTTTAACCATTCTACAACTATCATGGGCGAAAACTGTCCATCTACGGATAGTGGTGTGAGGTATTTAAATACAAACTCGATATCGCCTTTTGCACTAGGGCTTGTAGCTCCAGATTTGTATCAATAGAAGACGACCAAAGAAAGCTTAAGTATGTTATTTTTGCAACAGGTAATAAAACTAAGTACTGGAAACTTTTAAGAAATCGAAGACTAACCCTTGAAGAACGACCGGGAAGGCGTTTGGAATCAGAAATGCGACTAAATGGGTTTTTGACAAATATTTCGAAAAGTAATATTTTTATAGAAAAATGTCATCAGACAATTTTTAAAGCTCATAAAATTCCCTTTAATTTGGCTTACTTTTTATTATCGTACGATAAAAATTGCCGGAGCTAAAACTTTTTGAACAATACACTTAAAAAGCTTTTCGCCAGTCTGTCCTGTGTTTTAAGACTTTTCACCGTAAACTAATAAATGAGTCTTTAAGCCAGCTTTAAATGATCACATAGATCACACAAAAGGCACACTTGAGTGTACTCCTAAATGACGCTTCAACTGGCCATTTGTAAAACACTTGTAGTCATACACATCACACTGAACAGGTTTTTCACCAGTGTGTATTCGCGCAATCAAAAACACTGCATTTAAAAGCCTCTTCGCCACTGTGTCTTAACAAATGACTCTCTAAGCTAGTTGCTGTCGCCATTCTGTCGCACATGTATAATCGCATAAATTACATGTAATAGGCTTATCTTCTGTGTGTACAAATAAATGAGCCGTCAACTGTCCGTTTGTCAGACACGCGTAATTGCACATTAAAGGCTTTTCACTGGCGTGTTTTAATAAATGTTTCTTTAACGTAACTTTCCATCCACTTGCGTAATCACATATAACGCATAAGGTTTCTCACGAGTGTGTACTAGTAAATTAAGTCTTCGCAATTGCCCTTTCTGCGATGATTTATAATCACAAACAGTACATTTAAAAGGTTTCTCCCCAGTGTGAAAAGATTGATATTTACAAACATTACATTTCAATGGCTTTTTGACACTGTGAATAACTATTTGATGCTTATTTAACGAATTTTTCTGAACACATGCAAATTTGCATTCGGTACATTGCAAGCGCCTTTTCATATGAATTCCCACATGAGCAATTAAATTTCCCTTTTTAGAAGATTTACTTAAAGTTGTAGTTGTAATAGTTGTACTCTTCGTTGACTTCTAAACTGTTTTCTTTAATTTTCTCGGCATTTTCTATTTTCATCCTTTGAATCGATTCTTCCACATCGTGCTCCTCTATTTTAATTGACTCTAAAATTATTATAATGTGCCTGCCACCTATATTAGGAACTAATTATAGTCTTACCCTCGTCCAAAAGGTGATCGCAATAAGGTTCTTCTTTGACAGCTTCATCTGTAATACCTTTATTAGATTTAGTACAAACACCCCAAAGCTCAAATGTTTATTAACGTTTCCCACTCAGATACTCTCAGCGTAAGCTGATAGTTTGTCCGACAATTATCACAATTCCTATCTTCTTGTAGAATTAACATCAATTATTGAAGGTTACAGCATTGAGTATATAATAACACTGCGTTAACGGTGTGAGTTAGACGAGTTTCGACATGAATAGAAAGATAAAAACTGCACTGTTGAATTTCTACAGTTATAAAAATACGAACAAACGAATACAATGCAAGTTGAGTGAATACACAGTTCAATCACGGCTCGAACTTAAAATTCCTGGTGGAATACATAAAACTCGTTCGGCTCGAACTATGTGCAGAGTGGAAAACGCCATTACTATATTGAATGGTAATTGGTAAAGATTGTCCGAATACTCATGAGTAACATCTGGAACTTGTTCTTTGATTGTTACGCCCATTATGATCTTCGAGTATTGGTTTCGAACTTCAAACCAAGCTCAAGCACATAACCAAACTTCTACTTCCTTCGTGACCATCACAGTGGCCTTCCGTGGACCATCAAATCGAGGAAAGATAAAACATGACTGTTTTAGGCTCTACCGGGGTCTACTCTAATTTCTTACAGATTGCTTTCTACCAAGGTTTACTACGTCTTTACCCATTCTTCTTGAAACACCCTATACGTATATACGTAATAATAAATCGATACGTTGTGTTTGTTGAGAGACCTTGAACTCATTTAAGTAGTTATTATTATAATTTTGTCTTTTGTCATTTTTCATATTTCCATTCATTTGCTTGATATTCATTCACTCAAAACTTTTTTTTTAAATGTGATACTTATATAATGTTAGGCATTTTAATAGTATAAGTGATATAATACCTAGATATATTCTATAAAAAAAGTTAAGAGGCCATAATGGAAATAGTACTAATCAAACAAGAACTAGTTCAAGATACTACTTTTGAGTATTCGGATAACCATAACAATTCATGTAAGTCGGAGGAACATGTTGAGTTTCGGTTTTAAATTTCATAAAATAACGATATTACAGATGAACCTGTGAAAGACGAACCTATCTGCGATAGTCTTTCGGACGAGGGTAAGACTGTATTTATTCGTTTTTAATGTACACGATTCCATAAAATATAAATTGTTACAGGTTCAATTAAAATAGAAGAGCACAATCTAGAGGAACCCATTCAAAACATTGTTAAAATAGAAAGAGTCGAGAAAGTTGAAGAAGACAGTTCAGAAATCAACAAAGAGTGTTATAACTCCAGTTTTAAATCTTCTAACCAACCAAGTTCAATTGCTCACGTACAATCTAATGATAAAAAACCTTTGAAATGCAGTCAATGTGAGTACACGTGTATGCGAAAATACTATTTAAGGAGACATGAAGTAGTACACACTGTTGAAAAGCCTTTTGAGTGTTATGCATGTGATTATAAATGTTCACGTAAGATGCAGTTGAAAAGACATTTAGCAGTACACACCGGTGAAAAACCTTTTAAATGTAGTGTATGCAGTTATACGTGTTCTCAAAAAGCGTGTTTAAAGACACATTTATTAGGACACACTGGTGAGAAACCTTTTAAATGCAGTGTGTGCGATTTCACGAATTCGCGGAAAGCTACCGTAAGGAAACATTTATTAACGCACACTGGTGAGAAGCCATTTAAATGTAAATTGTGCGCTTATAAGTCTTCACAGAAATCTCACTTGAAGACTCATTTATTAGTACACACTAGCGAAAAGCCGTTTAAATGTACTTTCTGTGATCTTAGGTGTTCGCTAAAAGCTAACTTAAAGAGGCATTTATTAGTACACACTGGTGTAAAGCCTTATAATTGCTATCAGTGCGATTATAAGTGTTCTAGAAAAATACACATGACGAGACATCTATTGATACATTCTGGTGCAGAGATAAAGCTCGAAACGTCTTGAAGTTTGAGGTGGGGCTATCCGAATGAAAAATCGTTAAGTTCTGGTTCTTGCGATTTCAGAATGAACAAGTTTGAGTTCGAAGTTACGACTTCGTACCTAGTAGACACTTGGAATAGTCTTAACATTCTGTTTGCACAAACTGTTTCAGAATAATGGGTATTTACGGTACTGTATTTAGTTGACGAACTTCAAATTTGAATCTGTGAATGTCGGCAGGGACAGAATTGTAAACTGTAAATTCGTAGTGGGTATTTGGAATATGATTGAATTGTCCTAGATGTTGTATTATATGACGTAATTCATATTTTGTACAAAGTTACCGAATAGATGAGATTTATTGTTATTAACCTATTTAAGACTGCTATAAGATTTAAAAGAAAAATGTTAAATTTTTTTTGTTTATTTAAGTTTGAATAATGGCATTTCATCGAAAAAAATCTAAAAAATATTTGATAACTACCTATATAAAAACGCACGTTGCGTTAACGCAAAATTGGCTCAAAGTGGGATTAGTAGGACATCGAACTTATTTCGAATGGTACGCTACAAAACAATTTGTGTGCAGCGGTATTTTACATTTCACACACATAAACACAGTCGTACTTTTGCATACTCTGCACCTTCTTCTCCAATTTTCTTGATTTTTTTTAATTAAGTGGCCTACATTGTCGAACTTTACTTCAGAGCAGGGATTAGGAGCTGCCCGGCCATATTGACGACAATTTTCTGCGTCTTCCTTTTTTAAAAGTGATCTAACTAAAAGAGATCTGAAGTCAATTTGCGACATCGGCTTATCTTTATATACAATTTGGTGGATTTTCCACGCATTGACTACTGCACTGTCAATACAATTGGCGAATAGTGGCCACCACCACTTTTTGCCTCGCATTTGAATTCGATAATTTGCAATGGCGTTATTGTGTAGATCTACGCCCCCCATATAACGATTGTACTTTGATATCAGATTCGGTTGACGTATTACAGCTTCTTTTCTTTCTTTCCGACTGTTACGTTTGACAGTAGAAAGTATCTCTACAGTTTCACAGTTGCTCGCCAAGGTTACAATCGAATTGTCGTTCCATCGTATCACACTGATTTCATTTTCATGATCATAGCGAGCGTCATATGATCCACGGGGTTTTTTTGCCATCACTTTACTACATTCTAAAGGACAACTCCCCAACCTGTTTTCACTAACAGTCCCAGTTGCTAAATAGCCTTCGGATTTCAAGTGCACTAACAGTTTATAACTTGTAAAAAAATTGTCAAAGTAAACTTTGTGCGCATTACGATTTTGTAAAACACTTAAAAGTTTAGTAACTATTTCCCCACTCAATCCTAATTGAAGATTACCAATTTCATCACTTTTACCCCCATACGGAATAAACTGAAATAAATATCCGTCACTGGACGTAATGCACCAAATTTTAAAACCGAATTGTACTGGTTTTCTTTTAATAAACATCTTTTGGCGTCCAAAATAAGGGACCGTTTGTTTGTCAATAGAGAGATGTTGTCTAAAAACTCCAAACTGCATAAAATTTTGGTTCAGAGCATGAAAAAGCGGTTGCAACTTTGAAAATTTATTTTGTTTAACAAGTTGCTCATTATCAGAAAGATGAAGATTTTTCTTAATAATTTGAAATCTATTTCTTGGCATAGTCTCTTTTACTAATTGGACACCCTTATCTTCGTCAGACGACCAATACATACGAAGTTCTGGAAGTCTGTGATATCCGGATAGCAGCAATATTCCAATGAATTGTTCCAAAGTCCGCACGTCCATTTCAAAGTCGGGTCTATTATTATCTCTGGCGTATTTAAGAGAGTATTGTACAATCATTTGCATTACATTTTCATCAAAAAATAATTTAAATAAATCTAATGGAGATTTTCCATCTAAAGCCTCAGAAATACGTAAGAGATCAACTTCCTCGTTAGACGTTGGAATTGTAGAATAATTCACTCTTTTACGACACCATATTACTGATTTGTTTTTTGTTTTTTTGGGCATTTGACTGCTTGTTCCTGGCAAATTTGTGTCGTTATCCGTATCGTTGTCGCTCGTAAAAATATCGAAAGTTCCTACTAAGTTACTAGGAAACAAATTATTTTCTCGTAGTGCATCTTCGTCTATTTGTTCGTCGTCGGTAAGACCGTCCACTTCGGGTGGTATATAAGCAACATCTATAACACCATCGTCACTATCCATATCCTCTACAATTGCTTCTAACTCTTGAAAGGTCACAGGTCGCGTGTTTTCGTATTTACTCTAAAAGGCAAAATTAACACAAAATTTGTAACACAACACATTTAGAGTAAACTTACCATAATTGACTAATAAAATTTGTTTATAAGACTTTTATAAGGAATAAACCACAATTACTAATTGTTTTTCACTTTACACACTACTACTACTGCAAAATATCACACTGTTATTCATATTACATACTACTGCAAAATATCACTTACCATGCTCAAGCTTGCCTTATCGTAAACAAACGTCTCGTCTTACATTCCCCATACCCCATACCAAGTCAATGTTTCGTTTTCGCAACATCATAGTTTAGAGTGAAAAATTGTTAACTAAGCAATTTTTTTTAAATTTAATTAATATATTGTAATTCCCCAGTTATTTGTACATTGCGATTAGAAAATAATTGTTTTAAATCATTTAAAATAGCCATAGAAAAAAAACATTACTATCCCCCTGTTGGAAGTAGGTACCAAAAATAGGCAATGTTTGTATATTATTTACTGCTACATAGTAAATGTGTAGTGAAACAAAAAATGAACAAGTAGTACTTTAGTACTTCAAGAAAACGTATCTAATTTTGGAACCGTCAAATTTTGCCTACAAAAGCATTAAAAAAATTACGTAGAGATGGTTGCGAAAATGCAACATTGGCTTTAAATGAGGTAGATAGCAGTAGTTGAGCTTTAAGCTTCTGAAGTGAGAGTAGCCAGGTAAACACACAAACAGCACAGAAGACCTGCAAAAAGAATTTTTGAAACACTGAGTACGTACATGAGAGTATGAAACGTTTTTTAGACCTTTTATAAGAATTGATAAGAATGGCAGGTAATGTCCGATTTTGCTCCCGCGTGGCGGCGCTAGTGGTTAAGTCACTGTCATAATTATACAGGATGACAGTTACAGATACCTTAATTTTGAAATTTGAAAACTGTTTTTAATAAAATATTTGATAAATACGGTGCGTGGTTAAGAAGTTAAAAGAGGAATTGAGAAATAAGAAATCAGAAGTAATTGCGAAAATGGAAAGACTTATAAAAAATGCGTACAAATCATGCTCCACTAGCGCCACCTACTTCAAGCTACGAGTGACAGCTGGTGACAGTGCTGACAGCTGACAGTTTAATTAATTAATTTCGAATTTTTAGTATTTCGTTCATCGTATTCGTGTGTTGTCTTCTTTTCAACACGGGTGTATTCAAATGAAAATATGTATTAGCAGGTAGTTGGACATTAGAAAAAGATCATAATGGAAATAGAAGAAGCTCGAAATACCACTTTTGAGTACTCTGATAACCTACAAAATTCAAGTAAGTAAAATGTGCCTTTTTGAGTTTCGGTTTTAAATGTAATGCAGATATTATAGATGATGCTGTGAAGGAAGAACCTTGCAGCGATTATCTTTACGAAGAAGGTAAGACTTTAGTAGTTTCATTAGGTTGTATCATAGTATTATATAATGAAAATTTTAAGGATCAATTAAAATAGAAGAGCACGATCTAGAGCTCGACGAGTCGATTATAAAAAGTGTTAAAATTGAAAGAGACGAAGATAATAAAGAAAATGAAAAAAGCTTAACTGCTTTTGCGCAAACTCTTACGAAAGAGCATTTTAAATGTGAGTATATTACTAAGCAAGAAAGTAGCTTAAAGAAACACCTATTAGTACACGCTGGTGAAAATTCTTCTAAATGCGGTACCAGTACTAAGTCTGATTATGCAAGTTTGCAAATAGTTGACTCAAGGAGTAATTTATTAGTTCACAAAGACGAACATTTTAAGTGTACCAAGTGTGATTACAGAACTACTCTGAGGGGTGACTTAACGAAACACCTATTAGTACACGCTCGTGAGAAGTCTTCTAAATGCGGCACCAGTACTAAGTCTGATTACGCAAGTTTGCAAATAGTTGCCTCAAGAAGTAATTTATCAGTTCACAAAGACGAGCATTTTAAGTGTACCAAGTGTGATTACAGAACTACTCTGAGGGGTGACTTGACGAAACACCTATTAATACACGCTCGTGAGAAGTCTTTTGAATGCGGCACCAGTACTAAGTCTGATTACGCAAGTTTGCAAATAGTTGACTCAGGGGGTAATTTATTAGTTCACCAAGACGAACATTTTAAGTGTACCAAGTGTGATTACAGAACTACTCTGAGGGGTGACTTAACGAAACACCTATTAGTACACGCTCGTGAGAAGTCTTCTAAATGCGGCACCAGTACTAAGTCTGATTACGCAAGTTTGCAAATAGTTGCCTCAAGAAGTAATTTATCAGTTCACAAAGACGAGCATTTTAAGTGTACCAAGTGTGATTACAGAACTACTCTGAGGGGTGACTTGACGAAACACCTATTAATACACGCTCGTGAGAAGTCTTTTGAATGCGGCACCAGTACTAAGTCTGATTACGCAAGTTTGCAAATAGTTGACTTAGGGGGTAATTTATTAGTTCACCAAGACGAACATTTTAAGTGTACCAAGTGTGATTACAGAACTACTCTGAGGGGTGACTTGACGAAACACCTATTAATACACGCTCGTGAGAAGTCTTTTGAATGCGGCACTAGTACTAAGTCTGATTACGCAAGTTTGCAAATAATTGATTCAAGGGGTAATTTATTAGTTCACAAAGACGAACATTTTAAGTGTACCAAGTGTGATTACAGAACTACTCTAAGGGGTGACTTGAGGAAACACCTATTAGTACACGCTCGTGAGAAGTCTTCTAAATGTGGCACCAGTACTAAGTCTGATTATGCAAGTTTGAAAAAAGTTAACTCGAGTAATTTATTAGTTTACAAAGATGAACATTTTAAGTGTACCAAGTGTGATTACAGAACTACTATGAGGGACGACTTAAAGAAACACCTATTAGTACACTTTGGTGAAAAGACTTGTAAATGCGGCACCGGTACCACCGGTCCTAAGTCTGATTATGCAAGTTTGCAAAAAGTTTACTCAAGGAGTAATTTATTTGTTTACAAAGTTGAAAATTTTAAGTGTACCGAGTGTGAATACAGAACGACGCTGGGGGGCGACTTAAAGAAAAACCTATTAGTACACACTGGTGAAAAGTCTTCTAAATGCGGCACCAGTACTAAGCCTGATTATGCAAGTTTGCACAAAGTTGACTCAAGGAGTAATTTATTAGTTCACAAAGACGAACATTTTAAGTGTACCAAGTGTGATTACAGAACTACTCTGAGAGGCGACTTAAAGAAACACCTATTAGTACACACTGGTGAAAAGTCTTCTAAATCCGGCACCAGTACTAAGTCTAATTATGCAAGTTTGCAAAAAGTGTACTCAAGCAGTACTTTATTAGTTGACAAAGATGAACATTTTAAGTGTACTAAGTGTGAGTACAGAACGACGCTGAGGGGCGACTTAAAGAAACATCTATTAGAGCACGTTAGTGAAAAGTCTTATAAATGTAGTGTGTGTGATTACACCTCTTTACAAAGAACTCAGTTAAATGTTCATTTATTAACACATATTAGTGCACAATCTTTTAAATGTGATATATGCGATTATGCATGTTTCGAAAAGAGTATGTTAAAGAGACATTTTTTATTAGTTCACATAGATGAAAACCCTTTTAAATGTAATTAGTGTAATTACTAATTACTCATGTTTGCTAAAAACGCATTTTTAGACTCATGTGTTGGCACAACACACTGTTAACGGGGCTATTAAATCTGATGTAAAATATTATTATAGGTCGTCATGTAAAAATTTGCGTACGTATTAATAGTTAGTCCAAACTTCAAAGTTTGCTCTCCTCAACACTGTATCGTTGTATTATTGGGTTTGGCGCCCTATTTTTAAGTTTGTTAACTCTTTTTTATAGTGTTTGCGTATTCCGCTAGGAAGTTGAAACTGGACTTGCCAATTGGACTTGTACTTTTTCAGCTTCAGCTCCTTTGTATAATACTGTAAATTGTAGTAAAATTATTGGCTCTATTAAATTTTGTTTTTTTGGGGGAGGGGGTAATAAAGGAAGACATTACTATAACCCTGCGTTCGGGGAGCTCGCTATCACGCTTTTAGCACCACACACACTATTATGACGTATTACTGTGCGTTCGGAGAGGCTTTTAGCGTTGGACGCATAAGTTTACGTACTAGAACTGTGACGTCATGAAAGCTTTCATAGCATTGAAAAAGCGAGCTCCCCGAACAGCAAAATCGTGCTATTAGCGTTAATAGCGAGCTCCCCGAACGCAGGGTAAGTATCGTTTTTTAATTTTATTGGTAACCGATGGCAGGGATGTCTGCTATTGTTCTCACGTAGCTGCTCTAGTGTGATGGAGGGTCACACCGGTCACTTGTCACTCGTATGACAACTGCTATTTTTTATTTTTAAGGATTATAGCCAGAGATAACCATTATAGCTTCAACTCATTACTATCACGTGGAACTTGTTCTGCTTTGATTGCTACGTCCCTTGTGATCTTCGATCTTTTTCTGTAAAATATAAAACTCTCAACTATTTATCCCGTTATTTTTATTTTCAACACATCTCTTGAGCCTTTAATACAAAAATTAATAGTTTTACCAGTTTCAAACATTAGTAATTGGTTACAAATTTTTAAATATTTAGGGTTAATTAGTTAGATAAATCTAATACGTTGCAAATGAACCCCAACATACACACATAAGTGAAAAAAACTTTAAACGAGAAAATTTGTTTTCCGCTAAGAGTTTGCTATTTCCGGTAGCACGCCTATACCTAATACGCCAGCAGATTACATAATTTTCTTGGGTTCGATTCCCGAGGCGCTTAGCGGAAAACAAATTTTCTCGTTTAACGTTTTTTCACTTATGTGTGTATGTTGGGGTTCATTTGCAACGTATTAGATTTAGGTGCGTTCGGGGAGCTCGCTTTCACGCTATTAGCACCACACGCTATTATGACGTATTACTGTGTGTTCGGGGAGGCTTTTAGCGTTTGACCCATAAGTTTACGTACTGGAACAGTGACGTCACGAAAGCTTTCATAGGGTGCGTTCGGGGAGCTCGCTTTCACGCTATTAGCACCACACGCTATCATGACGTATTACTGTGCGTTCGGGGAGGCTTTTAGCGTGAGACGCTTACGAGCTCCCCGAACGCATTTGTGAGCGTCTCATGCAATCAACATGGCGGCAGAGGCGGGAAAAGCTGCAAAATGTAAACATTCAGAAATAACCTCAAATTTTTTGCCCTATAAGTTTGTTAACAGTAAACTTAACTCGCAATGAGCTGAACTGATAGGCACTACAAATAAATTTGGTACAGAGAATTGAAAAAAAAGAGCCAAAACAAGTCTTTAGGTATAATACCCAGAAATTTCTTAGATTATACTTTAGTTTTTGTTAGAGGTGAAACGACACCAAAATTTTGGGTATTCGAAACTCAAACCCGAAACTTAAAATGATCTCAAAACCTTCAAAACTATAAGCAGAACCAAATAAGCAGACCATAAATAAATAAAGTCTTTTTTTATTTATGAAGCAAACCTCAAGCCGATAAAACAAAACGGTAAAGGCAATGAGCGATATGTTTTGTATTACGATAACATCGAATCAACGACATAACAACTATCGATTAACAAAATTAGCAGACAACTGAATGAGAATAGGCAGTGGCCTTTCATAACGCAAAGTTTCGAAAACTTGAAACTGTCCCTGTTTCGAGTGCTCCATTCTTTTTTCAGATTTCTTATTGATGATAACTTGATAAGCTAGATAAGACTACAAATTTAATTTAATGAATCCCTCGCCGTCGTCTAATGCTACAACATCAATATCCATTGATGATACTAATCAAAAATATAACAAAAATTTAAATAAAAAAATTTATAAAGCGCACGCGACTTTCCCGCTTTGCATTCGAAGAGCAAACAAACACGGTTGCCACGGTAATAGTTTGAAAGCGTTTCGTGCCTCACCTCCAACTTGAAAGCGTTGATAGCGCGAACAATGACGTCAGCGGTACTCGAATCGTTACGTCACGAAAGCGTTCATAGCGTTGAAAGCAAGCTCCCCGAACGGCAAAATCGTGCTATTAGTACTAATAGCGAGCTCCCCGAACGCAGGGATAGCGTTGAAAGCGAGCTTCCCGAACGGCAAAATCGTGCTATTAGTACTAATAGCGAGCTCCCCGAACGCAGGGTTATTAGTAATTGGTATTCAAGAACATAACCAAACTTCTACTCTCTCCGTGACCGTCCGTGGACCCCCAAATCGAGGAAAGATATAACACGTTTAAGGCTCTGCTCTAATTTCTAAACGGATATATTTTCTACCAAGGTTTTAAGAAAAAAATTCTTGTCAAAACTGTGGTCCATTCTTCTTGAAACACCCTATACGAGGTTGTGTTTGTTGAGATGTTGAGAGACCTTGAACTCATTAGTCTTTTGTCATTTTTCAGATTTCCATTCATTTGCTATTCATTCAATCAAAACTTTTTTAACAAATGTGAAATGTGATACGCTGATACTTATATAGTGTTAGACATTTTATAGTATATGGTGCTGTAATATATAATATATTCTACAAAAAAAGATCGGGGGCCATAATGGAAATAGTACTAATCAAACAAGAACTAGTTCAAGATGCTACTTTTGAGTATTCGGATAACCATAACAATTCAAGTAAGTTGGAGGAACATGTTGCGTTTCGGTTTTAAATTTTATAAACTAACGATATTACTTACAGATGAACCGGTGAAAGGCGATAGTCTTTCGGACGAGGGTAAGACTGTATTTATTCGTTTTTAATGTACACGATTCCATAAAATATAAATTGTTACAGGGTCAATTAAAATAGAAGAGCACGATCTAGAGGAACCCATTCAAAACATTGTTAAAATAGAAAGAGTCGAGAAAGTTGAAGAAAACAGTTCAGAAATCAACGAAGAGTATTATAACTACGGTTTTAAATCTTCTAGCCAACCAAGTTCAATTGCTCACGTACAATCTAATGATAAAAAACCTTTGAAATGCAGTCAATGTGAGTACACAAGTATGCGAAAAGATTATTTAAGGAGACATGAAGTAGTACACACTGTTGAAAAGCCTTTTGAGTGTTATGCATGTGATTATAAATGTTCGCGGAAGATACAGTTGAAGAAACATGAAGTAGTACACACTGTTGAAAAGCCTTTTGAGTGTTATTCATGTGATTATAAATGTTCACGTAAGATGCAGTTGAAAAGACATTTAGCAGTACACACCGGTGAAAAACCTTTTAAATGTAGTGTATGCAGTTATACGTGTTCTCAGAAAGGGTGTTTAAAGATACATTTATTAGGACACACTGGTGAGAAACCTTTTAAATGCAGTGTGTGCGATTTCACGAATTCGCGAAAAGCTACCGTAAGGAAACATTTATTAACTCACACTGGTGAGAAGCCATTTAAATGTAAATTGTGCGCTTATAAGTCTTCACAGAAATCTCACTTGAAGACTCATTTATTAGTACACACTAGTGAAAAGCCATTTAAATGCACTTTCTGTGATCTTAGGTGTTCGCTAAAAGCTAACTTAAAGAGGCATTTATTAGTACACACTGGTGTAAAGCCTTATAATTGCTATCAGTGCGATTATAAGTGTTCTAGAAAAATACACATGACGAGACATCTATTGATACATTCTGGTGCAGAGATAAAGCTCGAAGCGTCTTGAAGTTTGAGGTGGGGCTATCCGAATGAAAAATCGTTAAGTTCAGGTTCTTGTGATATATTTCAGAATGAACAAGTTTGAGTTCGAAGTTACGACTTCATACTTAGTCATTTGGATTAGTTTTAACATTCTGATTGCGCTAAATTATTTGTAAATTAGTTGTGAGTATTTGTAATATGATTTAATTGTCCTGGATGTTGTGTTAAATGAGGTAATTCATACTTTGTACAAAGTTACCGAATAGATGATATTTATTGTTGTTATCGTGCCAATTTCTAGATTACTTGGCCTCCTTGGTCTTTGAAAAGCTAGGTTAGGTTAAAGTATTTCCTCTGGGCGTGCTATTGGCTCTGGCTACTCATTCCGTGCTCCCATCTAGTTTTGTTGTTTCATCTTCGTATTAATGTATGGACCTGTGTTGGTGTGTTGGCAATAGAAAACCGTCCAAGTACTCAAACACTCATGTAGAGTGAAAAAAGTTATAATGGAAATAACAATCAAAGAAGAATGCTTTAGAGACGTTACTTTTGAATATTTGGATAACTTCAATTCAAGTAAGTAAAAGATACGTTTTGAAGTTATGGTTTGATATATAATAAAAGATATTATAGATATAGCTGAAGCTGTGAAAGAGTATAACTCTTTTTATTATCTCTTTATGATGACATCCGTAAAACACTTTACTTGCAACGTAACCTCCAATATTGGTTAATTGCCCCATCTACACGACAATGCAAATCATAATATGACAATCATATGAATGAACAGTGGTAGGCACTTACACTTTCTCAGTTCGAGCTCGAATTTAAAAATTCCAGTGGAAATCGCTATTAATTATATTGCCGATTGGCGTGAGTCTAATTAAATAAATAAATTAATTAATTAATTAAATATGTAGTTGTCTTATATTAAAATTTAAGGTTTGATTAAAATAGAAGAACACGATCTCGAGGAATTGATTGAAGAGACTGTTAAAATAGAAAAAGACAAAGAAATTGTAGAAAATAGCTTAAAGAGTGACGAAGAATTCTACTGTTATGACTGCAGTTATAAGTGTCTCAAAAAACGAAAATTAATCGCTCACGTGCAAACTCACAAGAAAAAACTTTTGGAATGTACAGGAAATGATTTGCTAAACCCGCATAAGTCAGTAGGTAAAAATGTTTTTAAATGTGTTATGTGTAACTATACTAGTTTAGATAAAATGTATTTCAAGAAACATTTATTATTACACAAAAAGCTAAAGCATTTGAAGTGCAGTGTGCAGTGTATGTGATTACAAAGGTTTGAACAAACTTAATCCAGAAGTACATGCGTTACATACTGGCGAAAAGCTTTTTAAATGTATTATTTGTGATTATGGAAGTTTGCAAAAATTTAGTTTAAAACAACATTTTTTGTTGAAACACACTGGTAACACTCATTTAAAATGTAATTTATGTGATTATGAGTGTTCGAAGAGGTCTGACTTAAACAGACATCGATTTCTACACACTGGCAAGTGTTTTAAATGTAATTCATGTGGTTATACGTCTTTGAAAAAGGCGTGTCTAGAAAGACAGTATTTATTGGTAAGCACTTTTAAGTGTTTTATATGTGGTTGTTCATTTTCGCGAAAAGATGGCTTGAAGAATCATTTTTTAATTCACTTTGGTGAAAAGCCTTTTAAATGTACTTTATGTGATTATGCCAGTGTCTGTAAAAAGACTTTAAAGAATCATTTTTTATTACACAACAATTAATCGCGTTTTAAATGCGTTAAATGACTCATTTATTGGTAGTACACACAGGCTAACACGATGTAGCCTACGTTGGTGAGAAGCTCTTTTAAAGCTTTCTGCTAGTCGCATAGCTCGAGCTGAGTCCGAGTCTAGCCAGTTTTTGCGTATGCCACTAGGAAGTTGAAGTGGACTTGCACTCTTTTAGATTTAGTTCGAGCTTTCATTATTTTAGTAGTAAAATGTAAAGCCTAAAATGTGTATATTGCAAATATTGAATCCATACCTTAAATTATAATAAAATTTATGTTAAATTTTTTGTATTTCAATTTTGTTTTTGGGGTCAGTAGGACATTATGGTTTTTAATTCTTTTGCTAATCAATTTATAGCGGATTTTTGGTCACATTACCAGGCCAGTTTGTTCTTATTTCTATTTTTGCAAATTGAGTTTACGAAGCTTGCGTTTCGGTCTGCTTGTGTCTGTGTTCCCTTTATTAGCGGGCCTACTCGACCTACTGAAAAAAAGCCTTACGCCTGTTAAGAAGAATGAAGTTGGATCCTTTAAAAACGCGATTTTGTTTATACATACTGCCGATAACTTCCATGCTTGAGAGTTATCATTATTCTCGTTATTAAAGTAATAACTAATTTAACAACTTATTACACTCTGTGTTTGTTTACGCTTCAATATTTTATCATTTTTATTGTGTGTAAACTTTGATCTTATAAGATGTCCAGATGTCCTAGGTTGTAGACATGTAAACTGGAGAGTTAATCATCAGTTTGTATATGTGATTTGTTTCCCATTTTTTGATTATTTATTAAAAATGCCCTACATCGTTTGTTTATTGATTTTATTGTTCGCGACAAGTGAGTAGCCTTTTCATTTTTATTATTTTTAAAAATTAAATGATAACAATCAGTTCTTCGTAAGTTGGATTTGAGTGAAAGCGTTCCTTTGGATTAAAAATTTGGGAAAAATCAAATTTTCTCAACTTATTATTTTTATCACTGACGATGTGACCTAAAAGCATAAAAATAATTGAAGATTTAAAATTGTTTGCTTTTTCAAATGTTAACTGTAATTGAACATTTGCACGAAATTTTTTTTTTAATTTTCAAAAATTATCCTAAGTTGTACAACTCGCGTTTTTCGATCTTAAATCACTTGTGGATTGAAAAGTAAACCAGATAGGGTAAAATTCTATAGGATATTTTTCATAGAGCATAAAGTTTTCTACAAAAAAGCTCGTATCGACTTTATTCTATTATTAATAATTTAGCCGCGAGAGTCTTCCAAATGCGCGCAATAATGCTTGATTATTTATCTTTAATAGTCCAGGAGGCAGCGAGCACTATTATTTTTACTAAACGATTAAATATAAAATTTTTAACGATGCAGGCTGAAAGAACATTACAAATGAGTAATAAAACCGACAGCTTGCGCTTGCCACTCCAAAGTGGCAGCAATAATTTGGGGGTGGCTCGAAATGAGTGGGTTTTTGCTCTTTTTTCTGTTTTTCGCTGATACCTCAAAAGCTGCGAATTTTGTGAGAAAAATTCAATATCAATATAAACTACATCAAATTTCCTACAAATTATATCTCCTAGGTTTTTTTCTTCGGACGAGCGGTTTAGGCGCTAGAGCGCGTTAAAATTTGACAAAAACTCCAAAATCGGCCAAAAACTGTTTTTTATTTTTATCGCTTATAACTCGAAAATGACGCATTTTTTGGGAAAAGTGCTGCTCTATGAAAATAACCTTCATTAAATTTCCTACAAATTCTATAACGACGGTTTTATCGTCGGACCAACGGTTTAGGCGTTAAAGCGCGTTAAAGTTTGACAAATCTACTACAAACTGTCTTTTCTGTTTATCGCTTATAACTTGAAAATTAGGCACTTTTTTGAAAAGTGCTTTTGTATGAAAATAAACTACATCAAATTTCATACAAATTCTATAGCGACGGTTATTTCGTCAGACAAACGGTTTAGGCGTTAGAGCGCGTTAAAATTTGATAAAAATTTTAAAATTGCCAAAAACCAGTTTTTTCTGTTTATCGCTTATAATTCGAAAATTACTCATTTTTTGAGAAAAGTGCTTCACAATGAAAATAAACTACATCAAATATCCTTCAAATTCTATTTAGACGATTTTTTTGTCAGACAAACGGTTTAGGCGTTAGAGCGCGTTAAAGTTTGATAAAAATTTCAAAATCTGCCAAAAAACAGTTTTTTTGTTTATCGCTTATAACTCGAAAATTACGCATTTTTTGAGAAAAGTGCTTCGCAATGAAAATAAACTACATCAAATTTCCTACAAATTATATTTGAATATTTTTTTCCTCGGACGAACGGTTTAGGTTTAGGTTTTTATCAAACTTTAACGCTCTCTAGTGCCCAAACCATTTGTCTGAGTAAAAAACCTTCCATAGTATATATAATTTGTAGGAAATGTGATGTAAGTAAGTAGTTTATTTTTATATAGAAGCACTTTTTTCAAAAAGTGTGCAGTTTTGCAGTTATAAGCGAAAAACTGAAAAAAGAGGAAAAACTCGCCCTTCTCGAGCCACCGGCCCCTAAGTTAACGTTATAACTTTGTTTATCGCATTTCTAGTAACAAAAACTAACGATTTGGAAAACTTCGACACGCAGTATATCGAAAACGACCTCAAAAGTGGCACACCTCAATGTGGACAAACAACAGTTTCACTTTCATCAATTTCTTTCACTTTGTACGACAAGAAGCACCAACAAGACGGAATTTTGTTAAACGATGCATCTCTAAAAGCAGTTAATCCAAACGAACGCGTCATCGTGATAATTCATGGATGGCAACAAAGTGGCACTAAAGAGTGGGTTGTGCTTATGAAAGACGTCTATTTAAAAAAACAAAATTTAAACGTGATTGTGCTCGACTGGAGCACTTACGCCCAAATAAGGAGTTACAACGAAACTTTTTGCACAATCCCACAAATTGGTTCTTTTACAGGGGACTTTATTTATAATTTAAACGCGACGCATGGGGTTAGTTTAGAGCAGTTTCAATTAAACGCATTCTCTTTCGGCGCACAAGTCGCCGGCTATGCCGGTCAACGAGTATTTAATTTGACCGGTTCCAAAATTGGGCGTATAAATGGGCTCGACGCAGCCGGTCCAATTTACAACGAGTTGCCCGAAAGCGAACGTTTGGATAAATCAGATGCTAATTTCGTTCAAGCCGTTCATACCAACGGCAACAAGTATGGCTATTCTCATTTTTATGGAACGCTCGACTTTCTAGTGAATTCGGCGCTTTTCTCAGAATGTGGTGCTTCGCAAAGAGGGTGCCCTCTTTATCCTGGGTTGCCTGGAAATTCGTTTTTGCTTTATGGTAAGCTCCAATTTTTAGAAATTATTATTTTAATATTTGCGCCTTTTTGTAGTGTTTTGCAGTCACGTAAGATCCATAGCCTACTTTATTGAGAGTATAAATTCGGATGATTTTATCGGAGTCGAATGCGGCAGTTGTGGAGAGTTTAAGGATGGCCTATGTGTAAATAATACTGCAACAGTTATGGGAGAAAACTGCCCATCGTTTCATGTTGGTGTCAGATATTTAAACACCAATTCTAAGCCACCCTTTGCTCAAGGAACTGATGGCATGAAAGGAACCAGATCGTTTTGGTAAAAATGGTAGTGGAAATCAGTATTAAGCTACAAGTACTGTCAACAATTTTATTTTAAGAAATAAAAAACAACACGTATTTAGGGTAAATTTGGGATTGAAGGCTCACTGAGTAGCTACGAGTGTCTGGGCTCTTAAAGTGTAGGATTATCATAGAAATATTTGTAGAAAGAAATTAGTCGCCCTTAACCTTACTTTTAGTGAAAATTACACAGCTATGGTGAAGGCCAGTTATGGATCTGTCCTTAAGACTCGCTGAATTCCAATCGTAACGGGAACAAACTATCTAGCAACTTGGAGAGTCGACCAAACACAATTGCGTCTTTAGGGGATTTCCCCAACTGGTCTAATAGTGAGTTCTGTGATCTAAAAACAAGTTGGCGATGAGAAACATTTACTTTTAAAAACAATCTACGTACCTGAACACTCGGAGGTGTCCCCAAGACGTACAAGACCGCATCTGCGACGTCTTTCGACTCTAACTTTGGCAAGAGTTTGAGCATCTCTGCAGTTTGCTCGTCTTCCAAATAGCCGTTAGCGGCAAAAATATTTGTATCGACCAATCCCGGACTGAGGCTCTAAAAAGAAAACGTATGGACCTTGTTCGCTAGTAGGAGACGTTAAAAATTGCTCACCGTAACTTTGATCTTGCTTCCGATGAAGTTCAACTCTTGCCTCAGAGTTTCCGTTAAAGCCGTAACTGCGAATTTTGAGGCTGGATAAATATTCATGTTTGGAACAGGAACGACGTAGTGTCCTGCGACGCTGTTGATGTGTATTATGTGTCCTTCGATACAGTTTGCTCTCATATCGGCGATTGCTTCTCTCGTTGCGATAGTTAAGCCGAGCACGTTCGTTTCCAAAATGTTTCTGAAGTCGTTAGTGTGGCCGCTGATTAGAGTCGTCGGTTTGCCGATTCCGGCGTTGTTGATCAAAATGTTAATTGGGCCCACATTTTCTTTAGTCCACTTGAACGCGTTCAAAATGTCCTCTTCTTTTCTAACGTCGGCTTTGAGCGGGTATAGTTTGCCTTGTTTTCCTTCGAAATTTTTTGCGAGACTTTTGAGAGGTTCCACTCTGCGCGCCAAGCCTACGACCTATTTGAGTTTGATGTAGAAGCGATTTGTGAATTATTTTCGTTACTTACTATAATGCCCGAGTTGACGAGTTGTTCTACGATCGCGGCACCAATACCAGCACTTGCGCCAGTTACTATCGCAACTTTGTTCTTCCAGCGTTCCATGATGAACTAAGATGAAGAAAGTTGCAATCTAACGTTTGTTACAGAGAGAAAGTTTTACTTTTACTACTTTTTTACTATCGGAAACGTAATTATTGTAATTTCATTTGAAGTTGCGTGTACTAAGATCAATTTTCTCTTTGAGACTATTTATAAATTTAATTAATTGGCACTCGTTACAGTTAGGGCATCAGTTTCACATTAAAAAAAATTATTAGCAGTTGGCATTTCTTTTTAATTGTCAATTTCAAATTATTCCCCAACCTATCATTTCGGAAAAAAATTTTCAAGTGTCTAAAATCAACTTCAAAAATGCACGAAGAAGAGAGCGAAGAGTTCACCTGCAATTGCTACAACTGCGCCAACGAAAATTGGGGCGTGGAAAAATTTAGGTGTCTAACAAACGACGTAATTACAGACTTGCAGGCCATACACGACCAACTTTACTTGGATATGGAAAATTGGGACGATCCGTCCACGCGCGAGTCGAAATTGAAAAAATTGTTGATCAAATTGGAGAATATCGAAACTTCCGTACTTTACATCTACAATGAACTGAACAGCGATAAAATCGGCATCGAAAGTAACTTTGGCATGACCTTGAAACTGGAAGAACAAGAAAAGGACTTGGACAAGCACAAATGTTTGCACAAACAGTTCCGTACCGAATGGTATTGTCAGGAACAACATTTGCGTAGACTCGTGGACGAAGTCCACGAGAAGGACATGGCTCTACGATTCCAAAGCATGTACGGTGCCTCCCAAGGGTACGTCTTGAGCAAAATGCTCTGGAAGATAAGTAACTCGAGTGAGAATTTAGACTTAATTTTAGCGCAAGAAAGCCACACTTTGGGCATTTTGCAAACTTTTAAAAATTGCTTGGACGCCTTCACAAACACCTACCAAAACCAAATGCCCAAACCGTCTTCCGACGAGTATCTCTACGCTTTGAGCTTATCCGGTACCATCAGCAACATTTCCTCAACTCCAGACGGCCGCTTTTTCGTTTTAAATCGAGAATTGGGACGCACTATAATCGACGACATGATCAAGAGTTTGATCGTAATCCAACCTCCAAACGGAGAATCGTTAAAGTGGATAATCCTGAGCTCCATCCACAACATGATGGTCTGCAAGGAAGGAGAAGACTACGCTAAACAAAACAAGTGCCTCTTGTATAACTTAGCAAACTGTTTACAAGAGCCACACTCGAATCGCATAATCATTTTGGCCCTGAAACTACTTGGCTCGCTCACAAATAAAGTTTCGGACGAGCTGTACGCGAACCACATAGTCTCGTCGTTGCCGGTTACGAAGTTAAAAAAATTAAAAAAGACGACAAACTCGACAACTATTGGAAAACAAGCCAAGTGCGTTATGGGGAGTATAATGAAGCTCAAGAGTCACGGAAATGAAAAGTTGATACACACGACGAGGCTCAACGAGAGCAACAACTGGGGTTGTTCGGACGAGTCGGACTACGGAGATAGTTCTTCGGGTAATTGTTCAGATAGTTCCAATAAATTTGGCTCAAGTGGTGGTGGTAAGGGTTCGTTTCGTTGCGTTTATAAAACTAGCAAAAGTTTGAAGGCCAACTCGAACAGTTTTTCTGCAATTACGCCAGCTGCTAGTCGTAGCGACCCCTGTAAATGCGCCCCTGGTAAGAGGAAAAAGAAAAGTGGCAAGTGAAAGTGTTGTTAGAGTTTATTAAAGGCGTTAACATTTGTTTTATTTTACTTCACGCGGTTAGTTTACCACTCGAAATCTGGAAGGCCTCTCTGAAAGTGAAAAATGGTAAATTTTTGGAGCAAATTTACTAAAAGGAGACTTACGGCTTTTTGCTCCTTTCGATAACACTTCGTACCGTCGTATGCTGTTTCGCACGGATCGCTACTTATTTTTACTAAAAAAAATAAAAATTATGTAGAGCTAATGTGTTTTTTTAACTCAAAACTTGAGTCGGGGGATGAATGAGTCAAAAAATTTTGAGGTTGGCTGTGACAGCTCTCTCATACCTTCTTTCAAGCACGTTTCGGTGATCCCTTTGAATTTTGTGGCCAAATCTTCGTCAAACTCTTTCACTTCGTCGATTAATTTGAATATGTTTCCTTCGTTGATACCCCCGTCTGGTTTCATCTAAAAAATTTAATTAGCACTGCCCTCAACGGCCTCAAAAAATCGAGTTATTCTGTGGTAGTGTATCGGAGTTAGATCGCTTCTGAATAAAAGCTTTTTGATGCCGCTGCGCTGGGCGCAGAGTTCAAATCTAATGCTTCGCAACCGAAAAATAACAAAAGATGTAAATTTAACTCGATCCACAGTCCACCCTTACGAAACTTACGAAATCTACATATTTAGAGATGCAAAAAATATAACATTTTGCCGCTTTTGTTGCAGGAACATCACGGCCTTGAATGAGCCCGGTGTCTTCTATTAAAATAAAATTGAAAAAAAAAATTAATTTCCTTTTTTCTATACGTATAACGTTTTGCTTACCGTCACTAGCTCCAACTTCCTCCTTACACGCCTTACCAGACTTGACGAGTTTGTTTCTCATCGTGTCCAAAAAATCGTCCGTTTGCTTTAAAAAGTATATTTTTTCATCATAACTTTACAAAAAATAAAGAAAAACTTACACTGGCCCATGAGAAGGCAACCAGACAAGAAATTACAACTAAAAATTTCATTTTTAAACTTCGCAATTCGGAAAGATGAACTGATGGAGAGCTCGGCAAATTTTAGTCTTTATACTAAAATTTGTGATAATTTGAAAATAATTTATTGTAAATTATTATTGTTAAGTAATAAATTAGCAGTAACTGCGACGTGAGGGCAACAAAAAATTGTTATTGACGGTTAAGGATGACGAGGAAAATTTCTTAATGGACACCAAATAGATCGTAATGTGTTTTTTCCGTTTCCTCAACTGACTCGGAGATTTGTGGGAAATTGCTGGTTGGCGTAGGTCTGAGTGACCCAGAGCGTAAAAGTCTGAACCATCCCCATATTCGTATTCAAACCCAAAGCAATTTATTTCGTCTAACACCCCCACTACCCTTTCTCTGACAATTGTGTAATTCGCTAACGATGTTAAATTAAGTATGTACGTACATCAGCAATAGTGGGCAATGCCTATTGGGGGGGCTGCTCCGGGCTTCGCAATATTAGGGGCCTCCACTTGGCAACGCAATATAATGTTAGACAAAAGCAAAGGGGAAGACAAAAACAGAAGTTGGATCAAAAAGTAGCAAAAATTCAATGATCAAATTCAAGGACCCCATAACCCCCCAACGATACGTTTTGGTTATCTGAAATAATATAGCCATTTAGTTCTTAGTTTTTTTACTTTATTTTTGCGAGACATCTTTTTTGGAGACACTATCAATCGCTACTAAAATTCTTCAGCAGCTGGACCTTGAACGTGGTGCTATTTTATTCCTAACTCTTACCATAGAAGAATTTCAGCCCCTCAAAAATAAATCCGGGTCCCTTTAACCACTAATTATCTTTTATAACCCTTTTGAAAGGTCCCTAAAATACTGGGTGCCCCAGGCCTCGTAAATATCGAAGTACTGGACAACTTCAAACAGAGAAACTTTACGCACTTTATTTAACGCAACTTTGTGGTGGTTGTTACGCCTCCCCTGAGTAACTCAATTGAAGACGTAGGAAGACCCGGGTTGTTTAAAAGCTCGGGCGCCACTCTATTATTGTAAAGAAATGAAAAATTGAAGCGATGGCCGAGTCGGAAGGCATTGGCAGGCAAAGTTTAGGTCTTATTTTGGATGTTGGCCTTACTAATCTGTACCAATGTCGTAACGTGCTTTTTCTCTTATATTTGACGTTCGATGAGAAATTAATAATAATACTTTACTTCGGTCCACAAACTTTCCCATAATATGATACGCTCCCCTCTCAACTTTCAAATAGCATACTCTTTAGACTAAAGGTCGCATCTGAGAATTGTCTCGTCAGTAAATCCTACACTACTATTATAGGTCCGTGTGGATGCAACTGAAAAGGAACGAATCTTTCTAACATATATTTTAAACAGACGCCCAGTGGTTGCAGTACCGAGATGGTCTACCTTGGGTTCTGCATAATATCTAGAATCGGTAGACGTAGAAATAATTTATCTGAGCAGGTTTACAGCCTTCTTCGAGAAGATAGAGCTGGGGATGGGCACATAGCACAACTCAGACGTAGCAGACGTGGAAGGGGCCTCTCGTAGGAACTCTGGAGAAGAAAAGATGTCAGAACTGAAGAGGACAGTAGCTCAGGGCCACAGGGAAGGCTATTTGAGCCTTTCTTGGCCATCTCGTCTGCTTTATCGTTACTCTCGTTTCCTTGTCCCAACAGAGTGTAAGGACATTGTTTTTGGATATCTGGTTCAGCACCTCTATACCCTCCAACAGAAGACCAGAGGTCACCTTCAGAATTTTCATGTTTAGAATTTCGTTGGCGCTGTGTAATATCCATCAGTTCAGTTTGAAAAACTGAAGCATATTTTCCAGCGGTAGGCTGCTGTCGAGAGCAAGCTTAGGTGAGTGCTCACCTGCTCCAGAGCCCTTTTGATTCCAGTTAAATCTATTAGAGTTTGAAAGTTCCTGTTGAATGTATATTTTGGAAAGATACGGTCTGCAGGTAGTTTCTTGGAGCACTCCTAGAGGATTTTCGTGTGTCCGTAAATTTCTCATCTGACAGATCATAGTCTCCATCCCCGCAGCCGTAGGGCTGCTTTTGTTGCCTTCTTCTCTACATATAGTTTTAGCGGAGGCATAGCAGCACCATGAGACAAAAGAGTTTTTGTGTTTTGTCTAGTAGACTTTTCGTAGTAATCATCTGTCTGGCTTTGGGCCACCAGACAAGAGCTCCATAGCGGATCATAGGTCCAATAATGGCAGTGTGTAGCCAAAGTGAGATTTTATGAGAAGGACTCCACGTCTTTCCCACTGCTCTGCGGCACTGCCAGAAAGCCAGACTTGCTTTGTCTAATTTGTTTTTGATGTGGTTTTCTCAATTAAGCTTGTGGTCTAGAGTAATGCCCAGATACTTAACATTATTTTAAGAGCTCCTCTTAGTATGTTCTCAAATTTGCCTGACTGCAGAATCGTAATGTCGTCTGCATAGCCTATGATATAGAAACCATTATCGTTGAGGCATCTTGGTAAGACTGTCTAGGACTATGTTTCGGAGGAGTGAGGAGAGTGCCTCTTCCCGAGGACTTTTGTAGCAATGCCTCTTGTAGTTGTGTCTCCAATACTTACTCGAACAGCTCTCCATTCCAGTATCCTCTGCCTATGAACCTGACAATGGTCGGAGACGTCTCATATGTTTGGAGTCCATCACTCTTTGATGGACTCCTTCGTATCCAAAAATCTTTCGATGCGTCCTACCACATTGTGAAGGTTTGGTACTTTCCTAATTTTGGTATACCAGCAACCAGCCGCTTTAATATCGTATGCGAACAGAGTAGTATTATAGGAGTAAGGAACCTCCAACAGCCTGCTGGCTTATCGGCTAATGAGCGTTGGCTACTTATAGCCTAATATGACAACTGATTGGAGTAAAAGAGATGTTTTACAATATAATATGCGTTTATTGTATTAAAAACTATACATTCGAGAAATAAATTGTTGATTCATAATAGTGTTGTTGTTGTTGTTGTTGTGGTTGTTATTTTTGCAAATCTTAAGCTAACAAATTTGGAATTCCTCTCTGAAAAAAGAGAATCAACGTGTACCAAATCCATTATTCACAATTTAACAAAAAACTTACAGCTTTCTTCTCTCCTTCTAAGCAGACCGTCATATCATAAGCTGTTTGGCACTCGTCTCCTCCTTGTGTGACTAAAAGGCATAAAATTATCATAATTGGTCGTAAATTAAGTTTTTCAGCGACTCACCTTTTCCGAAACATAAATTGCAAGCCTCTTCAAGTTGTTTACCCAAATCGGCATTGACCTCCTTGAAACTTGCAACAAACTTTTCTGCGGCCTCTTTACTCAGTGAACCGTCGTCGTTCATCTAAAATTGGATAAATTATCACGACTGCTTTAAAAAGAATCATTTTGACGTGTCCCAACGAATTTTTTTCGTGAAACTCATAAAGATGGGCGTAACAGTTTTAGGAAGCACCTTGCCAACCTTGTAAGTCGACTTATTTGATGCAACTTACAAACTTAAGTTTCTTGTTAACGCACGCAAGGAAGCACTTTCCGGTGGACGTTGCTGGAACTTCACGAGCCATGATTTTATTAATATCATCTGAATTGGGATTTAAGAAAAAATTAAAATTCAAACAGAGCACAGCTCGGATATATTTTACCATCGGTGGCTCCTGCAATTGGGCGGCACTCTTGTCCAGCAGCCATAAGTTTCGCCTTGGCTTGCGCATAAAAGTCACTTTGGGGCTACAAAAATAAATTGTTATACAATTTTGTGAATAAAAATTTAAAAAACTTACGTCAGCATACGCCGCCACGATTAAACAGGAAATTAAAATTATAAATTTCATTTTGGGATGTTTTGGGTTGTTCTCTGGAAAAAATGTCGAGTTGAACTGAATTATTTTGTAAAATTCGTCGCTTTTATACAAAATTCGTTATGTACCAATTATGTTTAATGATTAGTTTCTGCTTTTCTAGAAACACTTCATCATTTTTAATTTTGGGATTACGTAAAACAATCAACGCGCTGCTTAATCGAGAAATAATATCGTAATTAGTTATTACAGGCGAAGATCAAAATTCCAATAGTGCTATTGTAAATAAATGTAATTCCATGAGTTTCCCTTGTGTATTTGCTATGATTTTCCTATTAGGATGAACTATATTCCTCTTTGGTTAGTGTAGTCCCATGGTGCCGCCTGATACTTGCTTTGCACTATGGTTCTGTGCAAAATTGGAACTAACAAATCTATTCTTAAGCTAAGCAAGCAAAACAAATGTTTCGCGGGATGGGCTGCAGTGTCAACCTGGGATGAAAGCCCCACGTTGGGCGCCAAGCGTAAGTTCTAAACTTGGGCGCTTACTTTGCTCTTTTTAGCATCGCTCAAGTAGAATATGGGGTAGGTTTGCACTTAAAAAACATCAACTAGATTCTACTTACTGTGTGCGTTCTTCTGCTTTGTCTCCTCTAAGTTGTAAGGTGCAGTCAAAAAATGCGAGGTTATCCACTACTTTCAGTATTTGTGAAGAATTTAAATTTTCTGAGCAAAACGAGCGATTTCATGAAACTTTGCCTTTTGATCAAATTAGTGAGAGAGAACCCCCGCCAACGTTTGATTTTTGATTTACAGCAGTATAACGGTGATAGCATGCAGAAGAAGAAACAGCTTTCCACGTATTGCTAAAATACAAATAACAAGACTCTACGCTCTACGGAAATAACAACTAGTCGAAGGGATCCGCAATACACTCTAGACTCTAGACTATAGAGCCTAGAACTTCTAGAGTCCAGAATGTAGTGAGCTATTGTGAACTCTATGAGCTTTGTAATGATAATGATATTATATATTCTTGGACAGGTAAACTTTAGACTTTCTCAAAAGATCAGAAAAGATATAATCTCCAGCTCACTATTGGAAGGTATAAGGTATAGGGGTATGAAACTAGAAAACAATTCACTATGCAGAGGAAAAGGAAGCTCTAACTCGTCTTCTGCTAAAAAAAATAGAGGGAAGCTTCTGGACAGGGACATTCCGAAGTTCTATTGGAGCACCCGCTCTCTACTTGGAATGAGCAGAGGTGAGCTACAACTGGCAACGGCCATAAAAACGAACCATTGCCAGCTTACAAGCACCTGCACATGGAACTAGAAAAAGATGCACTATGCAGAGGATGTCCAGAGGAAGAGGAAACTTCAATTTATCTTCTGCTACACTGAATGAAACTTCTGGTGAAGTGGCATATTTAAAACTAGAGGGAAACTTCATGACAGGGACATTCCAAAGTTTTATTTGGAGAACCCGCTCTCTACTCGGAATGAGCAGAGGTGAGCTACAACTGGCAACGGCAATAATAACGGGCCATTGCCAGCGTAAAAAGCACCAAAGTATAGAACTAGAAGAAGACTCACTGTGCAGAAGATGTCTAGAGGAAGAGGAAACTCCAATTCATCTTCTGCTACTCTGTATTAAAACTTCTGGTGAAGTGGCATATTAAAAACTATAAGGAAACTTCTGGACAGGGACATTCCAAAGTTCTATTGGAGAACCCGCTCTCTACTCGGAATGAGCAGAGGTGAGCTACAACTGGCAACGGCAATAATGACGGGCCATTGCCAGCGTAAAAAGCACCAATGTATAGAACTAGAAGAAGACTCACTGTGCAGAAGATCTCTAGAAGAAGAGGAAACTCCAATTCATCTTCTGCTACACTGTATTAAAACTTCTGGTGAAGTGGCATATTAAAAACTATAGGGAAACTTCTGGACAGAAACATTCCAAAGTTCTATTGGAGAACCCGCTCTCTACTCGGAATGAGCAGAGGTGAGCTACAACTGGCAACGGCAATAATGACGGGTCATTGCCAGCGTAAAAAGCACCAATGTATAGAACTAGAAGAAGACTCACTGTGCAGAAGATCTCTAGAGGAAGAGGAAACTCCAAGTCGTCTTCTGCTACACTGTATAAAACTTCTGGTGAAGTGGCATATTAAAAACTATAGGGAAACTTCTGGACAGGGACATTCCAAAGTTCTATTGGAGAACCCGCTCTCTTCTCTAAATGAGCAGAGGTAAGCTACAACTGGCAACGGCAATAATAACGGGCCATTGCCAGCTTAAAAAGCACCAATGTATGGAACTAAAAGAAAACTCACTGTGCAGAAGATGTCTAGAGGAAGAGGAAACTCCAATTCATCTTCTGCTACACTGTATTTAAACTTCTAGTGAAGTGGCATATTAAAAACTATAGGGAAACTTCTGGACAGGGACATTCCAAAGTTCTATTGGAGAACCCGCTCTCTTCTCAAAATGGGCAGAGGTAAGCTACAACTGGCAACGGCAATAATAACGGGCCATTGCCAGCTTAAAAAGCACCAATGTATGGAACTGAAAGAAAACTCACTGTGCAGAAGATGTCTAGAGGAAGAGGAAACTCCAATTCATCTTCTGCTACACTGTATTAAAACTTCTGGTGAAGTGGCATATTAAAAACTATAGGGAAACTTCTGGACAGGGACATTCCAAAGTTCTATTGGAGAACCCGCTCTCTTCTCAAAATGAGCAGAGGTAAGCTACAACTGGGAACAGCAATAATAACGGGCCATTGCCAGCTTAAAAGCACCTGTGCATGGAACTAGAAAATGACTCATTATGCAGAGGATGTCCAGAGGAAAAGGAAACTCCCATTCATCTTCTGCTACACTGCGAGGCTTTCACAAGAAGTCGTTACAGCATTCTCGGAAAAGAGAAGATGCTTTAAAAGAGAACTGCTTAAATTATTAATAGAGAAGCTAGCGTCAGAGTGGAACAATAATAATAATGTGGGTATGACAAGGGAGTCATTTATACTCCGACGAAATTACGACACTTAAAATTGAAGGCGGTTTTACTTTATTTTGTTGCTACATACTAAACATGACAAACCAGTATAATGCAAAACTATAACAATAAATTGAGAGAACAATTTTTCGAAATTTAAGCCCCGATCTCACTTGCTAAAAATCTTCCTCCAATCGTGGTGCCACTGATCGAACCATTTCCACATTAATTCAAGTCGAGACTGGGTATCCCTCTCTACAAAAAAATTGTTTTAAGGGTGCTAACGCCAATTAATTGGGAGAACTTACCGCCTTCTTTTCTCTTTGATAACAAGCAAACCCATCGTGAGCCACTTGGCAGGGATCGCCTCCTTGTTTGACTGAAAAATACAGAGCAAGAGTTGATGGTTAGGAACGTTTAGAGTTAAATTAATAAAATTCTTCTGGACGCTGGACTTATTCAGAGCCTACCTTCGGCAAAGCATGTGTCTGCAGCAGCTTGAATTTTAGCACCTACATCAGGATTGATTTCTTTAACTTCAGCAAGAAATTTATTGATTAAATCCATATCTATTGTAGCGTCGTCTTTTAACTGAAAAATATTCGTTTTTTTAAAAAAGCCATTTTTGGGGGGGAGATCGTTAGTTAGTTACTCACCACTTTGATTTCTTTATAAAAGCAAGCCAAGAAGCATTTTCCACTTTCTGTTTCTGGCACCTCGTAAGCTTTGATGGTTTGAATATCGGCTATTGAACAAGGAGCCTTTGTAACTCGTTTTGGTTTTTTAATTAAAGATAACTTACCGTCAGTTGCGTCGGTTTTTGCTTTACATTCCTTCCCAGCCTTCAAAAACGTACTTTTCACATTTTCGATAAACTCATCTTCGGTCTGAAAATTGCGCGAGATGAAAAAGAGGTTTTAGTTAAGAAAATTGTATTTACCTCGGCACAGGCGGCGGCCAACATAAGAGGAAGTAGAATTAAAAATTTCATCTTTTTGTGTTTATTCCTATTTTAAAAGTAATGTTGAACTGAATTGTAGAGTAAGATTTTGTGTGACTTATATGTATAAAAATTTATTAAAGACGCATAATATTACATAAACGTTAATTGGGCACAAAATCAAGCACTAACTTTAATAATTTTAACTTTAATTGTTGCTAAAGTACTTTAAAATTAGGCACTTATCGTAATTGACTTGGTAAAGTCCATAGGTGTACCTATGTGAGGATGTTCCTAACACTTTGTTGGACCAACTTCTAATTGGTACAAACAATTTGCAAATTTTTTGTAAATACATTTTATTGCCCCCCCCCCCCCCATGAGGGTCAAAACCGATGTATTTCGTCTAAGAATAAAACACTTAAAGAAGGAAAAGATAGAACTTTATTTTGTGACTGCTAAGCAAGCAAGTAATAACAAAGTTGATAATTAACAATATTTTTTGCGGCGTGATAAGCGCTGAAAGGTGCTAAAAAATTTATTTCAAGCTGAAAATTTTAAAATCTAAACTACGAGTCATTATACGGTGTGTAGGGTGTACAGTTTACATTATAGCAGCTGCCTCAACCGTGTGGACGTAACTGGACGATTTACTTCAAATTTACTCAAGTGGAATGTTGGGGATTCCCCGCTACAAAAGAAAAACAATTATCGTTACAGTGAGACCTAATTCCGTCGTTTGGGAAACTAACCGATCTTCTTTCCCTTTGATAACAAATAGCTGCTTCGTAAGCGACTTGGCATGGGTCGCCTCCCTGTTTAGCTAAAATAAAATAAAACAATCAGCATCTAATTTTCCATCTAAGATGCGATTTTATTATTTTTTCAGCACTTACTTTCAGCAATGCACACATCGGCGGTCTCTTGAATTTTAGCTCCAAAATCGGCGTTGACTTTCTTAATTTGAGCAATAAGGTCATTGCACACATCCTTATCCAATGTGGCGTCGTCTTTCAGCTAAAAAATATTAAGTGTAGCAAAGAGAGAAAATTTTGCAAAAGTTTGATGGTTACTCACAATTTTTAACTCGTTTAAGTAGCAAGCTAAGAAACATTTTCCACTCTGCGTTTCTGGAATCTCGTAAACTTTGAGGCTTTTAATTTCAGCTATTGGAAAAGAAGTATTTAGCTTAGTGCTTTGGTTTCAAAATTAAATCAAAACTTCATGATAGTAAGTAGAGGTAATACGTAATAGAAGAGTCCCTAAATGTATTTTTCTGGTAGTTTGAGTTGAGACACGCAACGAGCAAAGCCGTACCGGCTATGATACAGAGAGGCTTCTGTATCAGGAGGTACTTAAAAAGTGCTTAAAAGGAGCGACATAAGCAGCAAAACAGCGAAATCAAAATACAAGCAACTGCTTTGGATTTTTTGGAAAATACAAACTCATTGCCGCCCCAATCGCTCCAAAAGAATTTGGTAAAGAGAGCTCAAAAATAATGCCGTCAGAAGTTCATCAAGAAGCTATTCATGACTGCCCCATAAAAGGCTATTCTGAGTGGAGAGCTCTGAATCTGGATTATTTAGGTAGAGGAGCAAGCTCACTGCACTTAGGCCACTTAATTGGGCCGATTGTACCGCCTCCAAGCGACCTCCCCGTGCCCATCAGATCTCGAGTCATCCTACTTGTAGGATGAACTCCAGAATTTTGGCGGAAGGGGTGGTGCTTATTCTGACCATGTCGAGCCAGAAGTCCCCCAACACGGATCTTCTTCCCGACGTTAGGGCTGGACAGTGGCAAAGCACATGTTCAGCGGTTTCGTCTTCTAGTTCGCATCCACGACATATAGAATTGTCTACCAAGGCCGGTAGCAGCGATAGGCTGCTGTCGATGGCAGGCGCAGGTGAGTGTACACCTGCTCCAGATACCTTTTGAATTTTTAATCCATCGATAAAGACATGCCTGCTTCGATGTTCTCAGTTGAATCCATTAGAGTTTGAAAGTCTATTGAATGTATATTTTGTAGAGATGCGGTCTGCATCCATCTCCAAGAGAGGTAGCTTCTTGTAGCACTTCTCGAGGATCTGACAGACCATAGTCCCCATCCTCGCAGTCGAAGAGCTGCTTTTGTTGCCATCTCCTCCACATATAGATTTAGTGGAGGAGGCATAGCAGCACCTCCAGTGCTGCTGAGGGCGTGGTTCTCATGGCTCCTATGACTATGAGACAAAAGAGTCTCTATGTTTTGTCTAGTAGATTCTTCATAGTGGTCTGTCTGGATTCAGGTCACCAGACAAGAACTCCATAGCAAATAATACGTCTGATAGTGGCTTTGTCACCCAAAAATTTAATGCAGGGTTACAGAAAGCAACTTATAGCATTCTGCCATTAGTGTCTCGTGTGTCTCAGCTCTTAATAAAAACAGAAGAGTCAGAAATTTACATTTATGTTAGGGAGTTCAAGTTCATGTAACAGTAATAATCACTTTAGGTATTTCCATGCGGAAATCAATAATTAATTGTGTATTAGACATTATTTAAACAAAAAACAGTGTAATTACTCCAAAGTACCTAGTCACTACATTAAAACTCGAATCTTCGTGAGCCTGAAGATTGAATAAAACAATTAAGAGGTGGTAAACGTGGTTTCGGGTCTTTTGGACTGTGACCTTGAACGACTTGAAACTTTAAATTCGCCAAATTTATTATATGGAAATTAATTCGGATAAAAATGATCAAATGGCTCGAACGCCCCAGCTTCAACAACCTTAAGGGGTGTCCCGAGCGTACTATTTCGAGGCGGTTCATGACATGATAGTTCTCACCACTCACCAACAGTAGCTCCGGTTTTCGATGGGCACTCTTCCACGGCTCTCAAAAATGCACTTTTCAATGTTTCGGCAAACTCGTTGTGATTTAGGTCAGCCCAGCAAGAAGCAGCTAACATAATAGAGAGCAAAATTAAAACTTTCATTTTTGATTAAGTATTTCTTTTCAGTTTATTCAAACAGGCAGAAATGAAACTGAATTTTTGGATCAAATTTTCTAGGGTTTTATAGGAAAATGGAGGATCAATACTTTTTCTATTATAATACAAAAACTTTAATATGCCATAATTGTACTTGCATTTTTAGACAGTAATTTTATAATTTTAACTTTCATAATTTCTAAAAGTAGGTACCTACCCTGAAATTAGTTACTTATTATTTGTTATAAACGATTACCTAAAACTATTAAAAGTTTTTGATGATTAAGTACATAATATAGAAGATTATTGTGTTATTTTTAGAATAATTCATCCTTCGAGTATTTTAATTTTAATTTGATTTTTATTGGAAAATGATAATAGATTATAGTCAAGGTCACTATTATCAAGACTATTACTTTAAATTTTGACGCTAGTTTAAACTGTCGCCCTTGAATGATTATTCAAGGGCCTTTAAGTCCTTTAAAAACACGCTCCGCTCCTCTTTACAAAAATGTTATATCAACGATTAATGGGCTTCATTTCCCTAAAGAAATTAAATATAAACAAATTTGTCTCAATCTTAATTTGTAAATGTGTAAGTGCAGCCTATTAGTCCGTGAGAATCAAATGAATAAAATCGAAAATCAGAGCAAAATTAAATTGGCGGGTTTGTACGTTATGCAACACTCTATACGCGTCCGTGTAGTGGGTTGCCGCTAACAAATTTTTTTAAACAAATTAGTCCTAATTCTTTTGCAACGTTGTAATTTTTACTATCATTTAAATTACCATTTTAAGCTACAGTACTACAACTTTCAAAGATTTGAAATACTGTAAATTTGTAATAATTTAATAATTTTGTCTCTGTTCAGGTTCAGAGAACTTTCGAGCTGTCATCTGTCATATTCTAAATTGCCGTCGTAATTCAACATGGCTGTCTGAACTGTCAAACTTACAGTTAATTACTTGTTAATTTTCCTTTTTTTCAATTAATTTTGTTAGTAATTATATATTCAGTTAACAAATCGGTTCAATTTAATAATTAGGTAAGCTAAATTAATTATAATAAATTTTGCACGCGTAAATTTCCGGCGAATTTTCACGAGTCATATGAACGATAACAAAAAATTGTAATTGAAAGATTCATTATCTCAATTAGTGTATAAATAAAAGCTCTCATCATTACAAGTCTATGCGTGCGTTAAAGTTAGTTTGTTTTTAATTTGTAGTTTAACAAAAATGGAGAATCCATCTGGTAGCCAAACTTCGGCACAGGCCAAGAAGAACAATGCCTTGGACCAAACGCAACAACAAGTTAACGAAGTCGTGGGTATTATGCGTGTCAACGTCGAGAAGGTACTCGAAAGGGATCAAAAACTATCAGAGCTAGATAGCCGAGCCGATGCTTTACAAGAGGGCGGCAAACGATTCGAACAACATGCACAAAGATTGCACAGGAAGTATTGGTGGAAAAATTTAAAGATGATGATAATCATGGGTGTAATTGGTGTTACTATTTTAGTTATCATAATTGGTAAGTTTGTCTTATCTAATCTGCTTTGATTAGTTTTTTGCAAAAACAAAGGATTTTTTTGTGTGTGTGTGAATGGGTATGACTCACTTTAATTATTGTTTTAGTTTCGTTTACAAGTGGAGGATCCGATGATTCGTCTAACAAAAAAGTGGAAGGAACCCCCAAACCTTAGGTTTTTAAGAAAGTAAAGAAGAGAAATATATTTACAGTTATTTACTTTAATGGTTAAAACAATTTTGTTTCTGTTTTACTAATGCCGTTAAAATATTTTATATTTAAAACCATTTACTTTAAGTAAACTAATTACCAAGTGCCTTTTAAAAAATGTGTAATGTGATAAGTAACGAATGCCAATTATAAATTACACAAAAAATAGTATGGGTTATTAATCTTTATGTAATATACAAAGTTAATAATGAGGCCGTTTTAGAAAAATGGTAATTAAATATTTTTATAGTCTATTATAAATGTATTGTACTATTCTTAAATAAAATGTGCAGATTGTAGCATGGATTCGTCTTATCAAAACCAACTGAACCTTAATTAAAGTGTCAAATTTTCGTCTAAACTTGACCATTTCTAACAATTTGTGACGATGAGTCACACTTGGAAACAGGTTATTGTACGAGTCTAATTTACTAGGAATTTGATTAATCGGCATATTTTATATTTTAGTTCCACTTTGTACAAGAAGTACCATATTATAGGAAAAAAATCGTGGACAAATTTTTGTGGATGTAATGGAGGTGAACGTTAAGATTATAATTAGTGTTTGGGGGACATGGGACATTTTTTCTAAATTATACATTTAAGTGACCCCCCCAAAAAAAGTCTCAAAATGCTAAATGTGGAGATCTGGAGGCTGGCCATTTTATAGTACCATTGGTATTTGGTATTAACGTGGCACAAATAAATAGTAACGATCCCTATATATCTACATACAAAGTTGTATGCTTTCGAGCTAAGATTCTCTTGAAAATAAAAGAAAAGACCTTTTTGAACAAAAAAGGCACTCTTGTCGGTTTTGCGAGATCTTTATCAATTTTGAGTAAATTGCAATTTAAAAACTTCATTAGTGTTAAAAAATAGGACTTTATTGTTTTCAAAATAATTGAAATATTTTACAAAAGATGTTCAAAATTACCACTTATAATTTCTGCATCTTTACGAATGAAGATAGTTATAGGCTATAAGTCCAGTGCAATACTTAATTCTGCCGTAGGGGCCGTAGGCTGTGTACCATAAGTATAAAAACCCTACGGAGCATGTTTCGTCTGTGTATCAGACTAGGCCACTGGGGGTTCGTTCCACACTCTTCATGAGTGGGTTGAGTTGGAGCTTCTTTTCGGGAGAGTATCTTTCGTCTATGTATCAGACTAGGCCACTGGGGGTTCGTTTCCCACTCCTCATGAGTGGGTTGAGTTGGAGCTTCTTTTCGGGAGAGTGTCTTCCGTCTGTGTATCAGACTAGGCCACTGGGGGTTCGTTCCACACTCTTCATGAGTGGGTTGAGTTGGAGCTTCTTTTCGAGAGAGTATCTTTCGTCTGTGTATCAGACTAGGCCACTGGGGGTTCGTTCCACACTCTTCATGAGTGGGTTGAGTTGGAGCTTCTTTTCGGGAGAGTATCTTTCGTCTATGTATCAGACTAGGCCACTGGGGGTTCGTTTCCCACTCCTCATGAGTGGGTTGAGTTGGAGCTTCTTTTCGGGAGAGTGTCTTCCGTCTGTGTATCAGACTAGGCCACTGGGGGTTCGTTCCACACTCTTCATGAGTGGGTTGAGTTGGAGCTTCTTTTCGAGAGAGTATCTTTCGTCTGTGTATCAGACTAGGCCACTGGGGGTTCGTTCCACACTCTTCATGAGTGGGTTGAGTTGGAGCTTCTTTTCGGGAGAGTATCTTTCGTCTATGTATCAGACTAGGCCACTGGGGGTTCGTTTCCCACTCCTCATGAGTGGGTTGAGTTGGAGCTTCTTTTCGGGAGAGTGTCTTCCGTCTGTGTATCAGACTAGGCCACTGGGGGTTCGTTCCACACTCTTCATGAGTGGGTTGAGTTGGAGCTTCTTTTCGAGAGAGTATCTTTCGTCTGTGTATCAGACTAGGCCACTGGGGATTCGTTCCACACTCTTCATGAGTGGGTTGAGTTGGAGCTTCTTTTCGAGAGAGTATCTTCCGTCTGTGTATCAGACTAAGCCACTGTTGGTTCGTTCCACACTCTTCATGAGTGGGTTGAGTTGGAGCTTCTTTTCGGGAGAGTATCTTTCGTTTGTGTATCAGACAAGGTCACTGGGGGTTCCTTTCCCACTCCTCATGAGTGAGTTGAGTTGGAGCTTCTTTTCGGGAGAGTATCTTTCGTCTGTGTATCAGACTAGGCCACTGGGGGTTCGTTTCCCACTCCTCATGAGTGGGTTGAGTTGGAGCTTCTTTTCGGGAGAGTATCTTTCGTTTGTGTATCAGACAAGGTCACTGGGGGTTCCTTTCCCACTCCTCATGAGTGAGTTGAGTTGGAGCTTCTTTTCGGGAGAGTATCTTTCGTCTGTGTATCAGACTAGGCCACTGGGGGTTCGTTCCACACTCTTCATGAGTGGGTTGAGTTGGAGCTTCTTTTCGGGAGAGTATCTTTCGTCTGTGTATCAGACTAGGCCACTGGGGGTTCGTTCCACACTCCTCTTGAGTGGGTTGAGTTGGAGCTTCCTTTCGGGAGAGTATCTTTCGTCTGTGTATCAGACTAGGCCACTGGGGGTTCGTTTCCCACTCCTCATGAGTGGGTTGAGTTAGAGCTTCTTTTTGGGAGAGTATCTTTTGTCTGTGTATCAGACTAGGCCACTGGGGGTTCGTTTCCCACTTCTCATAGGTGGGTTAGAGCTTCTTTTTGGGAGAGTATCTTTCGTCTGTGTATCAGACTAGGCCACTGGGGGTTCGTTTCCCACTCCTCATGAGTGGGTTGAGTTAGAGCTTCTTTTTGGGAGAGTATCTTTTGTCTGTGTATCAGACTAGGCCACTGGGGGTTCGTTTCCCACTTCTCATGGGTGGGTTAGAGCTTCCTTTGGTTAACGTTGTAGCGTATGTCTCTTTTGCTTATAGGATTGGAGACTGATGCGCGATTTACAAGAAGAAGGTTCTGACCATTAACAACAACAGTCAACAAGTCAACCATTTGGTTTAAGAAATTACTACCTACTGATATTATTAAAAGGCGAGTCCCAATCCTTACCCCACTGGGAGGTTAGATGTAATGACTGGGTATGATGAAAAAAATTGTTTTTTATGCAATTTTACTCTATAAATACCTACGTCATTTTTGTTTAATTCATTTGTTGAGAAGTGTTTCCTATTCGTTTCAACAACGCGTTGTTTGACATTCCGCAAAGACAATTTTCCTAACTTTTTCCCTAAAAAAAGCGATTAAGGGCCGGTTCTACAATGCAATAGAAACATAAAATTCTGAAGCGGAATCAATTGTAAAAATCCGCTCTTTTCATTCGTGTAAAATGAAGAGAAGAATGATAATGGCAGAAATGCAAACAGGAAACACGAAAGAATAAAGAAGCTTTCTCCAAGTTTCTCTTAAACGGTTTTTCACCAGTTGCAATTTACTCCAGTTTCTCAAGTATTATAATGAGTAATGAGGTAATGATTAACGGAGTGGGTCTTAAATTAATTTCTGTCGATCACTTTTGATTGATTTAAAAAAATTTCACCTTTTCTAATTTGTTTTTACTAAATGTATCGTTATCGCTTATCGTATAAGTACTTAATGCATAATAATTATTAATTTGACAGGAAATGTTTAGTGTGTAGCGGGCGGTCCTAATAATTTGTTTAAAGGCGGGGCCGTAAAAATATTGGCGTTCACAGTACCGTAACGAATAAAAATTTGGGGGTTTCTAATTCGTAGTTCGTGTCCAAATTGCGACTTGTCGACTAGAAAAACTTATTTTTTTTTAATTTTTAATAATTTATTTTACTTACAATGAACATACTAATCTTAACATTAACCTTTTAAGTTTGAGACACCGATATAACTTTAAAATTCAGTGAAATATATTTTTTTTCATAAACGTGCTGAAAATTTTTTGTTTACATAAGAGTAAATCATGCTTAAAACGATTATAACATACGATAAGAAAGAAAAAAGTATTTTTTTTTCGTTGTGTTATTGAAAAAATTATTCACAACATCAACATCTTAACATTATAGGGTTGTTCTGTTTTAAAAGCTACTAATTTGTAGTTTTTAATCCTTTCGAAATAACTTCGTCGTTACAATCCTTCCTTACTCTTACAGTATAAATTTATAATATACGAATTCACATTTTCTAAAATTATTTACAAATTGACTATCTCTTCCTTAAAGTTAAAACCTTCAGTACGAAATTATCACAGTTTAATGTTTAACGTGTTCATAAAATAAAAAATTATTTTTTTAAATAATAACCACAGTGTCGAATTTCGATTTTTCATTTTTTTAAATTAAATCGCTAATTTAATATTGCTTAAGAGTATTGTTATGGAGATTTTTGTGAAAAAATTCGAAAAAAAAAATGGAAATAAATGTGTGAAACAAAATCAAATATTTTTTTTATTTTAAGTAAATATGTAACAAAAAACCGTTATTTTCTTATAAATACATACAACATAATTATTTTTCTTTTAAGGTTTGATCACAAGTATTTTAAAACTTAACATTTTAATTCTCTGTTGAACGTTACGTTTTTTTTTCAAAAAAAATTTAAAGCAACGCCAAACGACCAAAAATTGCTATTCTCCGAGTAAACTTAACTGACGATACAAAATTAAAGCTAATAGAGAAAAAAAATTTAATTTGTAAGACGTTAATGTAACGTAACAAATGTGTATCATCGCAATATTTAAAAAAAACGTCGCTAAAAACGTTAACAACAGGACGTATACATCGCTATCGTTTGTACGAATCAAACGTTACTTAAAAATTAGGGCGCACTCATCGAAACCACCGTGCAAAAATTCAACCCTCAAACGCCCCGCGACTTCCCGTGTTTGTGCGCCAAACTTTTCGTCTTCGAGGAGTGCGCCCCGAATTTCTTGAATTTTTTTCACAACTTAAAAACGCTCGAATTTAATAAATTTACAACTAGTATTATAAATCTCTTCTTTTTTTTCTAGTTACAACTATTTTAGAAAAAAAAATTTACAATTTGTACCAACTCAAAACAGAAACTTAATATATTACACAAAACTTTCTATTTTGAAAGACACTGGAAAACTATTAACATTTCTTAAAACAAAAAAGTACATACTGATAAAAAAATAAATAAAAAAATTCGGCTACCCCTAAAAATAATTTTTTTGTCAATCACAAAAAACGAGATTTTAACCCTTATTTAAAAAAAAAACAAAAAATATATAAATTCTGTAAAATAAATAGTATTATTCAAATTGAGCCTTTTGTTTACTAATTTTTGTAGATAAATTTACAGCCGAACAAAAAAAAAACGAGAATATTAACAATCTGCAAAAAATTGAAAAATTAAGTACATACAGTGTGATTCAAAAAACACGCGCGTAAATCTATCCACAAAAACGAATTGCTAATTTCATCAACCCCTAGCTTTTCAAAATGTCTTTTTTTCAAATTTTATTTTATATATCAAACAATCTTAAGTTACGACGGAATCGACAAACTCCGCCCCAAAAAACTGCATATACCAAGTGTGCACTTTTCCACCCAAAAAACGTGCATTCACAACAAAAAACAAATTTATATCTCTCTCTTTTTTTTTCAAAAAGCCCAAGGATCGCATCTCTCACATTTCGCCCATTTTTAAAACGGGCGAAAGTAGACAACTTAAAAACAAACAAAAAATTTCGAGGTGGCGTTTATTTTTTTTCATTAAACCCTATACACATATTTATCGGCCACCTCAAACACTAATTAACCCTCACCGTCAATTATGAAAATGGCCCTATTTAATATAAAAAGGAGGAAAATAAAATGAGATCTTAAAGAATTAATAATAATAGTAATAATAATTAGTGCACACCCTGTATATAAAGAACGTATGTACACAATTAATACAATAACATTAATTTATTTATCTTTAAGTCCGCCCAAAATCGAATGTTCCATCAAACTCGGATTTGGTTGGTGAGCGTAATTTCTAATCTGGTGCAACGAAATCAGTTGATTTGGAAAACCGTTTGATGGTTGAGTTTTGGGCAATTCCAAACTATTTTGTTTTTGAAAACTAATTGCGTCGTATAGATACGGCCTATTTGGTGCTAATTGGTGGTTTAGATGATTTAAGTGACCAGACATTGAGCTTATAGGTGTAAACGCCGAATTTGTGTTACTTTTAGTGATGCTCGTATCGTAAGAGTTTGTTAAATTTGTATTGGGCGTACTTGGTGGCGCCGGTGGATTTTGGCCCAGCTGTTGTCTTATTATAACTAAATCTTCATTTTGTTCCAATATTTGGCGTGGTATATCGCCGGGATAATCGTGGATGTTTTCTGCACTATCCGGACTAACTTTCGGCCAATACGGATGATCTAGACCTCGGTGATTTAAACCTGAAATTTGAAAACAAACACATCAATATCCACGCGTCAAATCATCAGTCTTGTTAAGTGGTAACAAAAAAGGCTAAAAAGTGGAAACTGAGGACGTGGCTCAAAAACTAAGAACTATAACCCAAATATGAATTTATAGATAATCGGGTCTTTTTGAAGACTCTCAGGAAGACAAATAATGACAAGATGATTACAGAGCGACTATGAGACGAGCTTAAGTGTGGAAGAACTGTCTAAGCTCGTATTATCCACAATTTAGAAGTTTCGACGAAGATCCACAAAGCCACATTTAGTCAAGAAACTTCTGGCTACTCCCTAAAACTTTTCGAATACCTTCAAGATGATTAATAAAGGCAAAATGATTCAAGTATGAGTGTATGAGACGAGTTTAAGTGTGGAAGAACTGTCTAAGCTCATGTTATCCATAAATTAGAAGTTTCGACGAAAATCCACAAAATCACATTTAGTTGAAAAGCTTCAGGCTACTCTCTACAACTTTTCGAACACCTTTAGACCTTTACAATGATAAATAAAGGTAAAATGATTCAAGAATCAGTATGAGACGAGCTTAAGTGTGGAAGAACTATCTAAGCTCGTATTAGCCACAAATTAGAAGTTTAGAGAGTGATCCACAAGGCCACGTTTAGCTTCTAGGTACTCCTAAACACTTTTCAAATGCCTTCAGGATGATAAATAAAGGTAAAATGATTTAAGAGCCAGTATGAGACGAGCTTAAGTGTGGAAGAACTGTCTAAGTTTGTATTAGCCACAATTTAGAAGTTTAGAGAATGCTCCACAAGGCCGCATTTAGTCGAGAAGCTTCTGGCTACTCCCTACAACTTTTCGAATACCTTTAGGATGATAAATAAAAGAAAAATAATTCAAAAGTCAGTATGTGACGGGCGTAAGTGTGAAAGAACTGTCTAAGCTCGTATTATCCACAAATTAGAAGTTTCAACAAAAATCCACAAAGTCCACATTTAGTAGAGAAGCTTCTGGCTACTCTCTACAACTTTTCGAATACCTTTATACCTTTACAATGATAAATAAAGGTAAAATGATTCAAGAATCAGTATGAGACGGGCTTAAGTGTGGAAGAGCTGTCTAAGCTCATGTTATCCACAAATGTGAAGTTTCGACGAAGATCCACAAGGCCACACTTAGTCGAGAAGCTTCTGGCTACTCTCTACAACTTTTAGAATACCTTCAGAATGCTAAATAAAGGCACAATGATTTAAGAGTCACTATGAGACGGGCTTAATTGTGGAAGAACTGTCTAAGCTCGTATTATCCACAAATTGGAAGTTTCAACAAAGATCCACAATGCCACATTTAGTAGAGAAGCTTCTGACTACTTCCTAAAATTTTTCGAATACCTCCAAGAGGAGAAATAAATGGATAATGATTCAAGAGTCAGTATGAGACGGGCTTAAGTGTGAAAGAGCTGTCTAAGCTCATGTTATCCACAAATTAGAAGTTTCGACGAAGATCCACTAGGTCACACTTAGTCGAAAAGCTTCTGGCTACTCTCTACAACTTTTAGAATACCTTCAGAATGCTAAATAAAGGCACAATGATTTAAGAGTCACTATGAGACGGGCTTAATTGTGGAAGAACTGTCTAAGCTCGTATTATCCACAAATTGGAAGTTTCAACAAAGATCCACAATGCCACATTTAGTAGAGAAGCTTCTGACTACTTCCTAAAATTTTTCGAATACCTCCAAGAGGAGAAATAAATGGATAATGATTCAAAAGTCAGTATGAGATGAGCTTAAGTGTGGAGGAACTGTCCTAGCCGGTTTAAGTCACAATTTAGAACTTTCAAGAAATGCTCACAAGGCCAAATTTACTCTAGAAGCTTCTGACTACTCCTAAAAACTTTTTAAAGACCTTCAAGAAGATTTAAGAAGCAGAGTTAGAATTGGACGAGCTTAAAGTGTGGAAGAACTCCCTCAGCTTCTATTAGCCACAATTGGAAAGTTTTGAGGAATGCCCACAAGACCACGTTTATTCTAGAAGCTTCTAGCTACTCCTAAAAACTTTTCGAAGGCTTCCAAGAAGATAAATAAGAGATATATGACTCCAGAGCCAATATGAGACGAGTTTAAGTGTGGAAGAACTGTCCAGGGCCGTATTAGCCACAGAGAAAGATCCACAAGGCCGCATTTAAGTCGAGAAGCGAGAAGCTCTTGAGCCACCTTCCGAAAATCTCAAAGTGTGCCCGAGATAAGCTCTATAATGGAAGTTAAACAGTAATTAATACGTACCAAGAGTATGTCCAATAGGTGGTCGTTTGTCAGTTCTTTCTGCGTGTTTTTGCATGTGCTTTTGTAAATAAGTTTCTTGGGTATAACTTTTTCCACAGTATTGACAAATGTGCGTTTTTAAATGTTTACTTTCTTTATGTTTTGGAATGTGCTCGAGTAAAGAAGGTTCATCACTAAAACATTTGTAACAAGAGTTGCATTTGTACGGTTTGTCGGTTTGATGGCAACGCGAGTGAGATTGTAGATTACTTAATTGAGAAAATGCCTTTTGACAACCAGGATGCCTGCATCTGAAATTTAAAAAAATGATTAATAAAACAACTGTTCGTTCAATAGTTACATGGGGTATTACAACTTACTTGTAAGGTTTATCTCCCGTATGTGTACGTATGTGTTGTTGTAAGTGAGAGAGTTGGGTAAACTTTCTTTGACAAATTTCACAACGGTAAGGTTTAATTCCTAAATGAATTCTTGTATGTTGTGATAGATAGGAACTGTTGGCAAAAGCTTTACAACATTGAGAACATTTATATGGTTTGGCTTCGCGCATATGGGCCTGCGTGTGTAATTGTAGATCAGCTTTGGAACCAAACACCTGAAACAATAATTATAACGTTATACACATGTCCAAATTACTTTAGCACATAATAGGACGAATTGAAGATGATAAACAAAACGATTACTACGAGTTTGGGATGAAATTTGTATTTCGCTCAAATTGAAGATTGCCACTTATCCGAAACGTTTGTTGCTCTTTTGACGTACTTGTAATTTAAATATATTTATTTATCATCTCACAATCATCAAAATGCAGTAATTAGTTAAAAAAAGTTTATCAAGTTTATTAAACTTTTGAAATACTAAATAAAATGTTGTTACGTAACATTTTTTATTTTTTGTTTAAATTTCGATGTTATTACTATAAAACTACGACTTCTTTAAGAAGGAGAAATGACGCAATTAACTTTGCTTTTAATTCATAAGTTCGATCAAGTCGTCTAAATGATTTAATTAATCGGAGCGTTTTAAGTTTATCTTTGGGAGCGTATCGCAAGACGCCATTTTTAATTGAAAATTTGCGAAAATTAAGAAAAAAAATTGCGCGAGGCCAATTTTATCTTAATAGTGATAAAATACATAAAAGTAGATAATGTACCAACAGAGGTATATCATTTAAAAAACAAAATGGCGGAAAACGTTTAAAAAGTACTCGAGTTCGTGTTTGGCTCATTTAACAGAGGTAAACAGAGGCGGATTGACCCTGATGACTATAGACAATTGGACCATCTATTTGATGTAAAAAAATTGACGTGAACACTGAAAATTACTTCGCACTCGAATTACAAATTGGAGTATATTATTAAGCATTAGTTCAAACCGCTGAAGGCTGGATTTACTCAAAAATGTAACTTTTTTTCTACATATTATACAAAATGAAAAATAAATATTTTGTGTAAACTCCGAAATATGTATAATACGTAAAAAGCAACAATTTTAGTACATCCATTAACGAACCCACGAGATTTTTAACTAAAAATTGTAGATTGGGGCACTTGCGGGTTAATTTTAGAGTAGAGAACCCCGTAAGAGCAAGCTCGGTGCTTGGCTGCGCTTACAACCTGTAGATTTAAAAAGCTCCACCAAAGGCTCGGAGAGGCTACTTATAAAAATTTCGTGTCTAAATAAGGTCAACGATACGCCGAATAGAGGAAAAATAATTAAAAAATGCCAAAACTCAAGAAAAATGAAATAATATTCAGACGTTTGAGGGATTAATTAAAAACGTGGTAGAAGTGTTGCCTACCCATTAGGAGTAATAGCACAAATGAGTGGTGAAGAGAACGCGTGTATGTGTTCGCCCTGAAAAGAGCGAGTTCAAAGTTTAATGTGGAATCTGAACCACTAAACTGGACGCTTTAGTAACCGGTAGTTTGCCACTGCCTTTCGAAAGGCGACGCCGTATTGTGTCATTAGAAGCTCGAGTCTCTCATCCGAATACGTAAAAAGCAAGAGCTCTAGAATCTCTTTAAACTTCATCTAACTACCCTCGTTATGTTGGCACTGCCTTGTCAGAAAAATCTGTGTATTAACCGCATCTATATGAGTGCGGATGACGTTTTAAAAAATGCGCAGCCATTGTAACATTTTTTTAGATTAAAATGTACCGAATTTATGTAAAAATTTGCACTACACTGGACTGTGACAATGAAAGGTACTTGCACTTTTGAAAAGAATTAAAATCCATTATAATGACATTACTCCTTGGAGCAGAACGTCGTTAAGAGAAGAAGCCGAATTCTGAAAACTACACTCTTAGAGCCATTACTAATCCAAAACGTAATGTGAACAATAATCTCTGTCAAAAATAACATTTTGGTCGAAATTGAAAACCGCGTAAACGAAAAAACGATTATTTGGAATAAAAAGTTGAAAAGGTCAGCGCCATCTATTAGTAAAAAATAAAAATTAATTTGGACAACCATTAACCTACCATAATTATTAAAAAGTTAAAAAACAGTAAATTAGAAGAAAAAAAAATTAATTAAAAATTTAAAACTATCGTTCCATAAGCATAATAAATTTGAAAAAAAAGTAAATTTTTTTTCCAAAATTAAAACGGTAGCTTTTAATATAATTTTTATAAATTTATTGGCGCCAGATACAATTTCGCCAAAGCCACTGGATTTTAACAAGAAATTCCGGTTATGAAAAAAAAATTATCGAAAAAGTTTAAACTAAAAATTCTAATAGCGCTCTAAGCTAAATATAAAAATGTCAGCAAAAATTAATTATTTTATACGAAGAATATTTGAATAAATAAGTAGATTGGCTTCTTTTGTCTGTGTAATTGAACAATAAATTAATTATCTGTAATTATGTTGTTACAACACTAGTTAACTTTTTTAAATTTAGTTAAAACAGCTATTATTAAGAGCTAGACTTGATAAAAACTGGTTATTTATAATTAATGAGGTGTTGGAACTTTTTTCGAGTCTCCCCAATGTGAAAATTGGAAATTTTCACTTAGGGTCACAATTGCTATCTAACCGCCCAACTTTAGCCCCAACTGATGGCCCCCTTTGGGGTTTTTTGTACTTTTTATTAAAAGGCGTTCACGAGGCGCTTGTTTATGAACAAAACCGACCCTTAAGGGTGCTCGGTACAGCGTTATGCCAGACTAGCCGGTAGTGGGCGCAAGTATTAACAACATTTAAATTCCCCTCAACTCGCTTGTTTTCATTCCGTGTTAGGTAAAACTGCACGGTTCGAAAATTAGCGATTTTCCAGGAAATTAAATAATTTTTAATGAGAAAACTGAAGTTTTTCTTTGAATAAAAAATATGTCGCGTCAAAGTACAATAAAAGGCCTTTTGTTTAAACCCCGGTTTAATTAATTACGAGCTTCTATTACGCTTAAAGTTAGGAAATTAAATGTACTACCTACTTTTTGTGGCAAAACTAATTATTTTAAAGGCTATTTTTTATCAAAAATTATCGGAAATTATCATTTTAAGCAATGTAATGGCTCAAAATTATTATTAAATTTTTTTTTAGTTCTACCAAAGACGCTACCTAATGATCATTTAATTAAATCGCGAAAAACAAAGCTATTTTTTGAGTGCGTTAATAAAAATATAAAGGCAGGTTTGGACTTGTGTTGTAAACTGTGTGAATACGTTCGCGATACTTAAAGCTCAAAATTTAACTTCCTACTTTAATGCATATATTAATCAACGCCACTTAAATTTTTTTCACATTAAACGCCAACTAAAAATAGTATTTAAAAATAATTAAAATAAGAATTTATGTATACATTATTAATTTTTCACGCTTTTCGCTTATATTAAAAGAAACGTTTGAGTAGTAGCACAAAGAGCAAAGAAGGGGGAAAAGTTGAGGAAGCTTTAAAAAATAAACAATTAATTAAAATTTAAAGTGTAATTAGTTTTAACTACGCAATTAGTTTGATTGTTTGGTTTTTAATTCTTACGCATATTTACATGTTTTAAAGTCAGTGTTATAATGCAAAAAAACAACTATCTATTTTGAAGGTCGTCAAAAGAGGAAAAAAATTGCTCGCACTACCTTTTAGAAGCGAAATTATTAATTTAATAATTAAATTTGGAATTTACATACACACACATGTGATTAGATCGTTTGATTTAAAAAAATGGGGATTTAAAAAAATATTTGGCGGTTGACGAAGACGTACTTTTCGAAATTATAGCGAAATGTGTGTGAATCAGTCGATAGACTTTTTATAAATCGAATTAAATTCTTCGAGGAGCAAGGACTAATTCAAATTCAAATCGCCTCTCTCTTTCGTCTTAATTTTTCTAATTTTGAAACGGAAAACGAATAAATAAAGTATTCGTTCGGTTAGAAAAGTGTCGATAAAATCGCAAAAAAAAGCAGAGCAGCTTCGATGGCTTTGGAATTAATTGACCAAAAGGCACTAAATTTGGAGAGTGTAATAAATGTAATTTTGGCAATTTTTTGGTATTTTTTTCAAATTTTTAGGCTTCGAGTATTGGCACCGGGGACATTTTATTTAAACAGCCGGGGGGTCAATTTTGTACATTTTCGAAAGGTAAAAAAATTTTCTAAAGCTTCGACGACATTACGCGCGTCAAATGTACTAATTTACACAGAAAGGTATTTTAGCATATCTTTGAAATAAAAATATATCACCAACAACATTAAAATGCAGCAAATAACCTCTTTTAGCTAGTTTGGAGTCTGAAAAGGCCCGATAACTCCGAAACTGAAATTTGGAAGGAGTAAATAATATAATTTTAGATAATTTTTGGTAATGTTTTACAATTTTTAACATTTTTTGTTCCCGTCTAATGGGGTTTGGACCTTTATTTAAAAACTGGAACGGGCACTTGCGCCCACTTAATGAATTCTAAAAATTAGAGCGGTCTCAATATCCCCAGAATTATTTAATATATTTAACTGCAATTTTTAGGGAGTAAATAAAATGATATTCGTACGTACTCGGGGGGGGGGGGGCATTACAAAAATTTGAAAAATCATAATATTTTAATGTGGAAGTCCTCGACTGGTTGAATATTTTGGATGAAAATAAAAAAATTAATTTTTACAAAATATTGCCGGCTTACAGCTGCCCCAATTTATTGATAACGCTTCTTTTAAAAATGAGAAATGAGGTTTCTCGAGTTTTCTCAATTATTTTTATTGGATTCCCAACTTTAAGTGTTGTGAATTTCAAAAAAATGTTTTTTCAGAAAAACGCAAAAAATGGCCCCCCACATTGATGTTTATAAACAATGACCAATTACTAAAAATGTAAGGGCGCTAAAAATTTCAAAAATATACCAAAGAATTCCTAAAATTGCATTAACTCATTTGGTAATTTAGTTTCTAGGCTTTGCGTCTGTAATAAAGCTGTTACAGCACCCATATGTGCTATAATAGCTTTTTGAGTGCTATAAGGTAGCAATATACTATTTTGGAATTAACGGACTGGGCTCTATATTCTAACACAATAATTAAAATTAATTAACTAACAAACAATAAAACCTATATACAAAACAATTTATTTGAATTTTAAATTTCGAAATGTTACTTTGCAAACTATCACGAAAATCCCTAAATATTTATATTTTGATATTTTCTCTAAAAATTGGTTTAAAAGGCACAAAATAGAAAAAATCGTAAAAAAACTCACTTCTAGTCATACTAGCACTCCCCCATTAAAACGCTCTCCGCTACGCAAAACTCATTTTAAGCTTGGTAGTCGTGCTATCATACGCGACTCTAAAAATCCTTTCTTTAATAGGCCAATTTAAGCTACGAAAGCCGAGTTAGTAATAGCCATCGATATTTATTTTTTTAAATGTCAACCGATATTTTCAACTGTTAATTTTCTCTGTACAAACAATTTGTTTTTCTTGAAAACTATAATTTTTAGCACATAAAGAGAGCCGAGTCGAAAATATACGTTGACATTTAAGAATGTATCGATGACGTCACGCGCGTCGCCACCGTCATGCCTACTTTTTGAGATAAAAGAGGTGCCTCGGCGTTGTTCAATAATTTTTTTCCAACACAACAGTTGACATTTAATTGAAAAAAGTGCATGTTCAGTCGTATTATCAACTTTTCGAACTAATTGTGTTACGGTTCGTTAAGTTGCAATTTCTATAGTTTTAGTTACAGCTTACAAGTCCATTACATTAATAATATTTCCTATAATTATTATTATGAGAGGTGTTATTCGCAATATTATACATTTATTTGACCTCGCTATTGAATATTTTTGAAGGACACCCAATACAAGTTTGTGTTAAAATAAATTATTTTTCCTTCTCTATTTATGCTCGATGTTTGATTGCATTGGGCGCGCTCGAACTTACGCGAAAATTCGTTTTTGAGCTTTCATCAAAATATCTTAACGAGTTGGGTAATTATGCGTTTGTTTTATTATAGAACGAGACGTAAAAAATATTACGTTACAATTTTTTTTTCCTTCTCAAACGTACAAAAATATCCATATACATGGCGTGCATTATAAACTTTTTAGTAATGAGTTGATATGTGGAAATTTCGTGTATCTAATTATGGTTGGCGATGTATATACATCACATAGTATATATAAATATGTGTAGATACACAAGTTTAAGTATGTAGTAAATGATGGACAGCTTCAAATTGCTAAATTTTGCCCGGGGTGGTATATTTAAGGTTGCCTTTTTAGTTGATTGCACGATTTATAAGAAGCGGTTTTGTGACGTAAAACAAATTTCTAACTCGACTCGCTTTTTTCTAACCGGAAACGTACACTAAGAACTACATAAACTTTATTATAAAATTTTTTGAAGGATAAACTCGAAATTACACATGATATTACACATAATAATATAACTCTAACTGTTGAGATTAATATAGATATAATTTTATGCAAAGTGTTAGCTATTTATGGGTTAAATTTAACACAATTTTAATTTGTTTAAAGTTAGTCGTCGATCGAATTGGGACTAGAATTGGAATTATCTTCAGAAATTATATTTTGAGGAAATTCAAAAAGTTAAGATTCTGCCTTGGCGTCGTCATTAATAGCCATTTACCACCCAGCTTAAGCCGTTAGACGATTTTGCTCTTTTACAAAATTCACCCAAAGAAATCAAAACTGCTTGTCAAAAAATAGAAAATGCTAAACCGGCACTATTTTTAACATTTAGTACCACTTTCCTGTGTAAGCGTAAACATCAGAAAAATTTTTTTTTAAGTAAATTTAAGTAACGGGGGGGCATCTTTTGACCTTGGTGCACTAAAGGCATTTGCAAAAAGTTTTTAAGATAAAAATACCTTGACAGTATAAGTCCGACGATCATAAAAGCGCCCAAAAATTTTTACTTTTTAAACTCCTGAAGAAATCTTCTCAATTAAAAACCCCCTCCCTAGTCGCCCCTTTTGAAAATTTTCATTTCTTATAGTTGAGATATTAGTAAGAGATACTGCTCTTTACTGTTGCCAAGTTTCAAGTAATTCCAAGCAAGTTAAGATACTTGACTTGAGGGGGGGGGTGTATTTAAAAATAAGGAAAAGGAGCGGGGTAGAAAGTTTTAGTTCGGTAAAACGGCGTATGAGGGTAGAATTGTCAATTTCCTAACACACAACGAACAATTACGCCAAAGTTAAATATGAGTGCACCCCCTCCTCCCCCACCCTGCCTAGCCCGATTAGTACATATATACTTATTGTGGCTCCATTCGTGTGTTGTCAGTAATCCATATACTAAATCATAATAAACGTAATAGTTTTTAAACTCCTAAAGAAATCTTTTAAATTTTAAACCCCCTCCCCTAGTCGCCCCTTTTGAAAATTTTCATATCTTATAGTCGAGATTTTAGTAACAGAGACTGCTTTTTACTGTTGCCAAGTTTCAAGTAATTCCAAGCAAGTTAAGATTCTTGACTTGAGGGGGGGGGGGGTGTATTTAAAAATAAGGAAAAGGAGCGGGGTAGAAAGTTTTAGTTCGGTAAAACGGCGTATGAGGGTAGAATTGTAAATTTCCTAACACACAACGAACAATTACGCCAAAGTTAAATATGAGTGCACCCCCTCCTCCCCCACCCTGCCTAGCCCGATTAGTACATATATACTTATTGTGGCTCCATTCGTGTGTTGTCAGTAATCCATATACTAAATCATAATAAACGTAATAGTTTTTAAACTCCTAAAGAAATCTTTTAAATTTTAAACCCCCTCCCCTAGTCGCCCCTTTTAAAAATTTTCATATCTTATAGTCGAGATTTTAGTAACAGAGACTGCTTTTTACTGTTGCCAAGTTTCAAGTAATTCCAAGCAAGTTAAGATTCTTGGCGGGTGGAGGGGGGAGATATTTCAAAATAAGGAAAAAGAGCGGGGTAGAAAGTTTTAGTTCGGTAAAACGTCGTATAAGGGTAGAATTGTCAGTTTCATACACACAAAGAACGATTATGCCAAATATAATTCCCCCCTCTCTCGCCGTGCACAGGGGCGCACAATCTGCGGCAAAAAATTAATATTTTTCTCAAAGTTAATTTTTCTCAAAATTAATTTTTGAGCTTTAAAAGTCTCAAATCGGCTTTTTACGCAAAACAAAATTTCCGTAATTTTTTTAAAAATCGGGCATCCCCTCCACTTGCTACTGAAAAACAATCGATTTGAAGTCCAAATAATAAGGGTGTGGCCTATGACGTCACATAAAAGTGGTGGGGTCTCCAAAGTCTCTGATTTCTTGCTACAAGTACATGTTGAGCTAAATAAATATGTCATGCTTAATAGGTTTTATTTGGCTGTAATTGTAAGCCCCTCCCCCGCTCATTATAATTAGAAACTCAATAATAATCCATTAAGATAATGATAGGACAGAAAATGACAAACTTATTAGCAGCAAACAATGCCAGTTACACAAATTGAGAGCTCGCTCCATCATCCTTCGATTCTGACTTTGCACAAAACAATTTTTTTTGCAAATTTCAAGAGACTCGAAAAGACTCGACCAGTGACCACATCAGGTGGTCACTTGTCCCACATGGAAAAACCTATAGTAGAGCAATTTAAGGAGGCTCGACGCGCCACATTTTTAAAAATTATAGTGGGGGGCACCTTTGACCCCCGAAAGGCAACATCAACAGCCAGCACTTGTTGAGTTTTAAGTAGAACGAGTCTAATTAGATACTGGGAAGAAAAACAAAACTGCTAATGCAATAATAGGCCCATGAGTCTTTACCAGGCCGTCTTATAGGCCGTATAAGCGATGATTATTGATTATAGGTTAGAAAATCATCGCTTGAATGAATTAGCCATAAATAACCGCCGTAAGCACGATCAATTTCCTAATACAATTTGTCCAAACTTTAAATTTAACACCAACAAATTGCAAAGTGCTACCTACGTGCTGGGTAATGCTACACGTAAAAAAATTCCTACGCCAATTAAAATCGCAAAAAAAATTCGATTATCCATCTCATTGAACGAGGCACTCTATTACTAAATACTTTTGAAGGCGATGAAAAAATTAGAAATAGTTAGGTAGGCCATAATGTAAGATTAATTACTTAAATACACACATTATAAATCAAATTTTTGGCCCAATTCTTGAGGAGGAGGTTTTAATTTAAACCTAATTGATACCTTAATTTAATAAACATTAATGCATCATACTAAACGTAAATTTTAAAGCGCGAATTAAATTATAAAAACAAAAACAAGAAATAAAATTACGTAAGTTTTAATTACTTTTTTATTGTAATTTTTTTAGTTATTCCGAGCGATCAAAACAAGGTTCTATCGAGGTGGCTTTAGAATTTAGATTGATTACACTTGAATATTTATTATTTGATTATGTAATTTTGGCGTCTTCAAGCATATTATACTCAAATATAAACAAAACTTCAAAGCTCTCTTTACTGTTTTGAAACAGGGCTGGGTAAAAGCTTCAAATAAAATTTATTATTTAGCTACTCATGTTTAAGTTTAATTAATAGTTGCGGTTTGTTATATTGTAGAGAAGGCTTAGCAAAATGTATATTTCAAAACAAGGGTGACCAAAAGTTTAGAGAAAATTTCTGTGGTTCTGTTATAGGTACTGTCTAATAAATTGACGATGTAAATAAATAATTGTATGAAGTTTATAGAATTTTTTCCTCAAACTATTTTGAGCAATCAAATCAAGAGTGGTATCAAGAAGGCTTTGCAATTTTTATACTGTAATGTACCTGTCATTAAGAAGATTTTGTTTCATTATTTCAGGTTCTATCGGATATAATCAGTAATAACAAACTTTTGTTAGGTATATTAAACAATTTCTAAAAGTCCGGATAAAAGGATATTTTGTAACAGGGGTGGCCAAAAGTTCGGAAAAATTTCTTCGATTGATAAATTGATAATTGAACTTGCTAATCTTCTAAAAGTCCGGATACAAGAAGAATATTTTGAAATAGGGGTGACTAAAAGTTTGGAGAAAATTTCTGCGATTGCTGCTGCCTAATTCATGTCTAATAAATTGATAGTTGACGATGTAACTTTTAAGAATTTTTATTTTGAGCCATCAAACCGAGGTCGGTATCAAGAAGACTGAAATTTTTTACTGGTCATGTACAGTCGAAGAAATAATTATTGGCCACTGTAGGTTGTTTGGTAAATATTTGTATCCGCTACTCGATAATTTCTGCAATGAAATTTTTACGAATTTTAAATGGAATGTTCTTTAGTCACAGCATTTTCGATTTTTATGCCAGTATCTGCTAAAAAGTATATAAAAACAGAAAATTACCACCACAGTGGCCAATACATTTTTCTGTGGCTGTACTTATCATTAACAGGATTTCGTCCATTATTGCTGGTTCTTTTTGATATACGATTTTAATTTTTAATAACTTTGAGTCTACTAAAAGTCCCAATACACGAATATATTGAACCAGGGACGGCCACAAGTGTGGAGAAAATATTACCCTGTAATTACTAAAGAACCTAAATTAACCTAACCTAACCTACTATTATTATTTTTGAACAACTTCGAACCTTCTAAAAGTCCGAATAGAAGAATACTTTAAAACAGGGGTGGCCAAAAGTTTAGAGAAAACCTTACCCTATTGTTACTGACATACCTAACTAAACCTGACGTACTATTATAATCTTAAGTAAGTTCGAGCCTTCTAAAAATCCTAATACAAGGCTATTTTGAAACAGGGATGCCCAAAAGTTTGAAGACAATCTCACCTAGTTACTACTGATGACTGATGAACCTAACGAAACCTGATGTACTATTATCATTTAAAATAAATAGTTTCGAGCCTTCTAATAGTCCGAATAGGAGGCTATTTGAATCAGGGGTGGCCAAAGTTTTGAAAAAATTTTGCCTTGTTATTACTGAAAAACCTAACCTAACCTGAACTGGCGAATTATTATAATTTTAAATAACTTCGAGCCTTCTAAAAATTCGAATACAAGAATATTTGGAAACAGGGGTGGCCAAAAGTGAGGAGAAAATCTTACTGATGAAATTGTAAGAAGTTTTTGGGACTTTTTCTTTAAAAAAGTCGAGACAAAATAAGTTCAGAAGAGAATTTCTATTTTGGTACTGTACGATAATTGATGTATATTCGAAGTATTTTGGCGTTATATTTTGCCGCCACCGCCTAACCCTTCCTAATTTTTGGGGAAGATCGTAGATTCTACTATATAGTAAATCGTTTATGTATTACGCGTACGTATCCTCGTCATCTGTGCATCTGTGGTCTGCTTTGCTTCCACTAAATAAGTGATAGAGTCAAGCTATGTGATAGGCGCTTAGGTGGACAAGAAATTAAACGTGAAGCTCTAGCTGAGCTCTAGTTGATATTTAAATCGAATCGAGAGCCCGAGCGTTTTTTTCGTCTTCTAAAAGTAACACCTAATAAAGAAAGAAACTTAACACGAACTTTATTACGTACTTTTTATCCGCTCCCGTAAACACATTCCAAAGCCGACTCTAAAAAGTTCCTTCTCAACAAGTGCGGACGCAAAAAAAATCTAAACGAGTTATTAATTAGTGGTCCGGAATTGGGCAGTTCCTTGTTCCGGACTTAAATCTAAAGTTATGTTTCGAATGTGTTATAGTTATAATAACTAATAATATATTTAATTAATAATGGTAAAAGTAAAAACAAGCTCTGCAGTAATAATAGACCAATAATAACGCAATTTCGAACTTATTGCAAAATTTAAGAGTTAATAATTATATTTAGTGCAAAATTTTATAAATAACGTAATAAAAAAACGTAAACTAAAAACCACCAACAATGATTAAAGGGAAGGTCGATCGAGAAATTTTACACTTGGTTACCCAAAAATCCGCTCACATTAAATGCAGATAAAAACTAGCAAGGTATAATAATTGCCATTTCAACTTTGGTTATAAAGACGATTTTTCTGTGTTTCAAATATATATTCGCGTATCTATTTATTCTAATACATTTAAAACGTTAGAAAAGCGATTTTCGCTCTTATGTAGTAGGTATTTTATGCAATTTTTATATATTTCGAATGCAATATTTCGTTTGATTTTTTTGGGCATGGCTGACCTTGTGGTAAAAAGAAGTCTGACAGGTGACCTAGGAGCTCGAATCGAACAGTTCCTAGTTTAGTTTATAGATTATACACGTACACGTACAAACATCGGAGAAGATTTTTAAATTTATACGTTATTGGTAGTATCTCGACAATTTTTTCTTCTTCTTATAACCCGCCACGGAGCAAAACTAACCTTGACAATGCTTAATTGACTTTTCATTAATTTATTACCAGAACAAATCAATTATCGACACCTTTTTTTTGTTTCTCAATCAACCAAATGGTTACCTCTGAGCAAATTTACTTCGGGAGTTAATTCCGAGTTTCTATACAACCCTCGCCGAGCTCCGCTCTGGAACATGCAAACTTTTTGAATTTGTCATAGTCCTAATAGCAAATTTTTCAAGTTCTTTAGTGAGTCACTCGAATCGAAGTAATTAAACGTAATGAGTCATAACAATCTTTCTTGTTGTATCGTTCTCGAGTACCTATAGTTTTGCCCACTAGCGCGCCGCGAGCATAGCCGCCCGTGCCCCGTGCGTCACCCACATTAAAGGTTACTTCTGAACAAACCCGGAATCACTTTAGTAAAACCGTGTTAAATAAATTTAACCAAACACCCCACAAGTGGTCTCCCCTTAATTGAGGCCCGCTATAGAAAAGAAGGTTCCGGATCCCCTCCAGAAAACCCGCCGTTTAATCTTTCCAGCTCAACGATTAAGAGTTAATTAATTTGCATTAAATAAATAATATTCGCGGTAATTATTTTTGAATATTTATTAAATCCCGTCAAGGTTATCGATGATAAATCTTTGAAAGGAATCTCTCGTGCTCGTACACTTTGCAGACTCTCGGTTTTGTTTAGAATAGGTCGGTTTAGTACGGCGAGGTACACCTCAGCCGTCTAGATCGGTGTTGTGTAACAGCGGGGTACGTCCTTGAATTTAGCAACTTTATTTATTTTTACACTAAATACGACCCGGAACAGCGTGTTAGGACTGCTGCAGTAATAGCGTGTTTGAGGCGCATCCATGCTCTTGTGAGGCCGTTCTCGCGAGCAACGAACGCTAACTCGCGAATTACTCGCCTTCGAGAAGAGTTAAAGCGAGTTAAAGTCGTGCTTGTGAGAGTAAGCCTTGCTTTTGACCAAAGACCACAGAAACGGATGACTAATGGTTTTTCAGAATGTGAAAACCAGTCCCGCGTCAGAATGGAAACGACTTCACGTCATTCCTCGTAGATGACCGCAACGACCTCACTTCGAAATAAATTTCTTAAATTTTCAATTTATTTCTAATTTTGTAAGAGTTATCGAAGACAGTGCGCTTATCTAGACACCCTGTATATTTATTAAATAAAACTGACACGCTGACAGTTGTTGATAACGCCAAAACATTAGTCGAGTTGATTTACAGTGATCAGAAGACACATTCACATCATGCTACTACGCCTAAGCCAGTCGATCTTATGAAGTCGCATTAAATTAATTCGACCCGCCCACCGACCAATTAGAAGTCAGAATTTAGTAAAAGAACGTTTTAATATTAGTTCTTGAACAAAATAATTCGATTGCCAGTAATAAATGTTCATGGTACCGGCTTTGAGCCGTTTTAGTGTCTAAAGATGTATTATGGGTGGCATAAGTTTCAGGAGCAGATCGCGTTGCTCTTATTTAATCGAAAAGGCGTCTACAATTAATTATTTTCACATTTTCACCCTCCGAGAATGAGCTGCATCGCGAACAGTGAGTGCGCAGTTGTGTTGGTTGCATAAGTGCCAGGGGCAAACGTGCCTATTTGTGGTGTAATTATTTGTTTTAGCCAATTTCAAGTGAAAAAATGTTGGAGAGCGTAACAGACGTATTCCCCACAGAAGGAAAAACTGTTGTAGAGACGAACCAAGCCGCACGACTCGTCTAAAAAGACTGTATAGTTTTGCAGAGGTGCGAGCGACATACAACCGACCGTAAAAAAACTTATTCTACTAGCTGCTTTGCCACTGCCTTGCAAGAAACACTTAAAAGCGCACAAATTAAAACTCATTTTAATATACGCTAGCTCAAAAAAAATTTCGACTGTAATTGGTCTCGCGTTGCTAAGCGAAATTGTTCGTATTTCTTTGCGACGTCAAAAGACGCCTTCTAATTTGAAACAATAAATTTTTTTTAAATTCTTCGCCCTCGTTAAAGACCTACCCCAATTTAGAGCATTGTTGCGAAAGCCTCATTCGTTTGAGGCAAATTTCGTTTAAATTATAACCGACGCGTACACGTAATTTAGAAAAGTAAATCCGCCAAAAGCTCCCGCTAAATCTGATAAAATATAAATTTCACATCTACCTATAGTATATAATATAAATAAATTTTTTTATATAAAAAAAAGCTGAGCTTTTCAGCTACCTTCTACATTATAATAATATAAGGTTTCGTTGGCATCCAGAAAAAAATCCATACTATGCTCACAAACTTGTTTGTAAATGAAAAATTTTTAAAACAAGATTTTTCAACTTATGTATAACTGTATTGTTATACTTGGGCATTCTTAACTCCCCTAAAGCATTTACACGCTTTTAAGTAATTAAAAACATTATATTTGGCTACTATTATAGCGTTTGTCGGTCATTTTAATCGCGTACAACTCACTATCCACCATCGCTATTCTAAATACAACAAACGGTCACACGTCACACATAAAAGCGCTTTTTCCAAAAATTCTATTAAAAAAAAACAGGTCTGTACCAAAAACAATTGGTATGATTTGAATTTCGAAAAACAGTTGAAGTCTGGAAGAATTAATTTTGTGGCTCGATCTCTCCAGGTAATGTGGCCAGCGCTACGTTTCTAACAGCGTTATTATTTGGATCACCACTACTGCATCACCACGAACTTTTAAATCGATTATATCGACTTTGTTAAAAACAATGGCAATATGTAGGTACAAAACGTTGAAACACAATAGTTATCGTTACTGCCTTTTAAGTATCACAAAACAAACTGAAATTGGCCCTTAATATGCTTCCTTTGTACTGGAATAGTATTATGTTTTACTTTGTCCATATTTATTTCTTTTATTAAAAACTTTAATTAACTTTGTTTTTTGAATGGTGTGCTCTTTCCAACTTCTCATTAAATGGAAAATAAATGAGCGATCGAAATAATTTTCGTGTTTATTCAGAACTTAAGTTCTTTAACCTCTTCATCATGAGAAGGAAGTATTTTTCTCTGAAAAGTCAAAGAGCAAAGGTGGTGGAAAAGCTAAAAGTGACGTACGTTAGAAAAAAAACAAATTCGGCGGGCAGCTAAAAATTCTACAGAAAACACAACTCTGAGGCTAACAGGGACAGACGAAAATATTTTTTTGCCAGTTTTTATTTTATTTCCCTTTTGCGTTCATGAAACGTCGACATTTTGTATAAAAATATTCTTTTCTTTGGTTAAAAAGTAAAAAAAAAAGATGTTAGTCTTCAAATCGAACCTAACCCAACCTAACCTAACTTAACCTAACATAACCTAACCTAACCCAACCCTACCCAAGCTAACGCGGTATGTTATTGATTTTAGCCCTTTCGCAAAGCAGCTGCTCAATTACCAAGAACTATGTGGCTTATGTTCCTGTTATTTAAAGGTTAGGAATCCTTAAGATATTAGAATGGCTTGCAAAAAGAGCTTCTAAGCAAAAGAGGCCGACGAATGAGGTAAAAAACTAAATCGTGAACTTATTTTCAGAAGGCGTTATACTACGAAAGCTCTTCAAAAAAATTAATTTATTTCATTTGGAAATGTTTTTCTACTTGCTGCACGAGTGCGAAGCGCGAGTGCTATTTACGAGCATGCCGAATTCGAGTGATACTGAACAGAAGTAACAATTATGGTCGGCAGAACGTGGCCAGCTCGAGGTATTATGACTCGACTCACACAGAAAAGAGCACTCGTGCTTTGCACTCGTACATTCGAGAAAGAAGAACATGAAGCTCTCATAATTAGGTATCCTGAATCCTGAATCTATTAGAATGGCTTCTAAAAGGAGCTTATAAGCAAAAAAGGGCCCACCAATGAGATCAAAAAAACAAATTCGTGATTGTTATTTGTCAAAATTGTTAAATCCCCCCCCCCTTTAACTACTAGACTGACTTTGCAACTTTCAAGTCTTCCACACTGAGCTTTTGCAGCGTTATAGCAAAAGAACTTATTTTCAGAACACGTTATATTACGAAAGCGTTTCAAAAAAAATTTTCATTTGGGAGTGTTTTTTACTTACTGCACGAGTGCGAAGCGCGAGTGCTATTTACGAGCATAACGAATTCGAGTGATATCGAACAGAAGTAACAATTAGCGTCGGCAGAACGTGGCCCGGTCGAGGTATTACAACTCGACCCACACAGAAAATAGCACTCGTGCTTTGCACTCGTACATTCGAGAAATATCCTGAATATATTGGAATGACTTGTAAAAGGAGCTTCTAAGCAAAAGAGGCCAACCAATGAGATAAAAAAACTAATTCGTGATTGATATTTTTCAAAATGATTACAAGAGGCCCCCCTTTTAATTACTAGACTGGCTTTGCAACTTTCAAATCTCCCACAATGCTTTGGCAGCGCTATAGAGAGAGGACTTATTTTCAGAAGACGTTATATTCCGAAAGCTTTTCAATTTTTTCACATGAGAGTGTTCTCCACTTACTGCACGAGTGCGAAGCGCGAGTGCTATTTTCGAGCATGCCGAATTCGAGTGATACTGAACAGAAGTAACAATTATTGTCGGCAGAACGTGGCTCGGTTGAGGTATTATACATCAACTCGCACAAAAAATAGCACTCGTGCATTCGAGAAATAAGAACATTAAGCTATCATAATAGAGATATTTGTATTAAACTAAAGGTTAGGTTAGGTTCCCCAAATTTGAGAGTGTGTTCTACTTAATGCGCGAGTGCTAATTTCTAGCATCTCTCATAATCTCATAATAGAGATGCCTCTATTAAACTTGGAACACTAATAGCGGTATTTATTAAAAGTTTATTACAAAATTCGTAAATCAAATAAGGAGAACAGTTTCAAACAAAATGAGAAGCTAATTCAGAAAATTCAATAGGACAGGACCGTAAATTAGACACGAAATGATTTAAGGAATCGCTTTTTATATGGCTAAACAATTATTATTTGAGGCTAAAACAAACTTACAGTAACAATAATAATTTTCAGTTACAAAGAAGTCTATTTTCCTTAAATTTCAATAATAAAATTAATTAAAATAAAATAAATTTCAAGATAAATGTTTACTTTAAATTAAGGTAGTACCTACGCTTTATATATCAAGAAAAAGAAATTATTTTTAAAAATTTTTTAGGCTATTCCAAAACTTTAATTAAATATAAGGATTTCTTTTTACCTATTCTAAGCACGTACGAATTTCATATTTTAAATAAATACAAAAAAAATTAAATTTACATTCAATATTTGGAAAAAAATAACAGTAGACAGTTGACGTAGGTAAGAACTAACTTTCTTCATTTGTTCCGTACATTTTTTTGGAAATGTGGGGTAAGAAGAGAAATGACAATTGGTTACTTTGGGTCACTTTGAATTTACCACCTGAAATTAACCAATTGGAGGTCGATTTCTGCAAACTATCGGAAAATATAAGGTCGGTTTATTGGAGAAAAAAATTTAAATAAATAATTAAAGGTGCGATAATCGATAATGTTTAAAAATTGAGTCATTTAAACGTCTCTCGATAAGAAGAGGTCATAATATGCTCGCCCTTTTAAATATATTTTAGTATTATCATAACCCTCAATCACTATGTTTTTTTTAAATTTTAATTCGTGACTTTGTTTAAATTTCTACTAACTGCAGTTATAAACTATTAAAAATTGCACTTTAAACATGTAACATGTATAATCAAAGTTTAAAAATTCCATAAAATAAAGGATGTCATCATTGCCAATATTTGTAAAATAAAAAAAAATGTATAATTTCGGCCTTCTCGTAATTGCTGTTGATTTTATCTCAAAATTTAATCGACCAAACTAAAAAGGACGCATTGGTCGTGGAACTGAAAATGGAAAAATGAAAATGCGAACAAACCGTTAAAATAATACGGCTGTTTAGCTGCGCCAATCTAAAAATAAGTAAAAATTTGTTGTAAAGCTAAAGCTACGTTAAAATAACAAGACGGAAAAAATGTATATTTATATTAAAATTATAAATTTCGACTCAAAGCAAAACGCTTGAAATGTTATTTTGTGCTTCAAAAATGGCTTTCGCGTCTAAGGAGTCGTACAGACGAGCGATTTAGTTCGGCACGACACGATCGTGTGGCTCGAAAGGGAGCGCTTTGATTTTTATTGCAGCGAGTAGCTCGTGGGCGCAGCCCTAAAGTCTACAGATTAGTTTGTGCCTCAGAATTGCCTTTTGCGTCTAAGCAGCCGTGCAGACGAGCGATTTAGTTTGACACAACACAATCGTGTGGCTTAAAAGGGAGTGTTTTGATTTTTAAAGCAGCGCATCGCTCGTGGGCGCTGTCCTAAAGTCTACAGATTAGTTTGTGCCCCAGAATTGCCTTTTGCGTCTAAGCAGCCGTGCAGACGAGCGATTTAGTTCGACACGACACAATCGTGTGGCTCAAAAGGGAGCATTTTGATTTTTAAAGCAGCGAAACGCTCGTGAGCGCAGCCCTAATATCTACAGATTAGTTTGTGCCTCAAAATTGCCTTTTGCGTCTAAGGAGCCGTGCAGACGAGCGATTTAGTTCGACACGACACAATCGTGTGGCTCAAAAGGGATCGTTTTTAATTTTAATGCAACGAATCGCTCGTGAGCGCAGCCCTAATGTATATAGATTAGTTTGTGCCTCAAAATTGCCTTTTGCGTCTAAGGAGCCGTGCAGACGAGCGATTTAGTTCGACACGACACAATCGTGTGGCTCAAAAGGGAGCATTTTGATTTTTAAAGCAGCGAAACGCTCGTGAGCGCAGCCCTAATATCTACAGATTAGTTTGTGCCTCAAAATTGCCTTTTGCGTCTAAGGAGCCGTGCAGACGAGCGATTTAGTTCGACACGACACAATCGTGTGGCTCAAAAGGGATCGTTTTTAATTTTAATGCAACGAATCGCTCGTGAGCGCAGCCCTAATGTATATAGATTAGTTTGTGCCTCAAAATTGCCTTTTGCGTCTAAAAAGCCGTGCAGACGAGCGATTTAGTTCGACACGACACAATCGTGTGGCTCAAAAGGGAGCATTTTGATTTTTAAAGCAGCGAAACGCTCGTGAGCGCAGCCCTAATATCTACAGATTAGTTTGTGCCTCAAAATTGCCTTTTGCGTCTAAGGAGCCGTGCAGACGAGCGATTTAGTTCGACACGACACAATCGTGTGGCTCAAAAGGGATCGTTTTTAATTTTAATGCAACGAATCGCTCGTGAGCGCAGCCCTAATGTATATAGATTAGTTTGTGCCTCAAAATTGCCTTTTGCGTCTAAAAAGCCGTGCAGACGAGCGATTTAGTTCGACACGACACAATCGTGTGGCTCAAAAGGGAGCATTTTGATTTTTAAAGCAGCGAAACGCTCGTGAGCGCAGCCCTAATATCTACAGATTAGTTTGTGCCTCAAAATTGCCTTTTGCGTCTAAGGAGCCGTGCAGACGAGCGATTTAGTTCGACACGACACAATCGTGTGGCTCAAAAGGGATCGTTTTTAATTTTAATGCAACGAATCGCTCGTGAGCGCAGCCCTAATGTATATAGATTAGTTTGTGCCTTAAATTTGCCTTTTGCGTCTAAGGAGTCGTGCAGACGAGCGATTTAGTTCGACACGACATAATCGTGTGGCTCAAAAAGGAGTGTTTTGATTTTAATGCACCGCATCACTCTTGGGCGCAGCCCTAATATCTACAGATTACTTTGTGCCTCAAAATTGCTTTTTGCGTCTAAGAAGGTCAACAGGGAGCGTTTTCCTTTTAATGCAGGGCATTGCTTGTCTGCACAGCCCTTAAATCTACAGGATTCGAACTGATACAGAAAATTAATGAAAAATAGTGAGTTTAGAGGCTATTGGAGACAATTTCCAATCCTCTAAGCACCTCTAAGGCGCCTTTCAGCACTCCGAGTTTTACCAATATGTTGTCAACAAGTTGACAAATGTCAACTATCAACTCAGACCTTGCTCAGACGTTACTGAGCTTCTGAGCATTGAAGGTTTGCCAAAAAAACCAAAAAATCAAAATGAAATGGAAAACTCTCTTGCAAGCAACTGGATCTTTGTTTGAGCAACACCACGACGAATAGAAATCAGCTGTAAATTGAATTACAGTAACAGAGCTTTGACACAGTCGTAAAGACTAAATGAGCCTATCAATTGATTTCGAACTCGAGAAGTGATTATTATGACTTATGACTTTTGTTTAATCAAGGCACGCTCTTATTATTAGTAGAAATACACCTCGGCTCGGAAAAACATTCAAGTTCGCCATTTCGACTCACTTTCATTCACTTTTCAAAACAATTTAAAGTATTCTGTCGAGTTTGAAACGCTTTCGCAGTAGGTACGCAAAAAAGGATCATTATATTAAATTTAAAAATTTGTACTTAAATTTTCGAGAACTTTATGTGAATAAAATTTAAATAACTCGAGAACAAACACTAAGTTATAGTTAAGCACCGTGTTTTCAACTCCTTATACAATTTCCTGTCTAAAAAAATTTTACATTTCGTTTTATATAACCGTCTCCGTCTTATTTATACTATACGTGTTGATTTAAAGAACCACTTTAGGCACATTTGTCGGTCCTCGTTATAAATACTACAAAAAAATATATCGAAGCCCCCATGGGGGCTAAGCGGTAGCTCATGGCGCTTTTCACTGTTTTTACGCTAATGAATGAATTAGACAAAAAAAAAAGGTTCCTTTTGCCACTCAAAATTTTTCAGCGAGGCGAGTATCAACAGGAAGACTATAATTAATCTGCTTTTATTTAAAAATAAAAAAAAACATTTTTCCATCTCGTATAATTCAATTAAATTAATAGCGACGTTCGGGACAAATTAATGTAACGAAAATATGTTCGTGCCAAAAAGATTTCCTCCAAACGAGTGGAAAACTATTGTGAGAGTGTGTTCGAAATGTTAGGCTTCAACAGCAGTAGTGCGTCATACGAGTTCGAGGCAAAGCAGTAGTAGTCCTGGAAACTCTTTTGGAATATACAGGGCGTTCTAGAAACATTTAGAAGGGTTGTCTGACGAAATTCTTTTTAACGGAACGCCGTGCATGATTTTACATTTCCTGATATTCTAGAAACTCTCGTTACGCTAAAATATACAGGATGGCTAAAATTGATTTTTTTAAATACCGAGACTATTAAACAACTTCTTCTCAATTTTTTAATGGAAGACCCTGTATATTGTCACGCGTTCAGATGCAGATACGTGCAGCAAACCCTTTTGGTACGTATGGCTTTATGTATGTATTTTTGAATTTTCCTCATAGCCCAGACGCAAACCTTTATCAGATTTTGAAAGCCGTAGCTTTTAGGTCGCCCAGTGGTTGGCAGTTGATTATTTCGAAAACGGCTCAAAATAATCGTAAAGGCGTGGTTACAAAAAGTGATCGTATTTCTATTCTACATCTAAATATGTTGAAATATACAGGACGTCCCATTTGAAAAAAATGAAAAAATGCCATTTGAAGTTCTCCATATGCGTAAAGTTAATCCTCCTCCATCCAAAATAAATTTTGGCGTCTCAAGGCATGGATGAAAGTTGTTAATTGGGAGAATAGGCGGATACCTACGTAAAAAAGTGCAAAATTATACAGAGTGTTCCATTTAAAAAAAATGAGGCAAGCGCGTGCGGCCAATTCTGCAACACCCTGTTTATTCAACAATAATTTCTCGAAGTGCTACTTTGTATGTAGTTTAATCTGATTTTCGAACTAAATCTGCAACTATAATAGGAGCGGAGATATCGAGCTCGGAGGCACTGTTGCGAGACCCTGACGTGGGTACTTATAAAAAAGAGACGAAACGATAAAATAAACAAAATAGTAATATCATTAGCAAATTTGGGTACTCCTCTCTAATGATAATGATCGTGTTTTGTAACATACAAAATGGTTCACTTGTCCCCCCTTTATACCTCGCCGGCTCTTGGACGTCTATGCACATTAATAATTGCGATAAAAATTCATTTAAAAAAACTTTTTTGACAGGTACGTTAAATTTAATGAAAGTCAACTTATAGATTTTTAACTAAATGCAAATTTATGCTAATTCGTAATTAATTACTAAAATTACTTGTGCATTAAAAACGGTTTAATTTTTTAAATTAATAAAAAGTTTAAGTGAAGCTGTACTGCTATACGCTGTAGTTTAGGGGCAGGCTCTATTTAGGTGGGGAAAAATTGAAATTTACAATCGATTAAATTACACCTCAATTAAACAATTGATAAAAATGGCATTTTCCCAGACAAACAAGTCCTATTATAATACGCAACACGAAATGAAGAGATGAAGAGAGCCTGAACAGTATATAAATTCTAGTTAGAGAGTTTTAATTATTGATTAGCTCCTCGGGGATTTTGATATCATACGCTTTTTCAAAAAAGGAAGTTTGTGTTGTTAACTGGTTTGCTCCAATTATAATTGAAGCCACCACACAAACTGCTTTAAATTATCATCATTTGACGATTAGCAAATATATAAGTAATTCCTCGTGTTTGCTTTGTAATTAAAAATAATTATCGAAAATTTTACAGTTCAAACATTTGGTATCGAAAAGCGACGAGACCCTTTTCAATTTTTTTACAACCTCGAGGTTACAAAAAAGTCAATCAGTAATTATAACAAACATCAAAGTGAGCTTTGAGGGGAAAATGATATTCGATGATATTAATTTTATTTTGTTAATAAATTCAATTCTACTTCAAATTCAATTAGTTTTTTCTCGCGAAACCCCGACTCAAATTTGATCGTTTGTGTTTTGTTTAAACAATTGAATTCGCGCTTCTACCGCCTTTTTTTTTAAATTAACTTACATTTCAAAAATCTAGAAGCTTTCGATTCCCTGCCCTTTTATGTTAAGGATATTGACTACATATAGATATCGAGTAGGCGTAGACTGCTAAACGTGACACGAATTTGTTTTTTTACCAAACGTGTCCAATTTAGAGAAGAATAAGAACAGGGCAGTGGTAGCCCTATAGGCTCAAATTTGGAGACGTCTTCTCCGAAGACCAGACCTGCTCTGTACCGAAGATTTCAGAAAGGACTCGAAACCAAAAACTCAGTACCCTGGTGCACAAGATGAGGCAATGAAAGGCGTCTGGACAAATAGTGCTAGCCGCACTACCTTCACAATAATGTCGCGCTCGTGACAGTGGATTAGCTGAACCTTTAAGAGGTTTATACACTAAAAGGGGACTAATTACGATGCTGTAACTTAATGAAAAGGACTCATTAAGCAAACAAAAAACAATGGGAAGAAATTTGAAAAGAATAAGAACAGGGCAGTGGTAGCCCTATAGGCTCAAATTTAGAGACGTCTTCTCCGAAGACCAGACCTTCTCTGTACCGAAGATTTCAGAAAAGACTCGAAACCTAAAACTGAGTACCATGGTGCACAAGATGAGGCAGTGAGAGGCGTCTGGACAAATAGTGCTAGCCGCACTACCTTCACAATAATATCGCGCTCATGACAGTGCATTAGCTGAACTTTTAAGAAGTTTACATACTAAAAGGGGACTAATTACGATGCTGTAACGCAATGAAAAGAACTCATCAAGCAAACAAAAAACAATGGGAAGAAATTTGAAAAGAATAAGAACAGGGCAGTGGTAGCCCTGTAGGCTCAAATTTAGAGACGTCTTCTCCGAAGACCAGACCTGCTCTGTACCGAAGATTTCAGAAAGGACTCGAAACCAAAAACTGAGTACCCTGGTGCACAAGATGAGGCAATGAGAGGCGTCTGGACAAATAGTGCTAGCCACACTACCTTCACAATAATGTCGCGCTCGTGACAGTGGATTAGCTGAACCTTTAAGAGGTTTATACACTAAAAGGGGACTAATTACGATGCTGTAACGCATGCAATGAAAAGTACTCATCAAGCAAACAGAAAACAATGGGAAGAAATTTGAGAAGAATAAGAACAGGGCAGTGGTAGCCCTATAAGCTACACATTTGTAGACGTCTTCTACGAAGCCTAGATCTGCGCTGGACCGACAATGTATTTTAAAATTGTAAAAAGACTCGAAACTGAGTAAGCTGGGTGCACAAGATGTGGCTGAACAAAAAGTGCTAGCCGCACTACCTTCACAATAATGTCGCGCTCACGACAGCGATTAGCATTAGATAAACCTTTAAGAGAACCACTAAAATAGGAGTAATTACGATACTGTAACTAAATGAAAACAACTCGTCAATTTCGCAAACAGAGAACAAGTGGGAAGAAGTGTGAAAAGAATAAGAACAGAACAGTAGTAGCCCTATAAGCTACAAATTAGGAGGCGTCTTCTCCGAAGCCTAGATCTACGTTGTATCGGTGATGTATGTTAAGATTTCAGAGTTTAAAGACTCCAAACTGAGTAAACTGGGTGCACAAGATGTGACTGGACAAATAGTGCTAGGCGCACTACCTTCACAATAATGTCGCGCGCACGACATCGATTAGCATTAGCTGAACCTTTAAGAGGTGCACACAGTAAAAGGGGACTAATTGCAATACTCGTCAATTTCGCAAACAGAGAACAAGTATGAAGAAGTGTGAGAAGAAGAACCGGGCAGTGGTAGCCCTATAGGTTGCAAATTTGGAGGCTTCGTCTCCGAAGTCCCGGCCTGCCCTGCACTGACGATGCATTTTAAGATTTCAGAGTGGAAGGACTCGAATCTGAAAATTGAGTACACTGGGTGTACAAGATGTTGCTAGACAAATAGTGCTAGCCACACTACCTTCCCAGTAATGTCTCGCTCACGACAGTGCTTCAAGACGTTTACACACTATTTACGATGCTGTAACGTAATGAAAACAACTCATCCTGAAACAGAGAACAAGTGTCGAAGACAGAAAGCAAGTGCTGCAAAGAGACCCTAAGAATTCCTTAGTCCTTAGTCCTGAAAAGTTAGGATTGCTTCAAATCACAATTTTTTGATGATAGCGGACTGTATAATTAACTACAAAGCTAATAGTCTTCTTGTATCTTTGGACTGGCTATACTTCACAACTTTAAAGTTATAGAGAGGTTTTAAGGCTGCTGACGTAAAGTTCAGAACATTTCAGAAAATATCTATGAAAATGACCAGTGTAAACGTTTCCTACGGAGCTACGGGTGGCGCCCGAACGAATCAGAGCAGCAGTAAAAGGCTCTTAAGCCGTTTTAGGCATCAAAATCGATATTTTGGAAAATAGAGGCGAATTCAATAATTGTGTTTCTGCTCAAAGAGCCCTTATGCGGTTTTAGGACATCGAGGACAAAATTGAAACACCCTGTATAATAAAAATGACCATTTAAAGTCAAATTTGCGTCGAAAATACAAAAAAACGCCAAGAAGAAAATTAAAACGACTCGCAAACCGTGAACACGGGAAATTTTGTTAAAAATTTTATTAAAAATTGCGAAGAGGCGTGAAATTTATATTTTCGCGAAAACTAGCGATTCGTGCCTCTCAAATTGAACATAAAAAAAAGTTTATAATGGGCCTCGATACAACATATTAAATCGAGTACCAGAGCAGCTTCTTTTCTACATTTCTTTCAGACGAGTATTTTATAAATTTATCGAATCTTGTGCAAAGTATGCCACGAGCCGTGAAAGAACTCGCGGAGATCAAACGTCTATTAAATAAGGCACAAGATGAAACAAATTAAAGTTATTAAATTTTCCCCAGCCCATCGAATGTAATTTTTGGGTTTACAATGAAATTGAGGCCTTTTGAGCACGTCCCCACATTTTAAATTTCTACCGCACCCAAGTGTTAGGGTAATTCTAATAACGCGGCTAATTGTGGAAGATTGGAGTAATTACCTACTTTGAGAAATTAATTAAGTAAATTTTTCGGTAATTACTAATTTTAATCTAATTATTAAGTTAAACAAATAATTATTTGGAAGGTAACAAGAAAATTCGAATTACGGGCGCCTCAATTTGGTGCTAATTAATTACTCGTACAATAGTAGAATTACGCTAATTAAATTCTTGTTCGATTTATTAAATTTTGAGTAAATTTTGAAATAATTGAATCGGAAAATTAGCAATAATTGCAATATATGTAAATTAATGTTGTCACTTGCGAGTTAATTACAAGCAGAGCGATAGTTCTTTTTTGCCATATTTCGAACAAGGTTAGAGTGTGCCTTTTTTTCTTAAATAATTTGTAAATAAAAGCGTTCGCTTTATTTATTTAAATTTCCTTCCTCACAAATTTCGCAAGTTGCAATTAAATGGTAAAAGAAATATTTATTTAAAATTACTAACCAATTAAGCGATAATTTTTTACTACGACAGTGCGTATTTGTGTTTGTAATAAAAAAAAAAAAGTAAGAAAAAGTTTATCAATGAGTTGTAATTACGAAGCAATTAAACGAGTCAATTGTGTCGGAAGAATTTTAATAAATTTAATATGCGACAAAACACGTGAATGCGTCACGCATTATGTGCGTCTGGCAAACCGTCTAGTCGCACAAGGTGAAAATTGAATGAAAATGGTGGAAAATACCTTTTCCTCGGGAAAGCCTTCCCCTACCGAGAGAGGAGTGGAAGGAGACGAAGGCGTGCCTCGTTCTTCATCAATTTTTCCATCGATTGACCTTGAACTTTCAATGTTTCGCAAATTATCTAAGTGAGCTTTGTAATCTCGAAATTTCATCTCATTCATGTTTTGTCTCACGTCGTTGTTCATATCGCGAATGTCGAGTCCACTTCTTAACCTTTCAGCGCCGTTCCTATCTAACATAGCGCCGCCGCCGCCGCCACCGCCGCCACCCACGTTATTCAAACCATTCCGATCCGTTAAATTTCGATTAACATTTTGAGCTAAAAGTGATCTTTCTAAACTTAACCGTTCTGCGCTCACGCTCCTATCGAAATTCATCCTATCGTTGATAGTGCGATGATCGGTCATGTTACGATCGCTAAGGGCGCGATCGCCCATTAACCGCTCGAAATTAAGATTGCGATCTTGATGAGAACGATTTTGTAGGTATTCTCTATCGTTAAACGTCCTGTTTAAATTTAAATTGTTTGGCGAACTCAATCCATTTCTATCTGCTCTCAAATCGTTGGGATGCAAATTCAATCTCAAATCAACATTGCGCTCTCCTAAACGATCGCCCAACGATCGTAAACTATCGATCGATCGCTGCAGGTGCGAATAATTCGTGTTTTCCAAGTGCATAGGGGCGGACTGAAAGTCCAGCCCCCCGGAGCGATACTCGACGCGTCCGTCCAGCGTAAAAACTTTTTTCGAAAAAAAACACTAAAAAGATTAAACAAAAATGTTTGACGTTCACTGGAATTATTACATTTGAACAATTTTAATTTTAATAAAAATTTTTTTAGTCCCACTCGTATAGTAATTTTTAAAAATTTTCGGTTTAAAATCGTGTTTAATTGCGGTTATTTCAGCGTCAATAAAAAGTCAACAAAAAGAGTTTTTTTTGCGTACACAGGTTAATTGTCACTATCGCGGGGGTTGGAACAGATAACAAAATAAGCAAAAACAAAAAGTGCACTAAAAATAAATACGCAAAAAAGTTGTGCTCGTGTTGATAGCAAAAACTATACTAGCTCCATGAGATTATTAGAAAAACTCGAAACACAGCATCCATCCTAGTGTGCGTTGGTATAGAGTGGGGAGAAACTTTAGTAGAGGGGTGAAATTACATAACAACATAATATAGACACTTTAAACGACTGTTGTCGAGTGGTTAGAGTTAGGAGCTTACTAAAAGCTCTCTAAATAACAACCATTAAAATTTAAATTTGTTTCTTATTATACGAAGAAAACAATAAAATGAACGAAATGGAAAAAAATATATACTTGTTGAGCTTTTTTTTTTCTTTCAACATCCCCAGAGTAACAATACACCTCCAAGCTTGTTAACTTTATACTTCTTTCGGTGGCTCATTAAGCTACAGTTTTTCTGGATAAGATCCAAAATTGTCGACTTCTTTTGTTTTGAGAAGTTTCCGTTCGGTTCATTTTCAGTTATTAAGAACGTGTTGCGGTTATTTATACGCTACAATTTTTTTTTTTCTAATTTACTACCTTTTTTTACGTAACATTTCTTTTTGTTTACCATTTTTTTAAAATTACAATTTACAAATTGTATACGCGGCCCAAAAGTATTTTTTTTGCTTCTCCACAAAATGGTGTTACTTAGTAGATCTAAAAGCGTTTTGTAAAAAAAAGTTTCTGCTACTAATTTAATTTTTTGCATTAGTAAATGATTTTCGTCGTCGCGAAAAACACTTATAAAAGTACAACCGAGTCGAAAAATCGGCAAAATTAGAGCAACTGCTCTTCTATTAGCATTAAATAAAACGGTGCCGCCGTGCCTCGCAAAAAATTAGCCCCTCCTCCTTCTCTTATACAATTCCCAACTATCCGCGAGCTTCCTTTTAGCGTAAATTGTGAATAAAAACTTTGATGAATTAAATGGCCCCGAAAAGCTTTAAAAAAAATTTGGACACGAGTGATAATTAGGCGCAATTTTAAAAATAAATCAAAAAAATGATGAATTATTCACTGTTATGATAAATTATTATTATAATAATAACATTTTAATACTTTTTCAAAATGTAAAATTTAATTGCTACCAACTATGTTATACCTAATTTACATTAAAAAAGCCTCGAGGGAAGTCAATTTGCCACATTTTTGTATAAAAGCTACACACAAAAGTTTATCGCGCTTTTTACAAAATGTATACAATAAATAAATATCATTATTTTGTGTCTTTTGAGGGCATGAAAAGGTTAAAAATTGCTTTGCGCGTTTTAATAAAATTTAATTACGCGTAATTCCATTTTTGAGGGTATAAGTTTTACGACAAAAATGCTTTTTTACAAACAATAAGCGCGCATTTCGTTTCGGAAAAAAATAAAAGAAATAATGTGACAAATTTTAAAAAAATTCGCAAACGTTTGAATAGTGAAAATTTGCAATTCTTGCAGGCAAAATTGGCACTACTGGAATTTGTTTAAAAGTTTTTAGAAAAACAATTTAAACGAAGGATTATTAAATAATTATTAAAGAGCGAAAAATGCTAAATAAGAAAAAAAATCGAATAGTTTAAGTTTATGGCAAAAATTGTGAATATTATTACGTATTTAATTAAACGACTAATTAAAAATAACATAATTAACAAGAATCGATCCTTTTGGCATTTTTAGTCCGGAACTGTTTAATAATTATTACCTCGGTATATCTGGAATTAAAAAACTCGTTAAACTCTAAATAGTGAAAATTCACTTAGATCGTAGACAGAATTGGAACCTTTTAGAGTATACTAAAAATCATTTAAAAAAGAAAATTGTAGTGTGTAGGAATAAAAATAAAAAACAAACTTTAATACAAAAAAAAATAAAGAATTAGCATGAATTAACATTTTGGTCGTTTTTAGTCCGAAACTGTTTAGAAAAACTGTCGATACTACAAGAGTCAAAATTTTAACTTACGCAGTGAGTAGACTACGCAACGTCGCGATGGAGTGAAGTGTGTACTTAACCATATTTAAGGGAACAATGTTACTGTCAAAACCATTCAATTACAATAAAAAAGAATATTTGATTGGAAAGGTAAAAAGGGTGACGCAAAAAATGTACCTACGAGAAAAATGTTGTTCATGTCAAAAGAACCCCAACATACACACATAAGTGAAAAAACTTTAAATGAGAAAATTAAAATTTGGGTTCGATTCCCGAGGCGTTTGATGGAAAACAAATTTTCTCATTTAAAGTTTTTTCACTTATGTGTGTATGTTGGGGTTCATTTACAACGTATTAGATTTATCTAACTAATTAACCCTAAATATTTAAAAATTTGTAATTTATTCACGTATGATTGTTGTATGCATACTAATTTGATTTATATATATTTCGCTTTCTCGACGCATTTAACAATGCCGGATTGCTTTGTGAAAATTATGTTAACCTCCTAGCGTATTCGGTATAGGCGTGCTACCGAAAATAGCAAGGTCTTGGGTTCGATTCCCGAGGCGTTTGGTGGAAAACAAATTTTCTCATTTAAAGTTTTTTCACTTATGTGTGTATGTTAAGGTTCATTTACAACGTATTAGATTTATCTAACTAATTAACCCTAAATATTTAAAAATTTGTAAGTTGTTCATGTTATTTTCTATTTTCTATAAAGAAGTTTTATGAAACCTCTATGATACATTTTCATATTCTATGCGCTTATAAATTTCGCGCGTGTGTGTTGTCACATCTAATGAACTATCTACGAGGGCTGGACGATTGTTAAATTACACAATCGACAATCGATTGTCTCAAAAACATCGATTGTCACGATGAATCGATTGTTCAATTAATCGGAAAGTTGATTAATCGAATAATCGGATAATCAATAAATCGATTAATCGAACAATCGGATAATCAAACAATCGATTAGTCGCACAATTAATTATTTTCAAAACTTAATCAAACATCGATTAGCAACGATCCAGTAAGCAAAACCTGGTAAACATACTTTTACCAGGGGAAAAGACTAGGAAAGATACAATTTAATACAACCACCGCCGTAAAATAACTAATTAACCCAATAAACTTTGAAGCTACAATTGCTAATTGGACATTAATTAATCGGACAATCGATTAATCAGACAATCGAGTAACCGAACAATCGATTAATTGGACAATCAATTAATTGAACAATTGATTAATCGTACAATCGATTAATAGATTAAAACATTGATTAATCAATTTTTTCTCAGCCCTACTAGCTACGCTATAAAAAGTACATTTTCGACAGTTATTTGTAAATTACTACTATCAGAGACTCTGTTTTTATCTTTCGTTTCCTCCATTTTTATTGAAATATGAATGTCAGTTTCTTTATAATACTGTGGGATCCTATAGGTACTTAAGTCTCAATGTTAACAGCATGAAACTTAAAATGTCAATATTTCTTTACTGCTTTTTTGTAGCTCTTAAAAATTTTTATTGGATCATTATCTTACCATAATTTCATTAAATTTTGAATATTAATTCTAGGACCGACAGTGCTACCTTAATAATTATCTCGACTTATTATTAAACTCTAATAGTGAAAACTTTTATTTAGTAGACAGAATTGAAAATTTCACCTCTTAAAGTTAAAAAAAATACTATTTAACAAAAGACCATTAGTATAGTGGACAGAATAAAAATTATAAACAAATATTAATACAAAAAAATAAAGAATTGGCATGAATCAATACTATTTGCTGGTCTTAGTACAAAATTTTTTAATAATTATCTGGAATTGTTAAACTCTAATAATGAAAATTCACATGTTAGGTTAGGTTAGGTTAGGTTAGGTTGTCAATAACAGAATTGTAAGTTTAACTTGTTAAAGTATTAAAAACCAATTTAAATAAATAAATAAAGATTAAAAGAATCAAACAAAAAAAAGTATTAAGATGAATCAATACTTTTGGCGTTTTTAGTCCGAAACTGTTTAATAATTATCTGGAATTGTTAAACTTATCAAACTCTAATGGTGGAAATGGACATTTCGTATATGCTAATAAAAGTTTAAAACTTTAAAAGTTTTAAAAAATTATCATTTAAGAAAAGAAACTATAGTGTGACTGAATAAAAATAAAAAACAAAAATATTAATTTGAAAAAAGTAGAATTAACATGAATCAATATCTACTATTTGTCGGTTTTAGTCCGAAATTGTTTAATAATAATAGAACTGATGTTCTTTACAAAAATAGTCGATTTATCTTTCCTCGGTTTGACAAAATATGTCAAATTAAATATTACTACCAACTTCGAAACAGCAAATTTTACCAAAATTATATAACACTCTTAAATCTCATTATAACACTCAAATGGATGCTACAATAGCTTTCTTACAGACGCAAAATATAAAAATGGCTTAATGGTAGTTAAACAGTTTCTAATTATTTAAAAAATGTTTCATAAAAATTGTATATTAATACAAAACAATAAAGAATTAAAATAAATCAATAATTTTTTAGCGTTTTTAGTCGGAAACTCTAAAGTTTTGAAATTTTATTAAACAAATTTTTTTTAGTGTGCGGAATAAAAATCGAAAAAAAATATTAGTTTAAATAAAGTAGAATCAACACGAATCAATACTTTTTATCGTTTTTAGTCCGAAATTGTTTAATATTTATCTCAAATATTAATAGTAAAATTTACATTTCGTAGGCGGCTTAGTAGGAGTCTTAAAAAAAATTTAATAAAAATTTTAGATTAATTGAAAACAATAAAGAATTTAAAAACATCCATACTTTTTGTCGTTTGTAGTCCAAAACTCTTTAATAATTATCTAGAATTATTAAACTGTAAACAGTGTAATAGTATATTAAAGAACGAATTTCATAAGTCACGTATTATAGCACGACTCCAAGTTTAAAATGCGACTGGCGTAGCCAGGAGCGTTTTAATGGAGGAGTGCTATAATCGCTATAATGACTTATGAAATGAGTTCTTTATACAATTTTTTCTATTTTGCGCCTTTTAAAGTCCATTTTCAAAGAAAAAAATCATAATATAAAAGTTTAGGGATTTTTGTAATGGTTGGCTGGTTGGCAGTACTAATTGTAAAGTGACATTTCGTAATTTAAAATTCAAATAAATTGTTTTGTAGTTTGAATTGGTCGTTAATTAATGAATTTTAATTATTATGTTAAAAAATAGAACATATTAATTACAAAAATTGTTGTTTTCTCTTTCCTCGATTTGACAAAATATGTCAAATTAAATATTACTACCAACTTCGAACATCAAATTTTACCAAAATTATTACAGCACGCTAAATCTCATTACGACACGCAAATGAATGCTATAATAGCGATCTTACAGACGCAAAATATAAAAATTTACATTTCGTAGACAGAATTATTTAAAAAAAATTTGTAGTGTAGCGGAATAGAAATCCAAAACAAATATTAATAATGCTAAGTGTAGGACATATATTCACAGAGTGCGACAAGTTTATTAGGGAAAGACGGGAATACAATATTGATATAAACGCATTGAAGGGTACCAACTATGTAAACGTATTTAAATTCCTAAAACAAGCCGGCTTGACCAACCTAATAAAGTAAAAAAAATTATAAAAAAATAAATAAATAAACCAAAATAAAAATTCGGTCGCTAATAGCCTTTTGAAGCTTATGCGACCTTAAAAAAATTAATTTAAAAAAATCAATACTTTTTGTATTTTTTAGTCCGAAACTGTTTAATAATATAATAATCATCTGGAATCACTAGCGAAAATTTACATTTCCTAGACAGAATTGGAATAAAAATTAAAAACAAATATTAATTTAAAAAATAACGAATTAACATGAATCAATACTTTTGATAAAAATGCGTCAAATACTTTTTTCTAGCTTTGATATTAGTTTCGCGCATTTTCCCTGGAAACTGCAAATTAGAAACTAATATGACAGTCTTTAAAATAGGAGCGATGCTTTAAGGTCGCAGTTTACAGTTTTCTAATTAGCATTTTTTCAAAAATGCAAGATAAAAAATTATAAAGCTTAACTTTTAAAAGTAAATGCAAATTAATTACAAAATCTTATCTGATTATGTAAATTTTTTAAGAACTTCATACATATTTAGAATTAGTACTTTTATTTGCCATAACTTCGCTTCTAGACAATTTTTTTGCGGAATTGTCTAAAAATAAATACTTTAGGCCGCATTTTATTTAAACGCAATTTAAAATTTATTACGATTTAACACACTTATAGTAACTTAATACTAATAATTCTGTCAACATACAATTTCAAAGGGTTGCTTGCCTTATAACAATTCGATTATTTTCGATACAATAGGACACGAAAAGGGTTTTCAGTTTAAAATTGCAACCCTTGACGAGGTAAGCTCCGTACGTACGACATTGGGTGTTGACTGCAAAAAAATTGTGTTGCGAAAGATTCGATCTATATGTTTTGGAACATAATGGCATTGTATCGGTTTTCCAACAATGAATTTAAGTTAAACATTTTCGCGTGTCCCACTCGTGAAACGCGCGGGTTCATTGTTATCTCGAAGAAATATCCGTGTCCCGTGTACGAAGGGGGTTCCTTGTTAAGTTTTCTAATTTCGACTCGGTTTAAATTTAACAAGTGTGGACGTTTCGAAAATGTGAAATCGACTTATAACGTTACGACTCACACACACCATGAAGTCACGAATTGTGAATTGTGATGGGTTCTGTTTTATTTAAAAGAGATAACCCGAGTAAACTTGACAACATCAGCCAGCCACTTCGCATATAAATCTTTGAGACGACACTCGAAACGACTTCTGGAAAAAGAGAGAGGGCCGTTTCGTTTTATAAAAACGCGCTGTTATAAAATTTTTGTCGATTTTTTAAAATGTTAAAATTCAATCAATCAAACTGTAAAAAATATCTTTATGGAAATGAGAACTCCTTTTCCAATACGCCATGAAAAATTTAGACAAATTACTCAAACTCCTTTGAAAAATTACTCTCACTGTCACTTAATCGATTTTTTATTTTAATAAACGTTAACATTAAATGGAGGTCTGAAAACTTTTTAAAACTAATCGCTATTTTAGCATATTGCTAACGATTCAAAGTCTAACCCAGGTGAATATTAAGTAGGTTTAGAAAAGTTGGCAACCTGGCCACCTTTTTTTTTCTCACGGAACGTATGCAAATCGGACACTTTTCTATACTCCACAATTATTTTGCAATAACCAACCCCGATTCTAACCACCACGAGCGCAACGATGCCTACTGCAAATAGTTAGTGGTACGAAGTTCCCCTATTTAAATAAAAACTACCCGTCGAATTTTTCCAAACTTCTCCACTCACCCAAGAACAACATTTCGCCTGACTATCTCTCAAACAGTGGCCAAGAAAGGTGAATAGGCTTAAATTTGAATGCGAAAAAATGCGACCCACCGTTTAGAATGAGCCGCGACGCAGATTCATTGAATAAAAAAGGGCACATTCTGAGCGCGTTTGACCAGGGGTCACAAAGGGGATCTTTTTGAGTTATTTTTTCTTAACTTGTCTCTTTTAAAAACAGATTGAGTTCCGTTTTTTCCGTTAAGTTTTTATTTCGTATATAGAATTTTAACGTATTTTTTGCTTTGTGTTGTGTTTTTTTTCTTCTCTCGTGTTTTTGTAATTCCTTTGGCTCGTGCTATTTTTACCAAAAAGATTACGACAATAATAAACAGAAATAAATCTGGAAAGGTTTCTATTTTCAAACTTCCGGATATCTTTCAATTGTTTAATTATTCAATTTAAATAATGAGAAGCTCTTTTTTTTATTCGGGAAAAAGTGGAGGGCAGGTTTTTACGTAATTTAACAATACCTGTGCATGTGTGTCTGTCTGCCTGTTCCCC